>CM076854.1:122289132-123611304 GCA_039519185.1 Astragalus membranaceus | reverse complement strand
TCAATTTGAAGCGACATTAGCTCTTGTTGAGCCAAAATTGCACTATTAATGTCCAACTCCAACTTACCCTTTGTAATTACAGCTCCACTGTCATTTTGCATGTTGTACTCATTTGAAGTCATGTCCTCCACCAGCTGTTTGGCTTCCTCCCAAGTTTTAGTACCCAAAGAGCCTCCTGCCGAGGCATCTAACCTCATCCGGGTTTGAGGGTGCAATCCATAACAGAAGGTTTGCATCTGCAGAATCTTCGATACCATGCCTAGGACATTTCTGAAGTGACAACTTGAATCTTTCCCAGGAATCATACAATGACTCAGAATCCCCTTGTGAAAAGTTGAAGATTTCAGCTCTCTTCTTGATGAATTTGGAGATAGGGAAGAATCGTTCTAGGTACTTGTTTTCAAGATCACTCCAAGCATTGACAGTTCCTGGAGGGATAGTGTTCAGCCAATCTTTTGCCCGACCTGTTAGAGTGAATCGAAACAGGCACACTTTTTTGGAGTTTTCATCAACCCCTTCAGGATAGGTGGTTTCACAAATCTCATAGAACTGGGAGAGGTGTTGGATGGGGTCTTCAGCGTCTGACCCTGCAAACTGCTCTGATTTTAGTGCAGTGAGAACAGAAGACTTAATGTCAAAAGTAGCAGCCCATGCTGGTCGGAATGTGTAAGCCTGAACGCCCTGATTTCTCCTCCCAAAGTCATTGAGAGTGCGTCTTGTGAGAGGGATTCCGGCCATAACTTCCTCTTGCCTTGGTTCATCTTCCGGAATGGAGGTTGCAGCTGAGTGTACCTGGGACCCTCCTTTGGCTTGTTGCCTTGCTATTCTAGCTTTCTTCCGGTTTGCCTTTTCTGTTTTCTCAATCATGGGGTCAAACAACAATTCTTGCGAATTTTTCCCCCGCGTAAACAACTTCTCTGCAACACTTAAACAAACCGTCAACAAGTCCAACACAAAAACTAAGTATCTAGACAGAGAAATTAAACTCAACATTCTCAATGAAATAAAATAAACAGTAATCAACAAAACATAAAATTAACTACTAAGAATTAAACAACTAAAATAATAAATAAAAATTTAACAAAAGACTAAAAAGAATATATGTGCACCTATGAATCAACAAATTTAAGTAACTACGAAAGAACAAGAAAACTAAAAGCAAACTAAAGTATGCACGGGTTCAAATAGTTGTTGCCTTCGAATTACTAGTAAATGTAATTTCGATCCCCGGCAACGGCGCCAAAAACTTGTTATGATATTGGCAAGTGTACCAAATCGTTCAAGTAATAAAATCGGTAAGAACCGGATATCGTCCTCAAGGATCGAAGTTAATTTACTAAGACGTTAACAACAGCTAATAGAAACCAAATTAAAAGGGGTTTGTTTGATAATTGTTGAGCTATGAAGCTCGAAGGTAAAGCAATTAAATATTTTTGGGTTTTTATTACGAGAGACGAAACGTTTGGGGGAGAATATGATGAGAAGATGCTAGGGATGAATGCCTTTCAATTTCATGCTATTGTCACTGATTTAATTCCAAAAGATAATCTCACTCTCATTTGCTATTGAATCCACAATCCTAACCAAGCCCTAATCCCTTAGGTGAATAGTCATTTGTTGATTAATAAAAGTCCTAATTCCTTAAGCACATCTACTAACAACAAGCAATAACAACGAGGATTCGCAACATACATCAATTCATAGATTATTCCGAAGCTACAAATTGAAGGAATTGAAATTCAAACATTCTAACGATAAAATTCCCATTTGATCATTGAATAAAGATAAGTTCTACAATTTTCCAATCATAGAAATGTTTAAGCCCAAAAAATCAATTCACAAATGATGAAAGAACATGAAGAACATCAATTTAAATCAGCAACAATAGCACTACATTAAAATTTATCCATCCCTAACATTGGGGTTTAGTTACACATCATAAAATGAGAGAAAAAGGAGAGAATTACAAGTTGAAGGAGAAGATGAATGCATTAGAATTCTCAATTCTTGTTCCCAAGTCTTGATTCTTCACTTGCCGTCAGCTGGAAGGAGCTCTCTTCGCGTGCTAGGATTTCCCAAACGTCCAAAAGTGCCTGAAAAACGCGTCTGTTCCTTGTTTTAACGTGTTTCCAGTATTTTGCGCTGCACTCGCGCTTCCAGCGCCACTTACGCGCAGATGGAGGACGCTACAGTGAAGTTTTTGCGCCTCAGTTGCGCCTCACGTGAAACTGCAGCGCAATTTGGCAGGAACTCCTGTGATTCTGCGCTCTGTTTGCGCTCCGTTTGCGCTCCGCTTGCGCTCCGTTTGCGCTCCGTGCGCAACTGCAGCGCAATTGCAGCGCAATGCTCACTTCCTTGTATTTTTGAGTCTGCTTGCTTGCATTTCTTCGTTCCTCTCTTCACCTAGTCCCTGGGCACAAAAACACCACAAAACCCAGCATAAACACTGCAAAGCAATCAAATCTCAAATAGAACAACTCATTAATTTTCTCCTAACAATTTCCATTCATTCATCAAATTATCAAGTAAAATTCCCCTTTTTCGCAGTGAAAAACATCATGTGATGGGGATTCATCACTTCTGCATCTTGAGTATTTTTTTTCTCCCTTACCTTCACCTTGATTCTCACCTGGTTCTGCAAGATCTTTTCCATTTCTCAGAGAAATGGCCTTCACCTGCTCCTTTCCTGGCCTGTGGGATGTGGTAGCTTCTGTATTTGATGGTAATGTACCTGTTGGTCTTTGATACAGAGCTGTTGCTAACTGTCCCACCTGATTCTCTAAATTCTTTATAGATGCATCTTGTGCTTGCCTAGCTGTTCTGGTTTCACTAATGAAGGATTTGAGCAAGGTTTCTAAGGAGTTATCAGTGGCAGGTGGTTGTTGTCTTTGGTTGCTCTGAGAATGGAATCCTGGTGGTGTGGCTGGTGCAGATGCACCAGTATTGTTCCATTTGAAATTTGGGTGGTTCCTCCAGCCAGGGTTATAGGTGTTAGAGTAAGGGTTGTTATTCCTAGTGTATCCTACATAATTGACAGAGACAGGGTTGCTAGGACATTCCTCATACAAGTGATCTCCTCCACAATACACACAAGATGTATCACCTGGGGGGCTTGTTCTATGGCTGCTGCAGTATTTTGTTGGTGCAGCTGCACTAGGTGTAGATGCACTGGTTGAAGTGAAGTTTTTAAATATGCTTGTCAGTGAGGCTAACAGAGCAGATAGGGCTGATACATCACTAATTTCATGTACCCCTGATGGTTTCTTTTAGGCACTTACCCTCTCAGTAGGCCAACTAGAACTATTGGTTGCAATTCTATCAATCAATTCACATGCGTATAAGACAAGTTTAATAACACACCCCCAGATGATGCATCAAGCATTATTTTGGTTTGGGGTTCTAAACCATTATAAAAACTTTCCATTTGAATAATGATAGGTAGACCATGATGTGGACATTTTCTTAAAAGCTCTTTCCATCTTTCCCATGCTTCAAACAATGATTCAAATTCTTTTTGTCTAAAAGATGTAATATCATTTCTCATTCTGGCATTTTTGATGGGTGGAAAATATTTTGCTAAAAAATTTTCAGCCACTTCATTCCATGTATGAATAGAATTAGGCTCCATTGAATTCAACCAAGATTTAGCCTTATCTTTCAAAGAATATGGAAATAGCTTAAGTCTAAATGCATCTTCACTAACACCAGGAAGAATAAAGTTACTACATACTTCTAAAAATTGTTTTAAATGCTCATGGGGATCCTCATGGATGGATCCACAAAATTGACCAATTGCTTGTAGCATTTGGAATATCATGGGTTTAAATTCAAAATGCACAGCATCAATTTGAGGTCTTGCTATACTTGTTTGCATGTTTTGATTAAACATAGCATAATCCCTCATGAATCTATTTCTATCATTAATCATACCTATTTGGTCATGTTGATGAATTGATTTCTGTGATCATCCTCAGGTTCATGATGAGTGCTTGGGCCACCTATGACTGATCCTCCACTTTAACCTGGTCTAGATCTCTCTTCTTCACTATGATTAGACATAGTGACTCTGCAGCTTTGAACTTTTTGTTTCTTGAGCCTCAGCAACTTTTTGAACCTCTCTATTTAGGATCTAATGTAAATTCTGGTGATCAGATGTGCATAAGCTAGTGCATCTGCACTGAGAAACAAAACTACGAGAATAATAAACACTAATTTACAAATCTAAACAACAAAAATTAATGGCAATCCCCGGCAACGGCGCCAAAAACTTGGTGTGTGAAAACGATGTGCAAGTATACACAGTCACAAACAAGTAATATAATGATAAGAAAGGTCGAACCCACAGGGATTAGATTAACTTATGTATGTTTAAGAAAATATAAATTGGTGCTACTATACTACTCACAAATTTGGGGTTTTTATGTTAGGTGTGTGAATATATGCTTTGACAGGTTTTGATGATTGACAAAAGAAAGTCAAAAAGGACTAGACTGCAAAAAGCGGAAAAATGTAATCAAGATCAAGTCAAGAGTGGTTCTACTGTTGTGTGTGTATTAGGACAATTTGTAAGTGAAAATAAAGCTCTCTAAATATAAAATAAAATCACACACTCACAATGTTTTAATTCAGCATGAAAATATTTTTAAACAAACCTCATGCATGCAAGATTGAATAGGACAAGCACACACGATATGAAAATGATTTTTGGAAAGCATATAATCAATTTCTATTATGAACCAAAGGCCAAGAATCGATTTATAGTATTTTCTAAAGGCCATGAAATCGATTTTCAAGCTCTCTTAAAGGCCAAGAATCGATTTCTTAAATCATATGTTAAAGCATGAAATCGATTTCTACATACACTCAAGCTAATAATCGATTCCTTCTCCTTTTCATTCTACTTCATAATCGATTCCTTTCCTTTCTTTTGAGGCTCACAATCGATTCTCATGGTTTAACAAAGCAAAGAATCGATTCTTTCATGATTTAACATAGCAAATAATCGATTCTTCTATCTTTTAACTAAGTACATAATCGATTCTTTATCCTAGATCTAATCAAGCATGAAATCGATTATCCATCTTAGGCAAATCAGGCACACAATCGATTTCTACATTTCTTCATTTCACTCAACGGTCATATTTTCTATACGCCTATAAATAGCAGCCTCACTCTTCACTTTCAACAACGACTCACTCTTGCATCTGAGATCTATTATTCTTCTCATCACTCTCACTACTCTTACACTTGCTATTTTATTTTTGAGAGCTTTATATTTCACATAGTTTGATATTGTATTACTGTGCTTCAACTTGTTTTATCCACACTATTGAGTGTGCTATCAAATCCTTTTTTTTCTCTTCTTATTTGTTGGGGGTGTTCCCAAGTTTTTTACAAGAGAGGCGAGATCTCTTGGTTCTTGAAGGTTTTCTTTTAGGGAGGTGATATCCCGGTGTTGTAAGTTCTTTGATTGTAAAGGTTTCTAGCTGAACCTGTTTTAAAGGCTAGTGATTAGTTGAAATCCCTTGGAGCATTCCTTGGGGACTGGACGTAGGCCTGTGGTTTGGCCGAACCAGTATAAATCTCTGTGTCATCCTCATTCCCTTCATCTATTTTATTTTTCCTTGCAAGTTATCTTTATTGCTTTATCACTATTATTTCAATTCAAACTTTCTTCAGCGCCTTATTTGATCAAAATCTTATAAAGTCTTTATTTTTAATCGCAATTTTTAATTTCACAATTCACCCCCCCTCTTGTGTTTGAAGTCACTTGGTCAACAAGGTGAAAACAGAATGCAAATATGTAAAAGAATGTGAAGGAGATCAATTGAGAATGATAGTTGAGATGTCTTTACTAAATAATGTTCTTTTGAGAGTTTCTATGCTTTTAAGTGGTGCAGAAGCATTGAGTGCAGCTGCATGAGTATGTGCTTTTCAGCTACTTTCTTCAGAGTTTCATTACAAGCTTCCCATGTCTGGGCTTGCTAAATAAGTTCACTCCTGCCTTTGAAGTACCCACTGTATCACCCTAAGGACTATGTTATCCTATGTCTAGGACTTAACATGGTTTTAACAAAGTTCTCTTTAAGTTAATAAAGCCTTTACTAAAACTCTCACCCTTATTAGTCTTGATTTCTAATTATAAACCATGTCTGTGAATATAACTCTACTTATTCTAAGTGATCAACCTTAAAATAAGATGGATGTAGTATAACACAAGACCCAAAATGTGTACAACACTAAAATGCACAATAACTTACTCAAAAGCTCATTATAAAGTTAGAACATCTCAACCAAAGAGGTTTAGCTCATAATATGCATTGCAAGACAAAGATAGATGAAATAAAACATGTTAATATAATGGAAAATACAAGAGATATCAATAGGGTAGAGATTACACTGATTGAAGCACTCTTGCATAAATTTGCCCAGCAGTGCAGAAGCATTGACTTCCTGGTGCAGTTGCACCTAACTAACTTGATGAAGAAGTGAAGGAAGAAGTCGTCAGTTCCCTCCTTACCTTCTTGCCAACTAACTACTACTTAAACTATAAAATAAAATACAAGAAAGGAAACTACTAAATCCTAAGAAAATTGTATGAAACCGATATGGAATTGGATATGTCTTCAAGTGAGAAGTGGAAGCCTTTTTATAGCCTTGGAGGTTTCCTTCAAGTGAGGGTTTGCTTGAAAACCAAGTTAACCTAAGGAGGCTTAACCATGGTTACTTTTCTGAGCTTTAATTGTGAAGATTGAGTCCAGCACTCATCCTCAAGGAGAGGTCCAATTGTGGAAGACCATGTGTCATTAGATGAGTAGCCTTTCATGATGATTTCTTATAGTGGGCGCCTCCTTATGCATGTTGGCATGTGCATTCATGTGACTTGTGACTAAGCATGATGTCATAGAAGTTTTGGTGCAGTGGTATGAATTGAGGTGCTTCCATTGTGGGGTTATAAGCCTTCAGCGCAGGATGGTGCAGATGCACCTAAGTGCAGATGCACCTAAGTGCAGATGCACCTAAGTGCAGTTTAGTGTAGATGCACTATTGTTTCCTTAGTGTAATGGTACCTAACTGAAAGTGAAATGAACAAACACATCAAACATACCAATATATTTACAAAACGCTTAAATCATTACATAACCTTCTTTGAAAGATATAATGTTGTTATCTTTATTTATACTACTATAATTAACACATATTATACTTGATTTCAAGCAATTAGTTATGATTAGATATATGAATAACTCTATATAAAATGGAGTTATCATAAACACTTCTCTCTCTCTCTCTCTCTCTCTCTCTCTCTCTCTCTCTCTCTCTCTCAGTTCGTCTTCTTTCTTCATCCACTCGCAGCCGTACAGGAAATCGAAACCCTAACACAAACCCAGTTCGTCTTCTTTCTTCAATTCATCCACTCTCTCTCAATTCGTCTTCTTTATTCAGTTCGTTGTTAAGATTTTGGCAACTGTACCGAATCGTTTCAAGTAATAATTAAACGGTAAGACCAAGTGTCGAATTCAGGGATTGCGATTATTTATCAACTTAATTGATTAATTACTAAAATGTTCAAAATAAGGAGTGATGGATAGTAATCGAGAAAGATTAAAGGTGAGAATAAAATTCGAGAGTAAAAGTGGTTAGGAATCAAATCCTCTCCCCTACGCTATCTTGCACTATACCATCGATCAATTCCAATTTAATTACCCAAATAAAAGATTCAATTCAACTATTACAGATTAAGGACAATTCCTTGCCTCAAAACCCCTTTTATCTAATGGGAAACCCTAATTCTTTAAGTGTATCTGTTTACCGTTAATTTTGGTAAACAACCGCTGGTTTAGAATTTGTTACTTGCAAGATCAACCAGTAAATCTTAGGACATTTGTGCTATAGTTTTCCAGAAAAAATTATGAATGTTCTTGATGTTATTTGTAATAACTGACAATTTCAAAGTTGTTGAAACTGTCGAATTGCCTTACGTATCTTTTGAATTCGATCAAGTGCAGAAAACAAGTAGATTGCAGAAATATTTAAGGAAACATAACTAGATTGCGTTGAAATAAAAGAAATTGGTACACAATATCATACATCTGGTTTCTATAACTCATGTTTCTCTGTAACTTGGAATTCTGAGCGTGAGAAATATGTATGAGAGTTTGTGACCCCTTTTTTTCTATGAAAAACTACTATATATACTATGGAGAAACTATAACTGCCTACAACGGCTATATATAACTGTACAAAGGAATTTAAAAACAACTGCCGTATCCTTCGACGGCGTAACTGCTACGTTCTTCGACAATGCTGCTTTAGCCCTAATCTGTTATTGGACGTTTATTCCCCTTTCTGTCGAAGTATTTCCTTCAAGGCCTCAATTTCACCATCTTTGTGAAGTAGTCGAAAGTCGAAGATCACCTTTGAATTACCATCCCAATGTCGAAAATCAACATTTCTATTTTAAAGTGACAAGTCAAACCTCATTTACTGCATTTAATTGAGCCCGTCGAAAATGTAGGCTAACAGTATCGCCACTAAACAAAGCATTAAACGCAGAGAATTAATAGAATTCGTGATAGTAATTAATGTCATATTCACATAATCATCACACTCATGACCTAAAACCCCAATATCCGGAAAACATAACCCATCTCCCAATGGTGAAAGTAAACCCTAATTCATTACAACAACAATAATTATTGTAAAGCAATAAGAACGGAGGTAAAGGCAAATTTAATAGGATAACTAGATTGTATTGATCATAACAATGGAATCATATGATAGTTTTGGAGAGATTCATCTCTTCCTAACCCTAAGAGAATTAGCTACTCATGTTTGAAGTATTGAAAGACAAGGTAAAATAGAAGTTACACAAAAGATGAGTGCATTGGATCCTTCAATTCCTTGTTCCCAAGTGTAGAGAAGCTCCAATTCTTCTCCTTTTTCGCAGCTCCAAACCCTCTTTTCGCAGCCAAGACCAAAAGTGCCCTAATTTTCTGATTTTTGGGCTTAAATGCTGAAAATTGCAGTCCATCGCGAGGCGATGTGACTCCGTTGCGACGCGATGGAAAGATTTTTGCCTTGATCGCGAGGCGATGTAAGCTGTTCGCGAGGCGATATTGAGCAGAAACTTTTCTTCTCTTTTCTGTTGTGTTGCTAGGCAAGTTGCTGGTTCGCTAGCCGACGAAACATCAAATTGAAGTGGTCCTTTTGCTTCCTTTTGGTTGCTTGGTTATCTCCCTACCTTGCTAAGAAATAGACACAAAAAATGGAAGGTTTAAGAGTACCAAGTATCCCAAAAAATACCGAATTAACAACAAACCGAAGTCTTTAAAATCACTATTGAAAACAATATTATTCTACTTTGAAAACTATATAATATGAAAGATAAATAACGAAAAACAAAATAAAAGGGGATCAAACTATACACATATTGCAGAGCTATCATTCGTCTTCTTTCTTCAATTCGTCTTTGTTCCGTTCAGAATAGAGTTTTCGTTCACCATGATTAGTTTCTGCACAAAAACGTAAACAGGGGTTTCGTTCACTGCACAAAAACCGAGTCTGTAGAAAAGCATAAAAAACATAAATAGGAGTTTCGTTCACCATGGTTCGTTTCTGCACAATAGGGGTTTCGTTTGTTAATCTGACAGTGTCGTTTCAATTTGTTTTTCAATTGTTCCAATTTGCAGGATTCAATAAATCAAATTCGTTTGTTAATATGACAAAACGAATCGAAATCAAGAACCCATTTTTATCCATTAACAAATTTGGAAAACAAATCTGGATTTCGATTTCCCCATTTTTATCCACAAACCCATGCTTATCCATGCTTATTCACAAGGTTAGAAATAGATCTTGATTTCGATTTCCTCTCCCTAATTTCAGTGATATTGAAGTTGATGGGGGGGGGTGTCGATGGAGAAGATAGAGGGGGCTGAGAGACAATTTCCTCTTGGTACAAATTACGCTCTGCATGCTGAGCTTGTTGGAATCATGGTAGCCATTGAGGTGGCTTTCCATAAAGGTTGGCATCGTTTATGGATTGAGAGTGATTCTCAGCTTGCTGTTATGGCCATTCCATTGTGCCTTGGAGTATCCGCAACCGCTGGCTGAATTGCATGGGTCTTCTAAAATCCATGACTTTCAGTTGCACTCATATTTTTCGGGAAGGAAATCACTGTGCTGATAAGCTTGCGTCTCATGGAACTACCCTATCTGGCTTCCAATGGTGGAATTCTATTCCCACTTTTATCCAGGATGATTTTAACCGTAATATGGTTGGTCTTCATTCTTTTCGTTTCAGACAGTAATTTTTGTAATTTTTGTTTGCAGGGGTTTTGGTTTATGTCCCCCATTGCTTTTTGTATTTTTTCTTTTTATTTTTTAATGAAATAGGGGGGAGTACTCTTTCCTTCTTGGTGTTTTTATCCCTAAGGAGGGTTTTGCATCAGAAGGTTTTAACGAGGCTCCTTTCCTTTTTGTTTAAAAAAAAGTTGATTGGGGGGGGGGTGTCGATGGAGAAGATAGAGGGGGCTGAGAGACAATTTCCTTTTATTTTTTTTAATAAAATTAGTTATAAACTATGAAGTCCGGATACGAGATACGTTACCGGATACGACACGATACAGATACGGGGATACGAGAAAATTTTGAAAATCAATATATGACACGACTGGGATACTTTAATAAAAATTAAATTAAAATTTAAATATATGAAAACATAACAGAAAAATTAAAATGGAATAGAAACACAAATAGGAAAAAACAAAGATGAAAAAAAGAAATATTACGTTTTATAGAGATGAAAAAATTGCCAAAATAGATAAAAAAATCACGCAGAAAATATATGGATGAAATGAAGAGGACAATCGACACACTTATGTATGAGTGACTAGTCATAAAAAGTAGGGGTGGACAAATAACCGAGACCACCCAAAACCGTATAATCTGAATAGTCAGTGGTGGAACTTGCCTTAAATATTGAGGGTAGCGATAATTACTAACTGAAATATTATTGACCGAGAAGCTCAAATGCATGAATTTATATATATAGATATAATAAATAGATGACTTTTTATAGACTAAGATATTCATATTAGTAGTTGCTCAATAACACATAAGCATATCATTATGTGTCAAATAAAAAACATAAGCATATCATTAGTCAATATATGATCATCATATTGTAGAAATAAATACTTATGATCATATTAAGTAGAGATAGTTACATATATTTATCCCACCCATATCACACTGTATTATTTTTTCTATGATTGTGTTACGAAAAAACATATATTTTTGTCTTTTAGTTATTGAGGTATTAAAGTGTATCATATATGAGTGACAATCATGTGCTTAGTTGGTAAGAGGTATCAAAAATGTATCTGAGAAGTATCATTAGTTGGTAAGAAATATCAAAGATGTATCTGAAAAGTATCTTGTGAAATATTTTTTAAAAAGAAAAGAAAATTATTGGATACTCTTTTGGTAGTATCGGGAAGTATCAGGTGCGTGTCGGCATCAGATACGTATCCGACACGGGACGTTTCCATTTTTGAAGTATCTAGGCTTCATAGGTTATAAATGATGTGTGCTGCCACATAAGCCAAACAATTAATAAAAAAATTAATTCTTAAATAAAATCCAAGTCACGTCATCACCATCAGCCATTTAAGCTTTTTTTTAAACAGAGTTAAACGGAAAATCAAAAAAAGATAACGGCGCAATGATTTTAAAAGTTAAGAGACCTATTTGTTACTTTTAAAACATAAGGACCTAGCTAATCGAAAACTAAAAATAAGTTAAGGGACTCGACGATAGTTTGTCTATTAATTAAGATGTGAGACTTATTCCTTAGTGTGGAATGCTATATTGTTAATTGGTTGGGTCATGTGCTTTTGTTGTGTTACCGGATCTCTTCACCTTATATTTGCACTTCATCTTTATGAGAAGCTCATCACGATGTAGATAGCGGTTGATCTTAATTTGACATACAATATGCATTGGATCGCGGGAAATCTAAAATGGTTGCATTTTCCCTCAGAGAGCTTGATTTCTAGCCATGTGAAGTCATATCCATGTATATTACTAGTCTCAATGCCCGTCCGATGGACGGGGAGCCCTAGTAACGACCAAAATAAATTAATATTATGTAGGAAACAAAAGGTATAAACTAAAGCCAACATATTAAAGGTCTAAATAAGTTTTACAACAAACAACAATAGGAAAATTCTTAAATATTAGAAGAAGTTTTACAACATGAAATATAAAACTTTGAAAATCATCTAGTCAACAACAATAGGATTGTCTTCAATAACTCCAACAACATTGTCTTCAGGATTTTCAACTTGTAGAGGTGGTGGTTGATGACGCATCAACCTAGGCCTTACACGATCCGTAGTCATTGGAATATGAATACGAAAGCATCCTCGTGTAGTATAAGTCAATTCAATCGTCCCACGTTAAGGTGCACCTAAGAGACCATTAACTCCAAAAAGATCCATTATCTGATCAGTATCAGTATCTATGTAGGGAACTCCATTAGAACCAATATAAATTGAAGCAGGGAAACGTGATCCAGACACAGTGTCCACAATGAGATTTTCTGGTAGGATATGATGGTAACCATGATAAAATTCAGCATTCACCCTAATCAATCTCTGCAAAACACAAAAGAAAACGCAATCATTTTTTATACATTATAGAAGACAAATCATGGAAGATAAATAAATAGGAAGAAGAAGAATTACCGAATGCATGGATATGATGGAAGGAAAAGTCTTGGAAGCTATGATACTATCAAGGAACCTACACCAATATATTTAGATAAAACTAATCAAAACAACATTGTAGATAGCATTGTAGCAACATTAGCTACCCAATCATGCAAACATATGTGCAAAGAGCAAGTCAGAAAATGTATAGAGATTACAACTATAATATTATCCAGGATTGTATGCAAAGAATAGAAGTCATGGTTGTTGCTACATATTGAAGACAAATTACCATGAAAAGAGATGAGGAAAAGAGGGAGTGAAGAAAAAAACTGTACCTGGGAACCAAGACACCAACATCAGTTCCTTTCTCCCGAGCATCATTGGTAGCACTACTTGGAATAAAAGAGGAGACTTTGGCATGACACCAACAACATTAGAGGTAAATGGAACCTTTATGCTTGCTTGAGGAAACAGGACAGCACTGATTTCAGAATCAGGAACCAATGGAGGACATTTTGATGCAGTATCAGATTCCTGCTATTATTGAATAAAGCACATTGTTTATATATTTTTCTCATCATACAATCTGAATATCTAATGAAGAAATTGGCATGATCTTATAAAGGGAACACTACAAAAGTGCAAAGTGGAGATAAGCAATGGAACACACATATTCATTGATGAATATGTGTGATGAGATGAATCACGAAACCATTTTATGTGCTTATTGCCTTTCGACTGGTGGAGATGTCATAACTGAAAAGAGAAATTAGTAATAGATTGGAGAAACTATATAATAATTAGGAGTGTAAGAAGGTAACAAAGCATGTAACTACAATATAAATTTCCACAGAAGTAAGAAGTTTCATATTGATTTGCCAACTCCTCACAAATAGAAGTAGAAATATACCAAAACCAAGAGAAGAAGGGGGTTGCTCTTCAAAGGAAATTGGGATCAACTCTGGACAAATTAAAAAGGGCACGCCACAGTAACCCCATATTACATTCATAGAACCATCACAACCTAGAATAGCTCCACATGTTCTATATTCATATTGGAAAATACAACATTCTAGGCCATCATAAATAATGGGAACTTGAAACAACATAAATTAAACTGTAATTAATTGTTCCCACCTATTGTTCTAGTTACATACACAGCAAAATAAGAGATGAAAAGTTGTCTCAAAATAAACTTTCACTGGCATTTAACACACATAGCAATCAAGCCAATAATGAATGCAATGATTTGTTCATCTCTTTACACTCTCTTTTTGGATACCTATCACACTTCAATAATAACAACAGCAGCTGAAATAAGGCTTCCTGCATGTTACCTAGCCCCATTTCCCAAAGAGTATAATGGCAAAACAATAGAGTAAAAATGGTTAGTACGTAGCATTAACTGAAACAAAATAAATTGTAAGCAAACGGAAATGATATAAATTTGCGATGAATCAGATATAAATACAAAAAATGGAAGAATAGAATGGAGGATGGAAAAAATAGTAGAACAAATGATGCCTAAGAAAGTATATTCACTTGAATGAAACATGAACGTACAAACCTCATCTCATTCCCACAACTATGAACCTACAATAGCAAAGATTTGGTACTGTGAAGAGGAAAAAAGACTAACATAAGAGACAAAAAAATTATGAACAGCCAAACAAAAACATAATTTTAAGGGGTTTATGGCGTGGCTAAATAGTAAAACTAAGAACAAAAGGAAACAGAACAAAACGAAAATACTATGAACACCAAACTTAAACCAAAACAAAAACTCAAACTAAGAAGGGAAAGAAGTTTGTGTTCCACGAAAACATAACCTAGTAACACCAAACAGTTAGGGTTCAGAAAGCTGAAACTTAATACCTATTGAAGATGAGGGATTTAGGGGTTGGTTTGGTCTTTTGCTCAAACTTGTGCCTTCCACGAAAGTAAAACCTAATATCAGTAAAACAAAAGCAAAATCAGATGAATATTATTTTGATTGCAAATAAATTGAAGAAGTTGATCAGTGGATAAGTTGCAAACCGAAAGAGCAGGTGTATCTGTTTCCACATTTATCTGTTTCCACATTCAATCAATCACTAAAAACTAAAAGCAATCCCATCATCATAAAAAACAATTCATAACCCCAAATAAAAGATATAGACATAGCAAATCAATTAATTTCAGATCTTCTCTCTCGCATATGGCTCTCAGTCTTTGCATGCTTCTTTGCCTTCAACACCTTCATAACCTCTAAAACCACAAACAAAAGAAGTCAAAATTTTGAGAAAATGAAACCACGCAAACACAAACCATTATTCCAAACCATCAAGTTTTTAATAGACAAATGTAGTTATTAATGAATTAGAAGAAATATAGTGACATGGGTGTGTTCTCATAACCTCACTTGCAGTAATTGGTCAACATATCCTCTCCATCTTCCCACTTGGATGTTGAATCACCAGGACTCCAGCATCCACACCTTGAAAATTCCCTATTAACAAAAACAAAGATAAAAGAATGAATGAAAAGATGGTAGGGGTGTATTACTATTAAGTAAAAATGTACAACTCCTCTTAAAACCCAACGGCTTGGACCACATCAATCAAACTCCAAAACTGTAAAAATTAAACCCTAAATCATATAAACAACAAACAATCACAACAACAAAAATCCCAAAATGAGAGAGAGGGGAAGAAGGGGACAAACAATCAATGAAACTTAGTTATGTAACTTGCAAACAATCCATAGGAACACAACTCTATTATTTTCTACAAAATTGATTACCATTTCCTAATTTGAGACAACTTTGAACATATCAAACCAACCAATTATACATTGTCTTAGTCAAGGAGATTGTGTCATAAACACTGCCAACACAAAATCATCATAATGCATAAATGTTCAAGTTAAACAGCTTGTTTTCATAGTATGAAAATAATTAATTATAAACAATAGTAATTATGATAATGTAGACCAATTTTGGTTTAGAATCTTGTCTCCCCTTGGACTTGGTTAATTCAAAAAATATACCTCACATAAAATCACAAACCATTATTCCAATCACAATTGACAGAGAGATAAGGAAATCATGAATCATATATTTATATGATTAAGTAGTATAGACAGATTCCATAGTGGCCATAAATAAACTATGCTCCTGCTTTTCTTAGTAGAGCCTCATTGAATCAAAAATATAGGAGATACTCAGCCATCAGACCATGAAAAAGACAAAACATTACATGAGTACTTGAGTAGGAAGGTAAAGCAATGGTTATAGTAAAACATTATATTTTCTTTCCAATGCTAAAGGGATTGAGAAATGGGCTTACTGTTGCAACAAAAACTGTTTCACCCTTCTTTGAGGATCTGATCAGTAGGGTATGGACCCCTGTCATGAAGTGTTCTATAGGCTTCAATACTAAAAAGGACCTCATTGGTTCTTTTTGATAGCTCATACTACTTGATCAGCTTGCTTAGATTGTCCAAGCTACCCATGAAATAACAGTCCACTGGCTTCGCTTAATATATATAAAGGCTGCATATCACATAACTATCATCCAATCCAAGGGCTGCCTTAGCATGTTCATGAGTCAAAATAATCTGCAAGAAGCAAAAAATATTCCGTTTCTCAGTCAGGCCCATCGTCATTACCATCAGTGTATGTTCTACCATTCCGAAATTTTGAACTTTGAAACCACTCTTTTACCTTCAGCAGAGAGTTATAAATAAGAATTAGACAAAATCATATCAAACACAACGAAGGAAACTAAGACTATTGAGAACATGGATCTTTGATTAATAAGAACTAAATGACATGAAAAAAGGTGTAGGTATAGAACATGAGTGTGTGAGAAAAGCACAAAACCAGTGTACATTCAACATTAAGAAAACAAAAATATGGATTAATGGTAGGAGATTAGATGACACAACATCTCTTTCACTGTTGCAGATCATATTTTACTACTTTCTGTTATGCCAAACCAAAACCATTCTAAACCTTGAAGAATTGGGAAGTGGTAACCAAGAGGCTTATCCTTTAAGCCAATTTTACAACTTTGTTTTTATCATTACAATTAGTTGTTTGCGCTAATGGCTAAACTGAAAACTACGGTTTCAAAAACCAAAAAGTAATGTATCTATCAGAGGAAAAAAAACAATAAAAAGTAATTATCCTATCCAAACTTTAACACAAAGAAACACATACCTTGAAACTTCTTTAGCCTACAGAGTTGAATGACAACAACAGGAGGAGCATCAAAACCCAGGAGTACAATCATTATAACCAACATCCTGCAAAATAATCTTTAAATGATAGTAATCAACACCCTGCAATTGCAAATGCATTATATAACACATACCAAAGCAAATGATACTAATCAACCAAATTCGCTATATAGTAAAGACAGAGAGCCAAATGCATGCATAGCATAACCAATGTAACAAATGAGAGATGAATGTCATGACTTGTAAACTAACATAATTATATCAATAAAGCACAATATGTACAGATTTACAGAGAACAACAAATACAGAATTATGATCAATCAATACCTCTTTCTGAACAGGCTCTTCCTTCTCAGACAATATCAGCTCAATGTGGTAGGGAGATGACATGTAGGCTGCCAAAAAACACTAATCAATATATGCATGTAATCACAATCCATCAATAAAAGAATAAAAAAATCAACATACGATTGATTCTTCCGTGAGCTCTGTATGTAGGTGCGGCGTCTTTGCTTTAGAAATAGAGCTGCCAGCTGCTCTTAAAAATCCTTCAAATGAATACACACATGGCAAACAATGCAAGCTTACTTAAACCATATTAACAACAAATAAGCATTTCATGCAGAACAAAAAGATATCAAATAATTACAGAATTATGATCAATCAATACCTCTTTCTGAACAGGCTCTTCCTTCTCAGACAATATCAGCTCAATGTGGCAGGGAGATGACATGTAGGCTGCCAAAAAACACTAATCAATATATGCATGTAATCACAATCCATCAATAAAAGAATAAAAAAATCAACATACGATTGATTCTTCCGTGAACTCTGTTAACCTGGATATGAGAGATGTAGAGAGCACCCACATCCAAACCTTTCACCTGGAAAGAAGCAATAAAGTGAAAAATCAGTATAGAGTTGGTTTGAAATACTAAATTGCGAATCAAACATGCAACAACAAAAAAGATAATGTCATCCAGTGAATTCAGATGCATGACAATCAAACATGCAACAACAAAAAAGATAATGTCGTCCAGTGAATTCAGATGCATGACAATCAAACATGCAACAACAAAAAAGATAATGTCATTCTGAAGCATAAAATTGTTAGGGTAACCAAACCCAGCATTAGGTCCACCGAAGTATAAATTCACCCACAACCCAAAACACCGAAATTAAATTGCTTGGGAGGACAAATCAAAGAATCTGAAGATGAATTATGAAGAAGGATCTAAGCATTTGATTTATGAAACCTTGAAAGACAGTTGAAAAGAATATGAAAAAATGAAATACCAAGCAATCTATTGCATGTTGAACTTTCTCAGGTGGAGATGAAGAAGGATCTAAGCATTTGATTATTTTTCTTCATTGTCTGCAAGGAAAAACCAAAATCAGTGATCTAGTGAGATGTGAAGAAGAGAAAACAGTAGAAAAATGAGGGAGGATTCTCACCTTACCACCACTGCGTCGTCGGTGCACCGGCGCACCACCGCCGTTGTCGCCGTACTTCTCTCTCCCTCATCGAGAACCAGAAACCGGTCATGGGAGTATTCACCCCCACGTGGTTCTCCTCCTTCAGTTTCTGACCGTCACCTCTCTACTGCTCACCGTAGCCACCGCCGCCGCTGACACCACGGTTCCACCTCCGGCTTCGCTCCTTCCACCATCATCATCGTGAACATCGCGACCTTCTCCCTACCGCCGCGAACCACCACTCCACCGCCGTCAACCACGAAAACCAGCCTTCTTTCGTTCTCTCTCTCTCACCGTCGCCGGGCGTCGCACCACGGCCTTCCCTCTGGCGACGTCGTCCCTCTCCCTTCGCTCACCACCCTCCGTCGTCTTCCTTTTCTCTCTCACTCGCAGGTTTTTCTCTTGCTCTCTCAACCAAGCTCTCTCTCTCTCCTCTTTTTTGAAATTTCAAGAACAAAATGAAACGTAATGAGAGAAAGAGAGAGAAGAAGAAAGAGAGAAGGAAAGAGAAGAAGAGAGAAAGCGGAGAAAATGACAGAGGCAGGGAAGAAAGAAGAGAGGAGATAGATAG
Organism: Astragalus membranaceus; assembly: GCA_039519185.1. NCBI lineage: Eukaryota > Viridiplantae > Streptophyta > Magnoliopsida > Fabales > Fabaceae > Astragalus > Astragalus membranaceus. The sequence continues at coordinate 123,592,317 of CM076854.1, read as the reverse complement.
ATGGAAATAGAATGTGAAACGTGTTTAAGATGTGGGACTGAGTAGATGAAACGTGTATGTCATGCATCTCAAAGGAGCAAGTGTGGCAGAAGGGAAGGAGCAAGTGGGGTATACTTCAAAGGACTTGGCGCCAAAATCATTTCCCTCCTTCATGCGCATCAACTTTGCCTCCAAAAGAGGCTGAAGCCACTGGCTTCGCTTAATATATTAGATATGAGTAGTTGTTGACCTCTTATACTCTTTTTAGCAACATATTGTTGGAAATTCTAGTGTGAAGTGGTTAATCCCACATCGGTTATGAATGAATTATATGAATGATATATAAGAGAGGGGATCCATATACCTAATGCCTTAAGGTTTTAGGTGAAGTTTTAGCGTCAAGTTTCTTGATGGTCAGGTTCATTGGCTACCTCGTTGTTGCTCCCGGTGCTTTTTTTTTGGTGAAATATAGGCCAAAGGCCCAAACGAATCAATTACACAAAGATGGGCTAACTAACCCGAGCATGTCCAAGGAGTAAAGTTACCAAAAATTCTGGAACATCATCATAAATTACATACATGTCCCTACTGTCATAACTGCTTTTTGCCAGTTTGTCTGCCACTGAATTGAAGTCCCGATTGATCCACTGCCAGTTGATTTCCATTTCTCCTCTTCCAATCTCCAGCGTGCTCTTTGTGATAGGGCTTCCTGTAGCACGAAGACCATTGAATCCTCTCAGTTCTTCAATTGCCTCGACCGAATCCGACTGCACAATAAGATCTCTGAAGCCCCTGCTCCACGCAATGCTAAGGCCATGGTAGATCGCCCATAGCTCCGCTTCCTTTGAGGAGAAAGGATCAAGTTTATGCGCGTAAGCAAACTCCATCTTTCCATGGTTGTTGCGCAGGATACCTCCACAGGCCGCTGCTCTTCCATTGTTGAAGACAGATCCATCACAGTTGAGTTTCCACACACCAGAGGGAGGGGAGCCACCGATCAACACAATCATCAGTTTGAATGTTAGGCTTAGAGTGCTGTATCAGCTTTTGAATCTTGCTTTCCACAAGCCACTCAACTTGTTTTCTGATTGTGATTGTGTTTGTTTGGACTGTTGTAGGTTTCTTGGAGAAGACCCAATCATTCCTTGCTCTCCAAATTCTGTCAAGGGTGATCCCAAACACCAATTGCCGGTGATCCTCTTCCTTCAAAGTCGCTTTATTGGACAGGTTCGATTCAATCCAATTTCTCCAATCTTGATTACTGAAAAACTGATTTAGGTTTCTCACTTTGAAACCCATCCATTAACTGAAGCTTTTTCTGCAGTCCCTGAAGCAGTGGAAGAGAGTCTCATCTGCTTCATTGCAAACCGGGCAGGTGCTGTCAGAGGAAATTTTTCTATGCTTTCTTTCCATGTTTGTCATCAGAGAGCCATGACCAAGCTTCCACGGTAAGATTTTAATCCTCTCCGCCCCTTTCCATTTCCATATCCCTTGAAAAATAGGCTGATAAGTTATATTTGAGAAGCCTGCTATGGTGGCATAGGCAGATTTGGTGGTGAAGACTCCATCAAGAGTAGAGCCCCATTTAAAATCATCCTCCTGTTGCAGAACAGAGGGTGGATTTATAGCAGTAATGTCCTGCAGAATATTGTCAGGCAGATGCTTTTTAAGGGCATCAATATCCCAAGCACCATTATATGTAACATAATGATTTATAGGAAGAAGCAACATATCATCCCTTGTGCTGGAACAGCAGTAGCTAGCAAGCTCATCATAATTGTTGAGCCATTTATTCTTGCAAAACCTAATATGTTCTCCATCTCCAAGATGCCAATCAAGATTCTTCCTGAACCCTTCCCACGTATTCTTCAAGCCAAGCCAAAAGTTAGAGCCATTCTTCTTACAATCAATTTTAGGGAAGTCTCTCCATCCACAATTATATTTGCTTCTAATCACTTTGATCCAAAGACTATCAGTATTAGAGCAAAAATTCCATAGGGCTTTCATTAAGAATGCAGAGTTGGCCACCCTAGTAGATCTCAGTCTTAGCCCTCCTCCTTTTTTAGGCATGCAAAGCTTATCCCAGTTAAGGAGATGGACTTTTTTTTGCTCTTCCTCATCCCCCCAAACAAAGTTTCTGCACAGCTTATCCACCTCATCACAGGTGCTTCTAGGAAGCATGGTAGATTGGATCGCATAATTAGGCATAGCTTGAATTACTGACTTAGCTAGAGTTACCCTTCCAGCAAAGGATAATGTTCTAGCTTTCCAAGTGCTTAATCTTTGCTTAACTTTATCCACAATGAATTTGAATGTATTGCTGCTTACTTTCTTGTGTAGTATAGGAATCCCTAAGTATTTTCCCAGATTCTTAGTGGAATTATACCCAAGGATATGGCTAATATCATTCCTGAGGATCCAGGGGACATTTTTGGAAAAAAACACTTTAGTTTTCTCTTGACTAATTCTATGTCCAGAACTGCTACAGAAATTGAGAAGAGATTGATGGATTAATTCTGCTTGGTCAGTAGAGGCTTCAGCAAACAGAAGAAGATCATCAGCAAAGGCAAGGTGGGCAATTTTGGGGCCCCCTCTGGATAATTGGATAGGTTTCCAGCTCTTGCTCTCCACTTCTATTTCAATCACTTGGAATAATCTTTCAATACAAAGGACAAATAGATAAGGGGAAATAGGGTCTCCTTGCCTAATGCCTCTAGTAGGGTTGAACACTTCTAAGGCTTCTCCATTCCATATCACTTGCATAGTAGGTGTAGAAACACAGTACCAAATTATTTGAGCCAATTTCTGAGGGATGCCAATATCTTCCAAAGTATCCTTCACAAATTTCCATCTAAGTCTGTCATAGGCCTTTCCAAGGTCTATTTTGATAGCCATCCAGCCTTTCTTTCCCTTCTTTTTCCTCATGGAGTGGAAGATCTCATGGGCTATTATTATATTATCATGAATCTGCCTTTTAGGGATAAAGGAGGCTTAAGCAGGCCCAATCAGTTTCTGGAGGGACCCTCTCAGTCTTCCTGTGATCAGCTTGGTGATTGTTTTGTATGCAACATTGCACAATCCAATAGGTCTAAAGTATTTCATGGAAGTAACATGGTCCACTTTAGGGATAAGAGCAAGGCAAGTGGAATTTATCCCTTGAATCTTCGAAGGATTCTCCCAGTAATCCTTAATCATATGACAGAAAGAGTCCCCAATAATCTTCCACTGATTATGGAAAAATATAGCTTGATACCCATCAGGGCCAAGGGCTTTGTAGGCACCAATGTTTCTGATCACACAGTGGATTTCCTCATTGATTATGTTCCTCACCATCTCCTTAGCCACTTGGTCTTCTATGGCAGGAAAGTGACCTTCCAGGACATAGGGCACTATGGGGTCTTTAGCAGTAAATAGATCCTTGAAGTACTCAGTAGCCCCCTCTTCAAGATCACAAGGGTCAGTGATCCAGTTACCTTCACTGTTAAGAAGAGCTTTAATCTGATTCCTCCTTCTTCTAACCATAGTAACCCCATGGAAATACTTAGTGTTCCTATCACCAAATTCTAGCCACTTAGCACGTGACTTTTGATACCATAGCAGCTCCTCTTTTGCTAATATGTCTTTGTAGGTATTCCAGGTTAGCTTCGGCTGCTCAATCAGATGATCAGTCCAATTGAATTGCAATTTCCTGTCAATTATCTTGAGCTTCTTCAAGAGGTCTTTCTTTTGAGAGAAAATGTTCCCAAATACATCGTGGTTCCAAGCTTTGAGGACAGCTTGGAACTCTTTAAGTTGTTGAGGGAAGTTTTCCATATTAGGTCTCCAATTTTCTTCAACTAGTTGGTCAAAGGTGGGGTGAGTCAACCAAATAGCTTCAAATCTAAAGGGGCGCCTTCTTTTGTTAATAGGTCTATTCACATCAAAAGCCATAAGGAGAGGGGCATGGTCAGATTTCAGTTTAGGAAGGTGGAAAATCCCTACTTCTGAAAATCTAAGGCGCCAATCTAAGTTACACAGAGCACGGTCAAGCCTCTTTCTAGTTGATCCTCTAGCCCAAGTAAAGGGATCTCCACTAAATCCAGCATCCAATAATTCACACCTCTCCATTGTCCTCTGAAATCTAGGTTCAGAGATACGGGTTTGGGATATGATAGGGCCAACTCTCTGAGTCTTTGAGAGTAGCATTGAAGTCCCCTATAAGCGCCCAAGGACCTTCAATTTCTTAGTGGAGTTCCTGAATATTGTCCCAGAGTTCCTGTCTTTGAGTGTAATGGGGGCTTCCATACACAATTGTAAGATACCAACTCCTAGTAGTGGAGTTATCAATTCTAAGATGCACAAACTGGTTAGAGTCTTGAAGAATAGAGATGTCCCAGTGAGCATTATCCCAAATAATCCAAATACCACCAGCCTGCCCTCTAGCATCCTTGATGAATTGATTATCAAATCCTGTTCTTTTGGCAATTCTCCTAGCAAGAGTGCCACTTGTATGTGTCTCAAGTAAAGCAATAAAAGAGGCTGAGTAATCTCTTTCATATCTTTGATCAGTCCTGCAAAACCTTTGGAGGCAGTACCTCTACAATTCCAGCAAATTAGATTCATCAAGACTGATTTTCTTGTTGAGGAACTACTTCCTCAAGGTCATCCATAGGAGCAGAATCTCCACCAGCACCCTTGTCATTCTGTGCACTGCACTTGAGATGTTCAACATTCATAGGTTCCACATTCCTCTGCATGGTTTGGATCTCCAAGTCCTGGGCTCTTTTAATATCATTATCATCAATTTTCCCCAAAGTAGTTCTAATACTTTCCTTACTTCTAAACTTGTTGAGTAGGGTCTGTCCTTTAGTCATGTAGATGGTCTTCATATAGGCCAATGCAGCCTCTTCCTCTGCCTTTTTCATGGGGTCAATAACATTACTTGAGGAGGGGATGTTCTCCTTCCCGGATCTCAGATGATGATTGCCCCCTTTTTCCTTGTAAGAAATGCTTTTGCTGATTCCTTTATCCTTGCGAAGAGAATTCTTACCAGACTTAGTAAATTTCCTATCCTTAACAGCTAGTTGAGGATTCTTACCACTAGCAGGATTTTTGACTTTCCTCTTGATCGTATTGATAACTGCAACATTCTGGTTCATTTCTTTAGGAGTGTAAGAAGTCTGCTGCACTTGGCTTGGTTCTGGCTGTGTGGGTGTTGCACTCATAGGAGTAACCTTTGGCTCATGTTGAGCCTTGGCTTTGTCTCTAGGACTGTCTCTTGTCTTTCTGCTCTTATCAGAGTGTGCTTCAGGGACTTGCTTGCTCTCTATCTTTTTGGAACTCTCTTTGCTGATGTTGTTTTTCTTCTTCCTTGCTATGTACTTTGGAATGTTCCAAGGCCCCCATGTCAAATTTCTCTTGTTCTTTCTCCACTTGAGTTTCACTCTCCTCCACTACAGCCTTTTCCTCTGGTAAAACAGTACTTTCCATCTCAACTTGCTCCTTTTCTTCTTTTCTTTCCACTACAAGCAGTCTGTTTCTCTTCAGTTTTCACTCCTAGGAGCTCTCTGCAGATATCCTTCTTATGCCCATACTTTCCACATCTAAAACATATGGAATGTAGACCTTCATACTCCAAAAATAATTTCATACCTCTTATATAGAAATGAGAGACTAGAGGTTTGTCTAGATCAAGTTCAACACAGATCCTAGCAAACTTTCCTCTTGAATGTAGTGAAGTTAGTTGATCTACCTTGAGCATGTTTCCTATAGCTGACCCAATCCTAGTTAGGATTCTTTCAATATATAGTTCCTGGGGTAATTTCGGGATCCTTACCCAGACAACAACTTTCTTGGCCAGGGAGACATTTGGTGAGAACATAGGTCTCCACCTCTGGACAATCAAATAGTGGTCAGCTATCTTCCAAGGTCCCTCAAATAGAGCATGCTTGTAATCCTCAAAGTCAGTAAGTTGAACCAGGAAATAATCCTCAGCCATATCAGTGATATGCATAGAACCATTCTGGATCCAATCCATCCTTAGCTTGTTTTCTAGCATTCTGATATTCACTTTCTTACCTAACACTTTGACTATCAACGTGTTTCTCCAGGGCTTAGTCAGTTCATTCATTTCTTCATCTGAGACGATGACAGTTGGTCCCTGTATTAGGGTTTTACTGGTTTCTGTTTCATTGGGTTGCATCTCCTTGCAGTTTTCATCTTCAGTAGTTACATTGTTAATCAAATCACTCCAGGTAGCATCTTGGAGTCTATTTTCATTTGTATCATGTAGTAAAGCATCTTTGAATGAAGGTGTATTTTTCTCTTCCTGCACTTCGCTCATTTCAGCTTCTTGATGTTTCATTTCTTCTTGTTGAATCTTATTTTTCTTGTTACTTCTTTGCAGGAGGTCAGCTTCTTCAGCTGTAGCCACCGTGGCTCTTGGTGGATTCCTAGTAGCCATCATGGGCAATGGAGGCGCGCAGGTGCAACGGTTACGAAGGAATTTTGCCCTAGCAGAGCAATATTACTGTACCCACATGCCTTCCGAAATTAAAACCTCTAATGTTGCTAACGGTGCTCCCTCAAACTCTCCAACACATATTAATAAGTAGTGCATGAAAAGAAATGTTGCTAAAACATTTTTTCTATTGTAGTGTGACTTGTTTTGGTATGAAGTACCCCTTATACTCTTTTCATCATAATCGTATAAATAAATAACTTTGCCATTCAAAATCTTGTTCACTCCTAAAAATTAGTTAATTATATGCATATGATGAATACGATTGATCCAACATTTATTATATACATATTGTAAATCTTTGTCTTCTGGGAAGCAGTTATTTTGAACATAAGAAATTATGACTGTGTCTGATGTTCCATTAGATTTGATGACATCAAAGCTAAAATGAGAGAGAGAAGGGAAGAGAAGAGAAGATGTGAATTAGAGAGAAGCACATGCACATGGGAACAGGCAGCATGTGGAGAAGATTCAGAGAAGTAGTATTAATTTTTCATTTCATGAATTAATAATATTTAGGAAAAAGAGGAACAAGGAATAACATGGCTGCATCTTACTTCAAAGCACTTCCTCCCAAACTTGCAATTAATAAGAACTTTGTTGTAGGGTCATGGCAAAAGCAGTACACATGATGGGACCCATGAATACATACCCAATGATACCCATTATAGGTATACCCCACTTTTTTCAGTTTCCACCACCACACCACAGAAACCAATGTGAGATTTGTGATTGCATGCAGATTGCAGATGATGAGATATGAGGCTAGCTGGTGCAGTTGCTATAGATACGCTTAGCATTGGAAAAGTGAAAGCAGCCAATGATTTCTCCATCAACGACACATCCAAATCATATCCCATACAATTCCCTGTGCTCTTTTGATCTCATCCTTGTAATTTGTAAATATGCATGGGATGACTGGTTGCTGATCCAGGGGGAGTTGAGTGGTACTTCTGCAACTGGCTGCATCAAAAAAAGATGCCCTTATCTTCCAAGTAGTAGCTCAATTAGCGAACTAAGTGATACTGATGTGATGAGATGGGATGACAAATATATATAGTTTAATTATTATGCACAAGCATCTAATCATATTTTATCATAATACTACGTTGAATATTAATTAGGTTAAATTGCACTTTTGGTTCCCAACTTTTGTTTTTGGCTAACTTAGTCCTTCTAAAATTCAAATATTATAAATTTGATCCTCACATATTTTTTTAATTATACTCAAGTCTCTCAAAATCGTGATTTTTTTGTACTTTGGTCCTCAAAATACATGGATATTGAAAAAAATGAAATAGCAAAAGTGCCAAAAAAACCATAATTATAGGGGAGCAATAATGCAATTAAAAATATGAGGACTAAATTAGTAACATTTAAATTTTAGAAAGACTTTTGGTCAAAAAATTTTTTTAGAAAGACTAATTAAATTTGCTAAAAAAAAATCGGATCGCAGTTAAACTAAAAACTTGATCATGAAGAGTGAAATTTAATTTACCAATCCCTTCAGGCGTGGTCTAAACAAACAATAATTGACATTTCGATTCCGGCTTTCACAGACAACATCTCTTCAACTTGCTAACTAACGTTGTTCGAGAAGCTAATCATGAGAATAGTGTAGTGATAGCAATCGCAAGAGATATGGCAAGGTGTTTGAAAGAAAGAAGAAGCGAAAGGGAGGGTGCACCGTGAGTCATGTTGCAGGCAATCCAAAGTAACTATCACAGGCAGTTACTGAGAGTGAGTGGGGGAGTGGCAGTTGTGGCTTAGGAGGATAAAAAGGATAGTGGGAAGTTAGGGAGATACGCTGGGAAATTGGCTTAGTCTATTGGGAGAGTTCAAGCCTCTATAGTACCTATTATCTTTACTATTTCACTTGTAATTACTAGCAGAATCTCACTGATTGTTGCTTATTTTCAACAATTCATCAATACAATTATCCTGCACTGTTAGCGGGGTTGTTTAATTTCCTAAATACTAGATTGATTCTATCATGTAGTGACATTTAGCATTTCTCTATCGTGAAATATAATTGGATTTCTTCTAAATTTTTTTCTTACTCTGTTTCTATAATAATTAAATCCATTCCATAAGGTAGTAAAATAATTTTTCTTGATAATGACATAAGGTAATAAAATTATATTTTATAATAATTAATAAAAGTATATATTAACTAATTGAACTGATAACATTGTTTTTTATTTAATAAAAATATGAGAAGTTAGAATAGTTTCTGTGAACCACATGCAAACATTTGAGGCTGCTAATGCTAAAACTTACTCCACCTAGACTTTTAAAGGACTGACAATATAAATAAATGAGTAATAAAATACGACAGTAGTGAATATATTCCAAAATCCCAGTACAATTTAGTATCTTTAATAGAAATTTCCAAATATATCCAGCCGATGCCAGACTCTCATAAATTAATTTTAATTTATAATGCACTGCTGAAAGTTATATAAAATAATTTCCGAGCTAGATTTTCTATTATACTTTTCTCCTTGGATACTGGATTTTCATGCATGATGCCCACTGCCTGATCGCCTCGTCACGCATAGTAACGTTGGGATCAACATGGCTGGCCAGTGGCGGACCCAGGACCCCGGGGTCAGGGGTGTCAAATTTTTTAAATCCACAATTTGCTAAAAATATAATTAAAAACAATTATAATATATTTAAATAAATAAATTATACATTTCATAATTGTCCTCTACGTGATTTCATATTCTGAAATCGTAGAATAATAAGCTCAGAGTCAATTTTATTAAATACATCACTCTCAATGTATGTCACCAGACAGTCGTTCATCCATGTATCTCCCATCCGGTTACGCAACCTATTCTTCACAATATTCATAGCCGAGAAAGCTCTTTCTACAGTTGCTGTTGCAACAGGCAAAACTAGTGCCAGCTTCAAAAGAAGATAAACCTCTGGATACACATTATGTCTTCCATTTTCAACTAACGTCTCTGAAAGTTGTTGGAGTCCTTTCAAAGAAGCAAATTGAACATTCCTACGCATATCGACGATGTAACAGTCTAGTTGATCATTAAGCACCGCTAACTTAAATGGAGAGAACTCATCTGGATAAAAACTTGCAAATTCCAACAACTTTGCCTTATCAAAAGCATGGAACAATTTAGATGGATCCAAAGAAGCCAAACAAAGGAGTAATTGAGTATTAATCTCACCAAAACGGTCATTAAGTTCCTGAAGCTGCATGTCTATCACAGTATAAAATAACTCAACACGATAATGATGCTCTGCTGTAATGCCTCTTGGATTACGTACTGACTGCCCCTTAACAAACAAATCTTCCATAGCAGGAACAGGAATAGAATTCTTATTGCAAAATGAAATTACTTCTTGCATTAAAGAGTCCCATCCATCATTTCTGAGTGTTTCAAACCTGTCCTTTGTGATATTAACCAAGTTCATAGCATTCAGAATGTCTTGATCTTTTCTTTGTAATGCTTGTGACAATTCATTTGAAATAGCCAATACATCTCTCATCAAATGCAAGTAATACAAAATCAAAAGTTTGTAACATAATTAGAAGACCAGATGCATCACCTTTTAACTGTCGAGGGCTACCGTCTACTTTCAAAATGTTAAGAACATCAATAATAGCAGAGTACATCAATACTATATTAATCAAAGTGGCATAATGAGAACTCCAACGAGTATCAGCAGGTCGCTTAAGACTAGTTTCTTGATTAAGACCTTGCCCACTAGAAATTTCTCCTATGCAAAATGCCTCTTTAACACGTTCCAATTGTTTTTCACGAAGCATGTCAACTCGCTTGCAAGACCCCACAACAACATTCATTAACTTGGAGACTAAATTAAAAAATAAGGAAACTTCATGATGGTCTTGAGCAACAGCAACTAAAGTAAGCTGTAATTGATGAGCAAAACAATGGACATAATATGCACATGGATTCTCCCTTAAAATCAAACTTTTTAGGCCATTTAATTCTCCACTCATGTTGCTAGCACCATCATAACCTTGTCCACGGATTCTTGACATACTAAGTCCATGCTTAGAAAATAGTTCATCAATTGCAAATTTCAATGATGAAGCAGTGGTATCCTTAACATGAACAATACCTAGAAAACGCTCAACAATACTGCCAGTTTTATTAACATAACGCAAAGCAAGTGCCATTTGTTCTTTAGTTGATACGTCACGAGCTTCATCCACAAGAATAGCAAAGAATTCATCTCCAATATCAGCAATAATAGCATGAGTAGTTTCTAATGCAGCAGCATGAGCAATATCTTTTTGGATTTTTGGAGCAGTTAATTGATGGTTTTCAGGAGCATTATCCAAAACAACGCTCTTTATCAAATCATTGTGCACGGAAAGAAATTTAAGAAGCTCAAGGAAGTTACCTTGATTGGTAGAAGTCGTTGACTCATCATGACCACGAAAAGCTAATCCTTGCTTTAAGAGCCAACAAGCACAATCGATTGTTGCCTTTAAACGTGTTCGGTATATGTCACGAACTTTGTCAGAATGCCTAGACATCGCTGTGTCAATATGTTGATTTTGGTCCATCAAGTCTTGACATTTCCTGAGAGCAATGTTATGAGCACTATTAGGAGGTCCAACATGAGACTTGATCTTATCTTTCTTGTTCCAACTGTTGAATCCCTCGGTGACAAATGTATCACCACCCGCTTGGTTTCCAATATCGGGCCTAAAGAGATAACAATGCAAACAATATGCAGCATCTTTTTCAATGCTGTACTCTAACCAACTCCCAAATTCAGTGAACCATGCCGGAGAAAATCTTCTCTTTGCGCCTCCAATACTTCTTTGTGGAAAGTTGTGATTCTTAGGTTGACATGGCCCTTTTTGCAAATACGCTCTCCGTATTTTATCTTGATCGTTAGGATGAAATGTCGCAATTTTTCTTCGCAATCCAGGATCCGATGGCAACGTATCTAAATTAACTTCAACATGTTGTTGTTGTTGTTGTTGTGAGCTAGATCCACATTCATCAATTGATGACCTTGGTCTCTTTACTAAAAATTTATCCATTTGAAACTACAAAGGCACAAAGCCACAAACACAAACAGAAGCACAAAAACTACTCAATTATAATTGATTTTCAGCACAAACAGAAGCAATTCAATTCAGAAAAACAATTTTCAGCACAAACAGAAGCACAATTCAGGCTATTGGTGCAATTCAATTCAGCACAAACAGAAGTCAGAAGCACAAAGCCACAATCACAAATTAAATTCAATTCAGAATCAAATCAATTCAATTCAGAATCAGAATCACAAATCTCAGAATCACAAATCTCAGAATCACAAAAACAATTCAATTCAGAATCACAATCAATTCAGATTCACAATCAGAAACACAATTTTCAACCAAAATCAAATCAATTCGGATTCTCAGAATCAGAATCCCAATTTTTAGTTTAGGGTTTTCAAATTTCAACCAAATCAGAAATTACCAGCTAATAACAGAGAAGAAAAATGCTACAAAACATACCTCAGCTTCAGTTACAGAGGAAAACGAAGAAGAACAGTGGCGACGGCGAGGCGACGGCGAGGCGACTGGCTGGCGAGAGAGAACAGAGAAGGCTTCGTTCGTGTCCTGCACGAGAGAACAGAGAAGAAGAAGGCTTCAGTTCAGCGCCTAGCAAGAACGAACGGAGAAGGAAGAAGAACGGTGGCCGGCGGAGGCGGAGGCGAGGCGACTGGCTGGCGAGAGAGAACAGAGAAGGCTTCGTTCGTGTCCTGCGCGAGAGAACAGAGAAGAAGAAGGCTTCAGTTCAGCGCCTAGCAAGAACGAACGGAGAAGGAAGAAGAACGGTGGCCGGCGGAGGCGGTGGGTGCGTGCGAAGGCGAAATTGCGATTTGCGAGAGTGGGTGTGCGCAACTGCGTTTGCGAGAACGAGAGAGGGAGAGTCAGAGACACTGAGACACAGTGAGACACAGTGTGTGTTTTGGATAAGTGAACTTTGGGTATTTGGTGCAAATGAGTGCAAAATTTAGGCTATTGGTGCAATTAAAAAAATTCAGGGGTGTCAAAAAAAATTCAAGGGTGTCAAAAAAATTTCAGGGGTGTCAAAAAAAAAAATTTATAGGGTGGTAAGCAGAAATTTTTTTTTTTCAGGGGTGTCAGCTGAACCCCCTCAATATACACTGGGTCCGCCACTGTGGCTGGCAACTGTTTGGCTTACAATATTCCCACTTAGCTAAAATAAATTTATTGGTGAAGATGAAAGATTTGTGTTCCTCAAATACACAACTTTTATTTTCTGTGTCCCGAGGGAGGAGTGAGAGAGGGCGAAGGGAGAGAGAGAGGTTGCAGTGGTGGTGATGATGGTGCGGTGGAGAGAGAGTGAGAGAGTGGTGGTGTGGTGCATAGAGAGTGAGAGAATGGTGATTCACGGTGGTGGAGTTTGGGAATAAAGATAAACTGTATTTTTGCCTAATAAAAATCATGGTTCTATTTATCTAAAGAAAAAAATGTTTGTCACTTTAACAATATTTCTATATCATTGCAATCAAGAAAGAGAGAGGGTATATTTCCTTGCAGTATATGATACATATTATGTAGCATTACTGTTTCATAAACCACAAATTTACAATATCATAATAACATTTTACACACTTATACAAAAGAAATAACTAAGGATCATTCAACATATTTATTTGTTACATATTGCTGTTTTTTATGCAAAAAAGAATGGGTTCCACGAAGGCATCAATGGATGATATATCATATCATATCATATAGTATTATATTATTTCACAGTTCACTTTCGTTTTCTCTCTCTGTCTGTCTCCCTCTCAACCTAAAAATCGCTGTCCTTAAGTCTCTGCACCCATCATCAAAGTCGTCATCCTCATCTCCCTTTCCAAAACTTTTGTCACCATGAAAGTGAGAGCCAAACCCTTGTTATATATGTTATTATCACCACCTCCTTTAAATTCAAGTAGACAAAAGAAAAATACTATATAGTAGTAGTATTCAACATTTGCATGAAGAAGAATTAATGATATCACTATCATTCACACCATGGCATTCCCACCTCATCATAGTTTCATTTTCAACACTCATCAGCATGAAGATCATGACCACCTCCCTTCAACCTCTCTCAATGTCTTCCCTTCTTTGCCACCCCAACACTTTCAACAAGGTCAACATATCACACCCTCTTTTAATTTATCTCTTTTTCTCACCATAGTTCTAACTCAATAATAATGAAGGTTTTAAATCTCGGTCGCAGAATCATGATTACAGTTATTGCATCATTTTTTTATATTACAGAGAATCGCAGTCAAAATACAACTGATGCAACATAATATATTAGTTACTGTATCACAGAACCTGTGACACTATTTTTTATTTGTTTTGTCTTGTGTATGTATTTGCAGTGGGTGCACCATTTATGTTGAAGAGGTCAATGTCATTTTCTGGAATTGAGAACAAGTGTCATAATCATCATGAAATGCATGGTGGAGATGATGAGTTATCTGATGATGGATTCCAGTGTGGGGAGAAAAAGAAGAGGTTGAACTTGGAACAGGTGAAAGCACTTGAGAAGAGTTTTGAGTTAGGGAACAAGCTTGAACCAGAAAGAAAAGTGCAGCTTGCTAAGGCTTTGGGGTTACAGCCGAGACAGATTGCTATATGGTTTCAGAATAGAAGAGCAAGATGGAAGACAAAGCATCTTGAAAAGGAATATGAAGTCCTCAAGAAGCAGTTTGAAGCTGTTAAGGCTGATAATGGTAAACTTAAGACTCAGAATCAGAAACTTCATGCAGAGGTAATATAATAGAATGCTTATTTATAGTGTGCTTGGAATTGGATCATTGAATTTTTCATACTCAATGATGAACTTATTATAGATCTTGTGGTTGGTGAGATTAAACTGGTGTTCTTAAGTCTTGATCTTGATTCAAATAATGTTCATTAAAATAAGAAATTTTAGGGAACAAGGTAGAAGAGTATATATGACTTCCAATTCAATTATTAGTTTGGATCTTCTGTTCTGATGAAAAGAAAATAATGGAGTTTTCTCATTTCATATTTGTTTTGCGGGTGTTGTTAAGAGCCCCACATTTCGATGTGATATGACATAAAAATAAGTGTATAAATAGGGGATATCTCTTACTATACTCTTTTTTTTTACACTAATGGTTGTAAATTGAAAATTTCTTGTTGGAAGAAGGAAAGCATATACTCTTGTTTATGACTTTAGTAGAATAGGGAGCAACTTTTCATTGCTTGTTTTTTTATTTACTTCTAAAAATTCATTTCAATTATTGCACTATGATCCCACATGTATTATTGACTTTATAAAGTAACCAATTTCCTCATTAACTTTCTACTTGATTAATTGTTGGTCATTCCTGTGAAGGGTCAGTGTCACTGTCAGATCCCATAACTGTAGAACAGTATTAATGTCTCTCTTTTTGCATTCAATATTCTTTGTTTAAATTCCAACTAGCTTAGTACAATACATGATTGCATCAAAGTTTTTAAAACAAGTCTCCAATTTCTATATGACCCCAACTTCATAGTTTTTTTTATTGTTTTTGTTAACCTAACACAACTGCGATTCAGGCCACATTTGACTGTGATTCTCCGCAATATCAAATATTGCGACACTAAATCGCTATTTATATCATAACCATATGTTGATATATACTTGATTACCCTGACTTGTTTTTTTTTTGTGTTGCAGTTACAAGCTGTAAAAAGTAGGGATTGGCGTGAAGCTGGAACAATCAACCTTAAGAAAGAAACTGAGGGTTCTTGGAGCAATGGAAGTGATAACAGTTCGGATATTAATTTAGATCTATCAAGAACACAAGCTTTAAACACTTCTGTAACTTCACAGAATGGTAAAAGCCTTAGCCTTTTACCACAGCTCCTTAATTACACATCAAGACCAGATCTTCAAGAAGAAGGCTTCAACAACATGTTTCACAACATTGATGAGCAGCAGAACATTTGGCCTTGGCCTGAACAGCACCATTTCCATTGACATTATTAATGATTTTAAGACATCAATGATATAAAGGTCAAAAAAGGAAGTAAAGTAAGTTCATTAGACATTACTACCATTACACAAACTTTTTCTGAGTTTTTTCAATTTATATTATATATGTTGTAGATTGGTGTATAAAGTTTGAACAAGATCTATCAAGTGATCATGAAGAGTACTTAATTGGTGCACTTTGAATAGTGCATTTTCTTTCTCATATACTTTACTTTATTGTACTGCAAAATATTAAATAATATTATTTTTGTAAGGAGAAATAAAAAATTTATAAATTATAGTTATGGTACATGTGATCCCTGAGTGGATTTCCAGCTCTGGCATGTAGTATGGGCCATGAATAAAAATGGGATTCCTTGTTTGCATTCTTTAAGTATATATTTTATCTCTTTTTGGTGTACTTTGGAATCATGAGATCGTGACATGTAAAATTGCATGCAGAGGCAATAAGAGAAAGTTCAGATAATGAGATTCTTTATATATGACTAATTTTTTTTAAATCAAATTGTTAATTTATTTATGTCTACTGTATGATGAGAATTAAAAGAGTGCATGAAATGAGATGAACCATCTTTCATTATGGGAAAAAGAGCAAAATCTAGCTGGTAGTTTGCATGCAAAGCAGTACCACTAATAACACAAGAGGAAATATGGTGGTGTCAGGCTTCTGAACCTACAATCCAAGAGGATAGGTTATACAGTGAAGAAAAGAAAATATTTTTTAAAAAAGAAGATAAAACTAGAGAGAAGATTTTGGTGATTTTAGAGGGAAATGTCTGTTGATTTTAATCTGAGCAAACTGAAACTGCTTAACCTTGCAATGTGAAGAAGATGCATCTGAAAAATTTTCACAGTTATTATACTCAAGTGTGAGAATTTTTTTTGAAGCAGCAAACTATATATTATATGTATATTGGGTTTTAATAATATCCAAGCAATTTTTTTATTTATGTTTAAAAAATGTGATTTGAAATGTATAATACTCTACATTTGAAATTTTGGAACAATATGAAAAAGTTGAACAGCATGTTATGCTAAATACATAAAACAAAATACAGTAGCAGCAGCGTATATATTGACTGATCCTAAGCTTGCACCTGCTCCATCAGCTCTGTCACCTTCGCTACACTTTGCGGAGGAGGAGGTCGACCGGAAGAAGCTCCGCTGTTGTCAACATCACACAATAACTGTTGGAACTTTGATGTTATGTGTGAATTGAAAAAGTCCCACATTGGATAGAATAGACACTTTGAGCGTGTTTATAAGTGGGAAACTCACACATGGCTTTGGACCCCAAGGGGTATCTAATTTTGTGAATGGGAGGACACACACAAAATAACAACCACACGTGCGGGCCGCTGCCTCTTACTTCAACAAACCAATATTATGATTAACTGATGAAAGAGAATAATTTTATCTATACTTTTTACCAATAGAAAGAGAATGATTTTCTCTCTCTCTATATAGTTTATCGATGGAAAGAGAATGATTTTCTCTATAATTTTTAATTCTATGAAAAGAGAATAATCATCTTTATAAGAATGAATTTTTTAATTCATATTTTTTTGAATTTGAAGTTGCATAAATTCACTTTTACTCACATTTTTTTGGCTGTTGGTTGTTACCACTTAACGGTTAATGATTTTATATCGTAGAATTGCTTTTGTTCTCAATAGCAATAACATTTTTTTTGAAGTTATGTGTTTCACGATATATTGCAATATATAATATTGAAAATTTTAAAAAACCTTTCAAATTTAAAACTGTAATCCGGCTCAAAAGAACAGCAACTGGAATGGGACCCCCAAAATTTCCCATATTCTAAGTTTCAACTACCACCACCTAAAAATGATGCTACTCCTCTATTTAATTATTTCAATTGCGAGAGACCGGATCATATGACACGCAAGTGTAGGAACAGGTCAAGCTCTGCCCCGCAGGCTAACCTGATTGAATAGCAATTTGTTACTATAATTTCTGAAATCAACATTGTTGGTGAATGCGAAAGTTGGTGGATAATTGCGGGCTTCGCTCGCCGTGATTATGATATGTTTTGAACATACACTGTTGCTGAAAATAAGAAAAGTATGTTGAGTCTGGTGAAAACTTTTTTTACAATGACATTTTTTTCCGCAGTGTTTACTTCGTCTACAAGAAGTTTTGTACATTGTAGCTAAAAATGATATTTTTTTACACGTGCTATATTTGACTTTGACGTGTAAACAATCTTTCATAGTGGAAAAAATGCATTTTATAACTACTATTTATATCGGTTAAAAACGGCCTGATATTAAAAGTGACGCGGTGGCAGTTTTGTAATTAAAATTACAGTTTTTATATCGGTTGCCACAGGAACCGATATAGAAAGTGCAAAAACAATCTTTCATATCGGTTCCATTGCATAACCGTTATAGAAAGTGGGGCTTCCATAACGGGTCAAAACACCACCCGTTATAGAAACTAAAGAATTGGTTTTTCAGATACGCTCCCTCTTCAACTCACAAAACCCTCTTCTTCATTTCTCTCGCTCCGCAAAGCCCTTTTCGATGCTCCACAGCGCGCACTAGAACATGCTCATCACGATGCCACCGATCTCACCACGATGCAGTGATGCAACCGATCTCACCACGATGCACTAGAACGAGCTCACCACGATGCACCACCGATCTCACCACGATGCACCACGATGCACCACCGATCTCACCACGATGCACTAGAACGAGCTCACCATGATGCACCGATGCAACCTGGCTATCACTAGGAGCCCCACCATGAGATGCCACCGCTGTTGTAGCCTCTTCGCACCGATTTCCCACCGATCAGTTAAAGTATACTCGTTGTTCTTTCCATTACTTCTCCGGATCTGTCGTGAACGATTTCCATCTATTTCTCTACACTGGTTTGGTTCCTTTCAGATTTCTCTCTCAATTTCACGCTTTAGGGTTTTATTATGTTTTTCCTCTTATGCAATTGATTTAGGTTTTTTCTTTGGTTTCCATTGATTTCTTAGTGAGGAAAAGGTTTATGTGAAATCTGATTATGAAGCATCTGTATCAGTCTTGCCTTGATCTGCATGATTTTTTCATAATCGATGCAATACATTCTTTGTTGAGTTTTGTTGTTTTCTCTTCACTTACTGACACATACATTTACTATTTTTTTTGTAACACCTGCTACCTATTTAGTAGTTTCTCGTGTTTGATTGTATTGTGAATAAAAGTGGTTTATGGATATAGCTATGCAGGAGAAATATAAAAATTTGGAAACTATTTTTCTTAATTAGTTCTTGTTAGGATAAGAACTAAGAAGATAGTGGCTAGTGGCTAGTGGTTTTACAATAAGAACTAAGAAGATAGTGGCGAGTGGTTTTACAATAAGAACTATTTTTCTTAAGTAGTTCTGAATATCATGATTTTTTATGCTAAGAACTAAGAAGATAGTTCTTGTTAGGATGATTTTATAATTATATGCATTTTTTAATACTACCTCTCATTCAGGGATCATGGATTCTGGAAAAGCAGCTTGAACTCATTTCAAATCGCAGCCTCTTATGGACTGACTATGGACTGCGTTCTCTTGCCAAAACAAGGTCTACAAGCTAAGCTCTAGTGCATTTTAAATGGATTTAGTTTGAGTAACCTTATTCAGCATTTATGCTGATTACAGTGCACCGAAAATATTTTCCCCTCCAGTTCTTTGTACATGAAATACAACACAGAGCATGAAGCTCCATATTGGAGGGGCACAATTTGGATAAACATGAATTACAGAATTCTGGCAGCACTCCACCATTACTCCAAAGGTAAATCTGCAGATATTCCACTTTATTCACTGCTTCCCGAAACTAATCTTTTGGTGGAATCTTGCAGAGAATGGGCCATATCAGGACAAAGCTAAAGCTATCTACAAAGAATTGAGAAGCAATTTAATTAGGTATTGTTTGGTATTGTT
Source organism: Astragalus membranaceus (assembly GCA_039519185.1). Classification (NCBI taxonomy): domain Eukaryota; kingdom Viridiplantae; phylum Streptophyta; class Magnoliopsida; order Fabales; family Fabaceae; genus Astragalus; species Astragalus membranaceus. Next base: position 123,572,850 of record CM076854.1, on the reverse strand, counting down.
ATGTATGGCTGGAATCTTGTTTAAAAGCTATTGGTTGGTTTCTGAAACAATGTATTTTCCCCATCTTGCAAATATACCTTTGGAGTTTGGTCTATAGAATTGTTTCGGGGTAAACATAAAAACATGCTTTAATTTATTCCATAGTTCTCTGAATTCTCAGTTGTCTTTGAAGTTCTGAATTTGTTTGTTGCTAATATTCATACTCTCTGTTTCTTTCCCAGATGTAGCACTTGTCACGTCTTTGCGGGATGGAATGAATCTTGTCAGTTACTTTTGGGACATAGACAAAATCCATTGTCAAACCTCTTGCAACTTTGAGGACTTTGCTTTAACTTTGACCATTTACATAGTATGGATAAATGATATACAAAGTTTATCTCTTTTTTCCTCTCAATGTTATCAATATACTATTACAATCTCTGTTTATTGATTACTCTATTGTTTTCTTTCATACCCCCCCTCTTCCACCACACATACAATATGGGATAATGCTCAATTGTTGTTATTTTGGTTAGACATGTACTTTCCTGATCTCACATCTGACATTTGGTATTGTTGTAGTTTGCTGGTGCTGCGCAGTCTCTTTGTGCTGGGGCAATTCTGGTCAACCCCTGGAACATCACAAAAGTTGCTATGGCGATTGCTCAGGCCCTGGATAGGCCATCTCCAGAAAGAGAGAATAGACACCGGTATAACTTTCATCATGTAACAACCCACACTGCTCAAGAATGGGCAGAATTTTTTGTGAGGTATAGTATTAGTATTCACAATGTCTGCTCTCATATGCTAGAAGTCTGTCATTTATGATGAGAATGATGTATCTTATTAGGGCCTGCTGAGAGAAGATTAGAAGACAAATTTGAGGTCAGATGCATGTTAGAAAAGGCACTTGGCTACAGATCTTCATCTCTCATCAATTCAAACGAAAATATGACTCCCAAGGTAGCAACAAGTTCAATAAACTTAGGAACTATATCTATGCATTTTTGTATATGTTTTTTAGAACATTGATTTTACTAGTGTATATTAGTTTTAATTTATGCATTCTATGTCTGTGTCTTGGATCATATATTTTAGTGCATCATCTGCATGGTTGTTTTGGAGTACTGGATTCCTAGGTGAAGAAGAGAGACTTGGTTTCAGCAGCTTCTGCATTTGCTGGCCATAAGGATGGAATTGTTGCAGTAGCTTCTGCATTTGCTGGCCATAAGGAAGGTAATGCTACTGGAATCTGAACAATTAATTAGCTTTATTGTTACCCTTACACTCTTTGTTCAGTTTTTTATTTATCATTTGGACATTCAAAATCTTAAACTTGCTAACAATGATATTGATTATGTGCTTATTAAGGTAATCATTCTTGCACTCTTTGTTCACTTTATTTGATTTGGAAATTTCTAGTATTTGCGCTCACTTAATTTGACTGTTGCCTGTCATGGTCAACAAAACAAACTGGTTTAAATTCCAGTCTTCCAGTCTTCCTGTCTGGGGGTGTTTTGGCAAATCAGAGGTTGTCATTAGTATTAGTACTGAAGTACATATTTTAAATAATATAGCTACGAATTACATCAATTTCGTTGTCAATGTTCCAGGGAATCAAGGGTGCGGTTGGAGATGAAACACTATTACAGCTAACAGTTCCTACAATATTTGTTCAGGTAGTTTTTTCTTTTCCTGTTTGTCATTGTAGTGTGGTATAGTTCCATACTCATAATTCTCTAGTTTCATGCCATGTTAATCTATTGAATCAACACTAAAAGTTTCTTTCAAGTTCTATCAAGATATTATTGCAAAACATTTTTGTATTGTGCTATTATCTCTCCTAATGCTAATCTTGTGTTTTTGTGTGTGGTGTGCAGGGCAGCAAGGATGCTCTCTGTTCCCTTGAGAAGTTAGAAGCTACTCGAAAGAATATGAAAGCGCTCAATGAGCTGCATGTTGTTGATGGCGGTGATCACTCTTTTAAGATTGGCAAGAAGCATCTGCAAGCAAATGGTTCCTCCCAGGATGAAGCTGAAACTGTTGCTGTGCAAGCCATTGCTGCTTTCATTTCCAGGTCTCTTGAAGGATGATGAACTCCCCTACCCTTGTCGACTCTATAGTGTATCAAGGTTTGTATATACACTTTATTGTATCTTACATCTTACATTACCCTAGGTAAAATTTGTGATTTGGAGACATACCCTGTTATGGTTAGATAGGAAAGTATAAAATAACAGGAACTTTAAATATACAAATTTAATCGAAAGTATCTTCACTTTAGAAGCACATTAAAGATCCTTACATAGTGGAAATTACACCTCACGGTAAAATAAGTTGAGAGATACAAAACAATGGAGATAAAGAAGAGAGCTCACAGCCTGTAATTGAAAATTTATTGGATACAAACTTAGGAGCAAAAGTTATTATCATGCAAGTGCATTAAGCTAAACCCAAGACTCAATATGCCAAGTGTATCACACTATTGTTATCTATGAATACATCTAACCAAAGAAGGTACACTACAGCAATATATAGAAATGTAGAAAGAAACATTTTGACATACATCAGAGATCGAAAGTGAAAAACACCTGTGATGGAATTTATAGCCTAACAAATTTAATCAATCAAAAGTTAGATGATCAAACTTTTAGTAGTTTCATATCTCCTCAAATGTTGCATCTATTTCCTGGAAGTTAATTTGCTTCTATAGTTTTGGGAACTCCATCAATTTTTTGCTATACCAACCAAGCACTCTCTTTCAGTACTGTATCAAACTAACAATTTTTTTTGTTATATATGTACAGGTGTGGAATCATTTGACATTGATATGAAACAGCAGAAGGTAACTGTGAAGGGAAATGTGAAGCCAGAACAAGTTTTTGAGATTGTTTCCAAAACTGGAAAGAAGACTGCCTTCTGGGTGGAGCCTGAAAAACAAGCCCACCGAAACCGTCGCCTCAGCCGAGCCTGAAAACAAGCCTTTAGAAACTGCAACAGTTGCATCTGAGGCTGATAACAAACCTTCAGAAATTGCAGCAGTGACCTCTGCTGAGGGTGATAACAAGGCTTTAGAAACTGCAATTGTGGTCTCAACTGAGCCTGAGAAGAAGCCTTCGGAAACTGCTACCATTGTTGCCTAAGACATTTGTGGATCCTATTTCTATTGGGTGTATGTAGATGACTAACTAGTGTCTAGAGTTGTGTCCTATACAGAAAACAATATACATTCAATTTACTGTTGTGACTTTTATTAGTCCTTCATTTCAGTTGTAATATTAATTAATAGGTTTTTGGGAATTTAACAATATACGTGGTCTTGTCAAAAAAAAATAATATACGTGGTCCGTAAAAGAATTATTACAGAAGGATCTAGAGTTGATGGAAGACAACCTCACTTTTTTTTTTTAAAAAAAAAGAGACTTTTCATATCGGTTCCCATAGAAAACCGATGTTAAAAATCATTTTTTTTAAAAAAAAAGAGACTTTTCATATCGGTTCCCATATAAAACCGATGTTAAAAATCATTTTTTTAAAAAAAAAGAGACTTTTCATATCGGTTCTCATATAAAACCGATGTTAAAAATCATTTTTTTTAAAAAAAAGAGACTTTTCATATCGGCTCTAGGGGCAACCGATATGAAAAAAACTTTTCATAACGGTTCAGGAACCGATATGAAATGTCCCTATTTTTTATATCTCCTTTTTTGGCATCGGTTCGGGAACCGATATGAAATGTCAATTTTAACCGATATAAAAAGCCTTTTTTCCATTTGTGTGAGTGACATAGAATTTTCCAAAGCTTATTTTTAAACGACTTAGAAAAAATTGCGATTTTTGTAGTCTAGCAAAAATTATCAAGACTTCGCATAAATCAATAAAGAAATCTGAGTATTTAGTTTTGACTCACTCAGATATATGCGAATCAGATGGAACGTTAACCAGAAATGGAAAACGATAGTTTGTCACTTTTAATTAGAATTTCTTTCACTACATTGTAGTATACTTTATAAAAATAAATGTGAATGACTTGACATATTCAAAGTTTTCCAAAACAAATTTTGAAAATCAATTAAGTTGAAAGGTTGAGAGCTTTTATAGAGATTGAGGAACGGAGTATGATTCCCATTAATTTAATGGAATTATACATGAAACGACTGCACCATATTCTCCCGAAATGAATGGTAATGCAGAAAGAAAGAATAGAACTTTTACCGAATTGGTAGTTGCTATTATGCTTTATTCTGGCACTGTATCTCACTAGTGGGGGGAAATTTTGTTAACCGTATGTTATGTCCTGAATAGACATCCAAAGTCTAAGAGAAAAATTTCTCCTTATGAAATCATAAAGAAAAGGCAACCTAATGTGTCTTATTTTCGAATCTGGGGTTGCTTGGCCTATGTCAGGATTCCAGACCCAAAAAGAGTTAAACTCGCCAGTAGAGCCTATGAATGTGTATTCATTGGGTATGCAGTAAACTGTAAAGCTTACAGGTTTTATGACCTTAAAGCTAAAGTGATCATAGAGTCAAATGATGTTGACTTTTATGAAAACGGATTCCCTTTTAAATCTAGAAATAGTGGGGGCACCGGAACTAGTCAATTCTCTGTGCCTAGGAACGTTGAAAACAACGGACAAAGGGAAATAGAACCTCAAAGAGGTAAGAGAGCACGTGTTGTTAAGGACTATGGACCCGATTATATGGTCTATACGTTAGAAGAGGATCCAACTAGCATTCAAGAAGCATCGTCTTCTTTGGATGCCGATTTGTGGCAAGAAGCCATCAATGACGAGATGGATTCTCTCGAGTCTAACAAGACATGGCACTTAGTGGACTTGCCGCTTGGTTGCAAACCAATTGGATGTAAATGGATTTTGAAAAAGAAACTAAAACCCGATGGCACTGTTGATAAATACAAGGCTCGTCTTGTAGCCAAAAGTTTTAGACAAAGAGAGAATACAGATTTCTTTGACACATATTCACCTGTTACTAGAATTACATCCATAAGGGTACTAATTTCGTTGGCCGCTATTTACAATTTGATAGTACACCAAATGGATGTCAAAACTGTTTTTTTAAATGGTGAATTGGAAGAAGAAATCTATATGGAGCAACCTGAAGGTTTTATAATTCACGGGCAAGAACACAAGGTTTGTAAGTTGGATAAGTCTCTGTACGGTCTCAAACAAGCTCCTAAACAATGGCATGAGAAGTTTTGATAATTTGATATTATCGAATGGGTTTAAAGTGAATGAAAGAAACAAATGCATTTATTACAAAACCGAAAATGACATTTGCACAATCATATGTCTCTATGTAGACGACTTACTCATATTTGGATCAAACATTCATGCTGTAAATAAAGTGAAATCACTGTTGTGCAACAACTTTGATATGAAAGACCTTGGAGAAGCAAGTGTATTACTTGGTATTAAGATCACTAGGTCCGAAAAAGGAATTTCTTTGGATTAATCTCATTATATTGAGAAGATCTTAAAGAAATACAATTATTTTGATTGTAAACCTGCTTGTACACCATATGATCCGAGTGTCAAACTTTTTAAGAACACTGGTGACAATGTTAGACAAACGGAATATGCGAGCATCATTGGCAGCCTAAGGTATGCCACTGATTGTACTAGACCCGACATTGCCTATGTTGTGGGATTGCTATGCAGGTTTACTAGTCAACCTAGTATAGAGCATTGGAACTCTATCGAGAGAGTCATGAGATACCTTAAAAGGACCATGAATCTCGGACTACATTATTAGAGATTTCCAGCTAATCCCAAAAACGCATAGTTTCGCCCCCAAAAATAACTTCTCCAGTCGGAGAACGCATTAGATATTTACCTAAACCGGTAGGTCCTTGAGCAGATTCCACATTAGGAAGGATACAGTGATGCAGATTGGATGATTCCAAAACAACTAGTGGCTATATATTTAGTATAGCTGGTGATGTTGTCTCTTGGAAATCTAAGAAACAGACCATATTGGCTCAGTCCACTATGGAGTCTGAAATGATAGCATTGGCAACCGCTAGTGAAGAAGCTAGCTGGTTGAGACGCTTACTAGCAGAGATCCCTTTATGGGAAAAACCGATGCCAGCTGTGTTGATCCACTGCGATAGTACCGCGGCTATTGCAAAAATAGAGAACCGTTATTTCAACGGTAAAAGACAACAAATACGTCGTAAGCACAGCACTGTGAGAGAATGTCTCTCAAAAGGAGCCGTGAGAGTGGATCATGTACGCACTGATGAGAACTTAGCTGATCCTTTGACGAAAGGATTAGCTAGGGAGAAAGTCCAAAATACATCTCAAAGGATGGGACTACTGCCTTTAGAATCATGAGTCACTCACGATGGTAACCCGACCTAAAAGACCGGAGATCCCAATAATTAGGTTCAATGGGTAATAACAAGTTGTGAAGTGATACGAGATGAACATGCTATTATAAGTAAAGAAGCATGATTTTTGAAGCGACGTAAGGTTGAGGTAATGGAAACTCTTAATGAGATCTATACTCTATGTGGAGTGGAGTACCTAGCTACATGAGTACTCTTGATAGACTCACCTTTGTGAATGTGGAAGTGGGGCTGCTTTCTATGGAATCGTTGACAGAATTCCTAGAGCGTTCACTAAACTAGGATAGACGTGCAGGGCCATAAATGCACAGGCTTATAAGAATACACCCATGGAAAAGGTTGTGTGTGGTTTTGATGTTAGAGATAGAGTTCAAGACTACGAGTCCCTCTTGTTGAATATAAATCCTAACCGCTATGCAAATGTTCAAGTCGTAAGACACCTCTGTTTATGCACAATTTTATGGAAGCGTTTGACGCTACTTCTGAAACTCCTTTTAAATTCAAGTGGGGGATTGTTGGAACTTTGATGTTATGTGTGAATTGAAAAAGTCCCACATTGGATAGAATAGACACTTTGAGAGTGTTTATAAGTGGGAAACTCACACATGGGTTTGGACCCCAAGGGGCACCCAATTTTGTGAATGGGAGATGACGCACACAAAATGACAATCACACACGCGCGCGTCGCCGCCGTCCGACCGGCCCGGGTTGGCCGGGCCGGGCTTGGGCCTTGTGGTGTATATTTCTGAAAATTATTTTTTATTTTTCGCGTCTCCCAACGGTCGTATTGACCGAGTCAAAGTCTCCAACTGTCATGTTGACCGGGTCAAAGTCAAACTGTAACGGTTTTGGTCAAAAGAGCCATTGGCTATTAAATTCCTTCCAACGGCTATCTCTTTTTATGCCTATAAAAGGAAGACCCCTCCTTACTTCTTACTTACACCAAACTTGACGATAAAGCATCTCTCCTCAAGTTTTCTCTCTTCTCTCTAAACTTCTTTGTTCTTCTCTAGAAAGCTTGAAGCATTTCCAAGCTAAAGAATGGTTTTCATAACCATATTGAGGGTGTATATCTTAGAGCGAATTTTCACGGTGTAGTGAACTTTCGTAGCAGTTTTGACTGAGCTGTTTTATCCTGGGGACGTCGTGGTTGATAGCCTACTTGCACCTTGGAGTAGTGCCACGAAACGTCTTAAAGAGAGCGACTTAGTCCGCGACTCATCCCAGTAATCTCTTCGGCTTGATTTTTGAAAACAGTGTTATTTGGGGAAAGTTTTGGCTAGGAAAGACTTGGTACTTAAGAGTGTCCATTGTGACCCACCTCTCTTTCCTGGGAACCTACTCGGATTAACAATAACAACATACAATATAGTCATCTAATCCTAGGGTTCATCAAACATCAAAACATCAAAATGGTCATTTCCAATATAATAGCAACACTACAAGAAAATCGACGATTTTCGACGGCGAAAGCCGGCGCAAATGCACTGATTTTCGTCGCAATAGGGAGTAAACATTCCATAAATAGGGAGTAAACACAAATCCTTAAAAAATTTAGTAAACATTGAGAACATGCCCAGGTAAAGAACTAAATGCAATAGGGAGTAAACATTCCATAAATACATGACAATCATGACTTTTCATCCCAATCATTCTTCTCTTGTTCACATCAACACATCTGGCCAAATTAGAAGAATATCCATCCGGCATTTTGAGTTCTTTTATCCATTGATAAACTGAATTTGTTTGTTCGAGAGTTAATGAGTAACATGCTTTGGGTTTGAGCATCTTTCCATTAGTTTGTGGCTTCAAATTTAAGTCCTTTCGATTGCAGTAAAGAGCAATGTCCAATCTCGCCTTATCATTGTCCTTGGTTTTGCCCATTATTTTCATCACTGTGTTAAATATATTGTCAAAACAATTCTTCTCTATATGCATAACATCGAGATTGTGTCTTAATAACTTATCTTTCCAATATGGGAGATCCCAAAAGATACTCCTCTTTGTCCAATTATGCGCTTGTCCATATCCATCAAATCGAGAAACAACTCTAACTCTATCCCAAACTTGATCTGGAGTGAACCGAGGAGGCGGCCCATCCTTTTCAACTACATTCTTCTTAAATGCATTCTTGTTCCTTCTAAATGCATTATCGTGTCGTAAAAACCTACGGTGCGAGTCAAACCAAGAACTCTTACCCCCGTGTTTCAAGGTAAATGCCTTTGTATGCTCCATACAATGTGGACATGCTAATTTACCATGGGTTTGCCAACCAGACAACATGCCATAAGCAGGGAAGTCATTAATGGTCCACATCAAATCGGCTCTCATCATGAAATTCTCCTTCCGTGCGTAATCATAAGTCAAGACACCATTCCACAACCTCTTCAAATCATCAATTAGTGGTTCTAAATAGATGTCAATGCCTGCTTTTGGATTTTCTGGGCCAGGTATCAGACAAGTCAAAAACATGTAAGGTTTAGTCATACACATCTCAGGGGGAAGGTTGTATGGGGTAACAATAACGGGCCAGCAAGAATATGGCGAAGCCGATGCTTGGGTATATGGCGTAAAACCATCGCAGCATAACCCAAGCCGTTTGTTGCGTGGATTCGCGACAAAATCAAGTTGTACCCGATCAAAGTGTTTCCATGCTTCCCCATCAGACGGATGGCGCAACACGCCAGGAAATCTATTCTCAAAAGGCCACGTCATTTCCCCTGCAGTATGCTCGGATGCAAACATTCTCTGCAACCTTGGAATTATTGGCAGGTAGAACATTGACTTCACCAGAACTGGTTTATTCTTGCTACTATTCCCCCTTTTGCGATACCTCGACGCATTACAAAATTTGCATTCAAGTAGCGCAGCATCATTTTTCCCAAACTCATTATCATACTACAACATGTGACCTTTCGGACAGCAATCAATCCTTCTAGCTTCCAATCCCAACTTAGAAACTAACCTCTTAGCCTCATAAAAAGTCTTTGGCAAATTTTCATTCATAGGCGTCACAGCTGACATCATATCACATATCAAGTCCATTCCCACCTCAGAAGTATTACACAATGATTTGAGAGCTAAAGGCTTTGCACAAATCGATAACTTTGAGCTTGATAACCCTTCAAACAATGGCTTGTTTGCATCTAACAACAGATTATAAAATGTTTGTGCTTGCTCATTTGGAAGCTCATCCATGTTATCGTACTGTTGCTCCTCAAATGACACATTCACCCCAAGACCGTCACAAACCATATTCTGCATCAAGTCGATTTGTTCACCACGTCCTATATCCGCGGAATTACTTGAAAAACCCCTGCAATTTTCACCAACCAATGGGACGACATCAAACCCTTTTTCATCATTACTAATCCAAATCCAATAATTGGGCCTAAACCCAATTCTCTTCAAGTGTTCAATGACCTCCGTTGGACTCTTAATCTTTCCACATTCACATTTGACGCACGACATCGAATCCCACCTTCAACTCTAAATTGTTCTTGACTAATTGCAAAAAGAACAAACTCCCACACGCCATCTACAAAAGATTGTTTCAAACATGCTCTTTTTGGAAACAACCTATCATACATCCAAAGGCCGTGCGAAGGAGAAAATTCCATTCTGCACATTTAAAATTGCCGTTATATCAAATAGAGAACGATGGATGTCCATCAAGAGAGAGAACGAGAAATGTATTTAAACGATGGATGTCCACCGAGAGAGAACGAGACATGATACATTTCATATCATATTAGCTAATTTCAAATTAAAGAAAGCACTTAGCTAATTTCATATTAGCTAATTTCAAATTAAAACTGTTCCGGAGTGGGCTCAAGGCCCAGTACAGTCCAATAGGCCCAACACGGCCCAACTTGGCGTGCTCCACAAGATATGGCCAGAGCGCCTGTGCCACTATAAAACCAGCACAAATCCCGAGAATCAGGGACGTTATCTCACCTTGTGAATCCTGCCCGAGCGTCACACTGACTAGAGCGTCGGAGTGTCATTGCAGGTACCACCCGCGTGCGGCCAAGACCCCAGGTTCCAGCCAGGTCCTTAACGACCGGACCAGGTCCTTCCCTGGTTCCAGCCAGGTCCTCATCGTCCAGGCCAGGTCCTTCCTCACAGGTCCTTCCATCAGCGACCGAGCCAGGTCCTTCCGTGCGGCCAAGACCCCTGGTTCCAGCCAGGTCCTCTACGACCCAGGTCCTCAACGACCCAGGTCCTTCTATTGGTCAAGGTACGATCAATTGGCGACCACAGTGGGAGGCCCGAGCGCTGTCCTACTTCGACTATGGCTCCACACGGAAGACCGCCCCAGACGCGGGCATCGACCATGCTGGTTCAGCGACCTAAGATGTTGGACGACCTAAAGAGCAGGGACGATCCAAAGACGCTTAAACGAATTTAAGCGCAAACGAAACGTGGAAGAGGAATTTCGCCCTTAGTCTGCAGGCCATAACGTAGGCCGTGTTGACCCGATTGAAACATGCGAATATGCGTTGGAAAGCTGAGAAGCAGAGCTACAGCTTTCATGTTGAGGTAAAGATCCAATTCGGGCGTCTTCCACCCGTTTATGGTCGCCCAAAGTGGGACGCACAAAAGCTGGTCGCCCGTGAGTGACCTAGAAGGTCTGCCTAGCTCGGAGACCATAATTTCGTCCACGTTCACCCGATGGGGGCGTGTGAGTATGCGTTGGAAAGCTGAGAAGTAGGGCTACAGCTTTCATGTTGGAGTCAAGATCCAATTCGGGCGTCTTCCACCAGTTTATGGTCGCCCAAAGTGGGACGCACAAAAGCTGGTCGCCCGTGAGCGACCTAGAAGGTCTGCCTAGCTCGGAGACCATAATTTCGTCCACGTTCACCCGATGGGGGCGTGTGAGTATGCGTTGGAAATCTGAGAAGTAGAGCTACAGCTTTCATCTTGGAGTCAAGATCCAATTCGGGCGTCTTCCACCCGTTTATGGTCGCACAAAAGCTGGTCGCCCGTGAGCGACCTAGAAGGTCTGCCTAGCTCGGAGACCATAATTTCGTCCACGTTCACCCGATGGGGGCGTGTGAGTATGCGTTGGAAATCTAAGAAGTAGAGCTACAGCTTTCATGTTGGAGTCAAGATCCATTTCGGGCGTATTCCACCCGTTTATGGTCGCCCAAAGTGGGACGCACAAAAGCTGGTCGCCCGTGAGCGACCTAGAAGGTCTGCCTAGATCGGAGACCATAATTTCGTCCACGTTCTCCCGATGGGGGCGTGTGAGTATGCGTTGGAAAGCTGAGAAGTAGAGCTACAGCTATCATGTTGGAGTCAAGATCCAATTCGGGCGTCTTCCACCCGTTTATGGTCGCCCAAAGTGGGACGCACAAAAGCTGGTCGCCCGTGAGCGACCTAGAAGGTCTGCCTAGCTCGGAGACCATAATTTCGTCCACGTTCACCCGATGGGGGCGTGTGAGTATGCGTTGGAAAGCGGAGAAGTAGAGATACAGCTTTAATGTTGGAGTCAAGATCCAATTCGGGCGTCTTCCACCCGTTTATGGTCGCCCAAAGTGGGACGCACAAAAGCTGGTCGCCCGTGAGCGACCTAGAAGGTCTGCCTAGCTCGGAGACCATAATTTCGTCCACGTTCACCCGATGGGGGCGTGTGAGTATGCGTTGGAAATCTGAGAAGTAGAGCTACAGCTTTCATGTTGGAGTCAAGATCCAATTCGGGCGTCTTCCACCCGTTTATGGTCGCCCAAAGTGGGGCGCCCCGAAGGTCTACCTAGCTCGGGAGACCATAACTTCGTCAATGTTCACCCGATGGGGGCGTGTGAGCATGCGTTGGAAAGCTGAGAAGTAGAGCTACAGCTTTCGTGTTGAAGTCAAAATCAGATTCGGGCGTTCTACACCCCTTTCTGGTCGTTCAAGTGGGGCGCCCGACCTACATCGAGCGCCATCGAAGTGGCCCAAGGGTCAGAATGACCCACAATCAAACGTAGGCCGCCGAGCGACCTACATCGGGTGTCACCGCATTGACACAAGCGAGTGCCACCGAGTTGGCCCAAAATAGATCACCGTGTTGATCAAATCGAACGTAGGATCCCGAGCGACCTACAACGAGTGTCATCGAATGGCCCCAAGGTCCCGAGCGGCCTACTAAGAGTGCCATCGAATGGCCCAAAGCGAGCGCCATCTAATGGCCCAAGCAAAGTGAGTGGCCGCGACCACGTTCCAATAGGAGTGGCAACGACCACGTCCCATCATGAGTGGCAGCGACCACATCCCAGTGTGAATGGCAGCGACCACGTTCCCATATGAGTGGCAGCGACCACACCCCCAACGGTTTACGCTAAGTCGCTCCCTGTAGGTCGGCCGAGCGAGGCTAGACAGGGGGGCAACGAGTCAAGCCTCGAATAGGCTGCGCTAAGTCGCTCCCGGTAGGTCGGCCGTGCATGACTCCACGGGGGCAGCGACCCCTGGATAGGTTTTGGTCCCGAGCGACCCAGTGCCTAGACTTCAAGCCAGACCGTGACTTGGTGTGGCGGCGACCACACACCTCAAGAGATGGAGACCGAGTGCGCAATGCAACCCGGCCGCTTACGGCATTACTCGGGGTCAACGACTCAAGCCTCAGCCCGCCCGCTGGCGACCTAGGCTTGGGGGGCAACTGTTCCGGAGTGGGCTCAAGGCCCAGTACAGTCCAATAGGCCCAACACGGCCCAACTTGGCGTGCTCCACAAGATATGGCCAGAGCGCCTGTGCCACTATAAAACCAGCACAAATCCCGAGAATCAGGGACGTTATCTCACCTTGTGAATCCTGCCCGAGCGTCACACTGACTAGAGCGTCGGAGTGTCATTGCAGGTACCACCCGCGTGCGGCCAAGACCCCAGGTTCCAGCCAGGTCCTTAACGACCGGACCAGGTCCTTCCCTGGTTCCAGCCAGGTCCTCATCGTCCAGGCCAGGTCCTTCCTCACAGGTCCTTCCATCAGCGACCGAGCCAGGTCCTTCCGTGCGGCCAAGACCCCTGGTTCCAGCCAGGTCCTCTACGACCCAGGTCCTCAACGACCCAGGTCCTTCTATTGGTCAAGGTACGATCAAAAACTATAGAGCTAATAAAAACAGAACCAATCTCATTAAATCAGTACCACAATGCACATAACAAAACCAAACTCACTGAATCAAAATAATTTTATAACTTATAAATGTAATTCCATAAACTATAAACTATATATAGCATAAGATTAGCAACACAGAATTACTAAAGAAAAAACAACATAGACATTGAAAATGGTATCAACATATGGCGAACAACTATCACTTCAACCTATAGACTAACATGTAACTACTCTACAACAGTGAGTTGGCTTCAAAAAAAAGGACATTCACTCATCATTGCAACATTGAAATCTAAAACTAAACTCATTCAAACTCTAAAAATCACGAACAAATTTAAACACATTTAAACCATACCTGTTTATGGTTCAACAAGTAAGGACGCCCAAGCAAGTACCTCCCTACAAAGGATACCAAGAAATTTGATCCACTCCTTGAACTAAAATGCAAGAGATTAAAAGGATGCCTCCCAAGACCAAAACCCAACCAACAAAGCTTCACAAATCCTGATATGAAGGAAAAAAATAAGATTCATAAAGAACTTTTATGTTTGAGATAATTAAGGTAAATGACTAAGATAATTAATTAATTAAGTTTTATCTCCTTCCGAATCATACACCAAATGATTTCAAAACTACATAATTCGAATCATACACCAAAATAAACACATCAAAGGAAGTACAGCTGCAGTTCAACTTTAAAAACTCACATATTGTAGACTAATAAGTCATGACAAAGCAATCTTATATTATAAATCTTATATTGTGTAGGCTTTATATATTTGCTCTATTTTTTTCTCAAATAGTACAAGTTTGTTGATGCGGTCTAACCAGAAAGTTAAACAGAAAACAAGCAACAAGTATTTTGAAAATCATACACACCTAATACACTTTTGAGTCATGCAGTAAACTAGCCAGGAAAAAACACACTGCTTAGGCAATTCTTGAACCACTGAAACTATATAGAAGGTGAAAAAATCAACAACAAAAAATTTAGACCCCAAAATAACATAAAAAACATCTATCACAATAATATTTACACAAAAAGTGAATTAATAAACCTGAAACAGAAACTAGACTGAAACTGAAACTGAAACTATCACAATAACATAAAAAACAACTATCACATTAGTATGTCAAACAAATGAATGAGATTTATAGCTATAACAATCTTACATACACATTAGTATGTCAAAGACATTCAGTTTTGTTATGATTATTAAACTGAAACTGAAATGAGAGTCTTGGAAGTAGCACAGAGATATTTCATAGTTGCTATCAAGGGCAGAAGGCCACACATTTTATGCACATGTTGCTGTTGTAGGGCCCAATTCATGTGATGCCATTATAGTTTATGGCCTTTCTGTCCGTTGCACTTGGCACTTGCACCTTGCACCTTTTAGGCAATCCTTTCCACTCCTTTTTTTGTGCTTTTATAAGAAAAGGCCCTATATTTCTGTTTCACAGTTCAGCTCTAAAATTAAATCTGTAGCATATGCTGATTTTGCTTTCGTTAAATGGTCGTAAACAGTGGACAAGGACCATTCTGTATGGTGGCTTTTATGGTCCACAAATCTGACAATTTGTGTACCAAATGTAACAGAATTCGTTGCAATCATCAGAGTTTCTATTGATGTTTAGTAGATATGCAATTACAGAAGAATGGTAAACTTGCAATATAACAAGGCAGCAAGTTTACACAATTGTGGGCTTGGGCCTTAGTGGGCTACAAGACAAAACAGAAAACAAGATGCCCAATATCCTAATGCAATAGGTATACAGAAGCACTACTTACAATCATTCCCCTGAGCTGGATTCAGTAGAAAACAGATTACAATTTAGAAACAAAAGAGCTGATGCAAAACGAATTAACAGACACAGTAGGTTCTATGATAAAACAGACATTCCCAAGCATTTCTTCAACTTGCTGAAAGTCTCATTTTTCACAGGCTTGGTTAGTAAGTCAGCTAACTGGTCTTGTGAACTACAAAACTTCAGCTCAATCACTCCATCCTTACAAAGATTCTTGAGGAAATGGAACCTTACATCTATATGTTTACTTCTACCATGCATGACCGAGTTCTTTGACAGCTTAATGGTTGAAATATTGTCACAAAAAACTGTCAAACACTTCTCTTGCTTCAAGCCAAGTTCTGCCAGTACTCTCTTAATCCATACACCTTGACACACACAATAGGCTGCAGCAACAAATTCAGCCTCTGTTGAAGATAGAGTCACTATTGGCTGCTTCTTGGAGGACCAAGAAACTGCACCAGAGCTCAGCATGTACACATATCCATTAGTGCTTTTTCTGTCTTCTAAGTCACCAGCGTAGTCACTATCACAGTAGCCCAGCACTGTCTGTTTTTGATTCCTTCTATACAGTATGCCAAGATCTGCAGTTCCCTTTAGATACCTTAGCACCCGTTTGGCAGCAACAAGATGTTTCTCAGATGGTTTGTCCATAAATCTACTTATGAAGCTGACAGCAAACATGATGTCAGGCCTAGTGGCATTTAAGTACATTAAGCTACCAACCATTTGCTTAAAACAGGTGGAGTCAACTCTTCTCTCCTCATCAGTTCTAGTTAGCTTATTTCCCACCACCACAAGATTACTCACAGGCTTACTTTCTTGCATTCCAAATCTATTCAAAACTTCTTCAGTGTACCTTTGCTGTTTGATGAAAATTCCTCTATCATTCTGAGTAACTTCAACTCCTAGGAAATACCTCATCTTTCCTAGATCAGTCATGTCAAAGTTCTTCTTCATTGACTCCTTAAACTGGTCAATCAGCAGTGAATTATTCCCTGTATATAGCAGATCATCAACATATAAACTGACAATGATTATATCTGTTTCAGCAGCAGTCTTAGTGAACAATGTATGCTCATGTGAGCATTTCTTGAACCCTTCTTTGCTAAAGTATGAGTCTATTTTGCTGTACCATGCCCTTGGGGCTTGTTTTAATCCATAGAAGGCCTTTTTCAGCTGATACACCATCTGCTCCTGTCCCTTTCTTGCAAATCCTTCTGGTTGATCAACATAGACAGTTTCATCAAGTTCTCCGTGTAGGAAAGCACTCTTAACATCCAATTGATACACATTCCACCCCTCTTGAGCTGCAACAGCTAGGATACATCCGATGGTATCCCAACGAGCAACAGGGGCAAAAACTTCCGAATAGTCTACTCCAAACTGTTGTGCATATCCTTTTGCCACTAGTCTTGCTTTATGCTTCTCCACTTTTCCTTCCTCATTGAATTTAGTTTTGTAAATCCATTTTACTCCAATCTTTCTTGCTCCTTGTGGAAGGTTCACCAGATTCCATGTTTCATTCCTTTCTATTGATTCTAACTCACTTTCCATAGCTTTCTTCCATCTCTTATCTTTCACAGCTTCAGCAAAGGTAGTAGGATCAGAGGGGTTCTCATTTACAGTCATCAATCCATGTAGATTCTCTCCTTCTTCATCACTTTCTAAGTCATGGTTCAACACATATGCATCAAGGTATCCTGGTTTCTTTACAATTCTCCCTGCTCTAGTGGTGTTATCAGTGTCTTCATTAAGGAGATTAGAGGGCTCTCCAATTTCTGTTCCTGCTGTGGCAATTGATTCAGCATTCTGATGATCAGAATGTTGCTGATTATGACTGTCATTCCCTTGCTCAGTGGCAACTGGTTCAGCATTCTGATGATCTGAATGTTGTTGATTGTGACGACCATTCCCCTGCTCAGTAATAGATCCTTCTGTATGTGGCTCAGCATCCAGGTCATCAGTGTTATTTATTTCACTACTATGCTTCTCAGTATTCCACTTCCAGCAATCATTCTCATCAAAAACAGCATCCTTGCTTATCAGAATTCTCTTAGTGACTGGATCATACAGCCTATAGGCTTTGGATTCATCACTAATTCCCAAAAATATACACCTTAAGCTTTTGTCATCCAGTTTCTTTCTCTGAGTATCAGAGATGTGCATATGGGCAATGCACCCAAACACTCTAAAGTGTTTCACAGAGGGCTTGATTCCACTCCACGCCTCTTGAGGTGTAACATCTTTTAGAGACACAGTTGGACTTCTATTTAGAACATAAAAGGTCCACTTTACAGCCTCAGGCCAGAATTGTTTAGGCATTTTTGATTCCTTGATCAGACTTCTAACCATGTTCATAACAGTCCTATTTTTTCTCTCTGCCACCCCATTCTGTTGTGGGGTGTATGCAGCTGTGAGGTGCCTTCTAATTCCATTTACTTCACAATATTCAATGAAAGCCTTAGAATTAAACTCCCCACCCCTATCAGTTCTTAGACAGCTTATTTGACAGCCTGATTCCTTTTCAATCATCACTTTAAACTTCTTGAAAACATCAAATGCAGCAGATTTTTCTGATAGAAAATATACCCAAGCTTTCCTAGTAAAATCGTCAATAAAGGATATGAAATACCTCATATGGCTGTTGGATTCAGGGGAGATAGGACCACAAATGTCTGAGTGAATCAGTTCTAGCTTCCTTGATGCCCTCCATTTGCTCCTTTTGGATATAGCCTCTCTATGTTGACTTCCAACCAAACATTCTCTGCAGTTCTTTGATGGTTCTTTCAAGACAGGTAAGCCACTCACCATTTGCTTTTGATTCAGTATCTGCAGCCTGCTGTAACTGAGATGAGCATATCTCCTATGCCACAGCTCATACAGATCTTCTTCAATAGTGGCCTGCAAGCAGTTTGGAACAATTGTTTTCCCCAAGACAGTAAATATCTTGTTATTTGCCATCTTGGAGGTCATCAACAGTCATTTTTCCTTGTGATATACCTTGCACAAATCATCTTCAAATACCACCTTCAAACCTTTCTGCTGTAATTGTCCAATGCTGAGAAGATTGTTCCTCAGTTCTGGAACATAGTAGACTCCTGTCAGCACTTGAATACGCCCTTCAATCTTCAATTTTATGTTCCCCTTTCCCATTACAGACAGCTTCATATTATTGCCTAATTTGACAGATTCTTTGAACCCTTCATCCAATTCAAAGAACCACTCCTTCACACTACACATGTGATTGCTACACCCTGAATCAAGAAACCATCTTGCATTTCTTGATTCCTGTTTCTCCTCATCACCATAGGCCATCAGCAAGATCTCTTCATCTTCATCAAATCCTGCGTAATTGGCCTCCTTGACTTCAGGATTTGGACATTCACTTTGATAATGTCCCATCTTGCGACATCTATAGCACTCTATGTGCTCCTTTGATATTTGTCTCCCCCTTCCTCTGCCAGCACTCCTGCCACGTCCTCTGCCTCCACTTCTTCCTAGACCAGTTACTTTGAGTGCTTGCTCTTCTTCCTTTTGCCCTTTCATTCGCTGTTCTTCCACTAGAATACTGCTTTGGAGTGCATCAACAGTGAGAGTTTCAACATTTGTAGCCAATTCAATGGAACACATGACGTAGTTGAATTGCGGCGTCATTGATCTCATAATTTTCTCAACAACTATGGTGTCAGTTAGATTCTCACCGTGTGCCTTCATTTTACTTGCAATGGCTAGTGTTCTTGCAAAGTAATCATTTACGCTTTCGCCTTCCTTCATAGCCAATACTTCGAATTCACGCTTCAACGTTTGCAGTTGAGCTCTCTTTACCTTCGAAGAACCTTGAAATTTCTGTTTCAGGGAATCCCAGATGTCTTTGGCAGTATCCATCTTCAAGATTGTTTCCAGAATCTTGCGATCTAAAGCTTGGAACAGGTAGTTCTTGGCTTTGAGATCCTTTAGTTTCGCATCGTTGACATTTCTCTGTACTTCTTGAGTTGCGTTCGCTGGTAATGGAGGAATCCCGTTTTCTACAATCTCCCAATATTCTTTTGAGCGAAGCAGATTCTCCATTAGAACGGCCCAATGATCATAATACCCGTCGAATTTCGGAATTGCAGCTTGAACAAACGCTCCATTCTCACGATCCGCCATTGTTGAATCTTTGGTTTCTTGATGTGGTGGTTGACGCGGTGGTTATTCTGCTCAGGGTCGTAACAGCTCTTGATACCAATTGTAACAGAATTCGTTGCAATCATCAGAGTTTCTATTGATGTTTAGTAGATATGCAATTACAGAAGAATGGTAAACTTGCAATATAACAAGGCAGCAAGTTTACACAATTGTGGGCTTGGGCCTTAGTGGGCTACAAGACAAAACAGAAAACAAGAGGCCCAATATCCTAATGCAATAGGTATACAGAAGCACTACTTACACCAAACACACAAATTACCGTAGATATAATATATAAATACTTGTATGATCAAGATTTCTTGAGGGCAACCTGCTATGTGCAACATATGGAATTTATTAGTGAATTGCCCAAGAGGGCCTGTAGGAAAAGCAAAAATAAAATAAAAATTAGTATTTGCATTATGTCCTGTTGCAGTTTTGGCTTGGATTACAGAGGCGTGGTTAATATTTGCTCTGACTGGTGTTTTATATTTGAACTGAAGTTGTATTATGCATCATAAGAGCATTTATGCAGAAACGATGTTCTTTGAATGCATAATAACCGATGAGCTTGTTCCTGTGGCTATGTTCCATGTAACCTGGGCTTGAGAGTGGCATTATTTGTGATTAGTGAATGTATTGTAAAAAAACAAAACCAATAATTGGCTTTTTGGTAAATGATTCTACCAACTGTTAATGACCAGATTTTTATTAGGTCTGTTTATGGAAGTGTAGTTGTGTTGTGCTTTAATTTGTAGGTATTAAGAAGGAAATAAAAAATCAATGGAACAGATCGAGGATTCCAAATAGAAGTCGCTAGGATGATTCTATTTCCTATTTGCACACAACAGTTGATCTGTTTTAAGTTAGACCTGTCTTTTATTTGGCCAACATTTTTCTGCGTTTCCAGCAATGGATCTGAGGAGGAAAAAGACAATTTTTCATTCTAGGAGGTGGGAGTTCAAAAACGAGTAACCAGTTGGTTCACCAAAAGAACTATGAGCAGTGCACTGATTTTGGTGTTTTTTCTTCACTTCAACGATGAAGACCACCATGACCATTTCTTCTTCTTCATAGTTGGGGATTGACTTGAAAAACGATTTTGGGCATTACAGGTTCACTACTGTTAGATGAATTATATGCGGTGGTTATAAAAGACATCTAATTTTTTCCTTTGTTCTGACATGTCAAATTTATTGTCTTTTAGTTGCAATGGGTATTTTACAATTACAGAAAAAGATGAGGTGTTTATTACAATATGCAAAAGTTAGATGCCAGAAAACTGAAATCAATAAAACCAGCAGAAACAGCCTATTATTCTAAGTCATTTGTGTGTTTGTGTTTCATACACAAATTGTCAGATTTGTGGACCTTAACATCCACCATTCTGTATGTGTATAAACCTATTAAATTCCTAGGTAGTGGACATCAGTCAGAGTCTGGTGTTAGTTTCTTTTTTTAGAATTAACCTTGCACGTGAAACTTATTATTTAGAATTGGTTTAATTTGTTAAGTGCACAATGTCACACAAAACTGTGTTTTGTTATTGCTTGATCAATTGTTTTATACAGCCACTACTCACCAGTTTGCTTCCTTAGTAACCAACCAACTGACTTAACTAGATAGTACTGCAGTAAGTAGTTTATTACAACAGAGTTTTAATAGTCTTACCTCTGACTGCAGAATCATTCCCAATATCTCCTTCAAGTTAGAGAAGGTCTCCAACTTCGCAGGTTTTGCCGTCAAGTCACAAGTTGCTGCTGAGTTGGGCAGTGAACCAGTTCTGCAATGAAATCAAGATTCTCAGCCTAAACATTTAAACACCGTTCATCAATCACACGAAACAAGGAGAGGGAGAGTCGAATTTCAATTAAGGTGCAACAAATTAATGTTAGGGTTTCGTTTAAAAAAATTGGGACAAATTAAATAAAGTATGAAATTACCTGCAATGGAGGACGCGCAAGGAGAGAGAGAGTGGAAACGGCGGAGATACGGCGGCGAACGACGGCAAAACGGAGGACCGCAAGGAGAACGAGAGTGAGGGAAGAGGGAGAACGAGAGGGAAGAGGGCGAAACGGAGGACCACACTTAGCGATGTAGGAGGGCGGAGGAGGGCGGTGGAGGACGGAGGAGGCTTGTGGAGGACGGAGGAGGGCGGTTCAGTGGAAGAGGGCGGAGGAGAGTGAGTGACTGAAATTATTAAAAATGAGAACTGAGAGGGTTCGATGAAGGTGCGATTTGTTTTATCTGTTTTTACAGTTTGCGACGAACTTTTTGACGTTTCCGACGAAAATATCCGTCAGAAATTTGCGACGGAAAACAACTTCGTCGCAAACATGAGCAGGAATTTTAGCGCCTCTTCTGCTGAACATTTGCGACGACTTTTTTGTCGGAAATTGCGACGAATAAGAGTTCGTCGGAAAGTTTCGCAGGAAACGAGGCTTATTCTTCAATTTCAACCAAAAAACATAAACCATTTGACTATTAAACCTAAACAACAACACACAGTTTTAATACAACAATATCTCAATTTGCATTCCTATTTAGCAATTTTACATCCCTAACAACATACAATCTTATTTCTAAAATCACTAACATCCCGTCATCCCTAACAACATACAATCATATTTCTAAAATCCCTAACATCCCTAAATCACCAATATCAAAAGTCATTTATAAATAAATAAAATAAAACAAAAAAAAGTGCTACCGACCTAGAACAATGAAATTGTGGTGAAATGAGGGTGGTGTGGTGGCCAAACGACGATGGTGCACAGTGGTCCAGTGTGGTGGTGAGAGATGGGAGCCAGAGAGTAGGGGTGTTCGCGGTGCGGTTTGGTACGGTTTTGAGATAAAAAGTGAACCAAACCGCAAGGTAAAACTACATGCGGTTTGGTTTGGTTCGGTTGGCTTCCTAAAATAAAACCAAACCAAACCAAACCAAACTAATGCGGTTTGGATTGGTTCGGTTGGTTCGGTTTTTTCCAAGACAAAACATAGTTTAAAATGAAGTTAAAATTATCTAACATAAAAGATGGCTAACATAAATCTTTAAGAAAAAATCTACTCAAATATATATAGTATATAAATTACGCTCTTTTAATTCTTTTATGTTACTTGCGGTTTGATTTGGTTTTGTTCGGTTTCTATAATCAAAACCGCGAACCGAACCAAACCGCGCGTTGCAATGAGAAAAAGAACCAAACTAAACCAATAAGAAGCGGTTTTTTGCGGTTTTCGGTTTGGTTTGGTTCGGTTTGCGGTTTTCTATTGGTTTGGTTCGGTTTTGAACACCCCTACCAGAGAGAGAGAGAGAGAGAGAGAGAGAGAGAGAGAGAGAGAGAGAGAGAGAGAGAGAGAGAGAGAGAGAGAGAGAGAGAGAGAGAGAGACACACACACACAGAGATGGAGACGGAGAGTCAGGCGGAGGAAGCAACAGCGGCAACGAGGCTAGTGGTGATGGTGTCAGAGTGGGAGAGTGGGAGAAAAGAGAGAAAACTGTGAGGGAGGATAGAGAAGAGAAGAGAGGGAAATGGGAAATGAGGTCCTGACGTATTTTTATTTTATTTAAGTGATAGTTTCCAGTGGACAAGGCCATCTGTAATTAATAAAGTGAGTTAGCAGTCACTTTATTACCAACGGATTTGCCCGTCGGAAACTACCAACGTTCATAAAATTCAAATACCGACAACCAAATCTGTCGGCAATTTCCTCTGTACTGAATTTAAATTCCCTCTCTAATTTCCAAGTTCCCTCGCGCATTGCTGATGACCAGATCTGTCGGTAACCGGAATGTTACTGACAAGATCGTGGTCTGTCGGAAATAAGGTTATTTCTTGTAGTGCTTGTTTTTTTTTGTGAGTAGACTCTTATATTAGTTTCTGAACTATCACTCTCTCTAACTTAGTTCCTAAACTATTACTAAATAGTCTTTAAACTTTATTTTCGTCTATCATATTAGGCTTTGAAAATTTCAGCTTACGGATTAAATTAATACATTTTTATAATTTAGAGACTAAAAATGAGAGATAATGATAATTTAAGGACTAATTTGAGTGCAGCCAACCAGCAACAACTTTGATAGGTGAGAAGAGAGTTTGGGCCTTGAAGGCCCACCTATTTGAGAGATGAAAAAAAGGGAGAATTGGTCAGTTTTGGAACCTTCTTTTCTCCTACAGCACCCTTCCCCTGTGCTTTGTCTAAACGACATCTTTAAAACTTTCTTTCTCATTTTTTTTGAAAAATATATTTCAAGTATTGGAACGAGTTTCAGATAGTGTGAGAGTTTTTGTCAGAGTTTTTGGTAGGGTGAGGGCAAATGGTCTTTTTTTTATATTTTTTTATAAACCGGATATCCTCTGCTCTTTGGGTTATATTTTTTTTCTTTATTTGAAATAATGTAATAATACTAGAATTGAACTTGCACACAAAATTGTAAAGGGTGTTGTGTATTAAGTTGTAACTCAAGTAACTAAGAATCCATACACAGAAATTGAGACAAAGAAGAAGAATATTGAGAGAAGGAGAGAAGACACTCTAGGGAGAGAGGAACTACATCACACTATTTTCATGTCCTCTTTGATAGAGTAAATAACGAGTCACATTGTAACACATTGTAAACTAGAGTTGTAACTAGACTAATTAGTATTTTACCACTTACGGTTAAATTAGTAACTAAGGCAGTTATCAGCTAAACTGCATATATATACATTCTGTGATGTAATAACTGGATTACTTTTCCATTCATTTCAATAAACTGTTTCTCTCTAAGATTCCAATGAGTCCCTTTCTCTCTCAATGGTTCTCAACGAAATCCTTCATGGTATCAATCGCCACTGAAGGTCCTGTGGCTGCTTCAATCTTTCGCTTCCGCTATCCTTGCTCTTCTTCACCATTCGTTTATGTTCTTATCTGTTCCTGATTTACACAGAATCGCGTCATTTTGAGTTTTCCCCAATTTTTAATCTCAAATCCCTAAATCGCATTTCGTCTTCAACACTCCTCTTTCGATTTCGATTTCGTCTTCAACATTGCAATGGCACAAATTCCAGATTCGTCACCGCAGAGCGGCACAGAGACGACGGTTGATACTCCGGCGCCGGAGGTGTTTCGGTTCAAGAAAGCTCCGAAACTCTCGATCAAACTCGACGAGAAGAATTTTCTTCTCTAGAACCAACAGATTGAAGGCGTGGTGAAATCTCACAAGATCTAGAGGTTTCTTGTGAATCCAGAGATTCCACCTCAGTTTTCCTCAGACGAAGATCGTTGGAACGGTGTCTTCTCCGACACTTACGATGCGTGGCTGGTGCAGGACCAAACCATCTTTACGTGGTTGCTCTCAACTCTGTCTGACTCTGTTCTTCCTAAGGTCCTCTCATGTCAACATTCTTGGTAGATTTGGGACAAATTTCATGGCCATTTCCAGGCGCATCTGAAGGCAAAAGCACGCCAGTTGAAGTCAGAATTGAAATCTACCAAGAAAGGATCAAGATCCATTACAGAGTATGTTGCTCGTATTCATGCTCTCGCGGATCGCTTGCAGCAACTGGTTCTGTTGTGTCCGAATCTGATCTCTGTGATATTGTTTTGGATGGACTTCCCGAGGAGTTCAACAGCTTCATGATGATGATGTATGGGAGGCCTGAATCTGGTGATCTCACAGAACTTGAATCTTTGTTGCTTGTTCAAGAAGCGCAGCTTGAGAAATTCAAGCAAGAATTAACTGTGGCAAATGTCTCGGCACACATAGCTTACAAGAATTCAGGCAACTCCGGCAACAATAACTGGCATGGCAACAGTAATTGGCGTGGTCGTGGCAGATCTAACCGTGGTCGTCGCCGCGCCGGAACCCAAAGTCGTAGCTCCGGTGACTATCCTGCCGGAAAGCGCCCAACCTGCCAGTTTTGTGGCAAATACGAACATGTCGTGGCTGACTGTTGGCATCGTTTTGATGAACACTTTGTTGCACCGGGACCTCAAGCAAACACTGCCTCTACTCAACAAAGTGACAAACAGCAAGATGCTTCAAAGGCAGAGGAAGATGCTGTGACTGCTTTCTTAGCCTCCACTGAAGGCTCAGGTAACGCCTCTCAACACTTTAACTCCGAGTCCGAGAATTGGAAAATGGACACCGGTGCGTCACATAGTGTTACTCCTAATGCTCACAATTTGCAAGAAAGTAAATCTTATGATGGAACCGAAAAGGTACATGTAGGCAATGGAGAAGGATTATCTATCCAATCCATTGGCTCTACTAATTTCACTACTAGTACCTCACCAAATAGAATTTTAGATTGAACAACTTGCTTCATGTGCCACATATTACACATAACTTGATATGTGCATCTAGATTTACTGCTGACAATGGTGTTTTCCTTGAATTGCATCCTACTAAGTGTATTGTGAAATCACAGGACTCTAGTGCACCTCTCTTGATGGACACCCGTGGAGCGGATGGACTCTACAACTTTACCGGTTTCAAACACTTACCAAGGACTCATACCATCCCAAAGAATAAGAGACCCACTAGCAAATTCCTTATTATGTTGTCTAGTGTGCTCCAAACTCATTTTAGTCATACTTGTAATTCTCCAAAGTATTCCTTGTGGCATCATCGTTTAGGCCACCCTAGTAGTCGTATTACTTCAATTGTATTGGATACTTGTAATGTCAAAGTTTTGAATAAAGACACATTTGAGATGTGCCAATCTTGTTGTCTTGGTAAGTCACACCGGTTATATGCCCCGCCCTCTACTACACCTCATGATTCCCTATTTGAGCTTGTCTATGCCGACTTATGGGGACCCTCACCCACACCCTCTAGTTGTGGGTATTCCTACTATGTGGCATATGTAGATGCTTGCACCAACTATACATGGCTTTACCTCCTCAAACACAAATCCGATACCCTTCAAGCCTTTCTCCAATTCCAAAACCTTGTTAAGACCCAATACTCTTCCAACATCAAAGCCTTACAAACCGATGGAGGGGGTGAATTCAAACCTTTTACCAAACTCCTAACCCAACAAGGTGTCCTACACCGTTTTACTTGCCCTCACACATCTCACCAAAACGGCACCGTGGAACGCAAACACCGCCATATAACCGAAATGGGCCTAACCCTTTTAGCCCATGCCTCCTTACCCCTTACCTTTTGGGATCATAGCTTCCCCACGGCTACTTACCTTATCAATCGTCTCCCTACTCCTACTCTTCCCAACACCATCTCTCCTCTCCAAGCTCTTACTAGGCAAACACCTAACTACAAACACCTCAAGTCCTTTGGATGCCTTTGCTTTCCCCTATTGACTCCCTACAACCAAAACAAACTACAATTCAAAAGTACCCCTTGCATCAACCTTGGCCCTTCTCCCCAACACAAAGGCTTCAAATGTCTTAGCTCCACCGGCCGCATCTATATTTCAAAAGACACCATCTTTCATGAATCCAAGTTTCCTTATCCCTCTATCTTTCCATCATTTCCAAACACACCTCCCCCACCCGTTCAACCCGGTGTCTACCACCTTCCTACATTTGACACTCAAACCTTGCCCAACACAACTCCACCTAATCCACCTATAATACCTACTCCTCCTCCCAATCCCGTGGACCCCAACCCACCCACGGAACCCTCTCCTAGTGTGGCATCCGACCCTATCCCTCCTCCTATTCCACCTCAAGTGACTAACACCCACCCAATGGTCACACGCTCTAGAACCGGGAACCTCAAACCCAAAGTCTACCTAGCCCAAGTGGAACCCACTTCGGTCAAACAAGCTCTAGGGCACCCCAATTGGCTTAAGGCCATGCAATCCGAGTTTGATGCCCTCACCAAAAACAACACTTGGACTCTTACAACCCTTCCCCCACACCGGAAAGCCATAGGTTGCAAGTGGGTTTTCAAGATTAAAGAAAACCCCGATGGGTCAATCAACAAATATAAAGTCCGTTTAGTGGCAAAGGGATTCTATCAACAACCGGGAAATGATTTTGGTTAAACTTTCTCCCCCATAGTGAAACCAACCACCATTAGGGTCCTTCTTACGTTAGCCCTTACCCAAAAATGGGAGATACAACAAATTGACATAAATAATGCTTTTCTTAATGGTTTTATACAGGAAGATATCTACATGACTCAACCTCCCGGGTTCGTTGCTCAAGACAAGTCACTTGTATGCAAGCTCCACCGGTCGCTTTATGGTCTTAAGCAAGCACCACGTGCGTGGTATGAAAGGTTGTATAAATTCCTCATCAAGGTTGGTTTCAAGTCAAGTTGTTGTGATCACTCTCTATTCATCTATCAAGATCATGGGATACGGTTGTATGCTCTTGTATATGTTGACGATATCCTCATTATGGGCTCCTCCTCTCGGTTATTGCAAGCCGTCATTGGTAAACTGGAGTCCACTTTTGCTTTGAAGCATCTTGGTCAACCCAAGTATTTCCTTGGCCTTGAGGTGGCTACTCTACCAAATGGTTCCATCATCCTAACCCAACAAAAATATATCCGGGATCTATTAGCTCATGTCAACATGATGGGGTGCAACGGAGTTGCCACTCCCATGCTTGCCACAACAAAGTTGACAAAACTACTAGGACAATATTAATTGAAATAAAAATAGGAATTCAGATTAAAAATTAGAACATAAAATGTCTCTAATCAAGCAAGATCCACCTAAGACCCTAGAAGAGGATTTAGCTATCCATAGTGTTCAAGAACAATGAAATAAAATTAGGAGTCATAAATTACAGAGATAAAAATAACCCGGAATAGAGAAAATTCTGATCTTGAGACTTTAGCCTCCTTTTTCTGCTCCAGAGCTCTCTCACTGTGTCAAAAACAGGTACCCAAAACTTCACTCTCTCCCCCGTGTCTCCGTCACTGTACGCTTCTCCCGGTATATCTGGTGTGCGGCTGTTGTTGTCTATTACGGCTTCCTTTTCTTTCTCTCCAAGCATAGGGTTGGCTTTTCTTTCTCCTCAATCTTGGTCAACCCAAGTATTTCCTTGGCCTTGAGGTGGCTACTCTACCAAATGGTTCCATCATCCTAACCCAACAAAAATATATCCGGGATCTATTAGCTCGTGTCAACATGATGGGGTGAAACGGAGTTGCCACTCCCATGCTTGCCACAACAAAGTTGACAAAACTACTAGGACAATATTAATTGAAATAAAAATAGGAATTCAGATTAAAAATTAGAACATAAAATGTCTCTAATCAAGCAAGATCCACCTAAGACCCTAGAAGAGGATTTAGCTATCCATAGTGTTCAAGAACAATGAAATAAAATTAGGAGTCATAAATTACAGAGATAAAATAACCCGGAATAGAGAAATTTCTGATCTTGACAACTTAGTCTCCTTTTTCTGCTCCAGAGCTCTCTCACTGTGTCAAAAACAGGTACCCAAAACATCACTCTCTCCCCCGTGTCTCTGTCACTGTACGCTTCTCCCGGTATATCTGGTGTGCGACTGTTGTTGTCTATTACGGCTTCCTTTTCTTTCTCTCCAAGCATAGGGTTGGCTTTTCTTTCTCCTCAATCTTGGTCAACCCAAGTATTTCCTTGGCCTTGAGGTGGCTACTCTACCAAATGGTTCCATCATCCTAACCCAACAAAAATATATCTGGGATCTATTAGCTCGTGTCAACATGATGGGGTGCAACGGAGTTGCCACTCCCATGCTTGCCACAACAAAGTTAACAAAACTACTAGGACAATATTAATTGAAATAAAAATAGGAATTCAGATTAAAAATTAGAACATAAAAGGTCTCTAATCAAGCAAGATCCACCTAAGACCCTAGAAGAGGATTTAGCTATCCATAGTGTTCAAGAACAATGAAATAAAATTAGGAGTCATAAATTACAGAGATAAAAATAACCCGGAATAGAGAAATTTCTGATCTTGACAACTTAGTCTCCTTTTTCTGCTCCAGAGCTCTCTCACTGTGTCAAAAACAGGTACCCAAAACTTCACTCTTTCCCCCGTGTCTCCGTCACTGTACGCTTCTCCCGGTATATCTGGTGTGCGGTTGTTGTTGTCTATTACGGCTTCCTTTTCTTTCTCTCCAAGCATAGGGTTGGCTTTTCTTTCTCCTCAAGCTTTTTCAATTAACGTGGGCCTCTCCTTTTTGTAACTTGACCTCATTCTCCTTATGATGGGCTGGAAGGACTTAAGCTCTTAAAATCTACAATTGGGCCTTTAGTCCTCTAATTCTTTCTTCGAATGGACAGCCCCACATATGTATATTTACATATATATTATTTTAAGTGGCTCTAAATTGGATTCTTATTCTTTTTTTGTATTTTCTATCTCTTTGCAAAATAAAGAGGATACTAAGTCAATGATTTATATAATTAGTAATACTTGTTCTAAAATTGACTTAAAGTGTCTCTAAAAAATGCACTAAATTGGAGATTATCAACTCCCCCACACTTAACATTTGCTTGTCCTCAAGCAAATTTCCTGGCTCAATGAATTTTCAAATGAATAATAGAGACAGCCAAATGAGGGACCCAAAATTAGAAGTAACAATGACAGACAATAGACAATAGACAATATAGCACAAACGAGGTGTCAAAAAGTTGCCCAATTAGAGGCTCATGTCTCTGAAGAATACATTTCTGTGAATAAAGACACTCGCTCACAATCTCTCTAAGTGTTTAGGGACTAGGGAAAATATACACTCAAGTTTCCACAAAATGCACATTACCATATGTTTGTAATTTGACCAAATTTCCACTAAATAGTTCACATGCATGCAAAAGATAGGGTGTTATGGGTTGTAATGGGGTCAGAGTGAATTCATGCAGGGTAGAAAATAAGAAGATAGAGATAATCAAAGGGCTAAAACAAGAAACAAATAGTAACTTTTGAAACCAAATATGGAGCTCCTATCTATTTTACAAGTTTTGTCCAAACTCCAAATTAATTTCACTTCCTTCTTCACCTTTTTCTATTGAGTCAGCTATTTTTGATTTGTCTTTTCTCTTGAGTAGGCTCTTTCATTTTTTTTATTTGGATTTGCCCTTTGGCTATTTCATTCTTTTGATGTGCCTTTTCCTCCTTCTTGCTTTCTTTCTTCTTTTTTTTTTTCAACTTTTCATTTTTCTATATTTTTCTTTGGAGGAAAAGGTACTTGTAACCACATTAGCCACTCCTATTTTGTTTTTATGTCCTGATGAGATAGACAATTTAAATACAGGACAAAATTGTAACTTTCAATAGTTGCTCCAAATTTAATTTCAAATGGTTACCACAAAAAAAAATATATTTCGGTACCAAAGAAATATATAACAAATAGGCTCAAAGGGGGAAACTAATGGATAAATTCAACAAACAACTCTGAGGCCAGAAAAATACCTAAATTCCCCAAATCTTTTTACATGATGCAAATCAATTTTCGCCTTGAAATGGTTAAAAGACAAATTCTAGAATGTAGCAAATTGGGAAACACACTCATAGAAAGAAAATGGGTAAAAATTTATGATTTAGTATCAATCCCCTTATGAAGGCTCAAATCTCACCTTTAGAAGCTTGTTCACAAAAAGTACTCAAGAGGGACAAATGCTAATTATCAGCTTTCTAAGGACAACCTCATAGTTACAATTAAGCACAAGTCTATCAAATAAATTCTTTTTTGGGTCCCCTAAAGGCAAGTTCTCTATTTTTTTCAACTTTAAGCATAGTCCATTCAAAACAAGCCGGAAAAAAATGCTATCAACACATGTAGTGGGTATGCGCATTAATAGAGATCAAGTGACAACATAAACTCTCCACCCCCACACTAGTATGAAGCATGGTACTCCTCAATGGAAAATGATTAAATAGAAACCCAAAGAAATAAATGAGAGAGAGAGTAAGAGTGACTTCCCTGAGAGAGCTTGCAATCTGAGCTTATCCCTAAAAACAAAATAAAACAAAACAAAAATAACAGAAAATAAAACACAGGTTGCCTCCTGCGAAGCGCTTGTTTAACGTCGTGAGCCTGACGATAGTTAGTGCTTAATCAGGTGGCTCTCCAAGAGCAAATTTAACATCTAACGCAGTACACCTTCTTAACTTTCTAACCATGTGGTTCACATTATTCTTTCTTTTTCCACGTGGTGGATGAAGTTCGAAGGATGGTGAAATTTTTATTTTATCTTCATCCACCACTATGCTAGGATCCTGCAAAATAATATTTTTTTCAAAAATCCCTGCATCTCTAAATCACTGAAAATGTTAGTTTCAACCACATCATAAAAACAAGGAGAAGTTAAAGAAGAGAAAATTTCATTGGAATTTAAAGCTTCAATCACCTCCTCTTCTTTACCACTCATTAAAGTTACCTTTCCTCTATGAATCTCAATTACAGCATCACCAATGGTTAAAATAATTTGCCCAAAATTTGGGACTATCTCATTTTTCTCCAAATCAATAACCATGGGATCTTTCTCACTACCCTCACAATTGCTCCCTTTAGTAGAATCTTTTGTTTCCATTTGACTCCCTTCAATAGGAGCTACTATTTTGATTTGACTCCCTTCAGTACGAGTCTCCTCATCTTTCTTGAGAGCTTCTTCCTCCAGATTATATTCCATAGAGACACCTTCATCTCTCGAGGGAATACTTTCTTTGTATTGCTCAGCTTCTTCATTTTGGGTAGACTTAGTTTGTGAAGGAGTTTCTTGGGCCTCTTGAGATAACAAAGCAATGAGACTTGAGATTTGACCCTTCAGGCTTCCAAGTTCGTTGTTCATGGCTCCAATTTGACCCTCCAAGCTTTCAAATTTTTCATTTGTCTGCTGCATAAACCTTGTCAACACATCATTGGCACAAGGAGGAGGGGTTGAGATTGTCTCTTTAGGGACCCAAGTCAGAAACTCTAAACTCTTTTGCACGATTGTCTTGTTCAAGTCACTAATGTATTCATCTAGAGTTGCCCTCCGTTTTGGGTCCTTGTGTCTTTCCCACCAATTTTCAATGGGGGGTGGCTCAAAGTCATCCCAATAGTCTGAATAAGGCTCATAAGGAGGAGGGGGAATTGGGCCTTGACATTGAGATGGTATATACCAAGTTGACGTCTCTAAATTCCTTTGTTCTCGTGCTTCTCTAATGTAATCTCCAAGAGTTTTAACCATGATTTAGACTTTTCTCTGCAAAACAATGTGAACTGCAACGATCTCTTGGGAAAATATTAGCAATATTTTTTTTATATATATATTTTTAATAAAATATAAAAAAACAAAATTAAAACTAAATCATAAAAAAATGTCTAAAGCAATAAAAATCTTTTTTCGTTTAATATTGCAAATTAATCCCCGGCAACGGCGCCAAAAACTTGTTGCGTTAAAAACACACTTAGAGCAAGTGTACTCTTTCGCAGAAGTAGTATAAAAGATTATCGTATCCACAGGGACTAATTAACAAGTATCAAACTAGTCGAAATTATTTATTGTTTAGCCGAACCAATAGTTTGATGATTATAGAAAAAAAATAAAAATAACTAAATAACTAGAATTAAAATACTTGATTTAATCGATGAAGAGAGGTCTAGGGTCACGGTTTCACTTGCAAGCTTTGATTCCCCTATGTCTAATTCTACCCGAATTCCTTTATTTTATTTAATTACCAATCCATTTACTAAAACTACTAATCCGTTTGGTCATTCGCGATTAATATTCTTTTTCCTAAATTAACCCTTGTTTGGTCATGCAAGAATTTAAATTTAAGAAAAGCATAAAGAGCAAAAAGGTTGAATGATTGGAAAACTAAATTAAAGTTTGGTCATGCATTAATTATAGCCCCAATTGTCCTATAGGTCCACCAACTAATTGCAGTACGGTCGTTGATCAACTAATTGATTATGAACATGCAAAGGGTGATCAATCCTAAGAACGTGATTAAAATTACTAGGTCAATATTAATTGAAATAAAAATAGGAATTCAGATTAAAAATTAGAACATAAAAAGGTCTCTAATCAAGCAAGATCCACCTAAGACCCTAGAAGAGGATTTAGCTATCCATAGTGTTCAAGAACAATGAAATAGTCATAAATTACTGATCTTGAGAATTTCTGATCTTGAGAATTTAGTCTCATTTTTCTGCTCCAGAGCTCTCTAACTGTGTCAAAAACAGGTACCCAAAATTGCACTCTCTCCCTCGTGTCTCCGTCAC
The DNA here is from genome assembly GCA_039519185.1 of Astragalus membranaceus. Taxonomy (NCBI): domain Eukaryota; kingdom Viridiplantae; phylum Streptophyta; class Magnoliopsida; order Fabales; family Fabaceae; genus Astragalus; species Astragalus membranaceus. Next base: position 123,539,268 of record CM076854.1, on the reverse strand, counting down.
TGTACGCTTCTCCCAGTATATCTGGTGTGCGGCTGTTGTTGTCTATTACGGCTTCCTTTTCTTTCTCTCCAAGCATAGGGTTGGCTTTTCTTTCTCCTCAAGCTTTTTCAATTAACGTGGGCCTCTCCTTTTTTTAGCTCGACCTCATTCTCCTTATGATGGGCTGGAAGGACTTAAGCTCTTAAAATCTACAATTGGGCCTTTAGTCCTCTAATTCTTTCTTCAAATTGACAGCCCACATATGTATATATACGTATATATTATTTTAAGTGGCTCTAAATTGGATTCTTATTCTTTTTTTGTATTTTCTATCTCTCTGCAAAATAAAGAGGAAACTAAGTCAATGATTTATATAATTAGTAATACTTGTTCTAAAAATGACTTAAATTGTCTCTAAAAAATTCACTAAATTGGAGCTTATCAACTCCCCCACACTTAACATTTGCTTGTCCTCAAGCAAATTTCCTGGCTGAATGAATTTTCAAACGAATAATAGAGACAACCAAATGAGGGACCCAAAATCAGAAGTAACAATGACAGACAATATAGCACAAATGAGGTGTCAAAAAGTTGCCCAATTAGAGGCTCATGTCCCTGAAGAATACATTTCTGTGAATAAAGACACTCGCTCACAATCTCTCTAAGTGTTTAGGGATTAGGGAAAATATACACTCAAGTTTCCACAAAATGCACATTACCATATGTTTGTAATTTGACCAAATTTCCACTAAATAGTTCACATGCATGCAAAAGATAGGGGTTGTAATGGGGTCAGAGTAAATTCATGCAGGGTAGGAAATAAGAAGAAAGAGATAATCAAAGGGCTAAAACAAGAAACAAATAGTAACTTTTGAAACCAAATATGGAGCTCCTATCTATTTTACAAGTTTTGTCCAAACTCCAAATTAATTTCACTTCCTTCTTCACCTTTTTCTATTGAGTCGGCTCTTTTTGATTTGTCTTTTCTCTTGAGTAGGCTCTTTCATTTTTTTTATTTGGATTTGCCCTTTGGCTATTTCATTCTTTTGATGTGCCTTTTCATCCTTCTTGCTTTCTTTCTTCTCTTTTTTTTTCAACTTTTCATTTTTCTATATTTTTCTTAGGAGGAAAAGGTACTTGTGACCACATTAGCCACTCCTATTTTGTTTTTATGTCCTGATGAGATAGACAACTAAAATACAGGACAAAATTGTAACTTTCAATAGTTGCTCCACATTTAATTTCAAATGGTTACCACAAAAAAAATTATATTTGGGTACCAAAGAAATATATAACAAATAGGCTCAAAGGGGGCAACTAATGGATAAATTCAACAAACAACTCTGAGGCCAGAAAAATACCTAAATTCCCCAAATCTTTTTACATGATGCAAATCAATTTTCGCCTTGAAATGGTTAAAAGACAAATTCTAGAATGTAGCATTTGGGAAACACACTCATAGAAAGAAAATGGGTAAAAATTTATGATTTAGTATCAATCCCCTTATGAAGGCTCAAATCTCACCTTTAGAAGCTTGTTCACAAAAAGTACTCAAGAGGGACAAATGCTAATTATCAGCTTCCTAAGGACAACCTCACAGTTACAATTAAGGACAAGTCTCTCAAATAAATTCTTTTTTGGGGTCCCCTAAAGGCAAGATCTCTATTTTTTTCAACTTTAAGCATAGTCCATTCAAAACAAGCCGGAAAAAAATGCTATCAACACATGTAGTGGGTATGCGCATTAATAGAGATCAAGTGACAGAAAAAACTCTCCTCCCCCACACTAGTATGAAGCATGGTACTCCTCAATGCAAAATGATCAAATAGAAACCCAAAGAAATAAATGAGAGAGAGAGAGAGAGTAAGAGTGACTTCCCTGAGAGAGCTTGCAATCTGAGCTTATTCCTAAAAACAAAATAAAACAAAACAAAAATAACAGAAAATAAAACACAGGTTGCCTCCTGCGAAGCGCTTGTTTAACGTTGTGAGCCTGATGATAGTTAGTGCTTAATCAGGTGGCTCCCCAAGAGCTAATTTAACATCTAACGCAGTACACCTTCTTAACTTTCTAACTATGTGGTTCACATTATTCTTTCTTTTTCCACGTGGTGGATGAACTTCGAAGGATGGTGAAATTTTTATTTTATCTTCATCCATCACTATGCAAGGATCCTGCAAAATAATTTTTTTTTTCAAAAATCCCTGCATCTCTAAATCACTGAAAATGTTAGTTTCAACCACATCATAAAAACAAGGAGAAGTTAAAGAAGAGAAAATTTCATTGGAATTTAAAGCTTTAATCACCTCATCTTCTTTACCACTCATTAAGGTTACCTTTCCACTATGAACCTCAATTACAGCATCACCAATGATTAAAATAATTTGCCCAAAATTTGGGACTACCTCATTTTTCTCCAAATCAATAACCATGGGATCTTTCTCACTATCCTCACAATTGCTCCCTTTAGTAGAATCTTTTGTTTCAATATGACTCCCTTCAATAGGAGCTACTATTTTGATTTGACTCCCTTCAGTACAAGTCTCCTCATCTTTCTTAAGAGCTTCTTCCTCCAGATTATATTCCATAGAGACACCTTCATCTCTCGAGGGAATACTTTCTTTGTATTGCTCAGCTTCTTCATTTTGGGTAGACTTAGTTTGTGAAGGAGTTTCTTGGGCCTCTTGAGATAACAAAGCAATGAGACTTGAGATTTGACCCTTCAGGCTTCCAAGTTCGTTGTTCATGGCTCCAATTTGACCCTCCAAGCTTTCAAATTTTTCATTTGTCTGCTGCATAAACCTTGTCAACACATCATTGGCATAAGGAGGAGGGGTTGAGATTGTCTCTTTAGGGACCCAAGTCAGAAACTCTAAACTCTTTTGCACGATTGTCTTGTTCAAGTCACTAATGTATTCATCTAGAGTTGCCCTCCGTTTTGGGTCCTTGTGTCTTTTCCACCAATTTTCAATGGGGGTGGCTCAAAGTCATCCCAATAGTCTGAATAAGGCTCATAAGGAGGAGGGGGAATTGGGCCTTGACATTGAGATGGTATATACCAAGTTGACGTCTCTAAATTCCTTTGTTCCCGTGCTTCTCTAATGTAATCTCCAAGAGTTTTAACCATAATTTAGACTTTTCTCTACAAAACAATGTGAACTGCAACGATCTCTTGGGAAAATATTAGCAATATTTTTTTATATATATTTTTAATAAAATATAAAAAAAACAAAATTAAAACTAAATCATAAAAAAAATGTCTAAAGCAATAAAATCTTTTTTCGTTTAATATTGCAAATTAATCCCCGGCAACGGCGCCAAAAACTTGTTGCGTTAAAAACACACTTAGAGCAAGTGTACTCTTTCGCAGAAGTAGTATAAAAGATTATCGTATCCACAGGGACTAATTAACAAGTACCAAACTAGTCGACATTATTTATTGTTTAGACGAACCAATAGTTTGATGATTATAGAAAAAAAATAAAAATAACTAAATAACTAGAATTAAAATACTAGATTTAATCGATGGAGAGAGGTCTAGGGTCACAGTTTCACTTGCAAGCTTTGATTCCCCCATGTCTAATTCTACCCGAATTCCTTTATTTTATTTAACCTTTCTATATAGTCTCTGAGAGACTCATTCTCGTCTTGTCGGATGGCTTGCAGTACCTTTCGAGACTTCGGCTTCATCTTGGAGTGAGCAAAATGGGCATAGAAGAGGCTAGCCAGCTGATCCCATGAAGAAACGGTGTTTGGCTTGAGTTCCCTAAACCAGTCCAACGCTGACTTCTCGAGGGTGAGAGGGAAAATTCTGCACTTGATTTCTTTCGGGACATTTCGGTACTGCATTACTGTGTCAAAGTAATCGAGATGGCGATCCGGGTCTCCGGTGCCATCATACATTTTCAAACCCTCAAGGGGTTTTTCCAGGTGCCCCGGGACCGGAAAATAGTCTATCTTGCTGGTGAATGGCCCTTTGCGCCTAGTTGACTTTTCCCTGGGTGGAGACCGGTGATAGTCGTATTTATCTGGTGATCTCCGATCTAGGATATTACGAGCCCGAATTTCAGCGATTTCTGCTTCCAATTGAGAAAAATGTTGGCTTCGCTGCTGGTCGGTCTCGGCTTGCCGATTCAGCAAATGAACGAGCTGTTGGACAGCATCGATCGGTACCGGGACCGACAGAGGAGGAGGGGGAAGTCGGACCTGTGCCGAACTTCCAGGAATCAACGCCTGTGCCGAGTTACAAACACGTGCCGAACTGAGAGGAAGCAAGACTCCCATTCCATCCGGAGTCACCTGCTGTCGAACCGGTCCCTCAATGGCACTCTGGATCCGAGGCATAGTTCTAGGTCGTAACTGTGGAGCCATTGTTGATCAGGGAAAGAAGGAGAGGAACTAGAGTACGAGATCCTCCCACTGTGGACGATCCTGGATAGTCGGTAGTGTCCTATCTTGATCAACCGAGCTCCGATCCAAGAGGGTGGCCGTACCTGCAAAGACACTCCGACGCTCAAGTCAGCGAGTGAAGTTGGTTACAGGTAAATATTGGGAAGTGTGCATACCTTGGGCACCATGCAAATGGTTATTTATATATGCCAGGGTGTGTTTGACTTAATCAGGCAGAATTGGCCCAATCCGTAACACTTTCTATTATCAGTGTGGCCCTAAAACCCGTTTGAGTTTTCTAATATTCCAGGTTTATGTACAAATTTAATGATCTATTGTAATGAGTTTTTGAATACCTTACCCTCAATATTAATAAAATTTTACCTTTTAAAAAAAACTTGCAATAGAATTCAAAGCTTAGTAAAATTGAAGTTTTGTATGTAGGTCTTACAAATAAACAACAACCACATGCTTCTACAAATAAATCACATGACACAATCCTTAATTAAGTGAAATGTGGTAAATTACTTTTTTTCTCTTCTGAAATAAACACTTTGGATTATAGTTCCTTATTTAGAACCCAAAGCGTGCAGTTCAACGGTTGGGGTTGATCCTCCCTTAACCAATGATCGGGGGTTCGATCCCCGCCTTGGGTACAGAGCAGCGTTAAAACTCTGGGCCAGTTGTTCTGGCCCTCGAGGCACCTACAATGAGCGAGTGATTAGTCACTGTTGTCCGTGCAGTGGATATATACCCGGGTTTACCCAAAATAGTTCCTTATTTAGAATCGCTACATTTAGAATAACAACTATAATAAAAATTACTAAAAATAAAAATAAAAATTGTTCGTACAACATATTAATCAAATAATCAAGACTCAATAAATCCGTAGAAATAACCACAATAATAAAGAAAGACCAATCGTAATAAGCAATTCCAATGACCCAAACGACAACATTTTTAACCATTTAATTTGGTGGAGAGCACACGATGTTTAATCAATTCCATGGGGAATTTCTCTGGCTGCTTTGAGAATCATCTCAAATGCACTTTGCATGCATGACTTTAATTTCTGTTCATCTATGAAATCTCTTTCCGTGTTGAGAGTAACTCTTAGCACACCCATATAACTCATTATTGAAATGACAATACTCTGCAAACCCATCAACAGTAGCTATCAAAGTGTTAGGATACTCCATAGATAGCCAACAATTGTTCGAATAAAAAGAATATTAGCTATGATCAATTATGGGTTAAATTTAGGTTATATTAGAGATGTTATTTTGAACCGGATGCCAAACTTGTTGCGGATGCTTTTAATTGTAAGATCTTCCTTAGAACCGGAGTGGGCTACATTATTCAGGAGGGCAAGAGTCTGTTTTCTTTTTTTAGTAACTACTATCATGTTGGGTACTCTAGCAGAAATGCTAGCACGACTGCCCATTCTTTAGTAGAAGTGACATTGTTCTCAGCTAATCCTCATTGTTACAATGATATCCCATCATGTATTTTGCCAATTATCCTGAATGAAATGAATTAATCTTTTTGCGGTAAAAAAATAGTTTATTATATATTAAAAAGATAACTCAATTAATTGTTACCCACCTTCAATCTTATACACACATCATCTCAACGGCTTAACCCATTCAAATCTTCCTATTCATGTGACATCAGTGGCAATTCAAGGACTTTGGGTGAGGGGAAAACAAGTTTCATCAGGATAGTTCACAAGATTGTTTAAAATTTAATGTTCAAATATCCTCAACGATTCACTAAAATCAAGAAACCAAATTATTTTAATTCATATTTCAGAGTGAATTCTCAATTTAGTCTTCAAAATTATAATGTCTCATATATTTTTTTAATAGGCAATGTTAGTTGTTAATTGTTATAGGGGTGGAGGCCGGAGGGAAATATTAGTTTTTTGAGTTTGAACCCTGGACCTCTTCTTATACTCCTTTGGTGTTCCTTAACTTGACAATTGAACTACCTATTTGGGATACAATGTCTCATATTTAATCTCTAGTATAAAGCATATAAACAAAGAAGAGTCCCCTAAGCTTGTGGTGTCAATAAATATAATTCTTAGTTATATAAGTAGTCTCTCTTAGATACTAATGACGAAACAAATTTCTTATTGTTTTAGTAGCTTTTTTTTTCTTTCTCTTTAAGATCAGATGAAATGTCAGTCATTTTAGTAGCTAATTTGTTAGATTTTATAAACTTTAAGGACTAATTATTTTATATACTCTAGGGATAAAATATAAGATTGAGTGTAAATTTTCAAACTAAATAAAAAAGTAAATTTTTGATTTCAGGAGAGTCGAAATAAAAATTATATAAAAAATTAAGTGATCATTTTTATTTTCCAAGGTGTAAAGTGCACACCTGAGCACTACTACCTCCACCCCTGTATGACAGCATCAGATCAAGTCTACAACCGAGGATCAGTCTCGTATCAATACAAAAAGAAAGAAACATAGGGACTGAGATCCTCTTTAGCGATTGCATATTGTACCACGTTTCTGATTATTACTATTATTATATTGTACCACGTTTTTTTTCCCAGAATGAAATCAGTTTATTTCATATCTACCTCAACGTCAACCACTCTCCTCCCCAACAAAAAAAAACATTAATGCACATTTTCATAAGACATAGGTGATTAAATAAAGATATAAATGATTTGATGATACCTTAGGTCCACCAGCCACTGTGAAGTACAAGCCATTGACTCGATGGTTAGCCAAAGACATTTGTTGTATTGGTCCAACCAAGTTTGTAACCACTGCACTTGATTTAGTTATTGTCCTTCGTAGATGTTCAGCTACAGCCTACAAACAAAACAACAACCTCAATTTAGTCGAAATGATTTTCTAATTAATGAACTATAGTTTCAAATGTGTCAAACCTCTTGTCCTCTGAGTTTGCCCTCAATGTCTAAAAGTGTTCCCATAAGTGCCACAGCTAAAGATTGTTTCTTCCTCTTGATAATGTTATGTGAGTCCCAAATAAATTCTAAAGGGTTTGAAATTTTGGTATCACTTAATTTTGGTATTGGTACATGCAAGAATGAAAATTTGTTCCCCCATGGTCCCTTTGATTTTTTAGCATTGAGCATTTCATCTATTGATTGGTAACCTTCAATGTTTCTTGTATTGAATAATACCAATGCTGTGGAGTTGGCTCCCATTGATTTGGAGTCCATTTCTTGCATGTATAGTCGTGTCCCATAGAACACTATTCCAGTTACCACATCGTTCACACTCTGCAATTAATTGGATAAAATCATTCAATGTAAACAAGATATTATTATATATGTCATTGACTAGTTAAAAATATTGCTTCTTAATCTCTTTATATTAATCCTAGATCCAAATGCACAGTGTCATCCAATATTTTAGGCTTGCATGCAAACTTTAACGTGAATTGACATAGAAATTCAGCGGGTTATCAAAATTTCATGCACCCAACTACGTACCTTTAGCAAACAAACCCAACCAAAAACCCCAAAAATGCCTAAAATACGTGTGAAAGCAAACGAATGGAGTTGGTTTTGAACACCCCTTTCCAACGATTTGACACAATACTGTTCTGCATTTGAAAAAAAATGCACAACACGGTTTATAAAGTACCAATCACCTTTACATTCACACTTGCAAACCCACCCCATTGCTTGTTATTCCCTCCTGAACTCCTCCAAAGCTGCATCCTAAATTCTCCAACCCCCAACTCCTCTTTTAAATGCCTGTGTACTCTGCCATATACTCCAAATATTCCTTGGGCGCCACAATTGTCCAGCCCCGTCACGTTCATTGCAACTAAACCCCACCTTATTTAGTTATCCCAAAAAAAAAACCCCACCTTATTTGAACTACAATGGTTTCTAAAACCCTAACTATATCACCACTATATAACAACTTGTTTCCATTTGCCTCACCATTTTAAGAGAAGTTTTACTATATTATATATGGAAAAAGCTTTGATATGACTGTTATCTACCCAAATTGATCGGAATTAACACCATTACATAGAAACCACCATTAATGAATCACCTAAAATATACAACCAAAGACTCCTATCTTCCTCCCTATTTAACCACACCCATCCACGATTTCCACCAATACATAGAAACCACCATTAATGAACCACCTAAAATAAACCACTCATGAAGTTCTCTGAAGTTTGCGAACGGATGCCTTTCTTCAACTCACCTCAAGTATGTTAATTATTCTCAACATAACTTGCATCTTCATAAAATGTTTTTCCTCAGAACCACACACCCACATTTGTAACCAATGATATTAATTATTTGTATTCAATGATATGAAGTAATCTTTAAATTGTTTAAAATTTTAACAACCCTTTTTTTGGCTTCACACTTCAGATGCAACGTCGAGTTGTTCCAATGAGACAAATGGAGCCACTTGGTCTTTTCATTACCCCAGGTGTATGTCTTTTGCAATACATTCCAGATCATGTATTCATAGAAACAAACTCAAACCTCATTTTCAAATGTTAAATGATTTTCTGAAATTTAATAGTTGTTCACGGTTTGGTTATATGTTTACATCTCTCTCTATAGGTCACGAACAACTTCCCATGAGGTTTTCTTTAAACTTCATTCATTTGATAGGCCCGAAAGTCACCCTTACTGACCCTCGTGGAAATGCGCACACCATCTCAGTTGTTAAGGAAGGTTGTCGTATACATTTTGTGAATGGTTGGCGAGATTTAGGGAAGTTTTACGGCCTAAACCTACTACCTGGGGGTTGGGTTCGTTTAGTATGGTGTTCAGCTGTGAAGGTTGATATTACGGTAACAAACAACTACGGTCTGCCAGTTTATTATCCTGCCATAGATGCACCTATTTCCTTAGGTGGTCAGTTTAACCCCATAATCATCCCAGATGATGAACCATTGTTGTTGTCCCCTGATCCACCATCTTTCGTTGACTCCTGTGTCAAGTTGCTTTCCTTTGACGAGGTCATTGGAACCAATATCGTAAGTTTTAATTTATATATTCCAAAATATATTGTTTTTCTCTTGGTTCTATACTCTAACCACTTAATCATGCATACCAGAGGCTACTAAAAGTTTTTTGTGCAAGGGTGTTACCACTATCTGATGGTCTGATCACTATAGTAGATGAAAATAACATTTTCAACATTATATAACTATCGTTATCAAATCAGTATAAAAGGAACGACCGACCTTCACTAATTTTTTTTAAACAAATTAATGTATCCCGAAATACACATTCAAGATACTGATACAAGCAGGAATTTGTTTTAGTAGAGACTCATTCACGGTTAATTTTTTCTACGGCACAATAACTACCTAACCACATTTCAACCCTTGCTTAGGCATCCAGCCTACGACGCAATAGAAGCCCTACCAATTACGCTCTAACAATTATGCATCGTATTACTCTCTATCCAATCCCGTGCATCGCACGGGTGCATGTCCTAGTAAGATATAATAATGGTGTTGGGGTAGAAATACGCATCGCAAGATTTTGATCCAACAACTTATCGAATCTTGACCTTACAAATGAAGAGTCTCTTTGTGTGAATAAGGAATAAAAGAAAGCTGTAAATAGTAGTTGTGTAGATTTATTTATATGTTTATGCTTTGGCCCAGGCCCGTTAGGTCTTCTTAGAGTAGGCTATTTAAACTCTCTTGTATTTGTATTCAGGATCACTGAGATATTATCAATAAAACGAAACTATAGCTACTCTGTAGTCGCAGACGTAGGCAGACTTTGGCCGAACTGCGTAAACAAATATCGTGTGTTATATTTGACATGGTATCAGTAGGGTTGCGATCATCCCTATTGTAGCGACCGAAAAATCCGGAGAAGGGATTCTTCGAAGTTCTTGAAATGAAGCCGCCACCAAAGTTTTAGTTTAAGGGCAAACATTGGAAAATCCCTATTGAATGGATAAGGGGTCTTGCGGACCAGATTTAGGCTCGGGAGTCGTTTATGCGTAGGGAAGGTATTAGCACCCTACGACATCCTTCCTAAGGAAGGTTACCTTTTAACTAAATGTGTAAGCGTTTATTAATTCAAAATAATGTTTTTACCCTAATAATAATAAAAAAAGACTCGATAAACGGTTAGTTATTTTTATGCTTTTGAGAAAAATGAGAGAAATGAATTTAAAGGAAAAAAATGGTTTTTTATTAGTGTAATTGACAGAGGTCGGCCGCCCTCCGGTCCTACGTATCTCCTGGTAGAGAATCAAATCACACGTAGTTCTTGGTAGAAAATGTTTGTGTGTTTGATGTTTTTTATTTATTTTTTGAAAAAAATGTAAGTTTGTGAAATAAATTGTTTGATAATGGAAAAATTTGAAAAGAATGAAAACATAGTGTATTTGTAAAAAAGGGAATGTAGATAACAGGGGGGGCTATATTTAGAAAAAAGGGGTGTAAACAGCGAAGGGTGTTGTATCACTAAGAGGGGGTGGGAAAAGCTTCAGCCCAACGGACATTTGGGCTCAGCCCGCGTGCGAACCAGATATGGCCACTAGGGGGAGGGGCGCGTTTTTATTAATAGTGGGGGTGCGAATACTAAAATGGGTCAAATGAAATTTAAACAAAATCATGTAAACCAGGCCCAAATCATACCTCTTCTGAAAACCTAGTTTTCTCTTTAGCTTAAACAAATCTCAGCGCCGCATGTTCATTTGGAGAGAGGGAGCGAAAATTTTGAAATGGAGAGAGAGACGCTGTCAGAGAGAGAAGAGACAACGGAGAGAGAGAGAAGACAGTTTGAGAGAGAGACGCCGGAGGGATGGCCATGGTGATGGCGCCAGCGAGGAGGGAGAAGAACGGCGACGCGGTGGGGGGAGGGACGACTGTGGGTGGTTTGGGTTTTTCGGTGTGGTGAGCGTGTTTTGGAGGTGGTGCGAAGATCGAGAGAGAGGGTGGTTCACGGTGGTTGGCGTGTTTGCTGCGGTCATAGGATGTCTTCGGCGGTGGTCGGCTGGTTCTACGACGGCGACGGTGGTGGGGTTCGGTGGTGCGAGGTAAGTTTTGAAGAGGAGTTGCTAGGGGGGTTCGATGGTGGTTCCAGGGGCTGTGGTGGTGGTTCACGGTGGTTGGCGTGTTTGCTGCGGTGGTAGTTTGGCGTTAGGGGGTTACTGTGGTGTTAAGGGTGGTGGAGGCATGGTGTATGGGTTGGGTAGTGGTTGTGCGAGGGGAGAGAGGAGAGGGCGAGGAAGGATAGTAGTTTTTGATGGTGTACGGCGGTGAGTGATGGAGATGGCAGTGGGGGAGATTTCGTGGTAGTTGTTACGGCGGTCCACGGCGGCGCCCCGGTGGTGGGGTGGAGCACCGCCGTGATATTCTTCCCCTTTCCTCTTCTCCACTGTTTTTTGTCTCTTTGCCGTCACTGCCCCCCCTCCCCTTTTTTATTTTCTGTGACTGTGAGTTACTGTATATGCCTCTGTTGAATCTGTGTTTCTCTCCTTATTTTTTTATTTTTCTCACTGTATGCATCAATCCCCCCCTGTTACCGTAGCTGTGTGTGCATTTATATCAGTGCTTGGTGTGGTGCAGGTGTGGTATGTGGAGCGCAAAATCAAAACTCCCAGGAGACCAGACAGAGACAGCAGCAAGAGAGGAGCAGAGTTGCTGCCAAGTTATGGTATTTTTTGCCTAAAATGAAGATCAAACCAAGAGACAAGAAGAAGGGGGTTTGAGCTCAAAGCTCAAACTGTTGCTGCAACAGCAGCAAGGCGCAGGCTACATATTTTTGTTTGACTTTTCTTTAAATTTTTTTTTTATGTGTAACAAACAAAAATGTAATTTTGTATTATTTTGAAAAATGAAAAAAAAAAAACAGATTTAAACAAGCTTAACTATTTGACTATATTTTCTTTTTATTGACAACTACTATTCAACCGATAATAATAATAATAAATGAAACAAAAAAAACAACAAGGCTAAATTGCTAACGGCTTTTGAATAACACGCACAATTAGCTAACCCTCGTATGACAAACGATATATTTTTGCAAATAGAGAAATATTAATTAGAATCAGATATTCACAAAAATACATTTTTATTTGATTTTCAATTAGTCGGACAAAATTAGGGTATAACACCTATGATTTCGGTTTCTTCGTTCAAGAACGGCGTCCTCCGTGGTTCGGTTTCTTCGTGATTCAGATAAGGTTCTGGTTCGGATCTGGTTCGATTTCTGGTTCGGATCTGGTTCGAATCCGGTTCCTCTTCTCCGTTTGGTTCGGATCCTGGTGGATCTCCGTTTGGGTCACCGTCGCTGTTCGGATTCTTCGTGTATCGTCGTGGATCTCCGTTTGGTTCGCCGTTTCTGGGTTTGCGAAGGGTGTAAGGCTCTGGGTTGCCAAGATCTGATTTGGGTTTGCGCCGTTGGATTGGATCTCTTCGTCGGGTTGCGTCGTTGATCTTCTCTGGGCGCCGTCGCGTCGCGTTCCTTCGTGGTTGTTGTGCCGTTCTCTTCGCGTCGTCGCTCGCCGTCCGTTCTTCTGCTGTTCGTCATGCCGTTCCTCGTCGTTTCCTCGTCGCTTCTGTGCGCTGTTGTTTGCGTTTTCCGAGTGTGCACTACTGTGTGTTTCTGGTAGGGTGGGCTACGGTGCGCCACTGTGTTCCTTGCGCTGATTGCGTTGATTGCGTTGATTGCGATTTCCAGCGTTGATTTCCAGTAGTGTTCACGCTTCTGTTCCTATCTTTGGGTGTGTGTGGTGCTGTTTTTTGTTTGACTTTGAGTGTTACTATATTGTTATTATTATTATTGCAAGCTACAGTAAAAAAATTTAATGGCTTCGGAAGGAAGAGATAATTTTTGTGTTCGCTTTACTGGCAAGAATTATGCTGCTTGGGAATTTCAATTTAAGATGTATGTCAAAGGAAAAAGATTATGGAGTCACCTTGATGGGGTCTCTAATGCGCCAGCTGATAAACCCGCCTTAGATGCGTGGGAAGTCCAAGATGCTCATATTGTTTCTTGGATCCTCAGTACTATTGATCCTCAGATGATCAATAATTTGCGAGCATTTTCAACTGCTCAAGAGATATGGAATTATTTACAGCGTATTTACAACCAGGACAATACAGCCAAGCGTTTTCAATTGGAGTTAGAGATAGCCAATTACAAACAAGGTAATTTGTCAATTCAAGAATATTATTCTGGTTTTTTAAATTTATGGACAGAACACTCTGCTATTATATACGCTGCCATTCCGAAACCATCACTGTCGGCCGTTCGTGATGTGTATGATACTAGTAAACGGGATCAATTTCTCATGAAACTTCGTCCGAAATTTGAGGCTGTTCGAGGTGCCTTGCTGAATAGGAACCCTGTTCCTTCATTGGATATATCTGTGTTGGTGAACGGCTCTGGGAAGAACAACATCTGAATACTCAAGGAACCATGCTTCATGATCCCGTCCATTCTGAACCTGTGACAGTCGCGTATGCTGCGCAAAATAGAGGCGTGGGCCGTGATATGCGACAAACTCAATGTTTCTCTTGTAAACAATTTTCTCATGTTGCTCGTAGTTGTCCTAAGACATTTTGCAATTACTGCAAGCAGCAGGGTCATATCATCTCTGCATGTCCTACGCGTCCTCCACGACCGACTAGGCGTCCGGCACAGGCATTCCATGCCACTACTACCTCTACCGCTGGTCCTTCCACCACTAGTGTATCTAGCTCTGCTGCTGGTCCTTCCACCACTGGTGCATCTGATGGTGGTGCTCTTCATCCGGAATTAATTCAACAAATGGTACTATCTGCTCTTTTTGCCTTGGGTATTACTGGTATGTCTTCTTTCATTTCTTGGTTACTTGACTCTGGTGCATCGAATCACATGACGGGTTCCTCTGAACTCCTGCACAATTTACGTTCTTATCTTGGTAATCAAAAAATTCAAATTGCTAATGGGAGTACCTTTCCTATAATGAATGTTGGTGACATTAATTCTACTTTTAGAAATGTGCTGGTAGCACCTGGCCTTGCCTCCAATTTATTGTCTGCTGGTCAATTAGTTGATGAAGGTTGTGATGTTAATCTTACTCCGGATGGTTGTCTTGTGCAGGATCGGGTGTCAGGGAAGGTGATCGCGAAAGGGCCTAAAGTTGGAAGAGTGTTTCCACTCCAGTTTAGTTCAAACCATTTGTCTCTTATTTGTAATAGCGTTTTGAATGCATGTGCGGATTGGCATAGGAAATTGGGCCATCCAAACTCTGTTTTTTTGTCTCACTTATTTAAGACTGGTGTGTTAGGTACTAAACTGATAGATTCTAGTACCTCTGTTTCATGTTCTGTTTGCAAATTAGCTAAGAGTAAAACACTTCCTTTTCCGTCTGGTGCACATCGTGCTTCTACGTGTTTTGAGTTGATTCATAGTGATGTTTGGGGGGATTTCTCCTGTTCCTTCTCACGCTCACTATAAATATTTTGTCACCTTTATCGATGATTATAGCCGTGTTACTTGGATTTATTTTCTTAAATCTAATTCTGAAGTGTTTTCTATGTTTAAGAAATTTCTGATGTATGTTGAAAATCAATTCCAAACCAGTATTAGAATTCTTCGGTCTGATTCAGGTGGTGAGTATATGTCTCATGAGTTTCAGGAGTTTTTACAGCAAAAAGGTATACTGTCTCAACGATCTTATCCCAATACCCCTCAGCAAAATGGTGTTGCAGAACGTAAGAATCGTCACTTGTTGGATGTGACACGTACCTTACTTCTCCAGGCCTCTGTTCCATCCAAATTCTGGGTGGAGGCTCTTTCAATAGCTGTCTTTTTGATAAGCCGTCTTCCTTCCATGGTGATTGGGTTTGATTCTCACTTTCGCCTTTTTAAAACTCAGCTTGATTACAGTAGTTTACATACTTTTGGGTGTGTATGTTTTGTGCACCTCCCATCCACTGAAACACATAAGCTTGGAGCACAATCCGTCCAATGTGCATTTATGGGGTATAGTCAGTCTCATAAGGGTTTTGTGTGTTATGATGTCTCTAACCGTCGTTTTCGCATTTCTAGGAATGTCATATTTTTCGAAAATCAGTCTATGTTTCCTTGCTTTTCTCCTGGCTTGAATGATATTGCTATACTTCCGCAATTTTTTGATAAAACAGGACTCGTTCCCACTTCCCCTTCCGACACTGATCCTGCTCCTGATCCCGATTCTGATCCTGTAAAGCCAGCACCACGGCGTTCTGGTAGAACGCCTCGAGCACCTGACAGATATTCCCTAGACAGGTTTGGTTCCTCACATACTGCTTTAACTGCTTCTCTAACTGGCACATCTATTCCTACTTGTTACTCGCAGGCTGTTAAAGATGTGTCTTGGGTCAATTCCATGAATGAGGAACTTCAGGCCCTTCAGGACAAATTCACCTGGGATATTGTTCCTTGCCTTCCTGGTATCAAACCCATAGGCTGTAAATGGGTTTATTCTGTGAAATTGAATTCTGATGGATCTCTCAATCGGTATAAGGCTCGATTGGTTGCTTTAGGCAACAGGCAGGAATATGGTATTGATTATGATGGGACCTTTGCACCGGTTGCTAAAATGACTACTGTTAGAATGGTGCTCTCTATAGCTGCTTCTAATGGGTGATATCTCCACCAAATGGATGTCAAGAATGCATTTCTTCATGGCGACCTGACTGAAGATATTTATATGACTCCCCCTCAGGGCCTTTTCTCTTCATCTAAGGGGGTGTGCAAGCTCAAACGATCTCTATATGGTTTGAAACAGGCACCTAGAGCATGGTATGCGAAATTCTGTTCCACTCTACTTGGGTTCTCTTTTACTCAAAGTCAGTATGATTCGTCTTTGTTCATTCTTCGCACATCTACGGGCATTGTTCTACTCCTTCTTTATGTTGATGATATGATCATTACGGGTTCTGATGCATCATCCATACAGAAAGTTAAACAAAAGCTTCAAGTCTCATTTCAAATGAAAGATCTTGGTCTGTTACATTATTTTCTTGGACTCGAGGTTCATTCTACTTCTAAGGGCATATTTCTCCATCAGCATAAGTATGCCACCGACCTTATTGCTATGACTGGCCTCGAATCCACTAATCCTGTGAATACTCCTCTTGAAGTTAATGTTAAATACCACCGCGACGAGGGTGAACTTTTGACTGATCCGTTATTGTATCGACAGCTCGTGGGTAGTCTTAACTACTTGACTATTACTCGACCAGATATTTCATTTGCTGTTCAGCAAGTAAGTCAGATCATGCATTCTCCTCGTCATCTTCATGGAAAAGTAAGAAGCAAGCGAGAGTCTCTAAATCCTCAACCGAATCGGAGTATCGTGCTATGTCTACGGCATGCTCCTAAATACTTTGGCTTCGTGGTCTTTTGGGTGAACTTGGATTTCCTCAAACCGAACCGACATCTCTCTATGCTGACAATACAAGTGCCATTCAGATTGTTGCAAATCCGGTTTTTCATGAGCGTACTAAGTATCGAAGTTGATTGCCATGCAATTCGTGAAGCCTATGATAGTCACATTATATCCATCCCTCATATCAATACTCAATTTCAAGTTGCAGACATTTTCACCAAAGCTGTTCCTTCTCCACGCCATCAGTTTCTTCTCAGCAAATTGATGTTACTTGATGACCCGCATCAATTTAAGGGGGGATGTGAATAAGGAATACAAGAAAGCTGTAAATAGTAGTTGTGTAGATTTATTTATATGCTTATGCTTTGGCTCAGGCCCGTTAGGTCTTCTTAGAGTAGGCTATTTAAACTCTCTTGTATTTGTATTCAGGATCACTAAGACATTATCAATAAAACGGAATTACAGCTACTGTGTAGTCGCAGACGTAGGCAGACTTTGGCAAAACTGCGTAAACAAATATCGTGTGTTATATTTGACACTTTGACTACAGTTTTAAAAACATTTTTCTGTTTTTAAAAATTTAGCCAAGAACAAATTGTTCTCGATTAATTTTTTAAAAATAGAAAACCTGCTTTTAAAACTCTAATCAAACATACCCAAAGTCACAATCAATAGTTATTGTAGGATACATTACAACTACAAAAACAACACTTTTCTCGAAGAGTAAACAAAGTGTGTTAGGAGCCTTGTTGTTGAGAACCAGACCAAATTGGTCAGTTCAATCAACAACCGACTAGTCAAGCGATCGATTCAATCTTAATTGAACCGCAGGTTGGTTAACCATTTAGAACTGGGTTATACCCCTTCAAAATGTTTTTGTGATCTTTTTGTTTACTTTTTTCCCAATTTTATTTTGAATTTTATTTAGTTTTTAGTCATTCGATTCAACCATGGTTGAATTGAATCAAATAATTGAACCATGACTCGAAGGTCTTGCCGCTTTGATCTTTAGTTCAGTTTTAAAAACATTGATTAGAAGTACTCAAACCTATAATCACATACGAGATACGAGATCTGTAGGTAGCTACTTCCTACAAAATAAACCAACGGGATTCGAATCAACTACAACGAGTGCCAACAACCAATATATTAATTAAGAGGCCTAAAGCAAATTTTATAGCAAGGCCTTCTAAAAGGAGGGGAATAATATAAAAGTGACAAATACTAAAAAAAACTTTAAAAATAAAACCTTTTAAAGTGAAAGAGTACTAAGGAAATTATAAGCCCTAAAAGAAATTAAAAAAAAAACAGAATTTCATATGAACAATATTTATAATTTTTTTAATCTAAACTATAAAATAGAATATAAATTTAATTATTAATTTATTTATATTTCTAGTATATAAATTTTATTTATGTCAGTTGATGCAATGGTAAATTTATGGCTAACTAATAGTACCGAATTTGGATAGAGACTTTTTAATATATTTTTTTGATTTAGGAAAATTGCTGGCTACCCACGGAGTGTCCAACGCTTTCAACGAATGACTAATCTCCGCTCGCTACTTGCGGCAAGGATTTCGCTGGCCAACACGCCTTTTTAACATGGGCGGGAATCGAACCCGGGAGCAAACCGGATCGACCCCTACTACATAGCTCAGGGTAGCCCGACCACTCGGCTAGACGTGGTGGTTGACTTTTCAAAATATGCTACTTAATTCGAGGTTTTTTATTTTAAAAAATATATATTTTTAGGCCTAAAACGAGGGCCTGGGTACGGCACAACACTAATACTTATTTATTTTGATAGCAACACAACACTAATTAGTTAAAGACATGTATATTTGTTTTGACTACGACACAACACTAATATTTATTTATTTAATGCATATGTACCCATGTATTGTAACAAGTAGGTTTTCTGATTATATTGAACAAACATTCTTAACTAAGGGGTTGAAAAGGTGAAAATAAAAAGTAAATTCACAAGAAGAAGAAGAAATTGATATCATATTCATACATACCACTCGAAGCCTAGACTTGATGTCTTTGATATGATCAATGGAGAATGCCATGCTTGATATGGAAATTGGATGAACCTCAGCACTTTCATCTCCTGACCTAATAGGAGTTATATCATCACTAATAATACTACTCTTTAATATACTCCATCCAAAATCTGAAGCAGTATTAAAAGCAGAGGACATTGTCCAAGAAAACTTTCTCCAAAAACTTTTAGTTGAAGATTCTTGTTTTGGTGGCCTAAGAGAAGGAAAAGACAAAGGAAGAGATGGATCATCAGCACGTTGAAGACAAGAAAGAAGTGCACCCATTAGTGAATAACCATCTCCTAATGCATGGTGAAGCTTGAATATCACTGCGCCTAATGAATCATTGCTTGTAGGGTAATTCACTATGTGAACTTCCCATAATGGTTTCCCTTCTGGTAGTTGCTCAATTGATATCCTTGATAAGTAATCAAGAAAACACTTCTCATATAATTCCACTCTTTTGCCTTCTGGAAATTTTGGAGTTTTTACATGGTCTTTCAAGTTCACATCAACTTGCTTCCATCTTTTCTCTCCATCTTTATCTTGTACCTATAATTAATGCTTCTAGATCTTAAAATAAATCATGTTTGAATAAACATCTTAATTAAACACTTAATTATAATATAAACGTGTATCATATAATAAGTGTTTATGTATAAATTATTTTCATAATAAAAGATAAAAGAGAGTCAATTTGTGTTCATATAAGCTATTAGTTGTTTTCGTAAGCTTTTTTATTTAAATAAGTTGAAAACAATTCTTACGAAGATATACTAAGTTTCATGTTTCTATAAGCTCTCTTTAATGGTCTCACAAATAGTTATACCTGTTAATAAGCCCGAACAACTCAATTCAAACAGACCCTAGATATATAAATTAAATATGTAATGAAATTAGTTTTCTTTTTGGGTCTGCAGAGGGAGTCGCAAACACCACCCGTAAACTCAAACACGCTAACGGGAGATCTCAGATTCAAACCCAAGTAACCACAGAAAATGTCTAACCTAACAACGCCGGCTTTGCCAATTGTCCTTAAACCTTACGTACAAACGAAATTGGTCTATAATTATACCAAAACCAGCCATGTAATGCAACAAAAGATACATGATTTATAGGATAAGCATGATTTATTATGGAAATTGGAGAGAGAAGCAAACCATGATGGAGGAGAAGCGTGGACTAATGGGAAGGAAAAGATCATTAAGAAGAGCCAGAGCTTCCAAATCATGGATAGGAACTTCAAATTCTAAAAGACCAATAATGTATATGCATAGTGATGAGCTGTTAAAGTACTGTCCCATAGGACTAACTGGCTCTGCTAGCTCTTCTTGCTGGTGTTCCATAGTGCTATATCTAATTTAGGTTTCAAAATGATCAGAGAGATAAATACACAATAAGCTGCAAAAGCACTCAAGGTTTATAAGATGATAACTGAGGTGGAATGGAACAACTATATATACAAAATGGTGAGGCCCATTTCATTAGAAAATGTGAGTAATTTATCTATTCTCACTTGTATTCTTAAAATTTTACACATGCGTGCCACAATTTTTTATTAAAATAGTTTTAAACGTATAAATATACAAGTCAATCATATGACTCAGTAGAATTTACTTTTTAGGCGAGTCTTATATTATTTTTAAAAAAATATTGGTAACTTAACCAATCTCAAAGTTATTCACTCAAAATCCAACACATATCTTAATAATTTAATATAAACATGATGTTTTTTTATCAGAATATAAACGTGATGTAAAAACACAAACATATTTTAATTGGAAAGATAATAGATTAAAAAAAAGTGGTTAATTTTATTAGTTGCACGCATCATATAGGGTAACTTATCCACATTTTTTCGATAGTAACCTAACACTTACCATAATGGTATAATTATAATATACATAATAATATAATTGTTGTCATATGAGTTTGGTGATAGACCTCTAATCGAGCCCAATCAACACGTTAGTCTTTCTAGCTCGATCCGGTACATAATACATCTAGAATTTTGTTTTTTATTTTAAATTAACATTTTTCAACAGTGTAAAATTCGAATTAAAGAATTTACAGAAATATTAGACAAAACAAGAAGCTAGAGAGAATCACTACGCCAGGTGTTGAGAAAAAGGGCGCCCTATTGGCCAGCGCTCTTTATGTAAGCGCTACATTTGCTTAAAACGCGCAGGGAATGGCCAGCGCTCCTGCTGTAAGCGTTGCTTTTGGTTAAAATGCGCTGGGGCAATGGGTAGTGCTTTTTAGGAAGCGCTGCCTATAGGAGAACGCACTGGGGCGATGGGCAGTACTTTTTAGGAAGCACTGCCTATAGGAGAACGCGCTGGGGGCGATGGACAGCGCTTTTTAGGAAGCGCTGCCTATTGTTTTATTATAAAATTTTAATTTTAATTCTAATTCCCCTCACTTTAGTCAATAAAAACCATCACAAAAACCCTTACGCCTCCATCTCCTTCCATTTCAGCAATTTCCTTCACTTCACTTCATCTTCTTCCTTCACTGTATTTTCTCTCTTATTTTCTCGCTACAACAAGATCTTCGAGTTCAACTACACTGTATTTTCTCTCTTATTTTCTCGTTAGAACAAGAACTTCGAGTTCAACTACACTGTATTTTCTCTCTTATATTCTCGAAAACAGCAACAACACTGTACATCCTCTCCCTATTTTCTCTCTTATTTTTCTGTTTCAGTCACTGAAAATCTACTAACACATGGTTTCTTTCTTTGCGAGATCCTTCAACCACTTGTTGAAGATACAAGGTACTCAAAGAAAGCAAGGATGCAGAAAGCACACAAGGAAGAAAATAGCACTTAGGGTAAAAGAAAAATTCAGATGTAAATTTTATTCAACTGTATATCACATGTACAAAGAATAGGACTATTTATATAGAATAAAAAGAATCAAACCTATGTGGTCTTAAGAAGAAGATCTGCGATTTGTTTGGTTTTAAGTGTTAGTACATCAACAAGATCTGCAAATCTTTGGAGGATTGGAGTAATGACTGGTGCTAGTACATTATGTTTAATTAAAAAAACAGAAAAAAGGAAAATAAACAAAAACAGAAAAAAGAAAAATAAACAAAATCAGAAAAAAATAAAAAAAAAATTATACAATGGGCAAGGCTTTTGGCTGTAAGCGCTGCCTATAGGAGAACGCACTGGGGCGATCGGCAGCGCTTTTTAGGAAGCGCTGCCCATTGTGGGAGTGGAATCAGCAGCGCCAAGTTTAGCAGCGCTCAAAAGCGCTACTCATGGCTAAAAAAAAGCATTGCTCATCCCCAAATCTGTTGTGGTGAAAAGTCTTGAGATCATTGATACTCATGTTAAGGTTGATTCGGATTTTACGGTGGTCATATCTAAAGTTCAGAAATATAAACTTAGAAAACATAATTTTAGATACAATTGATTTCTTTTCTTTTTTTATTGTTTTTTTTTCACGGGTTCTGGTTTCTTATCCTCCAATGATTTTATTTAGATAAAAAAATCTACAATACACTTCTTTTGAGAGAAATGCTTCATTTCTAAATTGTTTCTCGTAGAATCTCACAAAACAATTTTGATTGGTTAGTCAATGTGTATTGTTAATTTTTCCGCAATTTTTCCACTAAACTTCTATTTCTCACGTTCCTTTTCAGCCACAAATACACTGATCGTTATTTTCCACAAATATTTCTCTCGCGGTGAACAACATCGCTCTTCTTTTGATTCTTGAGGAAGAGGATGATCTAATTCGTTATTTTAAACTACAGACAAACACAAATACCAGGGAGCCAGCTTTCGATATTTATTAATTTTTGGCATATAATGATTTCGTTATTTATTAATTTTAGGCATATAAAGCTTTCGTTATTTAATTGTCGGTGTTATATTAGTTAGCCAGCCATCAACAAATCTTTTGGTGAAATATCGGTGAATTGACGTCTGATCAATACTACCACTGTTTAGTACGTGTTTCAACTTTCAACCTCAATTCAATTCAAGCACATTTATAAATAGGTAAATTCTTATGTACCCTAGGGGTGTTCAAAACCGAACCAAACCAAATCGAAAATCGCAAAAAATTGTTTTTTATTGGTTCTGTTCGGTTTTTATTATTAGTGAACCGTGTGGTTCGATTCGGTTAGCAGTTTTTGTTGGGGATAAAGACGTGAAAGAGAGAAGAAAAGGAAGTGGCGGCGCTAAAGGACAAGAGGAATAAGTAGGGCAATATAATATTAGGTAAAAGCTGCACTGAATTTCATAAAGATAGGTTACTCAATTACATGCTACTGACGTCTATATTTATATACAATGAAACAGGCCCAGGCCCATAATTTCGACTAGCCCATTTCGACTGGCCCATTTCGACTAGGTTTCTAACTACACCTACTATAATTACAAGCAATAGAATTACAAGGCATATCTCAATATTCCCTCCTAATTCACATTGCTGAGCGACATCATCCCAAGCATTGTTCTCAGTTCTTCGAATCTTCCCTTTTGCAATGGCTTGGTCATTGCATCAGCTATCTGAAGCTCCGAACAGCAATATTCCAGATTCAGCTTCTCATTGTTGACTTGATCACGCAGGAAGTGATATCTGGTTTCTATGTGCTTCGACCTACCATGTGCAACAGGATTCTTGGCGAGATCTATCGCAGACTTGTTGTCGATCAACAACTTCATTGCTTCGACCCTGTGCACTCCAATTTCGACCAGTAGCATGCTCAGCCATGATGCTTGACATGCTGCAAAGGAAGCAGCTACATACTCTGCTTCACAGGAGGACAACTCAACTATACTTTGCTTCTTCGAGCACCAAGAGATGGGTGTCGATCCATACATAAAGACATACCCACTTGTGCTTTTTCGATCACTCCTGTCTCCACTCCAGTCGGAGTCAGTGTAGCCAAACACTTCATTACCATTCTTCGACACACTCTTGCTAGGGAACAGAATACCATAACTTTGTGTTCCCTTTACATACCTTAGTACTCTTTTTGCAGCTATCATATGAGAGCTTTTCGGCTTCTCCATGAATCTGCTGATCATTCCGACACTAAACATAATGTCAGGTCGAGTGTTGCACAAGTACCTCAGGGAGCCCACAATCTGTTTGAACAAGGTGGCATCTACTTCAATCCCTTCGTCGTCTTTCGACAGCTTGCTGCTAGTGTCTGATGGTGTTGAAACTTCCTTGCAGTTGCTCATGTCGAATCTTTTCAGGATATCAGCTGCATACTTCGACTGGTGCAGGAGTATACCCTTACTTGTTTTGGTAAACTCCATCCCCAAGAAATATGATAGATGTCCCAGATCACTCATTTCAAATTCTGACATCATCACTTTCTTGAAGGCTTCGACTTCGACTTCATTGCTGCTAGTTACAAGTAGATCATCTACGTACAGGCACAACAACAACTGAGTCGAAGTTCCATTCTTCTTCACATATACTCCATGTTCATTAGTGCATCTAATGAACTTCTGAGCCAGGAGAAATCCATCAATTCTCTTGTTCCACGCTCTTGGAGCTTGCTTGAGCCCATACAGGGCCTTCTCCAGCTTATAGACTTTGTCTTCTTTACCCTTCGACTCAAAACCAGGTGGTTGACAAACATAGACTTCCTCCTCCAAAGGTCCATTCAGAAATGCTGACTTTACATCTAGTTGATGTAGGGGCCAGCCTCTATGACTTGCCAATGCTACTACCAATCTTATGGTTTCGATTCTGGCTACTGGGGCAAAGACCTCATTGAAATCCAAACCAGGTTTCTGCAAGAACCCTTTGGCTACTAGACTGGCCTTGTACTTGGCCACTTCTCCATTGGGCTTGACTTTGGTCTTGAAGACCCACTTCACCCCTATGGCTTTCTTTTCTTTTGGAAGTTCGACTAGCTTCCAAGTATCATTCTTCTCGATTGATTTCAACTCGTCAACCATTGCTTCCTTCCACTGCTTGTGACTAAGGGCTTGCTCCAGGCTCACTGGTTCTGCTTCTGCCATTAGTGCAAAGTGTGTCAGGTCTCCCTCTGCTGTAATAGCAGAATCTGGGTAAGTGTCGAATCCTTCTAGTCTTACTGATCTCTGCCTTTCCCTTTGCGACCTTCTTAAAGGTTCGACAGCAATGGGTTCTTCTGGCTCTTCAGTTTCGACCTCTTCATTCTGATTATCTCGATCAGAGACTTCGTCGAAGTCCATCATTGTAGTTTTCTCACAGCCTTCTTCCCAGTTCCAATGTTTCGACTCATCTACTACGACATCTCTGCTTTTCACTATTTTCTTCTGCACAGGATCATACAGTTTGTATGCTCCTGTCGAATGATAGCCAACAAGGATCATCTGTTGTGCTCTATCATCCAGCTTGTTTCTTAGTTGCTCAGGGACATGTCTATAGCATACTGAGCCAATTATTCTGAGATGTTTGACACTTGGCTTTCTTCCTAGCCAAGCTTCTTCAGGTGTCTTCCCAGTCAATCTCTTTGTGGGACATTTGTTCAGAATGTACACTGCTGTGGCTACAAGTTCTCCCCATAAACTATGAGGTCGCTTCTTCTCCTTCAACATACTTCTTACCATGTTGAGGATGGTCCTGTTTTTCCTCTCAGCAGTACCATTATGCTGAGGCGTGTAAGGTGCAGTGACTTCATGCACAATTCCTTCTTTCTCACAGAATTCGACAAATCCATGAGAATTGTACTCACCACCTTCATCGCTTCTAAGGGTTTTGATTGCACATTCACTCTGCTTTTCAATCATTACCTTAAACTTCTTGAATATTTCTAGTACTTCACTCTTCCTTTTGATCAAATACACCCAGGACATTGTAGTGTATTCGTCAATGAAGGTGACAAAGTACTTATTCCCTCCTAAGGAACATACTTCGAAAGGACCACAGACATCAGAAAATATCACCTCTAGCTTCTTCTCTGCTCTGCTAGGTACTTCTGATTTAAACGAGTTTCTTGGTTGCTTCGACTTGCAACAACTCTCGCAAACTTTGACAGGTACTTTTACTGCAGGCAACCCATGAACCATCTTCTTTTCATGTAGTTGACTCAAGCTCTTGAAGTTGAGGTGGCCAAGTCTTCTGTGCCACTTCCAGTGCTCCTCTTCGACAGTGGTCTGGAGACAATGTTCTTCGACTACTTGCAGTTTGATCTTGAAGGTTCTGTTACTCTGCATTAACACCTTCAGGATCAACTTCTTGGTCGAATCAAACAAGCTGAGACTGTTATCACCCATTTCGACGATGAAGTTTTTCTCAATCATCTGCCCAATACTTAGCAGATTGCTCCTCATATCTGGTACATAAAATACCCCTTGCACTACAAAAAACGGAACAGATTGCGGGGGTTTTTAAGTCGCTTAGCGGGGGTTTTAAACCCCCGCAACGTAATCTGCGGGAGTTTTAAAAAACGCCGGAGTTTCAAGTGCCGCAATCGTTTTGCGGGGGTTTTTAGAAAACGCTGGTATCATGTCTTTTAGCGGGGGTTTTACTGCGGGGGTTTTTAACCCCCACAATTAGTGGAGGTTTTTTTGAGGGGGTTATAAACCTCCTGAGATCTTGAGTGATTTTACAAGAGTTTTTTTCTTGCAATTTGATTTTTTTTTTCTTATCTCATTACCACATTTTTATTACCAGCAACTATCCATACATCTTCGGGAATACTTATTAAGCTTAATCAAAAAGACCAAAAATTTCATTAAGAATATAACTGTGATAACATACATGTAATGTTAAATTTCTAAAAATTATAATAAAAATAAACATTTGTAGCTCAAATATCTAATGTCATACAACTCAATTTATAGTAGCTTAAAAAAAATCTAATGCTAAAAGATCCTAAAAAATATATCAAATTTGGCTAGCACTAGATGATCCTCTTGCAGATTCTTCATGTTCGTTGTCGTGAAGAACTTCCAATATTTGTGTTTTGTCACAACCTCAACTCAAAAGGCACAATGGGAAATTGGTTGAGTGAGTTAACCTATCCACAGCTGCTCTTATTGAATCTATTACAGGATCCTGCATATAAAACCAAATAATTATGACAGAATATGACCAAGCTTTATGCTGCCAGCTATTAAGGCTTGCATGGCAACATTAAGAGAAAACATGACAAATAAAATTCAGTGTATGAAACAGAATAAATGCAAAATAAACCTGAAGGTGAAGAGTAGGCTGATCATAAATTGATAAGTAGCTTCCTTGACGGTCCTCCTGAAGCTCGTGAAGGTTGCGAGATATGGCTCCTACAACAGCTCCAAGTCCCTGCAAGAAACCTATGTCTGTTGCAAGGAACATAATAAAAAATTCATGATTCTAATATTAAATAAAATCCATTACACACACCCATGTACTGCATAACTGCTATACATTAAACAACTGCCTCTTTTTCCTTCTATCTCCTAAACCTCCTCTCATACACTCTACACTGTCTTGGCTTAGCAAGTGGCCCCCATCCATAACTGTTCCCCTATAAGATCTGTTATTAGTTAAATAAATTTACATTACAATAGTTATTCAATTCTTTGTCTTGAGAAAGTAATTGGTATTGAATGATACTGACATTTAATAGTTATTGTTCTTGAAACATATGTGTTATTATTGAATCATCTGAGGTATGCTATTATTGAATGAAGTCATATGGGTATGCTATTATTGAATCATATTAACATGACAGCATTATTGAATCATATGTTCATATTAACATGACGGCATTAAACTTGTTTGCCTACTTCAATACATAAATCAGATATTATGTTCATATTAACATGACAGCATTACATTAGACGAATTCACTAGTGATTATAGCCTACCTATAACTATTATAAAGTAGAAAGGTCAGAAGAAATCTTACAAAAGCTTTAAAAGCAGGGCGATGAGCATCCATCTTATATACACAGCAGCATGAAAAACAAAAATTCATCTCAGTTTCAGCAAAACACACCCGCAAGTAGAGATGCTTCCTAATAAAATATATACCTAGTGACCAAATGTCTGACTTGAATCCATATGTAATATCTTCAAGCAGTTCAGAACACATGTAATTGGGAGTTCCTACTACCTGCATAGAAATATTTACAGCAATTATCACTTCAAACATCTAGTAATAACTAAGAAAGCAACAAGTTCCTTATTTCACACATGCCGAAGAGACCAAATCATCTGCTTTAAGTGTCTTAGCAAGCCCAAAATCCCCTATATGTCAAAAATAAACAGAAAATTTTAGGATGAAAACTTAAAAGTCTATCTCCAATGTAATAAAAAATGGTAGATGAACTCACCCAGGCGAATATCCTGATCCTTGGTAAGAAAGATGTTGGAACACTGCCAGCAGAATCAGAAAAAATCAGACATAATATATTTCAAATAGAAGACAAGTATAGGACAAATAGTTTGTTTCATATCAGTATACCTTTAGGTCACGATGTAAAACATAATTTGAATGAAGGTACTCAACTGCCAACAGTAATTAAGTTAACCATTTGCAGAGTTTCTGAACAATTTCAACAACTTCAAATGTGAGCCATTATATAATTTAAACATTAACTCAAGATGTTGGAAAACAACAGACACATCCATGGGACAAGAATACCTCCTCAGGAAAATAAGCACCATATGTTTTTTTCATCAGTTCAGCCTTGTTCCATATTTGTGGCAAAACAGGTATTTTTAAATAAATAGAACGAAAATAAGTATAACAAACTTTGAGAAATTGAGCTATAAAATTCGGGCAATAAGAGCCATCGAAAATTCCCAACAGGCAACAAAAGTCAAATCCATCCACAAACAAAAGCAGATTCCAAAGTCTATGAAGTAAATCAACAAAAAGGGATACCCAAAAAGATAAAAGTAGAAATAAAAAAGATTACCTCTTGATGAGCAGATCTTCTGCATCTTTCAGTCTGCCTAGCAAGCCTGATTTTCTTCAACACATATCTGCAACCCATGAAAAAAAAGCATCAGTCATCAAATTTCTAAATCAACAGACCCATCAGCTAATTTTGCATGAACAGACACAAAAAAACCCATCAAAATGTTGCCTATTATTACTTCTTTTTCTCGGCCTTGTGATTAACAAGAATAGCAGCTCCAAAAGCTTCACGACCGATCTGAGGATTAACGGAAAAAGAATCGGGTGATTCTGGAAAGGGATGAACGAATATAGGGTTTCGCGAGACAGATGGATGGGGAAAGGGTTTCATGTTTAACGAGAGAGGGAGGGTTTCAGCTTTCTGTTAAACGAGAGAGCTTCTGTTTCGCGAAATACAGAAGGGTTCCATGTTTGAGAAATCTGAAGCAAGAGAGGGGAAAGGGTTTGCGAAATCTGAAGGTGAGAGAGAGGGAGGGTTTGCGAAATTGATGAAGCTGAGAGATGAAATCTGAATTGTGAAATTCATGAAGCGTGAAAGTGAGAAGAGAGGGAAACGTGAAATCTAAAGTGTGAGAGAGGGGGAGGGTTTGCGAATTCTGAAGCCTAAAGCGTGAGAGAGAGGGAGGGTTTGTGAATTCTGAAGCGTTCAAAGAGGGAAAGTGAAATCTGTGAAAGTGAGAAGAGGGAAACGTGAAATCTGTGAAGAGGGAAGCGTGAAGAGGGTTTCTTACACAAGTAGTGGGGGTTTTTGCTTGACAATCAGCGGGGGTTTTAAAACTCCTTAAATTGAAAAAAAAATTTAACTGAAGTAACCAAAAGTTCCCTTTTTAACGTTAAACTGAGGGGGTTTTTAAAACCTCCGCAAAAAAACCCCCGCAATCTGTTCCGTTTTTTGTAGTGTTGGATGTAGCACCACTTACCATCTTTCGACAGGAACTTTATGGTACCTACTCCTTCAGCAGTAACTTTACTGTTATCTGCAGACCTTATCTTCTTGCTTATCTGCTCCAGTTCGACAAACCACTCCTTGTGACAACACATGTGATTTGAGCATCCTGTGTCGAGATACCATTCGACAGACTTCTCTTCAGTCGAATTTGTATCAGCCTTCAACAACAGTAATTCTGGGTCAGTAGCTGTCATGAATGACAATTCTTCATTATCATTGCTGGCAATGTTGGAGGCATTACCAGTGTTTCCACTGCCCTGCCACACACACATCGCACAAGTATTTTGAGCATCACAAGTGAATCCACTTATACAAGTGTTCCCACTATTTTGCTCGCTACTTTCAGCAATTCCTTCATCGAGTCGAATCTCATCTTCGACAGCCATCAGCATTAACTCCTCTGAGTCAGAGTCTGAGTCATTATCATTAGCAAACTTGGCTTCGGCATCTTTATCCCTAGGAACTTTCTTGTTTTTACACTTGTTCCTATAATGCCCAAATTGCTGACAGTTATAACATTGAACTTTCGACAGGTCTCCCTTCTTCTTGTCGAAAGATCCTTGTTCTTTCTTCTTACTGCTTGATCCCTTTTCTCTACCCTTCTCCTTGTTGCCTGCCTTCCAATTTCTCTTAGAGGAGTATGAAAGCAAGGCTTGTTCAGTTTCTTTCTCTGAACTTCTCTGCCTTATTCTCAATTCATGAGCCTCTAAGGAACCCTGAAGTTCATCTAACTTCAATGTATCTAGGTCCTTGGATTCTTCGATAGCAGTAACAACGTAGTCGAATTCCAGGGTTAAGGATCTGAGCACCTTTTCGACTTTATTTACTTCAGTCACAGTTTCACCACTACCTTTCATTTGATTAGTTAATGCTACTAACCTCGTAATGAAATCTCCAATCGATTCTCCATCTGTCATCTTCAAGCCCTCGTACTGCTTCCTGAGCGACTGTAGACGTATCTTCTTCAGCCTATCTGCTCCTCCATACGAGTTCTTTAGGATGTTCCAAGCTGCCTTTGCTGAATCACAGTCGATGATCAGGTTCAGGATGTTGGAATCAACGCATTGGTGAATCAAAAATAGCCCTTTTCCATCTTTCTTCCTCAGCGAATGGTGGTTGTTCCTCACCGCTTCAGTGGCGTTTGCTGCCAAGGGTGGAACACCATCATTCACGACATCAAGAACATCTTGATATCGAAACAGCACCTTCATCTGCGCACACCAACGTTCATAATCCTTTCCGTCGAAGATTGGGAGGTTCCCCGGAATACCTCCACCAGAGTTGTCTCGCGCTGCCATGAATCTTGATAGATTTTGTAAGGATCTAACAAGCTCTTGATACCAGTTTGTTGGGGATAAAGACGTGAAAGAGAGAAGAAAAGGAAGTGGCGGCGCTAAAGGACAAGAGGAATAAGTAGGGCAATATAATATTAGGTAAAAGCTGCACTGAATTTCATAAAGATAGGTTACTCAATTACATGCTACTGACGTCTATATTTATATACAATGAAACAGGCCCAGGCCCATAATTTCGACTAGCCCATTCGACTGGCCCATTTCGACTAGGTTTCTAACTACACCTACTATAATTACAAGCAATAGAATTACAAGGCATATCTCAATAGTTTTAATTATAGAAACCAAACAAAACCAAAGAGCAAAATCCTATATACAATACAATTTTTTTATATGAATATGCAATGTATATATGTTCCGGTTTGGACTTAACGATCATGAACCTTTCCTGGGCCACAGTATTGAGGCCCATTATCATTAACGGACCGTTACATTACCAACGGCTACGATTTGTCCGTTAGAAATCGGACGGTTTAGCGATGCCTAAAATCAGATCACATCTCCTTTAAATAGTGAATGACACTGTTTTACCAGGTACACAGACTTCTAAACTAGTACTTGCTAAAGATTCCACTTTACTGACTAGAGCGTCAGAGTGTCTTTGCAGGTACACCCCCCCTTTCGAGGTTCGATCTTGTGATACAGTGCAGAACATTGGCGACCACAGTGGGAGTTATTCAAGCTCTCATCCCATTCCTTTGACCAGTTATGGCTCCTCGTGGACGACCTAGAACTGTTCATCTCCATCAGAGTGATGAGCAAGGTTCAGCTCATCCTCAGAATACTGGTGTGCGAAAAAGGTATTGTGCAAGTATACACAGTCGACAACAAGTAATAAAGTGAAAGTAGAGTATCGTACCCACAGGGATTGGATTAATTCTTAAGGTTTAAATAGATAGAGAAATTCGTATTGAGTAACCAAATAACAAACAATATTGATGGTGTGGAGACAGAACGTAAACAAACTAAATAAATAGAGAATGTAGTCAAGTGAGAATGATAGTTGAGATGTTCTTTACCAAATAAGTCACTTTCAATAGTTTTGTGTTTATATGTCATGCAGGTGCACTGAATGCTGTTGCATTAGAAATGTGATTTTCAGTCACTGTCTTCAGAATTTCATTAAAAGCTCTTATGTCTAAGTTGCTAAACAAGTTCACTCAGTGGCGGATCCAGAAAATTTTTTCGGTGGGGGAAAGAAAATAATTTATTTATAATATTTCATAGAGGAAAAATATTAAAAGTTTTTCGAAAATACACAATCACATGCGTAACAATAAAACTCTTAAAAAGGCATCTAAGTTTCTACTAATTACACTTGTTATGTATGCTTTTTATATTATGATATTTTCATTGTTAACATTATTAATAATAATATCTCTCTCGGTATATGTAACCAAAAAAAATTTCAACTATTGATCACTTATTATTGCGCAGTCAGTTCTTCACAAAACTCAATATTGGAGAAACATCTTTCAACCATTGTATGCTAGAGAGAAAGCCTATTTTTAACTTTTTTATGGGCAAATGTTAGTTGTTAATTGTTAGAGAGATGAGGGAAATGCTAGTTTCCAGGGTTTGAATCTTGGACCTTCTTCTTATACTCCTTCATTATCCCTTAACTCGCCAACTGAGCTACACCTACTTGGAATGTCTTTTTTTTACTTACAATTGTGTACTAATTAAATGAGTAGAACTTGTGTGTTTGAGTAATTAAATTTTAACGGGGGCAAGTACATTTTTTAAATGGGGGCAAATAATAATTTAGTATGTATATGTACATGAAAGGGAAATGCCCCCATAGTGTTGAATGTGTATCCGCCTCTGAGTTCACTCCTGTATTTTAAGTACCCACAGTATCACCCTATGGACTATGCTATCCTATGTCTAGGTTTTAGCATGGTTTCAACAAAGTTTCCTTAATTAAAACACTTACCCATATTAGTTCTTGAGTTCTAGTTATAAACCATGTCTGTATTTATAACTCTACTTGTTCTAAGTGATCAATAAAGACATGGCCTCCCCTAATGGATTTTTTGATGCAAGTTTGCTGAGCAGTGATAACATTGCGTATCTTTTTCGTATGAGATTATAATTTGAAATATGCGAGACAGAGCTATCGTATAAGGGACTGAGCCTTTCGTTTTCCCCCCTTCGTCGGCCCTTGCCGCCTTCCTTGACAAGCCCTCGAGCCTCCTTTGCGCCGCCTTCTTCATAGAAGCCGCCGGGGCCGGGTTGACCCCGAAGACCGGATTCTATGGTAGAGAATGCTGCTTTAATAAGAATTTGGAAGTATAAAACAAGAACTAAAATGCACACATCACATATGATCACAATAACTTATTTAAAAGATCATTATAAGGTTAGAACATCCCAACTAAAAGAGTTTTAGTTCATGCTAGACATTACAAGGCATATATAAACATAATAAATCATATTCATTTATATGATATCACAAAAGGAAAACAACAATGTAAGAATTACACGGTTGGAGTTCATGTGCATGAAGTTGCCAAGCAATGCGGGAGCATTCACTTCACGGCATTCAGCCAACACTACGTACTTGTGTGGAAGTAAAGAAAGAAGTTGTCAATTCCTTTCTTGCCTTCTTACAAGAGAATGAAAAACTAAATTTAAAACTATCTATATTAGTGTACAGAATGAGAGATGAGAGATCATTTTCAAGTGAGAGATGAAGGTCTTTATATAGGTTTCAAGTGGAGTTTTCCTTCACAAGTGGGTTAACTTGATAACAAAGTTAGGGTTGCCTTTAGTCACTTCAGCCCAAAAAGTAATGCAAATTCTCCACTCAACCAAGAAAGGAGGTCCTCTAATGGATGGCCAAGTGTCCCTAGGTGAGTGACTCTTCAAAGCTATCTTTTATGGTAGGCGCCGAAATTTGTGACTTGCATGTGCTTTCATGACCAAGCATGACATCATCAACTATAAGTGTTTGAGCATCTTGATGTTCTAGGATTTCTTCAAGCATTGTAGTCTGTTTTGAGTGCAGGTGCATCCAATGCAGGTGCATTGTTGAATTGCTAATGCAGGGGCATCACATGCAGGTGCATTGAACAAACATATCAAAAATACCAAAATATATGCAAGATGCTAAGTTATATGCATAACCCTCTTTTAACTGTGAATGC
The DNA here is from genome assembly GCA_039519185.1 of Astragalus membranaceus. Lineage (NCBI taxonomy): Eukaryota > Viridiplantae > Streptophyta > Magnoliopsida > Fabales > Fabaceae > Astragalus > Astragalus membranaceus. The sequence continues at coordinate 123,505,164 of CM076854.1, read as the reverse complement.
TGTTATTTTATTTATAACACTTTATTTACTATATATTTTTACTTAGAACTGAGCAATTTATTTAGGTTTAGATGCGTAAATAACTCTATATAAAATAGAGTTATCAAATACCCAAGAAGGAGTTGATGTGACGCTTCCTCGCTCCTCTGGAAGCTCGGGACGTAATCGTCTCCCTCCTCTTCCAGAGATTGTGCCGGTTCCGATCGATGTTGTTCAACAGCTCGTGCACTTGTTGAATCGACAGGTCCAAGTTGAAGACCAACAGGAAATTTGTATTTCCCAAATGGAGGCGGCCCTCGCTGTGGTGCAAACTAATGGAGTGTCGGACCCGTCTTCGCCTCATCAGCAATCTCCTCTCCGCAGGACCACGAATACTAGGCGGCGTCGGTCCCGGGCTTGGAGAAGGCACCATCACCGATCTCCACCTCGCCGCAGGAGAGGTCGGAGGAACCGAGGCTCTCGTTCCCCGCCGAGTCCCCCCCTCTCCCAATATGAGCCAGATTTCTCGTCCTATTTGAACGAATCATCTGGCCGATCTTCATCGTTAGCTTCATCATCCCCTCACCAATGTTCCAGAAGCTGGGTTAGATCCCCCGAGGCATAAACATCGATGATCAGGTCCCAGAAGATCGCCGGGTAGGTATCACCATCGAGGATCTCCAAAAAGCAGTGGATCTTCGAGGCGTCGGGGTCCCTTCACAAGAAGAATTGGCGATTGTCCGATCCCGAGGCAGTTGGAGAAACCACCGGAGTTTAAGATGTATGATGGAATAGGCGATCCTGACAATCACTTGGATTACTTCGAGCTGATGATGCAATATCGCAATGCTCGAGAAGAGGTAAAATGCAAGATCTTTCCATTAACATTGGAAAAATCGGCTCTCGGGTGGTTCAGAAGTCTTAGGCCCGACTCGATCTTGTCCTGGAACCAATTGGCAAGAATTTTCTCTTCCCATTTTGCGCATTCAAAGATGAAACCAAAGTCGACAGAAGTGCTGAAAGCTATTCGCCAAGGAGAAAACGAGTCCCTCTGTGATTATATTGAGAGGTTCAATAAAGAAGCCTCGAGTGCAAAATCAATAGGTGCCAGAGCTGCTACAATTGCTTCAGCGGAAGCTGCTGTAGGTATTGGAAACGAGTCAGGAACTTGGAGGATAAGTTCTGACTTTACTTTATGAAGGACGGTCTCCGAAAAGGAAGTCTCTTCCAAGTCAACATCGGATTTAGAAAGCCTCGAAATCTCGCGGAGTTCCTCCGGAGATCCCAAAGATACATTGCCAACAAATTTTATGTTAAGCCAGATTCAAGCAAGCTCAAATCTGAGATTCATAAACCAAAGACTCGGTATCCTGAATGTACTCTGCTCAATTGTTCCCCAGCTAAGATCCTGGCTGAATTCGTTAATACCGAATTCAAGGATATGAAATTACCAGATCCTCTCCCATCGAAACCGGGTCAAAGATCCAACAAGTATTGTTGGAATCACAGATGTAACGGGCATGATACAAATCGATGCCATGCCTTGAAGGACGGCATTGAGGAACTGATCCGACGAGGGAAACTCAGTCAATATGTTAAGAAACCAGATCAAACTGACCCGAAACCCTGGGTTGAGGAGATAAAGAAAAGAGACAAAACTCCCAAAGAAGGATCCACTGAAGAAGAAGAATAAGATACCCGGAAGTCTAAAGGGCTGGCGGTGGTAAATGTAATTTTTGGTGAGTTTCCAGAAGAAGCTTCGGGCAAGACCATGAAACGGAAATGGAAGGAGTTTCAAAATGTTGCCTCAACCTCGGCAAGTCCAGCGATCTCCAATCGTCCTCCTATTGCTTTTGGGGATCATGACCTCCTTGATGGAAAACCTAATAAACACATTCCGCTTATAATCTCGGTGGTGATGGCAAACGCCCAGGTTAAACGGATGTTGGTGGACCAAGGAAGCTCGACTGATGTTCTCTTCGTTGACCTATTGAGGAAGCTGCGAATTTCGGAAGATGAACTAACCCCATATTGGGGAACCGACTTGTCGGGTTTCAATGGTTCGAGAACCAAACCATTGGGATACCTGGAGTTAATGGTGACGTTTGGAGATGAACCTCTAGTTAGGTGATAAACTCCAATTTAGTGCATTTCTAGAGATACTTTTGGATTATTTTTAGAGCAATTGTTACTAATAATATATATCATTAACTTACTTTGCTCTTTATTTTGCAGAAAGAGAATAAAAGACCAGCTTAAAGCCACTCAATCATCAATAAGGAGGGGTCACAACCAAAATGAACATAAAGCTATGTGGCCCAATTCCTACACATAAATAATTAAATGGGCCATGAGGAAAAGAAGATAAAGCCTGTATTAAAATTAGATCAAAACCTACCTTGGAGAGAAAGAAAAAAAGTGTCGTGAACTTTGGAAACACACTTGCTTGGCACGGAAACCGAGGCGGAAAAAATAAAAAGAAAAAGAAAAAGAAAAGAAACAAGGTCATCACGTGACCTGAAGGAAAAGGATAGCCTAGAGAAATAGTATAAAAAGGGAAGGAGCCTTTCGATTGCTCTCACGCAACCCTAGGCACAACAATTAGAAAAGAGAGGGTTGCATTATTGAGAGGAGCCGCACACGGACAGAACAGACAACAGCACTTGGGAGGTTTTGGATACCCGTTCTTGACATTGTGAGAGAGCTCTGTAGCAGAAAAAGGAGACTAAATTCTCAAGATCGGAAATTTCTCTATTCCGGGTTATTTTTATTTCTGTAATTTATGACTCCTAATTTTATTTCATTGTTCTTGAACACTATGGATAACTAAATCCTCTTCTAGGGTCTTAGGTGGATCTTGCTTGATTAGAGACATTTTTATGTTTTAATTTATGCTTTAAATTCCTAATTTTTATTTCAATTAATATTATCCTATTGTTTTTATTATATAATTAGGATTGACAAACTTTGCATGTTTATAATCAATTAGTTGATCAGTGACCGTACTGCAATTAGTTGGTGGACCTATAGTTCTTCTTATTTTAGTTTCTACAATCACTAATATTTGTTAGTCTAAATAATAATTAATCTTGAGTAGTTTGGTACTTATTAATTAATCCCTGTGGAGACGATATTTTTTATACTACTTCTGCGATAGAGTACACTTGCTCTAAGTGTGTCTTTGACGCAACATTAGGACTGTTAAAACCAAGTTCTTGATTCTGCCAAGTGAGTCCATTTATAACGGAATCATCAGAAGACCGACCCTGGGTAGGCTGGGGGCAGTTACTTCAACGGTCCATTTAAAGATGAAGTTCTATTCTTTGAACGATAAAGTCATTACCATCAACTTGGATCTTGAATCGACAGAAAGGTGCTATTATCTGTTCCTCAAAGCGGATCGGGAAGCTAAAGAAGAAGCTGAACTTCCAGAGCAAGGTCAGGGATCGACTAAAGGCAAAGAACAAGTAATGGTTGCGGATGTCAATCTAGCCGATCTTGATGCTAGGTATGACCCTGACAGTTCGTTCGGAGGATGAAGAGGATGACGATCTCTCTCGAGAGCTGGAAAAAAGGATCAAGCGCCCGGAACCCGATGGAGAGTTTGTCAAGATTCATCTGGGTGATGACCTAGAAAAAAGTGTGAAGACCGGGGCCGATTTACCCGAGCAGGTGAAAGCCGAGCTCACACAATGTCTCCCAGATGCTGATCTTTTTGCTTGGAATGCTGAAGATATGCCTGGAATTCCTCCGGAGGTCGCCTGCCATCACTTAGCAGTAAACCCGTAGGTCAAGTGGGTAGCTTAGCGAAGAAGGATGCAGAGCGGGGAGAAATAAATTGCTGCTACTAAGGCTTTTGATGACTTAATTAAGGCAAATTTTGTAACTGAAGTCAAGTATACAACTTGGCTGTCAAATCTTGTACTTGTTAAGAAAAATAATGGAAAATGGCGCATGTGCATTGATTATACCGATCTTAACAAGGCATGTCCGAAGGACGCCTTCCCTGCTCCCAGTATAGACCGGCTTTGTAGATAACGCTTCTGGTTTCCGTTTACTGTCTTTCATCGATGCATATTCCGGATATAACCAAATTCTGATGCATCCACCTGATCAAGAGAAGAACGCATTTATGACTGACTGAGGTAATTTTTGCTACCGAGTCATGCCATTCGGTCTAAAGAACGCCGGAGCCACTTATCAGAGGATGGAATAAAGTTTTTCGGAAACTAATAGGTCGGAGTGTTGAAGTCTACCTCGACGATATGATAGCAAAAAGCAAGGAAGATCATCTCCATGTATCCGATCTCAGAATTATTTACCGAGGTTCGACTGAACAACATGAGACTAAATCCCAAAAAAATGCACCTTTGGTGTCCGAGCTGGGAAATTTCTCGGGTTTTATCTTATGGAAAGAGGTATCGAGGCCAACCCGGACAAATGTCGAGCTGTTACAGAGATGAGAACACCGACTACAAAAAGGGAAGTGTAGAAATTAAATGGTATGATCGCAGCATTATCCTGTTTCATTTCAAATGTTGCCTTTAAATCTCTCCCGTTGTTCAAAATACTAAAGAAAGAGGCTAAGTTTGAATGGTCTGAGGAACAAGAAGAAGCGCATGAACAGCTTAAACTTGCCCTATCACAACCACCGGTCTTAACTCGACCAAAAGAAGGGGAAACTTTATATCTGTATCTAGTAGTTTCGGAAGAAGCTCTAGGCGCAGTACTGATAAGAGAAATGAAGACCGGACAAAGTCCCGTATATTTTATAAGTAAGGCATTACAAGGTCTAGAGGTCTGATATCAGAAAATCGAGAAGATCACTCTTGCTTTGCTAATTGCAGCACGGCGTCTTCGACCCTACTTCGTCGCCCATCAAGTTGTGGTACGGACGAATCACCCGATTCGTCAAATTCTACACCGACCTGATCTAGCGGGAAGAATGATCAAGTGGGCGGTAGAGTTATCCGAGTTCGGTATAAATACGAACTGAGGACAGCAATGAAAGCTCAAGTACTTGCCAATTTCGTGGCAGAGATGGTTCCCGTTACTGAAAACAACGAATTATGGACTTTACATGTTGATGATTCCTCAAATCCTAAAGGAAGCATAGCTGGTTTTATATTAGAGAACCCTGACGAAGTAATGGTAGAGGTATCACTAATGTTCAGGTTTCCAACTTCAAATAATCAGGCGGAATACGAAGCATGTATCGCCGGACTTTTACTGGCTCAAGACTTTAAGGTGAAGCGTTGCAAATTGATTTCAGATTCGCTCTTGATGGTTTCTCAGATCAGGGACCAATTCGAAGCAAAGGATCCAACCTTACAATAGTACCTCGCCCGAGTTAAAGAACTCTTAAGTCATTTTGAGCATGTCGAAGTTAGACATGTCCCAAGAGCCGAGAATGCTAGACCCAACATTCTATCTAAACTAGCTAGCACTAAAGCTCCTGGGAATCATCGATCGGTAATCCAGAAAACACTGAATAGGCCAAGTATTGAGACTGAGCTTAACGTATTAACTTCGATTTGTGTTCTTGAAGAGAGCAAAAGCTGGATCTCGCCAATTCTGGAGTATATTGAATCGGGAGTCAAGCCCTCGGATCCCAAGAGAGCAAAACTGGTGAGAAGAAAGGCGTCATCCTATTCGGTTTTAAATGGAGTTCTCTACAGAAGGTCTCTCACCGCGCCTTTATGTCCTCATTGAGATACATGAAGGGATTTGCGGACAACATCTAGGGGAGATCGCTGGCACGGAAAGTCCTCCGAGTCGGATATTACTGGCCGACTATCGAAGCTGATGCAAGGATATACGTGAAGACATGCCAAAAGTGTCAGGTCCATGCCGATGTTCATCTGGCACCACCAACCGAGCTTAGTAGCATATCTTCACCATGGCCTTTTGCGTGGTGGGGAATCGACCTACTTGTACCTTTTCCAACCGCACCTGGTCAGTTCAAGTACCTAATTGTGGCAGTGGACTATTTTACGAAATGGGTTGAAGCTGAGCCACTAAGGATCATCAGCGCAAGAACTGAATCAAGTTCTTTAGGAAGAGTATCTTAACCAGGTTCGGAGTCCCGAAAGTAGTAATCACTGACAATGGAACTCAATTCGCCAATAAGAGTTTCAGAGAACTTATGACCGACCTTAAGATCAGGCAACACTTTACCTCGGCAGAACATCCACAGACGAATGGGTAAGCCGAAGCTACCAACAGGGTGATTCTAAGAGGTCTCAGGAGGCGACTCGACGAGGCTAAAGGTGACTGGGTCGAAGAATTGCCTTATGTCTTATGGGCATACCGAACCACTCCTCAAAATTCAACAGGAGAAACGCTTTTCCGACTTTCCTATGGAACGGAGGCTGTTATTCCAGTGGAAATCAGTGAAATGACATGGAGGACCACTCACCCAAAGCCGCCTAAAGACAATGAAGAATCCCTGCGGGAAGAGTTCGATCTTGTGGACGAAATCCGAGATCGGGCTTCATTTAATGAACTCGTGATCAAACAAAGAATTGCATCCTAGTATAACGCTAAGGTAATAATAGCAAGGGAATTTGACGAAGGGGATTCGATACTTCGACGAGATGATGTTGGCTCTAAAAATTCCGATCAAGGCAAACCGGCACCCAATTGGGAAGGCCCATATCGGATTACTTCGAAGATCGGTAATGGCACTTTCAAGTTGGAAAGCATGGGAGGAAAACCTATTCCAAGATCTTGGAATGCCAAGAAATTACGCAAGTATTATAGTTTTTAATGCATAACTGATTGAGTGTATTCCGACCATGGCGAAGGGATATTGATAATAAGTTGTCTTTAATGCCTATGATGTTTCACATTTCTATTTGCCTATACACAATCATGATGCAAAATCCGACGGTAAAAAGGGCAGCATGAGACCGACGCTACGGTCGTTTGGGTTTCCTATAAACTGGGATACGACTTTAATTTAGTGACCATGTATTGTCACAACTCGTTTAGGTGGGTTAGATTTGGGTCGAATCCTAGTAAACCGTGCCGTCTAAGGAGAGCATACAAATCGCAGAAATATTATAAGTGGTAATGTGCCTAAAATCGGTTATCCGAGGTAAGTAAACCAGAATCAAAAATCGATTTAATAGCGATGTAAAAACCGGATATGGCCGGGACCCCATGTTTGTCTTACAAACTAATGGTACTGGGATAAATCCATTACTGATATGCAAAACAAAGCTTAAAGAAAATTTCAGGGAAGAGGAGCCACGATCTCAAACTTTTCTGTTCCTACCACAGGCTTCACGATCTTCCCGTCCTTGACTTCATGATCAGGCTTGAGGATCGCAGGATCCAAGTTGATGTCTGGGTAAAGAACGGCGACCTGAGCAGAGCATTCTCAAAGCCATTTTCAGCAAAATTACAGGCCTCGGCAGCAATTTCGGCAATCCTATCATCTTTCTCCTCGCCGAGCTTCTTCAGACAGTTTTCAAGCTCGGTTACCCGAGTCTGAAGTTCCGTTGGAGAGTTCAAGGCATCTGCAGCATCAGCTTCAGCTTTCTCAGCCCTCTTTTTAACATCTTCCGCTCTTTTCACTGCAGTCTCCTGGTCCAATATCCCTTGGTCTCTTTCCACTTTCAGATCATCTCTGGCCTTTTCCATCTTGGTTAGAGCAGCCAAAGTCGGTTTCAGAGTTTTCTTTGCCTCCTCCTGGTGTGTGGAAATATGTGCAAGTATACACAGTCACAAATAAGTAGTATAAAAGATCGAACCCACATGGATTGGATTAACTCTTGTATGTTTAAAAGGATATAGATTAGTGTGAACTATACTACTCACAAATTGGGATGATGGTGATAAGTAAACGAAATGTAAATATGTAATAAAATGTAGAGGAAATTAGTTGAGATGTCTTCACTAAATAATTCACTTTTGAGAGTTTGTGTATTTATGTGGTGCAGATGCATTGAGTGCAGCTGCATCAGTATGTGCCTTTCAGCTACTTTCTTCAGAGTTTCATTACAAGTTTCCAATGTCTAGGCTTGCTAAATAAGTTCACTCCTGCCTTTGAAGTACCCACTGTATCACCCTAAGGACTATGGTATCCTATGTCTAGGACTTAACATGGTTTTTGCAAAGTTTTCTTTATTACACAAGTCAACAAAGCCTTCATTAAAACACTCACCCTCATTACTTATTGATTTCTAGTTATAAACCATGTCTGTGAATATAACTCTACTTATTCTAAGTGATCAACCTTAAAATAAGATGGATGTAGTATAACACAAGAACCAAAATGCATACAACACTTAAAAGCACAATAACTTACTCAAAAGCTTATTATAAAGTTAGAACATCTCAACCAAAAAGGTTTAGCTCATAATATGCATTGCAAGGCAAAGATAAATGGAATAAAACATGTTGATATAATGGAAAGTACAAGAGATATCAATAGGGTAGAGATTACACTGATTGAAGTACTCTTGCATAAGTTTGCCCAGCAGTGCAGATGCATTGATTTCCTGCACCTAACTAAGATGAAGAAGTGAAGGGAGAAGTCGTCAATTCCTTCCCTACCTTCTTGTAAACTAACTACTAACTTAAAACTATAAAAAGAAATAAAATACAAGAAAGGAAATAAATATAAACTATAATGGAATGTGTATGGATGTTGTTTCAAGTGAGAAGTGGAAGCCTTTATATAGCTTTGGAGGTTTCCTTCAATTGAGGTTTGCTTGGAGATCAAGTTAACCTAAGGAGGCTTAACCATGGTTACTTTTCAGAACTTTAATGAAGGGGATTGAGTCCAACACTCAACTTCAAAGAGTGGTCCAATCGTGGAAGGCCATGTGTCCTTTATGAATGACCCTTCATGATGGTCTTCTATTGTAGGCGCCTCCTTTTGCATGTTGGCATGTGCCTCCATGTGACTTGTGAATAAGCATGATGTCATAGAGGTGTTTATTCATTGGTATGGATTGAGGTGCTTCCAATGTTGGGTAATCTGTCTTTAGTGCAGGATGGTGCATATGCCCTGTTGTAGATGCATTTTGTGCAGATGCACTGTTGTTTTCCTGGTGCAGGTGCATCAACTGCAAATGCACCGAACAAAACACATCAAACATACCAATATATATACAAAATGCTAAGTTATGAATGGCATTCATCTTAAAACCATAAATGTTGTTATTTTATTCATACTACTATATTTAGCACATATTACACTTGATTTCAAGCAATTAGTTATGTTTAGATGCATAAATAACTCTATATAAAATAGAGTTATCACCTCCATCAATATGAGGGCTTCATCTCGTTCCTGATTCGCAGTTGCATGCAGTAAAAAGGTTATGAGGAGCAAGTCAAGCGGGAATAAAGTTAAATAAATCGAAAATTACCTTTCACTTTGTTTTCGGCCTCCTACCTCCATTCTCTCTGTAAATCAGACCCATGCTTCAGCACTTGGGCAAGAGCACCTAGAGGATCCTTGCAATACTCCTCAAAATTGATCTTCATAAACCCGTCCAAGGAAATAGCTTGGGCGACTTGGGTTTTTTATGACCCTCCTTTCCGAGTTTACTCTTCTTTGTGGAAGGAGGTGATTCGAAAGCATTTGGATCTATCGTCGATCTCTTTTCTCCTCTTAACGGAGTAGAAGAAGTTCCCTTTTGGAGCTGGGTGCTATTCTTGCTCCTAAGCTATAGATCCTGGCATGGAGAGTGCTCGCCTTCTTTCACAAGACAGAAGGTCAAAGTTTCAATTTCTTTGTTGGCCAATGGGGCGGCTTTTTGAGATGCAGGTTTCGAACTGGTCCCGTCTTCACGCTTGCGCTTGGCTAATTCCTTCATTTGAGCAAATGACATGGATCCTGATACGTTATCTGCAATACAAAATGAATAAGTGCTAGGCGATCTTGTATAAAAGAAGAAATGGACATCAGTTTACATCGACGATGTTCGATCATACCAAGAGCTTCTTGAACTTCAGATTTAGTCTGAGCATGGACTATGGCCTGTGTATCAAAACTCATGTGCCGAGGAATAAGCTCGGCACACCGCCGCAGAATTTTCAAGGTTTCTTGATCTTCCTCATCCAAAATGTCTTTACTCAAGTTGTATGAACCGGGAGATCGGTTGAAGTGTGTTTTCGACCAACCAATTGGGAATTTGGTTGACACTAGGTCCCCTTGGTCATCATATTTGCCCACAAAGGCAACAACATCTGAACTAACCAGAGAAATGAAAAAATAGTGTTTTTTTTTCCAATTCTCCTTGAGAGAGTTAGAATAGAGTCGGAAGATCTTCAGATTCCGTTTAGAGCGAAGGCTCACATGCCCATATCGGATCCCACCAGACTCTTTCTCGTGCCTCCGGTTCACCTCGAACATGTGAAAAAATAAGGCCGCTGAAATGGTCTGATCCAGGTGTCTCATGACTAGTTCGAAATCTCGGGCAAAGGCCCAACCGTTGGGATGTAATTGTGAAGGGGCAACTTGCAATAATCTGAAGATCTGTTGTTGGAAGCACGTAAAGGGAGGTTGGATATTTGCATGGTTCTCATGGTGATAAGATACATGGAAAATTTGAGTTCTGCAGGGAAACTCGCGATATGCTCACCTTCAGAAATCCCTTCTAGAAGTCATACTTGCTCCCCTTTTCCGACGAATTTCTTATACAGAGATAGATCAGTATTATCAGGTTACACAGATCAGATCCCTTTGACATTTTCAGCTACCCAGGAGTAATCTCGAAAAAACAAGGGGGTGGATGGCCACATCAACGTGACCAGAAGATTCCCCGGTGCCTTCTTCTTCGTCACGGAGTTCGAAGTCCATTCTAGTAGTTTTTGAAGAAGCACGATCTCCTTCAACGATCTTATCTAATTTCTCTCGAAGTTCGCCATGGTGTTGAATTGTGTTCCTTTGTGATCTTCCATCAGGAGGAGGAGTGTTAGTTGCTAAGTTGGACTCGGAAGCCGCCATCTTGGCTAGTGGAGGATGATCTATAACTGCGACTCTAAGAGTTTGTTTCGTTCTCGCCAGCTCTCTACTGCAGGAGTGGGGGCAAATGGTTAGGATCGGATATTCTATTCGAAATCACAATTAAGTCGGATCTCGGCCTGACCACCCCCATCCTGGATGAATTTGGTCATGCTCGGGGAAATCCCAGCCATACAAGAAATAAAAGAAGTAGAAAGTCAGAAACATAACATACCACAAATTAGAGTTGAAAGAGGTAACGAAGAGGTCTTTCTAAAACGACCGAGTTTGCCCCGATCTAGTGGTAAAGTTCTCGCCACAATGTAGAACCTAAAATGCAAGATCGTCGTCGGAGCTCTATCGTCGGTTCACCGAAAATTAATCTGGGTAGTCAGAGAAAATTCTCCGTTTAGTAAACAGAAAAATGAAGGATACACCACTATATATATAGTATGGGAGAAGCGAAGCATTGGGCCGAATTTTAATCGGCGTGTCCAAGGTGCCTAATATGTACGGTACCAAGGTACCTAGTATGTACGGTACTAATGTATTGAATGTGTAAGGATGTGTGTTTCAACCTTAACACACTCGGCACCTTGGTGTCGTACAAATTCGATATCCTGGTACTAAATTGTAACAATACTACCCATTTGTTAGCTAAGTGAGCTTCTCATAATCTTGATCGAGTGTGGCTAGATGTTACCCCTCTTATGATTCGAGATATTATTTAGGGTTTTTTTTAAACTCCCACTCCATCAATCTATACCCCCACGCATCCTGTGAAAAGACACTTATACCATTGACCAGTTTACAAAATTACAATTACCTTATCATTTTCCACTTACATCTGTTTTACAGAGAGAGAGTCTGTCATTTTCGGGTAAAACAGATCTACCTACATCCGTTTTCCTTCCAATGGATCTACCTACATCCGTTTTCCTTCCAATGGATCTACCTACATCTGTTTTCCAGTAAACAGAACTACATACTTCCGTTTTTGACGAAACGAAATTACATAGATCCGTTTGAAGCCAACAGAAGTAAGTACTTCCGTTTACATCCGTTTCTTCTCAACAGATGTACATACATCCATTTTTGAACTATGTTTGTTTTTAATTTTTTTTGTAGTGCCTTTTCAAAGGGTCGGTGGCCGGATCCCTCATGATTCACCGGGGTTGATTTTGCGTCGGTCGTGAATGCAGGAGCAGTATCACATGGATGAGGAGCCTGAGTACCATCATTATCAGCAGTAGTACCAGGCTGATGACCAGCACCAGTACGAGGCATATGAGGAGCAGGAGCATGCTGACATAGGACCTATGGATGGTTCTCTCCTCACTGGATTTGATGCTCATGTAGCGTCTAAGATACTTGGAGACCGGGTAAATATAATTTAATATATTTATTTACATTGTGTTGTTATATACATTTATAGATTAATAGTATAAGTAAATTTATTTATTTTTAATTCAGACATTTGTGCATAAGTTGAAAGTATCTGCACATGGCAACAAAATCGGTCAGAGGTTGGTCCCTTATTCACAAAATCAGGGGTTTTGGGAGTATATTCGGCAGTCAGGATTAGCCCCCATCGTCAGTTCAGCTTACACAACTGTGGATCATGAGCTGCTATCTGCTTTTGTGGAGAGATGGCACCCAGAGACATCGTCATTTCACCTACCATTTGGTGAAATGACGATGGATGATGTGTCATGTCTGCTACATCTACCATTGGCTGGCAGATATTTCCGGTCTCCTGCTCAGTCAGTTACCATTGATGATGCCATCCAGCTGGCTGTGAGGTTGCTTGGGGTTACTCTTGTTGAGGCGACAGAGGAGTGCATCGCCAGTAGGGAGCATATTTCCGGTTTGACTGGCTACTGGAGATAGTTAGTCGTCATATAGGCATGGACCAGACTTGTGTTGTCAGGGCATTCATCTTGCTTATTTTGGGGTTGAGCATTTTTTGTAGCAACTGGCACCAGAGTTGAGGCAAAGTGGTTGCTCTTACTGGAGGACATCACCGCAGCTGGCGGATGGGCATGGGGACCAGCAGGTTTAGCTTTCTTGTACGACCAGCTGAGCTTTTCATGCCTAGAGGGTCCCACTCAGTTAGGGGGGTATGCCACGCTGTTCATGGAAAGTTAATTTTTTTAATTTTAACGAGTTTGTTTGATTTAATGTTAAATACTTTATTTTTAATGATATTGTTTATTTGTGCATTTCAGCCCTGGATCTTTGAGTACTTTCCTCAGATAGTTGTGCGGGGGGAGACTGGGACCACATCCGGCCTAGGTGTGGGTTTTGGAGGAGGAAGACGGATGCGGTCAAGATGGAGGAGTATAGGAGGAGGATTGATGCTTTGACTCCTAAGGATGTCATCTGGAGAACATTTGAGGGCCACCGGCACGAGAGACACTTTGATCAGATGTCATTATATAGAGGTTTCTTGATTTGGGAGGACATCACTGTTCCCAGTACCAACAACACCAGCAGCAGTAGCACCAGGTGTGAGGGGACCTAACGAGAAACTGATGATTGTGAGAGAGCAGTTGCAGTCGGCGCTTGCGTCCGGAGACATTCATCCTCATTCTCGGACGTATAGACGGCTCACGAGGTTGCTTGATTTGGTAGAGAGACGTGATTGATTTTTTTCGTTGTTGTAGTGTACGATATTTTTACTACTTGGATTGTACTGATTTAGACTACTTTATTATATTAGACTATTAGACTATTTAAAATAAAATTTTATTTTCATTGATGCAAACATACAAACTAACATAAAAAGTAAAACACAAACAACAACAACAAAATACGACTCTAAACTACTGGATAAAACGACGTAAAATCCCATGGATGCTCCGTTGATGCTTCATGTATAGCTCCAACGGCCTACACTTCTGAAGCATGTCATGGATGTTCAACATGCTTTGTATGTCGTCATCCGTCCTGATCCTCATGGACGGGAAGTAAATGCGAGCATCGTCTCTGCGCTCCGGTTTGCGATAAGTGATACTTGTGACCTCACGGTCATCACCAACCACTTGAACTTTGAGCTCCACTTTATCCTTCAAACTGGCATAGCTGATGCTTTCTCAGATCCTGCATAAAATAGGATTTGGACATGAGAAGTAGACACCTTCTTCTGTCATGGTGATTTGGTCGCCAGGGTAAATAGCGGTAAGCCTGTTCTCACTTGAATACTGAGTTGAACAAATTTCCATTTTGGAGTGAAATGTTGGTGTGATGAGTGTGGGTATTTATAGGAATCGTCACTGATTATCCACCCTTGATATTGTCGGTGCGATCTAGACCATTAAAAATATATCCGTTGGGGCACAGTTATCAATACGAACAAAAGTGGGCCGTTGATCAAATCTGGCACTGGAATCGTGTCCGTTAAAATTAAATAAAAACGGATTTACCTATAAGGGACTTACATCCGTTTCATAATTTATGAAACGGATGTACCTTACTGCTAGCTACTTCCGTTAGCAAAAACTGTAGTAATGGATGTATGTTGACAAAACTTACTTCCGTTATGATATTTTTGTAAAACAGATGTACATGTCTGGTATGTACTTCCGTCCTTGTAAATTTCAACAGGGGTATTTTCGGAATAAATTTTTTGGTGGGGTATAAATTGAAAGAGTGGGGGTCCAAAAAAAACCCTATTATTTATTGTATCTGAATGTTGTATTTCTCATCCTATTTGATATGCGACTACCGTGTCTGCAGTCACTCTGCAGTCACTTTGTTGACTTTTCAGCCATTTCTCTTTCACATTTCTATATCCACTCTCATTCCATCTTCTATTTCTTTTTCTCTCTGCTACTCTCCCTCACAATCTTCTTTACCCACTTTCCACTTTCTTCCCCCCTTTACCCCAAACGACCACCACTGAGCAAAGAGAAAATTGAGCAGAACCAACAATAAAATTGAACGAGAGAAGAGAGAAAAAGGAGAACCAACAACATGGACAGCAGATAATAAATCGAAGAACAAAATACATAAAATCAACTTAACATAAAATTACACCGAAGAAATGAGGGCAATATTAAATTATTGCTTGCATCCTATCAAAAAATCAACTGAAGACAAAATACACATAGAAAAATCAACTCAACAAAAAATTACACGAAAAAAACAATCAAAGAGGAAATTACAGAACCAAAAATAAAATTTAGACAAAACGACTAGCGTAGTACAACAGATCCAAAAAAATTTATGTACACATCTTCAATGTCTTTTATGGTCCTGATCCAAAAAAATCACCACAATCAATGAAAAAATGTAAACTTTAGCTAAAAAATAAAGAGAAAAAGAGGTAGAGTGAAAAGGGAGAGTGAAATACCTTATTAAGACATTGCATATACAGATCTGGTGGAGCAGAATAATTTTTTTTCACTCAACAAATAAACATAACATGTAAATCCTAATAGTTCCAATTACAAATCTGAAGAAAAAAATAAATCTCAAAAAGGGAGAAGAACGGAAGGCAAAACAAGACCTAAATGCAAAATAGGAGAACGAATAATAGAAAGGGGAGAACAAAAAATTAAAAATAAAAATTGCCGCTGCCGCCGTTGAACGCAACGCTATGAAACTCAGTCATTGCACTTTGCATGTGAGGGAGAAAGATAAATCGGCAATCGCACTTTGATTTGAGGCATAGAGAGGGTAAGGGAGAGTCTGAATGTTTGAGTTTGAGAGAATCTAAACTATTTTCCATAGGAGAGGCTATGAAAGGAGGGTGTTGTGTTATTATTTTTTAAAGTTCATTCGTATGAATATAAATGAAAGTTCAATTAATTGGAATTCTCTAGAAACAAGTTAGACAATGTGATCACCGATGAGATAATAAATTAGAATTTTAATTTATAATAAATATTTTAGTTTAAAATAATATGAGATGTAAATAAAAAAATATTAAAAATAAAATATAGGTGGTACTGAATTTGGGTTTTGACAATTCAATGTGAAGCAACTTTGCCCCAATATATCGACCCTTTAATATTTTATTAATATTGGATAAAACAATTGATCTAAGATGCGGTCCCACTCATTCGATGTGACTCCAATCCAGCGAGGGGATTAGTCACTGTATTCGGCGGTGCTATCGCTCCTAAGCACAAGTCAGAACACGTGGTCACATTCGGATCCTGTATATCCATGTTTCTTTTTGGGCCAAAAAAGTTGCTATTTGCACCCTGTGAAACTCTTAATACCGTTCTGATAGTTGTAGACATCTTATATATTATAAAAAAAATAATCTTTAATAATAATATAATAAATTTGTTCAAAAATAATAATATAATATTAATAATAATAATAATAATAATAATAATAATAATAATAATAATAATAATAATAATAATAATAATAATAATAATAATAATAATAATAATAATAATAATAATAATAGTATTCATGTTGCCAGTCTTGAAATGATTCTTCTTGATGAAAAGGTTAGCTACTTTGTTTTTCTCGTGTTTTTTATTTAGGGTTTTCGACATGATATTCTATAATTGGGTTCGTTTGTTTTAGCAACTTAGAGTTAATTGAAAAAATCAGTCAGTACACTGATTATCATGTATCAACACTTCATTTAATTACCTTAGATTAGAGTTACTTTCCAAACTTATCTTATTAGTCATTTATTTAATTTCTCACATTTATTTTAACAATAATCTATCTGTCCAACTGTCTGTATATAATATGTAATACAGACAATTGCTACCCAGTGTCCTTTTGGGTCAAAAAAGTTGCTATTTGCACCATGTGGACTTCTTAATACCGTTCCAATAGTTGTAGACATCATATATAAGTAGACATCATACATAACAATAATAATCATTATTAATAATAATATAATAAATTTGGTAAAATTATAATAATAATAATATTAATAATAATCTAATAGTAGTTTACATATATAATAAATTTGGAAAGCCCGTGCGGAGCACGGGGTCATAGGACTAGTGATGTTTAATTTGAGGTGCTGAGGTTTTTTTTTTGAAAAAAATGACTCCATGAGAGTGTATTAGAAATATGGGGTGTGAATAGTTACTCCCTCGGCTGAAAAATATACTCTGGTAGACATCCTAAAAAAGCAAATAACAAAATAAACAGAGTAATTAGAAGGGTCTTTTTTTTATACCCCTACCACATCACAATATACCCATCAAATATGAAAATCCCAAAATACCCTCCATAATTTTGACTCAATCGGATTTACTTTATAAATAGGTAAATCCGATTTGAGAATAATCAAAGGCGGATTTACCTAGATCTGATTAAATTTTAAAAAATCGCATCGGAATTACCAATAGAAGGATAAATCCGCTTTTGAATTTAACAAAGCGGATGTACCCCCACAACAGGTAGATCCGCTTTGTCTACATCCGCTTTGTTAAATTCAAAAGAGGATTTACCCTTTACCAGGGTAAATCCGACTTGTAAAAAAAATTTAAAACATTTAATTTGTTTTTTTCTGACACATTTAATTTGTTGGATATATGATACATATATATGGATAAATAATTACAAAAATGTGGGTACAATAATAAATGCAAGAAATGTCAATCTAAATCGTCGGAATCATAGGCTAAGTCTACAATGGTGGGCGCATCAGTGGGAGGGAGACAGGGCATCTTCAAAGCGGTAGACTGCCAAAGGGCAAAACGGCCGGTATAAGGATCCAACCATGAAGTAGATTCGTCTGATCGATTGTGAGACCACATCAAAGCAACTGGAGGCAATGGATAGACAGGCGAGATCGAAATATGCATCCAATGGATATTCCCGACGTTCAGAATAGATCTGATTTTATATTTAGAAGAAGAATAACTACCTCTCAAAGGAAGATAAGTAAAATTCATATCCAAAGACAATTGAACTAGGGCCACATTATACTTAGTAGCTATAAAGTACCCCGTCTCAGGCAAACTCGACCACTTATCCTCCTTCTGAAAACCGGGGTATTCAATGGATAACGCTTTTCTAAGCACTGCAAGTCTGTCCTTTCCAAACATATAAGTATATAGTTGCTCCCTCTCCTTTGTTTCGTTGATTAAATCTTGCCTAATTATAGGCCAACTATCCTCACCAAGATCGAGCCAACCGCTACTGCTCGGAACCCACAATTAACATCCCTTTCAACATCGATAATTTTTTCTACATAAGAGTGCACGTGATGAGGAACCGACGGTAAATTGAATTTAGTCTCACCCTGATGTGTTAATTTTTTAGAAACACTCTGAGATAGCTTTGAAGACCGCTGTGATGATTTTATACAAGAAGACCGCTGTGATGAATTTTTACAAGAAGTCCCAGATTCTTGAGTCAGTTTCATCTTCTCATCCACATGCTCCCACCCGGAAGGATCACGCTTGACATCATATAATTTCTGCTTTTTCTTCTTTGGTGCACCTTTTGTTTTAACTTTAAATGGTGGTGCAACCATTGAAGAAGTGGTAGGGAATGCAAGCTCATTAAGTTGTTTCTTGAAGACAAATCTCTCCTCAGGAGTCATACGATTATATCTCGCCCAAATCATCTCCATTTGGTAAGAAATATCACAGTCAGCAGATTTTATCATCTATAGAATCCAAACTCAAGTTTTTCCAATGGTCGTCTACAACATCCAACGGAATAGGAGTACCGGAGACTTGGTACACACCTAGCTCACAAGCACAAGAAAGAAGATGTGTCTTTCTAATAATGCACCCACAGTGGGCTTTGTCATATCCAACCCCAGATGTCGATTTTGAAAACTCTTTAACAATATGATCCAAAGCATTTAAAGACACAACAGCGCAAAGCTTTTTAAACAAAGAAGTATTGGATGCCACTTCAATACGGTTTATGCTTCTTTGAAAAGACCCGATGACTTTATCAAATTGAAGAGTAAGCATCTCATGCATAGATTTAAAAGACTTAGACAAGTCACCTCCAGAAGTCCTCAAATGTCTCTTCAAAGTCCAATGAGCTGACTTCACTCTTAAATAATAACAATAAACACGTGTCAAAAAAATTTAAACTACGATAAAAATACTAAACACGTGTCAAAAAAATTTAAACTACGATAAAAATACTAAACACGTACCATAAACAGGAGAACATGTACCATAAACAGAATACTTGAATTTATTTTGACCAAAATAAAGAATAGTAGAAAAAATAATCATTTCTTAAGGGTCGGTTTGGGAGTTTGGAAGGGAGGGGAGGGGAGAACTTTGGAAAGAGTGGAATATAGAGAAAAGTATAGAAAATTTTCACCTTAAATTGAGAGAGTAAATTTGTAGATACCGATAAGAGAATGTTTATGATTAATATATTTTTTATTTGAAGACTACTATAAAAGGATGTGAATAATTTGAAGAAATTGCCAAAGCCCTCCCAACGTACTACAAAAAAAAACCAAGAGCGCTTGGATGATATGGTAAGGGTCTCTTCCAGCTTAACCAATGTCCTGAGTTTGAATCTATTATTGGGAATGCAGCAGTGTTAAAACTCTTGAGGGAGGACTTTGCCGCCCATTGTGGTCCTACCCGACTCGAGAGGTTAGTCTCTACAATTGCGCGTAGAGGATACCCAGTTCACACCCGGAAAAAAACCCTCCAAAACCCTCCTCCAATACATTTTTTAGTTCCTCCAAATTGGGAGATTTGGTTTTAAGAAGAAAAATAACTTCTCCATTGAAGTTGATGGTCTATCCTTCCTTCCATTTATCTTGCATCCTTGTTTTTAAAAAGTCTTGTGTAACATTGCGGGAGCCGCTCTGCAGTCAGTCTGCAGTCGCGCTCCCGCGCGCCACTTCCCCCTCCCCTTTTAATAATAATAAAATAATAATAATAATAATAATAATAAAATATTAATAATCCAAAATTTGGTATTTTTTCTTTTCAATTTTTCATATTTTAACTATTATTTTAGGTCTTTTAAAACCCAATTTTTTTTTGATATACAAATACCTATTTGATATGCGCCAGCCGCTCTGCAGTTGTCCTGCAGTTGCGGTTCGGCGCCAAATGCATTTTTTTTGTTTTTTTATTTTAATGTCTTTCTTAAATAATGTTCCCTTTTGTCCTTTTAAATCCTATTTGATATGCGCCAGCCGCTCTGCAGTTGTCCTGCAGTTGCGGTTCGGCGCCAAATGCATTTTTTTTGTTTTTTTATTTTAATGTCTTTCTTAAATAATGTTCCCTTTTGTCCTTTTAAATCCTATTTGATATGCGCCAGCCGCTGTGCAGTTGTCCTGCAGTTGCGGTTCCGCGCCAAATGCATTTTTTTGTTTTTTTTTGTTTTTTTATTTTAATGTCTTTCTTATACCTATTTGATATGCGCCAGCCGCTCTGCAGTTGTCCTGCAGTTGCGGTTCGGCGCCAAATGCATTTTTTTTGTTTTTTTTTGTTTTTTTATTTTAATGTATTTCTTAAATAATGTTCCCTTTTGTCCTTTGAAATCCTATTTGATATGTGCCAGCCGCTATGCGGGTAATCTGTGCAAGAAGTGACTTCCTTGCCTTAATAACTTATTATCTGTCCTTATGCCGAATATCTTGAACTCAAAGAAAACCAAGCCTAACTAAAATAATTGTTTCGATTATTTTAGTAAATTGACTTAATTTGAGTAATTGGTATCATAATAGAATTTGGGACTTGAAGATTCCCTATTATCATTAGTATGATTGAAATAATGGATATCATTGTTGACGTTATAGAGTTATTCTTAATCGAATTGTTGAATAGCATTTAATTGTGACTTGTGAAAATGTTTGAGTGTTGGTACATGGAGGACAATCCTATAACTTATTAAAATTGTGGTCTTGGAGTATGAATATGTTGTTTTGGTGTAATAGTAGAAATGGGGTAATGTAGAGAAAGGAATATTGTTGAGTTAGGGTCATTAGTGGGCTGAAATCCGATTTTTCTCATTAGGCCCAATCCACTTGAAATGGAGCCCCACCCATTATGCCCAGATGAACAAAAGCCAAAGTACCACCATCTTTCCCATTCATTTGTCATTTTTGAAATGAAAGAAAGAGTAGAGAGAGAGGGGAGAGCGTGAGTTGAAAGAGAGAAGGGAAAAGTCTTCTTCAAAACTTCACCCTCACATTTCCAGCATTAATGTACACCTTTATTTCAAGTAATAGAAACACTCAATCCTCTCCTATCTATTATCATCATCATCGAGTTCTTGGGAGAAATTAGAGTTCCCCAAGTTCTGAAAATTTCATCAACATTCCACCTAGAACCAACAATGTAGCCTTCCATTTCCTTTGCATGTGAGTTTCAAGAGTCTAGGACGCTTCATTGGAGCTTGCATGTGGGTTTGGTTCAGTTTATTGAGGTTAGGAGAGCTAGGAATTCCTGGTTGGATGTTGTTGGGAGCTGGTTCGAGTGAGAAGAATATTTTGGGTTGCTGAAATTCAATTTCTTGCTTCATTGTTATTGCTCAAACATTTTGAGGTGAGTTCCTTACTTCGATTTCATGTTTTGCCGAAATGCATGTTGTTTGGTGTATGTATTCTGAATTGGAATGTTAGGGTTTCATGTTATAGCATACTAATTTAAGTTGATTCTTGGTGCTTTGATTGTCTATAACTTGAATTGAAAAGTGTTTATGTTGAGGTGCTGAAAAACTGCATATATTCGTATTGGTATAGGTTCAGTGTTTTGTGCATAACGTTTTCCATAGAAATCCTCTTTGAATGATTTCTGTCTCATTGTAAACTAGACTTCCAGAGCTTCAACTGGGACACTTGGTTTGCTTCATTTGGCTGAGAATTAAAAAACAAAACTGAGTTACAAGTTCGACAACAGTTGATGTCCTGTTTATGTACCCCTATGTTTTATTTCGAAAAACTGGACTTTTTGGCTACATAAACAAATAAATAAAAATTATATTCAGAAACTAGACACTCTATGATTTCCAAAGAAAGCTTGTTTGCTTAATTTAGACATTTTTTGATATGTTAAATAAATTGTCGAAGTTTACGCACAGCTGCTGAAAAATATTG
This sequence comes from Astragalus membranaceus, assembly GCA_039519185.1. Taxonomy (NCBI): domain Eukaryota; kingdom Viridiplantae; phylum Streptophyta; class Magnoliopsida; order Fabales; family Fabaceae; genus Astragalus; species Astragalus membranaceus. Next base: position 123,483,199 of record CM076854.1, on the reverse strand, counting down.
CACATTAAGTGTTTAGTAAAATGCTTGAATGATGCCTTTATTTCTCTGTTATATTGTGGACTGGATTTGTCTTGGACTAATCGTTAAGGGTAGGTTTACCGAATGAGAAAACTTGAATTGTCTAAGTAAACAAATGCGTAATGCACCATGGGGACGACGATCCCAAAACCATTGTAGAACACCTATTGGAGGGAAGTCATGATCCCGAAGCTAGGGCTTTGGCATTATTCGGCAGTGACTGTCGGATTGGGGTTTCCGTTGAGATTGAGTGATTTGGTCTCCCAGATTGTGCTAAGCCACGGGAATAAAACACAGTCAAGGGAAACACCGAGAGAGGAACTGTGAGGCGTCGCGAAGGAACTCATTGAGATTTGTAATCTCACTGTTTTTATGTGGTGTTTTCAGATGTACAGGGCAAAGCAAAGCAGACCGAGGAGAAGTAGTTACTGCAGCAGCTGCTTAGTTATCGATGGATCCTTTTGGATCAAGTTGTTTATGTTTGCTTAGCTTTCCCTAGCCATGTTTATGTTGTATCTCTTTAGACTGAATGCTTGATTTTAAGCAAGTTATGATGTATTATAAACTTTACTTTGAGTTTTTTGGACATCTATAGTATCACGATTGATTTATTTTATTGTCGTTCATATTTATATGGTTCTGATATCAGTATATTGCCTTAAGGAACTCAAGGTGGCCGTAATTTTTCCCGTCAAGTTATGTCACGTCCAACAACTCAAGTCGGTCTATAACTCTGATTGGTGTAAATGGTTAATATTCTAATCTATATGACGTCTAAAGGTTAGGATGTTACATTTTGGTATCAGAGCAGTTCGACCTTGTCGGACTTAGTGACCTTACGGTCAAGAGATTAGATAGATCGAGTCAGCTAGGGAAGTAGACAATTAACTGTCAGAATATTTCAGTATCTTGTGTGAGGCCTTGAGCCCGGATCCACTCAATACTTCATGCAACGTACTGAGAATAATGACAATTGGTTGCCTCAGCCCCGAAAATGTTTGAAACCCTAAACCCTAGGATTCTTGGCCTTCTCGTTTCATCAGAGCAAGCAGCGAAAGTAGTGGGCCACGGACGATATTACGGAATGAAAGAATGGGCATCCGTGTTGGTTCGAGGAATTTTGGGCGACCGTCTAGTCGTTGGAGTCGATTCAACTATTGTGTCACCACACAACTCTTAGAGGGTTAACCCGTAGGATTGTGAGCTTGTAAAACCTCCCGTTGGGAAAGTATTAGTCTCATAGACTTGTTTGGAATTGGTTATCGTTTCATAGACTTGAGACCTAGAGGTTATCGTTTCAAGCAGTCCCTCGGTTATCAAGAAAATGTCCTCTGAGGGAATTATTATACCTTTCTAGTCAACCTTACTCTATGACTCGAGTTAACCCAAAACACATGTTCTAGCTTCCGTAAGATTTCTCCTGGTTAGCCGTAGCCATAGATCATGTTCTTTTCTCAAAATAGTTTCCCTCTGTTATGAAACCCATCTACTGAAAGGTCTTTGTACCTACGAACTTGACAAGTAGTACTACCCTTAGTCAAAAATTTCTAAGTTAGTTTTCTTTCAAGAAGGGTTGGCATTTTATGTCGAAAAGTCAGTAACTCTCGGAGGCTCATAGCCTAAGTTACCTAAAGGTTTAATTCTTATAGGATATTCGATTTCCCAGTCCTAGAAGATATACCCTAGTAAGTGAGCTATAAAAGGAGGAAAGTACTCGTGTATGAGTACTGCTAGGGATCAACCGTGTCTGACTTTACCATTATTTCCCTTCACGTTGCAAACTGACCTTTACCCTGATCCTCTAGGATCGGTATCCACAGGTATTGTATGATCAGTGGTTGTGCCTTAAGTATAGTCAGAAGTCTTCGATTTTTCAATCAAACTTCGACTCATGAGTAAAGTGGGTGCAACTCAGAAGCTTAGCCTTATGACCCTTTTGTCTAAACTGAAATTTTCTATGTAATTTTCTGTCTCCACCAATTACAACCTTTCCATGATAGATGATGTCTACTAAACTCCAGTATATTCATATTGCTAATGTCCCCTTTCTAAAAGGGAAAACCTTATGTTAAACTAAACTTGTGAGTTCCCCGGTTAGTCCAATCGTTTTAGGGAGTCTCCATATTTCACATGTTAGGCCCAAGTATCCTAAAGTTCCCCATACAGTCCTTGCACTAGCTTTATGATTGAGATTTCTATTATTGTTGAGTTTAAGGCTCAACTCATGAGGTATGTAGATTTACACATACTTGTATTTTGGGTTAAGTTGGTAGAGCCGACTCCGATAGGTACATGGAAAATTGTTTTATGTTCAAGAGTTTCAATTAAAGTTTTATAAAAATCCTATCATTATGTGAGTCTTTTGAGAACAATGATTGTTTCTTAGTCTAATCCAAAATACTAGAGTGTATCTCCGAGATAACCGAAAGGTAATATTCTAAATTTTACTATCCATTAAGGATGGAATTTGGGATCCATGTTTGCTAGTGCCTTGATTGACAAGGAAAGACATAGATAGTAACCATTGATTGAGCAGTACTCTATAAGCCATGATTCCTACATGAGTCTCCGCTTCTTTGGCAAGGATTAAGTTTGTTAATCTCTTGTTTGTAAGGATTAACAGTTGGATTATGTTGGTGCAATTCTGTTTAGAAATCCAAGTGAACTCCTTACCTCATAATGCACTATTGGTTGATTTTTTGCCATAGTTTAAGTTTTTGAGGTTTGATGTATTAAATATGTGATTGCATGATGAATGATTAAATTCTAGATGATGCATGTTCATATGTAAGTTGGTTGAATAGCATGTTCATTTCCTTTTATTCTTCCCTATGTGATTATGAGAAAATCCATAATCGAGGTTAATGTGTTGAATGATTATTGAGTGTTTGTTTGTCTAGATAGAAAGAATGATTGCATTGGAAGTGAATGTTCTTTGATGTTCACTGGGATTGTATGATAGTTAGGGTATGTTAGAAGTACTTAGAATAAAGAGGAAAACACGAAAACGAATTTTTTTGCAGCCTGCTATATTGACACGGGCCGTGTCACTTTGACATGGTCACCCGTGCCAGTTTCTGATTGTTACGGTTTTCTCGATTGCCTTCCAACTTATTTTATCTATAACTTCTGATCCAGAACTCCGATTTTAAAGATTTTGGATGCGTTGAAAAGCTAACGAAAAGATCTATGATTATAAATAAATTATGAATTGTGTTTTCTACTCATTCTAAGAAGTCCCGTTGACCTATCCTAACCATCACCTTTGATCCTAGATCCATTTGGTATTTATATTCAATTTAGTTAAATGCTCTTCCTTATTGTCTATGATGAGAATGGAGTAAGTTTGTCAAAAATTTTATGATGATTTTCTTTACTAATAGGGGCATAGCAACTAGGAAACCGCTTTCACCCTTTGTTGAGAAACTAATTTGGACTCTATAGCTTTATTTTGAAAAATAGGTTTTTTTTAAGCCAATGAACTTATTTTGTATTCAGACAAAGTTCTTTGTCAAACCAAAGTGTTGCCCCTGAATTTTTAACCAACAATGTGGTCATGTGTTTTAAAGTTTCATTGAGTTAGACCACAATTGGTGTCTTATGTGCATATGTTAAGCTTTTGAGTCTTTGAAATCTCTGTTCATGAGATCAGGTTAATTGTATTTTAGCGACGGTTGAATTAAGAGGGGGTGAAGCATAGGGCCCTGAACTGAGTAACAAACACAGGACAACAATCGAATTTTGAATTTTCTAATTCCAAAGTTCGAGTAACCTATTTCTACTAATTTTTTTTCCAAACCATATTTGGAATAAAACCTCTGAATATGTGATGTTTTCATTCTCTTCTCATCCATTTTTACCTTCTCATAATCTTTTGTTGTTAAGGTAATGGTCGAAGTAATGACCTAAGTACAATATTTATATATGAATGATTCACATGTATGCTTGATGGCAAATAATGAAGTCTTGATTTTTATGATCTATATACTGGATTAAACGATATGTTACCCCGAACCCCATGAATGTGGAGTGAGTTCCTATAAGGGTTGGAGATGGATTGTACTATTGATAGAATGTTTGTTTTGATTGTCCATGACGGTATGTTATGGACACAAAGAGCATAGAGATTCAAGAGTTGGCACTTGGACCAATAACAAGAGGAAGAGCAAAGAAGATTAAAGAACAATTTGAAGCTCAAATGATTAATTTTCTTTATGATAGCAAATGCTCTAAAGTTGTTCCTTGTCTTTTAAATGCTCTTGTAGTTGATATTTCTTAGAAATTTATAATTGTAATAAGCCAAACATTTTTAGGCATGTTATTTCCCTTTCTTAGAAGCCTAGTTGTGTAAGACCTAGTTTGGGCTTGAATTTGGGCTTTAAGGTTTATGTTTGTTACTTTAGTGAGTCCACAACCTATTCCCTTATAAATAGGCGTGCTTTTGCAAGTTGTAGGAACATTTGGTCATATTTTTAATTTGAGAGGAATTACCATAAGTGCTCTCTCTAGGGTTCTTCCTTGAACCATCTTTGGGATCTTATCAAGAGCTTAGGGTTTTTGTGGCGATCCTAACATGAGGATTATCATCTTTCCATAAAAGATGTGGCTTCTCTTCACCACATAGATTCATTCAGTGTCTTTCCATCTTTTTGATTTTCTTCCATTTTCTTGTCTTTTCTAGTTATCTCTTTGATTATGGAACGATCCGTTATTTTGAGTGAATTAGTAACAATAATTCACATCAAGTGTGGTATCATTGAGCCTCTTCCATATTCAAAACTTTTGTCCAAAATTTCTTCATAGAAAAAAAAAGATTTGTAAATCAATCAATTGATTTGTAATTTCCTTCGTTTGAGTCTGATGATCCAAAATTGGATCAAATCTTTGTGGCATTTTTTATTATTATTCTTTCCTTCTTACTGTTCTTCTAACGTTTTTGTCCTCATATTTGTTAGGGATTGCTCTCACAATATTGTCATCACGTGGAGGCGATGCTACATGAGCCCTAATCTTGGTTAGCTAATTCTAGTTAAATGAGTTCTAACGTTGTTTGTTGTTTCTTCCTTACAAGTCATTATTTGTGTGTTTTAAGGTCCAATTCTTAAGTCTGTTTTTAGGTGAATATTGTGAATGGTAGTTGCAAAAATTAATCTGCTATTCATCCATATTCATCACCATAGAGTTGTTTGATCTAAACAAAAAGTTGAGTTGAGAATTGTTTTGATGTTATAAAATTGGTTTCAAATTATTTTCTGGAAATTCAAAAGCCAAGTAGCAAAAAAAGTGAAAAAAAAATATATTACAAAAAAAAATAGAAAAAAATTGCCTGGGTGCGAATAGAGTACGTGGCACAAAAAAAAGGGTGTATTAGTAAAACGACGCTACTAAGGGCAAAATTGTCCAAAACAACCCAAAAAATTCTGAAAAAACTCTAACATTTCTCAACTCATTTTTTATCTTCTAAATTTATTTTGGAATTTTTGGAGTTCATTTGAGGTGTTGTTACCTAGACACACAAATGTTACACTATTTTGTCTCTTCTTCAACTAGTGAGTCGGTCTTTGTCTTTTTGGTTTTCATTTGAGTGTATTTTCTTTGTCATTGTTTCTTGTTTGTTTTTAAACTTCCTTAAGTTTTTTTTAGTGTTTCAAATTGTCCTTTTTGGCCTCCTAGATGTTAATTTTTTTTGCTTGTTTTGTCACAACTTCTCTAAGTTTACCACAAGCTTGATAAGCGATTTGATTGGTTCTTTTAAGAGCCCAAGAGCGACACTTTTAGGGAGTGGTAAAAGGGAAGAGAGTATCTCATTTTAAAAAAAGCCAATTGAGTAACAAACACGAGTGACCATTATTGAGTGTAAACACTAAGGTGTGTAGAGGGGTCCTTTTTAATTTATTTTTTTTAAAAAAAATTGTTTTTCTTCTTTTTATTGTTCTATTATTGTTGTGATCTTGGATACTTGAATATGGGTGATTCTATACGTCATCCCCCAAGGACGGCTTCCCTTATTGGTCATTTGACTAGAATGATGGATGCTCAAACCATTGCATTAAATACTCATAAGGGAAGCTGTCTTTGGGGAATCAGGTATAGAATCACCCATATTCAATAAGTTTTAGGAAGATTTGCCCGGTGAGTATAATTTTTAATGTTAGTGACCTTTCTCCATTTGATGTAGGTACACATGAGAACCTTGAAGATATTGAAGATTCAAATTCGGGGTCGAAATGATCTTTTCAAGAGGGAGGGAATGTTATGGACACAAAGAGCATAGAGATTCAAGAGTTGGCACTTGGACCAATAACAAGAGGAAGAGCAAAAAATATTAAAGAACAAATGGAAGCTCAAATGATTAATTTTCTTAATGATAGCAAATTCTCTAAAGTTGTTCCTTGTCTTTTAAATGCTCTTGTAGTTGATATTTCTTAGGAATTTATAATTGTAATAAGCCAAACATTTGTAGGCATGTTATTTCCCTTTCTTAGAAGCCTAGTTGTGTAAGGCCTAGTTTGGGTCAAACTTGGGCTTTTAGGTTTATGTTTGTTACTTTAGTGAGTCCACAACCTATTCCCCTATAAATAGGTGTGGTTTTGCAAGTTGTAAGGAACCTTTGGTCATATTTTTAATTTGAGAGGAATTAGCATAAGTGCTCTCTATAGGGTTCTTCCTTGAACCATCTTTGGGATCTTATCAAGAGCTTAAGGTTTTTGTGGCGATCCAAACATGAGGATTATCATCTTTCCATGAAAGATGTGGTTTCTCTTCACCACATAGATTCATTCCCTGTCTTTCCATCTTTTCGATTTTCTTCCCTTTTCTTGTCTTTTGTCTTTTTATTGTCTAGTTATCTCTTTGATTATGGAACGATCCGTTATTTTGAGTGAATTAGTAACAATAATTCACATAACGGTACCTTTGAGTTAAAGAGTGGTTGGAGAACGTTTTGGTACCTAATGAATGACTAAAGTTTAGTCCCAATTTTTTTTCTTTCAAACTTCTATTTTTACATTATTTTGGGTGCCAAATCTATCCCTAATTCGCTTTCAATTCAAAGTTACTCGATTGTAAATAATGCAGGTTCTTTTTTTATTTCATTATGATTCTCTATCTATAAACTAGTTGAGGGAACCACGTTTATCCCATTAATGAAATGGAGATACATTTTTGGGACCTTTTGTTGATAACTCAGATTTTTTATTTGTAACGATTTTACTCTCTCGTTCCGGTTTTATAAACATGATGGTAAGTATTCAACTTCTTTCACGGATTTATTTTTCGAAATATGTTTTGAATAAGATTAAACAAAGTTGGGGTGAGGACAAAACTACTGATTTGAACCCGAAACTACTAGTTAGATTTTTGTGATGTGTCGAAAGGATAAGAGGATCCTCCCTTTTTACAAATCATTATTTAATTGTGGAGTTTTCTCACCCTAGAAAGTATATGTCACTTATAGAACTAAGCTAAACTATGCATGTAGTAAGTCCTTCACTTTGTTTTTATTTTGAAAATGTGATTGGTTAAGCCTAAGTTACCTTAAGGCAACGAATACACCTGAATGTATGCTTTAAACAAGTTCTTTATCATGAACAGGCTTACAATTAAGTCTTAATACCGGTCTTTCAATTTAAAGATTGTTTAAACCCTGTGTACTTAGCTTCTTGGTCAAGTTTCGTTAAAATGTTTCATGAGGTTTGTATTGCTGAAATATTCAATGGTGTAATAGACAGAACTTGAACAATTTTTGAGTAAATTAACTTAATTTGAGTAATTGGTATCATAATAGAATTTGGGACTTGAAGATTCCCTATTATCATTAATTAGTATGATTGAAATAATGGGCATCATTGTTGGCGTTAGTGAAAATGTTTGATTGTTCGTACATGGAGGACAATCCTATAACTTATTAAAATTGTGATCTTGGAGTATGAATATGTTGTTTTGGTGTGATATTAGAAATGGGGTAATGCAGAGAAAGGATTATTGAGTTAGGGTCATTAGTGGGCTGAAATCCAATTTTTCTCATTAGGCCCAATCCACTTGAAATGGAGCCCCACCCATTATGCCCGGCTGAACAAAAGCCAAAGTACCACCTTCTTTCCCATTCATTTGTCATTTTTGAAATGAAAGAAAGAGTGGAGAGAGAGGGGAGAGCGTGAGTTGAAAGAGAGAAGGGAAAAGTCTTCTTCAAAACTTCACCCTCACATTTCCACCATTAATGTACACCTTTACTTCAAATAATAGAAACACTCAATCCTCTCCTATCTATTATCATCATCATCGAGTTCTTGGGAGAAATTAGAGTTCCCCAAGTTCTGAAAATTTCATCAACATTCCACCTAGAACCAACAATGTACCCTTCCATTTCCTTTGCATGTGAGTTTCAAGGGTCTAGGATGCTTCATTGGAGCTTGCATGTGGGTTTGGTTCAGTTTATTGAGGTTAGGAGAGCCAGGAATTTCTGGTTGGATGTTGTTGGGAGCTGGTTCGAGTGAGAAGAATACTTTGGGTTGCTGAAATTCAATTTCTTGCTTCATTGTTATTGCTCAAACATTTTGAGGTGAGTTCCTTAATTCGATTTCGTGTTTTTCCGAAATGCATGTTGTTCGGTGTGTGTATTCTGAAATGGAATGTTAGGGTTTCATGTTAGGATACTGATTTAAGTTGATTCTTGGTGCTTTGATTGTCTATAACTTGGAATTGAAAAGTGTTTATGTTGAGGTGCTGAAAAATTGCATAAATTCTTATTGGTATAGGTTCACTGTTTTGTGCATAACGTTTTCCATAGAACTCCTCTTTGAATGATTTGTCTCATTGTAAACTAGACTTCCAGAGCTTCAATTTGGACACTTGGTTTGCTTCATTTGGTTGAGAATTAAAAAAGAAAACTGAGTTACAAGTTGGACAACAGTTGCTGTCCTGTTTCTGTACCCCTATGTTTTATTTCGAAAAACTGGACTTTTTGGCTACATAGAAAAATAAATAAAAATTGTATTCAGAAACTAGACACTCTGCTTTCCAAAGAATGTTTGTTTGCTTAATTTAGACATTGTTTGATATGTTAAATAAATTGTCGAATTTTACGCACAACTCCTGAAAAATACTGCACATTAAGTGTTTAGTAAAATGCTTGAATGATGCCTTTATTTCTCTGTTATATTGTGGACTGGATTTGCCTTGGACTGATCGTTAAGGGTAGGTTTACCAATGAGAAAAATTGGATTGTCTAAGTAAACAAATGCATAATGCACCATGGGGACGACGGTCCCAAAACCATTGTAGCACACCTATTGGAGGGAAGTCGTGATCCCGAAGCTAGGGCTCTGGCATTATTCGGCAGTGATTGTCGGATTGGGGTTTTCGTTCAGATTGAGTGATTTGGTCTCTCGGATTGTGCTAAGCCACAGGAATAAAACACAGTCAAGGAAAACACCGAGAGAGGAACTGTGAGGGGTCGCGAAGGAACTCATTGAGATTTGTAATCTCACTGTTTTTATGTGGTGTTTTCAGATGTATAGGGCAAAGCAAAGCAAACCGAGGAGAAGTAGTTGCTGCAGAAGCTGCTTTGTTATCGAGGGATCCTTTTGGATCAAGTTGTTTATGTTTGCTTAACTTTCTCTAGCCATGTTTATGTTGTATCCCCTTTAGACTGAATGCTTGATTTTAAGCAAGTTATGATGTATTATAAACTTTACTTTGAGTTTTTGGATGGTATCACAATTGATTTATTTTATTGTCGTTCATGTTTATATGGTTCTGATATCGGTATATTACCTTAAGGAACTCAAGGTGGCGGTAATTTTTCCCGTCAAGTTATGTCACGTCCAACAACTCAAGTCGGTCTATAACTCTGATTGGTGTAAATGGTTAATATTCTAATCTTTATGACGTCCAAAGGTTAGGATGTTGCATTTTGGTATCAGAGCAGTTCGACCTTGTCGGGCTTAGTGACCTTACGTTCAGGAGATTAGATAGATCGAGTCAGCTAGGGAAGTAGACAATTAACTGTCAGAACATTTTAGTATCTTGTGTGAGGCCTTGAGCCCGGATCCACTCAATACTTCATGCAACGTACTGAGAATAATGACAATTGGTTGCCTCAGCTCCGAAAATGTTTATATGGTTCTAATATCGGTATATTACCTTTCGGGTGCCCGTACTGAGAATAAACATGGCCTGGTTCTGACATCTACTTAGAATGTTACATCTTGCCCTCCCCTCTCCTCCAAACTTGAAAACAAACCCTAAAGTAAAAGGTTTGGCCAACTAAACCATCGAAATGTAGAATAATATAATTATAATTATATTTTTTATGTCTAACTAAAATGAGAAATCATCAAATAAATAATAAACTCATTAATAAAAAAAGAGAGCCATAACTCATAATGGTAGAGGGGTGCGACGACAAGGTTGAGGAAGGATCCTCACCACTCATGCCGGCAAGGACTTGGATTTTCTCCTTCCACTCTCGATTCCTACATCTCCCTCATTCCTCTCTATCTCTCTCTTACTTTTACTCTCTCACATCATTTATTTATAATTTTTTAATGATGAGAGAGAGTGAAAGTAAGAGAGAAATAGAGAGGAAGGAGGGAGATTAAGGGAGAGTGGAAGGAGAGGATCCAAAGTGTGTCGGCAATCAAGGATGTGATTGCCAGGTTTTCAAAAGATTTATAGTTTATTTCTCAATAATGCAGCATCTAACGCTTACAAAAAAACACCATAGGAAATGGATTAATATAAATTTAATTAAATTAATGTTAGTAGAATTAAAATGTGGTTTGTTTTTACTAAATTGACCCTCTTCACAAAAGTCGGGTTCTCATCACTAGTTAAATATCAATGGGCTCAAGTCTCATTTCCCTCAATATATCACAAACTAATTTCCTCCACACGGGCTTCCTTAGAGGATTGGCAAGTTAACTTCCAACTTCACATAATCAACCGATATTTCTCTTGGTTTTTGCAATTGTGTTACCATATTATGTCTCAAATATTATACATTTATGTTTTTGTCCAAGTTTCAGACCACCATCAATTGTGAATTAATAGATAATCACTAGTGTATTTTGTTTCTTCTGAATTTAATCTCCAATTGGCATCATTTTACCCTTTCTAGTGCGATGAGATATCCACTATACACAATACCATAGTTCATAGTACCTTTTAAATATCACGTGTCTAACTCTTAGAACGTGGATTGGGCCCAACTCTATCACACAAAACCGACTTGTAAGGTGAGGGCTGCATTCTCATTATATACCCTCTTGAGACCTTATCACTAGTCAATGTGGGACTTGAGATTTTTTCCAATACCAACAAATGACTTCCAAGGATTTTGACTAGGATTATGAGTAAATATACTCAACCGACCTACTTTGCAATGGTTGGTTGAGAAAAAAAATCATCAAATGCAGAAAGTTCCCTATCACATGGGCATATTGAGATTGATTAAGAGGACCATCTTGCCCTCCCCTCTATTTTTCTTTAAGTGAGAGTTAAAATTGATTAAGAGGACCAACTTTATTTTTCTCAACATAATGGTGCTTGTTTAAAACCATATAAAGATTTTAGGAGCTTGCACACCTTATTCTCTTGACTAGAAACTACACATCTTTCGAGTTGAGTTGTATAGATTTATTCTTCCAAATCACGATTGCAAAAACAATTTTCAGATCCATTTGATGAATCAGAAGTTTATAAATAGACCTCATGGCTATTAAAACTGGAATTGAAAAATTTCTAGTTGCCGAAGCAAAAGTATCAAAATAGTCCATGTTTCGTTTTTGAAAAAACCCCTTGGCTATCTAGCTTTATATTTTTCAATAGAATCACTAGGGTTGTTGTAGTTTCTTTTGAAAATCCATGTAGAACCAATTGGTTTATATTCTCAAGGTAAATCTACTAAAATAATCCAAGTTTTAATTTTTGAAATCGAATCAATTGTTAGAATAGACAATATTTTATTGTATAGTCCCTTTGTATTTAATCCGGTAGCTCACTTGGTATGAGTTAGTCCGTAGATGAGTTTGTATAGTTGCTAGTTTGTTAGACTTAGTAATTGGCTCAGCTTCTCTTAACTGATTCAGTTGTGTATATTGTTGTATATATAGGGATTGATCCCCCATTCAATAAACAAGTTCAGATTTACAAGTCTAACATGGTATCAGATGAAAATTATTTTTCTGAACTTCACCCTCTCACTCGTGAGTCTCTTTTTCTGAAACTTTTCCTTTCTCTCTCTCGTGAGTCTCTCTCCCTTTGCAGATAGCCATACACCGTTTTCACTCTCTCTCTGAAAACTATCCTCCGCTTTCTCTGCCAAGGGTTCTCTCTCCTCGCGATTCTCTCTCAGCAAGCAACTTTGAACACTGCTGCTGCATCGCGTGAGTTTTCTGTTCATCTCTGATTCTTGATTTCTGGTTGGAACTGTGTTTTCAGTTTCGATTTTGTTCTGAATCGCCATTTTCCTTTTTCGATTTTGAATCGTCTTTCTCTTGAATCGATCTTGTTTCTTTTTCCCTTCCGATCTTGGATTGTGACCTAGATCGGTTCTTATTTGCAATTTCAATTCCCTCTCCTCTGTTTCTGAAATTGAAATTCGTTTCTGGTTTACGTTTCTGAAACAGAAATCGTTCTTTTCATTTCTGAAATCGCTCTTTATTTCTCTCTCTTTCTTCGCAACTATCTTTGTGTTTGCGTAACCGTTTATTTTTGGTTTTCTCTGCTCCACAAACCATCGCATTTCTCTATCTTGAAACGATTCTAATCTTGAATCGCTTCCTACTCCTGTTTCGCTTCTTGATTGCAAACATTGATTTCGTTTGCGATTCAGTTACGATATGAAATTTTGGATTGAGTTTTAGTTTTCAATCTAACTTCTTTTCGTTTTCACTCTCTCGGTGCCGCTCCGTCGCTCCGCACCGTTCAATTTCATCACGAGAATTCTTGAACTGTGAGTGGATTTGCAACCGATTATGACAGTCGCATGCCTGTTTTTCTCAGTTTCTTGATTCGCATCCTTGTCATTGTTGGCGGTGCTAATGTGTGTTGCTAGCCTCAAATTTTCTCAAAATTTGGATCAGAATCTATTTGATGGAATGCCTGGGGGATATTGTGTTGTGGATTCGTCCACTGTCACTACGGTGCTTCCTACTGCTGCTGAGTTGCAAGAAATGAGAGTTGGAATGAGAATTCGGTGTTTGGCTTTGAAAATTGCGTTTCAATCTTGTGAGCATGTGCAAGGTGTTACTGATGTTATATTACTCACGTTGAATACTCTAAAGGCTGAAATACTCTAAAGCCTATATGATTGCTTTGCATTTGCTTGTGGACATGTTCTGTCCTTGAAAATCCTGTGATGCTGCATCAATCTCATCCATCATCAGGTTGAATTTCTGAAGCTTGCTCGCTTCAACCTGTTTCTTGAAGATGCCTGATTCTGTCTTCCAATTTCAGCAAACTTCTAAGATTGGTTTCACTCACACAAGCCTCCTTTTGTGGTTGCTGGTTGCTAAAGGATTGTTACTGTTGCTGTTTGTTACTTAGTAATTGTTTTATTTCTCTGAAATCTGAATTCTCACTTTGGAGTTTTGGTATTGCATCAAGTTGAGTTCACCAATTGCAGATCATGGGTTAGCCTTTGAGGTTCCATTGTGTTGATCATCACCTTCCTCATCACATTGATTGGTCAATCGTGGATTACACTTATAGTACTGGATTACAGTGATCATTGGACCGGATCCAGCGAAAAGATTCAAAAAGGATTTGTTCACCTCATGCCAAATGGCTCCGAAGACTATTTGGTTAATTTTCCTATTTTTTTTCTGCTCTTCTCTTCAAGCTGCACATGATTGTTACTCATGATCCAGCTTGAGGGGGGCTGTTAGAATAGACAATATTTTATTGTATAGTCCCTTTGTATTTAGTCCGGTAGCTCACTTGGTATGAGTTAGTCCGTAGATGAGTTTGTATAGTTGTTAGTTTGTTAGACTTAGTAATTGGCTCAGCTTCCCTTAACTGATTCAGTTGTGTATATTGTTGTATATATAGGGATTAATCCCTCATTCAATAAACAAGTTCAGATTTACAATTCTAACATCAATGTCAATTTCAATAGCTTCATTTTAAAATATTGCAACAGATGAAGCTATCGCTTCAAAAAAACTTTAGGATTTTTTCAATAAGATAAGTATAAAGTATTTTCCGAAGGATGTTTCTTTTTTTTGGAATTGTACTCCTTAGTTCCACTTTGTTCCTTACGTGAATCACCATTAGCAATAGCTAATTGTTGCTCAGATGTACAGGAAGTATGTTCTCAAACATTCAACCTTATTTGTTTCTACAATTATATTGCAATCAAGTACATCACTCTTTACAACGAGGAACCTTTAGGCAACAGTATATATATTCGGCTTATCCTATAAGCATGCAATCAAAAGTTTTAGAACCATTTTTGTTTTCTTGAGGAAGGAGGATGATCAAATTATAATGTTGACTCTATCTATCGTTCAATTTCAACGGATCTATATATAGTATGAAGTGTTTGAATTTATAATCGCAAAATAACAACTGCCGTGTTATATATTTCGTCAAAGAAAGCAGCTGTCGTTTTATAGTACAAACAAACACACATAGCACAGAGTCAGCAATAAATCTTCGGTGAACTGATTGATCAATACTACAACTGTTAATACGTGTTTCAACTTTCAACCTCAACAATTGAATTGAAGCACACATTTTAAAATATTATGTACTAGTAACTTTTTCGCTTAAATGACAAATATATTTTTCTTCAGATGTGTGAAAAGCAATTGCATATTTTGACTTTTATAAAACTGCAGAAGGTTTTATAAGAAAATGTTAAAGGACAAAAATCTAAGCCGGAGAACTTGACCGACTATGTTTTGTCGGTCTGTTTGGTTCTCTCATCTCAATCAAAGACTCGAACCTGACCATGAAATGGGATCCGAATCCAATAAGCACTCGGATCAATAAAAGTTGCTATTTGCCATTTGGTGTTGATGGTTGTATATATCAATAATGTTATATGAATTACAACATGTAATAGGAGTAATTTTTCAATCAATATCAATTATTTGGAACTGCATAGCACAGTATAACTTAAGAAATTAAACAATTATCACCCATCTAACTTGTTTGAGTCCATAAAATAATTTGACTGTCACCTAATAATTTAAATATTTCTATTCATGTAGTTGATCTGTCACACTTTTCCCGTTTTTCCTATCTAAGTAAAACCAAACGTTTAATTTTAAATGGTAAAATTACTACATGTCTTGCAAGGTAAAGCTATGTACCTAGATATTTTTTTATATATATATAGCTGTTCTATTCCACCTCAATTGTCACGTCGTAAACCTTGAGTGCTATTTGCAGCTTAATGTGTATATATATCACTCTCTGATCATTTTGGAAAGCTAAATTACATTGCAGTATGGAATACCAGCAAGAGGAGCTAGCAGAGCCAGTTAGTCCTATGGGACAATACTTTAACAGCTCTGCACTATCTTTATACATTATTGCAGTTTTAGAATTTGAAGTTCCCATACATGATTTGCAAGCTCTGGCTCTTCTTAAAGATATTTTCCTTCCCATTAGTCCACGCTTCTCCTCCATCATGGTATGCTTCTCCCTCCTATCTCCATAATAATTCATTCATTTCCTATAAATCATGTATCTTTTGTTGCATTACATCCTCTTTTGCTCAATACATTGTTGGTTTTGGTGCTAATTTTAGAGTAATTCCATTTGTCAGTAAGGTCTACCACAGCCGCTAAAATTTACATTGTTAGGCCGAACATTTTCCGTTACTACCCGAGTTTTAATCTGGGATCTCCACTTTGTGTATGTGAGTTTATGAGTGGTGCTTACCAATGTTGCCCCGTCCGCAAAAACAGAAATAGACTAATTTCATTTTTTCATGTCTCTTACACATTTATGTATCTAGGGTCTGTTAGATAAGTACTGAACATGACAGTACAATACTGGACAGAACAATACTGAACAACTTTTTTGTCCTGTACATTGTTTGGGGAACAATGAACAGTAGTAGAAAATTGTACTATGGGACAGAAAGTTGCATTGTGATTTTGTTAGCGATAAGAATTTGAGTTTTTGTCCAGTCTCTTGCCCCCACTTTTGTCCAGTACCATGAACAGTTTCCAAATCAAACATGGTGCAACTGTAGTTGTCCAGTATAGTCTCTTGTTTTTTAGCAAATCAAATGCACCCCTAAAGTCTAATTGAATTAAGTTATTTGGACTTATCTACGGGTATAAGCACCTGTGGCACTGTTGGAGAGAACTTATAAAAATGTTTAGGACATGTTCGTAAGTTGTTTTCAGCTTACTTCTATTAGCTCTCTATGATAGCTTGCAAAAACAACTTAAGTAAAATCAAATTGACTCTATTTTATCTTTTTTTCTTATTATGAAAATAATTTATCCATTAAACACTTATATGATACATAGTTATGTTATAAGTATTTAATTAAGATGCTTACCCAGACACAACTCAATTTCATATCTACAAGCATTAATTAATTGTTTAAATATATAAATATAGGTACAAGATAAAAATGGAGAGAAAAGATGGAAGCAAGTTGATGTGAATTTGAAAGACCATGTAAAAACTCCAAAATTTCCAGAAGGCAAAAGAGTGGAATTATATGAGAAGTGTTTTCTTGATTACTTATCAAGGATATCAATTGAGCAACTACCAGAAGGGAAACCATTATGGGAAGTTCACATAGTGAATTACCCTACAAGCAATGATTCATTAGGCGCAGTGATATTCAAGCTTCACCATGCATTAGGAGATGGTTATTCACTAATGGGTGCACTTCTTTCTTGTCTTCAACGTGCTGATGATCCATCTCTTCCTTTGTCTTTTCCTTCTCTTAGGCCACCAAAACAAGAACCTTCTTCAACTAAAAGTTTTTGGAGAAAGTTTTCTTGGACAATGTCCTCTGCTTTCAATACTGCTTCAGATTTTGGATGGAGTATATTAAAGAGTAGTATTATTAGTGATGATATAACTCCTATTAGGTCAGGAGATCAAGGTGCTGAATTTCATCCAATTTCCATATCAAGCATGGCATTCTCCATTGATCATATCAAAGACATCAAGTCTAGGCTTCGAGTGGTATGTACGATAAAACTTTTGTTGTTGTGAATTTGCCTTTTATTTTCACCTTTTTAACCCCTTAATTGAGAATGTTTGTTCAATATAATCACTCACCTCCCAAACATACCCTTAGGAAATTAAGAAATTAGTATTGTGTTGTATTCCATTCGAATGTTGATCTCGTTAGTTGTATTTGTAGGAAGTAGTCAACTACGATCCTATATGTAGAGCTGTTAAGTTGAGCCGGCCGGCCCGGCTCAGCCTTACTCACTGGACCAACTTAAAAGTGGGTTGGGTTGAGCCAACCCAATTGTCAATTAGGTTGTGTTTTTTATAGCCCATACCAATCCAAAACACCGAGTCAACAATCCACTATGAGGACTTCCTTTTCTTGTTTTTGTCCGTATTCAATTGGAGAATTCCTAATACTCCTCTCATCTTAATTGCAGAGTGTGAACGATGTGGTAACCGGAATAGTGTTCTATGGGACACGACTATACATGCAAGAAATGGACTCCAAATCAATGGGAGCCAACTCCACAGCATTGGTATTATTCAATACAAGAAACATTGAAGGTTACCAATCAATAGATGAAATGCTCAATGCTAAAAAAGCAAAGGGTCCATGGGGGAACAAAATTTCCTTCTTGCATGTACCAATACCAAAATTAAGTGATACCAAAATTTCAAACCCATTAGAGTTTATTTGGGACTCACATAACATTATCAAGAGGAAGAAACAATCTTTTGCTGTGGCACTTATGGGAACACTTTTGGACATTGAAGGCAAACTTAGAGGACAAGAGGTTAGACACTTTTTAAACTATCGCTCTTTAATTAGAAATCACCTCGACTTTAAATATAAGCAAAATTTTCTATGTATTTTGTCTAAATTGAAGTTAGTTTTTTTTTTTTTGTTTCAGGCTGTAGCTGAACATATAAGAAGGACAATAACAAAATCAAGTGCAGTTGTTACCAACTTGACTGGACCAATACAAAAAATGTCTTTGGCTAACCATCCTGTCAAAGGCTTGTACTTCACATTGGCCGGTGGACCTGAGGTATCATCACTTCACTTATAGTCCCTTTGGTAATTTTTATAAGAACAATTTGTAGTTTTAGATTCATTGAATAACTTATAATAGTGACCGGAGTAGTATCTTTATTTTAATTTAATCGCTTATGAAACTGTGCATTAATATATATTTTTGTTGGCTGGTGATTAACATCGTCTAATTTTATGGGTTTGCAGAGTATTGTGATTTCAATAATGAGCTATATGGGTGTGCTAAGAGTTACTCTAAAAACGGAAAGAGATTTCATAGACGAAGAGAAGTTAAAGTCATGTATGCAAAGTGCATTTGAGATAATACTGAAAGCAGCCACGGAAATTCCCTATGGAACTGATTAAAAATGTTGTATATCGTTTTGGCTCATTGGAATTGCTTATTACGATTGGTTTTTCTTCATTGATGTTATTATTACTAAGGATTTATCGAGCCTCGATAATTCAATTAGTTTGCTGTACGAACAATTTTTTATTAATTTGTAAATAGCTCTTTTATAATTGTTAATCTAAATATACGATTCCAAATAAGGAACTATAAGCCCCCCAAACGTAACGTACCCCAACCTATTATGTAGTAGTGTCATAGAGAATGAATCTTTGATTGCCAAGTAGTTATAGGCTACCCAAGAGGAAGAAGAAAAACTTGAATCATCAAGATTGCTTTGTAATGACGTGTTCCAAAGAAGACCATTTTTATGTAGTCTATTTATTTTTTTTTTTTTGACAAATTATGTAGTCTATTTATTATCATTTTAAACTATGACTAAAATTTATATGTTTTCACAAATTAAAATAAAATTTTCATTTTTGTCTTCTTTTTTCAATGAAATTTCATTTGTCTTGAATCCTCACTTAGAGATCATATTCTGGAACGATCCCAACCTTTCTATGGCCCAACTAGGATCTAGATTGTCTCAGGTGCTGCTGATATGCTTAATTTTATTTTTAGAGTTTCAGCTGTACCCGATGTATATTTGTCCTTTAGAAGACCTGATGATGCTTTCTTTGTAAGCTAGTGGCATTCACTGTGTAATGTTTTGGTGGCCTTTGCCCGTGTTCAATGACATATTGCATATTTGACAAAAAAAAACTAGTCTAAATATTTATTTTGCACATAGTAATAGTGTATTATAGGATATAATTTTCTTAATAACGATTTGGTGTCTCAATTAAGATCTTAATTAGATCAGTTTTGACTGTCCACATGATTTTTTAATTAAAGGAACTAAGTATAATTATTTATCATAAGTAAAATCGCATGATGCTTATTCAATTGTATTTGCTGATTGTTTCTTTAATCTTTTTGACAGCATGACAGAAACAAAATGTAAAGAAGCAGCTATGATATTTTGGGCGATATGGAAAAGAGGCAACGGTAAAGTGTGGGAAGATGTGATGAAACCAGTGGCTGTTTCGCAGCAGCAAGTTATGGATTTTCTGCGTGATTGGGAGCTGGTACAACAGAGACCGAGATGCACCAGCAGCAGCGCCGCACCAGTAACGCCTACGGTCCAGCAACAATGGCAACGACCAGAATCGGGAGTGTTGAAATGTAATATTGACGCAGCTTTGTTTGGTCAACACGGCAATTACGGCGTTGGTTTGTGTATCCCCTACGAGAATGGAAGGTTCACGGAGGCAAAAACAATGTGGTTTGAAGGAATTCCGAAACCCCAAGAGGCGGAAGCAATGGGACTTTGGCAAGCATTGAAGTGGTTGATGGAGCTAGGCTTGGAGGCGGTGGCGATCGAGACAGATTGTCTTTCTGCTGTCAATGCGGTGAACAAAGCGTCTATCCTCAACACTGAATTTGATGTCATTATTTCTCATTGTAAAAGTTTACTTTCTAGTAATCCAAGCTTTCGGTTAAGTTTTATTCGGAGGCAAACAAATCTTGTTGCTCATTCGCTTGTAAAGGCATCAAGAAACTATGTTAACTCCCAAGTTCATTATTATAGTCCACCTTGTATTGAAATTCTTATTGAAAGTGAAATAATATAAGTTTATTTGAGTCAAAAAATAAGTAAAAACAAAAAGAAAACATGCCCTTTAGAAGAAACTACTATATAACTATAATCAAAAAGACAAATTTGCCTTTGAGAACAAGTCAAGAGGTGACCGGCGACATGCAACCAGGCCAAAAACTTGATTTATTAATATATTTTTTTCTATCAGAACTTGATTTATTAATATAGTAACAAACAAAGGAGAATCATTTTCCACCCCATATAGAAACAAAAGGAGAATCATGCAAGTAAATCATCAAATCTGAACCAAGATATATTTGGAGAAACAACTTGAAAGATTAATCTGAAGCATCAGCAGTTATGACTTATGAGACTAAAATCATGGGTCTCTAATTATTCATTACAATGAACCCAAAGTTTTCATTAAATCCAAAATTATGTAACACCAAACTACCCATTTAATTGAAGAAAACTCACTTCTATTATTAAGCCTCTTTAAACACATATTTAGAGGGAGCTTCAGTGAGAGAATTTATAAAGCATATAATGCTTGTAAGGCTTTTCAGGTGTCACAATTGTTGAAGGAAAATTAGGATGATTCACTGAATCAGGGAAAGCTTGAGTCTCCAAACATAATCCAGCATGAGCTTTATATAAATATCCACCTTTCCCTTTCACATCAATAATATAGTTACCAGTATAAAACTGCAAACCAGGAGCATTTGTATAAAGTTCCAATACTCTACCAGATTTCTTATCTTCCACTTTTGCTGCTAACTTTATCTTTTTACCTTTCTTACCATCCAACACATAATTAATGTCATAACCTTTAGTTTTAGCTAGCTGATTGATTCTGCTTCCAATAATGCGTGGCTTAAGGAAATCATATGCAGTTCCTTTAACTGAAGCCAATTTTCCTGTGGGAATGAGTTTGTCATCAACAACTGTGATTTTTGAACCATAGATTTGTACTTCCTCATTTAGAATATTGCCACTGTTTTGGCCTCCTAAGTTCCAATAAGCATGGTTTGCTAAATTCACTGGTGTAGGCTTGTTAAGAGCTTTTGCTTTCATAATTATCACTAATTGATTTTTTCCAGTTAGAATGTAGCTCACAGTTGCTAGCAGATCACCAGGAAATCCTGAAACAAATTAAAGTGAATTGATATTATAAATTTGAATATTTTTATGAGATCCAAGTTTCGAACCGAGGTAACTACGGGAACTATCCAGCCTAACAACCAGTTGTGCTAGGCGTTAGAGATATTTTTTTGTGAGAAATTAATATATACATATATATATATATACACACACACGTGTGTGTAGCATCAAATTCCAACTACAAAGAAGCATTTTGTTTACCTTCTTCACCATCAAAACTGTGGTAACTGAAGGTGATACTTGGAGTGTGACCTTCTTTTTGATACCTTTTAACATTCCAGATAACATCACTGAATCCTCTGGATCCGCCTAATTAGTTGCACAACAAATTAAGGACTATTGAGTATATTATATATGAGATGTGGTGTTATATTGATAGTAAAACTTTGGTTTAAATATAATTCATTTTTTTTGCTTAAGGTTCAATTTTAATATACCATGAAGTGTATTGTTTCCTTCATTAGCAACTAATTTGTAATGGATTCCATTTAGAGTAAATTGAGCTCCTCCAACTCTGTTGGCAACTCGGCCAACTGTAGCTCCAAAGTATGTTGAATCATTCTGCATATAAAATTAGCATACAGGTCAATTCTTACTAACAGTGTTCTCTATTCAGTCATTTTAGAGTGTACAGCCGATAACAACCATTTTAGAGTTTTATATTATGTTTCTCTCCATTTAATTATTATGTGAAGCATATAATAATAATCAATGTCACAAACCTATTAACTATACCACTGACTTCATGATTCAGGACTAACTATAGTAACATTAAATTAATCGTAATCAATCAATTATTGAGTAACCTATGTTTTTGCTTATTTCAAATTATAGACTATCTAATGATAGTAACCTTTAAATTAGTACTTTAATCTTTTAAAACAATAGTAGTAACTTTTAAATTTCATTATTTCGAATTGTTTTAAAATAAGAAATACTGTTTAAATTTCATTGTTCTAGTTTAGTATATTTATTTAGTTAAATTAAAAATATTAATAAAATAAAAGTTACTAACCCCTTTACTACTTAATTATTTTTTATCCTAAATACGGATAAATTAATAATGGACCTTTTTTTGGTCAATCTATTCATTTTTTTATTATAGAGAGCGTTTAATAATTTGAAATCTCTACTAATGAGGATGTATTAAATAATAGAAAAAGTATTAATATTTTTCTATTTGCCAACCATGACGAATAGGCAAGTCAAAATGGAAGCATGTGATTCACTCAATACCACTCTTTTAAAACTCGGACCGTGGCCGACTCGGTGAAGGTACCGGGTCACTGGGTCAAGAATCGGACCGAAGGGTCGACAGTTGAACCGCATGACCAAAATCGGGACCGCATCACTCGAACCCGGTCTCTATTTCGCGAATTTTCAATACCTATATAGTATATAATATAAATTTCATACTTGTAAAATTAATAACTATATTTATTTTATATCTACTAAAATATAAAAATTAATATCTTAATTTATTAATATTTTTAAATTTATTCATATATAATACTAATCTATTTTAGATCACACAAATTAATATGTACTCAACAAATATGGTGCTTGTATTTGCTAATAATGCAATAATGAAAAAGAAAAAGATGAAAAAGAGCAAAAGAAACAGATTAAGCGACGTCGTTTTGATAATAAAAAAAAACACAACCCGGTCCAGATCAACCCGGGTCACCGGATCACCGATTTTCTCAAAAACCGGCCAAGTCACACCGGTTTTCATCGGTTGGCTGCATTTCCGATCCACCAAGCTGACCGGCTTGGTTACCCCCCGGTTCTCGGTTCGACCGGTCCGACCGGCCGGGCCGAGCCGGTTTTTAAAACTATGCTGAATACTATAAATCGCAAAAGACACAATTAACAATTATCATTAAAACAGATTAACTTGACAAATATCACTATTAAATGAAAATAAATTGGATGGTTGGGCTATTTTTTTCCAAATATCTATCTACACTTTTAACAAATGACTAATCTCAGTTTGTAATTATGAGTAAATTTCACACTAACCAACACCATCTTTGTCCACTACGGGAATTGAATTTGAAAACACTCAATTGACTTTTTGTGTTCCAGGGTAGCTTATGCCACTGGGCTGACGCCTAACTAATAATAGTAATAATAATAATAATAATAATAATAATAATAATAATAATAATAATAAAAATAATATAGTATTGGGTTAAGTTGAATGGATTAGTTTCTTACAAGTAGTCAATTAAGGGTCAAATTTCACGTGTCCACATGTTCGGCCGTATCTCAAACATGAAACAAGAGAAAAGAACAAGATAATGGGTTGAAATTTTGATGTATGTGGGGTCTAAGAGTGAGTTAATTTGAAGGAAATTTGTGAGGAACTGACAAAGTATACTACAAATCATAGCTATCTTACTTTGTCTGAAACCTAAATGTAATAGCTATGACATGTTTGTTTAATCCAAGTTGTTGAAGGAGATTTCTATTGCACAAGAAAAGAAAGCACAAGGTTAGAAGAAATTAAGAGTTGGTAAACTTACAGTATAATCCTTAACTGAATCATATCCCAAAACAACATCACCCAATTTTCCTGAATATATAAATGGGTTACAAGACAGACAGTGTGTGAATTTTCATAAATTAAACAAAACACATTCGAAGATCTGAATAGAAAGCAGAGGAAGAGTAGGTACCATTCTTATCAGGAAGAACAAGAGATAAAATTGAAGCACCCCAATTGGTTACCTTCAAAGAAAGATCACCTTTCTTCAGCTCAAATATCCCAATTTTTTCTTTCTTAACTGACCCATTCACAGAAGAAGCTAAGAGTAGTAGACATAGCAGCAGCAGCACAAAGATCTTGCTCATTCTTTTTTCTTGCAATAAAATAAGAAAGAAGGGGTCACCTCAAAAGAAAATGAAGACTAGCTAGGGTAGGTAGCTAATGGATCATATAAAGGGGTAGGGAGAGATTGATTGATAAGAGAGGTAATTGTGATAGGGAGAGAGAATGGGCAATAATACTATTGGGGTTTAAGGCACTATGCTATTTCCGGCTTGTGTTGTTGCATAATGGACTGACTCAGCACATGACAATGGATGAGGCGGAGCTTCTTAAGTAGTAATCCTTTATGTGTGCTAAATTACTCCCAATTCCTAAAATTATTGATTTTCTATTTTCAAAGGTTTGAATTTTGCCTGTGGACTTTTGCTGGTTGTTTTTTGGTTTCCAGTGTTTGATTGTTCAGTTACAAGAAAAAGAGTTTAAATTTTAATTATTAAAGTCTGGATTAAAATAAATTTGACTTTTTTTTTACCCCCCAGTTTTTAAAAGAATTCCGGAATTACCCCAAATGACATAATTTCGGAAGTCAAAAATGTGTTCCGGAATTATCCTCTTTTGAGGTAATTCCGGAACACAGTTTTTAAAAGAATTCCGGAATTACCCCAAACGACATAATTCTGGAAGTCAAAAATGTGTTCCGGAATTATGTGTTTTGGCGTAATTCTGGAAGTCAAAAATGTGTTCCGGAATTATGTGTTTTGAAGAATCAGGGGTAAAATTGTCTGATTTGTGCATTATGGGGGTACATGGTATAATAGGGGGTACAAAAAAAAGCCAATAAATTTTAAATTTAAATACAATGGAGAGGTAGTGTTGTGAGAATCGGACAGAAACAACTGGTTCCATCATGAACCGATCAGTCTAACAGTTGGTTCAATTTCAATTGAACTGCAATTCGGTTGAACCGTCAGTTGAATCAGGTTGAACCATTCGAGCTGATTTTTGAGTTGTTTTATTTACTTTTCCTGAAAATTTAATACTTTTTAATTAATTTATTTATTTGTAAGTCATCTTATTCAGCCATAATTGAATTGATTAAACCAATTGAACCATGATTCGAATGTCTTGTCGATTTGTTCTCGATTTTAAAACCATTGCGTAGGAGAAAAGGGTGGTATAAAGGTGGGAATGCGCTATTCGGGTCATTTCAAATAAAAAAGCGGGGAAGGAGGTGTGGATGGAAAAACAAAAGGTGTAGGTAGCACCTCCCTCTTTCCAATGAAATGGATTTTTTATTTATTATATTTTGACCCTCATCTAATATCCAATGAGTAAATATTAAGCTCTAAAAATGAAGCTTCATTTGGCCCAAAACAAATCAATTGAATGGTTTCCAAAAAATTAATTGATAGCTCAGTTGGCGAGTCAAGGGATACCGAATGAGTGTACCAAAAAGAGTACAAGAAAGAGGTCTCGGGTTCAACTCCCGAAAACTAACATTTTTTATCAACCCTGCACTTAATTAGAAACTAAATTTTTTTTGTACCAAAAAAAAAACTAAATCTTTTCAAACTCCGCTGCAATGTGAGGAGGATCTTGTTAATATTTTTTTAACGTAGCTTGTTGGTTGGTAATATGTAAGCATTCTGTGAGTATTCAAAGAGTCTTGTGCCTTTCCCCCAACTTTCGTGATCATAAATAAGCCTTTGAAAAAACACAAATGACTAGCTTTTTCATTCTTCAATTTTATGCATAACAATGCACGCTTGTCCATATAAGAACTAAAGTAAAACAAGTATCGGTACCACATGGCTTATTTAGTATCCAAGCATACAAATAAACTAGGGAGGGAAGTCAGGAGCCCAAAACCTAGGCCTGTTCCATGTTTACTCGTTAATTAGATATTATCGAGGGGGTTCACCGTGGAAACCGTGTAGTGGTTTTCCGGTGTTGTGCTAATACCATGATGTACGTAGCTATCCAGGTTTGGGCTACGAATGGAAATGAATAAAACAACGTAACTATCCAGACTTGGGTTACGAGTAAGATATGAATAAAACACCGCGAGTTGAGTTGTGAGGGGTCACAAAAGAACTCACTGAGATTTTATATATCTAACTGTTTATGTTTTGTGATTTTTACAGAGAAACGTGGAAAAGCTAAGGCAAAGAAGCATGAGTAGCAATTGTACTACATATGAAGATTAAAAAAGATTTTGGAAATCCATTTGACATGTTGCTTAGTTCCCTAGTTGTATAAGTATTTTGATATTATAACTTATAAGTTGTTAAAGTTATGTATCGCTGTCTTTATTTCTATTTGAGATGTTGAACAATAGGTATGAAATGACTTTAGACTTGGGTCTAATGTTATTATGTAATTCCCTTTGAGGACTTATGATGTTGTTTTTAAGTGGATTCTAAGGATGATTTTTTCATCCAATCTAGTTATGTTCAATATCTTAAATTAGAAATATTACTCTGATGTTTGCTTTTATGTGCGTTCCGATATTTCATTATATATGAAATGAGTATGACTTACAATACTAAACAAATGTTTAGTATTTTTTACTAAACTCGTACCGTACCCGTGCATCCGCACGGGCCGATCGCGTTACGTGACACGATTACCTCAAATAGAAACGTTAATTTGAAATCTCATTAATCTAAAATCAATTGTAAAATATAGAGGATGCCTTGCATACGCACATGTGCTGTCGTGTTATTTTTATGAATGAATTTAGACAGTATTTAAATAGTCTGAACATTACCGCGTGAAAATAAAGAAAAATTTAAAGTAGATAAAAAAAGAGTTTCAAATAAAAAATTGATAAATAGAAAAACTAAAAATGTAAAAGTATCATTTAAAAATAATATATGCATTTATCCCGTGTGTTTTTATATATCAGTGCCGTGTTTTTTATATATCGGTGTTGTTATCCCATGTTTTTTTTATATATCAGTGCAACTATCCCGTGTTTTTATATATATCATTGCAATTATCCCCGTATTTTTTTATATATCAGTGCAGTTGTCCAGTGTTTTTTTATGTATCAGTGCAGTTATCTCATAGTTTCAATTGATTACATCTCAAGGTCTTCAATTCGAGTCTTGTGTGTGGCAAAAAATTCTATTGGGAGGGGAGAACCACCTGGTTAGTCGGGTTCTCCGACGTATATTAATTACTTGCAAGGCCAATCTATAATACGCACCAATAACATGGTAACAAAAAAAGTATCTCGTTTGATTCAATGATGGGTACAATTTAAAAATCTTTCCCTAAACTCCATGTTGTTCTTTATTTAAACACACACTAGTACTATACCCGTGCATTCGCACAGGCCGATCGCGTTACGTCATACGATTACCTCAAATAGAAACGTTAGTTTGAAATCTCATTAATCTAAAATCAATTGTAAAATATAGAGGATGACTTGCATACGGACAAGTGCTGTCGTGTTCTTTTTAGGAATGAATTTAGACAGTATTTAAATAGTCTGAACATTACCCCGTGAAAATAAAGAAAAATTTAAAGTAGATAAAAAGGAGTTTCAAATAAAAAATTGATAAATATTAAAACTAAAAATGTAAAAGTATCATTTAAAAACAATATGTGCATTTATCCCGTGTGTTTTTATATATCAGTGCAGTGTTTTTTTATATATCAGTGTTGTTATCCCATGTTTTTTATATATCAGTGCAACTATCCCGTGTTTTTATATATATCATTGCAATTATCCCCGTATTTTTTTATATATCAGTGCAGTTGTCCGGTGTTTTTTTATGTATCAGTGCAGTTATCTCATAGTTTCAATTGATTATTTGAGTTGATTAGTAGATTATTGTAGATAGTGAAAGATAGATAGTAGATTATCAATAACAAATATTTATCCCGTGTTTTTTTATATATCAGAAACAATTATTTGTCCTTTTTTAGGTATTAGTGACAAATATTTGTCGCGTGTGTTTTAAATATTAATCAGTTTAAATAGTCATTAAGTCTTCTTGGTTTTTTAGATAGTAGTTTTCAAAAACTATAATTATCAATGGCAAATATTAATCCCGTGTTTTTTTTATATATCACTGCAGTTATCCCCGTGTTTTTTATATATCCGTGCAGTTATCTGGTAGTTTCAATTGATTATTTTAGTTTCAATTTAATTATCAATAACAAATATTAATCTCGTGTTTTTTTATATATCAGTGCAGTTATCTCGTAGTTTCAATTAGTTATTTTAGTTGATTTATAGATTATAGTAAATAGTAAAAGAGAGATAGTAGATTATCAATAAGAAATATTTATTTTAAATATTAATCAGTAGTTTAAATAGTCATTAAATATTATTGTTTTTTAGATAATAGGTTTATAGTAGTCTTCTTTTTTTTTTGACAACGGTTTATAGTAGTCTTCTAAAAATTTAATTATCAATGACAAATATTAATCCTTTGTCTTTTTATATATTTGTGTAGTTATCCCGTGTGTTTTTATGTATCATTGCAGTTATCTCATAGTTTCAATTGATTATTTGAGTTGATTAGTAGATTATTGCAGTTATCACGTGTTTTTTAAGATAGTAGTTTTCCAAAATTATAATTATCAATGGTAAATATTAATTATAAATTGTCAAAAAAAAATTATTAATATCAATGGTAAATATTAATCCCGTGTTTTTTTATATATCACTGCAGTTATCCCATGTTTTTTATTTATCGGTGCAGTTATCTCGTAATTTCAATTGATTATTTTAGTTGATTAGTAGATTATAGTAGATAATAAAAGTTAGATATTAGATTATCAATAAGAGATATTTGTTTTAAATATTAATTACTAATTTAAATATTCATTAAGTCTTCTTGTTTTTTAGATAGTAGGTTTATAGTAGTAGTCTTCAAAATTTTTAATTAAAGTAATGTTTGTATAAATTTAGAAATTTAGTTAAAAGAATTAAAGTGAAGTGATAAGAGAAAAAGAATAATTATTTATGGGAAAAGTAAAGTAAAAAGAAAAAAAAGGAAGAAAGAGAGTGTAAAAGAAAAGTGAAAAGGAGGAAAGAGAGTGTAAGAAGAAAGAGAAAAAATGAAGAAAGAGGGTGTAAGAGAAAAGTGAAAAGTAAGAAAAAGAGTGTAAGAATAAAGAGAAAAAAAAGAAATAGAGTGTAATGACATTTTTACCCTCAAAAATTTGAGGTGTCTTTTAGATAGAATGTGGGTATTGGTAAAATCATATGTGGTGAATTTGTATAAATCTATAGTAGATGGGTATATAAGTAATTTGCTTATTAATTAAAAAAAAGATTAATCATTATCAGGAGATAATGTAACCGAAAAATTTGGGATTCCTTCCAAAAATCGTGCATTCATCAATTCAACACATTAAATGCCTAAAATCATGGAATTCAATTTTTTCAAATTAAAAAACCGCCAAAAATATTTTTCATCATGGAATTCAATTTTTTCAAATTAAACAACTGCCAAAAAACATTGGTTTTCATCCAAACCCTGACAACCCTGAACCGCAACAAAAAAATCAAAAACCACCACGTAAGTACGGAACATTGGTTAGTTTCGTCTAACCACAGAATTACATAACTTCGGTTAGTTGACTACTAGCCATAGAATTAAAAAAAATTGGTTAGTTGGCTCTAACCACCTAATTACAGAACTTTGGTTATTCATACAAAATAGCCAATTGGTCGTTATACATGTTACTAAAAAATGTGGCAATAAAATGTAACACTAACCACATAATTAGTTTCGTCTAACCATGGAATTACATAACTTCGGTTAGTTGACTACTAGCCATAGAATTAAACAATTTTGGTTAGTTGGCTCTAACCACCTAATTACAGAACTTCATTTTTTATACAAAATATGCAACTGGTCGTTATACATGTTACTAAAAAATGTGGCAATAAAATGTAACACTAACCACATAATTACAGAACATTGGTTAGTTTCATCTAACCACATAATTACATAACTTCGGTTAGTTGACTACTAGTCGCAGAATTACAGAACTTCGGTTAGTGAGCTCTAACCACCTAATTACAGAACTTTGGTTATTCATAAATAGAGCCTATTTCCTTGACGTGCTTCAATGGCGTGGTTCAACGGTGTGCGTTTTTGCATCAACGGTGTGGGTCGCGACCTATTTCCTTGCGTGAGTGCGATTTTGCGACTTCCTTTGTGTGACGCAATTGCGTGCGATCTTGCATTGTTACTACGATCTTGGGCGTGATTGTGATTCAATGGCGTGATTCTTGCCTGCGTTTTAGTCCCATGTTCATCAACTGCATAATGAGACATCAATGGCGTAAAGGAAGAGCGTGCTTCAATGGCGTGGATCAACGGTCTCCGTTTTGCAACAACGGTGTGCGTCCTATTTCTTTGCGTGAGTGCATTTTTGCGACTTCCTTTGCGTGATGTAATGGCGTGCGATGAAGAGTGTGGAATAGATAATAAGAACCTGTAGAAGAAGAAGAACGTGAAAGAAAAAATCAAAAACGTGAAAAAGATAGAAGAAGAGCGTAAAAGAAAGAGGAAATGTAGAAGAGAAAATCGTGGAAGAGAAATTAGTGGAAAAAATCTGGTTTGTTATTGTATTTGTCCCTAAAAAATTGGCCCATTTAATGGCTAATTAAATTAAATTATTTAATGTAATTAATACAAACAAAAGAGGCTGTGACACAAATACCCTTATTCATTATTAGCCATTAGATTGAATTTCATTGAAATTATGTGGATCCAATGGCTTGAGTTTATTTAGTATAATTTACTAAGCTATTGGCTTAGTATCACATTGATATTTTGGATTACCGGTTAACTTAGAACATTGATTTTTATATGTTGATATGCAACGTCATTGCTATACGTTGACATTTTGGATAATTGATATTTTGGTTATATGTTGTGTTAAATTTCGGGTTTGGGGTGGGTTTGGGTGTGGGATAAGTTTTGGGTTTAGAGGTGGGTTCGGGTTTGGGTTTGGGACAGGTAAAAACTACCTTTAAATTTTAAAAAATGAATTCCACTGCGGGGGCGGGGTTGGGGCGGGGATCCCCGAACCCGTTGGGTACGAGGATGGGGATCAATTCTTCATCCCCGTTGGGTTTGGGACGGGGAATGGGGATGAATATGGGAATCGTGGATGGGGATGGGGAATGTTAAACCCGTCCCCACCCCGCCCCATTGCCATGCCTAACCAAAAGGCAACTAAAATTAAAATATCAAATAATGAATTAAGAGCAATCAATAATTTTTTTTAAAACAAACAAAAAATGGAAAACACTCACAGTTCAAGAGTCAAGCTTCTTATATATATATATATATATATATATATATATATATATATATAGAGAGAGAGAGAGAGAGAGAGAGAGAGAGAGAGAGAGAGAGAGAGAGAGAGAGAGGACTATCTATCTACTATAATTTATCTTTTACTATCTACTATCTACTATAATTTACTAATCAACTCAAATAATCAATTGAAACTACGGGATAACTGCAATGACATATAAAAAAACACGGGATAATTGCACTGATATATAAAAAAACACAGGATTTATTTTTGTCATTGATAATTAAAATTTTTGAAGACTACTATAAACCTACTATCTAAAAAACAATAATATTTAATGACTATTTTAACTACTGATTAATATTTAAGACAAATATTTCTTATTGATAATCTACTATCTCTCTTTTACTATCTACTATAATCTACTAATCAACTAAAATAATCAATTGAAACCACGAGATAACTGCACTGATATATATAAAACACGGGATAACTGCACTGATATATGAAAAAACACGATATTATATTTGTCATTGATAATTAAATTTTTTGAAGACTACTACTACAAACCTACTATCTAAAAAACAAGAAGACTAATTAATATTTAAAACAATTATTTCTTATTGATAATCTACTATCTAACAAATTTACTATCTACTATAATCTACTAATCAACTAAAATAATCAAATGAAACTACCAGATAACTGCACCGATATATAAAAAACAATGGATAGCTGCATTGATATATAAAAAAATACGGGATTAATATTTGCCATCGATAATTATAATTTTTGAAAATTACTATGAACCTACTATCTAATAAAACAAGAAGACTTAATGACTATTTAAACAGATTAATATTTAAAACACATGCGACAAATATTTGTCACTAATCCCAAAAGAATGACAAATAATTGTTACTGATATATAAAAAAACACGGGATAAATATTTCTTATTAATAATCTACTATCTATTTTTTACTATCTACTATAATCTACTAATCAACTCAAATAATCAATTGAAACTATGAGATAACTGCACTGATACATAAAAAACACGAGATAACTACACTGATATATAAAAAATACGGGTATAACTGCAATGATATATATATATATATATATATATATATATATATATATATATATATTTATAAACACGGGTTAGCTGCACTAATATATAAAAAAACACGGGATAACAACACTGATTTATAAAAGAACACTTCACTGATATATAAAAAAATACGGAATAAATGCATGTATCGTTTTTAAATGATACTTTTACATTTTTAATTAAATTTTAATATTTATCTATTTTTTATTTGAAACTCTTTTTTTTATCTACTTTAAATTTGTCTCTATTTTCACGGGGTAATGTTCAAATTATTTAAATACTGTCTAAGTTCATTCATAAACATAATACGACAGCACCGTGCGTATGCACGGGTATCCTACTAGTTTTTTTTTAAAACAAACAAAAAAGTGGAAAAAACTCACAGTTCAAGAGTCAAGCTTCTTTTATATATATATATATATATATATATATATATAGAGAGAGAGAGAGAGAGAGAGAGAGAGAGAGAGAGAGAGAGAGAATATATATATACAAATAGATTATATTATATTATATTATATTTTAATATATTATATTTTTATATTATATTGTACTATAGTATATTATTTTGTTCTTAAACATATTTAATTAGTTAAAATTAAAATATCATTTTTTTTATAAATATAAAAATATTTAATTAATCTTCTATTAAGAGAATCATTGAATAAGTTAGTGGCAATTAAGTTCTTTAATAAAAATGTCTAAATTATAAACAAATATTTTAATACATAAAAATCTTGAAAAATTTGTGGAGCTTTCTTCGGGGTTTCCTTTACCTATAGATATAGATTATTTATTTTCAATATCTTCTGGTCCAGAGATTACAAGTAGTCTATATTATTTGGTCCAACTTCTAGCTAGTGCTCGTTGAAGTGTCGAACCCATGTATATCATTCACAATTAAAAACCATAAAACATATTATCTGATCCCATGATCATGTCTTGTTTATTTTCAGCACAAATTATAGAAGTTAATTTGGCTTAAACGCAAAAAGCATAAAGTGAAGTTCCAGCAGTGAGGTTTCCCAAGAGTGGTCCCAAATTAAACGTATATCCATTTCCAAAATATATGCAGCCATCACTAATAGACATTCCACCATAAACTGTTGATCCAGTTTCATAAGACCATAAAATTTCACCAGTCTTGCCATTTATTGCATAAATAGGTCCATTTCCTTTAACAGATCCTGCAAAGACAATGCCATTAGCCACACTAACAGGACCATTAGCCGTTGCATTACTAGGATTGGCTATTGACCATAATATCCTTCCACTCTTTGCTTCCATTGCCACCCAACCTCCACTAGTTATTGTCTTGTTGGATGGTTTAAGTGTGAAGTTCTTCCCATCTGAATTTACAATATTTGTATACACTCTTTCTTTATCTGTTGCTGCTCCCCATGTTCCACCTCCTATTGTCCCTCCTGGCCCAGCTTCCTTCACAAATATAACCAAATATGAAAGATTCTAATGGACAAAAGGCACATGATTTTTTGTTAAAAATATAGAATAAGTGTATTAATTTAGTCCGTAACACTTTCTAGATTGCATTTTATATTGTTATTAAAATCATTAATACCCTAAAATAGTATATGAAATTGAACGGTCTTCTATTATATTCAATTTAGTCCCTAAAATTATCTGTCAAAAATTAGTATGATTGAGAATTTTCAAATTTAGGGATCAATTAATCAAAATTTTGTTAATTGTAGGGTTGCATCACCCCCATTTTATATACAAGAACATTGGCGCCTACCGTGGGATCATCGGTAAAAACTCATTTCCCGACGGTCTCACAAGACAAAGCTGAGTGCTTCCACTACAGTTATAGTGGAAACACGACGTTCAAACCAGACTACCAGTAGTGAAGTTCAGGAACCAGGCGACGAGATGCAGCAGATGCAAAACTCCATCAGGACACTAGAGCAGCAAAATGAAGAATGACGACGAAGAATCAGAGCCATAAATTCACTTTTTAAAAAATAAAAGAGTCAGAGCACTATCACTAAAAGGTCTCACGCTTTCGGTCTCTCTCTCCCACTTTCAGTTCTCTTTACGTTTTTCTCTCCTCTCACTTTTGCAACAACTAATTCTAATCTTCCATTTCATCTTGATTCTCTTAGTTGTTGTTGATTTAGGGATAGATTATAACAAATGTGATCAAAAATTGAAATACCCAATATTGGTGCATGGAAAAATCATATTTTTTTTTCTTTTTTTTGAAATTAAAATGTTGTAAGTTCATGAAATCTGAAATTGAAAAAAGTGTTACAATAGATACTAACTTTTGCTGTGAGATTCATGAACAAATTTGCAGATGGAACCCATGGCCTACACCAGCTCAGTTTGCAGCACATGTAGCATGACCCGGGGACGGTCCTATTTCCCAAAAGGGGGAGGAAGCAGCACATGATGGAGTTGCCACTCATGTTCAAGGAGATGCTGAAAATGCTGGAGGAGCAGAATTTGGAGATGATTTCATGGATCGACCTGAAGACTTGGACCAGCCAACTTACTGAGTTTGTTTTACATGCGTTAAATGTTTTAGCTGTTTAATTTTCGTATTTAATTTACTTTGTTTCAGCACTTAACTACTTATGTTTGGTTTGAATTATGTTTCGAGATTTGTTTTGGTTGATTTTCTTTTGGAATTTGGAACTATTTTGGTGTTGAGTAAAATGAACCTTTGTGTTAATTGGAAAACACATTTTGGGTTAAAGTTTAGAGATTGATTTGCAGGTTTCAAAAGGGTCTGTGTAAAGGAAATTCTGACATGTGGTTTTTGAAAAATCAAGCTTACATTTTGAGAAACTAAAAAGAAAAAGGTTTTTTGAAAACCTTTAATTCACAGTAAGATCATGTGATTGCACTCATTGTCTGTCAAATCTGACACATTGCACAATCAAAAGTGGATTTTAACTTGAAATAACATGAAATTGTTTGAAAAACAGAACATACACATTTTGTGTGAATGAGTGAAACACATACACTGGTTATAAATCTTCACTGTTTCATAGAAATTGATTTTGTTTGAGCCTCATGTTATTGCACAGGTCAAGGATACATGGAAAGGATCAGGGCAGTTCATTTCTGTAAACCCACTAAGCCAAAAAGGCAACCCAATGATAATATCATTTGTCTACCCAACTCTGAGCCTTAAAATAAAAAATTTAAAACAGAACCATCAAGCCTATGAATTAAAAAAAAAGAAATATCCTTACCCTATGTTTTAGGATAAGAGAGCAACCTTTTAGGTGATGGTCTATACTAAGTTGGGGAGAAAAGTTTAGTGTGACATAAAAGAATTTCAGGGCATTATTTGTGGTGTGGCATAAAAGGGTTTAAGGGCATTATTTGTATGTATAAGAAAACAATTTTCATGATCAAAAGAAGATTGATCTTTTATGTTTTCAAAGAAAAAAAAGATAAATGAAAAAAAAAACAAAAAAGAGTTGTGTTATTTATTAGTGCATTTGTATTATATATAAGTGATTGCAATTAGTATCTAAATAGTGAATAGAATTCTTGGTTGCTCTTTTAATCCTAAAGCATATTTTCTTAACCAGAAAAACCAAGTTTGTTTGTAGCCCAGCCTCATTACAACCCTGAAAAAACCCTATTGATCCATGATTGAATTGATTGATGCATTGACTTGTGAGACAAGTAACAAAATTGATTGAAATGATTCAGTGAATGATATGAGAGAAACACTCTTCCTACCTGGTGTTTACTGTGATTTTTAGTAAACACCGCTAGTTTCACTACACGTGTTACTTGCGAGATCAACTAGGAATCTCAGGCCATTTGTGATCAAATTTTACTAAGAATTGTTGATATTTAATAGAAGTGTAGAAACTTACAATAAAGTACAAGAATTTGTAAATGTGAGAAAAGTAATCAGAATGCAGTAAATGTAAGCGAAGAAGATGACAAAGTACAGAAATCTAAAGGAAATGAAGACAATTATATAAAGAAGTGGTGCGCAGAATCATACATGAATTCCTGTTGACTCTGTTTTCTCTGTTTGCGGAAGTAGAGTGTTTAGGAAAATATGTGTAATGAGTTTTGCGACCCTTTTCCTCTCTACAGAACTCTTATTTATAATACAAATAAGACTATAACTGCCCAGCAGTTTTCTAAAACAAGATAAAGCAGAATAACTGCTACAAGATAAGGCAAAATAACTGCTATTTCGACGTGTTTCTACTTCAATTGTCTAACTGCTCTTTCTCTTCGACCAAAGAATCAAAGTCCCTTTCGACAGATCTCTATAGCTTTACTTGTTTCGCTGTCTATAATCTTCTCTCAGTCGAAGTGTGCCCTTTTTTCCAAATTCGCTAAGTCATGCTCTAGGCTGCTTTCCTTTGGTTATTGCTTCTTGAAGTCGAAATTATATCTTGGTGTCGAAAATCTGCCTTCTTTCTGAAAATATTAAGTCAAACCCTGTTGACTGCATTTAATATTAGCCTGTCGAAAATGCAGGCTAACAAATTGCCCCCCCAAAAAGACGTTTTCGACTGAGTTTTTGAATGAAAATAGAAAACGGCTTTTTTGAAACTTTTCGACTATCCCATGAAATCTCATGCTATTATTGCATATCTTTTTTCAGAATACGAGGGGACGTTTCTGAGCAAAAACAGAATTTGCTGGTGCCTTCTTCTAACGAGAATGCGCCACGTGGACAATTGACTGTCTCACGTTTCCCACTAACGCCACGATTGCCAAAGCAATTTTTTTTTATTTATTTTATTTTATTTTTTAACGTGGTGAAACGGCTATAAAAGGGAAGTGGTGCCTTTTCATTTCTTTTTCTGAAACTTCAACTTCTCCTTCTCTGCGCAAAAAACTCCATTAAAGCAACTTCAACTTCTCCTTCTGCATTTCTTTCCTCTTATTTGCCTTACGAAGCAAAGCGGATACTATTAAGCATTTCCATTTCTTCACTAACTTCCTGTTTCCAACAATGGCATCTTCTTCTACGGTAAAAACCCCTGCTGTAACTCTTGGGAAGAAAACCTTGGTTTCTGAACCTGCTCTTACTCTGGAAGAAACCCAAATTTACAGGTCTCGGGTACTTATCCCTGTTGGGGATTCTTCGGCGCAGCAGACAGGAGAGGGAAGGGAGAGCGACGGCGCTAGAGAGAGGAAAGGGAGCAATAAAACAGTGAGACTGTAAAGTGATAGAATTAGGTTAAAAGGCAATCAAAAACATTATTATTCACTAACTAGTGATCCCTATTTATACACAAAACCTAAAGTCAGGCCCAGGCCCATATTTCGACTAGGCCCAATATGCCAACTACTAACTACACTTTCGACAGCTACTTATTACAAATACAAGCAATACACAATTACAAGGTATATTCCAATATTCCCTCCTAATTTGTATTGCTACGTGACATCATTCCAAGCATTGTCCTCAGTTCTTCGAATCTTCCTTTCTGCAATGGCTTGGTCATTGTTTCTGTCGAAGTGTCCTTTCTGCAATGCATTGGTCATTGCTAAGTGACACTTCTGTTTTGGCCCCCAGTCACCAGGCGGCAACTCTGCATATAGCCAGAGTTCTTGTTCCTCTGTCGAATCTTTCCTGTCGAGAGGAATTCGGCACCCATGTGCCCAAAGTGTGTTGCCTGATCTTGCCCACACTCTGTCGAACCTGTGTTGCCCCTTGTCGAACTGTTTCGAACTCTGTCGAACTGGGCTGCAACTTTTCGATCTGTTTTGCCCCTTTTCGAGCTGTTTCGCACTCTGTCGAACCGGGCCGCAACTTTCAATACTTGGTGCCCAATACAAGGGTTCTTTCTCAATGGTTACTAATTTTGCCTTACCCTTGGCCACTTCACCATCTATTGCCTTCTTTTGCGCTGGAAGTTCGACTAGCTTCCAGGTATCATTCTTCTCTATTGATTTCGACTCATCAATCATAGCTTCCTTCCACTCCTTTCGACTAAGAGCTTGCTCCAGACTCACTGGTTTTGCTTCAGCCATTAGTTCGAATTGAGTTAACTCTCCCTCTGCAGTTACAGCAGAATCTGGGATTGTGTCGAAATCATTTAGCTCTACTGATTTCTGCCTTTCCCTTTGCAACCTTCTGAGAGGTTCGACAGCAATGGGTTCTTCTGGCTCTTCAGTTTCGACCTCGTCGACATCCTGATCACTCTGATCATGAACTTCTTCTAAGTCCATTGTTGTCGGTTTTTCACAACATTCTTCGACAGTTCTCTTCAGGCAATGTTCTTCGACAACCTGCAATTCGACACACTTCTCTTCGACACACTTCTCTTCGGTCGAATTTGTATCTGGTTTCAACAACAGCAACTCTGGGTCTATAGTCGTCATAAATGATAATTCCTCATCATC
This sequence comes from Astragalus membranaceus, assembly GCA_039519185.1. NCBI lineage: Eukaryota > Viridiplantae > Streptophyta > Magnoliopsida > Fabales > Fabaceae > Astragalus > Astragalus membranaceus. The sequence continues at coordinate 123,444,292 of CM076854.1, read as the reverse complement.
GTTGCTGGCTATGTTGGAGGTATCCCCAGTGTTTCGACTGGCCTGCCACACACACATAGCACAAGTATTTTGAGCATTACATGTGTATCCACTTATACAAGTGTTCACACTGTCCTGCTCGCTACTTTCAGCAATTTCGTCAAGATGAGTGTTATCTTCAATCTCATCTTCGACTGCCATCAGCACTAGCCCATCTGAGTCGGAGTCTGTGTCACTGTCACTCGCAAAATTGGCTTCAGCATCTCTAGAAACCTTCTTGTTTTTACACCTGTTTCTATAATGCCCAAATTGCTGACAGTTGTAGCATTGCACTTTCGACAGGTCACCTTTCTTGTCGAAAGATCCCTTCTTCTTGTCGAAATCATTCTGCTTACTGCTTGATCCTTCTTCTCTACCTCTTTCGACCCTGTTACTTGCCTTCCAATTCTTCTTAGAGGAATATGAAAGTAAGGCTTGTTCAGTTTCTCTCTCTGAACTTCTCTGCCTTATCCTCAATTCATGTGCCTCTAAGGAACCCTGAAGTTCATCTAACTTCAATGTATCTAGGTCCTTGGATTCTTCAATGGCTGTAACAACGTAGTCGAATTTCTCGGTTAAGGATCGAAGCACCTTTTCGACCTTCTTCACTTCTTCGACAGTCTCACCATTTCCCCTCATTTGATTAGTTAATGCTACTAACCTCGTAATAAATTCGCCAATCGATTCTGCTTCTGACATCTTCAGGGCTTCGAACTGCTTTCTGAGCGACTGGAGTCGAATCTTCTTCAATCTGTCTGCTCCGCCATACGAGCTCTTGAGGATGTCCCACGCTGCCTTTGCTGATTCACAGTCGATGATCAGGTTCAGGACATTCGAATCGACACACTGGTGAAGTAAAAACAGCCCTTTTCCGTCTCTCTTTCTCATCGCATTGTGGCTGTTTCTCACCGCTTCTGTGGCGTCATCTGCCACGGGTGGAACTCCATCGTTCACGATGTCAAGTACATCTTGATATCTGAACAGCACCTTCATCTGCGAACACCATCTCTCAAAGTCCTTTCCATCGAAAATGGGGAGGCTCCCCGGAATACCTCCACCATAGTTATCTCTCGCTGCCATGGATCTTAAAGCTTTGATACCAGTTTGTTGGGGATTTTACGGCGCAGCAGACAGGAGAGGGAAGGGAGAGCGACGGCGCTAGAGAGAGGAAAGGGAGCAATAAAACAGTGAGACTGTAAAGTGATAGAATTAGGTTAAAAGGCAATCAAAAGCATTATTATTCACTAACTAGTGATCCCTATTTATACACAAAACCTAAAGTCAGGCCCAGGCCCATATTTCGACTAGGCCCAATATGCCAACTACTAACTACACTTTCGACAGCTACTTATTACAAATACAAGCAATACACAATTACAAGGTATATTCCAATAATCCCCTTCTCTAAACCTTCAAATCATGCATTCTTAGGCCCTCTCCCTCTTGCTGATGATGATTCCTCTAGGATTAGGGACATCTTCCCTAGCTATCATAGACTCAGCCCTAGGATTTTCAGCGAAGGTCCACACGTGATGGATTTTATGAGTAACCCGAATAGGGTTTTTCGATCCTCCCCACCAACTGAGAAAAACATGCCTTACATCGACTGGCTCAACAAAATTGAGTCGAAAAAAGGAGATATTTGGAAGAGCCAGGGAATCTTTGATCTGATCCAAATCTCAAGGTATGGGCCTAAGTATCAAAGCCCAATGCTCCTTTCTGCTCTACATTTTTGGGATATTACTACCAACAGCCTTCATTTGAAATGTGGCATGCTTACCCCTACCCTGCTTGATGTGGCAGCTATAACAGGTTTGAAACCTTTAGGAGAAACTTTCGACCCTGCTATCCAAACTGATTTCGATTTTGACTTCAAAAAGGCTAGCTTTAAAGGTTATATTGAAGAAAAACACGTTACTGAGTCGAAGGATGTTTCTGATGAAGAGCATATTGCCTTTCTCACCTTCTGGTTATCCTTTTATGTCTTCTGTTCTTCGTCACTTCAAGTGGCTAAGATGTATATCCCCTTAGCCATTCAATTACATCAACGTCGAAATATCAACTTGGCTACCCTTATTTTAGGGTCCCTTTTCGACAACTTGAAACAAGGGGCTCTTGATTTGAAAGGACTCAAACCAGAAGGGAAATATTTGGTCTCTGGACCAATTTGGCTGTTTCAATTGTGGCTTCTTGCCACTTTCAATTCAAAATTGATAATGTATACCCCTGATGAGTATCTTGACGTAATTTCTAACAGAGGGGTCGAAGGTGTGCGACTTGCTTTGTTGAAACCTAAACAAATAGGAGTATCTGTCGAAGATCTCTTTTCACAGGCTTTCAACATGTTTCTGAACTGTACAGAATTTTCTCCTTCTATGGCCCCTTTTGCTGGAAGAAATTACGGGCCACATTGGTTCACTAGGGAATTCCCTGCTACCAACCCTGATGAGGAGCAAGAAACCAATCAAATTTGGAGAGCATTTTTAACTCCTCAACTGCTGTCATCTCGAATTTCTCCTGGGAAGTCATCAAACCAATTTGGTTTATTCTCATATCATCCAAGTTTATATGCACGGCAATTTGGGTTGTGTCAACTTCGACCCAGCCCTTTTTTCCGGTCTAGAAGAGAACTGTTAGTCCCTGAGAATGAAGAAGAATGGATCAATCGTCTCAATGACTTTCCTGCTGATTCTTTTCGTCTTACTCCCCTCTCCTTTGAATCAACTTTCTCTTGTACCCACAAATTTTATCAGTGGTGGACAGAGTATATCACCAGGAAATTCACTGGTGTCGAAGAGGCAAGTCTATTGGTCAAACTAATATCTGCTTTTCCTTCTTCGCAGAAAAAGAAGACCAAGTCGAAAGGTATACATATTCGAGAAATCCAAGCATTTCAACAATATTTCGAAACTGTATATGATCCGACTAATCTTCGTCGAACTGTTTCTCAAGCTGCAAAAGTTTTTAAACAAAAAATTCTTGATAAAATCCCGACTATGATTTTTCCACCTTATGTACCCGACAAATATTTTTTTGCTTTAACACAAAACAAAATTAGATTTCCACCCTTACCAACCAGTGAACTGGCTCTGGCATTTTGGTCACCCCTTCCAGAATGGTTCATATGTGGTTCGACCAGGGCACTATTTAATTTTTTGAACAACAAAACAGCTGAGAAAGTAGTTCCGACTAAGCAGGACATATACACTTTTGAGGGTCATCTTCATTTAGATATTCAACATATTCGAATCTTGTCTCCCATTAAAGAAGGTGATTCACAAGACTTTTTAGGAAAAATAAATTTCCTTTCTATGTATTTCATATTAACACTTGTTTGTCGAATATTTGTAGCCATTCCTATCACATCGTCTTCGACAGATGGCGCAGCAACAAAGACGAAGAAAAAAGATGTCGAGGCTTCGTCAAAAAGAAAACAACCTCTTCAAGAAGAAAAACAAAAAGTAAGTACTTATCTTTACTCATTGTATTATCTTCTTATACTCTTCGACTAATTAGTCATCCGTTTTGCAGAGTCGAAAAAGAACAAGCAACTCTTTAACATCCAATCCAAAGAAAGCAAGAAATGTCAAACCAAAAGTCATGAGCGATTCAGAGGTCGAAGTTCTCAAAACTTTGCCTCTTTATATTTGTTTTCTTTTTCTTATTCATGCTTATGTGATTGTTGTATTTTCAGTCTGATGAGACACCACTGCTTAGGACTAAACCCATCAAGGTTCAAGTCCCTGAAACAGAAAGAGAGAGAAAGACAAAACATTCTCAAGATGCCTCTAAAACTGTTTCCCAACAAACTTCTGTCGAAAGACAACAACAAGAAGAAAAAGTTCCGAAGAGGCTTATCAAGAAAACCCAGAGTGCACACTCTTTTGTTGAGGACATCATAGCTAAGGTGATCAAATTGAAGCCTATGTTTTTTGGAAACCCGAAAACTTTGTTTATGTGATAATACTTACTTTACTTCATTTTTTAGGAAACTGAAGTCCCAACAAAACAAGCTACGCCTTCCTCCACCCATTCCCCTTCAAAAATAAATGCTTCTGGAGAAGGTGTCGAAGAAAAAGATTTGCCTCAACATACACCTATTGTCGAAGATACACCGTTGGCCGAAAAGACTATTTTTGCTGAAACTGCCCAGGAAATTCCTGCTCATGTCCTGGAGCCTGCTGCTATGGATGTTGATGAAAATCCTGATGTTGGCCACAGTGGAGCTGAGATCAGTATATCTTCTTCTCCAAACATGGAAGAGCAAGTGTACGACGAAGAAGAAAGTGAAGATGATGGTGATAACGAGAAGAGTGAATCTCTTGAGATAGCTAATTCTCCACGTTCTGTGCCCTCAACACATGACACCGCTCTTAACCTTCAAGAACAAGAATTTTTGGAGTTAAAACGCAAAGATCCTCTTGAAGCTTTCAAACGAATGGTGAGCGGTTTATCTTCGACAGAAAGTAAGCTAAGTGCTTCGACTGCTTCTGTTGGCAATTCCTCTGAAGGTCCTAAAGGAAACTTGATTCGAGAGCTTCAAACAACCCTTTTTGATATAGATCTCTTCGAGGCTATCGAAACAAATCATATGCTCTATTACAAACTCAAGTCTTTGCTCAATGAACTTAACAACTCTGGCTCCAGTGACTCTCTTTTATGCTTTATTGTTGAATTTGAACCTTTACTAGAGCAAATTTCCAGAGATATTCAGAGAAAGAAGAGCACTATTGTGAGCAAAGAACGTGAGCTTGAGCTTCTGACAGAAGAAAGTGTCGCCGTCGAAGCCTCAGAAAGCAAGATTTCAGCCTTGGAAATTCAAGCAGCAACTAATTCCAAGGAAATAGAAGACTGTGATGCAAACATTTCGACATACAAGGCTCAAATCAAGGAATTGCAATCGAAGATTGAAGCGGAAGAAAAGAAGAAAATCTCTGTTCAGCAGAAGTCTTCAATTTCTGTGGAGAACGCACTTCGCACTGAGGCAACCCTGGCTATCGAACACTTGGAGAAGGTTCAGAAACATGACGAAGCAGTTAAGAGGCTAACAGAAGAAGAAACTCTTTTAAATACCAGATTGAGGCATGCCAGAGCAGCCTTTGAGAGGCTTAAAGCTTCTTTTGTAATTTAACTTTCCATCTATAATCTGACAGCATTTTACTCGATCTGTATTTTGACAATATTTTCTGGCATGGGTGCCATGTTTATATCTTCACATTCTCTTAATTTTGCGTTATTTTAATTTCTTGCAATATTGGCTTATATCTCTTTAAATACTTGCCATTTATACGCAAAATTCGATTATCAGCACTTAACTCTTCGACTTCATAAGCACCGTTTGAGAATACTTGTAAAATTTTAAATGGTCCTTCCCAATTTGGTGACCATTTTCCCAAGGCTCTATCTTTTTTGTCCATGGGTAATATCACTTTCCACACTAAGTCTCCTGTAACAAAAGCTTTGAATTTCACCTTTTTGTTATAAGCTTTAGCTACTCTTTCTTTTTGCCTTATAAGGATATCTAATGCAAGTAACCTTTCTTCATCTATGTCAACCAATTCATCTAAAATCATGTTCCAATAATGATCTGAAGGAATTTGAAATTGCCTTTGGATCCTGGTTGATTGTAAATAGATTTCGACTGGTAAAACTGCATCATGCCCAAAAGTGAGACGAAATGGAGTAGTGTTAATTGATTCTCTAGGAGAATTTCGACAAGCCCATAATGCTTGATCAAGGGTTTTGTGCCAATTCTTAGGCTTTTGCCCAATATGTTTTTTAATCAAATTAATGATAATTTTATTGGCTGCTTCGACCTGACCATTTGCCTGAGCATAATATGGCGTCGAACTTAATAACTTAAATCCACTTATGGAGGCAAACTCAACCATTTTTCGACCAGTAAACACTGAACCTTGGTCTGTAGTGATGGTTTCTGGAACTCCAAACCTGCATAAAATATAGTTTTGGATAAAAGCTATTACTGCCTCTTGGTCTACGTTAGCTAAAGGAATGGCTTCGACCCACTTAGTAAAGTAATCGATGCCCACTAATATGTAGCGGTGACCTTTTGACGACGTTGGTTTAATTTCGCCAATTATGTCTAAAGCCCATCCTCTAAATGGCCAAGGCTTTACTATTGAGTGTAACTCATTTGCAGGTACATGCTGTATTCCTGCGTGTTTTTGACATTCTTGACACCCTTTAGCAAAATCTATGCAATCTTTAAGCATAGTAGGCCAGTATACTCCTTGTCGAAATAACAGCCACTTCATTTTTTGCCCCGCTTGGTGAGATCCACAAGCTCCACTATGAGTATTGGAAATTGCTAAATATGCCTCACTCTCATTAAGGCATTTAAGTAGGACTCCTTCCGGGGTTTTCTTTAACAATTCGTTTCCAAGAATTACATAGCTTAGAGCTCTATACTTGGTTTTTCGATTTGTTGTCCCTATTGGATTTTCCAAGTATTCGACAATTGGTTTTCGCCAGTCATCATTCGACATATTGTCAATGGCAAAAATTTCGCCACTTTCAATTGGAGGAAGTAGTTCAACACTGTCTGCCCCCCCAAGTTTTGGCATTGACAATTCATCATTTTTATGATCTGTCGAAATCAATTTCTCTTTAATTTCGATTAACTCATTGAGTTTTGTTGGAGATACTTTATAACTTGAAGCAATTTGTGCCAAGTCATTTGCCTCTTGATTCTCAATTCGAGGTATATGCTCAATGTGAACATTGTCGAAACGTTTTAACAAAGTATTGGCAGTGACGAAATATAAGATTAAATTTTCTTTGATGCACTTATATTCTTTGGTTAACTGCTTCACCACTAATTCAGAATCACCTTTAATTTCGACAGCCTTTGCCCCTAATTCTAACAAGATTTCCAATCCTGCAATTAAGGCTTCATATTCAGCCTCATTGTTAGAACAACGCTCTTTGATTTTAAACTTATACTTTGTTGGTATGTTTACTGGTGAAACAATTAATATACCAATTCCAGAACCATTTTTATGGCTTGATCCATCGAAATAAAGTGTCCAAGGTCGATGATTCATTTGACTAACTGTCGCTTCGACCAATGAATGGTCAACAATAAAGTCAGCAACAATTTGTCCTTTGATAGCTTTCAAGGGCTGGTATGTTAATGAATACTCAGATAAAGCTAGTGCCCATTTACCAATTCTATTATGTAATATTGGTTTCGACAGCATGTGCTTAATAATATCGAAATGAGAATGCACATACACATCAACTGGTTTGATATATTGCTTTAGTTTAGTACAAGAAAAATACAAACAAAGGCACAATTTCTCCATTGGCTGATATCTAGTTTCAGCATCATTTAACACTCTACTTAGGTAATATATGGCTCTTTCGACACCATTATCATCCTCTTGTGCTAGCATACCACCTATTGTTAGCTCTGATGCTGCTATATACAATTTCATCACCTTATCTCTGATAGGTGGTAACAATATAGGCGGTTTAACTAAATAAGCCTTAATGTCGTCGAAGGCCTTCTGGTGTTCTGGATCCCACCTGAATAAGTCTTCTTTCTTCAGTCGAAGTAATGGCGAGAACACTTGAGTTTTGCCACTTAGGTTGGAGATGAACCTTCTGAGGAAATTAATCTTTCCTAATAATGACTGAAGCTCTTTTTTAGTCGAAGGGGCTTTCGTTTCCATGATTGCCTTCGTCTTGTTTTGATTAATTTCGATGCCTTTTTTGTGGACAACAAAGCCCAAGAAATCACCTGCACGTACACAAAAGGCACATTTGATTGGATTCATTTTCAATCCATATTTCCTCATTCTTTCGAATGATTTTCGAAGATGGTCTAAATGGCCATTTTCTGTTGAAGATTTGACAACAATATCATCTATGTATACTTGCATAAAATTTTCAATAAAATCATGAAACATAGAATTCATTGCTCTCTGGTATGTTGCACCAGCATTTTTCAAACCAAATGGCATTACTACCCATTCATAAACACCTAATGCCTCTGGGCATCGAAATGCTGTTTTTGACACATCTTCTTCGGCAATAAAAATTTGATTATATCCTGAATATCCATCAAGCATACTTAGATATTCAAATCCTGCTGCCGAATCAACTAGCATTTCTGCCACAGGCATAGGGTATTGATCTTTGGGTGTAGCATTATTTAAATCACGAAAATCTATACAAACTCGTAATGTTCCATTTTTCTTAATAACAGGAACAATGTTGGCTAGCCAATCAACATACCTGGCGGTCCTGATGAAGTTGCTCCTGAGTAATCTTTCGATTTCTTCTTTGATCTTCGACAGAACTTGTGGTGCGAACCTCCTTGGTGTTTGCTTCACTGGTTTTTTGTCTGGTCGAATGGGCAGTTTCAGTTCGACTACTTCTCGTCGTAAACCAGGCATCTCATTGTAATCCCAGGCGAAGCAATCTTTATACTCTTTGAGTAACTTGACTGTTCGATCTTTCAAACCCTTGTCGATTTTAGCACTGATAAATGTTGGCCTTTTTATGGGGCCATCTGCTAAATCAATTTCTTCAAGAGGGTCTTGAGCCTGCATCTTCTTAGTCGAACCCATTGGGTCTTTTTCAAAACCTAAAGGCTCATCATCGTAGATGCAGTCAAGTCTTTGGCCTTCGGCCATTTTGCCTTTATTGTTAACTTCTGGGTTAACTTTTATGGCTTGTTCAACCATATTTTGTTGCAATTTGGCCTCCAAAGCCATATTTTGTTTATTTTCGGCCACATAAGCCGTAATTCTTTCCCATACGGTAGGTATAGACATCATTACCGTTTAGGGACCATCCCACCCAGTAGGCTTGCAAAAGCCTATTGAAGGTGATGCCTCATCGATCACTTCCCTCTCCCATATGAATCCATGGTTAGGGTGGAGATCTAGGGATTCAAACACATTGTCCACAGGGACATATGCAGTGTCTGAAGGTGTGCATGGCGCAATAGTCGCCAGTTGTTTGTCAAAGGTCCTCCTTGTAATATGGTCGACCTCTGCCAAGAAATAACTCTGGTCTGCTTCTATATTTTCGACCAGACCATCTTCTCTCCAAATAGAGAGTCTCTGGTGGAGTGTTGAGGGCACTGCTCCTACTCCATGGATCCACTCTCTGCCCAGGAGTAGATTGAAGTTTGCTCTGGTGGGTATGACTATGAACATAGTTTTTCTCTTCACACTCCCCACTGTTAACTCCACTTCTATGGCTCCCAATGAATAGCCAGATTTTCCCTCATAATTAGTGAGGACTATGTTATGTGGCCGTAAATCAGTCTCTGATTTGCCAACTTTTGCCAACACATGTTGTGGCATCAGGTTAACCGCTGCACCCCCATCAACCAATATTTTATTGACACCCACATTGTTTACTTTTGCCTGTATAAACAATGGTTTTAGATGGTGTTTCATCCCTCCATCTGGCCTCTCGAAGACAGCCTCCTGCTCTTCTATGGAGCCATTATTTAGCACGTAATAACACATTGGCTTGTGCTTAGCCATATCTTGATCGAAATCTTGTTCGATCTCGGTCACTTCTGAAATGACGTCGAATTCAATTGGCAGAATTGAAACGACGCAGATGATGTCGAGGTCTGGTTCTGAATCTAAGAATTCAGAGTCCATATCATCATCTAATTGCAGGCCTTCTTCAGAGTCAAGACCTTTTTTGATGTCTGCAAGGGGAGGGAATATCCTCTCTTTTGCTGACTTTCTTGGGAATTCGACACTAGAAGCCAATTTCTTACCTTTGCTTGTGTCGATGTTCTCCTTTTTTTCAGCAGCAGTCAATTTCATCTGGCGTTGGTATCTTCGCCATTGCGTTCTTGTCATGGGATTTTTTCCCTTGTAATTATTGCTGTAGGCGTACCTATTGGAATTGGGCGCCTTGTTTTGATTTATGGCATTGGAAGTCTCTCCTGCCATCTTTAGGTGACATTCCGTCTCCTTATTTCCTGGGTATACCCATCTTCCGACAGGGGCCCTTGCAGGTGGCACAAATGTTCTCCTTTGAGCCTTCGGAGCTTGTCTTGATGAAGATGTAACCTTATATGGCACACCTCTTGGGTTGAAGCTGAATTTGGGCCTATTATCGACCCATTTGTTTTTTCTCTTGAATTGAGGAGTGACACTCTCAAGGCTTTTAGCGGCCTCCTTGTCGAATACAGAACTGCACCGTGGGCATAACATCACTTCGGTGTTACTTATCTTGCATCTGTTGAGGAAGTCTACCAAGTCCTCTTCAGCTTGTGGATAAACCACCTGCATTTTCTCAGCATATTGGTCATCAGTGACCATTTTGATGTTCGCTTCGAAACTTTCAGCAACCACTTCATTGGTTTCGACCATCAAAATATCTACTTCAGTGTAGTTTGCTTCAGCTGTAGGCATAGGATTGCTGTCGATCTGCATTGATGACTTATTTTTGTCATCAAATTTCAGCCTTCCATCATTCAATGCTTTCTGAACTAGATCCCTGAAAAGTACACATCGGGAGGTGTTATGACCCAAGAAATTATGATATTTGCAATAACCTCTTTTCTTTTGTTGTTCTAATGGTGGTATTTTTAGACCTTTAGGTACTAAAATTTGACCATCAGTCACCAAAAGATCAAATATTTGGTCACATTTTGTGACGTCGAAGGTATATGTTTTTGCAACAAACTTATCATTTTTTGGTTCGACAGGATTTTTTCCATTAGAGGGGTTTAACAATTTGCATGTATATGGAGGTCCAGGTTTTAATTCTGCAATGTCAACCTCTTCCTCGACATTTTCATAAGCTATGTCGAATTCTTGGCTATTGTTATCAACATTAACAAACGCCACTTTTTCTTTCTTATTGTTAAACTTGGCTGTCGAAGCTTTTTCTGCTTTAAGCCTTTCAACTTGTCGAACTCTATCAGCCAATTGAGCCATATCTCTTAAGTGTAAAGTATCCAGTTTTTTCCTGATGGAATAGTCTAAACCACCAGCAGCCATTTCGACTAACTCATGCTCAGGCACTTGGGTGAAACATCTCGCCTTGAGTAGTCTAAATCTATTGAGATATTCATCGATAGATTCTGGCATTGTACGTCGAACACTAGCCAATTCTTTAAGGCTAATCTTTGATTGTCCCATGTAAAATTGATTCCAATTAAACATGGAGTGTGGGGGTAATGTGGTAAACCAAGTAAATGCATTTTTCGTCAAAGAATTTGGGAAATATTTCATTTTCAAATTTTCGTTTAACGCAATATCCCCAGCCTCAGTCAAATATCTTGCAATATGTTCGACAGTAGATTCGCTGGTTTCCCCAGCAAATTTTGTGAACTTAGGAATTTTCCACCCTCTAGGCAAATCTGTTTGCATCACATATTCAGACAAGGGAGACACAAAATTAGGTCTGTGTAAGCCTAAATTGAGACCATTTTGGGCTAGTATAGTTTCGACAAGGTTAGCCAAATTATTTTGCATTCCGAGGTTATTTTGCTGGACTTGCCTAACTACCTCATCAGCATTTTGATTTCTATTTACTAGCACCACTTCAGGTATAGGTTCTTCGACAAATTGTTGTGCTCGATTCACGGGGGTTGCATTATTAGGCCTTTCGACAGGTAAGTCAACAGGCCTGATGTTTTGTACTTGGGGAACTTGCTGGTTTTGTATTTGTGGAGTGCCAAAGAAATCAGCAATTCGACCCATTTGTGTTGCTAACATTTGGTAACTATTATTTGTGTCCTGTATCAGGGGATTAAACACTGTACCTATTTGCTGTGTTAACATATTTACCATGTCATGGTTACTATCATCCATTTGTTGTCTTAATGCCAATAATGACGAAGTGGTTATTGAAGGTTGTATATTTCGACTATACATATTTTCTGGTGGGTTGTGCATAGGCGAAAAATTCGAAGCCATGTTATCTGCATATGTAGATGCATTTGTATGGAGTCCTACCATCATGGCGGTTGGCATTCCAAAGGGGTAATTTCGACCATTTATGGGAAAATTATATGGCATATTTCCCACCATAGCATTGGGTATCCAGGGATTAGTTGAACCAAAGGTTGATGACTGGGGAATCATCATGTTCGACCCAGGAGTTATAGTGGGAGCGGTTACAGCAGTTATACCCATGTCTGTCGAAGATGATAATGGGGCGGTTACGCCAACCATGTTTGGAGCAGTTATGGGGGCGGTTACTCCTGGAGATGGTGCAGGAAGGGTTGTTCCCTGAGTGTTCGTGGCGTTGGTATCAGTAACTGACGCCTGGGAATGTCCATTCGATGTAGAAGCACCATTCATGTTTGAGCGTGGCATTTGATGTAACTGTCTACCACTTCTTAAACGCATGCAACGTGCGATGTACTGGTTCTGTGTTTAACAAACCCAGAATTATCTTAGTAAAAAAAAAAATTTAAATACTTAGCACAAATGTCCCACCGGGCGTGCCAATTTGTTTACTGTGATTTTTAGTAAACACCGCTAGTTTCACTACACGTGTTACTTGCGAGATCAACTAGGAATCTCAGGCCATTTGTGATCAAATTTTACTAAGAATTGTTGATATTTAATAGAAGTGTAGAAACTTACAATAAAGTACAAGAATTTGTAAATGTGAGAAAAGTAATCAGAATGCAGTAAATGTAAGCGAAGAAGATGACAAAGTACAGAAATCTAAAGGAAATGAAGACAATTATATAAAGAAGTGGTGCGCAGAATCATACATGAATTCCTGTTGACTCTGTTTTCTCTGTTTGCGGAAGTAGAGTGTTTAGGAAAATATGTGTAATGAGTTTTGCGACCCTTTTCCTCTCTACAGAACTCTTATTTATAATACAAATAAGACTATAACTGCCCAGCAGTTTTCTAAAACAAGATAAAGCAGAATAACTGCTACAAGATAAGGCAAAATAACTGCTATTTCGACGTGTTTCTACTTCAATTGTCTAACTGCTCTTTCTCTTCGACCAAAGAATCAAAGTCCCTTTCGACAGATCTCTATAGCTTTACTTGTTTCGCTGTCTATAATCTTCTCTCAGTCGAAGTGTGCCCTTTTTTCCAAATTCGCTAAGTCATGCTCTAGGCTGCTTTCCTTTGGTTATTGCTTCTTGAAGTCGAAATTATATCTTGGTGTCGAAAATCTGCCTTCTTTCTGAAAATATTAAGTCAAACCCTGTTGACTGCATTTAATATTAGCCTGTCGAAAATGCAGGCTAACACCTGGTTAGTTGAGAGAACCATACACTTTTTGGTGAGAAATGTGTTGTTCTTGATTGAAAGACAGTGAATTGTGTAACAGGTTAACTTACACGATAATACAACAATTGTGTTTTGATTGATACTGTCAGTTGTGGGCATCATAAATCTTTGTTGAATTGATTGTTTTCACTTAATCTTTATAAATAATGAAGTTGTAAGGTGAAAACAAGCTTGATTGATGAAAAACCATGATCATGGTTAAGATATCCTTGTTGCACACGTCCAAGGTTTTGAAATTACTTTTTGGATTAGGACTTTTGCTTGAGCAGAAACAAAGTTCTAAGTTGGGGAGAATTTGATAAGTGCCAAATATACTTGAATTTGGTTTGAAAAAATGGCACTTATTGAATTTATTGAAATGAATTTGCTATTATCTAACCCCCAAAAGTGTTAATTTGATTTAGTTTTTATTTAAGTAGGTTATGTATGTGATTTTGAGTTTTTGTACATTTTAATCCCTTTTTGTAGCTTGAAACAGATGAAAGAAGTGAAGATTAAGATTTGATAAAGAGTTCAAGCAAAAAAATTGAAGAATGAAGAGGAAGAAGAATTTTTGGTCACTTTGGCTAAGCCAAATCTACTATGGCTAAGCCACATTGATACAAAGAGAAAGAAGTCAGTATTGAGAATTCTGGCTAAGCCAAACTGTTTGGCCGAGCTAAAACAAGGATAGAATGTTTCTATAAAATGGGCTAAGCCAGAATAGCTTTCTTCAAGACAGGGTAATCTCGAAATACACTGTGTGGCTTAGCCAGAAGTTGCGTGGCTCAGCCAAAGTTAGCCGACTCTATTTTTTCTGCACAACTATAAAAGGCTTCTCTTAAGTTTTTTTTGGACATTCTGATATCTTAAAAGGAGGATAACACAAGGGAACGAACCAAGGCAACAAAGGAGTGAACATCCATCATAGGGAAGCTTGGAAAAGTGGTAACTTTGATTGTTCTTCAATTCCTACTCTTGTATCTTTGTAAAGCATCCATGGAAATGGATTGCTAACCCTCTTTTATTGGGATTAGATGTAATCACTCTATTATCTATGTATGTAAACTGATTTTGAGTTATTCTATATTGAATCTATGTATTGATTTAGTGATTTCATCTCATGCTTAATGCTTTTAATAGATTGATCACCTATTGAATGATTTAGGATATGATTCAAAGTTGGAAAACTATGTCTTGTGTTTGACCTAGTTGAAATCACCTATATAATTCAATATCTAGGAATAGAATTGATGTGTCTTGTTACCTAAGCTTACTGATATTGTTTATTCAAGTGAGTGAGGAATCATCACTAGTCTAACTCAATAGATTTTTCTACTTTAATTAAGGAATTAACATTGTAGGATGAAATGGTAAGATAAATCAATACTAGGATTTGTATAGGATTAATGAAGGATCATATACATACCTCTAGATAGAGTTGATGAAATCTAATCCCAATGCTTTTAAGTTATTGAATCACAATCCTTTTAAATTCCTAATTTCTGTTTTTATGCAAACAACAATCACTTTATCTTTACATTTCACATTAGCATACGAATAGTTGAATGGCTCATTAGTATTACCAAATCTCTGTGGATACGACCCTGATACGATACACTGTATTAGGACGACTATAAGACGAAATCACGAAAAAGTCTTATCACCTGTGCCAAAAGGAGTGTGGTAGGACTGTTCTTTCTAAATTTGATGATTAGACTGTTGTGTGAGGCAGAGGATGTGCCAAGATTTGGTGAGGAGGAGGAAGAATATCCGTTGGCAACTAAAATAGACTTGAGGTATGGAAAAGAGAAAGGAGAAGAATCAGAAATG
Organism: Astragalus membranaceus; assembly: GCA_039519185.1. NCBI lineage: Eukaryota > Viridiplantae > Streptophyta > Magnoliopsida > Fabales > Fabaceae > Astragalus > Astragalus membranaceus. Next base: position 123,429,194 of record CM076854.1, on the reverse strand, counting down.
AAGAAGAGTGATGAAAAGAAGAAAGAGGAAGAAAAAGTGGAGAAAGAGAAGAAAGAAGGTGCTGCTGAGGAAGTCCCCCATAGAATTGATGAAATGTTGTTGCTGCTACAGCCACATATTTTAAAACAAGAAGCTGTCTGGGTTTTGTTAAATCAGTTCATGATTGGTACACGCAGGGGTTTGGAGAAACCATCCTCTCACCCCTAGTGTTTCCTGATTGGGTGTTGCCAGATGTTGACCCTAGTGGCCATGCACAAGACAGGCCTGAGGTGCCCCAGTCCCCTGTTGCTGCTGCGGGTGCTGCCAAGCCTAAGGCAGCTCCTAGGGGAAAACCGGTCATGCTGGATAATGATGAAGAGGATGAAACGCTCCCCATGGACAGTGAACAGAAGGGTAGCACCAGTTGCTTATCCCCTGTTAGCTCGCAAAATGGAGTTGATGCTGAAGGAAACATGGAGGAAGGATCCCATGTAGATCATGGCAGTGCTGAAAAGAAAGGAGAAGGAAGTGCTGTAAGGAGTGCTGCAGAGGAAAGAGAGAGAAAGTCGAAGTTGGATGCTGAGAAGAAGAAGAAGTCTGTCAGTGCTACGGGTGCTGCTGCTACAACACTGTAATACCCTAATTTTGTCCTAACCAAAATGAGAAAATTTTATTTACTTTTGATAAAAATAATTATTTTATTTTTATGTCACAAGTTTTTTTAACACAAGAAAATATTTTTTTAGAAGTAAAGAAACAAAAAATAAGCCAAGGAGGAAATAAGGGGGGTTTGTAAAAAAAAAAAGAATGGAGGTGCAATTGGATTGGGCCATCTAAAACCCAACCCAATTCCTAAACCCTAGCCCAATTCACCCTCACACTCCTCCACCCAACCCATGACCCATATCCAACCCATAACCCATAACCCAACTCATCACAAAAACCTAATTTCCCTCCTCCTAACCCTAATTCGACCACCCCCCCTTTACCCTAAAAGCCATCCACATTCACTCTCCCCCTTAACCCAAAAAGTCATCCACATTCATCCCCAAAAACCCTCCTCCATATTCGACCCCACCCCCATTTTTCCTCCTTGAAATTTGCTTTCTCCCTTCCACACTCCACCTCTCCTCTTTTCTCTCAATTCCACTTCCCCACACTTCCCACTTCCCCATTTTTTCCCTTCCCAATACACTCAACCTCTCTCTCTCCCATTCCTACGCCTACTCCTCTCTCTCTCTCATTCCCAACGGCTCACTCACTCTCTCTCCCCTCTCCCATGTTCACTTCCTCACTCTTTCTCCCTCACACACTTCACATCACACTTCCTTTCCACTCACTCTCCCTCACTCCACGGCTCTCTCCTCTCCCCTCTTCTCACACACTCATTTTCTTTTATCTTCACACACTCATCCATTCCTCTCCCTATCACACACTTCACACATGGCACTCCCTTCCTTCCTCTCACCTTCTCCATGCCCATACCTTCGACCATCACCTCCCCCACATCTCACATGTTTTCATCTTTTATTTTCCCCTTCACCAAACCTCCATCATATCAAAAAATCATCATCACTATCCAAGAGTGGATGAAGAAGGAAAACGAAGGAAGCAAGTTTTTTTTGTATAAATAGGGGTCCTTACCTTAGAAGGGGCTACGGATTTACTCTTAGAAAAAAAAAGGGGAAAAATCTTCTAAAAAAAAACTAGGGTTTCAAAGAGAGAAAGAAAATTTTTTAGAGTTTCTTTTAGAAAAATTTTCTTCCCCTTCTTTTCTTCCTTCTTAGATTTTTTTTTTAGTTTAAACTTTTGTTGTATTGAGAGATCCGAAGAAGAAAGCTTGGATTGGTTCAAGGTACAAAATGTAATAATTCATAGTATTGTTGCTTTTTTGTAATTTTTTTTAGTTATTGTAATTTTGTTCATATTATCATTGCCTTTTTATTTTAATTATTGTTGTTCACGTTTTTTAAAAAATATTAGTTGCTGTTTTTAATTATTGTTGTCACATTTTGCCTTTTTTTTAGTTCTTTTTAGTTGCTGTGCTAAAAAAAATATATATTAGTTGTCATATTTTTTAAAAATATATTAGTTTAGAGGCTGTTTTTATATTATATTTTTGCTATTTGTTATTTATTTTGTTGTTTGTTATATTGTTTTTAAGTTTTCGGATTAAAAAAGAAAGTGAAAAAAAAATGTTGTGCTTTTTTTAATAAATTATTCTAATTTTCGGATTAAAAAAGTGATAAAAAAAATATGTTGTTTTTTTAAAAAATGGTTACTAATTTTCGGAGTAAAAAAAGGTGTAAAAAAAAAATGTTGTTTTTTTTAATAAATAATTACTAATTTTCGGATTAAAAAAGTGATAAAAAAAATGTGTTGTTTTTTTTAAACAATTACTATTTTTTCGGATTAAAAAAAAGTGATAAAAAAAAATGTGTTCCTTTTTTTATTTTCGGATTAAAAATAAACCTTTTTAAAAAAAAAATATTTTCTTAAAAGAAATGGTTACTAATGTCACTACCCCCTTTTTTTTAAAAAAAAAAATAACAAATGACCATTCTTCCAAATAAAAAAACAAACAAGGTACCCTTTTATTAAATAGTAACTAGGACAACCAAAAAACAAAAGAATTTTCCTTCATACCACTTGTTTAGTCTAGGTTTTTTTTAGGAAAAAGCGTTTCAAGAATCACGTGCTCTAGGGTAGAATAGTAAAAAGTAATAAACCCGTCAATCGTTTTTTTTTTAGCGTCAAAACGCTATTTGCACCCCCGGCAACCATTTTCTATTAGCGTCAAAACGCTATTTGCACCCCCGGTGACCTTTTTTTTTAGCGTCAAAACGCTATTCACACCTCCCTTTTTAATACAACTCCTTTATTATTTGCACCCCCCTTTTTATCACCTACTCCGCTTTTATTCACAACGTGATGCTTTCGAACCGTTCTTTTTTTCTTTCTTTCGAAAAATCGAATTCGCGCAAAAAATAGGTTGTCTATAGCGGTCACTCTGGGCCTTGCTTGTTTGAACGCTATAAATACCTTCTTTTCCGAATAAGCCATTAATGGCGACCACTCTGGATTTATCTGTTTGGTCACCATGAACGGTCTCTAGTTTTCCCAAACTTTTCAAAAAAATAAAAAATACCAACACACAAATATTTTCTACCCAAGAACTACGTAGCTTTGATTTCTCCATCGCACCCGGAGATACGTAGGAGCGGGGGCCCACTCCCGTCGAGCGCAAAAAACTAAAATTTTTATTAAGTCTCCTTTTCCGTTTTTTTTGCAAATAACAAAAAAGGGTAAATTAAAGTGTTTTCTTTAAACTAATTTTTCTACACATTAAATTAAAAGGTAACCTTTTTTAGGATGTTGCGGGGTGCTTGTACCTTCCCCGCACTTAATCGACCCCCGAACCCAAAAACAAAGGTTTTTTCAATGTTTTCCTAAAAATAAATATTGATGGCGGCTCTATTGTTCAAAAGCAACGAAGGATCCCTCCTCCGGATTCTTCGGTCGCTACAGCTGGCGACTCCACTGGGGACTCTTTTTTTAAGAGGGTCAAGCCTAATTTAATTAAATGTGTAAATTATTAGTTTAATACTTTATTTACCCTTAGTCTTTATATTCGCATATTGAACCTTAGGGTAGAAGACTTTTATACTGCTATTTGTTTTCTTGCAAACCTTAGGGTAGAAGACTTTTATATCGCCATCTGTTTGCTCTTTTGCAGTTTGGGTAGTTTAGGTTGCTTATATCACACACATCACCTACACCTATTTATTCACACACTTCTGAGCGGGGCCCTATACCCGGGTCTGAAAAATAAACTTAGGACGAGCGGAGATGATTAGTGACAGTCATTCTGGATTTATCTGTTTGACTCTCATGAAAATCTCAACCAGAGTATGCTCTTTCGCGGCATCCCACACCAGGTAGCTCGCTATCGTTGTGGGTCATATCGTGAAAGGGATTTTAGCTCTGGAAACCTTTGTGAGGAAGTGAATTGAACTACCTGAGAGGTTGATCACATAAGTGACCCTAGACCGTGACCTATATGTAAGACATAACCTGTTTAGGACACAAAAGCAATTCACCTACCTGTTGCATCATCGCAAAAACTTTTTATCTTTCAAAAAAAAATCAAATAATGAAAACCATTTACTCTTTTTTTTTCCTTTACGTATATTTTATGTGACATGGTTAATGTTCCTCAAAATTTGAATCACCAAAATATGCTTTTATTAACGCATGTAGCGTCTTTCTTTAATTCATCATACATCATCATTATTTCACAACAAAAATACAAAAAAATCCTCAAATTGCATGCTATTCATCTCATTTAGGTTTGCCGGGAATTGTAAGAGGTTCGAAAGTTTTGTCATAAGCAAAGCAATATGGGATCAAACTGTGAAGCAATCCAAACTCTGAACTACCCTATAGTGAAGCAGCCTAATCTGACAAGTCTAAGGGAATGTGCTGGTCGATTGCCGCCCATCGAGCGCAGGTCTTTTGATAGAGTGTATGGGAAGATTATTATGTTACTACAATTGGACGTGCAAACGGATGCCATTGCCGCTTTGAGCCAGTTCTACGACTCTTCATTAAGATGCTTCACCTTCAAAAATTTCCAGATGGCACCTACCCTGGAAGAATATACACAGATCTTCGGCTTTCCCCAACAAGACAATGGACCCTACCAGTATCAGGGACAATACTACACAGATGAGAAACTCGCCTCAATGTTACAAACCAGCAAAGAGAACTTGAAGCTCCAGAAGAAAAATCGAAATGGTATTGCAGGATTTCCACAAGAGTATCTGGAAAGCCAAATGAAGTCCTTCGCCGACGCTAGAAATTGGGGTCCTTTTAAGCAGGTGTTAGCTTTGACTATCTTTGGCATTGTCCTATTTCCACGCCTTGAAAGATATGTGGACACAACAGCTATTGGCGTCTTCTTATCCTTCAAGGATCCGATTCCAGCCATGCTTGCAGACACTTACTGTACTTTCACTCATTATAGTGAGCTAAAGGGAAAGAGGATATCCTGCTGCCTGCACGCCTTGTATGTTTGGCTTCTCACCCATGCTTTCGTTAACAAAGTCAGAGTAGAAGGCCCAATTGAAGACGCCAGAGGGTGTGATGTGAAGACAATGAACACTGGTGAATGGTTGCAAGTGCTGGGGGGCCTTCATGAATATAAGGTTCGTTGGCACCCATCATGGTGGAAAGAGAGGCCCACAGTAGTTTTTCAATGCGGAAGCTTTCAAAACGTCCCGCTCATGGGGACAAGAGGATGCATAAATTACAATCCTTCTCTAACTCTAAGACAGCTGGGGTACCCCATGCGAAATCCGCCCACCGAAGACATGTTAATCCCTTTTTACCTCCATGAAGGAAGCCCAAAAGAGGTTGACATGCTCCGGAAGATTTCTCAAGCGTGGGATATGGTCGTCCGCAAGGGACAAGAGCTTACTAAGAAGAGTGGCGATAAGGAAACCACCTTTCGCCAATGGCTCCAAAAGAGGATCCAAGACACCCAATTGCCTTACCAAAGTGCACTATGGGTTGAGGAAGGAGTACCTGAACCCACCCTTCCCACTGTCGAAGATTTAGATAAGCTTAAAATGGCATTGTCAAAGGCCGAGGAAGAAAAGAAGGGCTTACAGGCAGAGTTAGAGAAAGTGCTCCTAAAGAACCAGAAGTTGGAAGAAGAGAACGCAAGTAAGTCAGTGGCCATTGAAGACAGCCACAAGCAGCTCAAGATCGAACAAAAGAACAAACTAGAGGTTCAAAAGTACCTAAGAGGAGCGAAAGAGGAAATAAAACGTTGCAACCTGAAAATGGACAAAGCCATCGATGATACATACAAATGGAAAAAGTTATGGGAAGAATCAATGATGGCTGAAAAGACCGCACAGAGCCTACTAATGGTATCAAAGAGAGAGTCCCGGATGATGGCAGCCGAGTTTGAAGAGCAAGTGAAAAGTATCAAGCAGGATAAAGATACCATTGAAGAGATACTCCGAGAATACCAGCAAGCCTTAAGAAGGGAGCACGAAAAATCTGATGAGCTGAACGACCATATCAGATATCAAGAGGAGGTCTACCACCAGCTGAAGACAGAAAGCATCTACTGGGAGAACCGCTTCGTGGAGTTGGTCAGCAAGATAGAAAACCATGAAGTCTTCATAGAGTTGAAGAATGAAAGCTTATACTGGAAAGACAGATTCTCAAAGTTGGCATGGCTGGCTGATCAAGCTATCGCGGGAATCCCCAAGCTTCTAAAAGAGGCTAACGCGGCAATGCACCCGTTTAACACCCCGGTCCAAGTTTCCGAATTCATGGAGTTTTGCGAGGTTCTGATTGCCGAACTCCGGGAGAAGGCTGGCAGCACTACTAGTAGAAAAAGAGGGAGGAGTGGAAAAATGAAAGCCATATGTATTTGAGTGAAATTTAATGAACATTGTACTTTTCTTTTCGAAGTTTTACTTCCAAAATGTTGTACTTTCCTCTATCAATGAAGTTTGTTTGTCTCACATTCTGATCCTTTATCTTGAAAATATTGTGGAACTTTAATTTGTATACTTATGACAAAATCAGGATGCGCTTGCAATTCCCGACCTAAAACAATAAGATTCATGCACACATGCATCATTCGCATTTTCATCCATTCATATACTCATACATATACTCATACCATGTGTCCCACCAACAGAGAGTAAAAGACAAGCTGGTGCGTCAACATCGCTATTGGACTCGTTCTCAGGCCAGAAACATGGAAGAAAACCAGGACAATCCGCCTCAAGATATCCCGGATCAAGGCAATCCACCCCAAGACCTAGGCAATCAAGAGCTTAGGGCAGAAATAGATGGGATGAAAGAACAGATGGCTGAAATCTTAAAGGTCTTACAAACTCTGAGGGACAAAGACACCAGTGAAGATGTCTCCGCTGGGAATACGGAAAATCAAGTTACCAACCCTCCTCCTCCCAATGGACTCGGGATCCCGCATACAGTGCCCCCCACTGGGACTAATGACCAGGGTTACATATGGCCTCCTTACGGACTTCCACCAGGTTACACACCTCCGACAGTCAATGCTGGTCCAGAAGACGGTCCCTCAGGAGTCGCGGGCCAACAACAGCTTACACCAACGGGTCACAATGGTAATCCGGGGGCACCACAAGTTCAAAACCCGACCCCCGTCGTCATACCACAAATACTCCCACTTGGCTGCCCTCCACCGCCGATAGTTGACGCTCAAGCTCAAGGTTCCCACCTCAGGAATCCCACTCATTCACATACCCCAAATGTGAACCCAGCCATAGTTCCGATGATCCATCCTTACTATGGTATGAGTGGGCTCCCTCACAATCGCTCTATGGAGAACCCTCAAGCCCAAGACAAACTACAAATGCTTGAGGAAAGGTTGAGAGCAGTCGAAGGATCCAATGTTGGTGCGAGAGATGCTTATGACTTGTGCCTCGTCCCTAACGTGGTAATCCCTCCAAAATTTAAGGTGCCAGACTTCGACAAATACAGAGGGTCGACTTGCCCTGTAAGCCACTTAACCATGTACTGCAGGAGGATGGCAGCGTTTGCTCACGACGACAAATTGCTGATCCACTATTTCCAAGATAGTCTGTCTGGGGCAGCTTCGAGCTGGTACATGCAATTAGAACGTGCACATATCAGATGCTGGAAAGACCTAGCCGATGCATTTTTGAGGCAATACAAATATAACATTGACATGGCTCCCGATAGGACACAATTGCAGAGCATGACGAAGAGAGACAATGAGTCCTTCAAAGAATATGCCCAACGCTGGAGAGGTTTGGCTGCACAGGTGGTACCACCGTTGTTAGAAAAAGAGATGGTATCAATGTTCATGGATACTCTTCAATCACCTTTCTACGACAGGTTGATTGGGAGCGTGTCTTCAAACTTTTCAGATATGATCGTCATCGGGGAAAGATTAGAGAATGGATGGAGAAACGGGAAGATTGCATATAGCTCCGCTGGAACCAGCAATCAGAAAAGACCCTTCCCAGGTTTCCCTAAAAAGAAGGAGGGCGAAGCTAATGCCATCTCTGGATCCGGAAAGCCTCCCTACAACAACCCCCGACAGACTTTACAAATACCTACTCAAACACCACAAGCCCCACCTCACCAAGTCAACTCAGGCTATAGACCACAAAACTACCAAGAAAGAAAGCCCGCCAATTTCGACCCAATACCCATGTCATACACTGACCTATTCAATCACCTCATCAGTCACAACTTGATCACTCCCCGTCCAATGAGACCCCTTCAACCTCCTTTCCCTAGGAGCTATGACCCAGAGGCTAGCTGTGGATTCCACGCTGGGGCAGTTGGCCATTCAACAGAAAATTGCAAGGCATTGAAATATGTAGTACAAGACTTAATTGAATCTAAATGGTTAAGCTTCGCAGAGGATGGTCCGAATGTTGCCACTAACCCTCTGCCGGGGAACGGGAAACCCTCCGTCAATGCCATTGAGAATGTTGAGGGGCAATTATTGGTCAGAAATGTGGAGGACATTGTCACACCCCTGGACCTCATCCATGCTAATTTGTGTCACTTCGGAATCATTATGAAAGGATGTACCAGAAAGGGCTCGTGTGCTGATCCCCTTTGTATCGGGGCCTGTGAAGCATTCAAGCCAGTTCTGCAAGACTTATTAGACCGACACATAATACAAATAGGTCTTCAAAAGAAAGAGGAAGGCGTGTCGACTCTCCAGTCAAGCAGTGACCAGAGCAAGAGTATCCGGAAACCCCTGGAAATCCACTATAAAAAGGACACAAAGCTAACCACCGTTGCGCCTAAACCAATCACTATTCGAGTGCCAGTCCCTTTTCCTTTTAAAAGCACCAATGCAGTCCCGTGGAGTTACGATATGAAGGTTCAGACCAATCCAGATGTCATCAACATCTCAGGGACCGGTGGGATGACTCGAAGTGGGCGTTTCTATACCCCTGGAGGGCCTAGTGAGGACCGAACAAAAGAAGGGGAGGAAAGAGCCCGTAAGGGCAAAAGCATAGAGCAGGAACCTGTCGATAAGAATGCAGGAAAGAAGACGCTATCCGAGCAAGAAGCCAGTGAATTTCTGAAGCTTATGAGACAAAGCGAGTATAAGGTGGTTGATCAACTGAACCAAACTCCCGCAAAGATATCCCTGTTGTCATTATTGCTCAGTTCCGATGCCCATCGTGCAGCATTGACAAAAGTATTGAATGAGGCCCATGTCGCTCATGATATCTCGGTCGGCCAATTTGATGGGATCGTCGGAAACCTTGTTGCAAGTAATTATCTCACCTTTACTGATGATGAGATTCCAACTGAAGGAAGGGGGCACAACAAGGCCCTACACATATCAGTGAAGTGTGGAGATTACTCTCTTGCTCGGGTACTCATTGACAATGGTTCATCTTTGAATGTATTACCCAGATCAACCATGGAGAAATTAGATGTGGACTGTTCATACATGAGACCAAGCTCCATACTAGTCAGGGCCTTTGACGGATCAAAAAGGGAAGTCATCGGAGAAATGGACTTACCTGTGCAAGTAGGTCCGGAGCACTTCGTGGTGACCTTCCAGATAATGGACATTGCCCCATCCTACAGTTGTCTCTTGGGGAGGCCATGGATCCACTCGGCAGGGGCAGTTCCCTCTTCTTTACACCAGAAGCTCAAGTTCATAGTCAACAATAAGCTGGTGGTTATTTTCGGTGAGGAAGAAATGCTGATAAATAAGTCCGCTCCCACTCGCTACATTGAGGCTGCTGAAGAGTCTCTCGAGACTGCCTTCCAAGCATTGGAAATCGCCAATACATCTGCTATGTTAGAACCCAAGCTATCCAAAACTGCCGTGATGGTTGCTAAGTTCATGTTGGGAAAAGGCTACCAAGCTGGAGGAGGCTTGGGAAAAACCGGACAGGGGATCCTGACGCCAATACAGCCGGAGGAGAACAAAGATAGACATGGGATAGGATATCGGCCCAATCGCACTGACAAGAGAAGGATTGTGGAGGAAAAGAAGGAGCGGAGGTTAGCCAGGCTTGAGGATAGGGTGCCAAATACGAAGAGGATCACCATCTGCAACATCAAGGAAAGCTTTCGGAGTGCGGGAATGTTGAACCCCAATCAGATCGCCGCAGTTGAGGACGATCTAAGCGCTGAAGAAGGCATCGTCAGTCTTGTACGCCCTTGTCCAGCAAACAAAAGACTTAAGAATTGGGAGATCATTGATTTTCCTGTGGTTTTTAGTTCAAAGTAATGTTTCTATAATGTAATCCTCTGGCTCTGCCCAAGGCCTTAGGATATTTCATTCGGGCACGCATGTTTTCCTTTCAGTATTAATATCAATGCAATGTTATTTCAGTTCCCAATAAACTCTCGTTTTTCTTTTCTTGTTACATTCGCTTCTTATTTTCTTTCTTTCGTTTTTATTCCGTTAATTTACGCTAATGCAGATCCGAAAAAAATGTCTTTGAAAATAACAACGCCAATAATCCATATTGTAACTTTGATCACCCTATCAATCAAACTGAGGAAGATGTTGAGGATAATTGGGAAACCCCTCCAGAGTTAATGAGAATGATGGAACAAGAGGAAAAAATAATCGAACCCCACGAGGAATCAACTGAAACGATCAACTTAGGCACGGAGGAAGACAAAAAAGAAGTTAACATTGGCACCACATTGAAAGACAGCGAGCGAGAGAAGTTGGTTAAGTTGTTGTTTGACTATGTTGACGTCTTCGCATGGACATACCAAGACATGCCTGGACTGGACCCCAACATAGTCGAGCATAAGTTACCGGTAAAACCAGAATGCCCGCCGGTAAAACAAAAGTTAAGAAGGATGAAACCAGAGATGTCATTGAAAATCCGAGATGAGGTTAAGAAGCAGTTCGATGCTGGGTTTTTAGCAGTAGCAAAATACCCTCAATGGGTAGCCAATATTGTACCGGTCCCAAAGAAAGACGGTAAGGTTCGGATGTGCGTCGATTATCGAGATTTGAACAGAGCCAGTCCCAAAGATGACTTCCCTTTGCCTCACATTGATGTCCTGGTAGATAGCACAGCACAACACTCTCTGTTCTCCTTCATGGATGGATATTCCGGATACAACCAAATTAAGATGGCCCCTGAAGACATGGAGAAAACCACCTTCATCACTCTCTGGGGAACCTTCTGTTACAAAGTAATGCCATTCGGATTGAAGAATGCTGGTGCAACATACCAAAGGGCAATGGTCGCATTGTTCCATGATATGATGCATAAGGAAATAGAGGTTTACGTGGATGACATGATTGCAAAATCCAAGACTGAAGAAGAGCATATCGTCAATCTGCAAAAACTCTTCGAACGTCTCAGGAAGTTCAAACTCAGATTAAACCCTGCCAAATGCACTTTCGGTGTAAGATCGGGAAAGCTGTTGGGTTTCATAGTCAGTCAGAGGGGAATAGAAGTAGATCCGGCCAAAGTACGAGCAATACTAGAAATGCCGGCACCGAGTACTGAAAAAGAAGTTCGTGGTTTCCTGGGAAGATTGAACTACATCTCTAGGTTCATATCGCAGCTAACATCTACATGCGAGCCTATCTTCAAGCTTTTGTGCAAAAACCAAGAAACAAAGTGGAATGATAATTGCCAAGAAGCCTTTGAAAAGATCAAGAGGTACCTCCAAAATCCACCGATTCTGATGCCGCCTGTGCAGGGCAGACCTCTCATCCTGTATCTAACAGTGCTAGACAAGTCAATGGGTTGTGTACTGGGGCAACATGATGAATCCGGAAAGAAGGAACATGCCATCTACTATCTAAGCAAGAAATTCACCGAGTGCGAGACAAGATACTCATTGTTGGAAAGAACGTGTTGTGCTCTGGCCTGGGCTGCACGTCGTTTAAGGCAGTATATGCTGAGCCACACTACTTGGTTGGTATCTAAAATGGACCCAGTCAAGTATATTTTTGTATGTCACCCAAAAAGCAATCAAGGGTAGTGCATTGGCCGAGTACTTGGCACACCAGCCCATCGAAGATTACCAATCAATGCAGTGTGATTTCCCAGACGAAGATATAATGGCTCTATTCGTAGAAGGGAATCCTCCGGACAACGAAAGGTGGAGAATGTTATTCGATGGCGCTTCTAATTTATACGGGCACGGGGTCGGAGCTGTACTGATCTCTCCTGATAACCGCTTCGTACCGTTTACCGCTAGACTGAGTTTCTATTGCACCAACAACATTGCAGAATATGAAGCATGCGTCCTAGGCATCAAAGCAGCCCTTGAATGGAAAGTCAAAAGACTCGATGTATATGGGGACTCAGCTTTAGTCATCCATCAGACAAAAGGTGACTGGGAAACCAGGGATTCCAAATTAATTCCTTATCATGATCACATCCAAAAGATGGTTGAACAATTTGAAGAGATCACTTTCCATCATCTCCCTCGCGAAGAAAATCAGTTGGCCGATGCTTTGGCAACTTTGTCATCAATGTTCAACATCAATAACGACAAGAGTCTGACATTCATCCGAATCCAACATCGAGACCTACCGGCACATCATTGTGTGGCAATCGAAGAAGAGCCTGACAATAAACCTTGGTATTACGATATCAAGCACTATATCACAAACAGAGAATATCCTCCTGGTGCCACCGAGAATGATAAGAGGACACTTAGGAGGTTGTCGATGGGTTTCTTCTTAAATGGGGAAGTGCTTTACAAGAGAAATCACGATATGGTCCTCCTCAGATGTGTAGCAGAAGAAGAAGCAGAAAGAATTATGAAAGATGTCCATGAAGGCTCGTTCGGCACCCATTCTAATGGGCACACCATGGCAAGAAAAATCCTAAGGGCTGGCTACTACTGGTTGTCAATAGAGACTGACTGCTTCAACTACGTCAGAAAATGCCACAAATGTCAAATCTATGCCGACAATATCCATGTACCACCTGCCTCTCTGAATGTCCTAACAGCACCATGGCCATTCTCAATGTGGGGAATGGATGTCATCGGTCCCATCGAACCCAAGGCATCAAACGGGCATCGTTTCATTCTTGTCGCTATTGATTATTTCACCAAATGGGTCGAGGCCGCTTCTTACGCCAGTGTAACAAAATCAGTGGTTGTTAGGTTCATAAAGAGAGATTTAATTTGCCGCTACGGTCTTCCAAATAAGATCATCACGGACAATGGGACAAACCTGAACAATAAGATGATGAAAGAGTTGTGTGACGACTTCAAAATCCAGCATCATAATTCCTCCCCATACCGTCCAAAGATGAATGGGGCAGTTGAGGCAGCAAATAAGAACATAAAGAAGATCGTGCAAAAGATGGTAGTGACCTTCAAGGACTGGCATGAAATGTTGCCCTTCGCTTTGCACGGGTATCGGACCTCTATCCGCACGTCAACAGGGGCAACACCATTCTCACTAGTATATGGGATGGAAGCAGTTCTTCCCATCGAGGTGGAAATACCCTCCCTGTGAGTGCTAATGGAAACAAAATTGGAGGAAGCAGAATGGGTTCAAGCTCGTCTGGATCAGTTGAACCTCATAGAAGAAAAGAGGGTAGTTGCTTTGTGTCACGGGCAGTTGTACCAACAAAGAATGAAAAGGGCTTATGATAAAAAAGTGCGCCCCCGCCAGTTTCAAGAGGGAGACCTCGTGCTCAAGAAGATGTTGCCTATCCAAAAGGATTCCCGTGGAAAATGGACCCCTAACTATGAAGGACCTTATGTGGTAAAGAAGGCATTCTCTGGAGGAGCATTGATTCTCACAAAAATGGACGGTGAAGACCTCCCACTCCCAGTGAACTCGGACGCAGTCAAGAAGTACTATGCCTAAAGAAATATATGGAAAAAAGAGAAAGATGAGCCAAGCAAAAATAAGCTCGCTAGGTTGAAAACCCGAAAGGGCGACCTAGGCAAAAGTTAGAGCGACCCGGTGGACTGAAAACTCTAAAGAGCGGTCCAGGCAAAAATTAGGGTCAGAAGTTGGACTTTAAACTGCAAAGGCAATCAACAACTCCAAAAATTGGACGATGAAGGCTCAAAGTTGTGTTAATAGGCGATTGGCGTTATTACTTCAAAGACACAAACAATCAAAAGATCTGCTTTCCTTGTATCTTTTTCTTCTCTTTCTTTTTGTAGTTTAAACTCCCATTGTAATTTTCAGACAGTGCGATTTTCAGCGCATTTGTTCTCATTTGAATATTAAACACTTCCTTTATTCTCTCATTTCCCTATTATCGCAAAAAATAACAATACTGAATTGTGAAACATGTGCATGATCACAAGCATTATATTCATTGCGAAATTTCTAAAAATCAAAAAAAGAGATGATCCCTCACAAATTTGCAAAAAAGGACAAACGCACAATTACTTCAGCAAATCTTAAATAACCCGCACTTTGGCACCACTGCTTGAGGCAACCCTCGTATCCCACGTCAAGAGTCATGCGAGTTTGATGATGCCAGCAAAGTCAATAAAGAGCTAAAGAGCAAAAAGAGCAAAAGAGCAAGAAAAGAAAAATGAAAAAAGAAAAAAGCCAAGAGCAAAAGCCAAAAACAAAATCATTCCACATTTCATCCATCATGTCATCAATTACTTAACTACATGCACGCATGCATCATTCATTGCAAGTGTCTGTTAAGATAATTTTATTTTGTGTCGTTAGCACCAATTCTTCAGACCCCCAGCGGTCCTTCTGAGCCCAGGCGCTCCTTCAGACCAACAATGGTCCTTCAATCCAGATCGCACGTCCCGTTATCGAGCAACCGACGGATCATCCGGCCCCAGGCCCTTCAGACTAGCTGTGTCCGCCTAAAAAACACAGTGCACGTCCTTCGTGGTTATATCAGTTCCGGACCTGATTAACCCTATGGCCGCTCGAAAAGAGGCCACCCCCAGACCGTATCTCTAGTACCATAGCTAGAAGCGCTCCTTCAGACCCATTGGTCCTTCAGGCTTAGGCATGCCCCTCAGACCCCGACGGTCCCTCAGTCGAACTCAGGTCGATGCGCCAAGCATTGATTTTGAGCTAGACCTTCAGATCCCCGGCGGTCCCTTCAGAGCCCCAGTGCTCCTTCAGATCCCCAGCGATCCCCCAGAGCCCCGGTGCTCCCTATTTACTTTCTGTCTAAATCGACCCAGTTCTCATAGATTTTTCAAAAAAAAAAAACAAAATACCTCAGTCTGGCCAAAATTAGCGTCTTTCTATCTTTATTTCTATTTTTCTCGAGAAATTCGGAATCCCTCCGATTTCCTAGCAAAATATAAATAAAGAGGGGCAGCTGTAATACCCTAATTTTGTCCTAACCAAAATGAGAAAATTTTATTTACTTTTGATAAAAATAATTATTTTATTTTTATGTCACAAGTTTTTTTAACACAAGAAAATATTTTTTTAGAAGTAAAGAAACAAAAAATAAGCCAAGGAGGAAATAAGGGGGGTTTGTAAAAAAAAAAGAATGGAGGTGCAATTGGATTGGGCCATCTAAAACCCAACCCAATTCCTAAACCCTAGCCCAATTCACCCTCACACTCCTCCACCCAACCCATGACCCATATCCAACCCATAACCCATAACCCAACTCATCACAAAAACCTAATTTCCCTCCTCCTAACCCTAATTCGACCACCCCCCCTTTACCCTAAAAGCCATCCACATTCACTCTCCCCCTTAACCCAAAAAGTCATCCACATTCATCCCCAAAAACCCTCCTCCATATTCGACCCCACCCCCCTTTTTCCTCCTTGAAATTTGCTTTCTCCCTTCCACACTCCACCTCTCCTCTTTTCTCTCAATTCCACTTCCCCACACTTCCCACTTCCCCATTTTTTCCCTTCCCAATACACTCAACCTCTCTCTCTCCCATTCCTACGCCTACTCCTCTCTCTCTCTCTCATTCCCAACGGCTCACTCACTCTCTCTCCCCTCTCCCATGTTCACTTCCTCACTCTTTCTCCCTCACACACTTCACATCACACTTCCTTTCCACTCACTCTCCCTCACTCCACGGCTCTCTCCTCTCCCCTCTTCTCACACACTCATTTTCTTTTCTCTTCACACACTCATCCATTCCTCTCCCTATCACACACTTCACACATGGCACTCCCTTCCTTCCTCTCACCTTCTCCATGCCCATACCTTCGACCATCACCTCCCCCACATCTCACATGTTTTCATCTTTTATTTTCCCCTTCACCAAACCTCCATCATATCAAAAAATCATCATCACTATCCAAGAGTGGATGAAGAAGGAAAACGAAGGAAGCAAGTTTTTTTGTATAAATAGGGGTCCTTACCTTAGAAGGGGCTACGGATTTACTCTTAGAAAAAAAAAGGGGAAAAATCTTCTAAAAAAAAACTAGGGTTTCAAAGAGAGAAAGAAAATTTTTTAGAGTTTCTTTTAGAAAAATTTTCTTCCCCTTCTTTTCTTCCTTCTTAGATTTTTTTTTTAGTTTAAACTTTTGTTGTATTGAGAGATCCGAAGAAGAAAGCTTGGATTGGTTCAAGGTACAAAATGTAATAATTCATAGTATTGTTGCTTTTTTGTAATTTTTTTTAGTTATTGTAATTTTGTTCATATTATCATTGCCTTTTTATTTTAATTATTGTTGTTCACGTTTTTTAAAAAATATTAGTTGCTGTTTTTAATTATTGTTGTCACATTTTGCCTTTTTTTTAGTTCTTTTTAGTTGCTGTGCTAAAAAAAATATATTAGTTGTCACATTTTTTAAAAATATATTAGTTTAGAGGCTGTTTTTATATTATATTTTTGCTATTTGTTATTTATTTTGTTGTTTGTTATATTGTTTTTAAGTTTTCGGATTAAAAAAGAAAGTGAAAAAAAAAATGTTGTGCTTTTTTTAATAAATTATTCTAATTTTCGGATTAAAAAAGTGATAAAAAAAATATGTTGTTTTTTTTAAAAATGGTTACTAATTTTCGGAGTAAAAAAAGGTGTAAAAAAAAATGTTGTTTTTTTTAATAAATAATTACTAATTTTCGGATTAAAAAAGTGATAAAAAAATGTGTTGTTTTTTTTAAACAATTACTATTTTTTCGGATTAAAAAAAAAGTGATAAAAAAAAATGTGTTCCTTTTTTTATTTTCGGATTAAAAATAAACCTTTTTAAAAAAAAATATTTTCTTAAAAGAAATGGTTACTAATGTCACTACCCCCTTTTTTTTAAAAAAAAAAAATAACAAATGACCATTCTTCCAAATAAAAAAACAAACAAAGTACCCTTTTATTAAATAGTAACTAGGACAACCAAAAAACAAAAGAATTTTCCTTCATACCACTTGTTTAGTCTAGGTTTTTTTTAGGAAAAAGCGTTTCAAGAATCACGTGCTCTAGGGTAGAATAGTAAAAAGTAATAAACCCGTCAATCGTTTTTTTTTAGCGTCAAAACGCTATTTGCACCCCCGGCAACCATTTTCTATTAGCGTCAAAACGCTATTTGCACCCCCGGTGACCTTTTTTTTAGCGTCAAAACGCTATTCACACCTCCCTTTTTAATACAACTCCTTTATTATTTGCACCCCCCTTTTTATCACCTACTCCGCTTTTATTCACAACGTGATGCTTCCGAACCATTCTTTTTTTCTTTCTTTCGAAAAATCGAATTCGCGCAAAAAATAGGTTGTCTATAGCGGTCACTCTGGGCCTTGCTTGTTTGAACGCTATAAATACCTTCTTTTCCGAATAAGCCATTAATGGCGACCACTCTGGATTTATCTGTTTGGTCACCATGAACGGTCTCTAGTTTTCCCAAACTTTTCAAAAAAATAAAAAATACCAACACACAAATATTTTCTACCAAAGAACTACGTAGCTTTGATTTCTCCATCGCACCCGGAGATACGTAGGAGCGGGGGCCCACTCCCGTCGAGCGCAAAAAACTAAAATTTTTATTAAGTCTCCTTTTCTGTTTTTTTTGCAAATAACAAAAAAGGGTAAATTAAAGTGTTTTCTTTAAACTAATTTTTCTACACATTAAATTAAAAGGTAACCTTTTTTAGGATGTTGCGGGGTGCTTGTACCTTCCCCGCACTTAATCGACCCCCGAACCCAAAAACAAAGGTTTTTTCAATGTTTTCCTAAAAATAAATATTGATGGCGGCTCCATTGTTCAAAAGCAACGAAGGATCCCTCCTCCGGATTCTTCGGTCGCTACAAGCACCAACCCCTGAGGAGATGCAGAAACAAGAGGAAATTCCACCACAGGTTCCAACGCCTGCTCCTGGCCAGTTGCGTCCTAAGTCAACTTGGATCAGGAGAAAAATCCGTGAAGTCCGGCCAAGGACACGTCATGTGAAAATGAAGAAGGAGAAGAAGAAGAAGGAGAAGAAGAAGAGGAGGAGGAGGAAGAAGAAGAAGAAGAAGAAGAAGAAGAAGAAGAAGAAGAAGAAGAAGAAGAAGAAGAAGAAGAAGAAGAAGAAGAAGAAGAAGAAGAAGAAGAAGAAGAAGAAGAAGAAGAAGAAGAAGAAGAAGAAGAAGAAGAAGAAGAAGAAGAAGAAGAAGAAGAAGAAGAAGAAGAAGAAGAAGAAGAAGAAGAAGAAGAAGAAGAAGAAGAAGAAGAAGAAGAAGAAGAAGAAGAAGAAGAAGAAGAAGAAGAAGAAGAAGAAGAAGAAGAAGAAGAAGAAGAAGAAGAAGAAGAAGAAGAAGAAGAAGAAGAAGAAGAAGAAGAAGAAGAAGAATGTAGAGATGGGCATTAGGAAACAGAAAGAAAACTAACAAGAACAAAACAGAAATCTAAAAACAGAAATGAAAACATAAAGGATAAGGGTGGGATTCACTTCTTCTTTTTGGATGGAGTGGGCAGCACTGAGGTTGGTTGCACCACTGGTATGACATCAAAATCACTTCGCTCCTTCTCCTCCTTAGAATTCTGAATGAAACAGCTTAGCCCCTTAGTATACACTTAACTCTTGTACTTGGGAAGTAGGTGTAAGGCATTGCTTAGGTGGAAGTTAGGTGAATACTTAGTAAGGACTGAACCTGCCTGGACTTTGATAGAAAATGCTAGTAAGGTAGAAGATAAGTTTGGGGGTAGCCTAATAGAAGTGAGGTCAAAGCAAAAAGAACAAGAGAGTAGGAAAAGAGAGTGCACACTTGCAAAAGTAATATGGACAAAATGGAATAAGTTGCAAATTTTGCAACAAGGCTGGCTGATTAGTAGGGAGGCCTCTTTGTGGCGACACCATTGAGGTTTCAGTCAAAAGGTAGTCAGTCTATATATATATATATATAAACAGAAGTGTTCACTACTCTAGTTATCAATTGCAATCAGATTGTATGGCCTGTCTTATTCACTGTATAAATTTAGAACGGCTACCCTTGTGTGAAGCAAATGTAAACTTTACTTGTAGCTATTGAAAAGGAAAGGCAGTGTAGGAAATTCTAAGTAGGATCCAAAGCCAGGCCTAGTAGTTGTTGAAACCTATGGAAGAAGTACAAGAGGGCACCCACACATCTAAGCTAGGGGAAAAATCTGTGATTTCAGAAATTGCTAAGGGATTTTAAGTGTTAAGTCTGAGGGGAAAGCCTTGGGAAAATAAAGTTGTGCTATAGCTTGTTTTTAATGCTTCCAGATGTTGTTGTACTATGTGCTATGCTATGTTGTTTGTTTTGATGTGTTATGTGTCTTGTCTGTGCTGTTGTTGATGGTTGTCATTACTTGAGGACAAGTAATGGTTCAAGTTTGGAGGTGTGATTACTCTAAAAAATGTGAGTTATCTAGGCCAAAACAAATGAGAATTAATCTTGTTTAAGAGTAAAGTATGTAAATAAATGTGAAATTTGTATATATTTAGTTAGTAGCATGTTTTTGCGTAGAAAATATATCTTGGGCACGTTAAGTGTCATTTTGTGGGATTTCACTTGTGCGTTAAGTGTGTAGGATTCAGTAGCTCCAGTGCTGTGAATAGTGTTGTGACAGCATCGTGGCATGTAGCTGGCGTGTGGAAAGGAATTAAAATCATCTCAGGTGGTATAATAAGTAAAGAAGTGTTTTGTCCTTAGTGGCTAAAGCATTCAGTAACCTGCGCATTTATTGGGCTGCAAAAAGACAAACTGTCCTTGATTTTAGGGTTGTCAGCACCTGGCAGCAAAAGGCAAAAAGGCCCATTTGGTACTTGGAGAGAGAATGTACTATAAATAGGTACTTTACCCTAGAAGTACAAACAATTCAGCCTCCACGAATCCCTAGGTCAGATAGTACACCTTCCAGCTTCCATTTCACTGTATCGTCGTCTTCCCCAACCATCCTTCCACCATTTTTAGTGCTGAAGCTCATTTCTGAAGCTGGATCTCACAATTCTGCAGCATAGTTCTTCATCTCAGCAGCAAAAAGGCTCTGTAGCAGATCTGCAGCACTGGGAGCATACTTTGATTTAAGTTGTAATTGCTATTTTCATGACTTTGTTTATGATGTTCTCGTACGCTGTTATCATGTCTAAGCTCATCATGAGCTAATTTCCTTTTTAGTCAAGATCTTGGTGATGTAATTACGGATCTATGCTAAATGTTGTGATTATTGCTTGAAGCTTCATTAACTCATGCGATTTAATGCTATATACTCTTTTTGAACTTGATCACTTTAATTAGGGTAGCGTGTTTTGATATCCGGAAGGAATTAAAGTGCTGATTTCATGAGTTAATATGGTTAAAAGGTTAATAGGAATATTGCTTTTCCTAGGGAAGAATAGGAATATGAAGCTAGGGCCATAGTGTGATCTGAAACATGCTTTACACACTTCAGAATAAACCAAATGGGAGCTTAGGAATAAGGGAACCTTTGTGATATTCTGATCTTAAAACTAGAAGGTTTAATTTCAATTCTGCGCACTGAATGCTGTCATAGCACTGACTACAACACTGTTACATAGTGAAGTAATTACGAATCCTGGTCATGACTAATACCATCTCTCTGATTTAATACCTCGTGTTACTGATTTTATTACCATTTGCAATTTAATTGCTGTTAAACACCATGAATTTTTACCTCGCTTTACTTTTTATTTTTTCCTTACTAATTCGAGTACTAGTGAATAGATCTAAAAGTAAAACTACATAATCCTCATGGGAACGATCTTTTCTTATCACTTTATTATTTGTTTGACTGTGTATACTTGCACACGTTTTTCCACAACACTGATACAAACAAAAGGCACCAACGCCCGATACAGCAGTATCCGAGAAATACACTATGAAACCTCGTCAAAGCCCTCGACTCTTCATCCCAACAGACGCGAACTCCCTAACGGGCGTGAATGGCTTTAGCATTACTATCATGCCCACTCCACAAAGCCAATGGATACGAGGAGACAGAAGTCCTATTTCGGTCAATGATGAAAATGCAAACCCAAGGACTTCCGAAAGATTGTAAACGTGGCCGCTCTACATCAAGGAATGCTCGAAACAATCAATCGACGCCCGCGTCGGCCCCGTCAAACCTTTCAGGCGTTCTACTGAAGAAAAGGACTGAAACTCGAGAAGCCACCAAGCCTCCCTTCGAGAAGCAACAAAACAAGGACGCCTTGGAAGGAGGAGGGAGGAGTAGTGCGTCGAAAGGCAACTCCAAAACTCAATGGTGCCACATAGGTGAACGACCACCATTAGGTACTCCGCATTACCCCAACTGGGATCACAGGAGAAGAAAACAACCGAAAAAGAACATCTCACTGACACCATCAGAGGAGCGATGAGAAGAGAACAACAAACACAACACAAAAAGAATGAGGAAGGCCCTATTTATACAAGCCAAAGAAGGAACGGTCAAGAGTGCATTTAAGCCAACAATGAATGCACCAGGGGAAACGAAGAGACACCGACACTCTGAAGAGAACCTGGAGGCAGGTGGGATCCTCTTAAATAAAAAGGTCGTTTGGTCTAGCAACAATAAATGACCAAGCATCGGTAAGCGACACCCCCATGAGACTAGACACCCTGAAGGGCTTTGAGCACCTTCTCCCTGAAGGGCTCGGAGCTCGAAGGGTTGTGTACCTGGGGTATCCAAATATTGTCGACCTAGGCTCCAAAAGTGCTCCTAAAGACCGAGAATGGCTCCCACTCCCCTCAAGGAAGACCCTTGCCGAGCAAGGAAGAGGAAGCCGAGTAGCACAATCGTTGGCTGATGAAGCATGAATAGTACAGACCATGCACAGACTAGGTCGTGTCTGCGTGGAAGACAAACGAGGAGGATATAGCAGTTGGGCATTGGCTCGTACCGAAGTAATTAATGGCCACACCACCACCTCTGTGGCAGGTAGGAGAGGTCAATCCTGTAGCATAGAACACCCTAGGATCCTCTTTGTACAATAAATAGCTCATTTCACTATTGTATTAAGGACTCTTGGTTCATGTATTTTGAGAGGTCTCCCTTTAGGCTATATCCTTAAAGGTTCCACCACTCCCATTTTATATACAAGAACAAATATATTGATGCATATTGTGGGCGTTATCTACAATCCTTCACTCAGTGATGTTGTAATTAGACTATATCAATAAAATTCTACATATCGAAAAAAAAATCTTGAAATTGTTACCGTAGACCAAATGATGTTTCCTTTGTCGCGGTGCAAAGCCCAAGCAAAACCACTTTTTTGAACAGCAACAACAAGATCTTGTTTAGTTCCATTAACATCAATTGTAAGCATCATCGGTGCCTCACCAAAATCAGCATCAGGGTTAGGCCCAGGTGGACAAATAGGAGTTGACAAATTACTGCATGCAGCGAACCATACATCATATCCACCCAATTGGTGATACCATTTAATTTCACCATTATCCAAATCAAGTGCAATGATTGAATCAGAATGATTATCAGGTTCAACACACTCATTAGGATGAGTTGGTCGTGTTTGATTATTCTCTTTTTCTTGACATTCACTTATGTGTAATGGAACTGAATACAAATTCCCAGTTGCAATGTATATATGATTCCTTGAGATATCAATTGATGGACTACTTCCCCATATAGCTCCTCCAGCATATTCTCCTCTTTTTCCTTTGTTATCAGGTAACATGAAGGTTTGCCATAAGATTGTGCCAGATTTAATATTTAGCTTTGAGAAACTTCCTCGAAAGGTGCAACATTCTTTTGTTCCGAGGGATTCTTCTAGTGAAGATGAACCAACATAGTAAGCCCTGTACAGTTAATGTCAATGCAAAAATGAAGATAGACAACTATTTAGATTTTAAGACTAAGTGTAGTGTCCCTTATTAATAAATATTACACATGATATATATCAATGCATGAATCTTTGAGAAATTCTATTCTTTTTCTTTTTTTGAAAAAAAATATTATTCAATAATATTAAATAAATATATAAAAAGCCTTTTGATTTGGAATAAAAAGAAAAAATGCTTTAAAGTTAATATATTGTACATGTGCCTTATGATAATTAACTTGGCAATATTTAATAGCATGAAACACGGGTTTGACCAGGTTGATCACGGATTTGACCGAGTCGAACCGGGTTGCTGATGTCAATATGGAGCCAATTGCAGAAGTGATTCTGTATATATAAGAATTGTCTTTTGTCAAAGACTTAAAATAAATAAAAAAGGGTCAAACAATATTATCTTTTAGAAACCTTTTCATTATTAGAGGACAAGTCCTCTAAAAATAGTCAAAGTCAGATGACATTATCTTTTAAAAGTTAAAATCATGTACATTATATTTTTAAAATTCGGTCATGATTCGATCCCTACCCAGTGCGTATGAAAAAATATTTGTTGGGAGAGGTTAACCATTTAAATAAATCTCTGATACCTTCGTTTACAGGAAAAAAATTAAACGAAAATGTTAGATATATTATTGTAAATAGAGTGTATCTTAGAGTTCGGTTTAGTTATCCATAATTAGTTAGCTTTGTTAGCTCTTTTTTTTGCTTTTCATTGAGATGTATATATACGGCTTTTGAGCAATCAATGAAAGTAAGATTCATGCTGCTCACCGGATCAAATTTCAATCTAGGGGCCGCAAATGTGTCCACATTACCATTGGTGTCAAAAGTTACCTCCTCTATGACGTGCACAACCATGAAGTTTTTTACTCTAGACACATTGCCTTTTATTAGAACATTTCCCCTCTTGCCACCCCCTCACCCCCCCCCCCCCCCCCGATTTTCAATTTGATTCCCTCCAATATCCTTATCCAATGTTATTGACCTCCTTCTACCTTCATCCTCTACATCCCCAATCGACCCTCCACACCCTAACCCTTTTCCCTTGAACTTATCGCCGCCTCAAGCTCTCTACTACTAGTCGCACACCTTTGGACGACTCTTTTAATTACAGAAGACTCATTGGTCGTCTGATATATCTCACTAACACCAGGTCGGACATCTGCTTTGTTGTTCATAAGCTTAGCCAATTCATCTCTGTCCCTCGACAGACCCAAATGGGTGTTGCTCTTCAGGTCCACGGGTAAATTAAGGGGCAACCCAGTTCTGGTCTTTTTTTTACTACTAACTCTGATTTGAAACATAAAGGTTTCGGTGATTCGGATTGGGCCGCATGTCCTAATACTAGACGCTCAGTCATGGGTTTTTGTATATTTCTTGGTACCTCCCTGATTTCATGAAAGTCCAAGAAGTAGAGTACGGCTTCCAAGTCCTCCTCAGAGGCTGAGTATAGAGCCCTTTCCTCCACTGCTTGTGAAATCCAGTGGCTACAATACCTCCTGATAGATCTACACATCCTCACACTGATTCAGTTCCGCTATATTGTGACAACCAGCCTACCATTCAGATTGCTTAGAAGCCCACATTCCATGAGCGAACTAAACATATTGAACTCGATTGTCACATGGTTCATGACAAGGTTTAGACTGGCATCATTTATCTCATGCTGATTCCTACCACTGCCTAGCTTGCTAACATCCACACCAAACCCCTTCAGCCTGCATCTTTCTAGAGTTTGTAATCCAAGTTGTACATGCAAAACATTTACAGTCCAGCTTGAGCGGGGGTGCTAGATATATTATTGTAAATAGAGTGTTATCTATTTCAACTATCTTAGAGTTTGGTTTAGTTGTCCATAATTAGTTAGCTTTGTTAGCTCTTTTTTTGGCTTTTCATTGAGATGTATATACTGCCTTTAAGTAATTAATGAAAGTAAGATTCATTTTTATCAACTTACGGAACAAGAAATCAAAATCAAAATTGTGATATACCAAAAAAACCAGAGTTTTAGAGAGTAACCTATATAGTTAACTAAAATTATTAATGGGAAAAGGCTAGAAGATACTAACTCTCTATAGTAGGTCCCAGACATTGTGACAACACTAGAGTTATGTTTATCCAAACGAGTCTGCCAAGCTAACTCCCCAGTGGATCTTTTCAAACCAATAACTACAGCCGGTCCATATATACCCACGACCAATAAATCACCAGCTACCGTCGGTGTAGCCCTCGCAACTGTCCAATTAACATTATATACAAACCCTGTTGCATCTAGCCCCGTTAAATTCTGTAGGTTCTGCTTCCACACAAGAGATCCATCATTTGCTCTCACAGCAAAAATGTTTCCATTCCATGATGGGAAGTATAGAATGCCATTGAAAATTGCTGGAGTTGCTGTTATGTCTTTGCCTGCATAGAATTTCCACTTTAAACTTAAGTTGCTTATAGTTTCAAGGTTGATCTTCCACTCCTTGCCTGCATATCTTCTGTTGTATATGTCTCCACCATGGTTTAACCAATTTTGTGTCTTTTTTGGCCACTGAAATCACTCAATAAATAATTTGTTAAAAACTAGCTAGATATAGTAATTATTTAAGCGGAAACTATGAGTCACATCAATTAAAGATTAATTTTAGTAAAACAATCCACATTTTGTGAATGAAATTAATTTAAGCAATTCTCTTAGGGTATGTATATATAAAAA
The DNA here is from genome assembly GCA_039519185.1 of Astragalus membranaceus. Taxonomy (NCBI): domain Eukaryota; kingdom Viridiplantae; phylum Streptophyta; class Magnoliopsida; order Fabales; family Fabaceae; genus Astragalus; species Astragalus membranaceus. Next base: position 123,403,269 of record CM076854.1, on the reverse strand, counting down.
GTGTTTATACAAAGTTCGGATATCGTAATTATTCTGTAAGCACTTATTAACAATCACTACGCCAAAAGTGTTAAAAAAGAGCGTCCCATTAGTAGCGTTTTTAATAAAACGCTACTTATGTTACATATTTATTAGTAGCACTTTTGTTTGGAAGCGCTACTTAATGCAAAAACACAGAACACTATAAGTAGCGCTTTGTTAAAAAGCGCTCTTTAAGCCCAAAACACGGAGCACCATTAGTAGCGTTTTGTGGAAAGTGCTCCTTAAGCCAAAAATACGCAGCACCATTAGTAGCGCTTTTAGGGGAGCGCTCCTAAAGCCCAAAAGGCGGAGCATCATCTGTAGCGCCTACAGGAAAGCGCTCCTGAAGGCTAAAACACAGAGAAGGGCTTCAGTAGCGCTTGGAACTAAAAAGCGCTATTTATGGGTTTAAAAAATTTTAATTTTAATTCTGACTCAGGAGCTCCCTCGCGAACATTTCAGACCCCCAATGCCCTCATGCCTCCACGCCGTTACGAACCAGAAAGCGCTCACGTTGTTGCTCACGCCCTCACGCCCTCTGCTTCCATAACATAAAATATCACAAAATTAATATTAAAATTAAGGTAAATCATAATTTTATAATTGAATATAAAGATATTAATTAATTTTTTAATGTAAAATCATTAAAAAAACTATACTATAGTTTAATAATAAGACTTTAAACATATATATATATATATATATATATATATATATATATATATATATTGTCTTATTTTTTATGGTTCTCGATCCTAAAACGAACTCTAGAATGATTAGTTAAAACCAAAGTTTTGAAAACTGGATCGGGCATGGAATTGATGAGACTTTTCAACCATGGCTCAATCATTCAAAACCTCCTACTTGAACGAAACTGCAGTAGAACCACTCAAATAACCGAACCAAAGACGATGTTGATTCATATGGTTTAACCAGTTTAACCATTTGTTAGTTTGATTTCTAAAACACCGATCAAAACTTAAAAAACATTGATATTTTCGTGGATTATATAAAAAGAATATTGTTGCATCAGTGAAAAATTGTCCTTAAGCGTGAAAAATTGTCCTTAAGCATGAAAAATGTATCAAAAGAAAAAATAGCACATTATAAAAATTCGAACATGAGTACAATTAATTGCTTGTATGTTTTCTTTTTTTAGCAAGCAAAACATTGACATATTATAGTAAAAATTACATTAGGGGTCCTTTAAATTATTTTTTTGTAACAAGTTGGTCTTTTATGTTTTCTTCGTATCAACTTAGTCCTTAATTTAAGTTAGATAATGTCTTCACTGTTACCCCTTTTTAGTACTTCCGTTACAAAAAAACCTAGTTGACATAAACGGCGCTGACGTGGCTTAACGGATGCATATGTGGCTGCATAAGTCATTATTTTTAATTAATTTTATTAAATATAAATAAATTGAAAATTGATATTCAACATCTTCATCCTCCTCCAAAGAATTTTTCCAGATTCACCTTTCAACATCATATTCAGTAATTCAGAACTCTCTCTCACACGGGTTATCTGTTGAGAGTCTGGTGCCCCAATTTTGATTCTATCTCACCTTTGGCTTAGTAATTGATGAAGAACCCTCAACCCAATTGCCGAGAAACCTTTTAGGGTTTCTTTTTTGGTACCAAGGGTTTTAGGGGATATGTTTGGGAGGGAATATGGGACAGAATGAATATTTTAGCCAAAATAAAGAGACTTTTGGTTTGTGAGGGATTTAGTGAGATTTTTTTTTTGTTAAATAGCGAGAAGTTATTTAGAGAGGAAAATAAAAATCCTTCACTAAATAAAATTTTTAGGATTTGGTTTTAGAAAGGAAATAAAGCTCGTGGGAGGGAATGGATATTTTAGCCTAAGGAAAAAGATTTTTGATTAGTGAGGGATTATTTAGAGCATCCCCAATGAAGCACCCCTCATTTTTTTCCTTAAGTGGGTCCTACGTGTACAAATCACTCATTTATAATTTTTTAATGTTAGTTTCTTATAAGCACTCAATCTCACAATTTATTTTTTCTCTGCAAGTGTTCTCAGTCAGTTTGGACTTCTATTTATAATTAGGTGGGAGTAGTAGTTATGGATTCTCTTGTTGGTGTTGCGCATTTCTGGGCCCATGGTCTGCGGTTGGATTCCAAGAAGGCCGGTAGATTGAAGTACTTGTTTTGGATAGCAGTCACGTGGAGTATATGGGTTCATCGGAACCATATTCTATTCAGAGCTCAAGTCTTTAATTCTCAAGTGGTTGTCAATCATGTTAAATTTATAATCTGGAGCTGGTTCATGAGCATAGAAGGCCACAATTCAACTTTAAAGATTTCAAATTGGTGGGGAAATCCTCTTGTTTGTATGAACTCGGTGTAATTTGGATTCTTGCCTCATTCTTCTTGGGGTACTCTTTTTCCTCCTTGTGTCTTTTTCCCATGGGGTTTTGGTCCAGGGAGGTTTTAATGAGACCCATTGTATATGTCAGGGTTGGGGGTACCCCTAGCACTCCTTTTTTTAATATATATTTAGCTTATAAAAAAAACTCAATCTCTCCAACCTAGCACCTCAAAAATTTTATTAGATGGCTCCAACATGAAGAGAGAGAGAGAGAGAGAGAGAGAGAGAGAGGATTATGTGATTTGGACCTCCAAGGAGAGAGAAAATAATAGATAAAATTTAGTTTTTAATAATGGGGCTCGCGGAGAGAGAGGGTCCTAGTAGAAACACTCATCTTTGTTAATGATTACTTTTATTTTCTCCACAATGATATTCCTTATAGCAAAGTCTCCTTAATAAAGAAAAAAGAGTTTAAGCACCACCATTGTGGATGCTCTTGGAGAGGGAAATAAAAATCTTTCTCTAAGCAAAATTTTAGGGAATTGGTTTTAGGAAGGAAATAAACTTTTTGTGAGAGGGAACGGTTCTTTTAGTCAAAGGAACGACATTTTTGGTTTGTAAGAGATTTAGCGAGGGATTATTTAGAGAGGGAAATCCAAATTTCTCTCGAAATAAAATTGTAAAGATGTTGGGAGGAATTTTGCCACAGATGGTTAGAGAGAGTTATTTTCCGTCTCAAAATTCGTCTCTAATAAAAATTTCTTTTCTTTTGCAACGGATTTTGTGAGGGAAATAGTGAGAGATATTTTTTGTCACTAAACTCGTCGCAAAAAATTGTATCTAAGTTTAGCTCGTTCCCTAATTTTCGTAGCTAAATCTGTCACTAATAGAGGGATACAATTCCATCACAAAAATCCCTCTCTAATATCGAGTTTTCTAGGATCTGGGCATTCCACTTTGATGAAGAAGAATATATATATAAGCTTGCAAAAAAGTAGATCAGGGCATTGCAAAAAAAAGTAGATATGGACATTGAAAAAGTAGATTTGGGCATTGCGCTTTGAAGATTTATTTTTAATTTTTTGTTTTGTTTTTCTGTGTTTTTTGTGGAAAGATTGGAGAAGATGAAGAGGGTGGTGTTTTTGGGTTTGTTCTTGAGGTTGAAGATGATTAGTCAACAAAAAGAGACATGTCAGCTTCGTTACAGCCACGTCAGCGTCGTTTATGTCAACTGAGTTTTTTTGTAACAGAAAATACGTTATCTAACTTAAATGACTTAGTTTTTTTGGGTAAACCCGGGTATCCACCGTACGGACAGCAACGACTAATCTCTCGCTCATTGTAGGTGTCTCAAAGGGCAGGACAGCTGGCCCAGAGTTTTAACGCTGCTCCGTACCCAAGACAGGAAACTTGAAGGACTTAATTGATACGCAAAAACATAAAGAACCAACTTATTAAAAAAAACAATAACTTAAAAGGATCCTGATGTAATTTTGATGGGTATTTTCTCATTTGTAATTTGTAATTAAAAAGTAAAATTGGATACTCAAAACAAGTACATCCATCCAAGTCATCATCATACACTTAATTACCCGTATGCTGCAATTAACTATTTATGAAACCGTCATAAGCTCTTATTTCAAACCCCACCCTTATGAAAGTTTATGTCAGTATGTAAATTCATTGAACTTAAAAATAAGTCAATCCAAATGAATCATTATCGACACACAAAAAGAATATGCACGAGTTTAATCGCACATATAGAAATAGAGAGTCATAACGAGTAGGAGAAAAAAAAGTTAGTTTGAGCACATACTTACAACAGAGACTTCTGAAACTGAACGTGTTAGTGGGAACAGCAGAAACACGGAAATAACGAAGCAGGTAATTTGGTCGAATGTTGCCATTGCCATGATGTTGGGAAGTTGGAGATCGATGTGTTAGCATTTTGGGCTTATCTATCACTATTTATATACATAAATGTAAATCTATCTTATCTTATGATATGATGTCAAAAAATTCTTATCGTATGATATACTACATTATAATATGGTACAGAATACTCTCTTTTCTATTTATCCCCGCAAAACAAAATTATTTTGCTTGTGTCAACGGCCGTTGCTTTCGGGGAGTCACACTGTCACAGGTTGATATACACACGTTTTGTACAGCTAATATTTTTTGTTATTTATTAAAGACAGAAAATAAAAAAAAATGGAAATCTTTCCAAGCTTAAGTTATCATTTTTCATCACCTTCATTAAAAAAGTCTTACATAGAGGTATACACTTGCTTTTGTGGCAATTGACATGGTCTTTTAGTGTAACATCTAAAAATTTAAAATTCAGAACAATAAGACTTTAAGAAATTAAGATATAAATTATATAGAAGGTTACAATTGATCAAATCCCTAAACATAGTTTCAACATATATGATAAACTTAGTCTTATTATCTTTTAAAATAAAAGGTTTAGTCGTTTATATATATATATATATATATATATATATATATATATATATATATATATATATATATTAAAAAGATAACCTCTACGAAGAATCATTTGAATCACTTGTTTTTAAATGCTTAGTCAACCTATATTTTGTGAATAAAAGGAAAAAACAATGTTGGAATCCCACGTAATTTCTATGTTATATATTAGATTTTTTTATCTATATATCTATCTGGCTCATGCATAACAAGAAAGGTAGAGAAAGAAAGAACTCTCTAATTGCTCAAAAAAAAGTTGTTATTGCTTGACATAACATTTTTCCACCATATAGTTGAACACAACATTTTTGCAACTTTCACTATCGATGATGACATCACAAACATTGCCTTGCGAGGTGCAACTTGTGTTGAAGATATTGTGTCTTAGCCATGGGTTCTTCTTTGTCTGTTGTTGTGTGTAAACTTCTTCTAACTATCAGTTCACCATAATGGGCAGGAACATGCTCTTCGTCATATATTGGCTCGTCAATCGCCTCTTCTAATGCTTCGTGAATATATCCTTCTTCAGAGGCTTCATGTATCTCCCCCTTAATGATGGTGATGGTTTTACGATTTGGACAATCTAAAGCAATATGTCCAAACCCTTGGCATTTGAAGCATTTGGGTGTCTTGGGATTGTTCTCTTTGGTTGTTTTTTGTTGGAGTTTGATTGAGGAACTAGGTTCTTGGGTTGGTGGTTTGTTATGGTGGGCGTACTTTCTGGTGGAGGAAAGAGGTCGGTATGAAGACTTTTTGGGTAATTGTTTCTCAACCGGAATGGCTAGACGGATAACCTCATCCTTACCAATATTGTTGGAGTTGGACTGAGTGTGCAATTTTGATGTTTAGCCCCCCTCCCCCCCCCCCCCCAAAAGGTATCGAGCAATCATTTTCTCTTCCATTTGAAAATGGTGGTCGGTGATTTTTTTGGTGAAGATCGTGGCGGTATGTGGAGGTTTTGTTGGCAGTGTTAGTTTCGCGAACAAATGGTCGCAAAGTGAAGTTTTGGGAAAGCAACTCCTTGCTCACTTGAAAACTCACTTTCTGTTGATTTCTTCGCTCAAATTCAACTATGTCATAACCTACTTTGATGCCAAATTTGGCTCAGGGATAACAAGAAATATAGATAAACACTACAACAAAATCTTGAAAAAAGTACACACCTTTTAGAAGAGCTTATACTAAAAGCGCCCCTTATTTTGAAACACGCAACCGATCAGAAGCGCTTGGGAGCACGGGCGCTCCCTATTTGAAAACACTGATCTACATTCAGGGGCGCCTCTTACTGAGCGCTCCCAAACTAGAACACGGAACCACCTTCAGGGGTGCTTTATACACGAGCGCCCCCAATTCCTAGAACACGGAGCCACCTTCAGAGGCGCTTCCCACACGAGCGCCCCCAATTCCTAGTTTTCTTTTAATTTTTATTTCTTTACCGTTGACAGTACTACTCCCTCTTTCCCTCTCTCACGCCCTTCACGCATACTGTTCTCCCTCTCAGCACAGCAGAGCGCACCACCACTGCCCGTCGAGACGCCGCAGTTTCGTCTTTCGTCCGTCGCCGTTCCTTCGTCGCGACTCATCCTCTTCCATCGCACAACGTGGCTGTTTCCCATTTCTAAAGTTAGCCCTTTTTCCCTTCAAACAAATCCGTTTTTCAGTTAGCGCTTTTCATATTCTTTTCTTCGATTCCTGCTTCCATTAGACCAACATTGTGATTTTAGAGTTTGTTTTGTTTCAATACTTGAGTTTCTACAAATCCTAAGTGCAACTACAGACATCACCAAACCTAAATCCCTAATACTTTTTTTTTGACAATTGATAACTCATATTTATATGAGTTATTTATGCTCTTATCACTTAAATCAACACAAGTTCTCAAGTAATATTCGTGCTTTATTAGGTAAATATTAGTTATTTAGAGGAAAGAAGGGTTAGGAGTTTGTTTGTTATCATTTGACACATTTCACTAGTGCAAAAATGAGATTAGAATTAGACATTTAAAGTCAGGCGCTCAGATGCCTGACTATATAAGTGACGCGGTGGCAAACTTGTAATTAAGAGGCAAAACTCGCGAGTTTTAAAGTCAAGCGGATACACGCCTGACTTCTAAAGTGAACAAATAGGGAAAAAATTAGACTTTAGAAGTCAGGCGTGTATTCGCCTGACTACATAAGTGACGCGGTGGCAAACTTGTAATTAAAGGAGAAATTGTTTGTTTCTATTTTAATACTTTAGAAGTCAGGCGTCTATTCGCTTGACTTCTAAAGTACCAAAATAATAAAAAAGAAGTCTCACTCTTAGAACACTCCTCTCGATTCTTACTCTCACGTACCCTACCATCCTCAGTCTGAAACCCTAAAGGATTTCTCCTCTACCACCGTCGAATCTCCTCCCCCTCTTATCCCTGATCTCACTCTCCTCCCCTCAATCGTTTCTCCATCGTCCTCGGTGGTTCTTTGGCTCTTTTTTCTTCTCCTCCCCGCTTTCTCTTTCTCTTCTTCACCTAGATCTACCTCTCTTGGTTCAGATGCGAAGAGAGAAAGGGATGACGTCGCCAGAGGGAGACATGATTCCGCCGGAGAGCGGGAAGAGAAGATCGAGAAGAAAGGGGAGAAGACGATGTACGACGCGACAGTGAGGTTGCCGTTGGAGCTAGACGCACGACGGGGAAGGGCCGGCTGTGGGTGACGGTGGTGATACGGTTCGAAGCCAACTGCGGCGAGGGCGATGCGGTTCTTGATGTTTAGATTCTGGTTCCTGCATCTGTTCACTTCGGCTCGATCGGTTTGTGCCGCCATAATCGTTTCTGCTATGATCTTCATCTCTCTCACGATCTGGTTTGGTGTCTGGTCCGCCGTCAAGCCTTTTGTTAATGGCGGAGCTTCCGGCATGTTTGCTACCTGCGTTATTCAACCCATCGATATGATCAAGGTTTCATAAAGTTTTCACCTTTCCGTTATTTTTGTCGAGATTCCCTCAATGTGATTTATGGGTCTCTCGGATTTCTCTTACCTGATTCAGATCCGTTGTTTGTTTTTTCTTTGTAGGTGAGGATTCAACTGGGTCAAGGATCCGCTGCAAGTGTTACATCCACCATCCTCAAGAATGAGGGCGTTGGTGCCTTCTATAAGGTTATTTTTACTTTTCTATCCTTCTTCTGTTTTTGGATTTTGTTTAATTTTCTCCAATGATAGATCCTTGTTTCTCATGTGATTTATGTTGATAATTGACTGTGTGGCGTGAATCCGTTATTGATTCCAAAGGAAAATTGAATAGCATGCTAAAGTTTGTCTAACGATGTTGCAGGGCAAATGATGAAAATGCATTTGAAGCAGATTTTGGAGCATTTGATTTCCCTATTCCGAAGTTAACCTTACCTTCTTCAATAGGAAATGGACTCCATTTTGTTTCAAAGTTCTTATCTTCAAAGTTTAGTGGACATTTGACAAAAACACAGCCTATACTAGACTACTTATTATCACTAAATCACCAAGGAGAAGTAAGTAGAATAACATCACATTATTAATTCACACACTAAATCACACACATTGTATAATATACTTCTGGTTATTCATCTTCCAATTTGTCATCTACAATGACAGAATCTGATGATAAATGACACCTTAAGCTCAGTTGCAAAGCTCCAGCTTGCACTGACAGTGGCTGATGCATACCTCTCAGCACTTCCGATGGATACTCCTTTTCATGATTTTGAACCAAGGTAAGTCCAATGAAGCACTGACACAGACGAACACCGGCACAGACACTAACATGTTACATGTAGACACCGATAATAATTTAAGAAAAATAGAAGTGATTAAATGTAACTACATCTGTTGGTACCGACATGTGTTGGACACCAGACACACTTTCAATGTGAAGTGGAACCATATTTGTGATTTAGTAATTCGATGCTATTTTCATTCACAGGCTGAAACAGTGGGGTTTTGAGAGAGGATGGGGAGATATCGCGGGAAGAGTGAAGGAGACAATGAGAGCTTTGTTAGAAATTCTTCAAGCTCCTGATCCAGTAAACTTGGAGAAGTTTTTCAATAGAGTTCCCACAATATCCGGGATTACTGTGTACAGCCCAATGAAATATTATGGGATGACAGAGCCAGGCAAGCATTTGGGAGTGGCAGGGCTGGGTGGATTAGGCCATGTTGCAATTAAATTTGGTAAGGCTTTTGGGCTGAAAGGTTACTGTCATTAGTACCTTTCCAAATAAGAAAAGTGAGGCCATTGACAAACTTGGGGCTGATTCTTTCCTTGTCTCCAAAGACCCTGAACAAATGAAGGTTAGTGAGATACAAAACTTGTAAACTTAAAGCAACTCGTTTTATCTAGGTTACTGGTGCGCTTCATAATACAGTTCTATAGGAACTTACTAAGCATAACTCTATTCTCATACAACTCTTGGCCTTGGACTTCTCTTATGGTGGAAAATAGTATATTTAAAATTTGCTGATTCAAAGTTAGGTTATTAGCGCATTTTAAAAGTTTATGATCAAAATACTTATGAATTACTAGCAAGAACCAACTTCAAAGTTAGGCTTGTGACATTTGTTGTCTGCCTTTGCCTGTTTTGTGCAGGTTTTCTTACAGCAACAATGCCATCAACATTAGAAGAAATAGTAACAATAACAAAACCATTGTGTGAAGTATGCCACCACAATCATGGGGTTATTCTGCTTGAAGTATGCCACGTGCCTTCATTGCCCCTGCAGCAGCTGGCTCCGGCATACCTAACGCGAAGGCATATCTCAATGGGGTAGATGCTTCCTCATGCTTTTATTTAATCTAACTATTTGACTCATTGCTAACTTAATGTTAGTAATGCATTTGTTATTTACTTTTTCCTTTTTGTCTTTGTTATTTTTATTCCTTCTTATATACATATATATTTATGGTGACTTCTAACTCTAACTTTATTTTTTTTATTAATGCATTTGTTACAAGCTAGCTAGTGTGACATACAGACAATAACGTATACTTTCCACATCAAATCTACCTTAATTTTATTTACTTGCTTTTTAAGCTTATAAATACTCTCTTCCCTTACACACATTGTTGTTATTAGGAGGAAGCACTTGAGAAGGTTCAGTTCACAAAATACTTCTTTTGATACAGCTGGCAATATATGTAGCTTTAATGTTTTTTTGCTTTTCCTTTTACAGGATTTTGGCCCCTACAACATATATATTTTTTGCTTCAGTAATTCCTGTAATTTCATTTGGTGAACAATTGGAGCAAAATACTGGTACTGATTACTGAATATTCTTAATTTCAGTAGATTCTTCTTTTTTATTTCTTTTGGAATATATATCTAAAATTGCTTAGAAATAGGTTAGTAAAATTGCATAACATGTGTTTGTTGTTTTGCATTTGTAGAGGGTGTTCTAACAGCTGTTCAAACCTTGGCTTCCACTTCTATATGTGGTATTATACACTGAATCATTGGTACTGATATTAGGTTTAGCAGAACCTACTGTGATCATGTACACTTTTATGTTCGATTTTGCAAAAGAGAGACCAGAACTGGGCAGGGACCTGTTTCTGGCATGGACTGGATCGTAAATAACTTATTCTTTTCATTTATTGTTTTTTAATCCTTCATTTTTCATAGTGTTACTATAATATGGCTTAACATTGTCTTTTTTTTCTTCTTATAATTTGATTTTGTAGGGTATGTGTCTGGACTTCACTGATTCTATTCTTACTTGCTATATTAGGAGCATGTTCCATCATCAACAGGTTTACCAGAATTGCTGGAGAGTTGTTTGGTCTTCTTATTGCAATGCTTTTGATGCAGCAAGCTATCAAAGTAAGAGCAGTTATCAAAAGTTGTTATTATTTAATACATATTTATATGATATATTTAAGTTATTTAACATTATATTGGTATCACTGTTCAGGCCTTACATGGAGACTTGATATTGAAAAGCACATGAGGGTAAGGACTCTAGACTAGTTCTCCATGCATGATAAACACTATATAGTTTCAGCTAAATGGTTAATTCCAGTAAATTCAAGTTTTATATTTTCATTCCAAATAAGTTTCTTTTTTTTACATTTTTCAATCAATGATAAGAAAAACATTGGTTCATTCAGACAACATTTTATGCACTCCATCTAATCAAGAAACAATAACATGCAGGTTGACCTTGAAGAAGCTAAGGGACAAGAGATTGTGAAATTACAAACTGCTCTACAAGAAATGCAAGCTCAGTTGGATGTTATACATGAGAAAGAAGCAGCAAAAATAGCAATTGAACAGGCACCACCAGTAATTAAAGAAGTGTCTGTTGTAGACAACACCAAGCTTGAATTATTGGCAAATAAAAATGAAGAGCTCGAGGTAAATCCGAAATTTTGTATCCTAGATTTTTTTGAAAAGTTTACTTTCAGCATTAAAATTTGGTTTAATGTTCCTCTGCTGATACTTGTCGGTATCGGTGTCGGTGTCCGACACGATACTTGTCGGACACCTGGACACGGCATTCGGAAGAGGTGTCCGTGCTTCAGAGGCTGTAAGTATATTATCACCATTGGCTAAGTGATTTCACTCACAATTTATGCTGTCTCTGAATTTCTTCGGCTGAAACGAGTATTTCTCTTGACTGCAGCCGCTTTGATAGGAATCAATTAAACGGGAGAGTGCCTTCCAACTTGAACAATCTCGAAAAACTTACTGAGGAAGTGCTGTAAGTATATACTTAGGATTGTCATTCAAAAATTTATTACTTAGACTATCAATTTGTTCTAAGTTCGTAAGTTTGAGCTATTAATTTATTCCCAGGCAGTTTTGTGTTGACAGGTTTGGTTGAGGCAACTGGAGCTGGTGCGTTCCATTAGAGGTACTTTAGCAGGGTTGTTTTTGTGAAAACATAGGCACACAAATACCTTGGTATGTTAAATGAACAACAAATACCTCTTCAGCTTAATCTTCTATGCTGTGATCTGATACTAGTAGTGACTTGAAAATAAATATTGAATTGAAACTTCTGATAATATTGTTTTGAACTTTTGATAACATTTCCTCTCTTTCATATGCAGGTATGTTTCAGCTGATATTCCAAGTGATCTTCTAGTTCAAATTAGAGAAGCCAAGTTTCACTTGCACAAGGTAGCTATCTTAACTTTTACCAAGCTGATATATTGCATCTATGCATTTATTGTTGTCGGATATTTCTCATGCTCTAATTGTATTTTGTTGCCCTATCATTTATCAATAGGTAAGAAATTCACAAGAATTCAGTTCTTTTGAATTCTGAAGCAAAATCACTATCATTTCGTGATTACCGCCAAACTCTACCAAATGCACCAAAGCTTCATTTCCAGAACAAATTCTCTTTGCTGCAACTGCTGGATGACAAGCTAGATGATTTTTGGCCCTTCATTCTCCCCTTTCTGCAACTGCTGCAACTGAAGGTATTCATCCCTACACTTTGTTCTATTTTAATTTCATAACCTTACCTTTAAATATTACATCCCTTACTCAACGCAAATGGAAGGTCCACATTCTTCTAATCGGTCTATGATTTCGTGATTACCGCGAAACACAACCAAAGGCACAAAAGATTCATTTCCAGAACCATTTGTCAACTGGATTATGCCTCATGAACAGCCCGAGTAGTAATAATGTTCTTTCTATAATATTTGTCACCCCTTGTTAAGATGGTTATGGATAATGTTTTACTGCTTCACAGTACAGAAAAGCCCTATTTGGGACATCATCATGTGATGTGTATTCTTTCTCTAGTCTCAAAATTTATGTTTGTGTAAATTACATGTTCTTACATGTCTTGTACTCACACTGCTAGATGCTGACTTGCCGTTTTTGAATATAAGGATATCCCCCCATTCATTGCAGTTGTATGTCTGCGTGTATCTTATATTGTCATGGTCTTATTAATTTTTTACCCTAATAGCATACATATTTCGAATTTTCTTGTTGTCTGATAGCCTACTATTGTCATGGTCTTATATATGCAGTGAATAAGAGATGTTCTTATACTAGACTGGTGTTTTTGCAGGCTGTTTCACTTATAGCCTCGTACTTGCAAGCTACTTTGCGGTATCCTATACGGTTGGGTGCCTCTCATTCATACATTATTGACAATGCACCTTCAATAGAGCTAACATCTTCTGAAGCATCATCAAGTGCAATGTCTTTCACAAATGGCAAGCATGTAGAGTTCCCCCTGTTTTTAGAAGGTCAAGTAATCTGACTTTGTTGCTATTATAGAAATTCAAGTTTCTATTATAGAAATTTGAGAGTACTTGATGCTTTTAATGATGAAATTTGAGAGTACTTGTTGCTATTATGGGATTTAGGTAAAATTTTGATTTGTTTTTTCAGATCTTTGCATCGGATAGTTTCTTAGAGCTCACAGAGTATAGTCGTGAAGAAATCTTGGGAAGAAATTGCAGGTATATATTATTTAAGTTATTGTATCATTACGATGAAAGTTAATGAGTATCCAAAGGCCTTGGTTCATATATAGCAATTGAAAATGAGATTATATAGTGTTTTGTAAATTAGTGCTTTCAGCTATGCCTTGGGGCTCAGGCTACATTTCTTGGAGTATGAATGCTTTAGGGATGATAAAAAAAGGCGTCTAATTGTCCCATACAAAATATACATACATAAAGCAAACTACCAGAAGCTTTATAAACACTTAAATTATGGCATTGAAAGTTTACTGATGCAAGATGGAACTTAGTTATACAAAGGTAAACTTAGTTATACAAAGGTAAACTGAGTTTGGATATGCATAATTGAAACTGAGTTAGGGCAAGTATGGAATCATATGCATTGAAACAAGACTATTGTTTTCCTATATACAATACTATTGAATTGGATGGTGGATGATTGGGGTTATTTTGCTTTGGTGATTAATAAATTAATTATGTTAATGATAAATTCAGTTGATTGATCCGGTTGATAGGACAGTGGATAGAGACTTGTCTCCTATTCAAGAATTGGGGTTGAAGTTTTCATTCATTTTGTTAATTTTCTGATTTCGACACTTAAGTAACTCCTAGCACATTTATGAAAATATTTCTCATTTTTGAATAGGTGAAAGCTGATGTAGAATCACAAGGTGATTTTGCCGGATATGGTTGAGCACAGAAGGCTGTCAATTGTTTTGTATCTGCTAAGGTATTTTCTACATCATGATCCTAATGTTGTAACTTAGCCATTGTATTCAGTGTACAAGTATAATATTCAGTTCTATTAGGCAAAGTCTTGATGTAATTTTAATCATGAATTTTATTAAGATCCCAATTGTTTTGTTCTAGTTATTTTCCTGTTGCTAACAGCCTCTGTATAGTGTATACTGCTAGTTTGCCTTGAGAATTTTCAAGGTTAATGTTGAAATCAGAGTTGTTTTGGGAAATTATGCTTGTTTTGAGAAATATATATGTTTTACTCTATTTTGAGAATGCAAGTTGACTAGCACTTGATTGGTTACATTCATTAAGCGTTACTTTACTGTTGTTTTGGGAAATTATGCTTGTTTTGAGAAATATATATGTTTTACTCTATTTTGAGAATGCAAGTTGACTAGCACTTGATTGGTTACATTCATTAAGCGTTACTTTACTGATATATGACTCCATGGCCCAATGGATAAGGCGCTGGTCTACGGGACCAGAGATCTGGGTTCGATCCCCAGTGGAGTCGCTTCTTTTTAATGAAAAATTTGTATAACCAGGGTGTATAGATTAAACCAAAATTTAAAAAAATAAAAAAAACTTTTAAGGTCAGGCGCAATAATGCTTGACCTTAAATCATACATACGAAGTCAAGCAATAATAAAAGCTTGACCTTAAATCAAACATACGAAGTCAAGCAAGTTTAAGCTTGACTTTAAATCATACTTACGAAGTCAGGCAAGAATAAATGCTTGACTTCGTAAGTATGATTTAAAGTCAAGCATTTATTCTTGCTTGACTTTGTAAGTATGATTTAAAGTCAAGCAATAATAAAAGCTTGACCTTAAATCATACATACGAAGTCAGGCAAGAATAAATGCTTGACTTTAAATCATACATACGAAGTCAGGCAAGAATAAATGCTTGACTTTAAATCATACATACGAAGTCAGGCAAGAATAAATGTTTGACTTTAAAACATACTTACGAAGTCAGGCGCAATAAATGTTTGACTTTAAAACATACTTACGAAGTCAGGCTATCGCTTGACTTTAAAACTCCAGACATACAAAGTCGACTTAATAAAAGTCAAGCGCCCGCCTGACTTTAAATCCCCTTTTCGCCTGACTTTAAATCCCCTTTTTGCACTAGTTTTGGTGCCTTTTTGAGTATTTTAATGTTTCTGCTAAGTGCTGCAGTGGTAAGCGCTATAGCGCTATATGACGGTTGGCCACTTGGATATTTATGAAGCCACTTGCTGCTTGATGAGTCATCATTCTGATCTTCTTCTTCTCAGCTTGACATTGAAGCCTCCAAGTGGATTCAATAAGACACTTGGCGCCTCCCAATTGAAGCTTATTTGATAGTTGGTGATGATTGTAATCATTGCCCTTTTTGTAAAGCTACTTTATGAGATGTGGATAATATCTATCTCACTTCTTCTTCCTCACAAGATAGATTTCGAAATAAGGAGAGTTTTTGGAGAGAAAAACTTGACACCCTTCTTCTTCATTAATCCTCCACTTCAAGCTTTTATTTTTCAAGAGAAGATCATCATTTCCAGCGCTGTGAAGCTGTGCTGTAGCGTCAGCAACCCGTCACATGAGAAGGAGGCCACTACGTGCATCTTTTGCAACCTTGCTTCTTCTTTTCATTTTCGGTAATATAAGCTTTTTGGTTTGTATTGTGTTGATGATGCTCATCATGAGCTAAACACTTAGTAGTTGGATTGTTTTAAGCTTTGTAATGACTCTTTAGTATGGTTAATATAACGTTATGATGTTTGTGTTTCAATCCTTGTATTTTAATGCTTTCAAACTTGTTTTGGGATTGATCAACTGAAACGAGTAGATTCGTGGATACAGACATGGTCCGTGATTCGAACTCAAGGATTGATATGAATGAAAAGTTGTTTAAAGACATTTAGACAACTTGTGCTTAACTCTAGACATAGGGGAGCAATAGTTCATAAGGTGAATACTGTGGGTTCTTCATTATACAGGGGTGGACTTATTTAGAACCTAGACATAGGAGTCTTGTAACAAAACCCTGGCGTCAGTGACCGAAAGGCACAACAGCATATGCTACAGCGCTTAACGCTACAACGTCTAACGTTATAGCGCTTCACTACTGAGAAATTACTTAGCAAAGAGCAGTCCAACTCACTTTATCAACTCTTGAGCTTTCTTTACTTGTTTATTTATATTTATGTTACTCACAATACTTGTTGACAACTTGTTATTGTTACTTGTTTTCTCACTAGCTTAACTACTAACTTAAATAAAGAAGTAAACTCAACAATCTCCGTGGGAACGATCTTTACTTATCAATATATTACTTGTTGCGATTGTGTATACTTGCACATCTACTTTTCGCACAACAACAATAAATCCCTAATACTTTTAATCATCTAAGCTGAATTTAGATTTATTTGTTATTAACAACTGTGTAGTTAATAACTTTGAGCTTATATTATCGAGTGTCTTTGTTTAAGTTGGATGCTTTAGGATTTTTGTAAGTTATAGTGCAATGATAGGATTTTCCTAAGAAGTGGGATTGATAATATAACAAAGTGTTTAAGTGAAATTATAAAATAACAAAGTCCAATGTCTTAGGTTCAATGTGGATAGAAAGTGGATGTCTGCTAATCGTCTCTCGAAAGAATATGTCGTTGTATGCGGGCTGTACTAAATTCACAAAGTTATTGGCTGTGATAAAGCTGTATAACTTGAAAACTTGCCACGAATGGACGGATAAGAGCTTTACGGAATTACTCGCACTATTGAATGATATGTTGCCGGAAGACAATGTGCTCCCTTCTCGGACGTATGATGCAAAACAAATGTTAGGCACCATTGGTTTAAACTATGAGAAGATACATGCTTGTATGAATGTTTGCATTTTATTTAGGAATGAACATGCATTGTTAAAGTCGTGCCCTAAATGTAATGCATCGCGGTATAAGAAGAGAGAATCTGCTCCAGAAAAGGTATTGTAGTATTTTCCCATAATTCCTCAATTTAGGCGTATGTACCGTAGTTCGGAAGATGCAAAACAGTTGACTTGGCATGACGATGAAATGATTAAAGATGGCATGCTACGACACTTGGCGGATTCTCTGCAGTGGAAAAAGATTGATATTGATTATCCTGATTTTGGGCATGACCCAAGAAACCTACGCCTTGCATTGTCTGCCGATGGAGTTAACCCGCACGGTATCCAGAGTAGCTCCCACAGTACATGGCCTGTGATTTTGGCGATTTATAACTTACCTCCATGGCTTTGCATGAAACGCAAATATATGATGTTGTCTATGTTAATTTCTGGCCCCAAACAACCCGGAAATGATATTGACGTATACTTGGCTCCTTTAATAGAAGACTTGAAGCAAATGTGGGAGATTGGGGTAGAGGTGTATGATGGGTTCAGAGAAGAAAGTTTCACTCTGAAGGCTATGATTTCTGGCACCATTAATGACTTTCCAGCAAGGGTGAAAGATTTGAACATTAAGTTTGGGAAGCCTTTTGCAGGAGAGTTTGCCAAACAAGGGTGGAAGAAAAAGTCGATTTTCTTTGAGTTGCCATACTGGAAGTCATTACACCTAAGACATTTCATTGATGTGATGCTTGTTGAAAAAAATGTATTTGAAAGTGTCATTGGTACCTTACTCAATATGCCAGGGAAGACTAAAGATACCATCAACACAAGGTTGGATTTGGTTAGTATGGGGTTGAGATCCGAATTGGGTCCGATAAAGAAGGGTACACGTACATATTTACCTCCGGCAGCTCATACTCTATCTAGAAAGGAGAAAACCGTCTTTTGTAAATTTCTTCGTGGAGTTAAAGTTCCAGAGGGGTACTCTTCAAACGTTACGAACCTTGTATCGATGAAAGACCTCAAGTTAAAGTCTCTAAAGTCTCATGATTGTCATGTTCTCATGGAGAATTTGCTACCCATTGGTATACGATCCATTATGCCCAACAAAGTGCGTCAGACCATAACTAAACTTTGTTTCTTCTTTAAGGCGATTTGTAGTAGAGTGATTGACCCTGGAAAGTTGCCAGCTCTGCAAAGATCAATTACTGTCACTTTATGTGAGCTTGAGATGTTTTTTCCGCCTTCATTCTTTGACATAATGATTCATTTAATAGTTCATCTGGTTAGAGAGACACAATTGTGTGGCCCATGTTACATGAGATGGAAGTACCCGTTTGAGCGATACATGAAGATATTAAAAGGATATGTTAAAAACCGATCACGACCCGAGGGTTGCATTGCTGAGCGCTACATAGTTGAAGAAGCTATTGAGTTCTCCACTGGCTATCTATCTAGTGTTGAATATTCTGTTGGGCTGCCACGGGTGCGTCACACAGGAAGCGTTGGTAAAGGGATGACAGGAAGGAAAATAGTGATGGTATCCAGGAAAGAACTAGAGGAAGCACGCTTATATGTTCTACACAATGATAGTCAAGTTGATTCATATGTTGCCAAACACATGGAGATTCCTAAGAGTGATCGCCCAACTAAGAGTCAAGTTTGGTTAAAAAAAGAACACAATCGGAGTTTCATACTGTGGCTAAAAGATCAAATTGATATTGAGTTTGTTTCGAATCTTACCTCGATTTCAGAAAGAATGAGATGGTTAGCAAAAGGTCCAAATATACATGTTTTCTCTTACACTAGTTATCTACAAAACGGGTACACATTCTATACAAAATCCCATGATGATCAGAGTAAAAGGCAAAATAGTGGGGTGACTCTTGTAGCTGAATTTATGCATACATCAAGTGCCAAAGACAGAAATCCCATTTACGCGAATATGTCATATTTCGGTGTCATTGAACACATATGGGAGTTGGATTGCAATATGTTTTGGGAGCCTGTGTTCCAATGTAATTGGGTTGACAATAATAATGGTGTACAGATGGATGACTCGGGTTTCATGCGGGTGAATTTCAACAAGTTAGGATATAAAGATGAACATTTTATTTTAGCCTCGGAATCCCAACAAGTGTTTTATGTCACTGATCCAGTTGATATCAATTGGTGCATTGTTTTATTGACAAACAAAAAATTATTGGTGAATGACATTGGTGATCAAGCGCACGAAGATGTTGATATTGAGGATGACTCTTTCCTCGGGACATCACAACCAATAATAGGGGAAAGTACTTCTAAAGAGGATATTTTGTATGTTAGAAAGGATCATAACGACGGAATTACATTTCGTCGAAAACAAAGTACCAAGAAGCGAAAAGCAAAATATCATACAAATAAACAATTAGCTAGTAACATTAGATCAAGGAAAAGGAAAAGGTAATATATCTTGCGTGTTTCTTTTTTATTCATTTTTCATATTGTAAAAATTAACTTATTTTATCATGATTATAAAAAAAATCATGATTATAAAATAAACATTTATCCTAATAACAATGATTATATTTTGTTGCAGGTCAGATGACTTCCCACAGTGATGATAGTGCACATGACAGTGGTCATGAGAGTGAACGTCAGCCCCAAAAAAAGTTCATTCGCCGTGGAATCACGGTTAAGAAGAATATCATCAATCGGGGGAGCAAAAGGCTTCCTAAACTTACAGCAAGATACTTACTAATTAACTAACTTTGTTACATACTTTTAACTGTTTGTTATCTAATTTACACAAGTAATAATACAGGTCAAATGGAATGCTAAAGACCAACTGATTGGTGAAAATGGTAGAGAGTTGCAAAGCTTCATTGGTGCCAGAGCAAGGCAGGATATTCCAATTACAATCACAAGTTGGAATAATAAAAAAGATGCCTCTTTCGAGAAATCTAAACAGGAGCTATGGCATTTGATACAGGTATGGGTCTTATTTTGACTATATAGTTATTTTATAATTAAATATGTAAGGATATTTATAATCATTTTGTTGAATGTAAGCAGAAATACTTTGATGTGGATGACTCTCGAAAAGAATATTGTCTTAAGAAAGCTGGAAAGGCGCACAGAAGATTCAGATCAACTTTAACAAAGTGGGTGAAAGATGAAGAGGGGAACATCAGAAACCGTCCTCCACCACGATATGATGAGATTATAACATCGGAGGATTGGAGTGCATTTGTATCTTCACGCGAAGATGAGGAATTCCAGGTTTGTACAATTACTTATCATACATATACCTATATTTGACAATTATAAAGTATTAATGTAAAAAGATGTTTCTTTATAGAGATTAAGCAATGAAAATCGCGAGAGGGCAGCAAGTCCTGAATACCCTTATAGAGTCGGTGTTAAGGGTTATCACGAGATTGAAGAACAATTGGTAGGCACATTATCTTTTATTTTATCTTTCATTTATTAAATTAATCTTTTAATAATCTATCTAATATCTATTTATACAAACAAACCTCCTCTGAAATTACCAATTTGGATATCTTATTAATAAGACACATATCTAATTTAAGGGTCTATTTATACAAACAAACCTCCCCTGAAATTACCAATTTGGATATCTTATTAATAAGACACATATCTAATTTAAGGGTAAAAATGTCATTACCCTCCCTTTCTTTCTTTTTCTTCTTACACTCTCTTTCTTCCTTTTTTTCTCTTTCTTCTTACACTCTCTTTCCTCTTTTTCACTTTTCTCTTACACTCTCTTTCTTTATTTTTTCTTTTTATTTTACTTTTACTTTTCTCATCAACAATTTTTTTTTGGTAAAGCATTTTTCTCTTTCTCTTATCACTTCACTTTAGTTTTTGTAACTAAATTTCTAAATTTATACAAACACTACTCTACTAAAATTAACTATAAAAATGTAAATGAGTCCCACTAAAAAACCAAAAAAAGATATCACTTTTTTGGAAAAAGTTATCACCTTAAAATTTAAATTTTTCTTTCCGAAATATGTTTACATTCTTATTGATAATCTACTATCATCTCTTATTGATAATTTACTATCTATCTTTTACTATCTACTATAATCTAGTAATCAACTAAAATAATCAATTGAAACTACGAGATAACTGCAATGATATATAAAAAAACACGAGATAACTGCACTGATATATAAAAAAACAAAGGATTAATATTTGTCATTGATAATTAAATTTTTTGAAGACTACTACTACAAACCTACTATCTAAAAAACTAGAAGACTTAATGGTTATTTAAACTACTAATTAATATTTAAAACAAATATTTCTTATTGATAATCTACTATCTAACTTTTAATATCTACTATAATCTACTAATCAAATAAAATAATCAATTGAAATTACGAGATAATTGCACTGATATATAAAAAACATGGGATAACTGCAGTGATATATAAAAAAACACGGGATTAATATTTTCCATTGATAATTATAATTTTTGAAGACTACTATAAACCTACTATCTAAAAGAACAAGAAGGCTTAATGACTTTTAAATTGATTAATATTTAAAACACACGTGACAAATATTTGTCACTAATACCTAAAAAAGGACAAATAATTGTCACTGATATGTAAAAAAATGCGGGATAAATATTTCTTATTGATAATCTACTATCTACTATAATCTACTAATTAACTCAAATAATCAATTGAAACTATGAGATAACTGCACTGATACATAAAAAAAACACTGGATAACTGCATTGATATATAAAAAAATACGTGGATAACTGCAATGATATATATAAAAACACGGGATAGCTGCACTGATATATAAAAAACACGGGATAACAACACTGATATATAAAAAACACTGCACTGATATATAAAAAAACACGGGATAAATGCACATATTGTTTTTAAGTGATACTTTTACATTTTTAGATTTTAATATTTATCTATTTTTTATTTGAAACTCCCTTTTTATCAACTATAAAAAAATTGTATTTATTTTCACAGGGTAATGTTTAGACTATTTAAATACTATCTAAGTTTATTTATAAAAAGAACACGATAGCACTCGTGCGTATGCACGGGTATCCCAAAAACTTGTTGTGAAAAAACGTGTGCAAGTATACATAGTCTAACAAGTAATAAAGTAGTAAGTAAGATCGTTCCCATGAGGATTAAGGTTCAATTGCTAAGTCTATGGAGTAGCGTTTGATTCAATGAGTAAAGCGTAACCAAAATAATAAAGTGAAGGTTGTTGAGCAATAAGTAACATAATAGGGATGAGAGTAACAAGATATGAACAAGTAAAAATACGAGAGGTGGTGATAGCCAAGACTAGGGTCAATAATCAATCACTCATAGATGCGGTATTGTGATTGATGCTGTGGTAGCATTCAGTGTGCAGAATGAAAGTGGATATTCCTATCACTGTGAAACGTAATGTTTTCAAGGTTTCCTTATTCCTAAGCTCCCATTGAGGTTCATTACGTAGGTTGAAAAGCCTGTTTCAGTTCACATTATAGCCCTAACTTCATATTCCCATTCTTCGCTAGGAAAGAATAATATTCCTATTATTCTTCAAACTATATTGACTTGCGAAATCAGCGCGTTAATTCTTTCCAGCTATTAAAGCACGTTACCCTAATCAAAGTGATCAAGTTCGAACAGAGTTTATAACAATGGAAACACACAAGCTAATGAAGTACCACATATCAATCACATTAAGGCAATCCAAAAGATCATGTATATATCACCATCATCTTGACTATAAAAGGATTTAGCTCATGATGAGCTTAGACATGATAAAACAACACAAAGTTACCGTAAACAGATTCATCAACATAGTAAAAGCACTTAGAGACTGAGTTACACCAACGAGCATGAAGGCGTTACACAACTACCAATTGGCGATGCTATCGCGACGCTGGTTGCTCTGGTTAACGGTGATCTTGTATCTGAGTGTGGAGGTTGATGGTTGCGAATGGAGAAGTATGGCGTTTTAGTGGAGGTAGGTATCTCGTACTGTCGGCTCGGTCTCTCTTTTTCTCCAACGGAATTCTCCTTTGTCCCTAGGGTAAGCTGCCTATTTATGGGCCTTCGTAGCACGACGCGCCTCTCTTGGGCCTTTTGCATTCGGTTTGTTGTAACAAACCCTAGAAATCACGCTGGCTTGTTGCTTAAGGTGGTTCCTTGCTCGTTAGAAGATAAAGCTTCCTTTTATGTTGCGCTCAATGAGGCGCATCGCCTAGTCACACTCTGATCCAAATAGTCGTTGTGATGCTGCCGCGGCACCCGTCGTAGCACCTGCCTTAGCATTGAAATACTTAAGAATATCCTACACACTGGGCACACAAATTAAATTCCACAAAATTGGCACTTGCGTGCCCAAATTATAATTAACATCCATGAATTCTTTAGTGTCTAATATGAGGATATCTACTACATTTTAAAGCATACTTTATTTATGGATCAAGATAATTCTTATTTGAATGAATGTAAATAACTCACATTTCTGTGAGTTATCACACCCCCAAACTTGAACCATTGCTTGTCCTCAAGTAATGATAGCATCAGGCACAGTGCTGACAGCACTAGTGACAGCCTACAATCTGGCCAGCATCAAACAAACACCCAGTGATAGCATGCTTAAAACATGTTTACAGTTCAGCAAAAACTTTTCTCAAGACTTCCCCCTCAGACTTAACACTTTTAGATCCCTTAGCAACATGTGAACTCATAGCCTTCGCCCCCTAGCTTAAAGGTGTGTGTGCTCTCTCGCACTTCTTCCATAAGCTCCGACAGTTTACTAGGCTTGGCTTTGGTTCCCACTTAGAATTTCCTATGCTGCCTTTCCTTCTCAATTGTTGCAAGCAAAGTTATGGTGATATACAAGGGTTGCCTTTTTAGTTTTAGGCATTGATAACACTTAGGCCAATTGGAGTAGTGCACACTTTTTTTTGGATTGACTTGACCACTGCTTCGATTGAAACTGTAATGGTGTCTCCACAAAACAGCCTCCCTACACAGTGGCCAAAACAACCTTCTTTTGCACATGCGCACCTCTTTTATATTGCTTGATTTTGACAGCACTTGGCCTTGCTACTAGCGTGCTACCCCCAAACTTGACTTTTTTACTCTATTTGCAACTTCTATCAAATTCCCGGTAGCTTCGGTCCTTGCTAAGTTTTCCCCTAGCTTCTACCTAAGTAATGCCTTGCACCTATTTTCAAAGAGCCAGAGTTAAGTGTCTACTAGAGGGGCTAGGCTATTTCCTTCACAGCTCTAAGTCCACACCACTTCTGGTTATCCTCACTGGGTTCTGCCTTGAGAATTATTTTTTTATGCTATCACAGATGCAATCCTAGCACTACCTATCACAGATGCTAACACAGGTGTTGCCCTAGCATTACCTACTTTGCATTTTATTTCTAGCAGAGACAGTACATAGTAGCAGACAGCAGCACAACATATTAGCTTTTCATTAGATTTTGGATTTGAAGAGGACTATATTTGCTCCACCCCCCCCCCCAACTTAAGCAGAGACAGTGTCCTCACTGTCAACTACCAGGCGGAAGAAGGGCATTTTTCAGAAACATATAAAAAGAAAGAAAGAAAAGAAATTACTGGGCACATGGTGTAATCACTTCTTCTGCTTCTTCTTCGTCTTCCGCTTTCTCTTCTTCATCATCTTGCTCTGTCATCATCATTCTCTTCCTCCTTGGGGGCCTGACAGCACAAACTTTCCTTCTTGTCCAGGCAGATTTTGGGGGCATTTGAAAGGGGATAGCCTCAGCAGCAGGGTTCTTCATTTTCTGGGTTGGGGAAGATGTTGTGGGAGCATGTCTCACAGCACTAGCAGTCTTTGCAGGCTTTCTCCTTTCTTCATCAAACTTAGACTTGCATTCTCTTTCTGCAGCATCACTGCCTTCCTCTTTGCCTTCTGAGTTCACTCCTCCCACTGAACTGACTAGGGAGGAGCTACTGGAGCTTCCTCTTATGCTGATTTCCTTCTCTTCCTCAGACTCAATCACCACAGTGTTACCAGGGGCCTTCTCTGTCCTGCCTTTTGTGGGGGTAGGGGTGGCAGCAGGCTTGTCATTGGCGTGGCCACTTGGACCAGCCTCTGGCAGCACCCAATCAGGGAATACAGGGGGTGACAGGGTCTTTGGGTCACTACCCTGGGTGTGCCAATCATGGTCTGCCTTGAGAAACACCCACACTGCTTCTTGTTTCAGAATGTGGTTCTGCAGTAGCAGCACCACATCAGATAGCCCACTGGCTTCTTTCTCTTTTCTCTTCTCCTCCTCCTCCACTTTCTTTTCGCTTCTTACCTCCTCCTTCTTTCTTTCATCCTCCTTACTGTCCTCATCACATGACAGCACCACCTCAGGATCCAGGGGAAAGTCCTCCTCTTCCTGGTCAAACCTGGGCACGTCCTCGGCTTCACAGAGTAATCGAATCAAATTAGGGTAGAATAGCGCACCCACACTTCTTCTGGCACACACCAGGATCTCTCTTTCTATCAGCTGACCCAAGTTAAACTGCTTTGAACCCAGCATGGCCTTGAGCAGGAACATCCTCTCCTTGTGCCAGTAGAGATTGTGTTTGGTTGGGAGCACTGTACTCATCACCCACAACGACAGAGATTTCAAGAACGGCTTCAACATTGTTCTTTTGACTTTGAACCCCCTAGAGTCTTCTTTGACCCACTCTGTGTTGGGAACGCAGAGCACTCTCAGCAGACTTGCCATGTCCCTGTCTGACGTGCTTGCCACCATGCTTTCCAGCGTCTCCTCCACCTCTGGCAGACCCAGCACTTCATTAATTCTTTTAGCAGCGAAGGAAACCAACCGTCCTCGCACCACAAAGAAGGTGGGCTCGGGTTTTCCCTTGATCTTTTCAGGGACTCCAGCATAGAACTCCCTAGTGAGCCTAGGGAGTATGTACGGAGGTTGCTTGGTCAATTTCTCCCATTGTAGGTCTCGAAAGATTTCTATTGTGGCTGAGGTTAGGGATTTTGGGGCTATGCCTCTCTCTGGTAGTGGGTTGCGGTTCTGGGTGGAAGTGGTGTATAGCTCTATGGCGTATTTGCTTGGTAGCCGGCCAATGGTGTCTTCAGGCACTGGCTTTGGTTTGGGTTTCTGAGATTTGGAGGACGGAGATTTGGTTTTGGGTGCCATGGGGTTTTAGGGTTCAGGGAGGGTGTGCGACGTTTCGAGTGAGAGGGGTGCTGCACAAGTTCTCTGCTTCAACAGGGATTGAGATGCGCTTGGTAACGGTGGAAACACGAAAGGTCTTATTATAGCTGAGGGACGAAGAGTGACGGTTTAGTGTTTGGAATGGAGGAGTTATGGTTTTTTGGGGGGGAGAGAAGTTACAGGAGTTAATGGGGGAGGTGAGGCGTTACATGCGAGGCGTGGAAGGGAAGTTACTGAAGCGACGGGTTGGTGTGCTGGATAAGACAGCACTGTGCGTCATGCTGACGCACCCTGTCATAGCTCAACTGCTCTACAGCGCGCGCTCGAGTTCTCCTGATGCCAGCACAGCACCTTTTTATTCTTTTGAAATTTCAAACTGGTGCTACCGGCACTGCTACCGTGCGGTGCCTCAGTGCTACCAGCACTATTACTTGTTTTCTCTACTCCTTCTATACTCATCTGTTTGTTTCACACCTGACTCTGGAAAAAAAAAATAAACACACTAAAACAAAAGAAAATCGTTAGCCTCTGGGCTGCCTCCCAGTAGCGCTTGGTTTAAGCGTCCTCAGCCTGACTAAACAGTCCTTCTCATGGGTAATATCTCAAGGGGATGGAGGCCTTGGTGCTGGGCACCGACTCCCCCAAGTACAGCTTAACTCTCTTCCCATTCACTTTAAATTCATTTCCATTGTTCTCATTCCTTAGGTCCACAGCCCCATGGGGGTGTACCTTGAGAATTGTGAATGGACCAGACCACCTAGATTTGAGTTTTCCAGGGAAAAGCCGTAGTCTGGAGTTAAACAGTAGTACTTGGTCACCTTCCTTGAGTTCTCTCCTCAATATTTTGGCATCATGCCAAGCTTTTGTTTTATCTTTGTATATCTTGGCATTTTCATACGAAAAGTGTCTTAACTCCTCAAGCTCATTGAGCTGCAGCATCCTGGCTTTCCCAGCTTGTTTCAAATCAAAGTTCAAATTTTTGGTTGCCCAAAAAGCCTTGTGCTGCAATTCAATGGGAAAGTGGCAAGCCTTACCAAAAACCAGTCTATAGGGAGACATACCAATGGGTGTTTTGAAAGCTGTTCGATATGCCCACGGGGCATCATCTAGATGGATGGATCAGTCCTTCCTTGATGGGTTCACCATTTTTTCTAAGATTCTCTTTATCTCCCTATTAGATAGCTCAGCTTTCCCACTTGTTTGAGGGTGGTAGGCTGTGGCAATCTTGTGTTTAACTCCGTATTTTGCCAACATCCCTTCCATCAGTTTATTGCAGAAGTGGGTGCCCTCATCACTGATGATACCTCTGGGTGTGCCAAACCTTGTAAAAATATTTTTTTGAATAAATTTTAGCACTACCCTTGCATCATTGGTGGGGAGAGCAACTGCTTCTATCCATTTTGACACATAATCTACTGCTACCAGGATGTATAGGTTGCCAAAGGAGGGTGGGAATGGTCCCATGAAATCAATACCCCAATCGTCGAATAGCTCAACCTCTAGGATATTGTTCAAGGGCATTTCGTTTTTATTTGAAATGTTGCCCATCCTTTGGCACCTGTCACATCTTTTTGCATATTCATGAGCATCTTTAAAAATGGAGGGCCAGAAATAACCTATTTGTAGAACCTTAGCAGCAGTTCTAGCTCCTCCAAGATGGCCTCCACATGGTGAGGAGTGGCAGTGCTTTAGGATGTCATCCACTTCATTTTCGGCAACACATCTTCTCAGCAGTTGGTCAGGACACTTCTTGTACAAAAAGGGCTCATCCCAAAAATATTGCTTTGCTTGGTGGAAGAACCTTTTCCTTTGCTGAGATGTGAGGTCCTCAGGCACCATATTACTCACCAGGTAGTTGACGATATCAGCATACCAAGGCACTTCTGTCACAAAATTTGCAGTGTTGACAGCTGCTCATATGGCCAGCAATTGTTCATCGGGGAACTGCTCCTTAATTTCTGAGTCATCAGGGGGTTAATTCACATCTGGGATCCTTGATAGGTGGTCTGCCACCTGGTTTTCCACTCCCTTCTTGTCCCTAATTTCGAGATCAAACTCTTGCAACAAGAGTACCCATTGGATAAGCCTTGGTTTGGCATATTTCTTGGCTATGAGGTACTTGATTGCTGAGTGGTCAGTGTATACTATTACTTTAGCTCCCACAAGGTATGATCTGAACTTGTCAAAGGCAAAAAACACTGCCAGCAATTCCTTCTCAGTGGTTGTATAGTTTAATTGAGCATCCACCAAAGTTTTACTGACGTAACGTATAGAGTGGAATACCTTGTCATGCCTCTGTCCCAGCACTGCACTGATAGCATAATCACTAGCGTCACACATTAGCTCGAAGGGTTTGCTCCAGTCTGGTGCTATGATCATTGGTGCTGTCACCAGTGCTACCTTCAGCTTATTAAATGCTACCAGACATTCGGCATCAAAGTTAAAAGCATTGTCGTGCTGCAGCAGCATACATAATGGTTTGGAGATTTTGGAGAAATCTTTTATAAACCTTCTGTAGAATCCTGCATGCCAAGAAAACTTCTAACTCCTTTGACTGATGTGGGAGGTGGCAATTTCTCTATTACTTCCACTTTTGCCTTATCTACCTCTATTCCCTTTTTTGAAATTTTATGCCCCAATACTATTCCTTCTTGCACCATGAAGTGGCACTTCTCCCAAGGTTTATCTCTTCACACCTTCTTAGTATATCCTCAAGGTTGAGCAAGCATGCATGGAAGTTCCTTCTTGCACCATGAAGTGGCACTTCTCCCAAGGTTTGTCTCTTCACACCTTCTTAGTATATCCTCAAGGTTGAGCAAGCATGCGTGGAAGTTCTCCCCAAATACAGAGAAATCATCCATGAACACTTCCATGAATTTTTCAATAAATTCAGAAAAAATGGCCATCATGCACCTCTGGAAGGTAGCTGGAGCATTGCACAGCCCAAAAGGCATCCTTCTAAAAGCAAATGTGCCATAAGGGCAGGTGAATGTAGTTTTCTCTTGGTCCTCAAGGGCTATAGCAATCTGATTATACCCTGAGTATCCATCAAGGAAGCAGTAGAATTCTTTCCCAGCTAATCTGTCTAACATCTGATCAATGAAGGGGAGGGGGAAGTAGCCCTTCCTAGTGGCCTTATTCAACTTTCTGTAATCCATACAGATTCTCCAACCAGTCACTGTCCTGGTGGGAATCAGTTCATTCTTTTCATTCTTTACCACAGTGACCCCTCCTCTCTTTGGGACACATTGCACTGGGCTCACCCAAGTGCTGTCAGCAACAGGATAGATAATCCCAACATCTAACCATTTGATTATTTCTTTTCTCACAGCCTCTTTCATGATGGGGTTCAGCCTTCTCTGTGCCTCAATGCTATTTTTGGAGCTGTCCTCCAAGCAAATTCTGTGCATGCACAAAGCAGGGCTTAACCCTTTGATATCGGCCATTTGCCAACCGATGGCTCTCTTATGCTTCCTCAAAACAACAAGCAATTCTTCTTCTTGCTGCACACTTAACTCAGCAGCTATGATTACAGGCAGAGTGTCTTCTTCTCCCAAGTAGGCATACTTCAAATGAGGAGGGAGTTGCCTTAACTCAAGCTTGGGTGGTTTCTCAATGGATGGTATGTTATCCTTGAAACCTTCAGTGGTTAGTTCCAGAGATTCATACCTCTTTGTCCACCTTTGAACATCTGGCTTGTCTGCTTTGATTTCAGCCAACCCCTCTCCTTTCAGTTCTTTCTCTTCTATATGCCCCAACTCTTGCTTCAGTACGTCATCAACTCTTGCTTCAGTACGTCATGTTGTGACAACAGTTGCTTTTGGACCAAATAGTCCACTTCAGAAACAAAATGGCATTCAGCACTGCTGGTGCTGTCATCAGGGTACTTCATAGCATTCAGAACATTGAAGGTGACCTCCTGGTCATTCACTCTCATGGTCAGCTCTCCCTTATGTACATCGATTAAGGTCCTACCAGTGGCAAAAACGGTCTTCCAAGGATAATTGCCACATCCTTGTCAGCCTCAAAATCAAGTATTATAAAATCGACAGGAAAAACAAATTTATCTACTTTAATCAAAACATCCTCAATTTTTCCTTCAAGGTAGACAGTAGATCTGTCTGCCAATGAGAGTGTTACTGTGATGGGTCTTGCTTCGCCAATGCCTAAGTTTTTAAAAATGGATTTGGGCATCAAGTTGATGTTTGCACCCAAATCACACAAGGCCCTACCACAGTAAGTACCTCCAATGGAGCAAGGGATAGTGAAACTACCTGGATCTTTGAGTTTCTGGGGTACCTTACTCTGTAAAAGCATACTTGTTTCCTGTGTCATAGCCAGTGTCTCAAACTCACCAAGCCTCTTTCTCTTGGCTAGAACTTCCTTCATAAACTTGGTGTAGTTCGGCATTTGTTGTAAAGCTTCCACCAATGGGATGTTTATGTGAAGCTGCTTCAGAATCTCCATGAATTTCCCAAACTGTTTGTCTTGATTGGCCTTCTTTAACCTTTGGGGAAAGGGTGGAGGAGGCCGCTCAGGGATAAACTTCTGGGGCATTTTTACTGCTGGAGTTGCAGTTTCTGCAGTAGTATCAGAGTTCTTAGTAACAGGTGTTGCACCAGTGCTGACAGCATCTGGGATAGCACCTGTATCAACCATTGTAGGCAAGGTAGCAGTTTTCTTGCCGCTTCTGAGTGTGATGGCCTTGACTTTCTCATTACCAGCTGGGTTTGCCTGCTCAGTGGTGCTTGGCAATGATCCACTTGGTCTAGTTGTTATTACAGTTGCAATTTCGCCAATTTGATTCTCTAAGTTCTTGATGGCAGCTCCTTGACTTTGGTACTGTGCTTTAGTTTCACTCATGAATGCTTTGAGTGCCTCGGCTAAGGAGTTGTCAGCATTGGGATTTGGAGCAGGCTGCGCAGGGAATCCTGGAGGTGTGGCAGGTTTTGCTTGACTTGCTGCTGCGTTTGTTGGGTCTTTCCATGAGAAATTGGAATGGTGCCTCCACCCTGGGTTGTATGTGTTGGAATAGGAGTTGTTGTTCTTGCTAAAATTTCCAATATAGTTGACAGAGACTGGATTCCCTGGGCACTCTTCGAACAAATGTCCCCCATTGCAGTACACACAATTTGGTGTATTAGACTTTTTTGTAGGTGCTGTCTCTGCAGATGCTGTGGCAGCAGCAACGGTAGCTGGGGCTGGTGCAGGAGTGATACACAGAATTTTTAGCATGTTGGTTAGACTGGCCACTTGTGCAGATAGTGCAATTATTTCAGATACCTCATGGATTCCGGCTACCTTCTTGGCAGCACTGACTCTGGCAGTGGGCCATTGATAACTGTTTGCAGCTATAGTCTCCACCAAATCGTATGCATCATTTTAAGAGTGATTCAGAATGGCTTCTCCTGCAGATGCATCCACCAACAGCCTTGATTGGGAAATCAGGCCATTGTAGAATGTCTCTAACTGGATAGCAACGGGGATGCCATGATGTGGGCATTTTCTGAGCACATCCTTGAATCTCTCCCAGGCCTCATATAATGATTCTTCTTCTTGTTGCCTGAATGATGTGATGTCATTTCTCATTCTTGCATTCTTGACCGGAGGGAAATATTTTACTAAGAACTTCTCGGCCATCTTGTTCCAGCTGTCCACTGAATTGGGCTCCAAAGAATTCAGCCAAGCTTTGGCTCTATCCTTTAATGAGTATGGGAAGAGCCTTAGCCTGAATGCATCCTCTGTTACCCCGGGCATTTTAAAGTTGTTGCAGACTTCGAGGAATTGTCTTAGATGCAAGTGAGGGTCTTCAGTGGGTCCTCCTACGAATTGGCCTACTGTTTGCAACATTTGAAACATCATAGGCTTGAATTCGAAGGATGCAGCCGCGATGGCAGGTGTCACAATACCAGTTTCCATGGTGGTGGGATCAAATACAGCATAATCCCTCATTGGCCGCTCTCTGTCATTGGCCATTTCAATGTTTGTTAACACCACAACTTCATCTTCATGATCTGCCATTGGAATGGCTTCTGCTTCTGGCACTACAAGTCTTTCTCGAGCCTCTCTTCTCAATCTCCTTACTGTTCTTTCAATTTCAGTATCTATGTGATGCTCTGACTGATGGGCTCTGCGCATGCACTTCTCTTAAAACTGAAATTCGCAATGAAAAGGATGAGAAAATAAAAGCTCACTAAAACAAATACTGCTTAAGACTTAGTGATTAAATCCGTTAATCCCCGGCAACGGCGCCAAAAACTTGTTGTGCAAAAACGTGTGCAAGTATACACAGTCTAACAAGTAATAAAGTAGTAAGTAAGATCGTTCCCATGAGGATTAAGGTTCAATTGCTAAGTCTATGGAGTAGCGTTTGATTCAATGAGTAAAGCGTAACCAAAATAATAAAGTGAAGGTTGTTGAGCAATAAGTAACGTAATAGGGGTGAGAGTAACAAGATATGAACGAGTAAAAATACGAGAGGTGGTGATAGCCAAGACTAGGGTCAATAATCAATCACTCATAGATGTGGTGCTGTGATTGATGCTGTGGTAGCATTCAGTGTGCAGAATGAAAGTGGATATTTCTATCACTGTGAAACGTAATGTTTTCAAGGTTTCCTTATTCCTAAGCTCCCATTGAGGTTCATTACGTAGGTTGAAAAGCCTGTTTCAGTTCACACTATAGCCCTAACTTCATATTCCTATTCTTCGCTAGAAAAGAATAATATTCCTATTATTCTTCAAACAATATTGACTTGCAAAATCAGCGCGTTAATTCTTTCCAGATATTAAAGCACGTTACCCTAATCAAAGTGATCAAGTTCGAAAAGAGTTTATAACAATGGAAACACACAAGCTAATGAAGTACCACATATCAATCACATTAAGGCAATCCAAAAGATCATGTATATATCACCATCATCTTGACTATAAAAGGATTTAGCTCATGATGAGCTTAGACATGATAAAACAACACAAAGTTACCGTAAACAGATTCATCAACATAGTAAAAGCACTTAGAGACTGAGTTACACCAACGAGCATGAAGGCGTTACACAACAACCAATTGGTGATGCTATCGCGACACTGGTTGCTCTAGTTAACGGTGATTTTCTATCTGAGTGTGGAGGTTGATGGTTGCGAATGGAGAAGTATGGCGTTTTAGTGGAGGTAGGTATCTCGTACTCTCGGCTCGGTCTCTCTTTTTCTCCAACGGAATTCTCCTTTGTCCCTAGGGTAAGCTGCCTATTTATGGGCCTTCGTAGCACGGCGCACCTCTCTTGGGCCTTTTGCATTCGGTTTGTTGTAACAAACCCTAGAAATCACGCTGGCTTGTTGCTTACGGTGGCGCCTTGCTCGCTAGAAGATAAAGCTTCCTTTTCTGTTGCGCTCAATGAGGCGCTTCGCCTAGTCACGCTCCGATCCAAATAGTCGTTGTGATGCTGCCGCGGCACCCGTCGTAGCACCTGTCTTAGCACTGAAATACTTAAGAATATCCTGCACACTGGGCACACAAATTAAATTCCACAAAATTGGCACTTGCGTGCCCAAATTATAATTAACATCCATGAATTCTTTAGTGTCTAATATGAGGATATCTACTACATTTTAAAGCATACTTTACTTATGGATCAAGATAATTCTTATTTGAATGAATGTAAATAACTCACATTTCTGTGAGTTATCACACGGGTATCCTACTAGTTTATTAATAAATGGTAAATTTTAATAGCTGCGGGAGGCCGGAAAAGATCCTACTCAGGAATCTATTGACCGGCATGTTTTGTGGTTAGAAGCCCAACAAAACAAAGATGGTGTCATTGACGACCCAAAAACGAGAGAGGTGTCTCAAAGAATTGTAAGTATGATAAAATTAAATAAAAATTGTAATGTTTATATTACTTATAATGTCTATTAATAATGTCTAATAATTTTTGTGAATCAGTAATCCATATCACAATCAGTATCACAAGGAGAGATTACTGATTGTAATGGTCCGAATGACATCCTTGGTCGTGCATTGGCAATTGAAGAGTATTCAGGACGTCTACGGGGTTGGGATTTGGCATTTCTCCAACCACTTTTTGGGGGTCAAAAAGGCAAAAAAAAAACAAGATGAACAAGAAAGTAGAGAAAGACGGTTGGAAGCCATGGTATTGATGCTACACAAAGAACTTAATGAATTAAAAGATAGAGTTTGTCCAAGGACTGATGATGTACCATCTCCTAACCCAAATAGCTCTAGGGATAGTTGCAATATTGCGTCCAATGAGGTAATTATCATTGGACCGTCTTTTTATTTTTTACATTTTACATTAACTTATAGGTATTAATATTTGGTTATCATTTAATTTAGGGTAACAATAACAATTGTGAATTATATATATCAAACCCGCTTACGTTGGTCACAAAGGGCTTTGTTTGTAACAATCCGGACTCCACCTTGCACAATCTACCCATGCCTCCAAATCATGCGAGAGTCAGAGTTGAGTTTGTTGTTGTGGATGATGCACCATTGCCGGTAATTGACACTGCAGAGATGACTTTGTTAACTGTGAATGATACACTTGGCACCTTTGTGGCATGGCCAGCAAATCTTATCAATGTAAGGAGCGATTAATATATTTGTTAATAATTCATTGGCTTATTGTCATATATTAATAACTAATTATATTTCTAAATATATAGGTAAACAAAGCAAGATCTCGAATTTCTGGGCATGTTGGCAAATCCCAGCCCTCCCCTTCTATTGGTCGCAAGATAAATGTGTCTAGGCGAGAAGCTAGCAGGAATGCGATTGAATCCCCCCCCCCCCCCACTTCTATTGCTAGGAAGAAATCAGTGTCTCGGCAAGTAGATAAAGGGAAGGAGATTCAATCCCCCCTTCTAAGGAATTCATCAGTTATCTAAAGATTCATGCCTCAACAATGACGGGTGCAGATTTGATAAGGGCATGGATGGATCCAGACATCTTGGGAGATCTCCAAGAAATCGGCCTTTCAAATGTGGAACTGCAAGAGGTATATGCTCACAAGTGGGCATCTGGGTCTACTATTACAATATACATCAGGTATTATTATTATTATTATTATTATTATTATTATTATTATTATTATTATCATCATCTTTATTATTATTACTATTATTTAATTTATTTGTCTACATTTTAACAATAGGTATTTGTACCATGAGATTATGATCCCCATCGAATGAACACAAAGATTTATCTTCTTGTGCCCTGAAAATACTTTTCTACGCAACGTCCGCTTGGAATAAGGCATGTCACAAGACAAAGTTGAAGCCTTGAAGAAAGCGATTAAAGCAAACAAGGAAGCGGTAAAAGCCTATATCGATAGACGCTTGGCTTTGGCACATGGAAAGTAGCTGTGATAGCTTGTTTTTGGCACCCATCAACTTAGCGTAAGAAATTTAATCTCTCTCTCTCTCTCTCTCTCTCTCTCTCTATATATATATATATATATATATATATATATATATATATATATATATATAACGTGTTTGTGAAATATCTGTTATTTATTTGGTTATTCAACTTTTTTTAGGAATCATTGGGTATTGTTGGTAGTTGATCCTAAAAGAAATAGAACTTTCTATTTAGATTTGTGTCATGGTCATTATAGCAACCACCCCAAGATGAAAGGAATGTTTGAAAGGTGTGTATTTAGATACATCGCATATTTCATCATTTAAATTATGTATGTATTTCGATTAATTAATATAGTTATATGTATGATGTTTCAGTTGTTTGACAACTTATTGGGGATCGAATGAGGTCAGGGCTAGAGATGGGAATCTGAACAATAAAACAAAATGGATAATAATAAAGGTAAGTTTATAATCAATATTCTTATCCATGTAATTACTCGCATTTTAATAATTAATTGTTATTTTGATTTCTAGTGTCCCAAACAACCAAACAATGATGATTACGGGTACTACGTTATGAAGTTTATGAAGGATATAATCACTCACAACCAAATGGAAATTCCAGTAAATGTATGTAATTTATATAGTTTGTTTTTTGACAAGTAATTTCATATCTAGCATTTAACCACTTAATTCTAAGTTTATTTTATTTTATTTTATTTTTGCAGTATTTTCCTGGAAACGCGGTTGGAGCTCCATTTTCTGATGACCAACTTACTGAGATCAAGGGAGAGTGGTGTCGTCATGTTGCCAGTTTGATTAATGAAAATCGAAATTGATGTAATTTTGGTTAGCTTAATTTTTGTTCCTCACATTGGATGTCATGTCATTTTTGTTGTCTATGTTGACATTCAGAATTTTGTTGGTACTTTGTTGATATATGTATATATATATATATATATATATATATATATATATATATATATATATATATCTGTGTGTGTGTGTGTGATGGATTTATAAGTTTGTTGTTTGGAATTTGATTTGCAATTGGTTGTTGAGTTGATATTGGTTGTTGTTGGTTGATGAAAATGAGACTAGGGAAGTGCTGCAAAATATTGGATATACCAGAAACAGAAAAAACAAATTTAAAAAAAAAACATAGAATAAGGAGCGCTTGCAGTAATAAGCGCTCCTTTTGGTCTTAGCGCACTTGACAATCAGGGGCGCTCGCAGTAACAAGCGCTCATGTTGGTCAGATGTGCTAAGACCAACAGGAGCGCTTGCAACTGCGAGCACCCCTGATTGTCAAGTGCACTAAGACCAAAAGGAGCGCTTGTTACTGCGAGCACCCCTGATTATCAAGTGCGCTAAGACCAAAAGGAGTGTTTTTATTGCGAGCGCTCCTGTTTTTTAATAATTAGTAGCGCTTGTTATGCGCTCCTGTAGGGGGGTTGGCAACAGAAGTGGTAGCTTTAGGAGCGCCCGAAAGCGCTCCCAATGGATAAAAAAACACCCCAAATGGCTTTTTCTGTTGTAGTGAAAGAGAGAACTCTCTAATTGCTCAAGAAAAGTTGTTATTGCTTGATTCCAAATGCTTGGTGATGAGTCGTATTTATACTACTCTTGTAGGGTTTTGCATTACAAAATAGAATGATCTAGAAGCATTGATTACAAAATAAAAATCTAAAGATCGGATACTCTAGTTCATATTGCTAGAAAGTCTAGAGACTTTAAGGTTTCCCTAGTTATTTATATTCATCAATTGGTGTTTCTAGAAAATTCCATAATATTCTCAATTTCTTGAAACTTCCATATTATTCTTTATCACTATCTATATAATCAAAAGATCGATATGCTAGGAAAATTACCATTATAGTGTTCTTATCAAATTGACAGTTGTCCTGATTTTGGGGTAAAATTGTCAATAACTAGCTAAATGACAAATTTTGACTTTTCGTTATTTTCTATTTGTTTTGCCTTTTTGTCTTTTATTTTTAACTATATGAAATACAAATAATCATAAATTAAGCTCAATCAAAAATACTGAGAAAGGATTCACGAAAATACACTTAATAACAATTATCATCTTTTTGAATTTTTTTTAATTAGCCGGACAAAATTGAGGTACAATATATATCTTGTCTCTATCATATACAAATTAACCACCAAACAAGCCCTAAAACGATACAAGTATCGGTACGTACCACATGCCTTATTTAGTATCCAGACATACAACTAATAAATTATTTATTTTGAATATCTTGAAGTCCAGAGATTACAACTTACAAGTTACAAGTATATATATTTTGGTCCAACTTCTAGCTAGTTTTCTTGTTGAGCATGTATATCATTCACAATATTAAAAACCATAAAACATATTGTATGATCCATGATCATGTCTTGTTTATTTTCATCACAAGGAGAAGTTTCCACCACCGTCTCAAAATATAAGGCTCCAAAGTATATATATTATATATATATATATATATATATATATATATATATATATATATATATATATATATATATATATTGACGAAATTTAGTCTGGATACATGTATTTTGGGGCTCTATATTTTGAGATGGAGGGAGTAATTTGCTTAGACACAAAAAGCATAAAGCGAAGTTCCACCAGTGAGGTTTCCAATCAATGGTGCTAAACCTAGAGTATATCCATTTCCAAAATATATGCACCCATCACTAATAGACATTCCACCATAAAGTGTTGATCCAGTTTCATAAGACCATAAAATTTCACCACTCTTGCCATTTATTGCATAGATAGGTTCATTTCCTTTAGCAGATCCAGCAAAGACAATGCCATTAGCCACACTAACAGTGTGAATAAGGAAATCAAGATGTTTGTAAATAGTAGATTTAGTTATATATGTATTCGGCCCAGGCCCGTTAGGATTTCACATAGAATAGTCTATTTAAACTCCTTAGTGTTTGTACTCAAGGACGATCGAAATACAATCAATAAAACGGAATTACAGCTGCTCTGTAGTCGCAGACGTAGGCAAAGTTTGGCCAAACTGCGTGATCAATATCGTGTCTCATCTTATGACATGGTATCAAACTAGGTCTTGATTCCTTGGTTCCTGTTTCTTGTTGCGAAATTGTTCTGTGCGATTTCCCCTTTCTTGGTGTGCGCATCTTGTTTCTTGGTTTCTTGGTCTGCGCATCTCCTTGGTTCGTGTTTCTCGCTGTGCGCATCTTGTGTTTGCTGTGCGCATCTTGTGTCTGCTTTTCGCTGGTGCTGTGCGCATCTTGTGTACATCTTCTTCGCCGTTCGCTGCCTGCTGTTCCTTCCTTGGGCTTCTTGTTGTTCGCGTGTGGTTCGCGAGTGGCTTCTTGTTGGGTTTCGTTGCCGTTCGCGAGTGGCTTCTTGTGCCGTTCGTTGCCATTGGGCTTCTTGTTGGGCTTCTTGTTGAGTTTCGTTGCTTCTTGTTGGCTTCTTGTTGGGTTCGCGTGTGGTTTCGCTGCCTGGTGGTGTGTGTGTGTTCTTGTTGTTCCTGATTTTCGGTGATCTCGGTTGGCTTCTCCGTGGGTTTCGTTGTTGCTTGTTCGGTTGAGTTTTTTTTCTACTTCTCGTTGCAACTGTGATATATTTGCGTGCTTTTCTGTGGTTTGCTTAGCTACGTGTTGGTTGTTGATTTTGTAACTATTGTTCTCATTATCAATTTTTTTAGTAATTTTTCAATGGCTTCGGAGAAAGAAAGGGATAATTTTTTTGTTCGTTTTACCGGTAAGAATTATGCTACTTGGGAATTTCAATTCAAGATGTATGTCAAAGGCAAAGGATTATGGAATCACCTTGATGGAGTTTCTAAGGCGCCGGAAGATAAAATTGTCTTAGACGCGTGGGAAGTCAAAGATGCTCAGATTATTTCTTGGATCCCCAGAACTATTGATCCTCAGATGATCAATAATTTGCGATCATTTTCAACTGCTCAGGAAATGTGGAATTATTTACAGCGTATTTACAACCAGGACAATACGGCCAAGCGTTTTCAATTGGAGTTAGAAATCGCAAATTACAAACAAGGTAATTTGTCGATTCAAGAATATTATTCTGGTTTTCTGAATTTATGGACAGAACACTCTGCTATTATCTATGCTGCTGTTCCCAAGCCATCACTTTCGGCCGTCCAAGATGTTTATGATACTAGTAAACGGGATCAATTTCTCATGAAACTTCGTCCGGAATTTGAGGCTGTTCGAGGTGCTTTGCTGAATAGGAACCATGTTCCTTCCTTGGATATCTGTGTTGGTGAACTGCTCCGGGAAGAACAACGTCTCCATACTCAAGAAACCATGTCTCATGATCCCTTCCTTTCTGAACCTATGACAATTGCATATGCTGCGCAGAATAGAGGCCCAACCCGTGATATGCGGCAAACTCAATACGTCTCTTGTAAACAATTTGGACATGTTGCTCGTGGTTGTCCTAAGAAGTTTTGCAATTACTGCAAGCAGCAGGGCCATATCATGTCTGCATGTCCTACACGTCCTCCACGACCGACTAAGCGTCTGGTGCAGGCATTTCATGCCACTACTAGCTCTTCAGTTAGTATTCCCTCCTGTTCTAACTGACTCTAATAATGAAAAGGGTAAAAATGACATTTTTGAAATGATCATTTTAATTTAGTTCTAAAATTATCTAATTATGTGATTGACAGTTTTGAAATTTAGGAATCAATTAATCGAATTAGGTAACTAGATGGAAAAATAATGATATTTTCTCTATAACAAAATATAAGCAAAAAAAATACATATATCGAAATTGTTACCGTAGACCAAATGATGTTTCCGTTGTCGCGGTGCAAAGACCAAGCAAAACCACTTTTTTGAACAGCAACAACATCTTGTTTAGTTCCATTGCCATCAATTGTAAGCATCATTGGTGCCTCACCAAAATCAGCATCAGGATTAGGTCCAGGTGGACAATTAGGAGTTGACAAATTAGTACATGCAAGGAACCACACATCATATCCTCCTAATTGATGATACCACTTAATTTCACCATTATCCAAATCAAGTACAAGAATAGAATCAGAATGATTATCAGGTTCAACACACTCATCAGGATGAGTTGGTCTTGTTAAATTATTCTCTTTCTCTTGACATTCACTTATGTGTAATGGAACTGAAAATAAATTCCCAGTTGCAATGTATATATGATTCCTTGAGATATCAATTGAAGGACTACTTCCCCATATAGCTCCTCCAGCATATTCTCCTTTTTTTCCTTTGTTATCAGGTAACATGAAGGTTTGCCATAAGATTGTGCCAGATTTAATATTTAGCTTTGAGAAACTTCCTCTAAAAGTGCAACATTCTTCTGCATCCAGAATTTCTTCTAGTGAAGATGAACCAACATAGTAAGCCCT
The DNA here is from genome assembly GCA_039519185.1 of Astragalus membranaceus. Taxonomy (NCBI): domain Eukaryota; kingdom Viridiplantae; phylum Streptophyta; class Magnoliopsida; order Fabales; family Fabaceae; genus Astragalus; species Astragalus membranaceus. The sequence continues at coordinate 123,362,404 of CM076854.1, read as the reverse complement.
GTACAATTAATGAAAATGAAAAAATGAAGAAATTAAACTGATTTTTAAGACGAAGTGTAGTGATACATTCTTTTTACAGAGTGATTAGACCGGCCAGACTTCAAAGTCGGCGGTACAAGTAGAAAATGTTGAGACTCTTGCTACTCAAAATGAAGCTATAGGGGATGAAACTTTGAATGATGAAGAGTTACTAAAAAACAATGACAAGTGACACGTTGTTGTGAATACTTTTGAAGTAACTCATCAAGGGAGTGAAGAATCTCCTACAAGAGTTGTTATCTATTCAGAAAACATCCAATCTAAAGAAACAAACCACGTAGTTTTTGACTCGCTTGAAATGGATATGAATAATGCTACTTCTTTTGATAGGGTGAAATCTAACTTAGAGATTTTTAAAAAATATTGTGTGGAAGAAGAAGCTTGAAAGAATAACCTAAAGATCGTTGATACTCCTAATAAGTTGCTTCTGACATCACAGTGGTCAAATCTAAAGTTAAGAAGTATAAACAGAGGCATAACAGAAAACACAACTTTAGATAGACTCCCCTGTTACACATAAATTAAGGTACCATTAATTTGTGTTAGTTAAGTACTAAAATACCCTCCTTGTAATTATCTTGGGATAATTGAAGTCAAAATAAAAGAGTTTTGAGACAATTAATTCATACTTTGGAACTCTAAAAGACTCATTAAATATAAATGGTGTAGTTGAAACAATTGTGTGAATTATACCTTGGGTTCTTAAAAGTACTATTATTTTGGAACAAAGATAAGAGGCTAAAAGTACCAAAGATTAGGAACGGAGGGAGTACATGATTTCTTTTTGAGTAATGTTATTTAGCTAAAACTATCCAGCCAAAAATAGTCAAAAATAACCAAACTTTGGCTTAATTAGGTCTTTTTACCTTAAATAATCGGACAAATTCTAGGAAAAAAAGTCAAATGATATTATCTTTTAGAAAACATATTAATTGTAAGATTTTTTATAGGCAATGTTAGTGGATGAGGGGGATATTAGTTTCCTGGGTTTGAATTCGGGACCTCTTTCTTGCACTACATTTTAATTGTAAGATGACAAGTCTTCTACAAAAATTTCAAAGTCGCGTGACATCATCTTTAAAAAGTCAAAGTCAGGTGATATTATCTTTTAAAAATTGAGCAAATTACACTCTCCTCTCCTAAGAGAAGCTTGATTACGGTTCCCTCCCCTCTTACATTAAAATATACACTTCCCTCCCCTCTTATGCAAAGCAAGTTAGAAAAAAATAACACTTCCCTACACATAAATTTGGATAATTAAGTCTCGTAATTGGTGTGTGTATATTCTGTACACCTTTTAAACTCTTTCTTTTGGATGAAGGGTGTAGTAAGGGAGGGCTTGATTTTCAATTTTAAGCTGAGGAAGCTATAAATGTTTCTAAACAAAAAAAAAGAAGTGTGATTAACAATTTTTTATCATTATCCATCATGTTATTCTTTTAATTTTTTAAATTATCAAATAGATATTAAAATATATACCAAGTCATCCAAAGTCCTCCCCTCCAAAATCCTCCCATACATACCCTTAGGGTGTGTTTGGGAGTTTGAAGGGGGGGGGTTGGAACTAATAGTGTAAATTTTTTAGTGATGGGGAGAAACACCCCCCCAACCCCTCTCCTAGTTTATTTTTGGAGCCCCTCCAAAACCCTTCAAAAATAAGCTAGGAGAGGGGTTTGGGGGTTTTAAGAGGATAATTTTTCTCCTCATCCCTAAAAAGTTTACACTATTAGTCACAACCCCTCATCTCCCCTCCAAACTCCCTAACACACCCCTAGGGTATTTTTGGGAGGGGGGATTTAGGAGGGTTTTGAAGGGGAGGGCTTTAGAGTGCTTAGTCTATATTTTAGTACGTATTTGAGATTTTAAAAAACTAAAAAAAATATCATAATAGATAATGACAAAACATTGTTAATCATACTTTATTTTTGTTTAGAAACATTTGTATAGCTTCCTTAATTTGGAATTGAAAATCAAGTCATCTCCTCCTCTCCCTCCTAAACCCTCCATCCAAAAGGAAGAGTTGAAAGGGTGCATAAAATATACACACCAATTATGAGACTTAATAATCTAAATTTGGGCGAGAGTGACTTACATATTTTATCTAAATAGACAATCTCGATATTCAAGTTGAATTCCTTGCAATGAAACAACTTAAAATCAAAGTTTATTTATTTCCCGGCAAAACTTCAGCTTAACCGGCGGTGTTTCTTCTTTCCCTTATATTACCAAAAAATCAAAGACTTCTAAACAAAACAAAAAGTCAAGTGACATTATCTTGTAGAAACTTCTTAATGGGGCAAAGAAGATACTAACCCTTTATAGCAGGGGATAAGTCATTTTTGTTGTATCTATATATCATAAGCGGCTTGTCCAAAAGCGCGCCAACTTCATTTTTTTTTTCAGTTTCTTTTTTGTTTTTTTATTTTCCTTTTCAGTTTTTTTTTGTTTTTTTGTTTCGTTTTTTTCTTCTTTTATATTTTAAGGTTTTGAATTTTTTTATTTTTAATATTTTAAGGGGTACTTTACAGTCTCAAAAAATTTTAGATGTTTAAATATGCAAATTTTGTTCTTCAATAATCGATTCGGTGAAAACATGATTTAATTTCATGACAAAATACGTAGAGTGAGATGCTAAATAGTGTACTTTGGTGTACTTGATGGTAAAAAAAATTATTTTGTAACAAAATTAAAATGAAATATTAAGCAGTATGTTTTGTGGTACTTTAGAATTCAGAAAAAATTTAACTCTTGCAATAGCAGATGTTTCTTCGTAAATAACCAGTTTGGTAAAAAATAATAATAAGTTTGTAACAAAATACATAAAGTGCGATGTTGACAGTGTATTTTGGGGTACTTTAGGGTCCCAGAAAAATTTTAGATGTTCAAATACTCGAAGTTCGTTCCTCAATAACCTGTTTGATGGAAAAACAAAAAAATTTCGTGACAAAATACGAAAAGTGTGATGCTAGACAGTGTGTTTTGGGGTACTTTAAGGTGCAGAAAAAATTTTACATGTCCAAATTGGTGTTTTCTTCTTTATTTAGATAATTTCGGACCAACGAGTATTAGAAGCATACTTAGATTGGTTTTTAGTTTTAAATCAAACTCTGCATGATACCTACGTACGCGTTTCACTTTCTATTTGTGTTGTCTTATTTTCTCTTTAATTATGAGTTAAGTATTTTTGGTAAATATAGATAACGTTATTAAGAGCCCGTTTGTTACAGCTTATTTTTTTAAAAAAAAATCACTTATGACGATATGTTGTACGTTTGTTACAGATTTTTTAAAAAATGAAAAGCTGAAAATAATCTTAAAACTGTTTTATATAAGAAGCTGTTTTGAGTAGCTTCTCATAAAAACAGTTTTTTAAAAATGATTTTTTTATAAAATAAGTGATTATCAGTATGTTACACAAACACAAAACAACTTCTCATTTTCTTAAAAATCTCTAAAACCTAATCTCTAAATTATTTAACAAGAAAATCACTTATTTTTTAATCCGTAACAAACGGGCCCTAAAGCTTTTTATACTTTTTTTTTCTTATTATTTGTGGATGTTCAATTCCATTGTCTTTGTTAATGTTTGTTTTTAATTTTATAATATTGTTATTTAATTTATATTTATAATTTAACTTTTTCCGTGGGAACTTCGACCTCATTTACGATAGAACTCCCCAACATTTTCTTTCAACTTTGTATAAGTGCTTTTATTTTAATGGCGGTTTTTATTCAACCTTGCATGATGTATTCCCTCCGGACTTAATTTTAAGTAAAAATAACTACATTTACACATATTAAGGATAGTAGTTTACCAACAAGTACAAAAAAAGAAGCCATTAGCGACGGAAATTAGCGAGGGACTAATGGTCCCTCGCAAAAATTGGGATTAGCGACGGAATTAGCGAGGGAATAGGGGCTGTCGTATTTTTGAGAATTAGCGACGGAATTTTAGACATTAGCGAGGGAATTTCCGTCGCTAATGGCAAAAGTAAAAAAATTTGCGAGGGAATGTCAGTTCCGTCGCTAATTTTTTTACTTTTCAGATGATGGGACTCAGTTGCAGGGGTTGGTAAGTGCACAGGAATTAGCGAGGGACAGTTCCCTCGCTAATTCCCTCGCTAAAGTCAACTTTTCAGATGATGGGACAGTTCCCTCGCTAATTCCCTCGCAATTTTTTTTTCTTTTTTTCCTTAAATCCGTTTACACTCATCTCTCTCACTCACTCACTCACTCTTCACCCTTCCTCTTCCCTTCCTCTTCACCCTTCCTCTTCACCCTTCCTCTTCCTCTACTCTCCACCACCACACAACCACCACCACCACCACCATCACCACCTCCTCTCACACTCTCCTCTCTCTTCACTCTTCCAACACCACCACCACCACATACCTCCTACCACTCTCACTCACTCTCTCTTACTCTTCACCACCACCACCCCACCACCACCACTCTCACTCCTCTCTCTTACTCTTCACGCCACCACCACCACCACACAACCACCACCACCACCACCATCATCACCAACTCCTCTCACACTCTCCTCTCTCTTCACTCTTCCAACACCACCACCACCACATACCTCCTACCACTCTCACTCACTCTCTCTTACTCTTCACCACCACCACCCCACCACCACCACTCTCACTCCTCTCTCTTACTCTTCACGCCACCACCACCACCACACAACCACCACCACCACCATCACCACCACCTCCTCTCACACTCTCCTCTCTCTTCACTCTTCCAACACCACCACCACCACATACCTCCTACCACTCTCACTCACTCTCTCTTACTCTTCACCACCACCACCCCACCACCACCACTCTCACTCCTCTCTCTTACTCTTCACGCCACCACCACCACCACACAACCACCACCACCACCATCACCACCACCTCCTCTCACACTCTCCTCTCTCTTCACTCTTCCAACACCACCACCACCACATACCTCCTACCACTCTCACTCACTCTCTCTTACTCTTCACCACCACCACGCCACCACCACCACCACGTGTAATTTTTTTTTGAAAAACTGCAGTCATTAGCGAGGGAATTAGCGAGGGAATATCCCTCGCTAATTCCTGCGCATTTACCAACCCCTGCAACTGAGTCCCATCACCTGAAAAGTTGTAGTCATTAGCGAGGGAATTAGCGAGGGAAAATTCCCTCGCTAATTAGCGAGGGATTCAATTTCCCTCGCTAATCCCAGTAGCGAGGAGGGAATTAGCGAGGGAACCAATCCGTCGCTAATTCCCTCGCAAATGACCATTAGCGACGGATTTTGGTCAATTTGCGAGGGAAATGTCCGTCGCTAATGACCAGTTTTTTTGTAGTGGGTTGGTCCGAGTGGTAACTGGACTCGGAACCCACCCAAGGTCTCAGGTTCGAATTTTGGGTGTGGTAAAAACTCTGTTGGGAGGGGAGAACCACACGGGCAATCAAAGCCGGGTACTCGTGGTCAGCTAAGTTCCCCGGCGTAGATTAGTACGCACCAATGATACGGTAACAAAAACATATAGTACTTTTATGCATTTAATTTTCTTGGATTCCTGAAAAAATAAATAGATTTACTATAACTATCCATAATTAATAGTTACCTTTTCACAATATTAACGAATTTTTTTGGTACCAAAAAAATAGTTTTTTTTATAAGCAAATGTTAGTAGGGGTGGAGAATGTTAGTTTGCAGGGTTTGGACTCTGGATCTTCTTCTTGCAACTCCTTCATGTCTCTTAGCTCGCTAAATGAGCTAAGGGACATCACACAAGAAAACTAGAATTATTATTTGGGCAAAGAAGATACTAACCCTTTATAGTAGGTGCTCAGACATTGTGACAACACTAGAGTTATGTTTATCCAAACCAGTCTGCCAAACTAACTCCCCAGTAGATCTTTTCACACCAATGACTACAGCTGGTGCTGGTCCATATATACCCACAATCAACAAATCATCTGCTATCGTCGGTGTAGCCCTTGCAACTGTCCAGTTAACATTATTTACAAACCCTGTTGCATCTAAACCCGTTAAATTCTGTAGGTTCTGCTTCCATACTAGAGATCCATCACTTGCTTTCACTGCATTGAATGCCGTTGAATATTGCTGGAGTTGCTGTTATGTCTTTGCCTGCATTGAATTTCCACTTTAAACTTAGGTTGCTTATAGTTTCAAGGTTTATCTTGTACTCATTGCTTGCATATCTTCTGTTGTATATGTCTCCACCATGGTTTAGCCAATTTTGTGTCTTTTTTGTTCCCTGAAATCACTCAATTTTCTTAAAATAATACACATCAGTGAATGCAATATGACAATGAAATTATTTTATTTAAATTATTCTCTTAACTTTTTGCATCGGTATGTATAGATTTATTTGTATAAACAACTTTATTGTATACTTTTGGTAAGAGTAGGAAAAAAAACAAAAAGAAACAACAAAAACTGAAACTACATCCATAAACAACTTTATTGTATGGATGTATCATTACGTAGCATTTATCAAAAAAAAATTGGAAATTGGATGTATCATTACGTAAGCATTTATCAAAATATTTAAAATAAAGAAATTTAACAATGAAATCAAAATTTAAAATAACCTACAAAGTTTTAAATAACCTAAAATTTCAAAAAATTAATATTAAAAATAACGAAAATCATAAATTATAGTTGAAAATAAAGAAATTAATTTTTCTATGTAAAATCATTATAAAAAACTAAACTTGTAGATTAATAATAAGAACTTCAAACATACTATTGTCCTATTTTTTTTTACAGTTTTGTATATTGTTGTGGATGATGTAAAAAGCATTATTTTAAAAATCGAAAAAACCAAATGATTAAAGCAATTAAACTATAAATTAAAGTAAAAAATAAGTCAATCCAAACAAATTTATTGGGTCTTTTTTTGTCCTCCCATCACATTCAATTATACCCTCACGGACCCTGCGAAAAGACGCAATTGCCCTTCACAAAATTTAAAAAACCGAACATATCATGATTTCAATTTTTTTTGGGAAATCGGATTTATGTATCTGTGAGGTAAATCCGATTTCCACTGAAAATTTTAAAAAATTAAAAGCGGACTTATTTAAGGTGGGGGTATATCCGCTTTTAAAAATAACAAAGCGGATTTACCTTAGGTGTGGGGTAAATCCGATTTTATTATTTTAAAAGCGGATTTACCTTATGTGGGGGTATATCCGCTTTTAAATAACAAAAGCGAACTTACCTTATGTGGGGGTAAATCCGCTTTTTTGACCTAATTAATAAATCCAATTTGAAAATAACAAAGCGGATGTACCCCCATCTGAGGTAAATCCGCTTTGTTATTTTTAAAGTCGGATTTACCTATTGGGTAGATAAATCCAATTTGAAAAAATAACAAATCGGATTTACCTTAAATGGGGGTAAATCCGAGTGAATTTTAGCTGGACAGAGGTATTTTCGGGTTTTAGAAATTACGTGGGGGTATATGGAATGTGATGGGGTATAAAAAAAATCTCAATTTATTGTTACAAAAACAATATGCACGACGAGTAACGAGTTTAATCTCACATAGAAATAGAGAGTTATACTAAATGAATAGGAGAAAAGAAGTTTGTTTGGGCACACGCTTACAATAGAGCCTTCGGAAACTGAACGTGTTAGTGGGCACAGCAGAAACACTGAAATAACGAACCAGGTGATTTGGTCGAATGTTGCCATATATGATGTTGGGTAGTTGGAGATCGATGCTCTGCATGTGTTAGCATTTTGGACCTCTCTATCACTATTTATATAGAGAAATGTATATCTCTTTTATCTTATCTTATGATATAATATATGTCAAACAAAAAAATATGATATAAATATATTATGATTGAATACTTTTTACGCAAGATCACTTGGATCAGATGGTAGGGGTCTCTTCCAGTTTAACCAAGGTCATGTGTTCAAATCCATCTTTGAGGGAGAGTTTTGCCGTCTATTGTGGTTCTACCTGACTCGATTGATTAGTCTCTGCGGTTGCGCCCGATTTATATATACCAAAAAATGATAGAATACTTTCTTTTCTATTTACTAATCCCTCCAAATTAAAATGAGGTTTGACCAAAAGTCAAAAAAATGTTTGACCAAGCCATGACATATACAAGATCATAGTAGAGAACCTTCACTAATGAGAAGGTTCAAGAACAGCAACCTAGCTACTCATTCTGGAAAAACTCAACAACTCAAGAACAATCATTCTCATTTATGAGCTGAAGCATATTAAATGAAGAATGTTGCATTAAATATGTTGAGAAGGTTTTAAAAGTAAGAGAGGAAATCAATGATTCTTCCTAGGAGCATCAAAAGTTTGTTTGTTTAAGGAATAATCGTATGAGAAGGTTCGTGAGCTGTCAAAAGCAGAAACAAAGGACTGTGTCAGGTTGAGAAGGTTCAGAATGTGCAGAGAAGGTACAATGTGCAGAATGAGAAGGTTAAAAAGCTGCTAACTAAAGTATCTTTAATCATGACCTCTCTACAAGCCTAGGACCTATTTCAAACAGCTCTCTTCAACCTTCTAACGGTTAACATTAAGCATCTGGGTCTATTAAATGGCTGGGTTTCGAAATTTACAAGTGTGAGATTTAAATGGAACCTACTCAAAGTTCAAGGTTCTCAAAGTAATCCAACATTCTCATCTCACATTCTAAGCTACTCAAGTTCATATTCTGTGATTCTCTTGTTGAGTGTGTGATAGCTTGATACACTTCATTGTAAACCCTTATTGTAGTTTATTTTCAAGCTCTTCAAACATCCCAATAACCCAAACCCCTTATTGTAAACATTATCTTGTAATCGTTCAATAAACTACCTAAAGAGAAAGGTGAGTGTTGGTGCGAGCTTACTTGATAGAGGAACCTTTAGGAAACTAGGAGAGAGTTTTCTAGTAGGTTAAAACAGCTTGGTGAAGCTGGGTAAGAGAGCACTTGTCTTTTGTGTGGTGATCAAAAGAAAGTGGTGTTGTAAGTCTTTTATGGATGAGCAAAAGCAAGTGTAATAGCTATTTGGGAAATAGTGGAAATATTCACTTGGAAGTGGGGAGAGGACGTAGCCAAGAATTGGGTGAACCTCTATAACTCTACTGTGTTCTTTAATTGCTTTCCATACTATTTGCATAAGTGCTTTACACCTGACATCGTTTTTAAAACCAAGAGAAGGTTAATTTCATCAACTTTCTCAAGCCAGTTTTCAAACAAATCCATAATCACTTAACCTACTAATATATGTTTGAATAACAATGATAAATAGTTAATTTGAAACAGAAAATTCCAAGAATATATATTTTCGTATACTGAAAGAGTTTAATTTATATACACATGTTGTGTATAGATCTTTACATCAACTTTCAACCACGTTTCATCATTTAGCCACGTCAGATTATTTTCAATTAAAATAAATAAAAAACAGCAAACTCAGTACTTCTCTTCTTTCGTTCAATATTAATAATACTCCTCCTTCTCAATACTACACTGCACACCACACACTCCCTTTAATTTCCGTCACGTTAACCTGTCTTCAATTTCGAATCAAACATCTTCCCTCTTATTGTGTAAACTCTCACAATTCCTAAACTTCGAGCAACCGCAATACTTAATTCACAATATAGACGATTCATTTTTATTTGAAAATAATTTGATGCGGCTAAATGATAAAATGTGATTGGAAGTTGGTGTAAAGGTCCGTATACACATCATGTGTATATAAATTAAACTCATATTGAAATATGTAAATAAATGTTTAAATTTATGTTTATTTTTTAGATATATTTATAGTTTATTGTTCTGCTATAGATTAGAGATTAAAAGATAAAAAAGTGTTGATGGCTTACAATATAAGATACATATCAAGAGGGATCTCGTTTCTGGCTTCCTCCTCAAACTTTGAAAGCCAAATGCGATATTGTTTCAAATTGATCTATCAAATGTTCCATTCTGATTGGCATTATCCTCCAGCGCCTTACTAAGAAAACCAATCAGTCTTCTAAGATGTTGGGCATAATCTCTGATCATCTCGTACCTCATCTAGAAAGTGCCTTTAAATAATTTACATGCGGCACGATTACAATTACAGACAGCTGCAAATGGACGAGACTCCACAATACAAGATAAAGCAGATGTGTAGATGGAATCTAATACTTTTTGTGCATTTTGTAAGCCATTCGAGGCCTCCACGACAATTTTGCGATGTATAGAAACATCTGTTACTGATTGCAATGTTAGTTGCCTTAGTTGTTTTTGTATTCTGGTTTTTCTGTTAGTTGGTAACCCTTTGTAAATAACTAGACCATTCAGTTGTTTAGTTTGTTAATGTTGAAATAAAAATCTCTTATGTTTTGATGATACAAACTTAGAAAAGAGTTAAGTTTTCTGATTATGTGTGTTCTAACATGTTTATCTAGTGCAAAGTACATGCCATCAAATAGCAAAATAATCATCTACCTATGAACTAAAAAGTATAGAGATCAAAGGTAGAAATGATATGAGAAGGTGAATTGAGAAGGTTTGACCAAAGTCAACAAAATGTTTGACCAAAAGTCAACAGAAGTTTTGACCAAGCCATTACATATGCAAGATCATAGTAGAGAAGGTTCACTAATGAGAAGGTTCAAGAGTTGAGAAGGTACACGTTGAGAAGGTTCAAGAACAGCAATCTAGCTGCTCATTCTGGAAAAACTCAACAACTCAAGAACAATCACTCTCATTTATGAGTTGAAGCATATTAAATGAAGAATGTTGCATTAAATATGTTGCGAAGGTTTTAAAAGGCTAAAATACTCCTGGGGTCCCTTATCTTTATTTAAAGTAACGAATTAGTCCTTTATGTTTTTTTGTCCCAAATAAATCCTTTAGCTTTCAAATTTTTGACACATAAATCAATTTCCGTCAAACTCCATCCAACTCAGTTAACAATGCTGATGTGGCGTGCTGACTCATTTAAATCATATTTTTTATTTTATTTTTGCTTAGGTGGCATATTAACTTGCTGACTAATAATTTAATTTGAATTAATATTTTTTTAAACAATCACCCAAAAACCCAAATTACCCATAACCCAGATTGTAACCTCTTCTTCTTCATGTCTTTCGTTTTCCAGCAACCAATCACCAATCGTTCTCCACCAACCCCTCACCAATCGATTTCATTACCCAGAACCCAACTGATTTCGTTTTCCTTTTCACATCGATTTCGTTTCTTCAGATGTTTACAACAACAACAACAACAACAACAACAATTTGCGATTTTGTTTCTGTTTCCTGAATCGCTTAGTTTCCTCTGTTTTCGTTTCTGTTTCAATTTGCGATTTTGCAATTTTCGATTTTGTTTTGGGTTTTAGTGTTAGATGTGGATTTCATTTTGTTCTTCAATTTCTGTACTTCTGTTCTTCACTGGATTTTGTTTTGCTTGTTCTGTTCTTGACAAAATCGTTTCTAGGAATGATGGAAACAAGAAGATCGGTTTGTTCTGTTGTTGACAAAATCGTTTCTGACAAAATCGTTTCTTCAAAATCGTTTTGTTTGTTCTGTTATTGACAAAATCGTTTTGGGGTTTAGTGTTAGATGTGGATTTCATGTTGTTGTGTGTTGCTATTGTTGTGTCTTGCTGGGAATGATGGAAGCAAGAAGATGGAAGCAATTCATAAAAAAAATATTAATTTAAATTAAATACTGAGTCAGCACGCCACATAAGCATAAACAGAATAAAAAATATAAATCAAATAATGAGTCAGCACGCCACATCAGCACTGTTAACAGAGTTGGATGGAAGTTGACAGAAAAGGATTTATGTGTCAAAAATTTGAAAGATAAAGGACTTATTTGGGACAAAAAAAACATAAAGGACTAATTCGTTACTTTAAATAAAGATAAGGGGCCTCGGGAGCACTTTTGCCGTTTTAAAAGTAAGAGAGGAAATCAATGATTCTTCCTAGGAGCATCAAAAGTTTGTTTGTTTAAGGAATAATCATATGAGAAGGTTCGTGAGCTGTCAAAAGCAAAAAGAAAGGACTGTGTCAGGTTGAGAAGGTTCAGAATGTGCAGAGAAGGTACAATGTGCAGAATGAGAAGGTTAAAAAGCTGCTAACTAAAGTATCTTTAATCATGACCTCTCTACAAGCCTAGGACCTATTTCAAACGGCTCTCTTCAACCTTCTAACGGTTAACATTCAGCACCTGGGTCTATTAAATGGCTGGGTTTCGAAGTTTACAAGTGTTAGATTTAATTGGAACCTACTCAAAGCTCAAGTTTCTCAAAGTAATCCAACATTCTTATCCCACATTCTAAGCTACTCAAGTTCATATTCCGTGATTCTCTTGCTGAGTGTGTGATAGCTTGATACACTTCATTGTAAACACTTATTGTAGTTTATTTTCAAGCTCTTCAAACATCCCAATAACCTAAACCCCTTATTGTAAACATTATCTTGTAATCATTCAATAAACTACCTAAAGAGAAAGGTGAGTGTTGGATGCGAGCTTACTTGATAGAGGGACCTCTAGGAAACTAGGAGAGAGTTTTCTAGTAGGTTAAAACAGCTTGGTGAAGCTGGGTAAGAGAGCACTTGTCTTTTGTGTGGTGATCAAAAGAAAATGGTGTTGTAAGTCTTTTGTGGTTGAGCAAAATGAAGTGTAATAGCTCTTTGGGAAATAATTGAAATACTCACTTGGAAGTGGGGAGAGGACATAGCCAAGAATTGGGTGAACCTCTATAACTCTACTGTGTTCTTTAATTGCTTTCCATACTATTTGCATAAGTGCTTTACACTTGACATTGTTTTCAAAACCAAGAGAAGGTTAATTTCATCAACTTTCTCAAGACAGTTTTCAAACAAATCCATAATCACTTAACCTACTAATATATGTTTGAATACATAATCTATCTTATAAGCTAAAGTTATCTTAAATCATTCTAATTACTCATCATCAGTTATGGTCATATGTGCTGGTTGTTTTTGTAACTAACTTCAACCTTCTCATCTCCAAGTTTATCTTGAGAATAATCTGTTGAGAAGGTTTCAGGTCTCAAATTTTAAAAAGGGTACACAATTCAGCCCCCCCTTCTTATGTAACTTAGTCACTTTAGTTAATTGTTGTATGGGTTGCGATTTCTGTTATGCAACCAAATCTTGTAAACTTATATAAGTCATATTGTGCCTAATGAATGAACTAGAATGTTGAGTCTCAAACCTAACCATTGATACCATAGCTCTGCGAAGGGCTTGATACGTGTGAGAAACACAAGTCAACTTGAGGAAAATATAAAGTGTTTCTAAGCAAAAATGAAATGTGATTAACAATATTTTATCATTATCTATCATGCTATTCTTTCAAATTTTTAAAATCTCAATTAGATATTAAAATATAGACCAAGCCCTCCAAAGCCCTCCCCTCCAAAATCCTCCCAAATCCCCCTCCCAAACATACCCTTAGTATTTAAAATAGTTTAATGGAAGGGAAGCCTAGAAAAAAGAGAAAGAAAGGCTTATGGAGTATTGGATACTAGGGGTGGACAGATTGGTCCGACCCGTCCGAAATCCGAGCAACCCGAGAAAAAATAAGTGTATTTGGGCAACCTTGGTCGGTTTGGCGGTCTTTTGGGTGCCAAAAATCGGTTTCGAAAGATTACACCGGTCGGAGGCGGAATAGTTTGGAAAATCTGATGGACACTACTGAACCCGACCGAGAGATATCTACATTCACTGCACTGTGAACTTTATATTCTGCAAGTGCAGACCGTACGTATGCCTACACCTTTGGACAATGTACCTTTATTCATTTTATATAGAGAATGAGAGAAAAATTTGACTTTTTGACCAAAAAGAAAGAGAGAGAAATGCGCGGACTGAGTAACCCAACATTGGAGTACACGAAACCCAACCCTCGATTAATTTTATTTAACAATCATTTATGGATGATAGAGAATTTATCAAAACTTGGCATCAGTTTCTCTTTTTTCAACCTCTGAAGAAATTTGTTCCAAGGCGCTATGGAGAACCGACGGTAAAGTCACTAATAACTCTATTTTATATAGAGTTATTTATATATCTAAACATAATTAATTGCTTGAAACCAAGTATAATATGTGTAGTATGAAGTAAAATAACAACATTCTATGTTTTAAAGAGATTATGTAATGATTTAAGCATTTTGTATATATATTGGTATGTTTGATATGTTTGTTCAGTGCACTTACTGATAGGTGCAATTACACCAAGAAAACAATAGTGCATATGCACTAAACCACAATTACAGCAAGTGCAACTGCACTAAGATGCTTCTGCACCATCCTGCGCTGAAGGTTTATAACCCCACAATGGAAGCACCTCAAATCATACCTCTGCACCAAAACTTCTATGACATCATGTTTTGTCACAAATCACATGGAGGCACATGCCAACATACATAAGAAGGCGCCACTATTCGAAATCATCATGAAAGGCTACTCATCTAAAGACACATGGTCTTCCACAATTGGACCTCTCCTTGAAGATGAGTGCTGGACTCAATCTCAGAATTAAAGCAACCATGGTTAAGCCTCCTTAGGTTAACTTGGTTTCCAAGCAAACCCTCACTCAAAGGAAACCTCCAAGGCTATATAAAGGCTTCCACTTCTCACTTGAAGAGCATCGCATATCTCACTTCATAATATGTAGATCATACACTTTACTTATAATTTTGTAGTTTTATTTCTTATAGTTTTAGTAGTAGTTAGTTGGCAAGAAGGTAAGGAAGGAATCGACAACTTCTTCCTTCACTTCTTCATCAACTTAGTTAGGTGCAACTGCACCAGGAAGTCAGTGCTTCTGCACTGCTGGGAAATTTTATTCAAGAGCACTTCAATCAGTGTAATCTTTACCCTATTGATATCTCTTGTACTTTCATTTATATCAATATGTTTTATTCCATCTATCTTTGTCTTGCAATGCATATTATGAGCTAAACCTTTTTGGTTGAGATGTTCTAGCTTTATAATGAACTTTTGAGTAAGTTATTATGCCTTTTAGTGTTGCACGCATTTTGGGTCTTGTGTTATACTACATCCATCTTATTTTAAGGTTGATCACTTAGAATAAGTAGAGTTATATTCACAGACATGGTTTATAATTAGAAATCAAGACTAATAAGGGTGGGTGTTTTAATAAAGGCTTTGTTAACTCATTTAATAAAGAAACTTTGTTAAAACCATGTTAAGTCCTAGACATAGGATAACATAGTCCTTAGGGTGAAACAGTGGGAACTTCAAAGGCAGGAGTGAACTTATTTAGCAAGCCCAGACATGGGAAGCTTGTAACGAAACTCTGAATAAAGTAGATGAAAAGCACACACTCATGCAACTGCACCTTGGTGCTTCTGGACCTTGGTGCTTCTGCACCACTAAAAGCATAGAAACTCTCAAAAGAACATTATTTAGTAAAGACATCTATTCCATCATCCTCAACTGATTTCCTTCATATTTTTTTACATATTTGCATTCTGTTTTCACTTAAACATAAAAAAAACCCAAATTTGTAAGTAGAATAGTAACACCAATTTATACCTTCTAAATATACATAAAGTTAATCTAATCCCTGTGGGTTCGACCTTTCTTATCATTATATTACTTGTTTGTGACTGTGTATACTTGCACATCTTTTCACACACTAGTCACCACCACCAATTCTGGTTTCTCTTTTTTCTTCTCTTCTTGTTAAACCGCCAGGAACCACCCGTTGGAACCGCGAAACCGCCAAACCGAGACCCGCACAACCCGAAGCTGGAAATGGTCGAAGATGGGTGGCTATCTTTTTGGTTCATTCTCTAGTTCGGTTTTTAAAACATTGATATGAATGCTCTAAAATTTCAAATTTTGATGCATTCACTGGTTTATATTTTGATGCACTTATGTTCATTTGAATGTAAATATTTAGAATAGGATAGAAATATGGTAAAATTGGAAAGAAAAAACTATTAAACGATGGAGATGAGAATAGTAAAAACACGGGATGCCAATAGACATAACCCAACGTTCACATGGAAGCCCAGCCCAGTCAGTACCCCAATCACATAGGTATAATATGATCAAAACGACGCCGTATTCACTGGTTTGCAACTTTCATCCATGTTTGCACAAGCGCAGTTTCAGTGACCGAAACTCAAATTCCCTGAAATGGGTTATCTGAGGAAAGCTTCCAAGACCCTCAGCCAATCTAATTACGTGTCATTGTTCTTCAATTTCACCCCATTAACCAATAGAATAACTCAAAAACCCTTTTCTTTTACCCGGGCACTGTTCTGTTCCCAGTCACGCACCAAAGAGAAACCCATCATAGATTTGAATCAGTACCCTCCAGAGCTCGTTAGGAACTTCTCAATCATAGCACATGTTGATCATGGAAAGTCCACCCTTGCTGATCGGCTTCTCGAACTCACTGGAACCATTAAGAAAGGACTTGGCCAACCTCAGTATCTTGATAAATTGCAGGTTCTTTCTGTTGTTTAAGAAAAAACAAACCATTTTTTTCCATCTGGGTTTACTTATTTGCAATGTTAAATGAAATGGGTATTGTTCAAAATTTCTATTTTTTTTCATCTGGGTATGCTTATTTGCAATGTTAAATGAAATGGGTATTGTTCAAAATTATTGCTTTCTTTTTCATTTGTGTTGGGTTAACTAGGAGGTGGAATGGGACAATGGGTTGGTTAAAAAAATGAAGTTTTGTGGATGTTATGTTTGTTGATTTTATATCATAGGTTACTTAGTTGGTTTAGTTTGACATGCCTTAGGTGGAGAGAGAAAGAGGAATCACGGTTAAAGCCCAGACAGCAACAATGTTCTACAAGAACATTATAAATGGTGATAATTGTAGTGATGGAAAAGAGTCACCTAATTATTTGTTGAATCTTATTGACACTCCTGGGCATGTAGATTTCAGTTATGAAGTGTCAAGATCATTGGGTGCTTGTCAAGGTGTGCTTTTGGTTGTTGATGCTGCTCAAGGAGTTCAAGCACAAACTGTTGCAAACTTTTACCTTGCCTTTGAGTCTAACCTAACAATTATACCTGTAATAAACAAGATTGATCAGCCAACTGCTGATCCTGACCGTGTTAAGGCCCAATTGAAATCGATGTTTGATCTTGACCCAAGTGATGCACTGCTAACATCTGCTAAAACTGGGGAGGGTCTTGAACAAGTTCTTCCTGCAGTTATAGAGCGAATTCCACCGCCTCCTGGGAGGAGCGAATCTTCTTTACGTATTCTTTTACTTGATTCGTATTACGATGAATACAAAGGGGTGATATGTCATGTTGCTGTTGTTGATGGTGCTCTGCGCAAGGGGGATAAGATTTCTTCAGCCGCCACTGGTAAGTCGTATGAAGCTTTGGATATAGGCATCATGCATCCTGAACTTACGCCTACTGGAATCTTGCTTACTGGACAAGTTGGTTACGTTATAACTGGCATGCGGTCAACCAAAGAGGCACGTGTTGGAGATACAATTTATCATACACGAACCCCTGTCGAGCCCCTTCCAGGTAAAGCAGTCATCTTTTACCTCCTATCTTCAGAAATTAATTTGTCAACATTATTATAGTTAAAACTGTTAAGTTACTTGTCTTCTATTGATCATCTCAGCTAGTTGATACGAAAACCATGCACATAGGCTACTCATACTGCTTTTTACTGCACAAAATTTGTCTAAAAATGCATACTCTTTAACTTTTGCAGCACTTGTAGAAATTGTAAATAGTTCATTGTATTGTTTGACAGATATTGTTTTGCCTTTTGAAAAATAAGTACGTAAAGAGTCAAACTGATGGGGTATCTTATTTATTGTTATCTCTTTTCCCATGTATGAAGATATTACTCCCTCCATCCCTTAATATAAGATCCTATTGCATTTTTTACGCATATTAAGAAAAATTGGTAGTGTAATTAATATGTATAATTTGTGTAGGACTATTACTAAATTACCCTTTGCGTCAAGAAGCATTCAATGTTAACTTTTCATATACTAAGACAATTTAGTAGTATTAATAAAGGATATATTTGGAAAAAGAATAATAAATGTGTCTAGATATTTGTAAAGGGTCTTATATTTAGGGACCGAGGGAGTATCTTGCATAGTATCTATGTGCATTTATTTGGCCTTGTTCTTTTTTTTCTTAAATATTTGATATTTTTAAATTATAGGCTTCAAGCCAGCAAAACATATGGTATTCTCTGGTCTTTATCCAGCTGATGGATCTGATTTTGAAGTACTCAACCATGCAATAGAGAGGCTTACATGCAATGATGCCAGTGTCTCTGTTGCAAAAGAAACTAGCACTGCTCTAGGTCTAGGGTTCAGGTCTGTTACCAACTACTAAAGGAATGGAGTACAAATTTGATTCTTCGAATTTTTTTAAAATATAATTAGCTTCATGTGGGATTTTTTTTTTTTAATGTTTCTATTATTTTATATTCAACCAGGTGTGGGTTTTTAGGCCTTCTACACATGGATGTTTTTCATCAAAGGCTCGAACAGGTAACATCGGTGTTGCATTCGTGTATCGGATATGATACCTATCTGATACGCTAATATGGCCATCTTTAAAAAATGCAGGGTACAATATATCTAATGTGTTTATGCATGTGAATACAAACTTCACAAAATTGATCAATATATAATTGCAATTCTAAAAGTTCAAACTAAAAAAAATACTTTTTAGACATTACAAACAAATATCTAGTTTCGGTTTGGCGTTGTGTATTTGAATTTCGAAATAAAAAGCTAACTAAAGGAAGTTACACTGACACGGCAAACATTATTGTGAAAGAAAAATATACAGTAAAGCAACAAATATGCACCATACTGAAGATTAAAGAAGTCATGCATTGAAATTGACTTAGGCAGAGAATCGAAACATCTTAAACTTTGTCCTAAAATTCTTTGGATCAAAATTAGACATTTTAAAAGTAAATAGTTGACATGGATAGTTGACAAACAAATATCAATGAAGTATCCAAAAGTATTTGCATCAGATACATATCCCATATGATATGCAAAGAAAATACAGGTACAGGCTTCATAGTGTAAATATCCGTGTCTGGAAACCAAATGATAACTTTAAGGCAATGGTGGAGATATATTTTGCAAGATAACATTTTTGAACTGTATGTATTCTTCATAGGCACTGTGCATGTGATTTGTCATGGACTGACTAAAATTTGTTTCTGTGCCATGTGTTTGGAAAATTCATAAATTTCTATGAGAGCTTAACTCAGTTATCAAACATTGTGAGTTGTTGACAATATTATATTTGTGTAAACAGGAATATGGAGCTCATATTATCTCAACGGTTCCTACTGTGCCTTATATATACGAATTTTCTGATGGAAGGTTGATAACAAAGTTGTATTTGTCAGGCTAAGTTCCACACTCTGTTTACTAATATTCCAGGTGTGCTTTTCAGCAAGTTAGAAGTTCAGAATCCTGCTTCGTTACCCTCTAATCCTAAGCAACGTGTGATAGCCTGTTGGGAACCTACAGTGATAGCTACCATCATTACTCCTAGTGAGTAAGCTCTTCCACAACCCTGAGCATAGTATAATTTATTCGATGCATTCAATGCTGGTATTCACTATCATAATTAATTGTTTGATCTAAGGTATGTTGGCGCTGTTATTACCCTTATCTCTGAACGTAGGGGTCAGCAGTTGGAGTACTCATTCATTGACAGGTACAATTTTGCTAAAGTTTCCATTTCATTAATATGAGTGAATGAATAGTTATCATGAAAAATGATGTAATTTCCGGGTATAGTAATATTACATTTAGTGTGCAAGATGATTAGCAAAAGTCAACACAGGCTCTGGTCGTGTTGGGTTTGGCGTTTGCCTTACATCATATTTATATTTTGTTAGTGTTTTGCGTATTACTAAGTTGGAAATGTTGAATATTTACTACACACGTAGTATTCAAAATTATTTATCTATTAAGTAAACTCTTGTGGCTGTTGAGTTGAGTCTACAAAAATTCCACAAGTTTACATAGTCTCTCGAATTTGACAACCTTGATCTCCGGTCATAAGCAATGATCTGTTAATTTTCTCTCCTGCAGTCAACGGGCTTTCATGAAGTATCGTCTGCCTTTGAGGGAAATTGTTGTTGACTTTTATAATGAATTGAAGAGTATAACATCAGGCTATGCGTCATTTGATTATGAGGACTCAGAGTAAGTACCCCTATCCTTCTTCCCTCTCCCTATGATCATATTTGTGATTATTGGTTTGCATCCACTCCTATTTGCTTTAGTAAATTTATTTACTATGCGGTGTATAGTTTGAATCAATTATCTGGATTTTTTGGTCTAGACCAGTTGTGATACCTTATAAAACTGTAGCCATTCCCATCTACTTTTGTTTGGGAAATGATTTTCCAATATATTATATTATATTGATTGGCTGTCATATCTTACAAAATTGTACAAGCAAACAAATTTATATGTTTGGAGTTGAATACTTCCTACCTAATAATGCATTAAACGGGTACAATTACAGTTATCAAGCATCTGATCTGGTGAAACTTGATATTCTGTTGAATGGCCAACCAGTTGATGCAATGGCAACCATTGTTCATAACTCGAAAGCATATCGAGTCGGTCGTGAATTGGTGGAGAAATTGAAGAGTGTCATAGACAGGTCTTTACTTTAAGCTATACTTTTTGTTTAATTTTCGCACCTCTTCGTTAGTTTAAACTCATTCAAAAATTATCTAAATTTTGATCAGGCAAATGTTCGAGATATCCGTACAAGCTGCCATTGGGTCAAAAATTATAGCTCGGGAAACGTAAGCCTCTGTTGCTAATATGTCATTTAAGGCTCCTAACATGCCTTACTCATCTGTTTTTCGGTGCTGAAACTCTCCACATTTGTTGTATAGGATTTCTGCTATGAGGAAAAATGTTCTGGCCAAGTGTTATGGTGGTGATGTTTCACGAAAGAGGAAGCTATTGGAGAAGCAAAAAGAAGGAAAAAAGCGAATGAAACGTGTTGGTTCTGTTGATATACCACAAGAAGCATTTCATGAACTATTGAAGGTTTATTAGCAGATACCTTTGGAGATAATTATGTACTTAGAATATTGGTAATGATTTCCTTGCTTCCTTTTTATTTTCCTGTAATATATTTGAGGGGTCTTCACTAAAAAAAAGAGATTAGTTTTCCTAACAGTCTCAAACTAAAGAATAAATGAAGAAAAATAACTGCCCATAATACCCATTGTTAGTGAAGAATAGTGCCTATAGTACCTATATAGGTATGTAGGTTAGTTTTGTCCTTTTAGTGATTAGTTAGTTATCAATCTTTTGTTTAAATATTATGCAATGAAATACAAGGTGAGTTTTTTCCTCATCTTCCCTTTTTGTTTTTGCTATGTAGGGTTTTTTTGTAACCAAATGCCCATTCTTTGGCTAAGGAGATGCCACATAAAACAATAACAAGAAATGGTAAAGCAATTTACTTCGCCGCCTTCATGGAAAATTCCTACCTTCATGGAAAATTCTCACCTTTATAATGGGAAACCTTCGTGGAAAACTCATACCTAGAATAGGGCATTTGGCTCCCCGGTGGCACCTCAAGGTATCTCCACAAGCTTCGTCTATTTGGACCGAGACGCATCCTTAGTTTGGCTGATACAGTGAGAGATATAACCCTCGACCTCTCAAATTGATCGCTCCTAAGATTCGAACCATTTTGTCCTCACTAGGAGTTGAGGCTCTTTACCATCTCAACCAATCCATGTTGGTTTCTCATTATTCAAATTTTATCATTAGTATTTATGGTGACAACTCCACAAAAATCACATAATTTTTCTTTGATAAAACCATAATAATTTTTCTTCTTTGTGATTGTGTGTAGTTTGTTGTATATTATGGGAAGCCATTGTTAAAATAAAAAATGGCTTGGCTCCCAACCCTTGGGGACCTTGGGAACTTTGGAGCTTCATTTTATTACTTTTTTGACCATCCTAATCTATATGCCGTTGGTGTAAAAAAACTTACACCATCAACTAATCAAATTCATGGTATTAGTGACTTTTAAGGTAGTTGAGTTAAAGTCAAACATATTTTATGATGTGTCATTTAGTGATTGATTGACGTAAAAAATCTCTTATAATATAGAAGTTAAATCTTAAAACTTATGCTCCTGAGTTTCCTTTTATAAATTTATACTGCAGTCACATAATTTCAAATAAATAATCCCAAAAAATATGATTGTTTCAAATGTCTGAGCCTGGAAGCCCTCATTCTTATTAGCATCAACAAATGCATATATTTGAACAATTGATTATGACTCTCCAGCTAGCAAAAATATTAGGTAACGCGTATATGATGTTTTTATGTCATTACAAATGGGATTGTGGAATGGAAAGAAGAGAAGTGTAATGTATCATTTCCCATTCTTTGCCATTATGTTGAAGAAATCAACCCTTGTTGTTGAAGAAATTTAATCATTTCTTTCTAAATTGAAATTAAGAATTTCCTTTGGTCTTTATTATAAGAATCATACATCAATTTTCTAGTGCATTAATTGCTAATTTTCAATTTTAATTTATTTAAAGTGAGACTTGTATTAGCTCCCGAACTGAATATTCATTCATTTTCAAGTAGTAATAAGGTAAGTTCTAGTCATTACAATGGAGTAGCAAGATCATTAGGTAGCTAGCTCTTATGGTGCGTTTTCTAAAGCCAAGTAGTTGTACTCTTTCTTAGACTAACTAAACAGATAGACTGAGAGTGTTCATCTTAACCACATTCACACATTAGTAGAAAATAGAATGTACAAAACATAGTTTCTTTCATTCATTCATTCATTTCCTTGGAAGAATGCTGAGATAGTACATGACATTTATTTACATAACTAAATGCTAGTGATATACAGGACTTTGCCAAACTTAAAGAGAATAAAACCCACTGTGATTCATCTACAACAACTTATAGTAACAGTTGTTTGCAGATATAAGAACCTCATAGCCTTTGCTGCATCCATTCAACTCTAACAGCTTCTTCAGTATCTCTTCCCAATTCATCCTACAAAACAGAATGTGAATTAAGCATGAAACAACAATTAATCTAAGTTACAATAAAAATGTATATTATTTATAGTTACAAAAGATCACTTCGGTGTTCCCTAATATTTTCTTGGGCCAGATCTTGTGGGCAAAATATTACGGAACATCAAAGTGATCTTCTGTTCCTTGGGCCAGTCTGCTCGGTACGAGCCATGTGGATCTAAGAGAAGGAAAAAAGAGGGCTTGTGAGGAGTTGATTTCTCGAGAGGAAGAAGGAAAATTGGGAGGCGATGAGATGAATTCAAGAGTGTTTGGAATAATATAAAAAGAACTATTTTGTAAATACTTATCTTTATTAATTTTTAAAAAGAAATAATGATTTTTAAAAGTAGGCATAAATATATATTTAGTCTCTCCAAATATATGTTTTATCTAGTTTAGTTTATGTAAAGGTAAAATTTTATTTTTTGCAAATATACTTTTTATCTAGTTTAGTTGTTGTAAAAATAAAATTTTGTTTTCCAACCCGACAAATATACGTTTTATCCAATTTAATCTTTTGCAATGCATAACATATTTGATTTTACATTTTTCATGGCAGTTAAAATGCCATGAAAAAGCTAAAATCAATAATTCACATAGGCATACGCCTACGCGCGAGTACCGTCATATTCTTTCTATAAATGGTCAAGTGTCATGGCGATCATCACACCATTAATTACATTATTATTACGAGTTTTCTATTCTTTTTCATAAAAAATAAGGGCTAGATACGTTTACAGTCCTTATAAAATTTGGGAATTTTAGTTTTAATCGATCCCTACAAAAAATAGAGTAGAATAAACAATAAAATTTACACATCTTTTGTGATAATTTCAAAATTCGACTGCCTTTTGAGTGCTGATACAAAAAATGGAGTAGAACATAACATCTAACATTATCTAGTACACTCTTTTCAAGGCTACTCTTTTTTATTGGTTGAAATTCACAAGTCTCACCAAATTTAAATGAGATCTATATGATTGAGTATGACTCATTTGAATTTAAACTAATAAAATAGAGCTATTGAAAAAGGAGTGTATTGCTAGCACTAATCTAGCATAAAATTCAGGCTTTTTTTGGTTACATTTAATCTTGTTTTCATGGGGTCCTATTTTGACATAATAGGATGTTGAACATTGCCAGTTCAAAGAGGAAGAAAAGGTAGCTAATGACGTGTGTGCATATCAAGATCATATATAATGGTTGATCTGATTAACATTGGAAGTAGGTTTGCTTGTGTTACTCTTGTTGAGAGAAAATGGCAATGAAGGTTGTAGAAGCATGAAGTTTCTGGTCTGTGAACTTGTAGTAGAAGACAACCTTTTAAAGTAGCTCTTGTTCAACAGATTGTTTGAAACCATTTGAGAATGCTCCCCTAGTTTCAAGTTCAACCCTGCACCAAGAATATTATTATTCTCTCTTTCTTCTAACTCTCCAACACTTGTTGATCCTTGTCCCACTATTGATGAAACTGCAGCAGCTATCACTGAATGAAGACTTGGATCTTTGCTTATTGCTCTTGTTATTGTTTCTGCTAAAGCTTCTCTTGAAGAAGTTTTGTTTATCATGCATTGTTGATGATTGAAATGGTCTCCTTGATTATTAATAGGCCTTATGTAGGTTTTGTCAATAGGGCCATTATTATTAGGGAATCCCTTACCCCAAATGGATGATGGTGTAAAGTTGGGTTGTGGGGAACAAAAGCTAAGATTATTATTTGGAGAAAATCTTTGGTTTGAAGGTAAGTTTTGGAGATGAGTTGATGAGGTGGATGAAGGTGAAGTGAGGTCTAGAGTGACTGTTGGGAATAAATTATATGAGGCGGCATGGTGTGGTGGAATGAAGATTTGTTGTTTTGGTCTTGTTTCTTCAAATTGTTGACTGAAATTTAGACCATTGAATAGTGTGGGAGGATTTCCAAAAGATGGAGAAGTTTGACTTATATGTGGTTGAGATGTTGAGGAGCCTGTTACAAGCATTGAAGCAGCTGCTGAAGTTGTGAATGCCATGGCTGTGGCTGAAACTTGAAGTGGGTGATTGTGTTTTCCTTCATATGTTGTGATTAAGATTGACAAGTCCTCAGCACATCTTTGCACCTGAAATCATATTCATGCATGCATCAAATTTTGAACTCAATTTATATGCAATACACTATATATCATCTAATGTTATATGCAATACACTATAAATCATATTATAATGCATATATTACTTGTTTTCTAACTGGGCATGCTGGTGCAACTGTGCAACGATAGTATGCACGTGGACATGGATTTCCTTTTGCTATCTTCTGTCCATATTTCCTCCATTGGCATCCATCATTCATCTGTTTGAAAAACACACAACTAGCTATATTAGATGAGAAAACATTACAAGAACAATATTAAAATCTCCAATTAATAAAGATTTGTGACATTTGATTGTGATTCTCCATATTATTAAAATTTTGATTATATTATAACTATTCATTAATGATACTAACCGTGGGAGTATCACATCTAGCTCTCACAGATACTCTAACTCTCTTGGCAGGAATTTGATCTGAAATGTCATCATGTACATTAATCACTTTTGTTGTATTATTTGTTGACAATGTTCCTTCTGCACCTTCTACTTCCTTTGATTCTTCTGAGCTATTCATGGGACTCAAATCAGGCACTATCTCCATTGACAACATATATTTGGAGTCCAAACCAAGACTAAGGTTCACTTCCATATCTTCTTTTTCTTTGCCATTTTCAATTTTTGCTTCTTTCTTAGACTCCCTTGGAGATCTTCCAAGACTAAGTGATACAAGCTCAGGTTTTTCAGCTTCATCATGAGAAGTAGATGAATCTTCTTCTACACCTTTGTTAGAATCTTCTTTGTGAAGGATATCAAAGAATTGTAGTTGAAGAGAGTGGTAATCCTTTTCAACTCTTGAAAGTATCATCTTCAATCTCTCATTTTCTTCTTTCACCTCACCCATCTCAGCTTTAGCAGATTTTATTCTACCTTCCTAAATTTCATCAAAATAATAATAGTAATATTAATAACTAACCATATCATATCATTCCTTAATTTATGAACCACAGGATCAATAATTTTTAAACTACTATCAATTATATGATTATAATTTTATTATTAATTGTGTTGCATATATATATTGTGCTAAACTACAGTGTGAATCCCCCATCTTCTTCTGTTGATTGATGTGAAAGTCAAACTAGATCGATGTGCATAATATATGACAAGGGCGCAGGAGCAGCTTCTCCAATAATTCTAGAATTCAGTGGACAAAAATTAAATTTCTAAATGTAAGTTATACTAGAAAAAATTAAATATTAATACATGATTAATTTGTAATCAGATATTTTTATGTTTTCACCAAAAAAGGGGATAGTTTTCTCTGTAACAATCCTATATATATGCCTGGTTTACTTAATTAAGGTTAATTTGTATTACATGAACAGCAAACTTTCTATATGTTCATATTCTTTTTATTCTGCATATAAAAATTCAGGAAAATGATATGATGCAAAGGCATCCTGTGAAATTGGGAAATCGTTATTTCATATATTTTGTAATATATGTACAATTTCAAGATAGTCATTAGTACATGACAAAAAATTATTCAGGAACAATTAAAGGTTGTAAAACGAAGAAAGAATAGGTGAGGCTGTGAACCTTTCTACTAACCTCTTGTTGAATACAGAAATCAGGTTCACGGAAAATGGAAGTAACTCTCTTCTCTTCTATCTCTGGATTTCTAGGACTGGACATTTGAGGCATTATTATTTCTCTACTTCATTCTCATATATAACCCCATATATATAAATGCTACAGATATATAACACATAAAATAAACCCTCTTACAATTAGACCAATCAACTCTGAGCTAGAAATGTAATAAAAAATACAAAATCACCGATCCCTAAGCTCATCTACGCCTCTCACCCTCAAATGTCAACACCACTTGCTATAACCTAATTTTATGGAAATTAAATTATTGTTTCTGGTTTAAAATGTTAAATTAATTAAATTGTATGATAAAAAGAAATTCAAAATTGGATGCGAATGGTTAACGCACTCTCCATCTAAAGAAACAGACTCGACTAATACTCAAGTTCAATCTCCAACGATAGAACACTATAGGGCTAGACTTTACTTATCTCTCGGCCAAACTACAGATTTAGTCGGTGGCCGAGGCTCCTTTCCCTTAGATATTAGAGCGAGGTTGAAGATGTCTAAATAATATATATATATATATTATGATCTAAAAAATCTAAGTCATAAATGAGGTTAGAAAGCTGAAATTTGGCACACAAATTGAATATTATAGTAAAGTTGAAGCTTCGTACTAATGAGAGGACGTCACATGGATATGAAGTTGAAGTTGAAACATGCAACCAAGTGGTGGCACCTTTTGAATCTTTGTCAATGGTTTAAGCTTATATATTTGTTTCACTGTCAAGTTCGCGGTCCATACGCTGCTTTGAAATTCTAAACTATTGCTCTGCTGTTCACTGCCATTGACCAACACATAATTAAAATATAAGCTATGGTGTTTAGAATCTATTTTGTATCGTTTATCTTGTATTATTGTGCGCAAGTGCGAGTCGCATGTATTAGGGGTTCTACTCGGGTAGATTACAAAAACAGCAAAAGCTCTAATTCAAGAGTTTTAACGTTGATGCATTTTATGAACTATGTCGAATTCAAACTCAACACAATGATTAAGATACAAGGACTCATGGTATCTCATCTAAGTAAATATAATTGAGCTTAATTCGTATGAATTCATTGTGTAAAGACTTTTTACACCGTCTACTAATAAGAAATTATTGTAAGTATAACTTTCAAGATAAATGAGGTGAAAGTTAAACGCTTTTATAATCAGGCAGTTTTTAATTTCACTGTTGTAAAATATTTGTGTAACATCCCCAATTTGGCTAATTTCAAGACAAATCCACAACTTATTTAATATCCCCATCCTTTCGGTTCAGGTATGTTTTGTTTAATTTTGAGGACAAAATTTTTAAAAAGTTTGGGTGATTGTAACATCCCCAATTTGGCTAATTTCATTTATTGAAATAAAAAATGGGTTGGAATGCCTGTATGCCCAATCTATGCAAAGTAGGCGCTCTATTCAGCAAGAGGTTAAGATAATTAATTAGCTAATTTAAAATAATTATGCTTAATTAATTACAAGTCATAGTAATTTGATTGCCAATTATACATGTGTGTGCTTTGGTGAGTTAAATTGGGACTTTAAGTGAGAATAGGAGCACAGGGGTATTTTCGTCTTTTCCACCCATAAGTGACACTCAGCTGAACCACCTTCCACAAAACAACCACATATGCATTAATTAATTGTTGTATAAATTATTGTTTAAATTATGAGATTAGAAATGAATTAAGTTGGAATTTAAGGAGTAATTGGAACTAGGGGTATTATGGTCATTGCCACCTCATTTAAGTGAAACCTTCAGCTGGGGAAACACACACATATGGTGGACATTTTCAGAATTCTAACAAACAGAAAATAGAAAGGGTTTGATAGAGGAGAGAGGAGAGAGCTAGAGGAGGAAGAAGAGGAAGGATTCTCCTCAAATTCTCATGCATGTCCCATTTTATTGCACCATTCTTCTACATTTTTCATCCTCTACTCATAGATACCAAAATCATAAGCTGATTCCCTCTTCACTTCCATCCACCATTTTCGAATGCTAGCTCCAAGCTTGGCCATCAATGGAATTCTCATCTTGCATGTTGATGTCAAAGCACCAAAAGTGAAGTTTTAAGCCTTGCATGTGAGTTTGAAGCAACACTAGTGTACATTACCACCCACATTTCGAAATTTCTAGAGAGTGTGGGTAGCTTGGTTCTGTTTTGGGTGTTTGGAATTCATTTTGGAGCTCAAATTCGTAGTTAGTAATGGTTGAGGTTGAAGATACAAGCTCAACAGAAAATCTGCAAGAAACCTGTTTGAACCATCTTCGGTGTTTACCCTATATCTCTTGGTACACAACTCATCTGAACGTGATTTTTGCTTATTCAGCAACTAGACACGAAATGCTTCAGGAAGGGCACAAGAATCATCTGATTTCATCAAGTATTGTGGTAGATATCGTGTCCACAAGATTTGATTTTAAATCAGTTGCAGTTTTGACCCAGTCCCCTTGTTTTAGCCATAACGCTCTCAATACTGGTTGCATCCGTTTGAAGCCTTAACCCTCAGAAGCTAGACAAAATTCCCTACACATTAGGCACTGATTTGGATAGTTTTGGTTAAGAATTGACTAAGTTATGCGCACTCCAAAACTGCTCCCAGATGCTGTCCAGAAATAGTTCGAGTTGAAGCGAGAGTTCGAGTACGGGGATCGTTCGAGTGTTACTTTGTCGGCGCCGTCGTGTGAAATATCGATTGTTTGAGGATTCGAAACGATAATAGTGCATTTTGGTTCTGTTTTCAACTCGTCGTGTTTTTGTGTTAGAAACCGTATTTCGAATTCTTGATGTTTGATGTGTTGAAATTGTGAGAATTATATGATTGTTGGAATGTGATTGCTATGACTATTTGTGCTGGTTATGTGTTGATTTGGACTGAATTGGTATATTGTGGTTTTCGGGGATCGTTCGGAACGATAATTGGGAACGAACGGGATGGCCATATTATGAGAAAACAGCAATTGTGTTACTGATGAACACGCACGGGTCGTGCGCCCTAGGGCACAGACCGTGCGTACTCTTCGCAAACAGTGTTTCAAAAACTTTGGAAACACGCACGGGTCGTGCGCCTCTGGAGCACGGACCGTGCGTGTACTTCTGTTACCCAACTTCAAAACGCGTCTTAGGCCATTCCGAACGGTTCCAATTGCATTCTAATCCCTTCCCCAATGTTATATAATGATAATACAACCTCACTTCATTGGACTTGCTTAGGTTTGGATTGAATTGGGGGAAGAATTTCCTTAGCTATAATAGATGTTATATGGATTGGTTAAAACAAAGCAAATAAGTGATATTCCCCTTTATAGATGGGTTAAAACATTGTTTTAGTGACAGCGAGTGAGAAATTATAACATATGCTAATGAAACGGACTTGCTGTTCCGCTACGGTTTTGGTAACCGCTTATATGTGAATTTAATGAAACGGACTTGGTGTTCCGCTACGGTTTTGGTAACTGCTTAACAATTAGTTAATCGAGGTGACGACCTCTACGAGATAGCACACTAGGGGAGGGAAGTCATGATTCCCATAACCTAGGCCCCTCATTGTTTGCCCACCAGTAAGAGTGGATTGGGTTCACCAAAAGTCGATAAAGAAACCGAATAAGGTGACTTGCGGTGTTGTGTTAGTACAAATGTTATTGTAGTTATCCAGGCTTGGGCTACGAATGAAAATATATTGCACGTAGTTATCCAAACTCGGACTACGTTTAAAATGAAGCATAATGAACCGCTAGAGTTAGTAAGGGGTCTTGATAGGACTCACTGAGATAATGTTTATCTCACCCTTTATTATTGTGGTTTTTACAGAGAAACATGGGAAAGCAAAGGCCAAGAAGCACAGTTAGCCGAGGTGACTCACGGAGTTATCGGAGAAAGCAGTTTTAAGTTTATGCCTTATCCCTTTTGTTGTCTTTGTACTATCGATTGCATAACTATTATTGATAACAGTTGTAAATCGTTTTCGCTACTTATGTTTTGAGTATTGAACACCAGGATTGTATAAGTCTTAAGTCATGAGACTTAAGTACTTGGTTAAGTTTAATGAGGTTCATGGAACCATTTGATAATTATTTATCAAAAAAATTTAGTTGTGTTCAATATTCAATAACAGAAAATTACTCTGATATATGCCAAGTGGTGCACTTTGGTATTTCTGCGAGATAGAAATATCGGCGTGTTACAATTTGTAAATTGTTGGTGCATACTAATTAAATCCAATATATTTATGTCCTAGTAGTTGATTAAGAAATAGTCATTGGGTTCTTCCCAAGGAGTTTGTACCAAATTCAACCTTTTTTATAGTTAAAAGTTAAAGAGTGTAGAAGCACGGTTCTCATTCTCAAGCATTGTTAGGTACAGAAGTTCAAGAATCAAGAAAAAAAATGACAACAATGAAAACAACAACAACAACAACCGATCGATGAATATCCCTATAGATGAGATTTTTTTTTCTTACACCAGATGAGATTGAGAATATGGGTCAAACCATGTCATTACATTGTATCGTAAATTACATATACCGTTAAATTATTGGCTTCTGAATTTTCTTAATAGATTAAAGGTCTATTTTAGTACTTGACAATTTTTTAACAGGACAAATTGGTCATTGACAATTTTTTGGGATAAATAAGTCCCTGATGTTTTCAAAACGGGGACAAACTAATTTGTCCCCGTTTTGAAAATGTCAGGGACTTATTTGTCCCAAAAAATTGTTAGGGACCAATTTGTCTTATCGAAAAATTGTGAAGGACTAAAATGGGCATTTACTCTTTTTAATATATTGTTCTGCATAGAGTTTTTGTTCATCTATTTAGGCTTCTTACAATTGGCTGCCATCTATAACTTAAAGAGAAATGTAATTGTGAAAAATATATATTTGACAGTTGTTACAAATGAAATGTTGATGCTGCAATTTTTTCAGGTGATAACAAATATGGAATAGGAATGTGTGTATTCGGTCTCACACGAGAGCATTCTTTTAAGGCAAAATCTATGTGGTTTCATGGTACTCCAACACCACAGGAAGTAGAGGCAATGGGAATTAAACAAGCACTACTTTGGTTGGCTGATTTGGGACTCACCTCGGTTACCATTAAGCTTGACTGTTTACCAGTTGTAAATGGTGTGAATGAGGACCCTCATCTAAATTTAGAGTTAGGTGCGATTCTTTCATATTGTAGGCTGTTTCTTTTACGTTATCAAAGCTTTCAGGTTAGCTTCACTAGGAGACAAGCGAATCTTGCCGCTCAGATGCCTTGCGAGGGCGTCTAGATTATATGCTAGCTCTAAGATTTTTGATTTGATTCCAATCTGTATTGACATTATTATTTATATTGAAATGAGATGAGTTTGTTTAGGTAAAAAAAACAGTAGTTTTATCTAAATTAGATTGATGTTTCAGTATGTTAACTTTATGCTTAGTTTAGAGAACCGTTTATATTCAGTTTTTTTAGTATAAAAATAAAAATTGTTGGGTGTTTAGGGAGAATAGAATGAAATATAAGGAAAAAAATAGCCAAATACATGTTAATTAAAAATAGTGAAATTTCATTTAGGTTTTTTTATACAATCACAAAATTAATTGCATTTCCTTTCAATTAGTATTCTATGGAAAATTGTTTCTTGTGAAATGGGGATAAAATGGTTATTAAAATTATGTATTAATTGAAAGATATTTTATGAATGATAATATTAAATGGAGACAATTAGTTATGTTTTCTTCCATTTCATTTTGGATGAAGTATTACTCATGTGTTATAAATGAATTTACATTTACTTCATCGCTCACTCCAAAGCCAAAATAAATAAATAAAAACTTTGTTTTGTCCAAAATTAATGGATACAAATCCCCAACTTATCTATCTATATCTATAACATTTGAGAATGAATCTCATTTATTGCTATTCCATGTGTCACTTCTACAGCAATTTGCTAATTAATATCATTTTTTGTACTTAATGCTCTATAAATACTATGCATAATAAAGACTATAACATGTTTTAATAATATATCCAAATTGTATCAAAAAAATTATTTAATTTTATCAACACCCAAATTTTTTTTTTTATTAAGAGTTATTTTAGTATTTTTGCTAAAAAAATAATTAATTAAAAACTTATATTATATAAATTATTCTCATTATGAATATCAGTTAAATGACTAATTTAATTTAATTTTTATGTGAGGAGAAATTTATGAGTATTATAATTAATCACTTTTTTTTACAAAATTATAATGAATCACTTATTAAATATCTTCCATGTATATTCGATCTATGCTATTGTGTTTTACATTTCAAAATTAATAAAATTAGGTTTTATGAATTATTAAAAATACGTTTTAGAATGTATCTTAAGGCCCAAATTCTTAGATGTTAGTCTCTTAGACATGTCACGTAATGCATAAATAATAATAATAATAATAATAATAATAATAATAATAATAATAATAACAACAATAATAATAATTTAGTACAATCACACATATGGTTATCATTAAAGAAAATACGTGGCAAAATCCAACTCTTTTATCACTTAGAAACAACTTAGTAATTTAATATTCCAAGTACTTTTTTATATTTGAAAATTCTATTATAATTTAATGTTTTCTCTCTCTCTGCATTAATTTTAGAAATAAATAAAAGACTTTTCTTTCTTCTTTATAGCAAATTATACTAATATCACATATTACAAATTAAAATTTTAAAAAATATGTTACATTCCAGAATTTTCAAGATTCGTCAGAAAAATCGTATAAAAAATATCACATTTTTATTGCACCTAATAATGAATTTCACGTTTTCTTTTCACATTTTCTGAAATTATAAATTTCTGAAATAAACTCTCAACGAGTAAAAACGTTTTTTTGGTTCATTTTTGTCCTTGGTTGATACGCTAAGAAATAAGAAAGACATTTGGTTTTGTTTAGACTGGAAGACATTTTTTATTGAATAAATTTATGATGGTAAAAGTAAAAATAGATAACGTGAATTTTAACTTTGTGAAAAAAAGTTAACAACTGTTTAGACAAATAAAGTCCAAGTTTTATTATATTTTTGACAAATTTATTTAGACAAAAAGGTACTCTTGATGGATCCTATAAACTGAAATGACATTTTTTAATGCACCTATCGATATAAAAAATAACTAATCATTAGTCCAAAAATTCAATTAATAATCAATAAATATAAAACGAAAAATAAATTTGAATATTGATTCTTTTTAAAGAGAGGCAAATTATATCAATTATGAGGAGTGAGATAACCCAACATTAATGACAAGAAGAGAGAAAAGTTAAAAGCTTTTAAATTAAAAAAATTTAATTTAAAAGGAAGTGTTGGGCTTTTAGCAATGTTTAGAAAATCGGACTGGCCATTGAACTGGAGAAGGCACTGGTTCAAGGTTCAAGGATTTAACCGTGTTTGAACCGGACCGGTCATTGAACAAATGAACACACTGATTATATAATATATTAAGTGATAAAATACAAATAAGTGGTGAAGAATTGGAAGAAATGAAAAATATAAAGAAGACATTATGGCTGGAAATATACTTAAAAGTTAAGGAGGTGGTTTATAGTTCCCCCTGCAACCACCATTTTTTTTGTAAAAGCACTTACTACAAAGAGCAGCAACATAGAAAGAAAATGGGTGAACGAGACGATGGAAAACATGGCAACATCAAAGAGTGTATATGCGAGAGTTCTTGGGAGAGAGAGAGGATTAAGAAGCCTTTTAATGAAAACTAAAAGAGTGCATATAAGAGATGTGAGAGTGCTTGAGTAGCATTATTCCTCCTAAATTAGTCCCAATCGGATATGTATAGCTTTAGAAACATGAAAGATTGTTATAAATAGAACATATGAGGCTGTGCTTGAACTAAAATTGGTGCATTGGCCAGTGGGGTCCATTGGCTAATTATCTGGTTATAGCCGCTTTTAACCGATTCTCCAGTTTTTAAAACGGTTTAAATGTTCAACGATTTTGGGCCTCAACCGAGTCGCTTCCCTCTCCGGTTCACGGTTCAACCAACCGGTCTGGTTTTCTAAATCATGGTTTTTAGTCTAAATAGAAAGTGTATACATTGCTAACATACTACTACTAAAAAGCAAGCGTGAGTATGTTAGCATATGCCTGATTTTTAGTCCAAATAGAAAGTGTATACATGACTAACATATTACTGCTAAAAAGAAAGTATGAGTATGTTAGCATATGCCTTCTTTCATTATGCCTTCTCCACGTATAGTATTTCAGTGGCAATATTATATGACCAGCTGTTAAATTTCGTTGCTGTAAAAATTAGCAAAATCATTTATGATGAACAAGATAATTTTCTCACGAGTTTAGTTGGTTATCACTTAGCAGCGGGATGATATTTACATATAGACTGTTTTGCAACTTGGAGAGGGAATTACTGACAAGTTTATGAAATTGTAAGGCTGCTGCATTGAATGATTGATTTATATGGGTGTTGCTAATATTCCTTTGAAGACGAGGAGTCAAAGAATTATTTTGCTGAAATTCAAGTTACATTTGGGAGGGAGCTTTCGAATTTGATAATTCTCTATGGTGGTTGCTGCAATATCTGATATAAAAGTTAGTAGGATGAATGGAAAACGACAAGTAGCACAATTGCAAAAGGGGAAGAACCCAAAAGCGTGTAGGGTTGATATTGACATATCTTTGTTACAACCACTACTCTCCAAGCTTTGAGAGTTTTTTTTACTCAGTCTTGATTGGTAGGTAGGCATCTCGGTAGTGGATTGCCTTGACCAAATATATGACTCACATGACCATGTTATGATATGCTCATTAACATCGTCATATTCAGATATAGAGTATGTGATGAAGAACTATAATTATCACAATATTTTTTTGATCTACTTAGATGAAATGACAAATAAACACCACATACACACACTACCACTGCTCACACCCGAGAGTCGGCATCCTAATGTCACTAAAATTGCCAAAACAACCAACAGCGATGGATAAATCACCACAATATGATATTGAGCTTAAAAATAACAAATTAATATGAAATTTTGATAGTTTAAATATTATTTTCAAATTACAAGAAAACATCATTTACTTATTGTAATACCCCAATTTTGTCCGCCTAATTGAAAAATTGTATTTTTGTGAATGCCCAATTTTAACGGGTATTTTTCTTGTTTTTCAAAAAGCCCAAAAATACGTTTTGATGTGCTCACACATTTAGTTTCTAATCGTGTATGCGCGTCTTTGTAGTCGTTAGCAGTTTAGCGTTATTATTATCATTTAGCTATCATCATTATTAGTTGTATTTACTTATTAGTAGTCATCAAAAATAAGAGACATAATCAATAATCAAATAAAATATTTTTATTTATTTAGATGAGTCCCTTTTTTACAAAAAACAAAAAATAAATATAATAAAATGAAATGTTTGTTACTGGGACCAGCAAAAATGATAAGGTCAAACAAAAAAAGGGGATGTACGCCCTTGCTGTTGTTGCTCAGAGAGGTAAATCAATTTTAGCTACAAGCTCCAACTTCCTTCTTCTTGTCTCCTTGGATTTTTCCTAATTTGCACAAGCAAAGCTGCTTTTGCAGCAGCACCACCACCTCTTGGTGGTTTGTTTTGGTCTTCAGAAATCTGTCCCCTTGCTGCTCCACTGCTCCACCCCTGCTGCCAACAGCTTGGTCTCCTATGAGCTTTGATTCCCTGCATTAGCATACCACACCTACACCACATTTCCCTGCCTATAAATGCAATAAACAGAAATCAGTTTAGGGGATCTCAGACAACAATATACAGAGTGCAATATACACACAGCCACACAGGGGGCAAGACAATACCCACAGATTCGCACAAACACAGTAGCAGCAACAATGAAAACTGATAAACAGATTCACACAAACACAGTAGCAGCAACAATGAAAACTGATAAACAGATACACTAAAAACACACACACAGACAGCAAGAGGAAAGAAAACCAAAACGAGAAAGGGAAAAAGAAGACATTTACCACCCACTGTACCGTCGCCTCCGGCGAAGCCACCGCGCGCCGTCGTGACCAACCACCACTGTCACCGTCAGCTTCTCTCTCTCAGACGACCCACCATCGCTCCTCTTCTATATTTCGCGTTCAGCATCGTCGTCATCTTCGCCGAAGACCACCGTCCCTGTCTCTCCCTCCGTCGCGTTCAGCCGCCAACCACCGCCATCGACTCCGCTCTCATCGTCGCCGGAACCACCAAACGCTTCTCTCCCCCTCGCGGTACACCCTCTTTCTCTCTCACTCTCTCGATCTGCTCCTCCTTCCCTCCCTCTCGGTCTCCGTCGATCTCTTTCTCTCTCTCTCCAAAGCGCTTCTCTCTCTCTCTTTTCCTAAAAATGGAACGGTGCTGAAGAGAGGGGGGGTTAATTTTAGTTTTTCTCTTCCTTCAGCATTTTCTTCACGGTACTTCCCTTCCTTTTTTTTCTTTCTTTTTTCAAGTTTAAAAAACCTGATTGTTTCCTGCACCCCCAGTATTACTAATCCAGGACCCCCCACGTTTTTCTAATAAAAGTGCTAGTTACACCCCCTATATCTCTGTTCAGCACCCACCTCTTTTCATTTACTTATTTCTTTTACTTTTGTTATCATTCATTGTTATTACTATTATCATCGTTACTATTTACCTCACGTTATCATCTAGTAGCATCTCTTTTGCTTATCATTTGTTATCACTATTATGATGGTTTGTTTAATTTTTAAACTAGGAATAAACACTTAAGTTATAAGTGTGGCTACTCAACTCCACTTTTACTCATATCATGTTCAATATGCATTTTCAAAATCGTCATTCCAGGATAACTCATTCGAACACTAGAACCTAAAATAAAACCAATTATCGTTAATGATCACTCACGCCGTTGCCGTTTGGTTGTCAATGATAATTTCATTTTCAAAGGGGTTAGTAGTATGACCACTCTAAACCGTTGTTGTTTGGTCATCGCGAACACTCAATTCAATTGCAAATTCCTTTCATCACGACGTTCTCTCCAATTAAAACCAACGAAAACGCTTTTCAAAAACAAATCTTTTCAAACGTCGAAATCAAAATTAATCATCACTAATGATCACTCGCGCCGTTGCCGTTTGATTGTGGGTGATGATTTCATTCCTGTGGGAGCTAGTAGTGTGGCCACTCTAAACCGTTGTTGTTTGGTCCTCACAAACGCTCTCCTTCAATTGCGAAAACCTTTTCAATGCTCAAAATAAAAATCGATTATCACTAATCATCACTCGCGCCGTTGCCGTTTGGTCGTTAATGATAATTCATTTTCATAAGAGTTAGTAGCGCGACCACTCTAAACCGTTGTTATTTGGTCACTGCGAACGCTCAACCCCTTTGCGAAAAACTCCAAAAAGATTAAAAAACAAAAACCCTTTTCAGGACAAACAAGAACTACGTAGCTTTGAATTCTCCATCGCACTTGGAGATACGTAGGAGCGAGAGGCTAACTCTCGTCAAGCGCCAAAAATAAAAATTTTCATCGAGTCTTTTCATTCTCTCTTCGAAAAAGGGGCAAATTTAAGTATTTTCCAAATCAACACTTAAAACCACACGTTTAATTAAAGGTTCCCTTTCGATAGAAAGGAGACGTGGGGTGCTAACACCTTCCCCATGCCTAACCGACCCCCGAACCCAAATTTTCCAGTTTCTAAAAGGCCATTCGTTTTCCAAAAAGGTTTTCTTCAATATTTTCCTTATAAAAAAATATTGGTGGCGACTTCATTGATTTTTAAAAAAGTTGTAAACGAAGAAAGATTCCCTCAGGGACTTTTTCGGGCGCAACAGCTGGCGACTTCACTGGGGACCTTTTTTTAAAAAAAAAGACGAGGGTCAAGCCTAACTAATTAAGATGTGTGGTTTAATGTATTGTTGATTTGACTGATACCTTGTTTGCCTTCATTCTTTTTCCTTTCTTTCTTATCATTAATTGTAGGCATACGCATTTGTCTTCTTCTATGTTTGTTCCCTATCTCCTTTTCTTTTATTGCTTATGCTCATGCATTTCTCCCCAATTCTATCCGGATCCCCCCTTCTTGGCTCCCTTTCTTGAGGTAAGCAATGTACCTGATTGTTGTTGAAACCCCAGGCTAGCTTATTTGATATTGAACCCTAGTGTAGACGACATGTTGTTACCTTGCTTTTTCTGGACTGTTCTGGCGTCTCACTTGCAGGTGGGGTAATATGTGTCGGGTAGTTTTAAGTGGTACGCCCTTACCACACACACTCACACCCTTATGATTATGTGCTTTGAGAGAGGTCTGAAAAACACCTAGGAGAGTGGAAACGAGTAGTGACTGCCAATTGGACCGATGTCCTTCTGCTCTCACGAAAGTTTCAGCCAGAGTATGCTCTTTTATGGTACCTCACACCAGATGGCATTCCATCGTTGTGGGTGTTATCATGAGAGAGATTTAGCTCTGGTAGCCTTTGCGAGGGAGTGAATAGAGCCACATGGGAGGATTACCCTTTAAATTGCCCTAGATCGTAGGTCTCACCTCTTTTTAGGTCACAAGGGCTTTCCAAATTGTGTGCTGCATTGTTGCATTCAGTTCAGTCAACCTTTTTCCCTCAAATTTTTTTTTTTTTTTTGAAAATCAAAAAATATGCTTTTCCCTTTCAAATAAACACCTATATGGGGGAGCATATAGAGTGTAAATTTTCAAATTTCCACTTGTGAATACCCTCTTTACGCAAAAATACCAAAAAGAAGCATCTTGCATTGCATCATTGCATTACATCGCATCATTACAGCATTTGCACTAAATAAAACTCCAATTTTGAAAAAGTACATTCATCATACATTGCATAAGAAAAATGAAAATAAAAGGGGTTATCATTTGCATAGCATTTCAGCGTCAACCTCATGGGCATCATGCAAAAAAGAAGAGAAAGGACATGGTAGAACTACGTACGCTTTGATTCCTCATCACAGTGAGGATACGTAGGAGCGGGTCCGCCCCGTCAAGCATAACAAATGAAAAAAGCCATTTTGAAAAAGCATCATTCTTGCATTCAAAAATGCATTGAAATTTTGTATTTCATCTTGCACAAAAAAAAAAAATTATTTTTTTTATTTTTTTATTTTTTAGAATAAGTACACTTCTCAAGTGGTCATTTTTCCATGCATTTGCATATCATGATCTGTACAATAAAGGTTTTGATGAGAGACGAGACGGTTTTGCAAAATAGTCATTCCCCAAAAAAAAAAAAAAAAAAAACTCAAGGTGTTCCAAAGTACCCAGTTCTCGAGTCAGCAGCTCATTCACATAACTTCAAAATTTTTGCATCTCATCCATCCCATGATAAAAGATTAAAATTGTTCATAAATTTTTTCTATCATGTGAAGCATTCTTCTAGGCATGCATGCCATGTGCAGTCGCCCCTGTCCGTGTCCGTCAGTTTCCCTGCTTTATCATCATTCCCCGTCCTAGTCTAGCCCCGCCCGTAAAGCCTAAAGTGTCGCATGCATTTGTTCAGTCATTCGTTCTTGCGCTTATGTTGTGTGCCCTGTTATCTCTAGAAAGAGGCCAACTGGTTTGCCGATATCCGCTTCAGACTCAAGACTCATGGCGACCAATCAAGGAAACCTAGTGATTGAGAATCCCGGCAATTCAGGTCTAGATAATCCGATTATGGAAGTCCTCAAGCAGCTAGTCCAAGGGAATCAGGCACTAGTCCAAGAGAATCAGGCGTTAAATAATAAAGTCGGGGTGATAGAAATGCAGATGGATGCGATAAGAATGCAGATGACTGAAATGATGGGCACCCTGCAAGCTTTGAAAAACGGGACCACTACCGAAGATACTGCTGTTGTAAACCCAGGTGGGGCCGCAACCATCCTTCCTACCTCGGGACCCGCTGAAGCTGTGACTGCTATTCCCCATCCGGGATCTGGGGTTAATTATCCTGCTCACGCCCTGGGAGGTGCTGATCCACATGAGGTTTCTCTTTTCAATATGGATAGTGATCCTCAAGGTCACCTATTTGAGAACTCTCAACCCAGAGATCAGTTGCATGAGTTGGAAAAGCGTTTAAAAGCCATAGAGGATTCAAAGACCAAAGCTAAAGACGCCCGTGATCTATGTCTTGTTCCAGATTTGGTTATTCCCCCAAAGATGAAGGTGCCAGTCTTTGACCAATATTGTCGTACCAGCTGCCCAAATAGGCATGTAACCATGTACGCCCGAAGGATGACCGCATACAATCACGACGACAAACTGCTCATCCACTACTTCCAGTACAGCCTAACTGGGGCATCTCTGGATTGGTACATGCAGTTGCAGCCTTCCGACATCCACAGTTGGAAGGACCTTTCTGAAGCTTTCTTAAAGGAGTACGAATACAACAAAGACATGGCTCCAGATCGGATTCAGCTGCAGTATATGAGCAAGAAAGATCATGAGTCCTTTAAGGAATATGCTCAAAGATGGAGGAGCATAGCTGCTCAGGTGAAGCCACCATTGACTGAAAAGGAGATGGTGTACATGTTTATGGAGACTCTCCCAGCTGTTTTCTATGAACGTCTGGTTGGAAGTGGGTCCTCAAGCTTCTCAGATGTGATCAAAGTAGGGGCAAGACTTGAAGTCGGGATGAAGAGAGGAAGAATCCCCTGCAATCCTACTGGCGCCGACAATGCTAGTGATTTGCCTGCAAGGAAAAA
This sequence comes from Astragalus membranaceus, assembly GCA_039519185.1. NCBI lineage: Eukaryota > Viridiplantae > Streptophyta > Magnoliopsida > Fabales > Fabaceae > Astragalus > Astragalus membranaceus. The sequence continues at coordinate 123,320,851 of CM076854.1, read as the reverse complement.
TGGAGAAATCAATGCTATAGTGGGACAAGGAAAGTCACGTCAGTACGACCCCATTCCTGTGTCGTACACTGATTTGTGCAGCTATCTAATCAACCATAGGTTGATCTCTCCTCGTGGGATGAAGCCAGTCCAACCTCCATTCCCAAGAAGGTATAATGCAAAGGCTACCTGTGAATTCCATTCTGGGGCAATTGGTCACTCTACTGAGAATTGTCATCCTTTGAAGCAGTCGGTTCAGGATCTTATTGATACAAAACAGTTGACCTTTGATGAGGGAGGTGAAGGACTAAACCCTTTGAGATCAGGGCTGTCAGGCCGGGATGGCAGTAGTTGAAGAGGATCGAGGTGATGATCGTCAAGCATTTGTGTCTTCGTCATGCATTTTCATGTAGTTTTCAGTTCAAAGCAAATGTTATGTAATGCAATCCTCTGGCTCTGCCCAAGGCCTTAGGATATTTCAATAAGGGCACATGTTTCCTTTTCAGCATCGTCATCTATAAAAGTTACCCTTTTCAGTCACTTTTGTTCAAGATCGTCATTGCCCTGTTTTATCATAAGTCCATCAGTGCATATTTGACTTTTAGTTCAGTCTAACGCTTTAAGTCCTCCATGCTGGGGCAAGACTGTGATCACTAATTTTCCTTGTTAATATCATATTCCTTCAGTGCAAGTCTTTCAAAAGATAATAATAAACAAGAAAATAAGCTCGCTAGGTGGAAAACCCGCAAAGGGCGGCCTAGGCAGAAAAAAGCGCCCGATGGATCGAAAACCCGCAAAGGGCGGTCTAGGCAAAAGTTAGGGCATAAAAAAAAAAGAAAAAATGCAAAGAAAGGAGCAAACACATATAGATAGATGAACCGTTATCTTGTTTTACAAAAATAAATAAGCCATCGGGATTTGAGATGAAGTGTGGCCACCTCCCTATACCCTCAAGAACCCAAAATCCCAGAAAGTCCCTTTCCTACCTACCTTAAGCCAAGAAAAACCAAACTCAAAAATATACCCTCTAATCACCCTAGACAAGGATCACTTCAAATATCAAAAACAAAAATAGTGCATCAGCTCACTCAACTCAAAAGCAAAGAAAGAAGAAAAGTCCGAAAAATGAAACAAATGAGTCAAAAAAAATCAAAAAGACAAAAAATAATAAGTTGTGAGCTGATACATGTTGCCACAAAGGACAAGAGACCCTTGTCTCGATAAATCTTCCAACACCTGGTTCCATAAACCTTCAAACACTTCCTTTGGCCTATCCTCCATAAACCCTTGACCACGTTACAACCCTGAAACAGGTTCATTTTACCGTGAGGCACATAAGAGGTTCTCATCTCAATAAAACCTCAAACACCTCATTGAGTCTAATAACTCATTCTTTCATAAACCATTAACCTGGCCAAATTATACCACTAAAAAAAAACATCTGTTCCATCAATCATCAAATACTTCTTTGAACCCAATTATCCCTCCCTTCATAAATCATTAACCATTAGCCACACCACAATCCTGAAAAGTCCATTCCGATCAATGGCCGATTGCTTTTGTTCTCTCAGATTCTAATCTTAGGACGAACAAGCTTATCTATGTACAATGTGTTTGCTCAAAAGAAAAAACAAACGATCAGAAAAAAGAAAGCTGATCAAGAAAGAATAAACCCTCAGAAAAAAAGAGAACTGAGGAAACAAAAACGAACAGTCAGAAAAAAGAAAGCTGACAAAATAAAAAAAAAGAGAGACTTGCACTCCAAAACACACTCAAGTTGCATTAAAACAAGGTTTAGTGTTCACCAAGTAAGGTTTCTTTCATGCCAAAAGTTGAGACATTCACAGAGAACCAAAGATTTGCACTGAGAACACCACTCAGATCTAAAAGTTGGGGTATTCTCTTCACCACCTGCCCACCCTAGTCCGGGGAGAGTCTGTTCAGTGTCCATCCATGGCCATTCATCCTTTCACCCGGTGTCAGCCATGGCACTAGTTCCTGCGTATTTGCTCTTTCACTCCGCTTCCTTTCACACTCCGGACAGGGGCAAGTCATTCATTCACAGTCGCCGAAGGCCTGAATTGGGGCAGTCTGGCATTCATCCTAAACACTCACCTGGCGTCTGCATATTCATGTGTGTTCACTTGGCAATGTTTCATGGAGAAAGCACAAGATTGTTATTGAAGGTTCAGTTATCATGGAATGGAGGAAAACATAAATGGGTTTGCTTGTAAATAATAACCTTGAGAACACCGCGGTTTAAATCAAAACTAGTTTTTCCAAAGAAAAAGGATGATCAAATTCACCCCCACTTTTGCATCCAAAGTCTCACGTCTCATCATTATGAAAGTATTCACAAAAAAAAGTATTTGAATACCCCAAAAATTTTGTCGTATCATGCATCAAAATACTGCATTTGCATCCTCACATAGCAAAAAGACAAATAGGAAAAATTCTTTAACCAGCTATCTCAGCACATGAGGGGGTCGCCTAAGGTTGGCCGCTTGTAGGGCTTTAGTGCTCGCCTTAACCCTTAGGGATTAGGTTGTTATCTTGTAGGGCTTCGGTGCTCGCCCGGATCCTTAGGGATTAGGTTGTTATCTTGTAGGGCTTCGGTGCTCGCCCGGATCCTTAGGGATTAGGTTGTTATCTTGTAGGGCTTCAGTGCTCGCCTTGATCCTTAGGGATTAGGTTGTTATCTTGTAGGGATTCAGTGCTCGCCTGGATCCTTAGGGATTAGGTTGTTATCTTGTGGGGCTTCAATGCTCACCTAGATCCTTAGGGATTAGGTTGTTATCTTTTAGGGCTTTAGTGCTCGCCTTGATCCTTAGGGATTAGGTTGTTATCTTGTAAGGCTTCAGTGCTCTGGATCCTTAGGGATTAGGTTGTTATCTTGTAGGGTTTTAGTGCTCGCCTGGATCCTCAGGGATTAGGTTGTTATCTTGTAGGGCTTTGGTGCTCACCTTAATCCTTGGGGATTAGGATGTTACCTTGTAGGCACTTGAAGTGTTGATCCTTAACCAAAATAAAAAGGAAGAAAACCAAAAATAGCATCTCATAGCATCCATCATTCCATTGAAATCATCACATCACATACACTTTGCATAACATACATTCACACTCCATTTACATAGATATCTGCATTCCATAGAAAAAAAAAGAGCAAATAAGAAAGGAGAAAAGAAAATCACAGAAGACGGAACATAAAAGAACACAACATCTTCATATCATTCATCATTCTCATATCATCCATACCAGTCATCACTCCATGGCATCGAACAGTAGTGCATTACACTTTCAAATGCGCGTAAATCAATCATTGCATCCAGGAGCATCCAAATGCCCAAATGCATGCATTTCATGCACCATCCAGGAAGTTACTTCGGACCAGAGAGTCCCAAAAATCTCATTTTTTAGAAAATCACCATCAGCACCGAGTTAGTAAACTCCATCAACCCAGAGTTAGTGAACTCCCACAGAGTTAGTAAACTCCCCCCACAGATCACAACATCGTGTACGAGCACGCGATGGATCCATCAGACTTCGTTAAGTCCTTCGGATTAGTTGTGTCAGCCTAAGGCATAGCGTAAATCCATTGATCAAATCAGTTCCCGACCTGATGTTGATCGGCCGCTCGAAAAGGCCACCCCCAAAGCTCGGACTCGACGAGAGTCCGTTAGAAGGTTTTAGGCAACCTCTGAATTCCCAATTTACCGCTTTTCCCAATTTACCGCTTTTCCCAATTTACTGCTTTCCCGTTAATGCGACAAGTGTTAACCCCCGTTCCCAAAAGGAAAATAACAAAAAGAAAATTTGAGCTTTTCTGGAGCGGACAAAATTAGTATTATTTCTATATCTTTATTTCCATTTCACTAACAAATATGAAAAGGTCAATTCATATTTCTTGGCGAAATGTGAAATAAAGAGGGGCAGCTGTAATACCCCAATTTTGTCCGCCTAATTGAAAAATTGTATTTTTGTGAATGCCCAATTTTAACGGGTATTTTTCTTGTTTTTCAAAAAGCCCAAAAATACGTTTTGATGTGCTCACACATTTAGTTTCTAATCGTGTATGCGCGTCTTTGTAGTCGTTAGCAGTTTAGCGTTATTATTATCATTTAGCTATCATCATTATTAGTTGTATTTACTTATTAGTAGTCATCAAAAATAAGAGACATAATCAATAATCAAATACAATATTTTTATTTATTTAGATGAGTCCCTTTTTTACAAAAAACAAAAAATAAATATAATAAAATGAAATGTTTGTTACTGGAACCAGCAAAAATGATAAGGTCAAACAAAAAAAAGGGGATGTACGCCCCTGCTGTTGTTGCTCAGAGAGGTAAATCAATTTGAGCTACAAGCTCCAACTTCCTTCTTCTTGTCTCCTTGGATTTTTCCTAATTTGCACAAGCAAAGCTGCTTTTGCAGCAGCACCACCACCTCTTGGTGGTTTGTTTTGGTCTTCAGAAATCTGTCCCCTTGCTGCTCCACTGCTCCACCCCTGCTGCCAACGGGCTTGGTCTCCTATGAGCTTTGATTCCCTGCATTAGCATACCACACCTACACCACATTTCCCTGCCTATAAATGCAATAAACAGAAATCAGTTTAGGGGATCTCAGACAGCAATATACAGAGTGCAATATACACACAGCCACACAGGGGGCAAGACAATACCCACAGATTCGCACAAACACAGTAGCAGCAACAATGAAAACTGATAAACAGATTCACACAAACACAGTAGCAGCAACAATGAAAACTGATAAACAGATACACTAAAAACACACACACAGACAGCAAGAGGAAAGAAAACCAAAGCGAGAAAGGGAAAAAGAAGACATTTACCACCCACTGTACCGTCGCCTCCGGCGAAGCCACCGCGCGCCGCCGTGACCAACCACCACTGTCACCGTCAGCTTCTCTCTCTCAGACGACCCACCATCGCTCCTCTTCTATATTTCGCGTTCAGCATCGTCGTCATCTTCGCCGAAGACCACCGTCCCTGTCTCTCCCTCCGTCGCGTTCAGCCGCCAACCACCGCCATCGACTCCGCTCTCATCGTCGCCGGAACCACCAAACGCTTCTCTCCCCCTCGCGGTACACCCTCTCTCTCTCACTCTCTCGATCTGCTCCTCCTTCCCTCCCTCTCGGTCTCCGTCGATCTCTTTCTCTCTCTCTCCAAAGCGCTTCTCTCTCTCTCTTTTCCTAAAAATGGAACGGTGCTGAAGAGAGGGGGGATTAATTTTAGTTTTTCTCTTCCTTCAGCATTTTGTTCACGGTACTTCCCTTCCTTTTTTTTCTTTCTTTTTTCAAGTTTAAAAAACCTGATTGTTTCCTGCACCCCCAGTATTACTAATCCAGGACCCCCCACGTTTTTCTAATAAAAGTGCTAGTTACACCTCCTATATCTCTGTTCAGCACCCACCTCTTTTCATTTACTTATTTCTTTTACTTTTGTTATCATTCATTGTTATTACTATTATCATCGTTACTATTTACCTCACGTTATCATCTAGTAGCATCTCTTGTGCTTATCATTTGTTATCACTATTATGATGGTTTGTTTAATTTTTAAACTAGGAATAAACACTTAAGTTATAAGTGTGGCTACTCAACTCCACTTTTACTCATATCATGTTCAATATGCATTTTCAAAATCGTCATTCCAGGATAACTCATTCGAACACTAGAACCTAAAATAAAACCAATTATCGTTAATGATCACTCACGCCGTTGCCGTTTGGTTGTCAATGATAATTTCATTTTCAAAGGGGTTAGTAGTATGACCACTCTAAACCGTTGTTGTTTGGTCATCGCGAACACTCAATTCAATTGCAAATTCCTTTCATCACGACGTTCTCTCCAATTAAAACCAACGAAAACGCTTTTCAAAAACAAATCTTTTCAAACGTCGAAATCAAAACTAATCATCACTAATGATCACTCGCGCCGTTGCCGTTTGATTGTGGGTGATGATTTCATTCCTGTGGGAGCTAGTAGTGTGGCCACTCTAAACCGTTGTTGTTTGGTCCTCACAAACGCTCTCCTTCAATTGCGAAAACCTTTTCAATGCTCAAAATAAAAACCGATTATCATTAATCATCACTCGCGCCGTTGCCGTTTGGTCGTTAATGATAATTCATTTTCATAAGAATTAGTAGCGCGACCACTCTACACCGTTGTTGTTTGGTCACTGCGAACGCTCAACCCCTTTGCGAAAAACTCCAAAAAGATTAAAAAACAAAAACCCTTTTCAGGACAAACAAGAACTACGTAGCTTTGAATTCTCCATCGCACCAGGAGATACGTAGGAGCGGGAGGCTAACTCTCGTCAAGCGCCAAAAATAAAAATTTTCATCAAGTCTTTTCATTCTCTCTTCGAAAAAGGGGCAAATTTAAGTATTTTCCAAATCAACACTTAAAACCACACGTTTAATTAAAGGTTCCCTTTCGATAGAAAGGAGACGTGGGGTGCTAACACCTTCCCCATGCCTAACCGACCCCCGAACCCAAATTTTCCAGTTTCTAAAAGGCCATTCGTTTTCCAAAAAGGTTTTCTTCAATATTTTCCTTATAAAAAAATATTGGTGGCGACTTCATTGATTTTTAAAAAAGTTGTAAACGAAGAAAGATTCCCTCAGGGACTTTTTCGGGCGCAACACTTATACACGAGTTTTTCTACCAACTTACAAAATATAAATTATTCGCCAACAATTTCCAATAGCACACTTATACCCGTGCATGGCACGGGTCAATTATTCTAGTTAATTATACAATTGAGAATAATCTCAAATAGGAAACTCACACATGTAAACCAATTATTGGTCCACCTAGCCTTCTCATGTTACACGTCATTGCCATATGTACATTGCCATCTATACCTTAAGTTAGGTTTTTAAATTACAATTATGTCAGATGTTAGATTATATTTTTCCATTTAAACCTTTGGCATTTAAACCTTTTGCGTATTTCAATCTGTAGCGAAAAAATAGGATCAAAATTGAATGGAGTTTAAATATTACCACTAAGTATTTTTTGGGATTGAATAAATAAAAAATTCAATGCTAAAACGCGTCCAACATACAAATTCAATGGCATAATACAATCTGTCCCGAAATAACTCAAATACCATTATTGAATTCAATTTTAGCAGAGCTGGCAAATACGTTATTTGAGTATCATTGCAATAAAACAATAATCAAATTAAAATACGTTGAATATTATTGCAAAAAAAACAATAACAGGTGGTGCCATTTTAGTGCAAAACCATTCAAGTTCATGGGCATTCCTATTTTGTAGAACGGAATCAATACCGTTCAAGTTCCCAGGCATTCCGATTGGCGCTAATCCGAGGCGGGAAGCTACTTGGAGTACCGTTCTAGGGGGTATTAGAAATAGATTAGCGATGTGGAAGGGTCATTTTCTATTGGTCTAATCCACTTCAATCCACTTCAATGTGGTGGTATACAGAAATAAGTCTAGATGCGTTTTTACTTTTTCACCCATTTGAAACTTCTTGCATAATGTTCTCATATGAAATTAATTAATACGAATAATAAAATGTTTCCGTATCAAACAATCACACATTTATATGACCATCAAGTAGTACTCCATAATAATATTCTAAACTTGCACAACAAGTTTCATCCTCTGCGGCCAGGATGATTTTTGTTTCATTTTCTGTTTTGCAGAGTTCTTCAACCATCTCAATTTTATCTATTTATGTATTCATAAACCAAAGTGTATAAATCTACTACTGCTATTTTTTTTTGTTTTTGACACTCATGGGGCCGGTTTCTAACATCTTTTTCTCTATAGTAGGTTTTAATTATATAGATTCTTTTTTTTTGGCACGGAAGAGTTTCTTAATATGCAGACCATATTAAATAACACACACTACGTCTTATATATTCGTTTACATATGCAGAGGAGAAGAACACGTGATCAGATTACAAGGGTTCGGTCAGAACCAACACTTAATTTCAAAATGGTTGATTTGAATCTTTGGGAATAATCTTATTCTTTAGAAAATGTAAGGGGGTGTCCGAACATACAACTTAAGAAGAGATAGGAATTTGGTAAAATTATAACTCACAATTCATGATTATGAAATTATAGCCATTGATTAGAAGGTTAATATCGACTGTTTTATAGATTATAGTTTGCATCTTACTAATTTATTATAATGATTCATTTGTTTTATAGATTATAGTTTGCATCCTATATGTGCTCAAATTTCACGTGTTGTAGTGAGTATGAATATCTGAAAACATGCATAAATGATGATACGTAATGGTATATGGCCTTGGATCTATATGTTCAAACATCATTGTTTCTCTGACCATCCATGACAAATTTTATATGGGAAGAGATTGCAGAGCTTGATGCTTTTTAAAGAAGTTGTTGGAAGATCTTGGTATGACACAGTAAATGACACTCGAAAAGCAATGCGGAAGCTTCTATTGCATTTTGTGGTACCCATTAAATAGTTTAAAAATTCAAGGACCGATATTGACAGCACACAAATGGTCCACTATTTTTTTAAGGCTTAAATATGTTTTAGGCCCCTGCAAATATAGGGTGTTTTGGTTTAAGCCCCTGCAAAAAAAATTGTTAAAAGCCCTTGCAAAATGACATATTTTGTTATAAGCCCTTCTATGACTAAAATGTTAGCCTTAACATGGAATGCTATGATTGCTAGATATGTTGAGAAGGGCTTATAACAAAATATTTCATTTTGCAAGGGCTTTTAACAAAAAAAAATTTTGGCAGGGGCTTAAACCAAAACATCCTATATTTACAGGGGCCTAAAACATATTTAAGCCTTTTTTTAATGCAAACATAAGTCAGCTGCAAAAAGGATTAAGAACGAAAGTCTAGGTTTAGTTGAGTGGATGAGATTGAAAGGGTTAACAACGAAATGGAAGCTGATGAGTTTTCTCTTGAGAATTATATGATTTTTTCTCGCCGCGTAACTTGGTTTTTGTTCAACATCGCATGAAGGAAAATTCTATCAACTCGGACGAACGAATTCATCCCCGCCCAATTGAAGACAAAGGATATGGATTTTTTTATGCAGTATTGTTGTGATGTATTTTTTACATTTCAGATTAATTTCCACAATATCAGTAAAAGGGACTCGAAGGTCCATTTGAATGTTTCCGTTTTTTTGTTAATGTGAGGAATTATATTTTCATGTTTCTATCTAAAGTTAGGGGCAATTTGATGTTAGAGATAATTTAGATATGGAAAAATTGCGATGAAATAGGCTAACTCGATAGTCAATATTGTCATGTATCATATCAATTTCATATACAATAAAGTGGTATAATCAGGAATACATTATTATGTGCCCATTTGAAATGCTGCATTCATATTGTGAACCATATATAATTTATTAGTTGTATAACAACTTTAACTTCGATAGCAAATTTAAATACAATATAATATTGGATATGTTTAATTAACGTATAAATCAAATATTATAACTTTTTTTATATAAACTACATGTACCATTAAACCATGATAGATAAATGTAAATTTAAATTTGTTGCAACGCATTATTTTCCAACATTATTATGTATACTCGGGCATGCCAAAGGGTCGCAATGAAGCGGCCCCCCGCTCCCTGCTCCCCGTTCCCACCCCCAAGTTGTCACCGTTCCAAATTCCCACCATGAGGAGTTTTTCTCCTCCATCCCTGTCCCCATGGGTTCCCAGATCCCCCTTAGACACTCGAGAATTTTATTGAAAATTATCAAAAGTTTATATTAAAATATAATAGAGTTGAAAAAATATATAAAAGTAGGATTGAAAATTGAAAGAATAACATTTTAATATAAAAAAATTAGCCTTACTTTTATATTGTAATAATATGTAAAAAATATAAATAAGTAGCACAATTTAATATTTTATAAATACTTTTAATTAAAAAATACATATAAAAACCAAAAAATTTGATTACTTACAATATAATATGTATCTATAATAAAAATATATGAAAGGAGCATGCCCCCGTCCCTATCCCCAAATTGACCACAAGAGGATTTTCTCCCCATCCCCGTCCCCACGGGGAAAAATACACCACCCACATACCCAAAAGGGGCCGTCAGTATCTACGGGATCCCCACATATGGATAGAAATTTCCATATTTATTTCTTTTTTCATTTCTTATCTTTATTTTATAAGTATTACAAAAGTAACGTTATATTTATATGATAACTCTTTTTTTGTATATTTTTTGGTATGTTACAATAGTATCAAGCAAAAGAATGAGGGGGTACAACCTAAGGTAAGAGATCTATACCATTTTATCGTTGATTTATGTTGTATTTTAATTGCTTTACTACCAATATAATTATATATTAATTTTTTTGGCAATACAAAAAAATTGAATAGATATTAATTGAGTTGTCTATAACATAAGTTGAAAACGGAAATTATCAGTACACATTACCAACAACATTAAAATATTTATGTATGTATATATTTATAAACATACACGTATTTATAGAGATAAAAATTTAATAACAAATTAATTTCAAATTAAATAATAAAAGTGATGTATAACCGTGCAGCGCACGGGTCATACACACTAGTTTAATATAAGTCGTGGATATAAATCTCCAATATAAATCCGGTCTCCGTCGGGCCAACTCATTGGGTTTAATAACGAGCTCTTTCAAAAGCCTAAGCAGTCAACATTTTAAGTTCTGAGTTTTCAAAAAATATATAGTCAATATTTTATGAAATAACTAAACTGAGTTTTCAAAGGATGCAAAACAAGGGTCATGAGGCAACCTGTTACAACTTTAAGCAGGGACACGTTAGCGTGATTAATGTACGGGTTAGGGTCGTTAATTATTGTCAATGTTAACCATATAGAGTTCAGATCCTCTCCATTTACTGGATAATTCCAGTAGGAGAGAGAAAGACACAATAAATAAAATAATAATATTTTATTTATTGTGTATTTTTCTCTCCAACTGGAACCATCCAGTAACTCGAGATTATTCCATTCCAACCATAGTACATAAGTTAGCCATTATGATTGATTTTTTTAAGGCTACCAACCCCTAAAAAAACCTAATTGGCTACCAAACACAATTATTTTACTGCTGTCCTAGGGATTGGTAGCTTGTCTGACAAATTTCTAATTATCTTTGTTAATAAAGATACTTATTAACCCCATGATTATTTTAATCACATACTAGTATTATAGAGGCATATACATGATATTTATATCAGTGGATGGTGGCTTTTGGAGGATTGTAGACTGTAGCTTCTGCAGATTGGTCATCGGAGGTCAAGTAATATTCATTTATATCAATTTTACCATTTCCATATTATGCATCTTGTTCAAACCCTAGCTTTAATGGTCATGCATATTTACTGGTTAAAAGTTTCACTTGTATACTAATAGTATTACAAAAGACAAAAAAATTACTATTAGTATTACTATCATCACTTCTTTTTCATTTAACAAAATATTTGTTAATTATTACTACTCCTTTCCAATGCCTCAAAACATGATGGAGCAAGGCTTAGATAATCAGTTAGGTCCTATAATATAGTATATTATACCACACTATAGTGTATATAATATACAGTAATTCAAGAGACTTGAAAAGGAAACTTTTGTTTGGTTGTCCAATTGCGTCACTTAATAGAAACTCAAGATTTTACTTGTATAGTTAATTGGCTAGGCAGCGACTTTTAATGCAAGTGGAGCTTATTTTAGTGAAGTAGGTCAATGGTTTGGATTAGCCTTTGAATTGAATCACTAGCTGAATCCCGCTACCCCCAATAAAACTGTCACGAGATTCCCTTAGCCTTAATTAACTCAAGTTTAAAATTTAAATTTTTTCACAATGGTTTAAAAAAATAATGAAGAACTTATTAAATACAATAATACGGTGTTATTAAATTAACTTTATTAACATCTAAAGTATAATCATTGACATAAATGTATACCAGTAATTTGTAAGCCCTAATTCAACTGGCAAATATCAAAAATTGTTAGGCTAGAAATCTGTCGGAATTACCGACAAATAATTTGCCGGAAACCGTTTGCTGCGAGCTCGCTACTGGCGCGAAAAATCTGCCGGAAAGTCCAAATTTTTTGGCAGATTTTTTACTTTTCCGACGGATTTTGCCCGCCGAAAAAACCAACTTTTCTTGTAGTGTTTTGATGAGCATTCTAGCAGCAGTATTACCGAGGCGTGACTAGGGGGTTTTGTGGGATTGTATGTTCGAACTATTTTTATAAGACTAGGGGGTTTTGTGGGATTGTATGTTTGAACTATTTTTATATGACTTGATTATTATTATTTCTTGTTTATTATATTTGTGGAGTTTCATTAAAATTTCGATTTCACTCATGCGATAAAAGATAAAACATAACCAACTACAATAACAATAGACAGATATATTTTCCTAAAATTCTGGTCCTCGAACACGACGTAAAATCTCATTCACACTCCGTTGAGTTTCCACGTACAGCTCTAACGGCTTATACCCCTGAAGCGTGTCATGGATGTTTAACATGTTTGCCACGTCTTCGTCAGTCTTGATTGTCATGAACGAGAAGGAAATGCGGCCATCGTCTCCAAGATAGGGTTTGCGATAAGTGATACTAGTGACGTCACGGTCGTCACCAGTCACTTGAACTTTGGACCACACTTTATCCTTCAAACCCTCAAACCCCATGCCACGGTGGATTCTGCATAACACCGGCTGAGGACTCCAGAATTGGACACCATATTCTCTCATCGTGATTTGGCCCCGATGATGTATACCGCTAAGCCTATTGTCATCTGAGTGTTGAGGGAGGCATATCTCCATTTTGGATGAGTGAAATAAGCAAGTGAGAGTGAAATTTTTGAGTGAAAAGAATGAGGTTGGCAATGAGTATTTATAGAATTCGTCAATGATTATCAACCGTTGATATTGTCGGTGCAATCTACACCGTTGATCAACATTGGCAGTCAAATCTTACCCGTCGAATTTAGTACAAGTCGGATTTACCTATCAGGGAGGTAAATCTGATTTGCATTTTAACAAAGCGGACATACCCCCACTGATAGGTATATCCGCTTTGTTAATTGCAAAGCGGATGGTAAATCCGATTTGCATTTTAACAAAGCAGACATACCCCCACTGATAGGTATATCCGCTTTTATATTTTAACAAATTGGATCTACCTCACTAAAGGTAGATCCGATTTTCCCCCACTAATTCTAATCGGATATACGTAAATCCGCCTTCTATTTTTGTGAATCGGATCTACCTACCTTATATGTAGATCCGATTTAACTCAATTTAACCAAGGATATTTTCGTCTTAAAATTTCTTGTGGGGGTATATAATGATATGATGGGGTATAAAAAAAATCCCCTACGCCAAAGGTGCATGGCTGTGTCATATGTTCATGACATGTTTGCCCAATCTTTTACAAAAAAAAATGACATGTTGCCCAATTACTTATCAATGGTTCAATTGCTGATGATGATGATCACTAAAACTTATCATCAATCAGCAAATTTAAATAAAAAATATCATAAATTCTAAAGATTTTTACTTATTGGTTGCTTTGCGATGAATAATGAACATTAAAAATTACAACCTCTAATCCAAAATATAAGAAACAAAATGGATTTTTTTAGTAAATCAAAATATAAGAAACAAACACTATATTAAGTTATATTAAATAATCAATTCCAATTTAACCCCTATTTGAATAATTAAATATGATATTGTTATGGTAATTACAGTATTTTCTATTTGCACCCCTTCTCCAAAAAGCCCAATTGATGAGAAGCCCAATTGTAATCAAGAGAGTCCAATCTTCAATGGCCAAGATCAGCCTGCAAGATCGGACGGCACAAAAACGCCAACACAAACATATCCAAACTCTATAAATACCCCATTCAATGCTCATTAATGGTAAGCACTTTTCTAACCAAACACTCATTCTCTCAAATACTGACTTGAGCGTCGGAGTATCATTGCAGGTACAACCTCGCCCTCCAAGATCGAACATCTCAAGATCGAACACCTCAACATCGCCTCTCAAGGTCGAACGTCCCGGGTCGAACAAGACTTTCCTCTCAGCCTGAAGACAATGATAGAATCAAGGACAAAATATCTACCAACTGCATAATATCGATCCTCACGATCGGTAGCACGGTACAGAACATTGGCGACCACAGTGGGAGAAACCAGTACCCGATTTTTCTCACCATCTCCTTGAACTTATTAAATGGCACCAACACGCCGCTCAATACCGACTCGTCTCATGGCCGAACCTGACCTCGGCCCTCAGCGAACCCCTGAAGGCCACGTCCAGGAACTCACGAATTCGTCACAAACACGAAGCCGACATCCCAACACGGGACCTTCCCGAGCTCAATCGGGCGCAGATGAGACGAGCTTGCCACCTCCCCCCCAATTACTCCCGGCTTTGACTGACGCGGTTCAACAGCTCGTTCAGCTATTGGCTCGGCAAGAAGCGGTAAGTGAAGAAAGAAACAATCGTTTCGCCAACCTCGAATCCGAAGTAGCGAGACTGCAAAATCGAAACGTCCTGGATCAACAATCATCCGGGCAGAGCTCACTGGGAGGACGACGCCCAACTCGAAGGAAACTTTTTCATCGATCACCCCCTCGGAGAAAGCTCAGTCATCGCTCCCCGCCACGCCGCCACCGAGGGAATGGTTCCCGTTCTCCTCCGGCTCGCCAATACGACGATCTTGATGATCCTCATTCTCCGCCACGCCGCCACCAGGGGAGTGATTCCCGTTCTCCATCAGCTCGACAATACGACGATCTTGATGATCCTCATTCTCCTCCACGCCGCCACCGAGGGAATGGTTCCCGTTCTCCTCCGGCTCGCCAAATTGAAGGCTCGACCTCGTCAAGGAGACGATCGAGAAGCCATGACAGCGTTCAAAACAATCAAACACGACGATACGGACGTCCTGAACCCCATCACGGACGCCAACCACTGTCACGGGCTAATCGACCTGGGAGAAAAGGTCCTTTCACAAGATCGATTGACAACTTCCGGGTTCCCCGGTATCTCGAGAAACCGCCTGGAGGTTTGAAAACTTACGACGGAACGGGCGACCCCGACAGGCATCTAGACCAATTTGACACGACCATGCAGTATCGAAATGTACCCATGGAAATGAAATGCCGAATATTCCCTTTAACCCTAGACAAAATGGCTTCCGAATGGTTTCGGACGTTAAGGTCGAATACCATTTCCTCATGGGACCAGTTAGCAAAACACTTCTCGGTGCACTTTGCCCATTCCAAGAGCAAACCCAAAAACAAAAATGTTCTAGCGTCTATTGTCCAGAAAGTAAATGAACCCCTGAGGGAATATATAGAGCGATTCAACGTTGAAGCTCTTCAGGTTCGGCAGTTAGACGACGCTTTTCGAATTTTCTTCATGGCCCAAGGTCTGCTACCTGGAAGCTCGTTCCGAAAACACATCAATACCTGGGAACCTAACACCCTCCAGGAATTCCTCGAACTATCCCAGTGCTTCATTAACGAAGAAGAAAATTCCAAGGTCGATAAAACGCCGTCACATACAGAACCATCAAAACGCCACATCGAGATCGACCCTCGTAAAAACTCGTGGAACATCGGTAAGAAAAATCATCACCAGGTATACACCGAACTCAACGTCTCCAACGCCCAGTTACTAGGGGAATGTTGGAACGTCGAATTCAGGGACGTCAAGCCTCCCAGGTCCTTGCCTAGCCGACCTGGGCAGAAGGCCAACAAATACTGCCGATATCACAGAAGCAATGGCCATGACACAAACCATTGCAACGCCCTAAAGGATGACATAGAAGATTTAATAAAACGGGGAAAATTATCTTCTTATGTCAAAAGGGAGGGGGAACGGTCTGACAACCTCGGAAGAGAAAGAAATGAAAACCTCAGGGCAAAAGGAAAAGAAGTGATCGACCCAGACCGCGAAGAGCTGGATAAAAAACGCTCGGTTATCATGATGATAACTGGGGGATTCGATCATGAAGGATCGGGAAAATCCATGAAGAGAAAATGGAAGGAATTGTTGTGCGTGGCTTCAACGTCGACAACCCCGGTCGTGACTAATCGACCTCCATTATCTTTTAGTGACAACGACCTTATTGACGGAAAAGCTAACAAACACGTACCTCTCTTGATATCGGCAATCATAGCCAACAAAGAGGTTCGTAGAATCCTGGTCGATCAGGGGAGCTCATCAGACATCATCTTTGTCGATCTCCTGAGAAAAATGGGGATCAGTAAAGAGGAACTCACCCCTTATAGAGGAACGGCTTTGTCCGGCTTTAACGGATCTCGAACGAAACCCCTTGGACATCTGGAGCTAATGGTTACCTACGGAACCGAACCAATGGTCCGAACCGTCAAAACCAAATTCCTCGTCTTGCCTTGTGAATCCATATACAACGGCATTATAGGAAGACCGACCCTCGGCAGGCTCGGGGCGGTTACATCCACCACGCACTTAAAGATGAAGTTCCACTCTCTTTGCGACAGAGTTATCACTTTAAACTCTGACTTAGAGTCGGCCTCCAGGTGTTTTTTCCTATGGACTAAGAACGAACGAAAAGCTTCGGAGCATGAAGGGGTTCCCCCTTCGGAAGAACTGGCAACTCCCAAAATGCCAAAAGGAAGATCAACTGAAGTTAACACCGCCACTAACGTAGAAACCAACTGCGGTCCGGAGGTCGAAAAACAGATAGATGTCGACGAGCTAACAAAAGAGCTCAAACGAAAAATCAGAAGACCAGAGCCTGATGGAAAGTTCGTCGAAACACAGCTCGGTTCAGACCCCTCCCAAAAAATCAAAATAGGGATCGACCTTCCAGAAAAGATCAAGACCGATTTAACCCAATGTCTTAAAGATTTCAAAGACATCTTTGCTTGGTCGGCCGAAGACATGCCTGGGATCCCGCCAGAGATTGCCTGCCATCGACTCGCAATAAACCCAGAAGCAAAATGGATCGCCCAAAGAAAGCGGGCCCAAAGCAAAGAAAAAGCCATTGCTGCCGCCTTAGCAGTAGACGACCTCATCCGAGCCAATTTTATCTCTGAGGTTAAATACACAACTTGGTTATCGAACCCTGTCCTGGTGAAGAAGTCTAACGGAAAATGGCGTATGTGTGTCGACTACACCGATCTTAATAAAGCTTGCCCCAAAGACACTTTTCCGGTCCCCAGCATCGATCGTTTGGTCGACAACGCTTCCGGTTTCCAGTTGTTATCTTTCATGGACGCATACTCCGGATACAACCAAATCGCCATGTTTCCACCAGATCAAGCAAAAACCGCCTTCATCACTGACCGAGGAAACTTCGCGTACCGTGTTATGCCCTTTGGTTTAAAAAACGCTGGAGCAACTTATCAAAGAATGATGAACAAAGTTTTCCAAAACCAGATCGGTAAAAGCGTAGAGGTTTACCTCGACGATATGATCGCCAAAAGCAAAAGTGATGCCGACCATGTAAGCGATCTGAAAGCAATTTTCTCTGAGGTACGAAAAAACAGAATGAGATTGAACCCAGAGAAATGCACTTTCGGAGTTCGAGCTGGGAAATTCTTAGGTTTCTTTTTAACAGAACGAGGTATCGAGGCGAACCCGGATAAATGTCGATCCGTCACAGAAATGCGAACTCCGACGTCCAAAAGAGAAGTGCAAAAACTCAATGGAATGATAGCTGCTCTATCTCGTTTCATATCAAATGCGGCATTCAAATCTCTTCCACTTTTCAAAATCCTCAGAAAAGAAGAAAGAGATTTCGAATGGACGCCCGAGCAAGACGAAGCTTTGAAACAACTAAAAAAATCTCTCTCCGAGCCTCCAATTTTAACTCGCCCAAATGAAGGGGAAACATTATACTTATATCTAGCGGTCTCGGAAGAGGCGTTAGCTGCCGTTCTAGTACGCGAACTCGAAACCGGGCAAAGTCCCATCTACTTCGCAAGCAAGGCTCTGCACGGGGCTGAAAGTCGTTATCAGAAAATCGAGAAAATCGCCCTGGCCCTCATTGTTGCAGCTCGACGTTTTCGAGCTTATTTTGTCGCCCACCAGGTAGTCGTCCGCACTAACTACCCAATCAGGCAGATACTCCACAGACCCAATCTAGCTGGAAGGATGATCAAATGGGCCGTAGAACTCTCGGAGTTCGGTATCAAATATGAAGCTCGAACTACACTTAAAGCACAAGTTTTGGTGGACTTCATCGCTGAGATGACACCTGCTAACACCGAATCTGACATATGGATCCTCTACGTCGATGGTTCCTCGAATCCAAAAGGGAGTGGCGCTGGGATTATGCTAGAAAGCCCGACTGGGGTCATCATCGAAGTTTCCCTTACATTCGGTTTTCCCACCTCGAACAACCAAGCAGAGTACGAAGCTTGCATTGCCGGACTTCGCCTGGCGATTGACCTCCAAGTCGAAAAAATTAAACTCCATACCGACTCTCTCTTGGTGGTCTCCCAGATCGGAAGCAAATACGAGACCAAAGAACCGATCCTGCAAAAATACCTACTTCAGGTACAGTCACTAATGGCTAAATTTGAAACAAGCGAGATAGTTCATGTCCCGAGAACGGAAAACCAACGAGCTGATATCCTCGCCAAACTCGCAAGCACAAAAACCCCAGGTAACCAAAGGACGACCATCCAAGAAACACTACGCAAACCCAGTGTATCTCTCGAGCCGCTGTTTAACCCGACCATCTGCATGCTTGAAGAGGCAGACAGCTGGATAACCCCAATTTTAGAGTACATCGTCTCAGGAACGGAACCCCCAGACAGAAACGACGCCAAATATATCAGGAGAAGAGCCTCGGCTTTTTCAGCCATCAACGGGACGCTCTATAAACGAAGCCTCTCTTCCCCGTTAATTAAATGCATCGAGGGAGAGGAAGCGGCCTATGTATTAACAGAAATTCATGAGGGAATCTGCGGCCAGCACATGGGAGCTCGATCTTTAGCACGAAAAACCCTTCGAGCCGGCTACTACTGGCCGAGCATGATCGGCGATGCTAGTAATCACGTAAAGAAATGCAAAAAATGTCAAATCCACGCCAACGTGCACGTGGCTCCCCCCACAGACCTCACGAGTTTATCCTCCACATGGCCCTTCGCATGGTGGGGAATGGACTTGCTCGGACCTTTCGCAAAAGCACCAGGACAAGTCAAATTCTTGATCGTCGCCGTGGACTACTTCAGTAAATGGATAGAAGCGGAACCCCTGGCGACCATCACTGCAAAAAACTGCATAAAATTCTTCAAAAAAAGCATTATGAGCAGGTTCGGGATCCCCGAGGTAGTAGTAACAGACAACGGGACGCAATTCACAGACACGGGATTTCGCAAACTAATGTCCGAGCTTAAAATTAAGCACCATTTCACTTCAGTAGAGCACCCTCAAACCAACGGTCAAGCAGAGGCTGCGAACAAAGTAATACTGAACGGGCTGAAACGACGTTTGGACGATGCTAAAGGAAATTGGGTAGAAGAATTGCCTTACGTCCTCTGGGGATACCGGACGACCCCCCAAAGCTCCACTGGGGAAACACCTTTTAGGCTCTCCTACGGCAGCGAGGCGGTCATCCCCGTCGAGATCGGCGAACTTAGTTGGAGAACGGCAAATCCCAAAACACAAAGCAATAACGATCAAGCCTTAAGAGAAGAACTCGACCTCATCGATGAAATCCGAGGTCGAGCCTCGCTCCGAGAAGCGATCATCAAACAAAAGGTGGCGACCAGATACAACACCAAGGTCGTTCACAGAGATTTCAATCCTGGCAATCTGGTACTCAGAAGGGCTGACGTCGGTCAGAAAAACGCCTCCCAAGGAAAGCTCGCCCCAAACTGGGAAGGCCCCTACCAAATTTTATCTAAAACCGGCACGGGAGCCTTTAAATTGGAGACCCTCCAAGGAAGAAAGATTGAGAGAACTTGGAACGCAACAAAACTGAAAAGTTATTATCCTTAGAAAGAAATCACTCACACCGATCTTATGTAAACTCGAAACAAGTTATTAATAAAGAAGCTTGACATTTCTTTCAAACGCTTTCAATACTTCTCAAAAGTTTTTTCAAGTCTCCACACATTCTTGATTTTCATCAAACAGAATGAAGGGACCTCACTCCCCCCAACAGGAATCAACTGGGACCGATCTTAAATGATCTCCCCAAAAGCGACCACCCAAGGTCAAAAACTCTTTGAGAAAACAGTTAAATCCGAGCCGAGTCTTGGTAAACTATCTCAAAGAGACCGGGTCTTCAAGGATCGAAACGTCCTTCGAACGACCATCGGCCACAGCTGCCGATACCCCTATGGGGCGAGTTAAATCTAGGCCGAGTCCTAGTAAACTGTCCTATAGGTTCGAACCGGTAAATCGAGTTCCTCGTTTACCGACGTTTTTACATCACACGCGACGTGCAGAATTTAAAAAGCACTCGTTAAAAACTCGCAAAAAACGACATACATGACATGCGAAATTCAAAAAGCATTCATTAAAGCTCGTAAAGGCCTTATAGGCATATTCCAAAAGAGGTTACAAATATCTCCAGCTAGACCAACAAAAGTTCCGGATCTATACAAAAAATACATAAGTAAAAGCATACACCAGGAACTTCTGCAAATAGAAACGCTGTTAAAACATCAGGCAGTGGAGGTCGGGAATATCACAGTTTTCGTCTCCGTCTGAGCATCGATCTTAACGATCTTACCCCCTTCAACCTCATGGTCGGCATCAATAATCGACCGATCCAAAATTACAGAAGGATAGACCAAAGTAATTTGCTCCTGGGCACACTCAAAACCCTCCTTATACAGCTCAATTGCAGAGTTAGCAGCTTCCCGAGCCTCCCTCCTAGCCTCGTTTGCAAGTTTCGTAGCCTCTTTAGCATTTCTTCTGCTTTGCTGAAGGGCTGCCTCAAGCTCTGCAATTCGAGCCTCCGCATCGCCGCTCGTACTGACCCGTGCCTCAGATGCTTTCTTCAAATCCTCTTCCAAACCAGCTACACGAAACTCCAAACCTTTGATCTTCTCGTTGGCCTCGGCAAGTTGCCCCTCCAAAACTTTTTCCCTTTCTTCAAGCTCCTTTACACGATTCTCCGCAAATTCCGCCCGACGTACAACCTCCCCTTGGCTTTCCTTCAGAACCTGAAGTTCTTGCTTTGTTCGAGCGAGCTCTTTCGATTTTAAAGCCACATCTTCCACGAGCTTCACTCTTTTTGACTTCTCGAGCTCCAACGAAGCTACAAGCTCGAAAAATAAGAGAAATCAGTTTATAAAGAAAGAGATGTTTTTATGAATGTAAGAAAATGATGTCATTTACCCTTAACCCGCTGCTCGTATTTCTCTTTTTCGATCCTATGAACATCGGCCAAATTCGCCAACAATTTAACAGACGCCCCGACAGGATCCTCCCGCCATTGGGCGTAATTCTGCTCCAAAAAACCCTCCTCTAAGGGTACGGCCTTACTCTTATGCTTCGGTCTCCTCGAAGTCTTACTCCTTTTTTCCGGCCTCTGCTCGCTACTTGCCTCGGTGCGCACCCTTTTCGCCGAGGTACCCGCACCAACATCGGGAGAAGTCGGGGGAGGAGAACTGGAAACAAGATCGACCAGAGCCTCATTGGCAAGGTCCTCCTGGGTAACAGTATTTATCGGAGAAGCAGCAATAACCGTCCCAACAACAGTCTCGACCTGGGGAGACGTCGGAAGCGGAACACCCACCCCCTCAGCATCTCCAGATATCTCGACACTCCTCATCGCCAGCGCCTTCATTACGGCGAGTTTCTTTGGGGCCATGGTATCTGGAAAAGAAACATAAATCGGTCATACAAACTACGGTCAAAAATATGCAAATATCAAAAGCTAGAAAAACAAAAACTACCTAAGACAAGTTGCACTCGTCTTCGCTTCCCAGCCTGAACGATCTTAGCCGCAGGGATACCCCGATACTTATGTTTTGAAAACGGAATGTTCTCAGAAATAAACATCAGGATCCTCTTGGTAAGAAGATCGGCAGCATTCAAACGATTCTGACTAACAGAAAAGGAATTGGTGGATCGTTCAAAATGGGCCTGACTCCAACCAATGGGAAACTTGGTGGACACCAAAGTCCGACCATCCTCTGAAAACTTTCCCACTCTCTCAATCGCTTCGTCGGTCACCGGTTCGACCCAATAAAATAACTCCTTCCAATTCCCCTTCAACGAGTCCGCATAGGCTTTAAAAATCTTGGCACCTCGCCTTGAACGAAGACTGACGTGTTCGCGACCGGACTTATTTTCACTACTGTTCCGATTGATCTCAAACAAATGGAAAAAGAGCAACGGCGAGACCGGCCTCTCCAGATGAAGACACATTAGCTCGAAGGCTCGAACAAAAGCCCACGCGTTTGGATGCAACTGAGAAGGCGCAACATCCAAAGTCGCCAAGACCGTCTGCTCGAACCAAGTGAAAGGAGGCCTGGTGTTCATCTCGTTTATCAGCATATGATACAAAGTAAACTTAAGCTCTCCTGGCCACAAAGCCACATGCTCTCCCTTTTTCATTCCCTCAACTCTCCAAATTCGCTTCGAGCGACCCGAAGCTTTCCTCCCGACCCTCTCCAAATTAAACCCGTGCTGGTACAACGATTCGATCTCCAAAATATTTCTGGAAACCCAATCATATTGGGAGACCTCTCGCACCGGTATGTCAAGGTCCCCACAACCAGTACTAGAGTACTCATCTAGAGAAACAGCAGAAGCTCGGCTGGACTCCGGTTGGCTCTTAGGGCGAGATTCAACTTGTTTTTCAACACCCTCTCTATCGGACTCAGCAGCAGAGTCGGAACTCGACCCAAGATCGACCTCGGAATCCTCTGATTCCTCCACTGGGATTTCCTCATCAGACTCGGAAGTAACAGCCATCACATCCACCAAGCAATCCTCCTCCACATCTTCGGGAGTATCGTCATTCGGCTCATTAGCATCGGTCGCAGGAGAAGAACTTTCGCTCTCAAAATTATCTTCCGCCTTATCACTCACAGGGGCGGAAGCAGAGTGCTCTTGCACGTCCGGGGCGGCGACTTCGGAAGGCTCGGCACGGACCTCAGGGATTTCACCACCAGAAGCCATCGCACTCGTAAACTCTTTCCGGTACTGAGTGACGTCTCTCCGAGTTTGTTTCGTTCTCGCCAGATCGAATCTACAGTAATGGGGGACGAAATGTCAGGATTAAAAATCGAAAAATGGGTTCGCGAGCAAGTCGGAACCCGACCTGACGACCCCCATTCTGAGATCAAAGGGGACGGGGGAAGGTCCAGGCACAAATGAAAAGTAAAAGAAAAAACCAAAAGTAGACTAACCTCGGAACTATGTCGCAAGCTGATGATGTCTGGAAATAAACGGTTGTCGATCCTCAGAAACCGACCTTAAAGGAACTTCAAACACGTTCACTCTAAAGAAACTCGGGAGCTCTCGAAGATCGGCAAATCAGAGCAAATGAACAACAAGCAACAAATGAAGTGGTGAGACCCTTTATTTATAGCAAGGCGAATCCAATGGGCCTGGGCCTGGAAGTCGAAGCGTCACATCCAAACCATGGTCCATTAAAATCCGCACGCTGAAGAAAAAACGTCACCATCATGCGCCGCCACTACGAAGAGACGCCTTGTCAGAAACAGTAAAAGTGGCACTGATTCCAAAGCAGCACTGATTCCAAAGCAGCACTGAGTTCGAAAAAACTGTCCACATCGCTCGAAAGCTCAACGGACAGGTAGCATCGTTCGAAAAACCCCAGCCCCGACATAAGCTCGATAAACGAATAGAACCTCCACTCGAAGTCAAGATCGCTCCTCATAGCGACCAGACTTGGGGGACCACTGTTATGGTAATTACAGTATTTTCTATTTGCACCCCTTCTCCAAAAAGCCCAATTGATGAGAAGCCCAATTGTAATCAAGAGAGTCCAATCTTCAATGGCCAAGATCAGCCTGCAAGATCGGACGGCCCAAAAACGCCAACACAAACATATCCAAACTCTATAAATACCCCATTCAATGCTCATTAATGGTAAGCACTTTTCTAACCAAACACTCATTCTCTCAAATACTGACTTGAGCGTCGGAGTATCATTGCAGGTACAACCTCGCCCTCCAAGATCGAACATCTCAAGATCGAACACCTCAACATCGCCTCTCAAGGTCGAACGTCCCGGGTCGAACAAGACTTTCCTCTCAGCCTGAAGACAATGATAGAATCAAGGACAAAATATCTACCAACTGCATAATATCGATCCTCACGATCGGTAGCACGGTACAGAACAGATATCATTAATTAGAAGTATAAACCATCATTTAATAAAAATGATATTTTTGAAAAATAGTTAAACTTTTGACATTGTTAAATGAGAAAAGTTGGTTTCAAAGACATTTTTTGCTCGGTATGATGTAGATGTTTGTTTTTGGTATTTTGGACCGGAGATAGTAATTGACAACATAGCCATCAAAAATTTAATTTTAATAGGAGCGATAATACTTGCCATCATGTTAGTGTAATACCACTATTATTATTATTATTATTAGGTTTAAATATATTTTTCGTCCCTGCAAATATAACTGTTTTTCAAATAAGTCCCTAAAAAAAATCCTTGCAAAATAACTTTTTTTTTGGATTTTTTTTTTTAAAAATACCTTTTTGTTAACCAAATGTTACAAAAATGCTAACGTGGCTAAGATTACTCATGGTTAAGCCAGTGATAATGTAAAATAAAAGTGCTTGAGATTCGGGAAAAGATCTATATTGCCTTTAGGGAGTGAAAGGCATCGCCCCTTTATGACCCTTTGTGTCTATCTTTCTCATATTAACTCATTTTTCTTAGTCATTTTTTCTCAACAAAAATAGCCTAAAGTTATCAAATATGAATTGGTAAAAAGTGTCTTA
The DNA here is from genome assembly GCA_039519185.1 of Astragalus membranaceus. Lineage (NCBI taxonomy): Eukaryota > Viridiplantae > Streptophyta > Magnoliopsida > Fabales > Fabaceae > Astragalus > Astragalus membranaceus. Next base: position 123,295,885 of record CM076854.1, on the reverse strand, counting down.
GGAATCATTCAAAACTTACTATAATAGATAAATCATAGATAAAGTAAACAAAATGTTTCAACTATTCCAGTCTAGTTTGGTAGTCTCCAATTTGTTTATCCAACTAGGTGCTTGATTTAATGAGAATATATAGTCATCAAGTCATGTGATCTAGATGTTTGAAATGCCATTGAAAGTGGACCTTTGTACCTACACATACACATAGAGCTAGTTGAAACTTGATGTTAAGTGATTAGATCCAATATGAGAAAAAGAAAGTTTAATTATATTGGAATGATAAAAATATTATCACATCCACACTATGACTAGTGAACTTTTGAGTTTCTAATTAAAACTGCTCAAGAAATTGTGATTTACATTACAAGTCACCCATGGGCTACTGGTGAGGTCCCTTGCCCTCACTTAGAGTGTGTTTGGATTAGAAGAGAAAGAGAGAAAATAGTGAAGGATGAGAGAAAGAGGTGACAAATAGAATAGATGGGGATTGTTGTTTGATTTAATGAAAAGAGAAGAGAAATAGAGGAGAAAATTGTGTCTCTTAATTTAGTTGGAGAGAAAGAGAGAAGAGAGAAATGATACCACTTTTAAAAGGACAAAAACACCCCTATGTGCTTGATTTAATTTTTTAATTTAATTAACATAATAGTTATTTTAATTATTTAAGTAAATTAACTAAATATTTATTTTAATTAACTAATTAAATATTTTAATTATTTAATTTAATTGGATAAATATTTATTTTATTTATTTAATTAAATAATGAAAAAAATTAAGAAATTGGGTTATAAGGTGAGAGTAAAATGGTGAGCCTTTTCTCTTCACTTTCTTCCCCCGGTCGAAGAGATTGTAAAAAACACTAAACAATTATCCCTCTTTCTCTTTCCCATTTCTCTCCTCAACTAATCATGAGAAAATCACACTCTCTTCCCTCTTTCACCTCAAAGAAACACAGCCTTAAGGGTGTGAGCCAAATATTTGGAATGCCATAGAAAATACATAGAAGGCTCCAAAAAATTCCATAAAACAAGTTCATTGTCTTGCCGTGCACCAAAATTTGTCCTTTCCTGTTTTTGGTATGTACATAATAACTGAAGACCAAGTGCCTCATCATGTTCCTCTCCTTAAACATGAAAACAAAAACACTAAAAGGTACTAGAATAAAAAGATGACCAAACTTTACTAATGGACAACAAAGGAATATTGTTTGACCACATGAATAGCAAGATGACTAGTAATCCACAATCCTTGGGCCGCTGTACATTTTCCCTATTACTTGAAAACTCTCTGGCTTCTCTCCTCTTGAAGCCATTCATAACATGTCTTTTTCTCTTCTTCTATGGATATTCCATCAACTAAAAATTTCATGAAGGTTCAAAGCATTGTAAGAAAAAGACCCCAGAAAAGCACGCGGATGATGTATATATGCTATATTAATATATGGTTTTGGAGACCACTTTGTGCACACAACAAATTGAAACTAGGATAACTCAAAGGGTGCCATTTGTGCAGAACTATGAATAGCTTTTTATGGTGACTTGCACCATGCAACCATAATTTTTTAATAAAGGACATAGTTGTTTAGATTAGATTGAGATCAGATGACTAACATTCCAATTTTAATAAATCTACTTTGAAATCTAATTTCGAAATATGAATGTCGAATCTTGACCTAACATGCATCCTTTTTAGACGACAGGAAATCCAAATCCGATTCTAACCAATGGTTTTATTAAATGATACAAATAAATACATGTGACACAAACTTCATTTTCTTACGCCATGGTTTTAAATTGCGGTCTGCAACTGCAACTGCGGCCACATCAATTGCATTTACTCGCATTTTACCACAGTATCAAGGAACGCAGCATAACCACAACCGCAACTTAAAACCATGCATGACACCACATAATAAGTGTGGTATGGTATGGCCATATGTATGTTGAGTTGTGAGAAAAAGAAATATGCGGTACCTGAAAAGCTGGAAAAAGGGGAATTGAGGTAGTATGTGCAGTGCCTGCCATCAGGATCACAATATGGAGGACCAAGAACATCTAGAACTGCACAAGCTGTAACTGCTGTGAAGCAATGCAAGTTTCCTCCATCAGCAGGATAAAGAATGGAAGGGTCACACGGAGCACTGAAATCAGTATCTACCTTCACTTTAGCCAACCTTTTCTCCTTAGCCTGGTCTGCGTATAAGTTAAGTCCCCATATAGCAGTGAAGCTGACTTGTGAGACTCTTTGTAATTACTTACATATACGCAGTGTCTCGGTGTCCTATATTATGGATTTGGACATTAACAATGTCTAAGTGTCTGTGTCGTGTCTGGTGTCCGTGTGTCTGTGCTTCATAACAAGGATCTCTAATCTTACGAAAACACATGAATAAGAAACACCTAACAGTGCAACACTTTTGAAAATATACTATAATAAGATAAGAAAATACCCACTTTCTGTGTTTGGATGTTGTGAATTGGTGGACACATCATGAGGAGGCAAGTCAACAACCCAATCATAAGCTTTAATGTGCATGGTTCCAAAAAGAAGCTTGCTAAATACTGTCATTCCAGGGTGATTGTGAAGAGGAATAACTCCACCAGGTGGCAAGCAAAATATACCCATCTGAAAACAATACATACAAATAAATAATCAAATTAAGAAAAATTAACTCACATTTACACATCAAGAAACCAGCACAATTTGAAAGTGGTTGAAAGGATAGTTTATTTACCGAGAATTTTTCGCACTCGTCAATGTGGAGGTATGTAATTTTTGGCGTTCTTCCAGCATTTTTATTGTTGAAATATGGCATGTCAGGTTTTAACCCAACATCTTCTGGTTTTATTCCAGCTGCACATACAGAAACCACAGTTAAATGCTTATTGTGACCTATAAAATTGAGTTTAACAATACAAATTTTACTTGTGACAAAGAATCATAACAAAATTTGATTAGACATTTGTGTACGGCATTAATATATGATATGGCTATTGAATTCTATAAAAATTAAGAAAAATAAATGAGAAGTTGGATTAACTACTGGTAAAGTTAATTATTGGCATTACTGCCAGCAGGGTAACCTAAACATAGTGGTCCAAGTTTATACACTACTATTAGTGAGGATTAGGTTATTACCAAAAAAAGGAAAAAAAAAATCAATAGTTGTATCTAATCTCAGACAATGCAAGGTTATTTTTGACATCCATGCATGCTCTTAGTTTATCTTGCATTGAATAATGTATTTTTTTGTCCATGGACAAATTTATTCTTTATTCTAACAATCACCAACATCAAATTTTATCTTATCATAAACTTCCCACTTGCTATAAATCAAGCCTAAATAATAGGGACTTACAAAAACGTTGACAAACCAGCTCCATTATCACCGAAGGAAATCTAATTTGGGTGCATAAATACATCCAATTTAAGCTGTCCAATGACAATATGACACAAGAAAGGAGAGAGAAACACATGTGCTATACTCATTACCTTGGGATCACACTTGAGAAAAAGTGATTAAATTCAGAATGCCATTTTTGACAATAATAGACTTGACATCATGTAGTGGGATTTTGGTGGAAAATGGTAATGTATAGTATATCTTGTGAACAAACAAGCACATGATAAATGATATAACAACCACTTATTTACTTGGTTAGCCAAACATCTTACAATATTTACACACACACATATATTTCCTATCCGTAGCACCTCTCTTATCAACAAAATAGTAATCAACACCAAGGCTCCAAGTATATACATGACAGTGATGACATATATTACTATATAATAGTTCAAAATTAATACATATGTTATGGTGCAACAGTAAGTAATAATATGAATTGAATGGAGGTTTATTATAGGTCTCCTTGTTTAATACTCTACAGGAAATAGCAAAGCAGCACCTCCATTCACATACGAAAAAGTTTACAATCCAAATTCATGCCTAAAAAGTTGACTTTTTTTAGTGAAGGCCTCAATTGGGCAATTTCATAGTCTTTTTTTCTGCAAATAGAGAAATATGCATATCAACCATGTTGTTTGTTTCTATTCAACTATCGTTGCATAGGTTTGAATCCCAGATAGTATTTTTTAGCATATTTCTTAGTTTCCTTGATTTACATATTATTGGAAATAGCAAAATAACATGCTTTAGAAGATTAAGCAACACAATCAATCAGCAAACTTAAGCATCATTCATACAATTACTAGCTGATCAGGAAAAAAAGAAAACACAAACACACGTGAAAGTGTAGGATTATCTAGAATCATTAACAGAAAGTGCTAATCAAAGATAACAAAGCAAAAACAATTTAAGGGCTCATTCATTTGTTATCAAAAACACAAAGAAGAAAAGGGTCGATGACAATCAATTCAATTTCCAGGTAGAGAATTGTCAAAGCAACTGTTGAATTCGGTGAAAACAAAATTAAAATCCTCATTTTGCAACAAGATTTCAAAAGCTTCCACTTTTTCACACTAAGAGATGCAAACCTTTAGTTCCCATCCTCATATTTTATATTTCAAGAGAAGCAAAATTATCTCCTAACAAAACACCCATTTGGCAGAACACCTATTTGGCAACTTGCAACCGAAAGCTAAGCTAAGTTTTATATCACCCAAGAGTATGACCAAACCTGCAACCCAAAACTAGTTATATTATCCTCAATCTAAATCAATTTTAAAACCCCTAAATTATCTAGTTTATCATATACCTGAATCAAAATCAAATTTATAAATCCTAAAGAATATAAAAAACATGTATGAATTTGAATAGAGAGAGTGAGACATAGATGATTAAACATGCATCAATTGATTAGATCATAAAGAAAATGGAAGGCATGCATAGAGAGAGTGAGACACAGTTGATTAAAATTGGTTGACGAAAGAAAAGCTAAATCAGTTGAAAGCATGAAAAGAAGGAATGAAAGCCGAAAGAACACACAATAAAGAGAAGAATCGGACCTTAAAATCATGGTTAATGGCTTGGCTGTGCAACAATTTATTCTCTTGGTGAAGATGATTAAGGCACTTGAATGGAGATAACCTCAGATAAATTTCACAACTAACCAAAACCAATCCCAATTTGTAGAACAAAAATAAAATCCCAATTCCCAAATCACACAGTGCAAAACGTAAACGAAATCCCAACTCCGAAAACGAAATGAAAAACGAAATCTAACCTTGAAGTGGCCGATGATGAAAGGGGAGTTGGCAAAGCACGGAGCAGGGCGGCGGCGTCTGTAGTGGTTCCGGATAATGAAATGCAAAACGAAATCCAACCTTGAAGTGTTCTTTTTTGTCGTTGGTGCGTGTTGTTGATAACTCTCCATTTGCAGAGTTATTTATGCATTTCTATTCGTAAATCATTGTGAATTTGGATGCTTAGGCTAGGAATTATGTAAATATTTGTGTTTAATTAGGAAAAAAGGAATCAAGAACTGAATTGGAATATATTTGGCACAAATGGTGCCCTTGTGAAATTTCTACTCTTTTCTGTCTAAGTGCTATAGCATCAGGTGCTATAGCATCCCTGTGCGCAGTGTTGTGCGAAAAGGTGATGTGCAAGTATACACAATCGCAACAAGTAATATAATGATAAATAAAGTTCGTTCCCACAGGGATTGGAATTAATCTATAAAGTTTAAGTGATTAGAATCTTAGTGAAAAGAATTGAGTAACAAGTGAAGGTAAAGAGTTGTAAACATGATAAGTTGTGATAAAACAGTATTAAGTTTGAAGTAATTAAAGGTGAGTTGGATAGCTCAATAGTATGTAAATTCCCAAGAGTAATGTTCAGATCATATTAGACGCTGTAGCGTTAAGCGCTGTAGCGCTTCAGAATCCTTAGACGCTGTAGCGCCTTGGTGGCGTGCCTTTCAGTCACTTTCGTCAGGACTATGTTACAAGACTCCTATGTCTAGGCTCTAAATAAGTTTTACCCCTGTATATTAAGCTCCTACAACATTTGCCTTATGAACTACTACTCCCCTATGTCTAGAGTTAAGTAGTGCTTCCTTTAAATGTCTTTAAAGGGTTTTCATTCATATCATTCCTTGAGTTCTCTTTGTGAACCATGTCTGTACCCACAAAGTTACATTGTTTTAGTTGATTATTCACAAACCAAGATTGAAAGCATTATAACACAAGGAATAAAACACAAACATCATAATATTATACAAAAGTTTACTCAAGGTTCATTACATACCAAAGAACAATCCAACTACAACAAAGTTAGCTCATCACAAGTTCCATCAACATAATACAACTAGAGAGTATGTATTACCGTATGAAAACAAGAGGAGAGTGGTTGCAAAAGATGCACTCCAATGATCCCAAGTTGCATACAAGAGATGAAGTTGATGCGTGAGCAAAACCTTGGATGAAAAACTAGAAAACTAAATTAAGACTAAAAGCTTAAAAAGTTGTATATCAATGGAGAGTGGCTACTCTGTATATGTCTTGTGTGTAGTTTTTCCTTCAAGCTACTACACTTTTTCTACGTAAGTTACCTCTTGCAGAAGCAATCTCTATTAATCTAATTAATAACTAAGTCTTAATAGAATAATAATATTACATGATGATTAAAAGACTTAGATATTATCCTTAAAGTACTATACAAAAAGTGGTAATGATGGAATACAACCACTATCACATGGGTTCCATTTAGGAGGCGCCAAGTGTAATTTAGCATCCACTTGAAAGTCAACAATTCCAGCTGAGAGGAAGAGATAAGGGTGGTGACTCATCATGTCCTCAAGTGGCCACACAAATATCTCAATGGTCAGCCGTCATATAACGCTGTAGCGTCTCCTAGATAGCATATCGCTGCAGCGCTAAAGCAAAACATCAAACATATTCACAAAGGCATTGCCTATGCCCAAGTTTTAAGGAATTGACTTATAACCTATATTTATTCTAATATCCATATATTCACATATTTAAGCACTAGAATTACTTGAGGAATGAGCTTGACTTAAGTATTAGGAGCATAAATAACCTATATAAAATAAGGTTATCACGCAGCAGAGCTGGGACCCACTTGAAGACAGCAGCAGAAAGCAGATCTGCAGTGAATCCTAATCTGTCCAGTCAGCACCTCCCTATTGCCACAATCCATGCTGATCCAGCTACCCTCCTACCACGTGCTCTACACCACTTGTCCACTTGCAAGAGAGAACATGCTTTAGTTGGTGAAAAGAAAGACCCACTTGTCCACTTGCCTCATCCACTTGCAAAAGGGAAAGGAAAACCACTCTATAAAGGAAAGCTTCACTTCCAGCACTATGGATGGACTTCCAGCACGAAATTCTCTGGTTTAGAAGAGGAAAAATACAGTGATAAGCTGTCCTCTTGCATCCATGGAAGATCCATCATCAAATCCATTAGAAGATTCTGTTCTGCTCATGCTATAGCACTGTCAGCACACCAGTTCATGCGTAGGAGTTGGAGGAGTGTATCTTTTGCGCATTCTTCTTCTACTTTCTGTTTTGGTGACATGAACTCCATTATTTGTAAGTTGTTGATATTGCTAAACATGAGCTAAACACCTTGTAGTTGGATTGCTTAAGTTTTGTAATGAATCTTTATGTGTTAGTAATATAATATTATGATGTATGCATTTTAATCTTTGTGTTTTAATTCTTTCAAACCTGTTTTGGGACCGATCAACTAAAATAGGTAGATTCATGGGTTCAAAAATGGTTCATGGATTGATCTCAAAGATTGATGTGAGTGAGTGGTTGTTTTAAGGACACTTAGAACAATCCTTGCCCAAACCTAGACATAGGAGGGCTTAGTTCATAGAGTGAATACTGTGGGCTCTTTAATAGACAAGGGTGAACTTACTTGAAGCCTAGACATAGGATCTTGTCACGAAACCTTGGTGAAAGTGACCGAAAGGCACGCAACATATGCTACGGCACTCAATGCTATAGCAACTAATGCTATAGCACTAACACAGAAGAGAAATTACTTAGTAAAAGCAATCCAACTAGGTCTTCACCATATAGTTTTCCTTTTTATTTCCTTGCAAACCAAACCTTTATTTTACTGTTTCCAAATATTGTGTTTTACCTTACACACTGATTTGCTAAGTTATGACAACTGTAAATTAAATACAATCCCCGTGGGTTCGACCTGTATTTCTACTGTATTACTTGTTGCGACTACGTATACTTGCGTATATAAAATCCACAACAAGTTTTTGGCGCCGTTGTCGGAGATTGAAATTAATTTTACTGTTGAAATTCTTAGCATATTAGTGTCGCTTTTACTCTGGTGTCTGTTTCTGATGCTACAGCACCGGATGCTATAGCATATGTACAGGCTTAATTCACCAAAATTTCAACTTGATCCTGTGATAGTTAATTTCTATTGTTTAGTTAGTTTAGATTCTTTTGTTTAGTGTGTTCTGTTTTTCAATTTTTTTTTCTTCTTCTCTAAATTGTATTGTACTTTGTGTTTGTAATATGTTCTCTTTGTTGTTTTTAGTGTCACTATTTGTGTTTAGTGTTTTGTGAAAAAAAAAATCCCACTTTATGTCATGGACCATTGGAGTTTTACCTTTATGCAAGAATTGAATGCTCAACAACAATGTTTCAATTATGAGTCTCATGGAAATGAACAACAAAGGGGCTGTTATGAGACAAATCCATCTTCTCAAGCTCAAACCGAAAGATTACATGAGGACAACTCTAGCTTAAAAGAACTCTTAGTTCAATCCATTGAATTTATGAAGGTGGAGCGTGACAACTTTGAAAGGGGCTGTTATGAGACAAATTTCATGCCCATGATAACCCCAAATATGGATTGTGGCATGGGAAACTTTGTGTGTGAGCAAGAACCAAGTTGTCAAGCTCAAACCGAAGGATTCCAAGAGACCATCTCCAGCTTCCATGAATTTGCAGCTCAATCTCTTGAGGATATAAAAGTGTCTAGTGACAACTTTCAAGTGTCATGTAAGAATATATAGAGGCTCGCCTTATGAAAATTATGAAGCATATAAAAGAAGAGAGTTGTATTGAAGAGGTGGTTGAGCAAGAGGAAGAAAAAGAGAGTGTAGAGTGTGAACTTGAATGTGGTCATTTGGAAATAGTGGAAGAAAATCAAAAAAAATTGTGTAGTTGTAGAACAAGAAAATTTCAAAAATAGTGACAAGGAAGAAAAGCCAAGGTTGAGGTATGAAAAGAGTCATGTGACAATTGAGACTCAACTCTTGGTAATTGAAGAAAAGAGTCCTCCGCAAAATGAGCATCAATTTTTTCAAGAAAGGGGGAACTCCTATCCCAAATGCTTATTGGTTGGGGCATGGGAACACTTACTTTCCTATGCCAAATACATGGGATTTCTAACAAAAAGGAGAAAGTGGATGGATGATATTTTCTTCTTGTCCCCACCCTAACTTGGGTTTTGAATGTCAAGTCTAGCTAAAGACTATAAATTAAGCGCTACTGGAAGGCAACCCAGATTTTTAGGACTAATTGTGTTTGTGTGTTTTTGTTTTTTATTTTGCAGGTCTAAATAAGAGGTCTTGTGGTATGTATGTGCTGTCAATTATGCAGAATTCTGATGCTGTAGCACCATGTGCTACAGCACTCGTGGCTGAGGTGTTGAACATGTAGTCCAAATAGTCAAAAAGGTGATGATGAGAAAAATGAAGGAGAGTGTAGTGAGCAAGAAGAAGAGGGAAGTAAGGAATGATCCTCCATTTTTCATCCACCCACACCACCCACCCAAAAATCATCTCAGCCTCACAAAAGAAAAATCCACCAAAAACTCAACCTGCCACTGAGCAACCATCAAGAAAAAAAAACTGAAGTGCAGAAAGTGAATGCTGTCACAGGTGGTGCTATAACATCGGTATCACAAGGCAGTGCTGCTGCAGCACCAAAAAAAAACTGAAGTGCAGAAAGTGAATGTTGTCACAGGTGGTGCTATAACATCAGTATCAGAAGGCAGTGCTGCAGCATCTGCTGCAGCATCAGAAGGCAGTGCTGCAGCATCTGCTGCAGCACCAAAGAAAGCTGTAAGAACAAAAATGGTTACCAAAAAAGGTCAAGGGTCCCTGATTCTGCTGTGAAGGAACTTGATTCTGTTGTGGCCAAAATAGATGATTGGGTCCTTCCTACTCCACCAGAGCCTCCATTGGCCAAAGATTCAATGCAAGAAGCTGTTTTTCAAAATTTGATGCACCAAGGGAGATACCTACCACAAGACTTAGTACGGATGAAGACCCTTAAACCAAGCGCTTCTGGGAGGCAACCCAGAATTTTTGTAACTAACCCTTTTATTATTTTTAAGTCTTTTTGTTTGTGCAGTTGAGCTGCTGAAGTGGTTATAGCACTTGGTATGGTAGCATGAGATGCTATAGCATCATTCGTTGCATCTGTGTGGTCTCATGAGATACACTTTCCCAACCACCCATACCTCACTTTACCCTTAAAATAAACACCTGCCATCCACACCATACCACCACCCAAAATCCCCACTCCACCACCCAAAGAACTTACACCAATCCCACAGCCAGTAAATGAACCTATTCCACCACCACCCAAACCCCAACCACCACTGAAAACACACCTAGGCCTGAAACCACCCAGGAGGCTATAGCATCTCCTAAAGCCACCAATGACCAACCACCAAGTGAAACCACCTCTTTTGCAGGACAAGGAATGAAGCAGTTGCTGATAAAGCCTCAACAGCACCTGATGCTATAGCATCTGCTGCTATAGCATCTACTGAAAGCTCAAAGGAATCATCTGCTGCAAAAAGGAGATTGGGGCACATTGAGGCCAGGAAGAACCTAGGAGCTAGATTAACTGAGATCAAAGAAGAAGATGACACTGAGATGATGCAAGCAGAGAAGGAGAAAGCTGCTGCTGTAGCACCCAGTGCTACAACATCAACTGCTGAGGAAGAAGTCCCCGGAAACCCAAGAAGAAGAAACAGAAAACTGACAAGAAACCATCCCAGAAGCCTAGCAGGACCAGGAACAGGCTCAAATCTGGGTTAGCAAGAAAATGATCCATTTTCCTTTAACTCTTTTAAATTTATTGCTTTCAATAAACCTGTTGGGTGCTATAACACCTGTCCTACACCCAACAGTTGTGTTAGTTTTAATTCTGTTTCTGAATCATGCCAATTGTGTTTATGTTTTGCTTTGATGTTTTACTTTACCAATTCCCCTTGTTCATCATGAAGGTAGTGAGGACACTGCCATGTTTTAAGTTTGGGGGAGGAACTTTAGTTATTTTACATTTCTGTTGAATGTTTGTATGTTTGTTTTGTGTCAAGTCAGTAATTTCCTTAGTGTTCACAAAATAATAAAAAGTCTGCATCTTGAATGGGTGAAAAATTTAATGATGATTGAGTGACTGTGTGAAGTAGCCTTATTTGAACGATAACCAGTTTTATTGTTGCTCCCACACAAACTCTAAGCTTAGGAAGAAACTTAGTCAGCTAGGAATGATCTGATGCTAAAGTTAGTCTTGGTTGACCAAGAATGTGTCAAGTTTTCAATAAAAAATTAATTGTAGCATTAAAAGCTAAGTTTGAGGGTGCATCGGTTATATTAAGGCTAGGTATGAAGACTTAGGAAGGCCATTGTAATTCAGTTGTGTCAGAAATTGTAACATCAGTTATATAGCAATGTAGTGCTATAGCATCTCCTCACCAAAAATGCTGTGACTGTGCCTAAAAGCTCAAAAAAAGAGAGCATAATACTGGAGTCCAGCAAGGGATGCTATAGCACAAAAGTCATCAAACATAAGCAGAAATCTGTATTCATAACATCAAGTGCTATAGCACCTCATGCTATAGCATTAATACCATTCATTTCTCTTAGTTTAGTACATTGGCCACTGTCTGAATTGCCTAAATCAAGCCCTTTGTTGTGCTTTGAATCCCCTCAAGTCTTTTGTGAAAATTGTTAGTCTACTCTCTCTTTTGAACTCTTCGTGACACACTCAAAAGAAGGCCATTCTCTCCTAGGCTAAGTGAAATTCTGAACCTGGCTAGGAATGAGACTATGTTTAGAGGTCACTCACTCACTTTGGGCAGTAATAACTTTGGATGTTGTGAAAAACAATGGTTTGTGTGAGTGGATCTGAAATCTTAACCCAACCAAGAGCATGTTTTGAAAAATTTGTAACTTAGGGAAGAACTGACTTTGTTTTGATGTTTTGTTTATATAAGAAGTGTCTTGGCATGATTGTTTAGTTAGATTTACTTGTCTTTTTGTCATTGCTTAGGGACAAGCAATGGTTTAAGTTTGGGGGTGTGATAACTCTCCATTTGTAGAGTTATTTATGCATTTCTATTCGTAAATCATTGTGAATTTGGATGCTTAGGCTAGGAATTATGTAAATATTTGTGTTTAATTAGGAAAAAGGGAATCAAGAACTGAATTGGAATATATTTGGCACAAATGGTGCCCTTGTGAAATTTTTAATGTTTTCCGTCTAAGTGCTATAGCATCAGATGCTATAGCATCTCTGTGCGCAGCAGAGCTGGGACCCACTTGAAGACAACAGCAGAAAGCAGATCTGCAGTGAATCCTAATCTGTCCAGTCAGCACCTCCCTATTGCCACAATCCATGTTGATCCAGCTACCCTCCTACCACGTGCTCTACACCACTTGTCCACTTGCAAGAGACAACATGCTTTAGTTGGTGAAAAGAAAGACCCACTTGTCCACTTGCCTCATCCACTTGCAAAAGAGAAAGGAAAACCACTCTATAAAGGAAAGCTTCACTTCCAGCACCATGGATGGACTTCCAGCACGAAATTCTCTGGTTTAGAAGAGGAAAAATATAGTGATAAGCTGTCCTCTTGCATCCATGGAAGATCCATCACCAAATCCATTAGAAGATTCTGTTCTGCTCATGCTATAGCACTGTCAGCACACCAGTTCATGCGTAGGAGTTGGAGGAGTGTATCTTTTGCGCATTCTTCTTCTACTTTCTGTTTTGGTGACATGAACTCCATTATTTGTAAGTTGTTGATATTGCTAAACATGAGCTAAACACCTTGTAGTTGGATTGCTTAAGCTTTGTAATGAATCTTTATGTGTTAGTAATAAAATATTATGATGTATGCATTTTAATCTTTGTGTTTTAATTCTTTCAAACCTGTTTTGGGACTGATCAACTAAAATAGGTAGATTCATGGGTTCATAAATGGTTCATGGATTGATCTCAAAGATTGATGTGAGTGAGTGGTTGTTTTAAGGACACTTAGAACAATCCTTGCCCAAACCTAGACATAGGAGGGCTTAGTTCATAGAGTGAATACTCTGGGCTCTTTAATAGACAAAGGTGAACTTACTTGAAGCCTAGACATATGATCTTGTCGCGAAACCTTGGTGAAAGTGACCGAAAGGCACGCAACATATGCTACGGCACTCAATGCTATAGCATCTAATGCTATAGCACTAACACAAGAGAAATTACTTAGTAAAAGCAATCCAACTAGGTCTTCACCATATAGTTTTCCTTTTTATTTCTTTGCAAACCAAACCTTTATTTTACTGTTTCCAAATATTGTGTTTTACCTTACACACTGATTTGCTAAGTTATGACAACTGTAAATTAAATACAATCCCTGTGGGTTCGACCTGTATTTCTATTGTATTACTTGTTGCGACTACGTATACTTGCGTATATAAAATCCACAACAGTTATGCGGGAGGGTGGGGTTCTGGATTTTGTGCTAAATGGGTGTGTGGATTTTGGGGCCCTAAAATTGTGTATGCAAAAGAGGAATGAAAAGCAGTGAAGGGAAACAATTGGATGGAATGGCGGATGCAACTGCGAGAGAAGAAACGAGAAGGGTTTTTTTTGGAAAAAAAAAGAATTTCAATTTGCTGGAAGCAGAAAAGTTAAAAAACATTGGACCTAAAAGTTAATTTTTTAGCCTATTTAATTTTTGACAATAACATTTTAAAATTACAAAACCTACCCCATATTTACTTACAATAGTAGGTCATTTTAATAGTTCACTGGTGAAATATTTACTTTGGTCTTTCACCCTAGAACTACCCTTGTTTTTATTTACAACAAATAAAAATAATTATAATCAGTCAAGAAAAAAACAATTATAATAATAATTAATTAGTGAGACGACGACGAGGAAGGGAGGGAGGAGGACTTGACCCGTGTAGTGTAACGAGGGGCATATTTACCATTGGCCCGCTGGCCCACGCACCACCTCCACCAAGACAATGACTATTTTTGGCAAAAATGCATTAGCAATCCTAAGTTTTTGCTGTAATGAATAGGTTCTTTTAAGTTTTTTTTATTAATTAGGTCCTCTAAACTACATAACATGTACATCGTTAGCATTTTTTCATGTTCTGTTTCAAACAAGCCTACATGGTATTACGGAGCTGACATGTCTGTAACAGAGGTGACATGGACATCAGATTGCTTATTTGGCATGTCCAAATGTCCAACAAAGCATTTTAATATATTATTTTATTACAAAAATAAAAAATATTGGGTATCTTCATCTCAAACCCCAGGAAAATTCTTTAGATACAGAATCACAAACGATCTTTAAATCAAGAAAATCTTCAAACCCACGATCTCAAACTAGAAATTGTCCTCTTATTCTCCATTCTCTCACTAGGTATTTAAAAACCCCAAAATCCTCTCTCATCCTCCATTCTCATAATATATACGTATTTGTGCCATTATCCTTTTCACTCACGTCAGGTTTTCGCATTAAACGGAAGTGTGTGTATATATACACACACACACATAGTAGTATATTATGTTTTGGGGTTAGTTAAGGTAAGTTGGTGCCTAACTACAGATTATGCCTAAATCCAGATACATGAGTAAGAATGAGAAAGGAGGGTAAAAGTTGAAACAAAACGCATTGAAACGGAAACTAAAATACCTTAATGCTTTTGAAATTTCAACAAATACAATATCTGTAGTGCTCATTTTCTTCTTTGTTCTATTTGATGAGTGGGTCTGAGGGATTCTTGAAAACTTTCTTCGCCTCATTGAAATCATATGTTTCTTGTTATCTTTTTAACTATCTATCTATCTATATATATATATATATAAATTGTCATTATTTACTTTTTTTTTGGTGTACAGTCATTATTTACTTTAATTTTAATGAAAGCACAAACAAAGTCACTAACTTATAATTAAATGATGTCCTTGGTGGAAAATTATTTAATTACTTTTATATTGATATGAAATATGATATCCAACAATCACAAATTAAAAAATGTTACAACCCCAATTTAGTATATTTAACTACTCCATATGTACGTAAATGATTTTTATTTTAATGGACAATTAAGCATAAAATATAAATTTTTTTAACTTATTAATTACCCTCATTAAAAAAATTCACTATTTTAATAATATATTTAAATAAATTTTGAGCTCTATTTTATATGTAAAGTTAAAATTTGAAATAGAAGAGTTAATTTTTTTCAACCACAGCAACCGAATAATTAAATGGTGTATTTACTATTTTAAAATTTAAAAAGTCACACATTGGAATTGAAAGTTTATATTACTTCTAATATAATGAATATATTAAAAAATAGTTATACAGTGTATATTAAAATAGTTGTGCTATATTAAAAGATGAACTAAATACACTATTTTATTATTCGGTTGAGATAATATATTAAAAATTGTAATATAGTTCATATTAAATTAGTTATATTCTAAATAAAAAAACAAAAATTTTGTTTTTCTGTTCAAATTATTTGAATATCTAAATATTTGAAAGGTCACATTAAGAGGGGGTTAATATGCTTTGGATATGAAAGGCCAAAATTTGAATGGCCATCACATGTTAGTGGTTATATATGGCTAATGAATGCATTTTTATTGTAAAATACCCATAAATAGTTGTTGTCCATCCATAAGCTCCACACACAAGTCTTACACACTATCTATAATGTGAAAATGAGAGCTAGAAAGAACCAATAACAAAAAAGATATCCAACTCTCATGTTTGTAAAAATAACAATAATTGATATATTTTATCATGATCATGAATAGAAAAACATGGCCTACTTAAGTAGTTTAGGATACAGAAGAGAAAACATTGTAGCACTACAATTTTTGTGAAAAGGAAGTCAAAGAAGGTGATATGATCTTAGTTTGAGATTTAAGTATGTGTTACGTCTCTTCTTCTCCATTCTTTTATTTATATTTTAATTTTATTATTATCTCTAATTTGAATGCAAGCTAATAATAATAAGTATTTTTTCTACAGCATATTTACAACTTCTTGCTTGGGTTCCCAAAAATAGGAAGAATATATTAAAGATTGATTTCAGATATATACGAGTTATATTCTTTGAGGCACGAAACACTACAAGAAAATCGATGATTTCCGACGGCGTTTTTCGTTGCAAATGCAGCAATTTTCGTCGCTGTCGCACCCCGAAAAATCCTCGGAGGGACTTTTCTTCGCACGACCGGATTTTAGGAGTCGCCACCAATATTTTTTAAAGGTAAAACATCGGAAAAACCTTTTTTGGAAGGCAATGGTCTTTGGAACCATTAGATTTGGGTTCGGGGGTCTAATTACGTATGGGGAAGGTGTTAGCACCCCACAACGTCCCTTCAGAGAAGGGTTACCTTAATTAAATGTGTGATTTGCAAAGTTGATTCGGAAAAATGCTTTGTTTTTACCTCTTTTGAAAAATGTTTTATTTCGGAAAAGTGTTTGGTTTTTGAAAGGGAAGAATATTTTTGGTTTGTTGTGCTTGACGGGGAGTATCCGCTCCTACGTATCTCCCGGTGCGATGGAGAATTCAAAGCTACGTAGTTCTGTTTTTGAAAAATGTTTTATTTTGGAAAAGTGTCTCGTTTTTGAAAGGAAAAATATTTTTGGTTTGTTGTGCTTGACGGAGGGGATCCGCTCCTACGTATCTCCCGGTGCGATGGAGAATTCAAAGCTACGTAGTTCTGGTTTTTTTGAAAAAGGTTTTTTGTTTTTTTATCTTGTTAAATTGTGAAAATTGAGCTTTTAGGATGATCAATTGAGCAAAGGCTCCAAGTGACCACCATTAGCACTCCATTGTTAATAATCATGCAAGCAAAGGCTTCGCAAGACTACTAACAAAGTTTTTGATTTAGTGAAGATCTTTAGGAAAATTAGGCATTCACGATGATCAATTGAGCAAGGGCTCCAAGTGTTCGCCACTAGTACCTCGTTGTTAATAATCATGCAAGCAAAGGCTTCACGAGACTACTAACAAAGTTTGATTTTGAAGAGTTTTCGCAATTGGATTGATTCTTGTTCAGGGAAACATTTATCCATTATTTGGGAAAAAAAGGGGTTTGTAAAAAAAATAAGTTTATTTAGGGGAAAGAAACAAAATTTAAAAAGAGAAACAGGGGGTGCAGTAGTAAAATGGAATGTGCATTTAGAAACAGGGGGTTGTATTTTTTAAAAAAAAGTGGTGTAATCAGCGAGCCCAGTCCATTTTTAGTGGGCTGGACCGAAGCAGGAAACATGGGCTTCAAGGGGGGCGTGAATGTTAAAATGAGGGGTGTGAGTTGTAATCTGAGTTAAAACAAAAAAAACTAAAATTAAAATGAAATGGGAGGGGGTTATAAAAGAGAAATTAGGTTTTTGGAAAACCTAATTCGTTTCTCTCTCAAGTCTCAGCTGCGCCGTGCCCCTAATCCTCTCTAACCCTAATTTTCCCTTTCTTCCTCCTCACCGCCGTTCACTCCCACCCCCTCATCTCCTACCCAAATTTTGTTTTGCTCTCCTCCCCATAGCCGCAGATCCCCTTCCCCCTAATCTCTGCTTCCACCGTTCCCCGTTGTTAGAGAGGGGGATCCGAAATTTTCAATAACTGGGTCGACTGAGAGAGAGCCCATGAATGAGAGAGAGAGTGGTTACGGGCGAGGTTACGGTGGTGGGGCGGTTATGGTGGCGTTGTGGTGGAGATGACGGCAGGGGTGGTTTTACGGTGGTAGGTGGCCGTTTGAGGTGGATGGCCGTGGAGGGGTGATGGTGGGTTGGTTCGGCAGTTGTTGCGAATGGACGAAGGGGGGTCTCACAGTGGTGGAGTGGCGTTCGGTTTCTGGGTTCGTTGCGAGCGGTGAGAGGCAGAGACGGTTCGGTTTGGTGGTGATGGGTGGAGTGAAGGTGGCGCGGTTGGTTTACGGCGGTGTGGGAGTTTGGCTGTTAGGTAGTTGGTTTCGGTTGGGAGAGGAGTCGGTTCGGTTGGTGGCGGCTCACGGCGAGACCACAGCGGTGGCGGCCACTGCCTGCGGTGGTGACCAGAAACTCAGGTTCGACTCTCTCTCTACTCCTAATTTCTGATTCTACTCTTTTAGTTTTCTTTATGACTTTTAAAAACAAAACCTAAATCTGTGCTAGCAATTGAATTTTGATTTTTTTCAACCCTGCTTCTGTTCTCTGTGCTATCCTACTCATCGTTGCATATATGACAAACTAAATACACTTGACAGATGATGGTAATATTCTAAACAACTAAAAAAGCATGTTTAAAATCACAACTATGAACATTTCATTATTACATATTGGCTTAGCAGGTACTTAAACTCGAAAATAAAACCTAGAGTATATGTCTATGAATCTTAAAAACGTGCCTGACCTTTTTTCCTACCCTCTGAAAGCTGCTTACTGCTACTCTTCCTTCGTTTCAGATTTTTTTTTGGTGGATATTCTTCTGTGCGGATTTTGTGTGTTTTTGTGTATCTGTGTGTTGCAGAGGGTGTGTATGTTGCTCTCTGTGTGTATATGGCTCTCTATTTTCTCTCCCCTAATTTTCAGGTTTAAAGAAAAACTAGTTTCTGCACATATTTTCTGTGTTTGCTACTGTTTTGTGAATTGCTCCTCTGTGCATATGGTTCTGTTTGCTACTATATATTTTCTTCTGTCTTGTTTCTCTGAATTCCTCCCTAACACTGTTTCTGTTTACAGCAGTTAAAGGCAAAGGATTGTGGTGTAGATGTGGGTGCAAAGCAGTGTATCAAATCTCTTGGGGGACAAAGCTGTTGGCAGCAGTGGAGCAGCAAAGGGAGCAGCAAGGATGAGGCTGGCATGTTCTTGCCTAAAGTGTCAAAGACCAAGGAACAAGGAGAAGGGAATTTGGGCTTCATCCTCAAAATACCTCCTGCCACAACAACAACCACAACAGCAAAGGCAGCAGCGCCTGCTGTTCTTTTTTATTTTTGTTTTAATAATTTTTTTGTTTTTATTTTTGTCTCCATGTATAAAAAGAGTTGACTCTTTTTTTGTACTATTCTGGCCCCTTTTTTTTAATTTTTGTTTGTATATAAAAAAGGGGACAGATAATAATAAAAAAAACTGATTTTATTTTATTACTATTATTTTTTTACTAATGATACTTAAAAGAAGCGGTAAAAACAACACGAACCGACGCAACTACTTGCGCACGATTTGCAACCAACACGCGCTCGCGTTAAGACTAGGAACGCGTACGCGATTTTGAACATGCCTGCGCGTAAGTTATTAAAACCGACTTTATTTTATATCCTCACTTCTCTAAAAAGAAAACGGTAAAAATAACGCGCAGTGACGCAGCTACTCACATGACTCAAACCGAAACGCGCGTTCGCGTTAATTTTTTTTTTTTATTATTTGTTTTTGGACTCTCTTTTTTTTAGCGCCAAACAAAATCGTCGCACGAGAGTGCCAAGGACACCCGCGTTTAGAACGATATGCTTTCCAATTAGTCGGACAAAATTAGGGTATGACAGTCGCAAATTGACGTTTCCGACGAATTTTCCGACGGACAAAAAACCGTCGCAAAATCGCTCGTCGCAAATCGTTTCCGACGGATTTTTTCGTCGCTAATGACTCCGTCGCAAAGTCGTTGGAAATCCGTCGCAAATTTTCGTCGCAAAAAATCATTTCCGACGAAAATTTTCGTCGGAAATTTAAAAAAAAAAAAATAGAATCTTCTGAAGGGTTGTGGTAACTTCACCTACAAATGGTTGTGGTAAATTCATCATAAACACATAACAGAACATGCAAAATCATTAAGTAAATCAAAACATTCACATTAGAAAATAAATGTTTATGATGAATGTTTGCTGATAAACAAAGAACTAAATATAGGGAGGGAGAGATTGTGTGCATTTGCTGATAACTGATAAATCTTCTCTTGTTGAGACACAATGTTGCATTACTAATACTATTATGACCATCCAGATTTTGTGTGCACTAATATTACTGATAAATCTTCTCTTGTTGAGACACAATGTTGCATTACTAATACTATTATGTTGCATTACTAATACTGGGGAAGGTTGCTTGAAGAGCTCCTCTGCTTGAATGAAATCTGCATTCCAAAGCACAGCTGGATCCTTTGGAATGCTAGCTTGCACGCTATATACCTGGACTGAGCAATTGCCATCAAATTCTTGGACATTCAGGTAGGATCCAACACCATGACCAGTTCCATGTCGAAAATCAAGACCATCCTTCCACAGAGGAATTCGAGCAAGAACATCAAGGGCGTGCCCTAAAAGAATTTCAATAAAGGGATTGTAGCCAAGTTTTAGTGTTTGAAATAGAGATTAGCTAAATTATGTTCACACAACTAGGCACAAAACAGTCAAAATTTGTAATACCAGTTGTCCCATTAGGAAATCTAGCATTTCCTAGACCAATGTGACCCTTTAGGACCTGCACCAAGTTCAGAAAATCAGGCAATTCATGGTATAGTTTTCAAATCGTGCAACTTTTGGAAAGTTTAAATAAAGGCACATACTGCTGTATAACATGCTTTTTCATGAGCCGAAGGTTTCCCGAGATGAATTGTTCTTGTAATATCAGTTGTTCCATTCCATCTAGATACTTCAAATACACCACCAATTATCAATATACAGAGGTGGGAATTGTGATTAATGTTAAAGAACATGATTTAGTTTCTTCATGCTAAATCAATGTTAAAGAACTTATTCCAAATCAAACAACACAATGGGGAATAAAAGTGAACATGATTTAGTTTCTTCATGCTAAATCAATACCTCTAGTTTTCTTTAAAAAAATCATACCTACGTTACAGCCGATGCGGTCTCTGCATATTCAATTGAAGATTAATTGACTTCACGAAAATGCTTTTTCTATAAGGATAATGTTAATTTTTTTAAAAATTTCAGCCTAATAGCTTTTCACTACAGCTTATTTCAGAAGCCAAAGTCTTTGGCATCTGCACAAGTGCTTCTCTTCATGAACAAAATCTTAATGCTAATAAAAGGCATAATGCTTATCCAAAAAATACTTATATGTTTAGTTGACTCCACCTCTTTTGATGCTCGAAAAGCTTCAAGCTTGTCACTTACAGTCACCTCAGTCAATTTCACGGATTGCCTGCCATAGTTCAAAATTCTGTGAGTATACACGGTAACTTGCGTTTGATTTCAAGTGACACGGTAACCTTTTTAAACCCTAACAACTATCCCTAAAAAACTAAAAGGAAAACTGGTCGCAAATCGGGTCTTCTTAACCCCCGATTTAGTGAAATGGGTTGCAAAACCCTAGCCAGAAAAGACCGCAAAGTCGCACACAGCTTTGCAAAAACGCCGAAGATTAACACTTTTCCCAACATACTATTATACTATTATGTTGATCCATTCTCCTCTAAATGAGCTTTTACCTGGCACAAAACACAACTCACAATTAGCTTAATATCTCCAAAATAGCAACACCAAAAATATCTGAATATGTAGATCATTAACCAAAGTAAATCTCTACCAACAGATCCTTCTCAATCTTACCAAGTAAATAAAACTTGATTTAGTTCAATCATGGAATGAATGTTTTCATTGCTCCAGATGAGTAATATTCAAATCTTATCATTCTTATCACATCACATTGCATACATATATAAAGACAGGAGAATTCTTGTCAGGGTCCTAGCAAAACATACAGTAACTTGATATAAATTATAATAATATATCTCTATAATTAGGTCACGGTACTTTAACAGACATATGTTAGAACTTAGAATGGGCAGTTATTATTATGGCAGTTATGATGTTATTATTCTGTTTATTATATATATTATTATTATATATTATTTCTATTAGGACAGTTATTATTGATTGTGTCCAGAATTTCTGTAGTAACTGCTGTTTGGCAGTTATTGACAGTTATTATGCTTGGTAGTTTGTATATAAATAGGGAAGAGGGAAGATGGGAGGGATTATCTGATGAAATAGAAAGGGATTGGGGCCTTATTAGGCATTGGGAGAGACTAGAGACTCTCATACGCTCTCTAGAATTGTATTGTAATCTACAATTTATATTAATATATCAGTTGGTCTCTATACTCAGATGACAAGTATTGGGTAAGTTAAAATCAAATCGCGTCATTCTTACTACATTCTTATCACATTACAGTATATTTAAATTTTATACTAATATATACGAAGCATAACTTTTTTCATGGTCCTCGTACAAAATATACAGGTAGTAACTTGACATAATACATTGCTAACATTATTTCTTGATACTTTTACAGCCATGTGAAAAACAGTCTGAAGCATAATCGGGTCTGATGAGACATGACTCAAACTAACCTCAATAGACACCTTCCGCTTATCCACATAAATGAAGGCGGAATTCAATGTCACAATAGCAAATGCATGAACGACGGGACAGTATGCTACATCATTTCCACGAATATTATACAGCCATGCAACCTGCATTGGAGTCAAGGTATTGAAAAGTAAACGTAAAAAATAATCTTATCATGGATGAATGTTTAGGCAGAAAATACCCTGTTTGTCACAATCTCCGGTGATTTTGAAAACATAGCCTTTGAATTCCTGTAAAAAAACAGAATCATCAAAGAGAGTATAGTAATAAGCAAAATCATCAAAGTTTCTCAGTAAATCTCAGGATTCAAATGTAAATACCATACCTCACCCAAAGCATCACCAAGAACCTCCTTGCATTGAACATCTGAACAAACACAATTCTAACACTAAGCAATCCAGAGTTATTGTATCAGAAGAATTCCGCAGTTACAAAGCATAGTTCAAGAATGCTAATCTGAACACAAATAAGCTGAGAATGCCTTGAATAAAATTTTAACCAAAATATCAAAGAAGCATAACCAATGTCAGCCCAAGAAATACAAAATGAAAAAATCACAACCAACACACCCTTAGCACATATAGGAACCTAAAAAAGCTGAGTTACGTATGAAGGCAAAATTACAATACTATCTTGATCTGAAACAAGATCAAGTATGATGCTAAGGTTTAGTAGAATAACCAAAACATCAATCCAAAAGGCATCAAATCTTTGTTTACAAAACAAAATTTATCCACCTAAAGGTATCCAACGGCACAATATCTTGAAATTTGAATACCATACACACACTCCCTAGCACATGTACAATTATTGAACCAGTCGACTATTTCTCTCCTTTAATACAAAAAATGAGACATCAAAAACAGTAGATGGATTCCAACAAGCACATGCACAGCCCCTCTAAACAGAAATTAAAAGGACCATTATCTCAAAACAAAAACTAACTAATTCAAGTATTAAAACAAAATCAGCAATATAAACATAGTCAAGAGATTTACACATTTGAAGAAATGAAATGACAGAGTTAATTAGAAAATGACATGACAATATACTAAAGTTTTTATATTAAAATAAATAAATAAAAACAGCATGATGATGATGAAGATGATGATCCCATCTCATCTCACTATATCTGTAACATCTAATTTGAGTTTTTCTAAATCCCCCCAACCAAATAACCAAAAAAGAACAAAAACAAATGCAAAATTGTTCCTTTTTTCATCTAACTGTCTTTGATATCCCACCCCATTTACAAAATAACAAAAATAAAATAAACTAGTACTAAGCAGCAGCATTGGACTAACTAAAATTAACTAGTTTAAGTCCAACCACTAGAAATTGAATAAATTCCCTTTCATTCCAATTCCAACCACCATCACCAGCATGTACACTTAACAAAACGATTCGATTCCATTCAATTCAGGCCACGCTTACCAATTTCTTCGTCAGAGCTCTCTCCATCGCGGGCTAGGAACCGGAACCGTCGGTGAAAGCGGAAGTTGAGGAAACCCTAGTGGACCCGAATTTGGGGAAAATAACAAACCCGGTGATAGCAAAGGATATGAAGAAAGCTGCGAATTCAAACATCCAAAAGGATTCGGTGAGGCCTCTCACCCACACATGGGCCTCTTTGACTTCGAGGGTGAGAGGATGAGAGGCGATTTCGAGGGTGAGAGGGTGAGAGGCGATTTCGAGGGTGATGAAGATGCTACGGTTCGAAGGTGATGAGGATGCTACGGTTCGAAGGTGAAAGGCTTGAGGGTGAGAGGCGCCGAGAGAGGAGAGGAGGAGAGGAGAGGAGAGGAGGAGGAGGCGCTGGAAGGCTTGAGGATTTTGTGAGGAAGAGGGGCGCTGAGAGGCTTGAGGGTTTGAGGAGAGTGAGAGAGCATCGAGGGTTTTAGTTTTTTTTAATTCATGTCTTGTGGTTTCCGACGGATATTTAGTGGGTTCCGACGGAAGTGTCCGTCGGAAATTTGCTACGAAATATATTTTGGTCGGAAATGTTGAGTGGGAATTGTAGTGCATTTATCCTGATTGGTTGCGACGACATTTTGGTCGGGAATCTGTCAGAAATTGCGACGGACTAGAGTTCGTCGAAAAAATGGCAGGAAACAACACTTATTCTTGTAGTGGAAAGTGTATTCTAAAATTAAGGACATTAATACCCTATATATGATATTTGTTTATGAAAAATATGTCACAAATGGCTTGATATAATGTTTGGTTGATTTATTTTGTATACATTACTCAGATTGTTTTCCTTATTATTTTTCCACTTAATCAAGTAAATTTATTGAATTTTTTCTCTCATCTAAGAAAATTTGAATATTATTTTATGTATAAAATTTAATTTAAATTAAATTATATGTAAAAAGAAAATATTATTTCTCTTTTTGTTTTTAATTTTCCAATCATTTTGTCATTAAAATAAAATTAGGAGTTATTATTAATTTCATATCATGAAGTTTTCTTTAAAAAGCATTTTTCATCAAAATTTTTTTTTTTTTTTTGAGAAATTTCAGCATAATACCTCAAATATTATTCTCTATACATGATTTTCTATGTAGTAAAATAGACTTATTTTTGGGAAAATATAGTAAAATAGACTTAGTTTTATCATTTAACACAAGTTTGTTTAATGTATGATTCTCAACAACTCACTTTCTCATAGTAGTCAAATTTATTTTTTAATTACTCTTTTAAATATTCTTTTATTTATCAATTTAATTTTTTATTAGTTGTGTTCAAAGTAAAATTTACTAGGCATTTTCTTAAGATTCTATTTTGTTAGTATTAAAAATTTTTGACAAAAAAAAGTAAATACGTAAGAAAAAATAATATTTTGTAATATCGGTTGTTTTTGGTTCATTCTATATGTGTGTATAAATGCATGTATTTTTAGTAAAATTTTAAATATAATTAGTGATGCTACATATTATTAAAATTAAAATATATTATATTGCATATTAAAAATACACTGGATATATAAAAATTATTAATATGAAATTTATTTAAATTTTTAGTATAAATATTTTGAAATAATTATCAAATTGTAACACCCCGATAAATTCTAACATGTAGAATTACCGAAATGCACTAAATGGCATACATCAGAGTAACTTCCTGTTAATGAATATTGAACACAAACTAAAAATGTCGATAAGACATAACAAATGGTTCTCTGAACCTCATTAACTTCCTAAAAATGCTTAAGTCTCGCAACTTAAGACTCATACAATCCTGGTGTTCAATACTAAAAACGTGAAGTAGCGGAAACGATTTACAACTGATACAATGATAGTTATACAATCGATAACATAGAAACAGTAAATGGGACAAAAGTCTAAACATGAAACTCAGTCTTCATTGACTCCAAGAGCCGCACCGGCTAACCGTGCTTCTGCGCCTTTGCTTTCCCCTGTTTCTCTGTAAAAACCACAACATATAAAGGGTGAGATAAACATTATCTCAGTGAGTCCTATCGAGACCCCTTACTACCTCTACGGTTCATTATTCTTAACTTGATAACTCATGGCCCTAATAAGCAACCATGTGGACATGTCTTTTACCTCTTGTAATTTGTAGCCCTACTAAGCGACTACGCATTACCTTTCCTTTACTTTCATTATCTTAGCATAACACCTCAAGCCTACCTATTCTTAGGCACTTCTTTGGCTTTCGGTGAACCCATCCCGCTATTACTAGTGGGCGAAACCTTTTGAGTCTAGGTTTTGGGGCTCATGACTTCCCCTCCCCTAGTATGCTAATCATCTAAGGGTCGTCACCCTTGACCTCAATTATATATATTATATATATACATGTACCCGCATTGGGCCGTCTAGAATTTCATTCATGTACCGTCTACCCTTCCACAAGGGAAGGTATCTTGTCGTGAGTTAAACATTGCTTATCTTGACTTGTATAAATTAACATGTGTACACTCACGTCTTACTAATGTACGGTTTTCCTTAACATTTATAACTTGTGAAATTTACCTCAAACTTCTTTCATATCATGACATAAGTGTGTTTCCATTCTTGGGAAACATTGGGGAATCAATCAGAAAGGAATCGGAATCATTTGGAACGGATTAAAAAGGATTTTAAATTAGGGTAACAGAAGGATCCGCACGGTCCGTGCTCCATAGGCGCACGACCCGTGCGTGTCAATAAAAACTCAGTTTGAAAATGTTACAGGGCGCACGGTTCGTGCCACGAAGGCGCACGACCCGTGCGTGTCTTAAAGTTTTAAAAACCTGTTTTGCGAAAGCGACGCACGGTTCGTGCCCAAGGGCGCACGACCCGTGCTGTATCAAAATTTCATTTCTTGGCTACTGCGAACAAGGCGCACGACCCGTGTCCCTATGAGGCACGATCCGTGCGTCCATGACAGTAGCAAATTTTCCAGTTTCGTGTAACTTTTTCTATTCCGTTTCGGTTCCAATTTCGTTCCGATCGATATCCTAACGCAATAACAATATTCCAGTCCAGATAACAGTCAAACAATACATATAATCATATCATCAATCAACGATTCAATCAATTCGAACAATTTTACAATTTACGGTTTTTCGATAAAAACGGATTCGTCTAATTTTTTGAAAAGCGGATTTTAAGTATACCAGTTCAGAAACTTAATGACTCGACATTGAAAACATCCCTAAGCGAGTATAGGACTCACCTAACGTGATGAGAATCACACAAAATACCGAGACTTTGACGGAGGCTAACGAACCAAGAACACACGAACTCTCCCACCGCTTCTCTAACGAACTCAGCTGCCTACACCTTAGGAAAGCTACCCAATTCGAATCCTAGCTGCCTCAAAGGAACTTCAAACTGAATTGTTCTTGAATGTGAACCTTGGTATTGAATGTAGGGGCTATAACAAGGATATGCAAGGTTTATAACTCAGATTTTCTCAAGTTGAGCTTGATTGCTCTTCAATGGTGATTTAGCTTGGAGGAGGGTGATGGTGATGTGGTGGGTATCAGTGTGAAGAGAAGGAAAAGGTGATTTCAATGGTGTTTAAGATTGAGACATGCATTCAGAAAGGACTTGGCTGGGCTCCTCTTCCCTCCTCCTCCTTCTCTCTCGCGACTCTCCCCTCCCCTTCTTTCTCTTGCTTTTAATTTTTCTGAAAGTAAAAGTAAGGCTCGGTGTGTGTGTGTTCAGCAGGGGGGGTAGCCATTTAATGTTGGAAAAGACTCTTCTGCCCTCCTTCACTAACACTTCATTTAATTCACCTCTAATCCAACAATTACACTCAAACTTCTACACTTAGCACAATGTACCAATTATGTTCAAACAATAATATTATTTATTTGGCAGAATAGCACTTTTGGTCCTTTATGTTTGCTCCAGATTTCACTTTGGTCCTTTATCTTTTTTTTGGTCCGTTTTGGTCCCTCATGTTTCGTTTTCGTTTCATTTTGGTCCCTCACGTTAGTTTTGACTAACGGACGCCACGCTGGCAGTTAACTGCTGACGTGGCGTCCTCCATTCATTAATTGACGTGGCATTTATTAGCTGACATAGGCTTGCCACATCATTCTTTTTTAATAAAATATTAAAACTAAAAACTAATTAATTTCTTGCCCAGCTTCTTCTTCTCCTTCCTGCCCAGATCTTCTCCTTCACCCTCCCACCACTGTTTCCACCGTCGCCACCCTCCCACCACCGTCGCCACCCTCTCTCACCGTCGCTTCTCCCTCTCTCACCGTCGCTTCTCCCTCTCTCACCGTCGCATCTCCCTCACTCGTTCAACCCAGATCTCTCACCACCGTCTCTCTCCCTCTCTCACCGTCGCATCTCCCTCTCTCACTGTCGCACCAGAGAGAAGAAACCCAGAGAGAACCAGAGAGAAACCCAGATCTTCTTTTCCTCTCTCTCTCTTCACCGAAGCCACCGAAGCCACCCAGATTAAAACGAAAGAAGAAAGGGGTGGAAGAAGATCTGGAGAGAAACGAGAGAGCGCTGTGAGGAGAGAGAGAGAGAGAGAGAGAGAGGTTCAATCTTCCAGATCTGTTCAGCGACGAGGGAGGTACAGCGACGAGGGAGATGAGGAACAGCGATCAAGGAGATTAGGGAGGTACAACGACAAGGGAGATGAGGAGGAGCGCTGAAGGAGATGAATGCAGGTTTGGGTTGGGGGGGTTACGGTGGTGAGCGCAGGTTTGGTGGGTGGGGGGGGGGGTTACGGTGGTGAGCGCTGAGTGAAGAGAGAGAAGGACGAGTGAGAGAGAAGATCAACAAAATTGTGATTTTAAAATTTTAAAAAATATAAAGTGCCACGTCAATTAATGAATGGAGGACGCCACGTCAGCAGTTAACTGCCAGCGTGGCGTCCGTTAGTCAAAACTAACGTGAGGGACCAAAATGAAACGAAAACGAAACATGAGGGACCAAAACGGACCAAAAAAAAGATAAAGGACCAAAGTGAAATCTGGAGCAAACATAAAGGACCAAAAGTGTTATTCTGCCTATTTATTTCAATCCTCACATAATTGAGTAGTTCATGTTAATTTAATTATCTCATAATAACCTCTTGTGCTAAATATTCGATTTAGCCAACAATTCGCTTTAATCTTTTTGCTAATTTAAATAAATTTGATTAACTAATTAGGGGATGTTACACAATTAAATAAAATGAATATATATATATATATATATATATATATAATAAATACAGAAGCTCCAATAGAGCCCCTAAAGCACTCTACTCTTATTTGCCTATTTAAAAATATTTATATATTTAATTATAGTTTATGTACAATTAACTATTAAACTATCAGATTTTAATATACAATTAATGGAGAAAATTAATTATTTGAAACTCTTACAATACAGTTAATCAATACATTCTTTTTTAATGACAGTTAATCTAAGTTTTTTTAAAATGATAAATAATTAGCGGACCTTTGAAATTCTTTTTGATGTAATAGTTATGCATTAAAAAGTTTCACATTAATATGAATTATTCCTTTAATTGATAATAAACTCATGAGTTAATAAAAAAAAAGTGGAAGAGCTAGAGTTTTGGTTCATTATAATAGAAATGACTATTTAAAGGACACAATTCAATTCAATTAATCTTAATTTTGTTTTGGTAAGACACAATATTATGTCATATCTAGATAACCATTTTATTTATTTCATCATATCATTTTATATAATATAAATGCATACGATTTTGATTTCTTTTTTTTGCTGCAACTAAGTTAAAATTTGATTTTTAGACAAAGAATAAAGGCGTATTCATTACTCATGAATTAACATTGAGGCTGAATTACATATTGAAGTGGGACCATATAACAGAATTTAAAAACAATTTCATAATAAAACGACGCGTGGCAATGCATTAATAAAAATGCATTCTCAAATGTTTATATTATTATTAGGCTTAAATACAGTTTTGGTCCCCCTATTTTGACCAATTCATGATTTTGGTCCCTAAAGTTTTAATTTGACGATTTTGGTCCCCCTATTTTCCCAATTTGAAAAATCATAGTCCCCCACTTAAAAAAGTCAAAATTGAAACCCAGTTTGACTCACTCATCCTACGTGGCAGTCCACGTAGACTGCCACGTAGACACCCCCCAGCCCCACCCCCACCCCCCTTCTTCTTCCTCCCCCTCCCCGTCGCTCCTCCCCCCTTCACTGTCCCCCCTCCCACCCCCCACCCCCACCCTCCACTGTTCCTCTTCCCACCCCACCCCCAGAGTTCGCAGAGAGAGAGAACCAGAGTTCGCAGAGAGAGAGAGAGAGAGAGACGGCGAGCGAACGGCGAGCGAGAGCGAGGTGCGATGGAGGGAGAGAGCGAGAGCGATGCGAAGGAGAGAGAGAGCGACGGTGAGCGAGAGAGAGAGAGGGAAATCGAGGGGGGGGGGAGAGACGGTGAGCGAGAGAGAGAAGGAGGTGGAGATGCGATGGGGGGTGGGGTGGGGTGGGGGGAGGGGTCACGGTGGGGGAGGGGAAGATGAACAGTGGTTGGGGGTGGGGTGGGGGGAGGGGTCACGGTGGGGTGGGGGGAGGGGTCACGGTGGGGGAGGGGGGAGGGGAAGATGAACAGTGGGGGTGGGGGGGTGGGGGTGCCACGTAGGCTGCCACATAGGACAATAAGTCAAAATTGAGTTTCAATTTTGACTTATTTAAGAGGGGGACTATGATTTTTCAAATTGGGAAAATAGGGGGACCAAAATCGTCAAATTAAAATTTTAGGAATCAAAATCGTGTATTGGTCAAAATAGGGGGACCAAAACTGTATTTAAGCCTTATTATTATTATTATTATTATTAGGCTTAAAGGTACTTTTAGTCCCTGCAAATGTCACAATAATCCAGTTTAGTCCCTGCAATTCCAAAACTTTTAAAATAGACCCTGCAATTACTAAACGTTACTACTTTTAGTCCCTGCTGTTAGTTTAGGCTTAACACTGTTATCTTTTGATGATGTGGCACACCCCCCCACCCCACCCCCCCCACCCCCCCACCCCCCCCACCCCCCACCCCCACCCTTCTTCTTCCTCGTGAACCCCCCCCCCCCTCTGGTCACCACGTTCTTTGTTCTTCTTCTTGTGATGAAACGCAGCAACAACAATAAACAACAACTAGAACTTCTTCCTCTTCTCCCTCAACAATCCTTCAACTTCTTCCATCAAAATCCCCTTCTTTATCATTCCATCAAAATCCTCTTCGTCAAATTTCCATACTGGGTTCAGATTTGGTTCACAAATTTCCATCTTTTGAAACCCACAGATTCGCTACGGGATCACTGTTGTTTTGGTGCAGCGCCTATTGAATGGAATTAGGGTTTAGGGTGATTTCAAATTGGGGATGGAATTGGAAAGAAGAAAACGAAACAGGTGATGGGTGAGAGAAATCAATGATGGTGAAAAATCGAGTGTTTCTAGGTTTGAGAACGAGAACAGATTCACACAAGAAGAAAACGAAACAGATTCGTTGGTGGAGAGGCGGAGAGGCGAAGGGGAGGAGGGGAGGAGAGGCGAAGGGGAGGAGGGGCGAAGGGGAGGAGGGGGCGAAGGGGAGGGGGGCGAAGGGGAGGGGGGGCGAAGGGGAGGAGGGGGCGAAGGGGAGGGGGGGGGGGGCGAAGGGGAGGGGGGAGGAGGAGAGGCGGAGAGGCGAAGGGGAGGAGGGGAGGAGAGGGAGGAGAGGGGGGTGGGGTGGGGGGGGTGGGGGGGTGGGGTGGGGGGGGGGGTGGGGGGGTGGGGGGTGTGCCACATCATCAAAAGATAACAGTGTTAAGCCTAAACTAACAGCAGGGACTAAAAGTAGTAACGTTTAGTAATTGCAGGGTCTATTTTAAAAGTTTTGGAATTGCAGGGACTAAACTGGATTATTGTGACATTTGCAGGGACTAAAAGTACCTTTAAGCCTTATTATTATTATTATTATTATTATTATATCTATAGATCGTAGATTATAGATTCATTTGAATCGACCGCACCGAACGCACGCGCGCGGAAAGTTTCGCGTGATACCTCCTAACATCGCACGCACAAATAGAGTAAAAACTGCAAAAAAATAATTCAAGATAGAGCAAATAATTCAAAATGGAGCCGTTGATGTGGTAATCGGAGGGCGCATAATTATCCTATTTGAATCAACGGTGGAAATCGATTCGTGTCTCTCTAGGGTGCGTCGTAAGCGAAGGGATACCGAAGAAACAAAATTTTAACATTGGGGCGTCTCTGCTTTTTCCCACACTCTGCTAGGGTTTCAGAGTCGCCGCGCTTCTCCGAGTTCAACTCGCTACTCACTCTTCCCTCCATCGCCGATTCCATTCGTTAACTCACGGTGAGTCCTCTCTTCATTGATTTTCTCTACTATTAATCTCTAATCATAAGTTTTGCTTTACCTTTTTTTGTTTCGTTATTGCTTCCGTCGCTGATCCGAAGCAGTTATCACTTATCAAGGGTTCGTATTTTATGTTTCTTCAACTAATTTCGGTTTTTTATTTCTGATCAGAATCAGTTCAGTTCTTAAACATTTTTTTTTGTTTTTCTTCGATATGGTTCTTATTTTAATTGATTTTGTTCAAATCCAGTGTTTAGAATTATCTCTGCTTAGTATTTGTTTGAGTGAATGTGGAAAATGGATGCCAATCTAAACCCCTTAGATTTTCGATCTGCTTTGATCTCCATCTGCTTTGCTCCCCTTATACCACGAAGCAGAAAACACGCTGCCACCGCCTTGACTACGACGATCGACACATAGGATGCACGCCGTCCTCCCCTTCCATGCGTGTTCTCTCTCACTGAATTCGGCTTTCCTCTCTACAGTTCGCTATCTCCGATCCATTCCTCGGTTCTACCGTTGCGGCGGCCTCTTTGACATCGATTCTCCATTCGGTACCCTCTCCCTCTCATTCCATATTCTATGATATATCGATTGATTGAAATCTACTATCTAATTATCTGTTCCTAATTAGTTGTTTATTACTCTGCACTGGTTTCGATGTTTAACTCTTATTTCAATTTCTTTGTTATTTGATTTCTGAATTCTGAGTTAAGTTAGTTCCCTTTTATTAGGTGAACCGGAATTTTTGACTGAATAGCTGTTGTCCGCACCTTACCTCTGCTGCTTCTTCTTCTTCCTTCTATTTCAAGTTTACATAATTCGAATATCATGGAGGTCAGTTTCATATTCAATTTCGTTTTCCATATTACTAACTGGTTTGCAATTATGGTTTTATTGATTTCTTATTTTTGATATTGTTTATGAATAGAATGATGGAGCTGCTGCCGGACTTGTTGACTTAGACAAGACCACAGTAACTTTGGAACCAGAAAAGTCTTCCACCGGTGGACTCTATGTCCCCGGAAAGGATAGGATGGTGTACGTGGCTCCAGAGAGAAAATCACGTTTTGGTAATTTATTTTAGTCCCTTTTGTTTTGTAATTTATTTTAGTCCCTGCTTTTGTACTTATATTGAATGAATTGATGAATTGATTGAATGATTGCTAATAATATATTAGTCGTAAGTTCTTACATTGCCAAGTGCTGATGATTTTCATTGTTTATTTTAATAAATGGTTTAATAGGACTTGATACCCTTGCCATTGCAAAACGGGGAGAGTCTCAACTTGATGGGGCATTCAAGGTGCCTAAAGAAAGAACCATTTCCATTGCAGCTACTGCGGAGGATGAAGATAAGTCTGAGTCTTCTATTGTTGTTGATGATTCTGAGCACGGTGGGCATGCCGGTACACGCAGACATGCTAATAGGAGATACCGCGAGTCTACCAGTGAATCGTCACATGCTGGTATTTTTCTATTAGATTTTTTTTCTGTGTGCAAATATGTTACAACCATTTGTGTTTATGTATAGTTATTTTCATTAATGAAATATCATTTAGGATTAGAAAATCTGTTGAGAAAAGCAGAATCCAACTTTGTTGGAAGTGCATATTGTGAACTTAAAATTCAAATGCTACTGATAGGCATGAGTTTAATGAAATGAAACAAGATTAGATTAATAAGAGTGCGCCGACAATACCTTTTCTTATTTTTTGTTTATTTATTTTCTTGTAATTAATATCCCAGGAATGGCAGTAATGCAATTTTTACACCTTTTTAACCCTGTTATTATTATGTGAAATCCCATGCCGGTCTTGCTAAATTATATGGGTGCACTCTATATTATTGCATGAGGAGAATGAGATTTGACTCAATAAGATAGTGTTGAGAAGAGTGTCAAAGAGTGTATTATTATCATTTCCTTAGCATTTTGTTTGATGTTCTTTTGTTTTCAATTTAGGTTATATGCTAGGATATATAATAAAGGGTAATTAGAGTAGTTAAGAGTTGTTAGGGAAGTTAGTTTGTCAGTTATTGGGGTGGTTATTAGTTAATGAGTAGTTATGGGGTTATCATGTACAAATAGGAGGTGAATGGGATAGAGGGAGCATTATTCAGATTTGTAACCATTTGGTGGTGAAGGGGTACCCTTGAGTAGAGCTTTCTCTCTTATTCTTTCTCAATAAAATTGTTTTCTTTTCCTATACAATTTTCAAGGTTGCTAACATTATACTTGGGAAAATTATATTGCCCTTCCATAGTTGAAACATAAATGGTTGTTTATCTTGAAGAGTTATGCTTGGTGTTTCTAGAGTATGCTTTCCTAGTAGGAGTAGCAAGGTAGCTCTCAGGCTACCGTGCCAAGGTTGGGATTTATTTGATGCTACATAGGCTTTTAACATGTGAATACAATAACACGTCTGTAGCAATGGCATTTTAGTCTAGTTCT
The DNA here is from genome assembly GCA_039519185.1 of Astragalus membranaceus. Taxonomy (NCBI): domain Eukaryota; kingdom Viridiplantae; phylum Streptophyta; class Magnoliopsida; order Fabales; family Fabaceae; genus Astragalus; species Astragalus membranaceus. Next base: position 123,261,026 of record CM076854.1, on the reverse strand, counting down.
TGATTCCATATATCCATATTTGTTGCAAAAGAATGCTTTTGGTAGAGTCTAGATTTACTTTTACTTAAATAAGGAATACACACATGCGGAAGCCATTGAGGTGACTTCTATTAAGGAAGTTGATAGTTGGTACTATATATATATATATATACTTGATGTGGGGGTACAATTAATGCCAGATTTATACATTTTTCTCCTCCGACTATCTTTAAAGTAAACAAGAAAAGTTGTCGGCTAGAAAAATATGGACCATGGTAATAGAATGCTTTCTGGATACGCAAAGTATGGGAACAATGTAGTGTCAAGTGTCAAGGTGTACTGTATAGGAAATTTCTCCGACTTTAGTCGCTTACTCTATCTGAAATGATGACTTAAAGTTTCAGTATATGTATGTGATGGTCTTTTTGGGTGTATGCTTGTTGAATTTAGGTATTACATTTTTCCCTCAAGAAAAGAATAATAGTAACCTCTTAATTCAATGACTTTGTCTGTACAGATAGCTCTCTGACTGATGATCGTCATGGGGATACATATAGGACCCGCCGTTCAACTGATCACATAGGTTCAGATGTAAGATTATTCTCCCTTCCCTATTTTGGGTTCTCAATTGTTTTCATCTTCATTGGTTCAGTCTTATTATCACTTTGGGAACAAGCATAATTTGTCATGATGCTATATTTGTGCGACTGTCCCTTGAGTGCGAGTTTCTTGATAGTTTGATGATCTGGCATTTCTTGAAGTTGAAAGGAGCTTGATTGATTTGGACATACTGAAAATTAAATGATAGCATTTACAGCACCATGGTTCATATTTTTAGAAAATTGTGTTTCTTTATTTTTTAACTCTATAATTTCATTCTCTAGGATCTATAATGTCTGAATGGAATTATAGGGTAAAATTTAGGCAATTTTTATTACCATTGATTATTTTAAACTACAACTCCATAAATCAATTTTTTGAGCCTTACCGGTCTTAGAACAAACATTTATCAACAATATTTCATATGGAGGGGGATGTCTAGTTTAGATTAGCATGTTGTTTCTTGTATATTTATTTAAAATTTTGTTGAATATGAATGATGCAAGAAGTAAATTATGGTGAACCAGCAAAAAGGATTAGGAAGATGAAGAAAATGATAAATCAAAGAACTTTTGCCTTAGATTAGTGGGCTACTTTTAAGTGGATGTTTTTCAATTTTTTTTATATGCTTCGAAGTACATGGAGAATATACTGAGCATTAGTTTTCATAGGAAGTGTGAAAATATCACTTTCCTCAGTCTGTGCAATAAATAAATGTTTTTCATTGCTTAGTATTGACAATGACATTTCACTTCACCGTTAGCATTTTTCATTTAATAAAATTCTTTATAGCATGAAAATTTGCTGCATATTTCTAATTTTGATACTTCAATTTTGAAGGTTCCTGCTTCACCATCTGGATATGACAGAGAGGATCGTAGAAGTGAGAGGAGGCATTCTGGAGATGATTCAAGAAGTAGTAGCAGAGGAGTGCGGCATGCAAACCGTTATGAAAGTAAGGAATCTTATTCAGAAAGGGATTCTCATAGTAGATATGACCGTGAATATGGTAGAAAGCGCAACAGATATGAAGGTTCAAGGAGAACACCTGGTATGTAATTGTTTTTGTTCTGTTTTTGTGATTTTTTGAATTAATCTATTCCTATGTGGCAACGTTCTCTATTGGAGTGGGTCCCACCACGTGGGTGTATAGCTCTGAGATCTTCCCATTGAGGCTACGCGCTCAAGGTGCAGCTATAGGGGTGGTTTGTGAATAGGGTTACCAGTGGGGTCATCTCAATGAGTTTCATTTTAAGCTTGTTACTGTGTTCCCATTATATTGAATTGAAATTTGTAAGTACAAGAGTTTCATTTTAAAAGTACATTGTTGCTAGTTAGCCTCAATGCATTGGGAGAACGAGCTGTTCTTCATGACCTAAGAATTTTCAATGTTTGTGTTGCAGGCAGATCTGACTGGGATGATGGCCGATGGGAATGGGAAGATACTCCACGAAGGGATGGTGTTTCTAGTTCTAGACGTTATCAACCTTCTCCATCCCCAATGTTTGTTGGTGCCTCACCTGATGCACGATTAGTTTCTCCATGGTTGGGGGGCCATACTCCTCATTCACGCTGTATGTTATTCAAATTTCCAAATAACATCATTGTTTTTTTAATGTCAAAATTAGGATGTTTGAATTCCTATAATTGACTCTGATAATGATAGCCTTTGAGAAATAATTTTATTTTATTGCTGAATTGAATGTAGTTAATTCACCCTCTCCTTGGGACCATGTTTCTCCATCTCCTATTCCGATACGTGCTTCTGGTTCTTCAGTCAAATATTCTGCTTCTGGATATAATGGAAGGTCACATAAACTTACTTTTTCTTCAGAAAATTCAAGCGCTTATGAGGTATGTCTTGCACCTAATGTCTCATAGCTTTCTTGTGTATTTGGTATTTTATATAGACATAGGATGCTAATGATTTTAGCATATATATATATATATATAAAGCAACGTTTTGAATATGTGAAAAAGTTTATGATTGAGAGAATATCCGAAAGAGCGTGGAAGATAAAACTGAAATATAATTTTCTGTATTTTGAGAGAATGCTTAAATAAGCTATCTAGAATACTCGAATATTGAGACACTTTAACCGAAGACTCTAGAATCACTGTGATAGGGACTTGGGTATTGTGGCATGCTTAAGTCCCACATTGAGTAGTATTGGATGCTTGATTCTACCCTTTGATAGTTAGCTTTTAAGGGAGGGTTCCCCAAGTGCTTAGATAGTTATCTGTTATCACACTAACTGTTTAGCAGTTACATAACAGACTTTTAGAGAAATAACTAAGCTTCTACTAACTAGTAGTCTAGTATTTTTTTTGGGGGGCGGGGGTGTCGGAGTGAGTGAAATGCTAGGTGTATAGAATGGAACTTTGAACTCAGTAAGGACCGAACCCATGGCAGTTCTGCTGCAGCCACTGCTAGGCTGTGATATTATGCCTCAGTACTAGAGCGAGTCACCAATGTTTGCTTCTCGGGCGACCACAAAATTAAATTAGGAACTAGGAGGAGACAAGTCTCTGCAGTAGAGTGCCTATCATCACAGTCAGAGACCTAGTCAACATCGACGAATGGGAGGGAAAGCTAGAATTTCAAGCTCCGATACCATGAAGCAGTTCATGATTGATAGAACTTCAGAAAGGGAGTGAAAGATAATATTGAAATGTAGTTTACTATATATTAAGACAATGCTTACATGAGCTATATATAGAGTACGCAAGTATCAAAACACCAACAGAATACCCCAGAATTAACTAAACTGTCTAGTAGTTCCATTACAAAATCTAATAGAATAACTAATCAGAAGCTAGATTGCTAACTAACTCCATTTGGATGACATCAATCAATCACATACACAATCAATATGTTGCATGCATGGTAGTAAGTATCGTACGATACGTGGGATACGTATCGCGATACGATACGAAATCTCCTCCCAGCAATACGAATTGCTTTGTGTATCAAAATTGTGGCCGTATTGCCTCCGTATCACATTGTATCGCCGCCGTATCACAAGAATCGCAGTACACATCTGAATCTCGCGATACAGAGCCAGTTTGGGTTGCACATCAAACCGGGTTGGGTCACGCAAACCCGGTTCCAATTTAGGCGAATTTTTAGGTTTTTTTCACGTTTTTTCTTAAATCTAGGACAGAGTGGGCCAATTACAGGTTCTGAAGACAAAGATGAGAGAAGAAGAAAGAGATGAGAGAGGAATAAGCAGTGAAGAAAATGACGCTTGATAATATATTAGATAACATTAGGTTGGCTCTTCGTAACATTAGGGTTTTAAGTTTTAACTAATAAGTGGGCTTGGCCCAATACTATAAAAGGTGCAGTAAATATGAAAGGGGACAGTACTGTAAAAAAAGAGTGGACACGAGGATTCAAACGGTTTGAATCAAACCCCATTCAAGGGGATTATAAAATTGGGCTTAATTGACCACTGGGCTATAGTTCTTTATTGACTATTTATGTGAAAATATTTTATGTATAAAAAGTATGTTTTTGTCAAAATATTTTATGTATAAAAAATATATGCTTATGCTATTTATTTTTTTATTAAAACTGTCATATTTTTATTGTTCATGTATCTTACGATACACGATATGATACGATACGATACGCGATACAAAAAAATGGCCGAACGACGATACACGATACGTATCTCGATTTAACTACCATGGTTGCATGGTTTTCTTCTTTCATTTTAAAATTTTTGTGGATTACTTTTGGTATGCATATTATTTCAGTTTCACCAAAGAATTTATTCTCATTAATAATTTCATAACTGCAGGGTGAAATAGGAGAGAAGTCTGAATTGGGTGAAGAACACAAGTACGAGATTACAGAAAGCATGCGTAGAGAGATGGAATACGATGCTGACCGAGCATGGTATTTAGATTTAGTTATTGGAAGTATTTTTCTTTCACATACATGTGAATAATTTTTTTCTGTATTTGATGTATGTAGTGTTAAAATTGATGTTGAAAGAAATTAAGAATGATATATTGAAATAATATGGTGGTTCCTTTGCTGTGCTTGACTTATATAAACTTACATTGCATGAAATTTTCACTTCTTTAATGTATAGATCAGTATTTTGACTTAGCATGCAAGTTTTATCTTATCTTTTCTTAATGGTGATAGAACTGAAGTTCCAGATGACTCTTTCGACTTCTTGTTATAGTGCGTGGTTTGCAAACTCTTTTTTTCTCATTTATTCTAGTTTAATCTAATTAAGATTATTGTTTGAAGGTACGATAGAGAGGAAGGTAGCACGTTTGACTCCGATAACTCAACGGTTTTTCTTGGAGATGAGGCTTCGTTTCAGAAAAAAGAGGCTGAGTTGGCCAAAAGACTGGTAAGTGGTAACTTCTAGGATTTCAATGATTTATAAACTAACTTATCCAACCCTTATATGTGCTTGACTGTCTTACATTTGGAGCTTCTTGCTGCTATTTGAGTTGTTTAGTAGGTAAACTAAAGATAGTTATTGGCCCTAATGTGAACTAATATATTTTAATATTGAATAGTTTATAAGTTCAACAGTTACATCCTGTACTTTGTACTTCATACATGTCGTGAACTGATATATTTTAATATTTGTTGTTTTTGAAGTTCCACAGTTGCCTCCTATATACTTTGTCCTTCATACATATCGTGGTAGCATAAAAAAATTTCATCATCAGTTTTAATTCAGTTGTGTCTAGATCTCATCTAGGCAAAGATTGAAGTTTACAGAAGTTACCGTTACGTTCATTGTGATTGAATTTTGGAGCAGCTATTTTGACTTTGTCCATGTTCTTGGTTGTGTTGGTGGCAAGCTAGATGGATATATAGTTTAGCTCGTAATCTACCAACTAGGGTTACTTTTGGGTGATTGCCATTTGAATCTGGGATACATTCTGATCAAATGGACAATTTGTTGAAGATGGTATTTTTTCAATGGGATACATTTTGATCAATTGGACAATTTGTTGAAGATGCTATTTTTTCAACGTTTCATCCTCAGTTTGGTGGATTTGGTCTGTGATTTATTATTTATTGTTTCTATGTGTTCTATGTTTAGGTTCTTTAGGATTGTTATCTTTGATCCAGTGCTGAGACATATCTTGAAGGATTATTTATGGTACAATGATACCTATCCAATCAATAATAACATGTCTTTTTTGTAATCCCGTCTTGACAGAAACTGATTCTAATTCTAAATGTGCTTGTTTCACAATGGAGTGAAATGTGATTATTGGTTTTATCTTTGAATTACCTATAAAAAGTTATTCATGCTACTATACTTTATTGTGTTTTTTGGGAGTGGTATTTGCAACATGCTATATGTACTATCCACATGGTTTGTTATTGTTGTTGTGGTCACATTCGTGATTTTGCTTATTTATGGAGTGTTAATGTATTGTGCACACACTATTTTATACACCTTGGTATGTGTTTATTTATTATCTTATATAACGAGTTTTATTGGCAAATAGGTCCGAAGAGATGGGACTAAGATGTCGCTGGCTCAGAGCAAGAAATTGTCTCAGATGACAGCCGACAATGCTCAATGGGAGGATCGGCAACTGCTAAGATCAGGTGCTGTTAGAGGCACCGAGGTTCAGACTGAATTTGATGATGAGGACGAACGCAAGGTCATTCTTCTTGTACATGGTAAATATTTTTGTTGCCGTCTTTAATATTTTAATGACGTTTGCACGCTATCTCTACTTTTTTGATTGATTATTTTTCTCTGTTGGTCACAGATACAAAGCCCCCTTTTCTTGATGGCAGAGTTGTTTTCACCAAGCAGGCGGAGCCAATTATGCCAATAAAAGATCCAACATCCGACATGGCTATAATTTCTCGTAAAGGATCTGCTCTGGTCAGAGAAATCCATGAGAAGCAGAGCCAGAATAAGTCTCGCCAACGCTTTTGGGAACTAGCAGGCTCAAAACTTGGTGATATCTTGGGCGTTGAAAAAACTGCAGAACAGGTAATCTTATGGAATAATGTCGACCTTTGCTTGCCCTATTCATAGTTTGAAGATTTAGGTTTATTTAACTTTTCTTTTCAAATGCCAGATTGATGCAGACACTGCTGTAGTTGGAGAAGATGGTGAAATTGATTTTAAGGAGGAAGCCAAGTTTTCACAACATTTGAAGAAGGGAGAAGCTGTGAGTGATTTTGCTAAGTCAAAAACCCTTGCAGAGCAAAGACAATATCTGCCTATTTTTTCGGTGCGAGAAGAGTTATTGCAGGTTGGTTTTTGTGTTATATATGTGGTCATTATTGACAGTCGTTTTTTGTCAAAATTGAGAATCTTTGGGAATTTGGTCTTTCAGGTCTAACCGTCTAAGTATATATAATAGTCACGATCAGTCCGTCTAATTGTTCAAAAATAGGACATCAAACATTAATTGTTAAGACGTAAGTTTTGATCCATCTTTATTTTTTTGGTGGAGGTGGATTGAGCATGTCAATCCTGTATTATTCCTTTTTAATATTCCTGTTTACTCTTAGATGAGTGTATTTATCTTTTTATGATTATTTACAAGACCAACTTCCTTTCCTTCTTTTTGTTACGCATCTGCATAATGAAATTTCATACTTCGATTTGTTTGTTTGGGTGTCTTTTTTTTTCTTCTCAATGTTTATATTTGGTTTTCTATATTGGCTCATGAAGTTATTGCAATAATTTTCTTCTTGTATGATGTGTAGGTGATTCGTGAAAATCAAGTGGTGGTAGTTGTTGGAGAAACTGGTTCGGGAAAGACAACCCAATTGACACAGGTTTTGTTGGCCTGTTCCTTTTATGTGTTTTATATAATTAATATCATCCAGTCAAGAAAGATGAAAAAACATAAAAATCACTCACTATTTGTTAAAAATAGTTCGTATATCATCAAAATGGAATTTGACATTTGGCTTTCTGAACAGTATCTTCATGAGGATGGCTATACTATCGGTGGTATAGTAGGCTGCACCCAACCAAGGCGTGTGGCAGCTATGAGTGTTGCCAAGAGAGTCAGCGAGGAGATGGATACAGAGTTGGGCGATAAAGTTGGCTATGCGATACGTTTTGAGGATGTGACTGGGCCAAAGACTATTATAAAGGTCAACAACTTTTTATAGAATTGAAATTATTTATTGTGTTACGAAGTGGTATGAACTATGATTTTTCTTTCATGGTTATTTATTGTTAGGGTACACATGATGTGAACATGCATTGTAAGTAGGTGGGTGCATTAATCGTAAACCTTTGTGCTATATTCTAAGCTTGGTGGTTTAATTTTACAGTACATGACAGATGGGGTACTTCTACGGGAAACACTTAAAGACTCTGATTTAGACAAGTATCGGTAAGAAATATTGACAAATCCCCTCGCTGTTTCATTGTTTTTTTGAAACGATAACAATTTTACCAGTCATTTGGTTTGGAACTGTTTCAGGGTTATTGTCATGGATGAGGCCCATGAAAGATCATTAAGCACAGATGTTCTTTTTGGAATATTGAAGAAAGTAGTAGCCCAGCGACGTGATTTCAAGCTGATTGTCACATCAGCAACTCTGAATGCACAGAAATTTTCAAATTTTTTTGGAAGGTAATTTCAGTTACTCATTTAACATTCTTTCTTGTTATTAGCTTTTATTTGGTTAAACCTAATTGGGGTATTCTTCCTTGCAGTGTACCGATTTTTCATATTCCTGGGAGAACATTTCCTGTGAATATATTATGGAGTAAAACTCCATGTGAAGATTATGTTGAAGGTGCAGTGAAGCAGGCTATGACTATTCACATAACCAGCTCTCCAGGTGACATCCTTATCTTCATGACCGGCCAAGATGAGATTGAGGCAGCTTGCTATTCCCTTGCTGAAAGAATGGAGCAGATGATTTCATCTTCAAATAAAGCAGTCCCCAAACTCTTGATTCTTCCCATTTACTCTCAGCTTCCTGCTGACTTGCAGGCCAAGATATTCCAGAAAGCTGAAGATGGTGCTCGGAAATGCATTGTGGCCACTAATATTGCCGAGACATCATTGACTGTTGACGGTATCTACTATGTTATAGACACAGGCTATGGTAAAATGAAGGTGTACAACCCTAGGATGGGTATGGATGCACTCCAAGTCTTCCCTGTTAGCCGCGCTGCTGCTGACCAGCGTGCTGGTCGAGCTGGTAGAACTGGCCCTGGTACATGCTATCGGCTATATACTGAGAGTGCTTACCTAAATGAGATGTTGGCCAGTCCTGTTCCGGAGATTCAGAGGACTAACCTTGGCAATGTGGTGTTGTTGTTGAAATCTCTCAAAGTTGAAAATTTACTTGATTTTGATTTCATGGATCCACCTCCCCAGGATAATATCCTCAATTCTATGTATCAGTTGTGGGTGTTGGGTGCCCTTAACAATGTGGGGGGATTGACCGATCTTGGGTGGAAAATGGTTGAGTTTCCCCTGGATCCTCCGCTTGCTAAGATGCTTTTGATGGGCGAACAGTTAGAGTGTCTTGAGGAGGTTCTGACAATTGTTTCTATGCTTTCAGTACCATCTGTTTTCTTTAGACCAAAGGACCGTGCAGAGGAGAGTGATGCTGCACGCGAAAGATTTTTTGTGCCAGAATCCGATCATTTAACCCTTTACAATGTTTATCAGCAATGGAAACAACATGATTACAGAGGTGATTGGTGTAATGATCATTTTTTGCATGTTAAAGGTCTAAGAAAGGCTAGAGAGGTAAGATCCCAGCTGCTTGATATTCTCAAGACGCTGAAGATCCCCTTAACCACATGCTGGCCCGATACAGACATTGTCAGAAAAGCAATTTGTTCAGCCTACTTCCACAATTCGGCAAGATTAAAGGGTGTGGGAGAGTATGTTAACTGCCGTAATGGAATGCCATGTCATCTACACCCCAGTAGTGCTCTCTATGGCATGGGTTGCACTCCTGATTATGTGGTTTATCATGAGTTAATCCTGACCACGAAGGAGTACATGCAGTGTGCCACAGCGGTGGAGCCCCAGTGGATGGCTGAACTGGGACCGATGTTTTTCTCCGTGAAGGAGTCTGATACATCACTACTGGAGCACAAAAAGAAACAAAAACAAGAAAAAACAGCCATGGAGGAGGAGATGGAGAATTTGAAGAAGGTGCAAGCAGAGATGGAGAGAAGAAATAAACAGGAGGAGAAGGAAAAAATGGCTAAGAATCAGCAGCAAATTTCAATGCCAGGTTTCCGAAAGGGTTCCACATTCTTGAGACCAAAAAAGTTTGGTTTGTAAATGTTGTACAATACTGTGATATATTTGTAGAGCTATGGGACAGGGATGGAAGTAATCAAGAAAAAGCCCTTCAATCCGATTTGTAATGAGAAATCGGACAAGTATGAGTTATGGGTTCTGTTATTGAAGCTGATTTTGCTACGGCTACTTCTTGTCCCTTGGTATGAATTTGGTTTGGATTTGCTTGGGTTGCTTTTCAAATAATTGATCACTTTGATTTGGGTGACGATTTTTTCCTTCAACCGAATCGAATCAAACTAAACTGCCTATATTATCATCTATTATTAAAAAAAATCAAAAAAAACCTATTTGGTATAGTAATAGTCACACACAACGCCTCAATACTCATACACTTACGGTTTACATAGACACATCGCATGGACAATCACACACCTAAAATTGACATTATAAATTAAAACTACAGTTCAATTTTGTTTTTAATTCAATGTTCTGTTACTACATTTTAAGTTTGGTATTTATATTAAAACAAAATAACGCTACCCCCAATTTGGTTTTTTAACCGAGAGCGTGGGGTTCAATGGTTGGAGTTCGTCCTCTCTTAACCAAGGATCCCACCGCAAGGTCTTGGGTTCGAATCTTGGGTGTGACAAAAACTCTGAGGGAAGAACCACCTAGTCCGGCAAAGTAGGAAACTCGTGGCCAGCGAGGTTCCCGGTGTAGATTAGTCACCGGCAAAGCCGGTAGAAACTACGCACCAATGACATGGTAACAAAAAAAATGCTACTTCAAGTAACGTTTCAAAAATGTTATAAATTAGTCATGCCACACGCCTACAATAAGCTTATCCGCTATAAACTATGGCTTTGCCAAATAGAACCTTACAAAGAGCTTATCTGCTATAAGCTATCCGATATAAGGGTGAAAAATGTAATTTTTGCACTTTTTTCCATTAAAATCTCTTATCACCTCCCACTAAACAGAACATAAACATATTTAACCAACACCGTTGGCCTAGTAGCTTAATCTACCCTAGGACACGGGGGTCGACCCGGTGCTCCCGGGTTCGATTCCTGCAGTGGACAAACTCGGTGTTGGTCCGAGCAGAGATTAATCTTTCGTTGAAAATATTGGAACACTCCGTGGATAGCCAGCGACAGTCCAAACCAAAAAAAAAACATTTAAAATCTCTCACATCACCTTCGCTCGGCTCCCCTTCCCCTGTCTCCTACCTTCTCTCCCCTCCGTTCAACCAACAGACTCCTACCATCGATATACCATTGGTAGCTAATGTTTTGCGAATGAAATTTTTTATCAAGAAAAAAAATTATAAGAAAAAAATTGTAAAGTAGTAAACCGCTAGCATTGATCATTGGTTTAAGCAGTATGCATTCTGGGTTCAAATCTCGTTACTTTCATCAGAAGATAACAATTGGAAAGTACAATTCAACGGATATTGAACGCTTTGAAAGTCAAAACTTTCAAGTTTGGTAAAAATATAAAAGTTTACATATTACAAATTTGAATTGTTATTTCAAAAAACACTCTGGTTTCTTTAGCTTATAGGAGTTGTTCTTTAAAAAAAACAACGAATTTCCCAACCATAAGTTAATAGAACTATAGAAGTATGTTAATTGATAGGAGAAGAAACAATAAAGAGACCAGATACACCAAAAAATAAAAATAGAACAGCACACATGTCTGGCCCCAATTTCATTGAGGCAATTTTGGTCAAATCTAATCTGAGTGTGGAGAAACTATAGATTTCTGGAAAAACAGGTATACATGTCATCAAAATTAAGTGTGCTTGAAAAAGTATCATAATTCATCATTACTCCATAAACAAGTTGCACCAAAATCAAACGTAGCTATCTATGCGGTTAGTATAAAAAGCATCAACGAAAAAACCTACGGCAAACAATGCCGACAAAAATGTCTGAAATGTTGTTGCATATAAGTACCATATGAAGTCAAGATCCTATACAAAGAGTATCTAGATCGCATCAGAAGGCAAACTTATCAACCTCTTCATCGTCGTCCTCATCTATAGCATCCTCCTCTTCAGTATACATCCCCCCATCATCATCATCATCATCATCATCATCATCATCATCATCATCCATGTCCTCATCCTCATCTTCCTCATCCATCTCACTTTTACTTTTCTGTTTGTCTTTCAAACCAGTGTTCAAAACTACAGTTTCCCCTCCAGATTTCTCCATATCCTTCCTCAGTTTATCCATGCTCTCTCTCCTGCGATCTTCCTCCAATTGCTGCTTCTCTGCACGTCTTTTATCAAGATCAGCCCTAAACATTGCATAATAATAGAATAAAATTAATTGCTTAGCCATTCCAGACACAAGGCCTACGGTTATATGCAAAAATCAATAGTTATATAATGGTGAAGCTAACAAATAAACAATCGGTAAAGCTCAGACAATACTTGTAGTTTTCCATGTATTCCTCTGCACTGGCTTCAACAGTATTGAAGAAGTCATTAATCCCTGTACCAGAAACTGCAGAAACTCCAGCTGATCTCAAGTTATTGTAGAACTCATCTAACACCAGAGAAAGGCTCTGAGTTAAACTCGATGTGTACGAGTGATCTGAACTTGCTGCTGCTTGGAATGCCTCAAAATCCTTCATCCACTAGATACATAAATCAAAACAAATTCAGTGACAGCTGTAAAAACAAGACAGAACACGCAAGGCAAGGCAAGATCAATAGACAGGAAAAATGGATTAAAACGAAACCGATAAATAATTGGCAGGGAACTAGGCTGCAAACATAGCAGTCATTACTCATTATAACGTTCAGAACAGAAACAAAGAGATTCAAACAGAGAGATTCATCTCAAAGGCTGCAAAGGCAGGAGACAATAAACCCTGAACTTAAAGAAAACTGGTTCAATCAATATTGCTTTCCATTTCACTCCAATCTGTTAAGCTCCACTATGCATAAGGTAGTAAGTGTTCATACATGCAATTAGCAAGGCTTGGCATGGAATAAAGGAGAGACATACATAAACATGCGTAAGTGATAAATCCTTCAAAATGAAAACAATCAAGTCAAACTCCTACTTTGTTGGATAACAAATGCCATTGTCAACTTGAATTAATTTCAAGTTATCATATAGGTAATTGAAACTAAAGAAAACAAAATTCCCACTCTTATAGTCTAAAAATTTACATAAAGGCCAACAAAATTGAAACTAAAGACAATAAAATTCGTTAAGAAACAACAATACCTCCAGGGCAAATTGATGTTGTGCAACATCAATTTTGTTGAAAGTCAAGATGAGAGGTAACTTTGTCTTATAGAGGATACTACAAGCATAAAGCATGTTGCTCATGAAAGTGGTCGGATTTTCTGAACGAGGTGTATCAACTACATAAGCAACTACGGTGGGAAACGTGGAGGCAAAAGCTTCTGTGATGATAGCACCAGAAGCAGACCAGGTGAATATCTCAATTTGACCAGGGGTATCGACAAGAACATAGTCAAGCTGTTCTGCCTCTGCCCGTTTCTCTATAAGAGAAATCACCTGAAATAATAGGGGGGCATGCATTAGTTAAATTGCATAGTAGTGTACACATTATTATTTCAAACTGTAAACCAAGAGCTTAATTGGGAAACATAAAAACTAAAACATAAGTTCAAACAAGCTCAAACAAAGTTCCTGCCATCAAAATAAAAATGAGGTGGGGACTGGGATCATATTAACACCGGAGGTAGCAAGGCAAGGTGATTGATTATATTACCATTATTATTAGTGATATGAATAAAATCAGCCATTGAAAGCAAATGTGACCTTAAACTTATTTCAAAATGCAATCAATCTGTAACCAGTAATTGAACAAAAAAACTCAGATTAATAAGCAAGCTTGACCTCATCAAACTTGGTAGCAAACAAATTAAGAGAAGTCACGATTCCACCATTAGGTCCAAGGTTGTACTGCTTCATGACTTCTTTGTACTTGACAGTGTCTCTTATATCGATATTAGCAGCATATGGGAGTGTCATGACAGCCGGGTCGAGATTCATCACATAACCTTGGATGTCTGATATGTGTGTATGGGAAACCAACCTATGCATGAGGGTTGTCTTCCCACTCCCTGAACATAAATGAGGTTTATTCCAAGTCCTTATTCATAAAGCAAAATTAAAAATAATTTAAAGAAAAAAAAAGAAAACTAAAATGAATTCAATCAAATATCAAGTAAATGCATTACCTGCCATTCCTACAACAATAATGATGACAGGTTTTCTTTTAAAGGTAGGTGAGCCATTCCCAGACGACGATCCTTCAATGTTTAGTTTGTTCATTGTCTCGGTGAGCTCATCTTTTTCTTCGTTTCTTGCCTTCAAAAACAAACCAGAAAGGATCACAAAAGGCTCCACTATTCAAAATTTCAGATTAAACTCACAGGATTAAAAAACAGTGTTGGGGTTAATTATAACTAATTTTATAATAGAACATTATATAATGGGGGTTCCCTCACTTAACTGCCAAAATTGGCGTATCACTGTTGTGTACAATTATGCCCTCCTATTTTACCGTTATTTCTACTCTACTACGCATGATTTTTAGTAGTTAAGTAACCAAAACCAAACAGTTAACCTCACTTAATTATGCCCTCACTTAACTGCCAAATGGATCAATTGAAAGGTATAAGGCCAGATTAGTAGCCAAGGACTACAACCAAATGGAAGATGTTGACTATTTCGATGCATTTTCTCCGGTGGCCAAGCTCGCTACTGTAAGAATTTTCCTTGCTCTAGCAGCTATGAAAGGGTGGCACATAGAACAATTAGATGTAAATAATGCTTTCTTGCATGGCGATGTAGTAGAAGTGTACATGACACTTCCCCCTGGAAGTTCTGCCTCTAACCAAAAAAGAACAAAAACAAATGCAAAATTGTTCCTTTTTTCATCTAACTGTCTTTGATATCCCACCCCATTTACAAAATAACAAAAATAAAATAAACTAGTACTAAGCAGCAGCATTGGACTAACTAAAATTAACTAGTTTAAGTCCAACCACTAGAAATTGAATAAATTCCCTTTCATTCCAATTCCAACCACCATCACCAGCATGTACACTTAACAAAACGATTCCATTCCATTCAATTCAGGCCACGCTTACCAATTTCTTCGTCAGAGCTCTCTCCATCGCGGGCTAGGAACCGGAACCGTCGGTGAAAGCGGAAGTTGAGGAAACCCTAGTGGACCCGAATTTGGGGAAAATAACAAACCCGGTGATAGCAAAGGATATGAAGAAAGCTGCGAATTCAAACATCCAAAAGGATCCGGTGAGGCCTCTCACCCACACATGGGCCTCATTGACTTCGAGGGTGAGAGGATGAGAGGCGATTTCGAGGGTGAGAGGGTGAGAGACGATTTCGAGGGTGATGAAGATGCTACGGTTCGAAGGTGATGAGGATGCTAGGTTCGAAGGTGAAAGCCTTGAGGGTGAGAGGCGCTGAGAGAGGAGAGGAGGAGGAGGCGCTGAAAGGCTTGAGGGTTTTGTGAGGAAGAGAGGCGCTGAAAGGCTTGAGGGTTTGAGGAGAGTGAGAGAGCATCTGGGGGTTTTAGTTTTTTTTTAATTCATGTGGTTTCCGACGGAAGTGTCCGTCGGAAATTTGCGATGAAATATATTTTGGTCGGAAATATTGAGTGGGAATTGTAGTGCATTTATCCTGATTGGTTGCGACGACATTTTGGTCGGAAATTCGTCAGAAATTGCGACGGACTAAAGTTCATCGGAAAAAATGACAGGAAACAACACTTATTCTTGTAGTGAAAAGTGTATTCTAAAATTAAGGACATTAATACCCTATATATGATATTTGTTTATGAAAAATAAGTCACAAATGGCTTGATATAGTGTTTGGTTGATTTATTTTGTATACATTACTCAGATTGTTTTCCTTATTATTTTCCCACTTAATCAAGTAAATTTATTGAATTTTTTCTCTCATCTAAGAAAATTTGAATATTATTTTATGTATAAAATTTAATTTAAATTAAATTATATGTAAAAAGAAAATATTATTTCTCTTTTTGTTTTTAATTTTCCAATCATTTTGTCATTAAAATAAAATTAGGAGTTATTATTAATTTCATATCATGAAGTTTTCTTTAAAAAGCATTTTTCATCAAAATTGTTTTTTTTTGAGAAATTTCAACATAATGCCTCAAATATTATTCTCTATACATG
Source organism: Astragalus membranaceus (assembly GCA_039519185.1). Classification (NCBI taxonomy): domain Eukaryota; kingdom Viridiplantae; phylum Streptophyta; class Magnoliopsida; order Fabales; family Fabaceae; genus Astragalus; species Astragalus membranaceus. The sequence goes on along the minus strand of CM076854.1, from coordinate 123,244,981 downwards.
ATTTTCTATGTAGTAAAATAGACTTATTTTTGAGAAAATATAGTAAAATAGACTTAGTTTTATCATTTAACACAAGTTTGTTTAATGTATGATTCTCAACAACTCACTTTCTCATACTCAAATTTATTTTTTAATTACTCTTTTAAATATTCTTTTATTTATCAATTTAATTTTTTATTAGTTGTGTTCAAAGTAAAATTTACTAGGCATTTTCTTAAGATTCCATTTTGTTAGTATTAAAATTTTTGACAAAAAAAGTAAATACGTAAGTAAAAATAATATTTTGTAATATCGGTTGTTTTTGGTTCATTATATATGTGTGTATAAATACATGTATTTTTAGTAAAATTTTAAATATAATTAGTGATTCTACATATTATTAAAATTAAAATATATTATATTGCATATTAAAAATACACTGGATATATAAAAATTATTAATATGAAATTTATTTAAATTTTTAGTATAAATATTTTGAAATAATTATCAAATTGTAACACCCCGATAAATTCTAACATGTAGAATTACCGAAATGCACTAAATGGCATACATCAGAGTAACTTCCTGTTAATGAATATTGAACACAAACTAAAAATGTCGATAAGACATAACAAATGGTTCTCTGAACCTCATTAACTTCCTAAAAATGCTTAAGTCTCGCAACTTAAGACTCATACAATCCTGGTGTTCAATACTCAAAACATGAAGTAGCGGAAACGATTTACAACTGATACAATGATAGTTATACAATCGATAACATAGAAACAGTAAATGGGACAAAAGTCTAAACATGAAACTCAGTCTTCATTGACTCCAAGAGCCGCACCGGCTAACCGTGCTTCTGCGCCTTTGCTTTCCCCTGTTTCTTTGTAAAAACCACAACATATAAAGGGTAAGATAAACATTATCTCAGTGAGTCCTATCGAGACCCCTTACTACCTCTACGGTTCATTATTCTTAACTTGATAACTCATGGCCCTAATAAGCAACCATGTGGACATGTCTTTTACCTCTTGTAAATTTGTAGCCCTACTAAGCGACTACGCATTACCTTTCCTTTACTTTCATTATCTTAGCATAACACCTCAAACCTACCTATTCTTAGGCACTTCTTTGGCTTTCGGTGAACCCATCCCGCTATTACTAGTGGGCGAAACCTTTTGAGTCTAGGTTTTGGGGCTCATGACTTCCCCTCCCCTAGTATGCTAATCCTCTAAGGGTCGTCACCCTTGACCTCAATTATATATATACATGTACCCGCATTGCGCCGTCTAGAATTTCATTCATGTACCATCTACCCTTCCACAAGGGAAGGTATCTTGTCGTGAGTTAAACATTGCTTATCTTGACTTGTATAAATTAACATGTGTACACTCGCGTCTTACTAATGTACGGTTTTCCTTAACATTTATAACTTGTGAAATTTACCTCAAACTTCTTTCATATGATGACATAAGTGTGTTTCCATTCTTGGAAACAATCGGAAAGGAATCAGAATCATTTGGAACGGATTAAAAAGGATTTTAAATTATGGTAACAGAGGATCCGCACGGTCCGTGCTCTAAAGGCGCACGACCCGTGCGTGTCAATAAAAACTCAGTTTGAAAATGTTACAGAGCGCACGGTTCGTGCCACGAAGGCGCACGACCCGTGCGTGTCTTAAAGTTTTAAAAACCTGTTTTGCGAAAGTGACGCACGGTTCGTGCCCAAGGGCGCACGATCCGTGCTGTATCAAAAATTAATTTCTTGGCTACTGCGAACAAGGCGCACGACCCGTGTCCCTATGAGGCACGATCCGTGCGTTGTTGCACCCCGAAAAAATCCGGTTTGGACTTCTCATTGTACAACGTGAAAAAGTATGAAGCCGCCATCAATATTTTTATTTAAAGACTAAAACATTGAAAAAAAATGTCTTTTCAAGGCGGATGGTCTTTTGAAAACTAGAGATGTAGGTTCGGGGGTCGATTAGGTGCGGGGAAGGTATTAGCACCCTGCACCTCCTTTCTACCGAAAGGGAACCTTTAACTTGATGTGTGGTTTTGACGGAGTTGATTTGAAACGATCGTTCTACTTCTTTTTTTTTGAGAAAGCGTTTTTGAAAACGGGGGAAAGAAGAATCTTTTTGGTATTTTTTTGAAAGTGTGCTTGACGGGGCGAACCCGCTCCTACGTATCCTCAAATGCAATGAGGAAATCAAAGCTACGTAGTTCTCGGTTCTTTTTGAAAATAATTGTTTGAAAACTTATTGTGAAAATGATTTTTATTTGTTATGCTTGACGGGATGTGACCCGCTCCTACGTATCTCCCGGTGCGATGGAGAATTCAAAGCTTACGTAGTTCTCCTCTGTCGAGAAACTTTGGTGTGTTGGTGTTTTTTATTGTAGGGGTTCTCGGGCTTGAACTGTACAGCTCACTCTCCCTAAAACATAGACATCCCCGCCTGTACAGACGACGTGCCCCCTACTTATTGAAAATGATTTAAATTATTTGAGGAAAAGATTTGTTGTGAGGTTGGTTGCTTTTATTTGAGCAAGTATCTTAGGCTCGCACGAACTGTACAGCTCGCTAACCCTAAGACGCTAACCAACTCGGATGTACATCCGACTTGATTCCTTACTCATTTTTGAAATAGGGTTCAAGTTGTTAATTACTTGCTTTAATTCTCATAAGTATCCCAAGATGTTTGAGTTGTACAACTCCGATCTTAGGACACTAGTCAACACCGGCCGTACGTCCGACTTGAATCCTCATGAGCTTTCAAAAGGGTTTGTTATTGATCTTAGAAAGAATTTGATTGTCTTATGAAAACAACTTGAGAAAAGTTGAGCTTTGGAAAAAGCTTTGGAAAAGAATTGATTTGGAGAAAGGGGAAGAGAGTTTGAGGGTGATATTGATCACAAAGAGTTTGTGGGATGGCGTGGCATCCAAAAGAAGAAGAAGTAGAGAATTCAATCAATTTCCAAGTCAAGAACCAAAGTGCGAATTTTAACAAATTGCAAGCAAAGCAATCATCAATGCAAGCATAGGCATACACATTACCAATTATAACATTTGCGCACAAGGATGACAATTAGTCTCCAACATTTAATGGCATGCATATGTAAGATCAACATTAACCACATAACTTGCAAGAAAGAGTACACAAAGTGATGATGCAAAAATTCAAATCAATCTAGGTATCAACACATGATAAAGCACGAGGTTGAATCCCTTTTGGTAATTCTTGACACTTGGAACAATGCACAAGTGCATAAGTGTCTAGTCCTTTTACCAAATCATCAACACTAAAACAAATTATAGACCTAGAATTAATATCACATTTGCAAGACTACAAATGACCAAATGAAAGCACTTACAAGTTATTTTTATGACCAAGATTAATTAACAAGAAAAGAAACTTAAAACTTGCATTTTTGTTCATTAAGAATTGCAAAAAGAAGTTGAATCATTTTAGGTAATCCTCATCACTTAGAGTAAAGTGCACAAGGCACAAGTGAGAATCATTTTACCAATCATCAACACAAGATAATTTACAAACCAATTCATAAGAACAAACAAACTCATAAGCTCAAAAGAGGTTGAATCATCTTAGGCAATCCTCATCACTTAGAGTAAAGTGCACAAGGCACAAGTGAGAGTCCTCTTGCCAATCATCAACATGGTGCGTGATTTATAAACAAGTTCATGAGAATAACAAGTTTCAAGCAAACAACCATCAAGATTAAAGCCTAATTTCAAGTAAATACAAGATTACACAACCAAACCCATCACAAATCTCTAAACCCTAATTTATTTGAAAAATGCGAAATGAACATAGACTCTAAACTTCATTTTATTCATGAAAACAACAAAATAATGCAAGAGAAACAACATAGATTAATCTTTTTGACAAAGATTCACATGATTAAGCAAAGGAATGCACAAAAATCACATGAACCCTAATTTTTCCTAATATGCGAAATGCAACAAGCTTCAAATCATCATTTTATTTCACAAAATGCAACAAACAAGATCAAAACAACACAAATCACAATTTATTCGAGGGTGAGAAGCATCTTAAACACCCAAGCCTCCCTAAGTGCTTGTCAAAGTGTTTAAGACACTTCTCACCAACAACAATCAACAAATCAATAGTATAACAACACGAATATGATGGGACGCAACATGAGAAACATGATTTTTACATTTTGATGCAAAAGGGTTGAAGATGATGCTAGGTTTTAAGATGCTTACCTCAAATCCAAGCTACGAAATGAATGATATGAAGAAACAAGACCACAAATCAACTAGATCTTCAATGAACTCCAAGGAAGGACCCACGAAAATCTTGGTCACAAGCCCCTTTGATGATGCAAACTTGAACTTGAATAGGAAAGGGAGAAGATATATGAAATGGGGATGGAAATGATGTGAGATAGTGATGTTTTGGTGGAAGAAAAAATGAAAAATGGGTGGAGGAGAAGGGAATAGATGCTTCGGCCAAGGGAGGGAAGAGGGAGGAGTTGATTGTGTGCTAGGGTTTTAGAGTGAGAAATGAGGCCAAGGGTCATTTGAAAGGTGGAAATGTGAAGGTATTTATAGAGTGTGTTTAGGGTTAAGGGCATTTAGGTCCTTATGCATTAGCAAGTGCTCTAGGATTTGATTTTAATTTTGAATCAAAGGCTAGGATTGAAGTTCACATGGATTGGGGATATTGAGAAAGCACAAAATGAGAGAGTAGTAGAGAGGAGAGGGAATTCGGCCATGGGATGCAAAAATGGGGAGGGAATTTGCAAGTTGTCAATTGTACAATTGTACTATCACATGACCATTCCATTATCTCTTCATTTTTTGATTATTCTTTTTAGGATAATTGTACACAAATACACCCAATTTAGGCCACATACTAGGAATCTTAGGAATATGCCATTTTATGAGATCACCATGACCAAAAATATCATAAAAATATCATCTTGAAACTTTTGTAGAATATTCTTTTTTGATGCCTTTTTTGAATTTGAATTTTTTGGTGCACAATGCATGCATGCACATACATACACATGACCAAAAACGTTTTGCCTCAAATAAATTTCTCTAAACTTGCACAATGATTTTTTTGATGAGAAATTATCCTATTTTGTAAAATGACCAAAATACCCTTTTGCCCTAAAAACCTTGTTTTTGCCCAAAAATGCATTTCCACTCCAAAAAGGAATTTAAGAGCTCTAGAACGCATGCACAACATTCTTCACACTCTTCAAAATGATGCCACATCTTAATTTATTCATTTTTTGCGGAAAATTAGGGTTTTAAACCTAGGCGGACAAAATTAGGGTATGACTTCCCCTCCCCTAGTATGCATGTTCATTGGGAGCCAAGGAGAATCATATTCAGGAACTACATTGTTGATAGGAACCATTTTGAAGTATTGGTGTTGGTGATTTCGAAACTGGATGAAGGCCAGTTGCTGTTTTGGAAACAGACCAAGTTCTAGCGGGGATTGTTCGTTGATTTCGGTTCGGTGACTTTGCTCTCGGCTCAAACTCTTGGAAATTCGACATATCAGTGAGTTCTACTCACGGATTAGGGAAAATATGATTTTCTAAACTTGTATCACATTTTGGTTCTCGGTGAAAAACTGATTTCGAAAGATTTTCGGGTCGAAAACCGCTTTTGAGAAAAATAGCGTTTTACGGTTTTTTTATCGAAACATTGAGCAATTTATGAATTGTGTATTTAAATGCTTTCGCTGGAATATAGTCTGGAATGTGGCTTGTTAAATCTGTTTTTAGGTTGGAGAACGATCCGAATTCGATTTGGGCGAGAAATGGAAAGCGGAATGGGAAACTAGAATTCTGTAACAGAACAGGCCGCACGGGTCGTGCGCCCCTGGGCACGGACCGTGCGCCTTCTTCGGGTTGGCTATCAAAAATTTGGTGCATCACGCACGGGTCATGCTCCCCTGGGCACGGACCATGCATGAGGTTCTGTTACCGGTTCCCGATTTCTCGTTTCGTCGCTCCTTTCGATCCCAAACCACTTCTAATCTTCTTCCCAACAAATTTTAAGGATATTGCCTTAATAAAATCCATGTTTTGAATACGTTCAATATTAGTTTGGAAATAAGGTTTTGAAAGTTTAAGTTATTGAAAAACCGAAACTTAGACCGCGTGTGAGATAAGGTTTTTGGCATAACAAACCGGATCGTGGATCCTTCTCGGCGCTATGATTATAACGCCGGGTGTCTAACTTAGAATTCATCAAAACGGGTTATAGATCTATAATAGATATAGATATCTAAAACTTAAAAGACGGTTCAATGCGAACATGATGTATATTTTATTATATATCGCGTTGGGTGACGACCTGACAAGTAGCATACTAGGGAGGGAAGTCATGATCCCTTACCTAGGCCCTGTATACGTTTTGGCGTGGTCAATTCGTGGGTTATCGGGATTCGTAGTCGTTGTACAGCCGATTTATGCTAAACCAAATTGAGAACACGATTTGCCGGGATTCGTAGTCGTTGTACAGTCGGCATTTCATTTTATAGCTTATGATTCGGGATTCGTAGTCGTTGTACTCCCGTTTCATGCTAAGCTAAGATAAGAATACGACATGCCGGGATTCGTAGTTGTTGTATAGTCGGCATTTCGTGTAACACCCCGATAAATTCTAACCTGTAGAATCACCGAAATGCACTAAATGGCATACCTCAAAGTAACTTCCTGTTATTGAAATATTGAACACAACTAAAACTTTCGATAATACATATCAAATGGTTCTCTGAACCTCATAAACTTCCTGAAAATTCTTAAGTTTCAAAGCTTAAGACTTGTACATAATCCTGGTGTTCAATACTCAAAACACAAAGTAGCGGAAACGATTTTACAACTTAAACAATGAAAGTTATACAATCGGTGACATAACTAAATAAAAATACAAAGGGCTAAGCGGAAATCCAATTTCCAGTAGTTCCTTGAGTCGCACCGGCTAACCGTGCTTAGTCGCCTTTGCTTTCCCCTATTTCTCTGTAAAAACCACAAATATGAAGGGTGAGATAAACATTATCTCAGTGAGTCCTATCGAGACCCCTTACTAACTCTAGCGGTTCATTATGCTTTACTTTAACTCGTGGCCCTAAAAGCAACCACGTGGAAATATATTAAGTTCATGTAACCTTTATGCTCATGGCCCTCCTAAGCGACACATGAAGCATACAATATTTTGTTCCATGATTTTAGCATAACACCTCAGCCTACCTATTTTATAGGCACTTCTTTGGCTTTGGTGAACCCATCCCGCTATTTCTAGTGGGCGAAACCTCTTGAGTCTAGGTTTTGGGGTTCATGACTTCCCCTCCCCTAGTATGCTAATCCTCTAAGGGTCATCACCCTTATCCTCTTGTATTTATTATACATTATATATACATGTACCCGCAATGGGCCGTCTATGATTTCAGTCAGGTACCATCTATCCTTCCACGAGGGAAGGCATTTTGCCGTGAATTAACATTTCTTACCTTGACCGTTACGAAATGAGGGTGTACACTCGCGTTCACTAATGTACGGTTTTCTTTAACATTTATACTCGTGAGATTTACCTCAAACTTCTTTCGTTTCATGACATAAGTAGGTTTCCGTCCTTGGGAAACATTGGGGAATCAATCGAAAAGGAATCGGAATCGTTCGGAACGAATTTAAAAGGATTTTGAGTTAGGGTGGCAGAAGGATCCGCACGATCCGTGCCCCATAGGCGCACGACCCGTGCGTATCACTTAAATTTCAGTTTTGAAAAACTTACAGGACGCACGGTCCGTGCCACAAGGGCACACGACCCGTGCGTGTCTTAAATTTGAAAATGCTGAGTTGGGGTAATAGAAGGGTCCGCACGATCCGTGCCCCATAGGCGCACGACCCGTGCGTCCTTGCCAGTAGTCAATTTTCCGGTTTCGTGACATTTTTCCAAGTCCGTTTCGATTCCGATTTCGTTCCGATCGATATCCTAACATGACAATTATTGTTCCAGACGAGTGAAAGCGATAAACAATCAATCCATTCATTCAATCATCAAATCAAGCAATCGGTTATAACATAGTAATTTTTCGATAAAACGGTTTTTTGTCAAGTTTTCACAAAGCGGTTTTAGGCCATATCGTTTCAGAATTTAAAAGACTCAACATCAAAAACATCCCTAAGCGAGTATAGAACTCACCGGTTGCGATGAAAATCGCAAAATCAACGAATCCGCGAGATGGAACGATGAAATGACTTCACGAACGGTCCCCGTAACAGTTTCTCTTGCACCCACGAATACTCCGTCTTCGCTAAACCGAATCCCAACACTCTGAGCTACTGACCCTCTTCTCAAACTATTTCAAACCACAATTTACCTCCCTCAACATTCTGAATCAGCTCTAGGATGACATGCAAACCACTAGTGGCATCAAAACTCCATTTTTGCTCTATGAAGCTTCGAGTGGTCGAAAATGGTGAATGAGGGAGGAGGAAGATGCTGATGCTGATTTTTATATCAGTTGGAAGAGGAGAGAAAATGGTGGAGTTTGGTGATCAAGGATTTGACATGCATCAAGGTGGGGATGATTTCTCTTCTCTTCAAACTCTCTCCCTCTCATGCGACTCTCCTCCCTTCTCTCTCTCTTGTTCTTTCTAATTTTTCAGAAATGATGGAAATGGGAAGTGTGGGAGTGAGGGAGGTGACTTGGTCAGCTGAGGGGTAAGCCACTTAAGGTTGGAAAAGACTCTTATGCCCTCCTTCACTAACACTTCCCTTACTTTACTTTTAACACCACAATTACACCTAAACTTCTATACTTAGTATGCTACATTAATTATACTTACACACAATCATTTATTTAATTCAATCTCACATAATTTTATAATTATGCTAACTAATCTACTTAACCTCTTGCTAATTTAATTAAACTAATTTAGGCAATTAGGGGATGTTACAATCACCCCAACTTTTAAAATTTTGTCCTCAAAATTGACAAAACGTACCTCAATCGAACAGATAGGGATATTTCACCCGCATGTTCTCCTCTACTTCCCATGTTGCTTCATCAGGTGAAGCACCGTCCCAAAGCACCTTGACAATAGGAATTGATCTTGTCCAGAGCGTTTTCTCGCCACGTTCAATGATCCTGATTGGAGTAGGCTGATAAGACAAATCCGGTCTGATGTCGATCGCTTCATAACTTAAGGGTTGATTCGGTTCATGAATACACTTCCTTAAATGCGATACATGAAACACATCATGTAATCTGGACAATTCTGGAGGTAATTCAATGCGATACGCTACCGGCCCAACTCACTCGATAATCTGGAAGGGTCCGACATACCGAGGACTGAGCTTCTTCGCTCGCAAAGCGATACCGGTCCCGATGGTTGGAGAAAGTCTCAAAAAGACATGGTCTCCTTCTTCAAATTCTAACGGCCTTCTTCTCTTATCCGCATAACTCTTTTTTCGACTCTGCGCGGCTTTCATCCTTTCTCTTATCTGACGGATCTTCTTCGTAGTCTCACGGACCAAATCCGGTCCCAACAATCTCTGCTCACCTATATCCTACCAACACAATGGTGTTCTACACTTCCTTCCATACAATGCTTCATATGGAGCCATTCCGATACTAGAATGGTAACTATTGTTGTATGAAAATTCCACCAATGGACGATGATCCTCCCATCTGCCTCCACTATCGAGTACACAAGCCCTCAACATATCCTCCAATGTCTGAATTGTTCTCTCAATCTGCCCGTCTGTCTGTGGATGGTAAGCGGTGCTAACACACACCGTTGTTCCCAACGCCATATTCAATGCTCTCCAAAATCGAGATGTGAACTTGGGATCTCGATCACAGATGATACTTGTAGGGATTCCATGCAACTTCACAATATTTTTGAGATACTCATCTGCTAACCGGGCAACCTTGTGATTCGAACGCACCGGAATAAAATGGGCGCACTTGGTCAGGCGATCCACCACTACCCAAATAGAATCATTTCCGGCTTGGGACCGTGGCAATCGCAAGACAAAATCCATAGAAATGCTTTCCCATTTCCATTCAGGTACATTTAACGGCTGTAACTGACCACCTGGCTTCTGGTGTTCTATCTTAACCCTTTGACAAGTCAAGCATCGAGACACAAACTCTGCAATATCTACTTTCATACCCGGCCACCAGTACAATTGCCTCAAATCTCGATACATCTTGGTAGACCCAGGATGTATTGAGAACTGACTCTTATGAGCCTCTTCTAAAACTTGCCTCTTCACATTCTCATCATTCGGCACACAGATTCTACCATCAAAACGAATTACACCATCACCGTCTTCGGTGTAACTCGGCAATCTCTTCTGCGCTTGCAGCTCTACATCACCTTCCTGGGCTTAGCGAATCAGATTTCTCAAGGAACTTGAAATCTGAATATGGCTCAACACTAGCCTGCTCCTTCTTGCCTTCACTCTCAAATTAAGGTCTCTAAACGATTCCAATAAAGACATCTCGTGCATCATCAACTCTACAGTATGGATAGACTTTCTGCTCAAAGCATCGGCCACAACATTAGCCTTACTAGGATGGTACTTCAATTCAAAATCATAATCTTTCAGGAACTCTACCCATCTCCTCGGTTTGTTGTTCAGCTCCTTTTGGTCAAACAAATACTTAAGGCTCTTGTGGTCACTAAAGACTTCGAAACGTGACCCATACAGGTAATGTCTCCAAATCTTTAGGGCAAACACAATCGCTGCCAACTCTAGATCATGAGTCGGGTAATTCTCTTCATGCACTTTCAATTGTCTGGAGGCATAAGCAACTACTTGTTGATTCTGCATTAAGACACATCCCAAACCCTTACCAAAGGCGTCGCAATCGATTTGGAATCCTACGAACGGATCTGGAAGAATTAGGACAGGTGCAGAAGTCAAACGATTCTTCAATTCCGCAAAACAATTATCACAGTCTGAGTCCCAAACAAATGGCTGACCTTTGCGAGTTAACCGAGTGAGTGGAAGAACCAGCTGGGAAAATCCTTGGATGAACCTTCGATAATACCCAGCTAATCCCAAGAAACTTCTTACCTCAGTAACCGTAGATGGTTGTTCCCACTCTACCACAGCTTCAATCTTACTGGGATCCACTGCAACACCTGCCTGAGATATCACATGACCCAGAAATTTAACTTCGGGCATCCAAAAATCGGAGATGTTGCACATGCTCCTCAGTCGTCTTAGAGAACACCAAGATATCATCAATGAACACCACAACAAACTGATCCAGATAGAGATTAAAAATTCGATTCATATAATCCATGAATACGACTGGAGAATTGGTCAAACCGAAGGGCATCACTACAAATTCATAGTTTCCATACCTCGTACGGAAAGCGGTCTTCGGGACGTCCAAAGCTCGAACCCTGATTTGGTGATAGCCGGACCTCAAATCAATCTTTGAAAATACTGAAGCTCCTCTCAATTGGTCTAACAAATCATCAATTCTCGGTAGAGGGTACTTGTTCTTGACAGTCACCTTATTCAACTGACGATAATCGATACACAATCTCACACTTCCGTCCTTCTTCTTGACAAGTAACACTGGAGCACCCCATGGTGAGGCACTCGGCTGGATAAACCGTTTGGAAATTAACTCTTCCAATTGGACTTTCAATTCCCTCAACTCTAACGGTGACATTCTATACGGGGCTATAGAAATGGGTCCCGTGCCCAGAACCAACTCTATAGAAAATTCTATCTCGCGATCAGGAGGTAATGAAGGAACTTCATCAGGAAACACATCAAGAAATTCATTAACAACTTGCACAGAAGATAAATCCATACCTGTCTCAGTGGATGCAGACATCATCATGACATAGGCTTCTGTGCCTTGGAACAGATAGTTACTGGCCGAAGTGAAAGAAATAACAACTTCAGAATTGGGTGGTTGTAGCTCCACTGACTCGGAGGCGAAACCGATAGTTCGATGAAAACAATCTATAGTCACATGGTTGGCCGTCATCCAACTCATTCCTAGGACGACGTCCATACCCTTCATTGGTAAACAAATGAAGTCTACCACAAAATTCCTGTCTCCAATGGATAGAAGACATTTTTCACATATCGCTTGGGTCTGAACACTATCGTCAGCAGCAGTCTTAATGGAGATTGGTTGAGGCAAAGGAGTTAAAGCCAATCCCAACCGTTCAACACAAACTTGAGATATAAAACAATGGGTCGCACCCGAATCATATAAAATACTAACGGAGTTATTAAAAAGAGATCCCATACCCCTTAGTAGATTATCTGACAGTGTGACCTTCTGGGCGTCCAAGGTGTAAACCCTCCCATGAGTTGTAGTAGCAGCAGGGTTATCTCCTTGACTCTTCTCCTTCACTGGGCAGTCCCGTGCATAATGACCCTCTTTCTTGCAGTAATAACACTGGTTGGATCCTATCTGACATTTACCCTGATGATACTTTCCACAGTTGGAACATGTACTGAACCTTGAGGAGTTCGACGACTGAACCTGTTTCCCTTTGTTGGAGTTGTGCCTGGGACCCATCTGATTGTTGGATGATCCAACATTCTTCTTATTCTGATGGAATACTTTCCTGCTTGCATATAACCTCTTCAAGTCACTCTCAGCCATGTGTGCTTGCTGAACCATGGCGGCATAGTTAGTATAAGCAAAAGAACTCAAACTCTGAGCAATGTCTTCCTTTAGCCCATACTTGAACCTATCAATTTTCCACTTGTCATTGGGAGCATACCCGACCAAACCGAAGAATTGATATAACTCTTCAAACTTAGCAGCATACTGACCCACAGTTGAACTTCCTTGAGTGAGAGTCAAAAACTCATTCTCCTTGTCAAACCTCATAGCTGTCGGAAAGAACTGCTCCAAAAATACCTGCCTGAAATGTTCCCAAGTCTGGGGAGTACCTATAGTTGCCATCATGGCTTTGGCGTTAGTCCACCAGTTGTTAGCTTCTCCTTTCAGCATATGTGTCGCCAATCTCAGCTTGTCCTCATCAGTGACTTGCATAGCTACGAAAATCTTCTCTATGTCATCCAGCCAATGCTGGGCTTCCATGACATTCGGTCCTCCTCTGAACTCGGACGGCTTCATTTTCAGAAATTCAGAGAAAACCTTCCTTGGGTCAACTTGATGCGATCATGATTTCCTTCGATAGTTAATGTACGAGGATAGAATTGACTATGGTCAATCCAAGTTGGGGTGAATCCCTTTAAGTGTCACGAATAGGAGTTAGGCTTTAATTTCTGAAGTGGAATGAAGGTACATGAAGCTTCAAGAGAATGTTCGTTGGGTAGCTTGGACGATTTTGAGGACAAAATCTTTCAAGTTGGGGTGATTGTAACATCCCTAATTTTTAAGACTCGATCTATGAAGCCTAGGATTGATTCAATTATTTGTGGGAATAATTAGTCGTGTCTCGATGGGGAATAGACGAGGATAAAATTGTCAAGTTTTAGTGTATCCATCGATTTATGGTTAAATCTTGTGTTAAATGAAGGAATTGAAGCTGAAGGGCAATTCTGTCTTTTCACACCCTTCATATAAATAGCCTTATGCCTGAACCCCTTCAGCCACACCCTTGCTCACTTATTCATTTCCTAAATTCAGAAGAAAGAGAGCTGGAAACTGAAGAGAGAAAAGAGAGAGGAGGGCGTGGAGCAATGAGGAAGAAGAAAGAGGGATCTACCTCAATCGCTCTTGCATGTAAGTGTTCTTTCCATCTTCCCACTCCATTTTCGAATCCCTATTCAATGGTATAAGTTTCAGTACCTGATTCTCCCTATTTCTCTCATCTCCATCTCTGTCCTTGAAGCCTCAATGGTGAATATGGTGATGTATTAAGTGGCTGGTTGTTTGCATGTCCAGTTTTGGCTATTGGAGAGGAAGTTGTGCTTGCATTTCAAATTGGAAGGTGTTTTAAGGGTTGTGTAGCTACTGGTACAGAGGATTGAAGCACAAATTCGTAGTTGCAAATGATTAAGGATGATGATTCAAGACCAACAGAAATTCTGGGTGAAACCCGTATGAGCCATCTTCAATGTTTACATCGTATCTTCCTGTACACGACTCCTATGGACGAGATTTTTGTTCCTCTGGAAACTAGACTCAAAATGCTTCAAAATGAGCACAAGAACCGTCGGATTCCATTGGTAAATGAGGGTGATATCGTGTCCTAAAGTTTCGATTGAGAATCAGATACTGTATTGGATCAGTCACCTTGTTTCAGTGATATCTCCCAAAATACTGGTTGCATTCGTGTGAATCTTTCTTCATCATAAAGTAGACAAAAGTCTCTTCATTTTGGGCACTGATTTGAGTAGTTTTGGTCACGGATTGACCAAGTTACACCTGCTGCAAAATTGTACCCTGATACTGGAAATCAAAAATAAATCTGGATATCGGTTCGTCGAATCGAGGGTTCGAAGCGACAAGATCGCGAGAGACACCATTTCCATATACCGTAAAGGAGGTCAGTAGCAAGAGGAACGTTGGTTGCTGACTTCAGTCACGGAGGCATTCGGAGCGTGTTCGTGATTACAGGGACTGTTCGAGCGGTTGCGGTTCGATTGTTGAGCGAGGACGCGACTTCTCGGGGACTCGTCAAGCCGATGAGTTCTACTCACGATTAGGGTTTTGATTATTGATTCTGAACTAATGAGAATTTTGGTTCTATGGTTAATTTCATTTCGAAACATTTTATCGAGTCGAAAACCGTTTTCGGGAAAATAGCGTTTTACGGGTTTTCTAAAAATATGTGTGTATTTTATGGATTGTTGATTTTAATCCTTTCGCTGGAATATGGACTGAAATGTTGGTTATAATATCTATTTTTAAGTCTCGATGGTTAGGAAATGTCTCGGGATCGAATAGAAAGCGAAACGGTACAAAACGGGTTTTCGAAATGTTGTTTTAAACCAATTCTGGCTCCCATCGCGTCGCGACCAGTGGCCATCGCGTCGCGACCTCCCTTATTTTTGCAACGCAAAACTTTCTGTCACTTTTCGCGTCGTGACGGAACCAGTTCGCGACGCAGTGCAGTTTTTCAGCAAAACACACTGATTTTATTTTTGCAATAACTTTCGATCCGGGAACCCTATTGAGGTGTTCACAGATGAGTTTTAAAGCTATTTCAAAGACCTATCTATATATATAATTTATACTGTATAATGTCCTGTTTTGAAAGTTAAACTGTTGGAAAAAACGAAGCGTAAACCTCGTGTGAGTGTGTGATATATTATGTTTATTGTTATGAGATGGCCCAATGCGGGTACATGGATTGTGTTTGGAATGATTTGTGTATATCCATGCCCTTGCGGTCCACGGTTTTATTAACGGCTCTTGTGGTCCATGGTTTTATTAACGGCCCTTGTGGTCCACGGTTTTATAAACGGCCCTTGTGGTCCATGGTTTTATTAACGGCCCTTGCGGCCACGGTTTTATAAATGGCCCTTGTGGTCCATGGTTTTATTAATGGCCCTTGCGGTCCACGGTTTTGTTGACGGCCCCATGCGGGTAATGTATGTTGATTTTTGACGGCCCAATGCGGGTACATGGAATGTGTTTGGATTGATTGTGTGTGTGTGTGTGTGTATATATATATATATATATAAAAGTCAGATTAACAAACTTAGCAACCACGAGTGAGATCACAAAAAGTAATTATTAAACAGACTAAATGTCCCCAAGGATAAAAGATAAGATCAAGTTATGTCATGCCATGTTTGTATCATGTTATGTTCATGTCAAGGTATATATTTATATACATCATGTTAGGGTGACGACCCTATTCCAGGTTAGCGTACTAGGGGAGGGGAAGTCATGAGCCCTATGAACCTAGGCCCCATCATGGGTCCCTGCTGTGGTCAGGGAATGGGTTTGCCGGTAGTTTTATATACGATTGCCGGTGATATGCTAAAATCATGTTTCATGGGTGTTCATCGTATGTCGCTTAGAAGGCCTACGAGTGGCACGTTCCAGGTTTCCACGTAGTCAACTGTAGGGACTACGAACTATGAATTAAGCATAATGAACCGAGAGAGTTCGTAAGGGGTCTCGATAGGACTCACTGAGACAAGTTGTCTCACCCTTCATATTTTGTGGTTTTTCAGAGGTGCAGGAAAAGCTGAAGGCGATGAGGCGCGGTCATGGAGCTAACTAGAGGAGATGTGGATGTTTCTTTTGTTATGTCATGTATTTCCTTTTCATTGTCATAGTATGTTCGATTGTACGACTTACTTGTTAAAGTTGTAAATCGTTTCCGCTACTTTCTATTTTGGTATTGAACACTAGACTGAGATGTTGTAAGGAACGAAGTTCAAGTGTTTAATTATGTTATGTTAAGTTATGTAACTCGTTTGATGATCTTTTCATCGAAAATTTTTAGTTGTGTTCAATATATGAAACAGGAAGTTACTCTGATGTATGCCAAGTGGTGCATTTCGGTATTTCTACAAGTTAGAAAATATCGGGGTGTTACACCAAACTAGAAGCGTTTGGTAATTGCAAGGACTTTTTTAAATTTTTTGAAATTGCAGGGACGAAACAAGATTTTTTGTATATTTGCAGGGACCAAATGTACCTTTAAGCCTACAATTTATATCTGTTTACAAAAAAAATATTATTCTTATTATTATAATTTGTAAAAACCTAAATTAAGTGAATAAATATATTTACCAACTATAATAGTTTAGATGAATTCAAAATATTACAATACATGTCTTTCCCTTATTTATCAAAATTAATATATTTTTTAAATAAGAAATAATTATATGACCTTTAAAATTCTTTTTTATGTAACAATTATGCATTAAAAGGGAGGAGTTTCACATTCATATGAATTATTTCTTTAGTTGACAACAAAATCACAAGTTAGTACAAAATGAGTGGAATAGGTAGAGTTTTAATCATTTATAACAAGAAATGACTATTTAAAGGAGACAATTTTGGATGGTGAGGGGAGAGGTTTTGACAAATATATTCATGAAGAAAAACAATAAGTAGAAGAAAAGAGAGAGTTTCGCGAGAAGATGTAGAATGCACAAAAAGGGTAAAAGGTTTCATTTTCTTGACAGCTTTGAAGCGGACAAAGAGGCAGAAAGATAAATTTGGATAAGTTAGTGAATTATGCAATGGAGACAACAATTTTTTGTAGAGTTATAAGCAATCGAGAAATCATGTAAATTTTAATATTGTTCTTTAGAAAAATGTTTAATTTTAATAGTGTTTGTGAAATTGTATGATATGCTATATTTCAATGATTTGCTTATGTTCATCGAGTATTCATTACCTTTGGTGTCACTTCTAAGAAGAAGACTACCTTAAGTGCCACTTTTAGGAAGCTTCCTCTCTATATCATCACAAAAATGGAAGAAACAAGAAAAACATCATTTTCTTCAACTATTATCATATTTATGTAAGTTGCAAAATTCACTCAAATAAAAAAGTATGTGCTAATTAATCTCATAATAATATAGGGCATTTTGATGCATTTGTGAAGTACACCGCTCCCTTAAAACTAATGCTTACATAATAGTATTCTATTTAATGTTTTTCTTTACAAATACACACCTATGATTTATTTTCTGAAAAAATACTTAAAATATGACTAAATATACCTTAATTAAAAAGTTTATGTTATTTCAAGTATCATATTAAATCAAGAAAAAATCAAGTATCATAATAAGGGGAATTTAGCCACTTTATATAACAACCACAATACAAAAATTCAACCCATTTCTATTTTTTGATGAATTGGTGCAATAATGATAGTTTGTGTAAAGATTGACATAAAATATTATTATCTCATGATTTTGTCTGTGTACGAATTCCTTTATCTGCTGTTTTTTTATTTATTTCTTTGGGTACCTTAATGTGATTATATATATATATATATATATATATAATACTTATCATTATCTTTGATGTAATCTAATATTTATTTATAATTCACACATAAGGAAGACTTCGATTTTAACTCTCCTCATTATATTTATCTATATTTATATTTAATTATAATTTTTATATAAATGAGATTTTAACAATTATGCATTAAAAGGGAGGAGTTTCACATTCATATGAATATTTCTATTAATTGACACAAAACTTATGAGGTGACATTTTTTTATTGTTTTTTTTTTCAATTTTTAAAAACACGCATGTGTGTGTCTATATATATATATATATATATATATATATATATATATATATATATATATATATATATATATATAGAGAGAGAGAGAGAGAGAGAGAGAGAGAGAGAGAGAGAGAGGGGGGGGGGGGAGAGGGAGAGGGAGAGGGAGAGGGAGAGAGAGAGAGAGCAATCTATCTATATATCTATCTATACTATATACAAATGAGAGTTGTTCAAATTTATTTGTTCACAGGTGTCAACGTATCAGTGCGCCACGCAATATGCCATGTAATTCTCAAATTGATGACGTAAGCTGCCATGCATATCTCCATTAATGAGCCCATTCAAAATTCCTTAAATTCACATTCAAACCAAAAATCGTTTATGGTAATTAATAAATTCTATTATTATATAAAATAAACTGTCTTAATTATGGAAAAAGCGTTTGGAAAGAAAATTCAAAACTTCCAAATCGGTTGCATAAAATTCGTATAGAATCATTGCTATTGGAAGAATATCCCTTTCATGGCCCTTTTTGGAAAAATGGAATGAACAATCAACTTTGCAACAATCAATATTTGCATCACACTTAATTTTATGGGTCAATAAAACATAATCAATCTTATTTTATAATATAACAATTACAATACGTGTTAAACCAAAGAATATCATAAATTATTGATAAAAAAAGAATATTATAAATTGGTCTTTCAAAAAAATATTGGTTTAATATTTTTGAAATCAATTACCAATTCAATAGCAATTTGAAATATCATACTACTCAAACTACAATAACCACTATAGTTACATCACGTTAAATACCTTTGAGATTCTGGAGTACTCAAACTCAAGTCCTAAAATATCATATGCCCATTAACTACAGCCACTAATACGTTTCCTTTTCACAATTACAAGATTTGTGGAAGCATTTTATTATCTGCTCTCACAAAGATCAAATTTGAATAATTATAATTAATGTATCATTCATGATATTTTCTATATAAACTATGTCATATATTCATTGTTCAATCTCAACACCATTTACGCACAGATTACAGAAGATCAGAGGAGAGGAGAAGAGAGGATTAGGGTTCGTGGTGGTTCTCTCTAATCGCCACACCCACACACGCCTCTCACAACACACACAGCGCACACTCATGGAATGTGAAGAGCACGTGACTCTGATAGTCACTCACACAAACACGGAGTAAAAATAACACTACAAGAATATTTGTATTATGTACATGTTAAAATCATTGTTCTTTTGTTGCAAAGTGGACAAAAGTACAATGCCTTGCATAATCATAGAATGATCAAACAATTGTTACTTCCATTTAGTTTCTTTAAAAATTACTCATATTTGTATATGATTGTTCAGTTTTCAACGAAATAGAAGATCCATATTCTTAACAACTATATTGACAGGTGTTAAATGATTAAAAGATTTTGAGAAAGTTAATATCCCCCTGCCAGGCAAGGCATCCATTTATTTTTCTGATACATCCATCTCAAGGTACTTAAGGGCACGAAATTGAATTGTCAAGAAGGCATCAAAATTGTTGAAGCAAACCCTGAAATGGAAATAATACAAACCAGAAGAGAACCGTTGGGTAAATAGTTGTCTGCCTTTCTTCATTTATTTTGATTTGACTTTTGAATCTTGATACATAGTAGGACTGTACATTGTTCAGTTCATACGACGAACTGAACCAATTCAAATGGTTCACATAAACTGAACCAATTCAAACGAGTCACATAAACTGAACCAAATTGCGTTAATGGTTGTGCGAATCGAACTGAACTGTGTTAAGGGTTTGGTTCACAGGTTTTAATCACAGCACCGATGTTTTGGAGCTTCACTATTACATTTTTACCATTTCATCTCATACTTTTTCTTACCTTTTCCATTTGAATCAAAGCTTTCCTTATCTTGAATGGAGACACGTCCTCCTAACAAACATTATGTTTGGCACTTTCAGATGTTGCCCAGTGGATTCGAAGCTTACTCATGTGCTTCACACCCCAAGTGTATATGAATGCCTCTTGGATCTTAGATGTATGCATTATCCGTTTTCAAAGGATATCTATCAATCAATCACCAAATCTCATATTTCATCTCATTTGATTGTTGATTTTTGGTATCCTTCATTTCCCTCTCTACTACCTTGATCCTTAGTGTGTTTTTGCATTTGTTCATTCGCATCATCATCATCATTATTCAATCATTGTTCAGAAAGCATAAAAGCTTTTCCATGTTCTTTCTGCAGCTAATTGCTTAACTGATATGGTGAAGAGAAAGTTAATCAGCATTTTTGAGGCAAGGGCAAAGATGTTGGGGATTTTCAAAGAGAAGTTGGTTAATGCACTAAACTGATTGGTTCACAGTCCAACTACTTTGAATTCATACACTAAGCCTAATATGACCATGATATTCATCAACATACCCTCTATTCATCAGTGGTATGCTGGATTGCTTGAATTGAGCCTTATAAATATATTTATAAAAGAAAATCACATAGTAGTTAAAGGATAAATTTTTATGTAGCTTTCCAAATTTCATGGCTACACATAATATAGCCATGATATTGTTAGCCTAATATATAGGCCATTTACATGATTTTCATTTAGACTAGAAGTATGATATGTTCTTTATGTTTGTCCCTCTCTCATGTGCATGACATCTAATACTTTAAAAATTTTATCTTTTGAGATACAATGAGCAAAAGTGTCACTGATCAACATGATCTTCTTTTCCTTAAGATCCACGTGTAGTACCTGTTTTACTTAATTATTGCATCATCTAATTACTTTCCAACGAGAAAGTCCCTTATTGAAAAGACCAGATCCATTTGGCGGTGATGGAAATTTGGACGAGTTTGTTCTCAACCATGCGAAGATCGAAAAAGACTAAATAGTTTGATATCGTAGTTATTATTTCCTGGATGATCCTCATGTTTGTCATTTTGTTGAACGATTGTGGTATTATTTAAGTCAAATAGTTTGCTATTTGTTCATTGTTCTTCTTTTGTGTTGTGTAATTCGAACAAAATTACTATTACTTCATCTTATTCTAATAAATAAATATGGTGATGGAGTCATAGCTTTTTAAGAACACGGGCCAAAGATTTTAATCGCGAAGAAGTATTCTTCTTTACCAACACTATGAAACAGGATAACAATAAAGATTCTCGATGATGCAACTTAGCTGAAACATCCGCCCATCTTCCGGTTGTGTTTTAATATCTTATTATTATTATTATTATTATTATTATTATTATTATTATTATTATAGAAACTGTCAATATTTACATATTACTTTTTCTGTGATTTAATAAAACACAATAGAAATTCAGAAATAAATTTTGAAAATTGTGATTTATAGAGATTTTTTATCTAGGGAAATTTTAGTATTTTTAACATATTAATTTTAAATGTACAAAATGGATGCTAAAAGTATAACTCAAGGATAAACTCTTGGCGTATTAATAAAAATAATTAAATATATACGATGCTTATCACAAGACTACAATTACATGGTAAAAAAATTATCAAATATTTTGTTATTATAATTTTCTTTTGGTAATGTATATATAATTCAGATGAAATTTTACAAGACTTCATAATATTTTACATAAAAACATTGATATTTATATATAAATTATTATACTTTAATATAACTCATGATTGAAATAAATCAGACATTATATAAGTTTTTATATTTTTTGTAAATAATATATATGCTTAAATACCATTTTGGTCCCTGCAATTATACTGAATATCCATTTTAGTCCCTGTAAAAATATTTCTTTTAAAATAGTTCCTGCAAATATATTTTTTATCTCTTTTGGTCTCTACTATGATTTTTATACTGATTTGGCATATTTTAGCGGATGTGGCAGGGACCAAAACAAATAAAAAAATAATATTTGCAGGGACCAAAACAGATAAAAAAATATTTGTAGGGACCAAAATAGATAAAAAATATGCCAAAATCAATATAAAAATCATAGCAGGGACCAAAACAGATAAAAAAAATATTTGCAGGGACTATTTTAAAAGAAATATTTTTACAGGGACTAAAACGGATATTCAGTGTAATACCTAATATTGAATTGAGTCAATCATACTAATACAATGGTAACTATGAATATAAAGAGTCAAAACTTTAAAAATATTAGACATGCATCGAATATATTTTCACTATACATATAATTTACTAAAAAGACGATGTATACTCGTGCAGAGCACGGGTAATAGACACTAGCCCTTCCCATATGTGACTTTTTTGAAAATATTGTAGTCAAGTTTGTATGTATCGCATGAATGACACATTCGAAATTAAAATTATTGAAAAGATACTGATATGTATTTTCAAAATTTTGTGACATCTTGGGTTATATTACTAATCATTTATGCAAAAATTTTAATAGTTTATATAATTAAATAAATTAGTACCGAATCACAGGTTACTTTTTGTGTTCCGCTAAGTTAATATAAAAATGTTTAACCTTTTTTTACCTAATCAAACTTTAAATAAATACAATAAGTATATATACAAAAATATCATTCATCACTTTGGTAAAAAAACATAATTAGTCAACTCAAAGTATTTAAACGAGTATATATATATATATACATACATACATATATATATATATATATATATATATATATATAGAGAGAGAGAGAGAGAGAGAGAGAGAGAGAGAAATTTAAAAATAAATATTATACTAAAATTAAATTCAACAAAGAAAATGTCGACCCGTGCAGCGCACGGGTCATACACACTAGTCTATATATATATGTAAAGGAGACCCCAATGGAGCCTCCGCAATTTTTCTCATAATTAAAATTTATCTATTATAATATTTATTTAAAATTTACACATAAATAAGACTTTAATTCTAATGAAAGAACATAATTGCCACTAATTTATTAAAAGATTCTCTTAGTGGAATATTAAATAATAATAAAAACTAACAATATGTTTATATATAATATAATATAATATAATATAATTTATCTATATCTATATATATATATATATAAGAAGCTTGACTCTTGAATTGTGAGTTTTTTTCCCTTTTTCTCCTTTATATATATATATATATTATTTTAATTGTTAGTATATATATATTAGTTTTTATATTCCTTATGTGTCAATTATAATAAATAACTACGTTTTATTTGATTAATAATAATGATAAGTATTATATATATATATATCTATATATATATATATATATTAGTTTTTATATTCCTTATGTGTCAATTATAATAAATAACTACATTTTATTAGATTAATAATAATGAAAACTAATATATATATATATATATATATATATTAGATGACATTAATGGTAACCAAAAATATAAAAAAACATTGTAGTAGATGAAGGGTTTTATACACAAACAACTTCATGAAATAAAAATATTTTATGCCAATGATTACAATAAATAAAAGTTAGATATAATATTAAACACGTTTCATACTTTTTATTTAAAACCAGCATTATAATTTAGTTTTAAAAAAGCAAATATTATTAAACTAATTCAAAATTAATGTCATCATTTTTTAATTTACTTATTATCAAAAAATTTAAATAAATTTAATTTACACACACACAAACATATTTATATATTAGTTATTATATAATTTAGTGATAAAACCTACAAATAAATATATTAGTACATTTATTAAAATTTATCAATCGACTCAATATTTGTTGAAATCTTCCAATCTAGGTACATATTTTTTTAAAAAAATCTGTAAACAAAATAAAGATTATTTTTTGTATAATTAAGTTAGTTGACCTTTAAAATTCTTTTTTATGTAACAATTATGCATTGAAAGTGAGAGGTTTCATATTCAGATGAATTACTCCTTTAATTGACAATAAACTAATGAGTTACTATAATATGAGTGGAAAAGATAGAGTTTTAATCATTTATAGCAAAAATTAACTATTTAAAGGAGACAATTTTGGATGGTGAGGGGAGGGGTTTTGACAAAAATGTTCATATTGAAAAACAAAGAGCAGAAGAAATGAGCGAGTTTCCTGAGAAGAGATAGAATGCACAAAAAGGGTCAAGGATTTCATGTTATTGGCAGTTTTGAAGTAAACAAAGAGGCAAAGGAAAATATGGATCAGTTAGTGAATCATGCAATAGAAATAACGATTATTTGTAAAGTAATAAGCTTTGAGAGAAGTCATGTATATTTTATTATTGTTCTTAGAAAAATGTTTTATTTAATAGTTTTGGTGAATTTGTATGATGTGTAGGATTTAATTATGTCCCTTGAAGAAGAGCTTTTTTTTGTCACTTAATAGATAGTGCATTAGTTTGTCTTTACACCGAGTGCACAAATCAAACACGGTGTATATAACTTTTAGTATCTTTCTTATGAAGGAGTCACATTAGGTCTCACATATAGGAAGCTCACCCTCTATATCATAAAAAGGCAAAAAAAAACCAAGAAAAACATCATTTTATGAGATTTTTTGAATTTATATTTGTATTAAATATCAACTTTTTTCTTCTATTCATTAGGCTATAAGGGAGATGTTCCTCCATTTTTTAATTATATTAAATTTAATATCAACTTTCTTCTCTTATTTCTTAATCTACATTCTTATTTTATGAGATCCAGTTTTTCTTTATTTTTTCTTTTTGATTTTATGTGAAATTAAGTATTAGATATCAATTTATTCATTATTATTCATTCTAAATTCATGAGATGAATTTTTTGCTTATTTCTTTTTTGTTTTCACAAATTTTCTACATAAATAAACTTACTTAGTGATTTTAATTTATTACTTTTGATCATGATACTGATGTGCTAAATGCTATAAAGGAATGGTGATAGAGCTCTAACACCAAACTTGCCTACAAGACTTCAATAGCACTACATCAACCTTCAGAGTATTTAATTGTATCCCAACCTTTTTTCCTTGATTAGTTGGTGATCTTACTACTTATTTCAAATATTCTTTTTATAGGACAATTTAAATGAAACTTCTTACACTAAAGATATGGATCTTTGTGGGGTTGTAAATCCGTAATGAAAATTTAATGGGGTCAAGTGTTTAGGCATCATCAACTAAAATATTTCTTTGGTGGTTTGTATGTATTAACAATACTCATGGTATTGTGACCAACAAACAATACTCATGGTATTTATTATCTTAGGCATCCCTAGAATAAATCTATCATAGACACATAAGAGTCATAGTTTATGGGTTTGTAGAATTTGCTCAAGCAGTATAATGTAGTTGTTTTTTTTTATAACCTTAAGATGTCGTCTAAATGTAATTATATATTTCAATTCTATGTATTAATTTTTTTATAGAGCACCCTCAAAAGGATCTTCTATTTTTCTAATGAGTTTTTATCTTTCAATTCTGTGTATCATATCTCTCGATTCGATGAACGTAAATTGTACATTGTTTTTAATATTGAAGTTTTCTTAACTAACATTTCTATTTGCTTCCTCTTTTTACGATTCTATTGGATTTCTTTAATTATCGATTTATTAATTTTTATTAACCTATTAAATAATATCGTTAAATTGAGCTGTTTCCACCGTTCCATTTACTTCAATTAGCCAAATAAATGAATTGCTACGATAATTATAAAATAATATATGAAATATTATAACAACCCGTGCAACGCACGGGTATTCCCCTAGTTATTTGTAATAGAGAGAACAATTATTTGTAAAGCTGTAGGTATTGAAAAATGATGTACGTTTTAATACTGTTCTTACAAGTTATAGGCATTAAGAAATCATAAATTCCTTGTCATATTATTATAAAAACTAAAAATAAAGAACATATTTTTTTGATTATTTTCTTCTTATAACTTTATATTAAATTAAATTTATTTAATTAAACTTTTATTTTAAATTTAATTTAATTTATTGTTTTACTTTGAATTTATGGATTATTAATTGGTGAAAAAGATCAATGAAATAATAATAAAGATGAGTATATTTTTATTTCCGATGAGATATGTTTTACTCATCAGCCTCTACTATTAAAATGTATGCCCGTAAATTCAACATATTAAAAAAAGAATACACTATATAAGAGTTTTTCTTAAAATAAGTAATTTTTGAATATTAAAAAAATACAAAAATATATTTATGTAATATATACTGTATTTTTAGAACACATAATTTATATTAACAACTTATATATCTTTATATAAAATATCCATAAATTTAAAAAAAAATTATAGTAGCCCGTGCAACGCACGGGTATTCCCCTAGTATTTAAGGTAAATGAAAGTATAGCACGTGATAGCTAAAAAAAGTTTATGGTATTTGTGAGAGTTGGATAAACAAAAAAAAAGTGGTTGATACTTATTATTGATTTGACATCAATGTGTTGAATACAAAGTTTTCAAACTTGGAAGATGATAGTGACATGGAAAAATGTTTTGCATCTTCATTTAATATATACTAGCCTCGAGTCCGTCAAGTTATACACATATTTGCTCATATCCAATAAGAGAGATAATCATTTTCTTGAGAAAACTAAAGTTTTTCAAACAAAACCATCGTTAGTTTGATTGAGCTTGAGCCATCAACAAAATATTTCGGTCTGTCCGGCCAAGTTGTCGAGTCATTGTGTCATTGACACCAAGTATTGTCAATTAGTTCTAACTGTTGTCTATGATTGTAGTGATTAGTTGAGATGGCTGGAAGGAACGATGCTGCTATTGCTGCTATGGCTCAGGTTGTGGAGGGTCAACTTAATGCTGGTGAGAATGCTGGGTCTTGGAGTTTGGCTACCTTTCAGAGAGAAAATCCGCCTACCTTCAAGGGCAAGTATGATCCCGATGGGGCTTTAGCTTGGTTGAAAGAGATGGAGAGGATCTTTCGTGTGATGGACTGCACTCGGCACAGAAGGTCCGTTATGGTACGCATATGCTGGCAAGAGGACTAGTGGGGGAGATGCTCCTGCTAGCATCGTATGTTACAAATGTGGCAAAGCTGGTCACAAGAGTAACGTGTGCAAGGCTGAAGTGAAGAAGTGTTACCGTTGTGGCAAAGAGGGTCATGTGGTGGCTGAGTGTGAGCGTAAAGAAGTGGTCTGCTACAACTGTGGTGAAGGAGGGCACATTAGTACTCAGTGTCCGAAGCCGAAGAAGGAAAGGTCCAGTGGAAAAGTGTTCGCTTTAGCAGGTGAGGAGCCTACTGAAGATGATGGACTCATTAGAGGTACGTGCTTCATTAATGGTACTCCTTTAAAGTCTATTGTTGATACTGGTGCTACACATTGCTTTATTGCTGCTGATTGTTGTAAGAAGTTGGGTCTTGTATTGTCTGCCATGAATGGAGAGATGGTTGTCGACACTCCAGCTAAGGGGTCGGTAACTACCTCTCTAGTGTGTTCTCAGTGTCCCTTGTCAATCTTCGACAGAAACTTTGTTGTGGATTTTGTTTGCTTGCCGTTGAGCGGATTGGATGTAATCTTGGGAATGAACTGGTTAGAGCATAACCATGTTCATATTAATTGTCGTAGCAAGTCGGTGAGTTTTGAAGAGGAGAAGTCTGGTCTGTTATCCGCTAGTCAGTTGCGGAAGTTGATGAAGGAAGGAGTTCAGTTGTTCTCATTGATGGCATCGTTGTCTGTTGAGAATCAAGCTACCATTGAAGAGTTGCAGGTGGTGCACGAATTTCCTGATGTTTTCCCTGATGAGATTCCAAGTGTACCGCCAGAGAGGGAAGTCGAGTTCTCTATTGATCTTGTACCTGGTACCAAGCCTGTTTCTATGGCACCGTACAGGATGTCCGCGTCTGAATTGTCTGAGTTGAAGAAGCAACTGGAGGATCTGCTCGAGAAAAAGTTTGTGAGGCCAAGTGTATCGCCGTGGGGAGCTCCTGTGCTGTTGGTTAAGAAAAAAAATGATAGTATGAGGCTCTGTGTGGATTATCGGCAGTTGAATAAAGTAACAATTAAGAACAAGTATCCACTTCCGAGGATAGACGATTTGATGGATCAGTTAGTGGGTGCTCAAGTATTCAGTAAGATTGATTTGAGGTGTTTAGTGACCATAAGAGTTTGAAATATTTGTTTGACCAAAAGGAGTTGAATATGAGGCAGCGACGATGGTTGGAGTTGTTGAAGGACTATGATTTCGGTTTGAACTATCACCCAGGCAAAGCTAATGTCGTGGCTGATGCTTTGAGCCGGAAGACTTTGCATATGTCGGCAATGATGGTTAAGGAGTTAGAGCTGATTGAAGAGTTCAGGGATATGGGCCTGGTTTGTGAAGTGACACCTCAGAGTGTTAAGTTAGGAATGTTGAAGATTGGTAATGAGTTTCTGAACAGCATCAGAGAAGCCCAGAAATCAGATGTTAAGCTGGTAGACTTGATGGTTGAGAATGATCAATCAAAGAATGAGTATTTCAGATTGGATTCTCAAGATGTGTTGAGGTTCCGTGATAGGATTTGTGTTCCTGATGATGCAGACATGAAGAGAACCATTCTCGAAGAAAGTCACAGAAGTAAGTTAAGTATTCATCCGGGAGCTACGAAGATGTATCAAGACCTGAAGAAGTTGTTTTGGTGGCCTGGTATGAAGCGAGATGTGGCACAGTTCGTTTATGCATGTTTGACTTGCCAGAAGTCAAAGGTTGAACATCAGAAGCCTGCTGGGTTGATGCAACCGTTAGAAATTCCAGAGTGGAAATGGGATAGCATCTCGATGGATTTTGTAACGGGATTGCCTAATACTGCGAAAGGGTATGATGCAATTTGGGTGATTGTTGACAGGTTAACGAAATCGTCTCATTTTGTTCCTATCAGCATCACGTATCCGGTGTCGAAGTTGGCCGAGATCTATATCCGGGAGATTGTGAAGCTTCATGGAGTTCCTAAGAGTATTGTTTCGGATAGAGATCCGAGGTTCACTTCAGATTTCTGGAAGAGTTTGCAAGAGAAGTTGGGGTCTAAGTTGAGGTTGAGTTCGGCATATCATCCTCAAACCGATGGTCAGTCAGAAAGGACAATTCAGTCGTTAGAAGATTTGTTGAGGGCTTGTGTTTTGGAACAAGGAGGTTCGTGGGATTCCTACCTTCCATTGATAGAGTTCACGTATAACAACAGTTACCATTCTAGTATTGGGATGGCACCTTTTGAAGCATTATATGGTCGGAAGTGTAGAACCCCGCTGTGTTGGTATGAGTCTGGTGAGAGTGTGGTGCTTGGGCCGGAGATTGTTCGAGAGACAACTGAAAAGGTGATGTTGATCCGTGAGAAGATGAAGGCTTCGCAGAGTCGACAGAAGAGTTATCAAGACAAGCGGAGGAAAGATTTAGAATTTCAGGCGAGTGAGCATGTATTTTTGAGAGTCACTCCGGTGACCGGTGTTGGACGTGCTTTGAAGTCGAAGAAGCTCACTCCTCGTCTTATTGGTCCTTATCAGATTTCAGAAAGAGTCGGGAATGTTGTTTATAGAGTGGCTTTACCGCCTAACCTTTCGAATTTGCATGACGTGTTTCATGTGTCGCAACTTCGGAAGTATATTTCAGATCCATCTCATGTGGTCCGCATGGATGATGTGGAGGTACGGGATAATCTCACGGTGGAGACGATGCCTGTACGGATTGAAGGTCATGAAGTGAAAGTTTTAAGAGGCAAGGAGATTGCGTTGGTGAAAGTAGTCTGGCTAGGAGCTGTTGGAGGGAGCATGACGTGGGAGCTGGAGAGCAAGATGCGGGAGTCCTATCCCGAGCTGTTTGAATCAGGTAAATTTCGAGGACGAAATATTCTAAGTGGGGGAGAGTTGTAACGCCCAAATATTTAATTAATTATTTCAATTAAATATTTAGGTATGTTATTGGTGTAGTCGTATTAAAATATTAAAATGGTGTTTTAATTAACTTAGGGCGTGTTGATTAGGAATTGGGCTAAGCTGTGGGGAAAAGCCTGTGATCCAAAAGCCCACTAGCTAGGCGCATAGGTGAAGTGCCTAGGCTAGGGTTTTGCCTCACTTTCGCTTTTGTTTGAGAAAAGGAGAGAGAGGAGTGCGAAGAGAGAAGAGGGCGCGACGCTAGCAAGGAGAGGAGAAGGAGAGGAGCTCTGTTGTTGTGGTTCTTTGGTGTCTACGGTCAAGAGAGTCTTGTCTTCGGCAAATCTAAGGTAAGGGTGGGTTCTATCCTTATAATAGGGTTTATGATGGGGTTATGTAGGGGTAGGACCTATGTTGTTTCCCTTGATCTTGTTGGTGTTGAATTGTTGACGTTACTATGTATTCATGGTGTTTGAAATTGGTGCTTGATGATTGATTATGGCGAATTTTTGGTGTTTGGATGTTATTTGGTGCGATTTGGTGTTGTGGTGGGTTGCTGGAAACGGCGCCCTGCCCCTGGGCGCCGTGGCTGTGTCCTGGTTGTTCCCTGCTGGAGGCGCCCTACTGCTGGGCGTCAAGCCAGTGTTGCTGGTGTTGCGGATTCTGGCGCCCTAGGCGCCCAATCATGGTGTCCCTACTTTGTTGTTGCTGGATGTGGCGCCCTAGGCGCCCACTGATGTTGTCTAGGTTGCTGGAGCTAGCGCCCTAGGCACCCAGTGTGTATTTGAGTTGTAGGGGATGGCGCCCTAGGCGCCCAGTGGTGAATGGTGCGTGTCTGTGTTGCTGTGAAGGGCGCCCTAGGCGCCCAGTGGTGTCCTGTGTTGCTTCTGGATGTTGTTGTGTTGTGCTAGAACTTTCTGTGTTGCTGTCTCCCTCCTGGGCGCCATGGGCGCCGTGTCTGATGTTTCTGTCTTGGCGCAGGGGCGCCATGGGTGCTGTGTTGCGCTCTGTGTTGCTCCTGGGAGCCAAATTCTGTGATGTTGTGTTTGTGCCACTGTGTTGCCAGGCGCCCTGTTGCTGGGCGCCAAGCCTGGTGTTGCCTCTGCTGTCTCAGGTGCCCTGTTGCTGGGCGCCAAGCCTGATGTTGTGGTTGTTGTCTCAGGCGCCCTGTTGCTGGGCGCCAAGTATGATGTTGCTGTTCTGGTCTCAGGCGCCCTGTTGCTGGGCGCCAAGTCTGGTGTTGCCTCTGCTGTCTCAGGCGCCCTGTTGTTGGGCGCCAAGCCTGATGTTGTGGTTGTTGTCTCAGGCGCCATGTTGCTGGGTGCCAAGTATGATGTTGCTGTTCTGGTCTCAGGCGCCCTGCTCGTGGGCGCCAAGTCTGCTGTGTTGCCTGTTGGGTCAGGCGCCCTACTGCTGGGCGCCAAGTCTGTTCCTGGTGATGTGGTGCTAGGCGCCCTGCTCCTGGGCGCCATTTTCTGTGTTGCTGCTAGGCGCCAAGTACAATTCTGTTGTCATGGTGTTAGGCGCCCTGCTGCTGGGCGCCAGTTCTGCTGTTGCCACAGTTGTCCTAGGCGCCCTGTTGCTGGGCGCCATGTCTGATGTTGCTGCTGTTTCCCAAGGCGCCCTGTTGCTGGGCGCCATTTTCTGTTTTGTTGTCACCGTCTAAGGCGCACTGCTGCTGGGCGCCAGATCCTGTGTTGCTGGTGTTGCCTGTGGCGCCCTGTTGCTGGGCGCCAGTTCCTGTGCTGTTGTTGCCGCCCTGTTGCTGGGCGCCAGTTTTGTTGTGGTTGTTTCTGCTGTTGGCGCCCTGTTGCTGGGCGCCAGTTTCTGTGGTGGCTGTTTCTGCTGTTGGCGCCCTGCTGCTGGGCGCCAGTTCTTGTCATGTTGCTGTGGTGTAAATTGGTGTCTCAGGTGTCGGGGTATGATTATTGTTATAGGTGTTGGTGTCATTGTTGATTATTGGTGATGATATGACAGGTGATGACATAAAAATGTGATGTGCCTATTTTTATGGGCTAAGGTGACAGGTGATGGGTCTATGACCACTTGGTGATATTGGTGATGTTATATTAATTAAACGTCTGTTGTGTGTTGATTGTCTGGTGCATTGTCCATGGTGTCACATATGTTGCATATGCATTATTTTGGTGATGTTGGCTTCGGCCGTTGGAAACATAAAGGACTGATTTGGGACAGAAAAGGATTTATGTGTCCAAAATTTAAAACATAAAGGACTGATTTGGGACAAAAAAAAAGATAAAGGACCAAATCGTTACTTTAAATAAAGATAAGGGACCCCAGGAGCACTTTAGCCTAAAAAATAGTAAACAATGGAATTTGGGATTTTGAGCCCGACGTCCCTTCTTCCGGGACAATTAGATAAGATTTTTCGAAAACTGGTTTTTAGTCTAGAACCCTAAAACTGAGTAGCCCCCTGTAACGACACTTTTCATCAACGGTGGGAAGATCTTGACCGTTTATTAGTGTCGGCAAGATCTTGACAGTTGAAACTGCGTGCTGCACTATGCATTTTGCACTCTGCACTATGCACTTTGTAATGTGCTACTAATACAATAAATACAGTTAGTTCCATATTTCTATTTAGCGGATATTTTTTTTTTCAACAAAAATTTTATAATTAATTTAGAACTAAAAATATTATTTTTTTTTTTGACAGCAAAAATATTAATTATTTAAATTAATTAAATTAATTAATATAACTTAATTTAAATTAATATAAAAAAATATAAAAACACAGTTCAGAAGTCTCTCCCACAGGGGGCTACTTCTGAACTACAAAAGTAAAAAAAAATTAAATTTTCAGTTCAGAAGTCGTTTTAGTGGGGGGCGACTTCTACACTAAATTTTGGATGTGTTCTAGTTTGGTAAATAATCTAAAATGCGTGTTATTTTTGTATATAATTTTTTTTTGATCTATAGTGGTTTTTTTCCCAAAATCAAAAGAAGGTTATGCAATATTTTTTTAGATTTTTTGGAGATTATGAAAAATTCGATAATCCATAAAAAACAGTAAACGATGGAATTTGGGATTTTGAGCCCTGAAGTCTCATGAGAAGTCCATTCTAAGGGAGTAATGAGCCCTGATTTTTTCTCGATTTTCTAGATGTGGTTTAGGGACAATTGGTGTAGGTTGCCTGAAAACCTGTTTTTTTTGCCTAGATTATCTAGCCAGTGTATAACATCGTCACGTGTAACGAATATCTACACACTGAACAGAACCAAAAGATAACTGATATCCATATCTATTTTATTTTTTAAAAAAACTTATTATAATTTTTTAACAAATTTATCTATTTTATATTGAAAAATGGATTTGTTTATTTAATAGATAAGTCTTGTTTTAAAAAAAAATGTAAAATGGATTTTTATATTTTTAGGGTAAATCCGTTTTACATATTTTAATACCAGATTTATCTAATTTTTGGATAAATCCATTTTGAAAAAAAAAATTGAAAACAGATTTATAGTTAAATCTGTTTTGAAAATTGCAAAAAGAATTTGTCTATTTAATTGAAAATTGTAATTTTCAAAATCGGATTTAGCTATAAATCCGTATTCAATTTTGTTTGCGAAATGGATTTATCCTAAAAACAGGTAAATCCATTTTAGATTTTTTAAGAGGTAAAATGGGAATAAATGATTTTTGTGGTGCTACAAAAAACGTGATCCTTTAGGCATGCATGTTTTAGTGAGATGATAATTAATCTAAAAGGGTTAGGCAGGCATGTTTTAAGGAAAATTTAAAAGGGTTAGGCGGGCAATTTTTTTCCCACATTTATTTAAATTTGTAATTTTAGGGGGTGCTTGTAGAGTGAGAGAGCAAATCAAATCTTTCACCGATGAATCACTAAAATTGACCATAGAATATTGTGTAAAATACTATGAGTTGTTAAGATTGAATCAATCAGTATTAAATCTCAACCACGGATGAATTTTAATACTATATCATACGATCATATATAATGGTTCATCAGTGATGAATTTGATTTGTTCTCTCACCTTAGAAGCACCTAATTTTAGGTTAATAATTATCATCCCAGCAACTGGTCTATTACAAATCAATAGCACCGCAAACTTTTATAGTTCTCACATAAC
Source organism: Astragalus membranaceus (assembly GCA_039519185.1). Lineage (NCBI taxonomy): Eukaryota > Viridiplantae > Streptophyta > Magnoliopsida > Fabales > Fabaceae > Astragalus > Astragalus membranaceus. The sequence goes on along the minus strand of CM076854.1, from coordinate 123,210,894 downwards.
TAAATGTTTTAAAGCTTATTATTAGGTGCACTAAACTAAGTCAAAAAAATGTAATACTAGTATATTAAGAGTGCGCCCAATAGCACTTGGATGAGATGGTTATACAAAAAAAAAGTATATTAAGAGTGGTGTTCGAATCTAGGTGTGAGCAATGATAGTATGTGTGCGTGGTGTTTATTTGTCATTTCATCCAAGTAGACAAAAAAGAGTGTTATTCCTCCATAAAAATATATTAAGAGTGTTAATCCTACTTTATGTTAGGGTTGTGATGTAAAATTTGCACCATTTATTTTTTCAATTTTGTTCAAAATACATACATTAAATTATTAAAGTATAACTTTTATACACACAAGCAAGGTCTTGTTGAAGTTTTTATATATAAAAAAGGTCTTCTTGAGAGGACGGATCCTATGTTGCGGTAGAATGGTCCTGCGCTAGTAGGGACCGTTGGATCTAGAGAGAGAAACTTGAAAAAACAAAATAAGTGAATAATCACATGAATATGTGCAGCTACCAACAATGATTGGTCCGAGCGGTAATTGGGTTTGGATGCCACCTCAAGGTCTCGAGTTCGAATCTTGAGTGTGGCAAAAACTCTGTTGGGAGAGGAGAACCATAGGGGCCAAAAAAGCAGAGTACTCGTGGCCAGCGAATTTTCCCGACATAGATTAGTCATTGGCGTGGATACTGCGCACTAATGACACATTAAAAAAAATGTGCAGCTTCATGAAAATGATCGTCTCAATAACTTAACAGTTTGCATTGATTGAATAATCACATGTTCTTAGAAGAGTTGAGAGACTTGTAATCTCATTTCATTAACCAATAAAAGATTACAATGGCTATTCATAAATATGGAGCTCCCAAACATCGAGTATTTTAACATAATGGCTAACTCATTGATTACATAGAACTAACTTATGAGCTTGATTTGCTAAAAGTTAAAAAGTAAAGGAGAAGATTAGATAACTCTTTTTTTTCGGACCATCGCTGGCTACCCACGGAGTGTCCTAACGGTTTCAACGAAAGACTAATCTCTACTCGTGCTTAGGATCAAATTTCGCACTGGGCAATACCGAGTTTGTCCACTGCGGGAATCGAACCCGGGAGCACCGGGTCGACCCCCCGTGTCCTAGGGTAGATTAAACCACTAGGCAACTCTTGTTGTCTTCTATAGGGATGGCAATGGGGCGGGGCGGGGGCGGAGGGTACCCCCCCGCTCCCCGTCCCCGCCACTGTGGAGTTCCCCCGTCCCCGTCCCCGATCCCCGATCCCCGCCGCGGGGACTTTTCCTCCCCCATCCCCGTCCCCGCGGATCCCCGCGATCCCCACGGATCCCCACGGGGACCCCATAAAACTTCAAAAATAGGCAAAAATGTGTAAAATTACAATAATAAAATTAATCATCATCTTAATACAAAAAATAGACAAAATTCCCTATTAATCATCATCATAATAAAGTTCCAAAATTACAATATTCCCCAGTTAATCATCATAATAATAAAGTTCCAAAATTACAATATTCCCCAGTTAATCATCATCATCATAATAATAAAGTTAATCATCTCCAAGTGCTTATGTCTCCAAGTGCTTAAGTCTCTACCTGCAAAATAATGACTAAATCAGCATTTCCTCACAAAAGTATCATAAAAGATTATGTATTGATCCAAAAGTATATCATTTACCTGATTTTCACAATCCTCATCCTCACCAACAGATTGAAATTGATACATTATCTTTGAAGTACCTAATAAATAAGAAATAGATTGACTTAAAAGAAATTATTTTGAATAAAAATAGAGAAAATTCAAAATAAAATATATTACCTTGCATTTCTTTACGTATCCAATCTTGGGTACACATCAAAGCCTCCAAAGTGTCTTCATGCAACTTACTACGTTGTGAACTTACAACACGACCACCAGTACTAAAAGCAGACTCTGAAGCAACTGTAGAGACAGGGATAGCTAAAATGTCTCTTGCAATTTTTTGCAATGTTGGGTACTTCAATCCATTTTTCTTCCACCAACCTAATATATCAAAAGCTTCTGAGTTTGTTACATTCAGCAAAACAGGCTCTTCAAAGTAGCTAGTTAATTCTGACTTCACATTAATAGTTGTGACATTTTCTTGCACAAATTTGATATAACTAGACTCCCAAGAATCTTGTGGTACTGATACACAAGCAACATTTGATGCACTAGAACCACTACTAGTACCACTAATAGTATGACGAACAGAACCATCCATTTTTTGATATTCATCAACCAAATCTTGACATAGTTTCATCACACGTTCCAACTCCTTGGGAGCATCACATCCATACATAAAAGGGAAGAAATAATTCAACAATGTCATTTTATACCTAGGATCCAAAATAGCCCCTATTGCCATCACTCCATTTATCATACTCCAATACTTGTCAAACTTCAATATCATACTTGAAGCCATACTTTGGATGATATCATTGCCACATGTTTGCCAAGCTCTTAAAGCCAATCTTATTTCACACACTTTTGGAAAGTAAATATTTGATGTTGGATATTGGGTAATGCAGAAGCAAGCATTAAGTAGGTGGAGTTCCACCTAGTTTTACAATCAAGTGCAAGCTTCTTCCCATAAACTAAGTTCAATTGATGACAAGTATCTCTAAATTTTTCCTCCCTCTTTGGTGTTGCAACCCAAAAAGAAACACTATCTCTAATGTTTTCAATAGATTTAGAAATTGATGACATACCATCTTTTACTATCAAATTCAATATATGAGCACAACAACGCATGTGAAATAAGTCTCCATTCAAAACAAATGAACCTAAATGAATCTAAGGAGCTTGCATTAGTGCTAGCATTATCAACAGTTAATGTTGACAACTTTCTATCAATATTCCAATCCATCAAACGGTTTAGTAAAACTTCACAAATATCATCAGCGGTATGTGGTGCAGGAACATAAATGAACCTAAAATAAATAATAATAATAATAATAATAATAATAATAATAATAATAATAATAATAATAATAATAATAAATATCATGTATAATCAATGTAATGAGCTGTAATAATAAAACAAGTTAAACATATTTACCCGATGATCTTATTTTGCAATGTCCAAGCATCATCAATGTAATGAGCCGTAACAGACATATATCCTTTATTCTGATTGCTAGTAGTCCACATGTCAGTAGTTATCGCAATCCGACTTCTATTCTTTGCAAGTAGCTTTATTTGTTTTGACCTCTCACTTTCATATAATTTGATTATATCATTCTTGATCGTATTGTGAGAAACTAATTTGAACAAAGGTTGAAGAGCATTGCTATACCTTCTAAAACCTATGTGGTCAACAATGCTAAGAGGATACTCATGCAATGCAATCATCCCTGCAAGCTCCTTTCTAGCAACATATTGATTAAATGTATAGTTTCCAACTATAAGTGATTCTGGCCTCTTTTGCGAGGAAGTTGCCGTTTGTTCCTCAACTTTTAAAATGGATTGCTTTATACTCCTCACAGTGCGACGTGGACATGTGCGATTGTGGTCATGTAAATGTGTGGTTCCTTGTTTAGTTTCACCAACAAGTTTCTTATCACAATACTTACATATAGCCTTCCATTTGTCACCTATCTTCTCCCTTCTGAAATGTTTCCAAGCTGCTGATTTTAGTCCTCTTTTGTTAGGACTAGAGGGCTCCACTTCTTCATCTTGTTCTCGGTCTTCCATATTCGTGTCATCCGGAGGATTTTCAGTTTGATGTGTCTCTCCCGGTGGAATTAAATTAGGTGCGGGTGAAACTTCAGTGGGACTATTAGATGCAATATCTTCAACCATTTTAAAATAGATCCTGCAATTCACAGAAGAAGAACAGAATAGAAGAGAACAGAATCAGAATCAGAAACATAACAGAATTAGAACAGAACAGAAATTTCAACACAATCAGAACAGAAGAAGCAAATCACAAACGCAGAAACGCAATCAGAACAGAAGAAGCAACGCACAGAAACGCACAATCAGAATAGAAGAAGCAACGCACAAAAACGCAGAAACGCACAATCACAAACGCAGAAACGCAAATCACAAATCGGAAATCACAAATCACAAACACAAACGCACAAACGCAATCAGAACAGAAGGAGCAAAATCGCAAACAAAATCACAATCACAAACAAATCACAATCACAAACGCACAGAAACGCACAATCAGAACAAAATCGCAACACAAACGCACAGAAACGCACAAACGCACAAAATCGCAACACAAACGCACAGAATCGCACAGAATCGCAACAAACGCACAGAATCGCACAGAATCGCAACAAACGGACAGAATCGCACAGAATCGAAACAAAATTGCAAGACAAAATCGCAACAAAATCGCAACACAAATCGCAGCAGAACAAAATCACAAACACAAACGCACAAATCATAGAAACGCAGAGAAACGTGAAGACAGAGAAATGTGGAGATAAAAAATTACCTGAATGAGAAGAAGAAGAAGACGACGGCAGCCGTGAAGGTGAGGGTGAGGGTGTGAGGCGGCAGAGGCGCAGAGCACTGAGAGTGAGGGTGAGGATGAGGCGGCAGCACTACTAACTAGGGTTCAACGAAGGAAGTGAAGTGAAGTGTTTTCTGAGAAGAAGTGAAGTGAAGTGTTACTGTTTCTACGAAGGAAAAAATGTTTACTTACTCAGTGTTAGCTACACTGTTTCTATTTTGAGATTTAAGGGTATTAATGGTAAAGTGCTCGGGGCGGGGAGATAGGTCCCCGTCCCCGTCCCCAAATTGGCCTCGGTGGGATTTTCTCCTCCATCCCCGTCCCCGCGGGGAAAAATTCCCCGCCCGCGCGGCCCCGTTCGGGCAATCTCCGCGGGGATCCCCACTCTATGGTGGAAAATGCCATCCCTAGTCTTCTATTTGATTTAAAAATTAATCATGATACTATTTTTTTTGGGTCCATCATGATACTAAACTCTAAATGGGGCAAACGACTAAACAAAAACATAAATTCTTGTCCCTCATTAAATCACGATACAATTTTTTGTCTCATCAAAAAGTTATCTAAAATACCAAAAAAAATATTATTTTTACTTCTTACTCAATAAATACTCTCTCTCTCTACCAACATGGTATAACACAAGTGATAGATACTTGGGATTCTTAACGATTTGGTCAAGGGTTCGATCCCTAGCCGGTGCGTATGGAAAATACCTGGTGGAGGAGGTCAACCCCTTAAATGGATCTCAGTACCTCGAGGGATTAGTCTTTGCAGCTGCGCGCGCAAGGGGTACCTTGGTTTACCAAAAAAAATACTCTCTCTCTCCTCTCACTCTTCTCTTTCTCCTCACTAGCTATCAAATTGGGATGTCTGGCCCAGCCCTTGGGCTAAAACACAAAAATGGATCGGGCCAACCATTCTGCATCTCTATTAAGATGTCTTTTTTGTTGCCTAACCTAGCAGAATTTTTAACAAAGAAACTACCAAAAAACATTTAAAAAAGAATAAAAACTAACTTAGCTTGTCCTGCTGGGCCAAAACAGTCATGGTTTTGGTGGTCCTTTATTTAACCATGCCAAAACACTGTGCCATTGAGTCGACCAATTGGGTTGGACCAAAGTTGACAACTTTTTCCTCTCCTCTCTACACATTTTTCAGGAACACCCCACCCCGCCCTTGGATATTTTTCTTCCACTCATTGTTCAACCACACAGTTGGGATTCTCTTCTTTTCCGCACCATTGTGCAAGCAAAGGCTTCAATTATACCTTTTTGACGATGACAAGCCTTCTAATCACCCAACCGTATCTACTCAAGCTGCCCCCCCCCCCCCATAAAAAATTAACTTAATTCCGGCTCCATCCCTCACTATAATACTATGCACACCCTACCATTTCGTTATTGGTGAAACATGACAAAATATGAGCCCATAAACATTTGTAATGAGATGTTTCTTTAGAATGGTCGACAATAAAGATAAATAAAGCAACTTAGAAGATAAACTTTTTACTATAAAGAAAAAACTATTTGTTTGTGACAAAAAAGAGTGATATAGATTTGTAAACACAATTGTTGAAGTTGAAAAGCCAAAATAAAGTTTTTATTTTTTTCAAAGTAAAAAAAAAAATATAACTTATTTCTTTTGTCTCTACCACGTGGCAGTCATCAATCGAATGCTGATAGGACACTACTGATGTGACAAGTAAGTGGCACACGGCAAGTGCTCTTTGGAGTGTTATTTGTGGGTCTGGATTGTCTACCTTGCTTATTCCTATTTTTTTCTCTATCTCTATCATCATTTTCTTTTTCTCTCTCCATTTTAAATTACTATATTGTCTCACATTTTGCCTAAAGTAGGGAAAAATTGAAACAAGTAAGTAGACAGTCCAAACCTGTTATCTGTCAAATATGCAAGGAGTCATCAGTGGGGGCTAAAGTTGTAACAAAAAATTTGTGGGACAAAAATTAAAAAATTCGAAAGATTTTGAGTCAAAAACCATTATTTCGAAATATATCGTATTTTGATAAAATTCGTTTACATTGAGTTTTTGATTGATTTGATTGATTGTGTGATGTTGATTGAGTCTATTTTTATGGTTGTTTGAACTGTTTTTAATCGGAACAAGAATCGGAATTGAGCGGAATAGCGGATTTCGCGAGAAAACGAAAAACTAGCATTTTTCAACAGACGGTCGCGTCGCGACCCGTCCCCATCGCGTCGCGACCAGGCTCAGGTTTGGCAACTCAAATGTTTCTGATTCTTTTCGCGTCGCGACGGTAGAAGTTCGCGTCGCGACGCTTTGCAGTTTTTCAGCAACTGTACACAGATTTTGTTTTCGCGATAACTTTTGATCCGAGAACCCGATTGTGGTGTTCTAAGATGCGTTTGAAAGCTTATTCAGAGGCCTAACTGAATATACATTTTAAAAGGGTAAAATGAACTGGTTTGAAGTTATAAATTGTTTTGAAAAGCGGTAAATTAGTACGCGAGAGCAAACTTAGATTATGTTTATGATGCGAACTAAACGTTCAACTATTGGTTTGATGTGAATGAACTATGAGTTCATATGATTGTAGATATATATATTATATCAAGTCTGGGTGACGACCCATGTTAACATACTAAGGCGGGGTAGTCATGCGCTCTTACCTTAGGCTCCGTGCCAATAAGAAAAAAATGCTATTGGTAAGGGGGTTCACCGGGGATATAGCAGAGTAATGCAGTCGGTGTTATGTTAAAAAGTTTGTTGCGTGATTCACCGGGGTTTAGCAGTCATGCAGTCGGTGTCGTACAGAGTTATAACACGTTCACCGGGGTTTAGTAGTAATGCAGTCGGTGTGGTGTTGAATGTAATTGCACGCGGTTATGAACTTAACCACGAATGATTGAAAGTCCTACAATATGGTTCACCGGGGTTTAGCAGTAATGCAGTCGGTGCCGTGTTAAGATAAAAAGGAACTCATAATTGAACGAGAGTGTTAGTAGGGGTCTCGGTAGAACTCAGTGAGATTGTATCGCATTGTTTATATGTTGTTGTTTTACAGAGAAACAGGGAAAGAAAGGACCACAGAGGCACGAGTAGGTTGAGCGCGGATGGTTGCTGATGACTTGGCTTTATGCTTAAGTTTATATTTCCTTTTGTTGTCTATGTACTACGACATTATGTCTTTAGTGTATATCTTTCTTCCGCTTTCTTGTATGATACTGAATACTATAGTTGCTGATGATTTATGGTCTGAGAACCGTATCGTCTTGTCTGTAAATAAGACTGTTTGGTTTTTATTTAGCGAAAAATTATAGTGATATTCAGTGTCTAACCAGGAAATATATCTCCGATGTTCTAGGGATGGTACACTTGGGTATTTTTACTAAATAAAAATACCAAGGGTGTTACAGTTGGTATCAGAGCAGTTCGACCTAGTCGGACTTAGTTTAGGGTTGAGTCGATTCCTTGTTAGTCCTTGTTGTAATTACACTTGTGATGCTAAGAGACATCGAGCCTGATCAACTCAATACTTAGTGCATCATAAGCAGAACTATGGCAGGATGATCAAGACGCAATCCTCGACCAAGACCGAAATCTCCAACCGGTGCATCCTCAGGAAAGGTGAAATGACGGTGGAAGAAAACACCGCTAGGTTTGAGAAGTTGTCTCAGTTTTACCAAGTGGTAAGGCATGCTCCGAATGAGGAATGGAAGATGCAGATGTATAAGATGGGCCTTCGCGCTTATATGACTCAGGGTCTTAGTTCTTATACTCTCACCAATTTTACTGCCTTAGTGCAACCAGCCTATGTCGCCGATGATGATCTCAAAGAGAATACTGGAAAGGAAAGAAAGTAGTTGAATTATCAACTCCGAATGCAAAGACCTGAGATAATTTCAAAACACTGTGCCATCGAGTCGACCAATTGGGTTGGACCAAAATTTTTCCTCTCCTCTCTATATCTCTTGTCTCTCCATCCCCTTTCTCTCTATCTCTCTCTCTCTTTCTCTCCCTCTCCCTCTCCCTCTCCCTCCCTCTCTCCCCCCTCTCTCTCCCTCTCCCTCTCCCTCTCTCCCCCTCCCTCCCTCCCCTCTCTCTCTCTCTCTCTCTCTCTCTCTCTCTCTCTCTCTCTCTCTCTCTCTCTCTCTCTCCTTTTCTCTTCTCTTCTCTCAATTGTCTCTTTTCCTCTTCTTTCTCACACTCTCTCTTTATACGCAAAAATATAAAGGGTTAAATTATAAATATGTTTTTCGTTCCTTTAAAATATCGATATTTTGTTTTTAGTCTGTACAAAATTTTCCTTCAAACTTTCGTCCCCCAATTTTTCCCATTACCGACTTTAGTTCTCACATTTAATTCCTTGCTTACATGACAAATAATGCTCCAATTGGCACTTAATTGCAAGTAAACAACACCACATCAGTGTTCTAGGGGTGGCTGCCACGAGGCAGCGTTGAAAAACAAAAAAATTATATTTGCAAATCCAAAACAAGAACATATGTGTTTATAGGAGCAAAGAGCAAAAAAAAAAAATCAGTTTTCAACTTCAGCATGTGCATTCACAAATGTATTATAACTCTAAAATAATGCATTTGTATGGGTTCAACTTTGTTCAGCTACACATTTTTCAGGAACACCCCACCTCGCCCTTGATTATTTTTTCTTCCACTCATTGTTCAACCACACAGTTGGGATTCTCTTATTTTCCGCACCATTGTGCAAGCAAATGCTTCAATTATACCTTTTTGACGATGACAAGCCTTCTAATCACCCAACCGTAGCTACTCAAGCTCCCCCCCGTAAAAATTTAACTTAATTTCGGCTCCATCCCTCACTATAATACTATGCACACCCTACCATTTCGTTATTGGTGAAACATGACAAAATATGAGCCCATGAACATTTGTAATGAGATGTTTCTTTAGAATGGTCGACAATAAAGATAAATAAAGCAACTTAGAAGATAAACTTTTTACTGTAAAGAAAAAACTATTTGTTTGTGACAAAAAAGAGTGATATAGATTTGTAAACACAATTGTTGAAGTTGAAAAGCCAAAATAAAGTTTTTATTTTTTCAACGTAAAGAAAAATATATAACTTATTACTTTTGTCTCTACCACGTGGCAGTCATCAATCGAATGCTGATAGGACACTACTGATGTGACAAGTAAGTGGCACACGGCAAGTGCTCTTTGGAGTGTTATTTGTAGGTCTGAATTGTCTACATTGTTTATTCCTATTTTTTCTCTATCTCTATCATCATTTTCTTTCTCTCTCTCCATTTTAAATTACTATATTGTCTCACATTTTGCCTAAAGTAGGGAAAAATTGAAACAAGTAAGTAGACGGTCAAAACCTGTTATCCGTCAAATATGCAAGGAGTCATCGGTGGGGGCTAAAGTTGTAACAAAAAATTTGTGGGGACAAAAATTAAAATTTTTTTTGCAAGGACCAAAAGCAAATATATAATTAGTTGGATAAGTGATACATATTTTTTTTGACAACACGATAAGTGATACATATTGAGAGGACAAAAGTTAGGTATTTTATTATATGAATTTTTTTAACTTTTCCAATTTGCGTCTGACACAAAATTTAAGTTTTTTTTTGACCAAAAAATTTAAGTTTATAGCGTGAAAAGCTATGAAGCCCAATACTCCAAAATAGGAAAAGTATCCGTATCGGACAGGTATCCGACACCGATACGTGTTGGATACGGCAAGATACGTACCCAGGAAGTATCCGTGAATTTATATTTATTTTTTAAATAGAAAAATACAAGATACGTTTCAGATCCGTGAGAGACACGTTACGGATACGGCGCCATCAGCGGATACGCAAGCGGGATACGCAAGGAAGGACCGGATACGCACAGGTGGGATACGCACTCCGTTTTTTAAAATCCCATGTTTGTTTAGTATAAAAAATATATTTAATAAGAAATTAATAAAATAATCACATTGAAAAAAAACCCTAATTTTAAAAGTGGTTAGCAATTTAGCACTGAAAAATTGAGGAGAACAGAAACGAAAGGGAACGCTCTCTGAAAACGTGAAGAACAAAAACAAAACCTCCATCTTCTTGCTGTGCAGAACCTCCATCGCCGGCGATTAAGCACACGACCACAGCACAAGCCACAGCGCAAGCCATTCTCTGTTTCGTTGTTCAGTTTTTCTTCTCTTCAGGACGAGTGTGTATCTTTATGTTTCGCAAGCCACTATCTATATCTATATGTTTCTCTTTTAATGATTGTATCGATTTTGTTTGGTTTTGCTTTTAACTATATTATTGTTTGCTTTTAATTATTGTTTGGTTTCGCAAGCCACTGTCCACCGATTTTATGTTTCTCTTTTAATGATTTATTTGGTTTTGTTTTTAAGTTTAACTGTTTTTTTTTGTTTTTTTCCTTTTCAGTTTCACTGTTGCTGTTGTTGGTAATTGCTATTTGTTGTTTTTTGTTCTATTTTCCATTCGTTGATGGGACAAGGTTGCGGGACATTAGTGGAGTTGGAAGCTATGTTATTTCTTGATGATGGAAATGGAGAGGAGGATAATGACACCATTGGTGTTAAGTAGTGAATAGTAGGCAATTCTATAGAGCCTAAACTTCTTTTGGATATGACTTAATTATGATGTTTTTTTTTGTTATATTCTAACTTGGGTAGTAAATTGTATATTTTTTGTGACATGTTCTTTGGAGAAAGAATATATTTTGAAATAGGTGGGGAAAAGAAATCTAACTATGCATACTTATTTTGATCACAGGTATCTTTTTTGTAAAGTGTGATCATATCTATTATGAGCAATTGTCAATTAGTAAAATGAAATACATTTAGTTATGTTTTATTATTTTTAATTTTAATTTAATTTTTTATTGAAGTATCCCCGCCGTATCGTATCTTGATTATCAAAATTTTCCCGTATTCACGTATCCGTATCGTGTCGTATCCCGTATTGTATCCCGTATCCGGGCTTCATAGGTGAAAAGTGGACAGAAGCTCCAAAACTAAGTACTAGTAATATTTTAGGCTAAAGCGCTCCCGGGGTCCCTTATCATTATTTAAAGTAACGATTTGGTTCTTTATCTTTTTTTTTGTCCCAAATCAGTCATTTATGTTTTAAATTTTTGGCACATAAACCATTTTCTGTCCCAAATCAGTCCTTTATGTTTCATATTTTTAACACATAAATCTTTTTTTTGACACATAAATCAGTTAACGGAAAATGATTTATGCGTCAAAAATTTGAAAAATAAAAAACTTATTTGAGACAAAAAATACATAAATGACTAATTCATTCCTTTAAATAAAGATAAAGATCCGGGATGACTTTGGCCTAATATTTTAAGTCGACTACAATTTGTTTTGGCGCACCTAACTTTTCTCCCATTTTAAAACACACAATATGGTTATTCAGGTCATTTACCAAATGTGAAGCAGACATCACAAATATCCGAAACTCACAACGAGGATCATCATTCCTTAAAGACACCTACGCGTTTTTCAATCCCCCTAATTAATTAATCAATAAGCAAAATAAGTACTACTACATCACTACCCAACTCTGCAGCTATAAATGTAAAGCCTCATCACCATCACACTACTAACTACCCTGAGATTCAACTCAGATACAAGAAAAAAATAGAGAGAGAAAGAAGTTAAGATGAGAACAAGCAATCACTTAATTGGTGTACTAAACTTCTTAACCTTTCTATTGTTAATTCCAATACTAGGAGGTGGAATATGGTTAAGCAGCAGAGCAAACAACACAGATTGTTTAAAATTCCTTCAATGGCCATTAATCATAATCGGTATTAGCATCATGGTAGTATCATTAGCAGGTTTTGCAGGCGCGTGTTATCGAAACACTTTCCTGATGCGACTTTACTTAATTGTCATGTTTATCGTTATTGCGGTGCTTATTGGTTTCATAATCTTCGCTTATGTTGTAACTGATAAAGGATCGGGTAGAAGGGTTATGAATCGTGCTTATTTGGATTAGGTTTAAAGGTACTTTTAGTCCCTGCAAATGTCACAATAATCCAGTTTAGTCCCTGCAATTCCAAAACTTTTAAAATAGACCCTGCAATTACTAAACGTTACTACTTTTAGTCCCTGCTGTTAGTTAAGGGTTAACACTGTTATCTTTTGATGATGTGGCACACCCCCCACCCCACCCCCATCCCACCCCACCCCAGCCCCTCCCCCTCCCCTTCGCCTCTCCTCCCCTTCGCCCCTCCCCCTCCCCTTCGCCTCTCCTCCCCTTCGCCCCTCCCCCTCCCCTTCGCCTCTCCTCCCCATCGCCCCTCGCCCTCCCCTTCGCCCCTCCTCCCCTTCGCCCCCCTCCTCTTCGCCCCCCTCCCCTTCGCACCTCCCCCCTCCTCACCGATCGCTCTCGCTCGCCGTTCTCCGCTCGCTCTCGCTCGTCGTTCTCCGCTCGCCGTTCGCTCTCCGTTCTCTCTCTGCGTCTCTCTCTCTCTCTCTCTCTCTCTCTCTCTGCGAACTCTGGGGGTGGGGGAGGGGTCACGGTGGGGTGGGGGGGAAGAGGGGGAACAGTGGGGTTGGGGTGGGGAGGAGGGGCGAAGGGGAGGGGGAGGGGCGAAGGGGAGGGGGGGCGAAGGGGAGGAGGGGCGAAGGGGAGGGGGAGGGGCGAAGGGGAGGAGAGGCGAAGGGGAGGGGGAGGGGCTGGGGTGGGGTGGGATGGGGGTGGGGTGGGGTCGGTGGGGTGGGGGGGTTCACGAGGAAGAAGAAGGGTGGGGGTGGGGGGGGTGGGGTGGGGGTGGGGGGGTGGGGTGGGGGGGGGGGGGGTGGGGGGGGGTGGGGGGTGTGCCACATCATCAAAAGATAACAGTGTTAACCCTTAACTAACAGCAGGGACTAAAAGTAGTAACGTTTAGTAATTGCAGGGTCTATTTTAAAAGTTTTGGAATTGCAGGGACTAAACTGGATTATTGTGACATTTGCAGGGACTAAAAGTACCTTTAAGCCTTTGGATTATTATCTTGAAGATTATTCTGGTTGGTTGGAAGATCGTGTTGCTAGTGATAGTTATTGGGGGAAATTAGTTATTGTGTTAGGGATTCTAAAGTTTGTTCTAAAATGGGAAGAACTTTTAATGGTTTTCCTGAATCTCCTGATATGTTCTTCACCAGAAAACTCACCTCTGTTCAGGTATGTTCCCTAATATTAATTCTTACGATTTTTTTTGGGTGTTTTTTATTTACTTCACTGCAAGTTGTTGTATTGTATATATATGTTCAATAATCCGGATTAATTTCTGAACCATCTTAATTAGGGTTTATGATACTAATACTCGATTTTGTCTATGGATCTAAGAAATTAACATTGGCTATTAAGATTTTTGATATATAAATGGTTGTTAAATTAAATACTAGTATGACTGAAGTGGCTGTGAAAAAAGCCAAGTAATGTTGGCTGTTAGCTCATTCTACGCAAGGGCATGAGTTCAACTCCTGCTGCAAACGTGGTGGGTGATCTGTAGCTAACTCTCTTAGTTCTCAAAGAATCTTGATGCCTGCCCCGACCCTAATATGCCCCAACCCTAATAAACCCTTGAAACCCAACTCACTTAATTTTTTTGTAATCAAAAACTTTTTTGCATGACTGAAGTGGCCACAATTGCAAGACATAAAAATCTTGACACCAATGAGATCAAGGAAGGTGTTTGGAAATTAGGATTTAGAGCAATTCATTGGGTGTTTCTTTTAGCTAATTTGGATTAGTTTATTAACATTTTAAATACAATTTTAGTGTGCTATAGGTGATTTTGGGTTAGTTTAAGTTAGTCAGAATTGCTTATACCAACCTGTATGTTAAGGTAGGAAACTGTTTGGGATTTTAGTACCGCGCTATCTTTTAAAAACTGAACTGTACATCGAATCGATGAGATAATAGTTGAACTGCTGAAATAACTGAATTATAAATGGTTGATTTATGATTTAACTAGTTGAACAGTAGCAACATGGAATCACATCAGAAACAATTAAGTGCAGTTTTAGAAGTGCTTAGGCAGAATCACCTATATGCCAATAGAAAGAAATATTCTTTTGTTCAAACACAGGTGGAGTATTTGGGTCATTTGATCTCTAAGGATGGTGTGTCTGCTGATCCCAAGAAAATTGAAGACATGTTGAAATGGCCTATTCCTATGGACATTAAAAGTCTTAGGGGCTTTCTTGGGCTAACCGGCTATTATAGGAAGTTTGTGAAAAATTATGGGAAGATTGCATGGCCTTTAACACAACTACTTAAGAAAAACAGCTTTGCATGGAATGATGAAGCACATGGGGCATTTGAAATTCGTAAGACAGCTATGACAACTATACCTGTTCTTGCCGTTCCCAACTTTGAGAAAGAATTTGTAGCGGAAACGGATGCCTCAGGGAAGGGATTAGGAGCAGTTTTGATGTAGGAAGGGCGACCAATAGCTTTCATGAGTCAAACATTGACTGATAGAGGCCAGAGAAAATCTGTGTATGAGGGGGAAGTTATGGCAGTTCAAAAGTGGCGTCCCTACCTACTTGGTAGACACTTTAAGGTACATACTGACCAAAAGACCTTAAAATTTCTCACTGAACAGCGAATAATTAGTGAAGGCCAGCAGAAATGGATTTCCAAATTACTTGGATATGATTTTCAGATTGTGTATAAACCTGGGAAAGAGAATGGAGTGGCTGATGCTCTTTCTAGAAAGATGAATTACACAGCTATCACCACGGTGCGTGGGATGGTTTAGAGGAAGAAATACAGGGGGATGACAAGCTAAAAGTCATTGTACAAGACTTGTTAGGTGATCCAAACAGCCATCATGGGTATGTTTTAAAGAAGGGCAGATTATACAAGGAGGGCAGAATTGTAGTTCCAAAAGATTCTCCTAGAATTTAGTGGATATTGACTGAGTTACATGACTCTTATGTGGGTGGACATTCAGGTTATTTCAGAACATACAAGAGAATATCCAGTTTGGTCCATTGAGAAGGAATGAGAAAAGCTATCCAGGAATATGTACAAGCTTGTGAGGTATGTCAGCGGAACACGTATCAGACACTTAGCAGTGTTGTCAATGGCGGATGGCGGTTTACGGCGGAGACCCAAAAAACCGCCATAAACATATGGCGGATGGCGTAACGGCATATGGCGGACGCCATGGCGGACCAATTTTTTAAAAAAATAAAAAAATATATATACTAATACATATGCAAAAAACACTATAAAAATAAAAAAAAATCCAAAAAATAATCCAATCCAAAAACCTATCAATAAATGTCAAAAACCATAGACTTAATTGGTAGAAAATATCATTAGTCTCCATCAAATTGTCATAAACAAGCAACTAAGAACTTAAGAAGTAAGAACCACTTCAAATTAAGTTTAAGACATCAAAATAACAACAAAATTATAAAAAGCAACAAACACACCAAGTAATTTCCACTAATCCTCTTCCCCAACCCCAACATAGTCATTCTCAAAGTTATTAAGTGGAGCATCTCCCTCCCCTTCCTCTTCTTCGGATTCCACAAAATTAACCAACTCATTTTGAGGTGGAAGTTGAAGCCAATCCTCTTCTTCATCTTCCTCTTCCTCTTCAACCACAACCACATGCTTTTTTCCTTTTGAGGTTGAAGTTGGAGCCTCTTCTTCAATTTCTTCATCTTCCTCTTGAATGGTAGTAGTCTTTCTTTTCCTCCTTTGCCTAGTGTATGTATTTGTAGCAACCGTGTCCGTAGGCTTTCTTTTCCTTGTTTGTTGCCTAGTATTTGTAGTAGGCTCTCCAATTCCCGAAGCCTCATAAACGGTTTGCCAAGTTAAATTTGGATCATCTTGAAAAACACAATCATCTCCAACATCATTATCATCATCCATCTCTCCAACCATCCATTCATTACACTCGTCAATATCATCGAGTGAAATTGGATCAATTTCATCTCTAATATTATATCTATCCAAGAGTTGTTGGTTGTACTTGACATAAACTAAGTCATGCATTCTCTTATAGTCAAGCCTATTTCTCTTTTTTGTATGAACCTGTAATATAAATATAATAAATATTAAATACTAATTACTTTACTTCTTTTCCTATAAAAAAAGATATATAAAGTTTAGTATATTACTTGCTCAAATACACTCCAATTGCGTTCGCATCCCGAAGCACTACATGTCAAGCTCAAAATTTTGATTGCCAACTGTTGCAAAGTTGGAGTTTGGTGGCCATACATTCGCCACCATTGAGCTACAAGACGGAGAGTATATCTTAGAATTTAGTTATTCATGAACAACTTAAAATAACTAGAGATTTTAGTTTCTTACCAGGAGCAAGGGTGCTTCTTTGTGACTTTGCAAAATCATCTCCAAAGAGGCCACCAGCACTCTTATAGATTGGTAACTCAAGTAGAATTTTCTGTTGCACCGCTGGACATCGTACCAACCTCCTAATGCAAACATACAACCCATTGTTAACCTCCAAATCGAACTCCATCTGTGGGTTTCCATAGAATAAATCTGGATTCAACAAGTGACCAGCCGCATGCAATGGGCGATGGAGTTGATCGGTCCATCTTTTATCAATGATTGCAAACACATCTTTGTATCTGATTTCATTGTTGCCAAAGGACTTCATAATTGTTTCTTTTGCCTTCTCCATTGCTTCATAAATGTAGCCCATGGCCGGTTTTTTTTCACTATCAACAAGACGGAGAACTCGAACAAGAGGAGCCATCACTTTAAGAGTATAAAGAACATTTCTCCAAAATGAAACCATATAGACATATTTTGTCGATTCCCTTCCCTTAGGATCCTTTGATAACTTGTTTGTGTTCCATTCATTAGAAGAAAACATCATTTTAATGTGATTTTTCTCTTGATAAAGCCTCTCTAAGGATAGAAATGAAGTAGCAAATCTTGTTATTCCATGTCTCACCAATTCCCTCTTGTTTGTGTGTTGTCTCAACAAACTCAAGGTACTAGAATGGCTATAGATGAAACCCACACTTGTAATTCCTCTTTTAATTGTCTTGTTGATCAATGGTAGTTTTCCAATGTCTTCAAGCATTAAATCAATGCAATGTGCAGCACACGGAGTCCAAAAAAGATTTTTCCTCTTCTCTTCCAACAACTTGCCCGCTAAAACAAAATTACTACCATTGTCAGTTATCACTTGAACAACATTCTCTTCTCCTATCTCCTCGACAAGACCATCAAGCAATTCAAATAGCTTATCGCCGGTCTTCACAAAATCAGACCCATCAACAGACTTCACAAAAAATGTCCCAGCAGCAGAGTTGACCAAAAAATTAATAATACCTCTTTGCTTCCGATCAGTCCATGAATCTGACATGATAGAACAACCATGCTTCCTCCATTGGGCCTTATGTGTATCCAACCGACTTTTAGTGATCTCCACCTCCCTCTTTAGGAGTGTAACTCTAAGTTGGTGATATGAAGGAAGAGGTGCATTGGGTCCATATGCACAATAATTTCTCATCATATCTTTGAAGGCCTTCATTTTTGCAACATTAAATGATAAGTTAGCCTGGTACCAAAAATGAGCAGCAGATTGCAATAGATCATCCGTTGTTTGTCTGTCGAAGGTCTCTTTAATGCTGGCTTGTCTCAAAGCCTCTTTCTTTTTCTTGCTAGTTGGAGGCTTTCTACAAAATACATCCATTGGACCCCTTTTTGTTCTCAGTGCAGCATTAGAAGCGGTGTCTCCATCAAGGTCATCTTCACTTTCATCATATTGAACACCTCCAAGATCCATATTTCTAACTAGATCCATGTCAATGTCATCTAGCGCCGTCTTTTTGCCGGATAACAATGCCAACATCTCCGCTTTAACATCCGCGGGACAAAACTTGCAAGAAGCAACATTGCCTTTTTTTCCCGCTAAATGTTGTTTAGCTCTTGTTATTCCCCCCTTCATGATTTTATTACAATAGTTACAAATAGTTTCATTGGTATCTCCTTCACGACTGGGCTTGACATATTTCCATCCGGGATCAGTTCTGTTGGTATTGGAAGTTAAAGTAACTGACGCCCCACCCGAAGCATGTGAGGAATTTGGTTGAGATTGAGACATAGTCTACAAACTATTAAAACAGACCAGAGAAAACCAATTAACCAAATGAAAACAGAATCAGAATATCAGATTAAAAACATGATTCTGATTAGAAGTTTAGAACAGAAAAAAAAATAAAGTCACAACTCACAACTCACAAACAGAAAAAAAGCTTAAAACAGAAGGAAAAGAAGACAAACAGAAACAAAAAGATTAAAACAAACAGAAAAAAATAGAGAAGAACAGTAACAGATGCAAACAGAAAAAAAAAGAAGAGAATAACAAAATAAAACAAGAACAGAAAAAAAAAAGAACAGAGGTACTAAAACAGAGGTTAAAACAGAGGACTGCGAAGAGAGAAGAGAGGAACCTGTGCGAACTGCAAAGAGAGAAGAGAGGGCTGCAGAGGTCACAGTCGCTGCTGGTGGTGGTCGCGACGCTGCTGGTGGAGGTCGCCGTCGTCGTCGCTGGAGAGAGAAGAAGCTGCGAAGGTTGTAACGCAGAAACAGTGTTGTGCGAAGGAGAAGAAGCTGCGAAGGTACTGTTGCGAAGTGAGAAGAAACAGAGTGTGAGAGTTAGGGTTTTTTGTTTTTAACCCTGGGCTGATTCGGGTCGGGTTCATGGCCCAAGTCCTTTTTTTTTTAAAAATTCCGTTAAATCCGATATACGCCGTTACGCCGTTACGCCCGCCATGCGATTAACGTCCGCCATGGCGCCGCCTTTGGCATTCCGTTACATTTCCGTTTTTGTATGGCGGCGCCGCCAATTTCCGCCACGCCATACCGCCATGGCGCCGCCATAACCGATAATTGACAACACTGACACTTAGTCCAGGAGGGTTGCTGCAGCCATTACCTATTCCTACTCAAACATGGAATGACATCTCCATGGACTTCATTGAAGGACTTCCAAGAGCAAAGGGAGTGGATACCATCTTTGTGGTTGTGGATAGACTAACCAAGTATGCGCATTTCATAACCCTAAGCCACCCGTATACAGCCAAGGATGTGGCTGAGGTATTCACAAAAGAAGTGGTGAGATTGCATGGATTTCCTAGCCCTATAGTTTCAGATAGAGACAAAATTTTCTTGAGCACTTTTTGGGCTGAATTATTCAAACTTGCTGGTACAAAATTGAAATACAGCAGTGCATACTATCCCCAGACAGACAGACTGAAGTAGTGAATAGATGCTTGGAATTCTTACTTACGATGCCTCACCGGAAAGAAACCAAAGCTGTGGCCTAATTGGTTGAGTTGGGCAGAATATTGGTATAACACCAATTATCATTCATCTTTGAAAACTACTCCTTTTCAGGCACTGTATGGCAGAGAACCACTTGTCCTAATTAGAGGGGATTGTCACCATTCTGCAATGGAAGAAGTCAACAGGTTAACTGCAGAAAGAAATGAAGTTTTACAAGAGTTACATGAGCAGTTGGTAAGGGCACAAGATGTTATGAGAGCACAGGCCAACAAGCATAGGAGGCAAGTTGAATATGAAGTGGGGGACATATAAAATGAAGAGTCTTGCTAAGAGAATCAACCAGAAATTAAGTCCAAGGTATTATATGGGCCTTATGAAGTTGAGTAGAGAATTGGGGTTGTTGCTTACAAGCTAAAACTACCCGAAGACACTAAGGTACATCCTATATTCCATGCATCATTACTCAAGAAATCAGTAGCCCCAACAACCAATTTCCAACATTTACCAGCCTGCTTAACTGAGGATTGGCAGCTTGATGTGGTGCCTGAATCCAGCAAAGATACCCGCCAGAATGACAGAGGGGAAACAGAAGTTTTGATTAAATGGGAAGGACTACCTGAGTTTGAGAATTCATGGGAATTAGTTGAGAAGATTCAACAAGAATTTCCAGCTTTTATCCTTGAGGACAAGGATGGTTTCGAAGGGGGAGAGAATGATAGAAGATTCAGGAATGTATATGTGAGAAAGAAAGATAAAACAGTTACTGAAAGAGGAGCAGTTATGCAACCTGCGCCAGATCCTGTGGCGCAGCAGACAGTTAATCAGGAAGCGCCAGATCCTGTGGCAGTTATCCAAAAGGCACCAGTGACAGTTATTAATGGGGCGCCAGATACCACAACAGGTGTAACCACCAGGGGCGCCCTGGGCGCCACGTCCTGCCAAGTGTAAAAGCAACTGTCCGCGCATGACAGTTACTGTTATGTGTTTTATAACTGTCCTAGGTGTATTGTGTTGTATATAATTGTATTGTTCAACCATTAGGGAATTAGGCAAGTTTGTAAGTGGAATTGTATTCCTTGGGAAGCCCTGAGCACCTCGAATCGCTCAAGATAACAGTACTACTTATTCTGAAATCAGTATCTACAAACTGATTCTGTGTAATTCCCTAATTTCAATAATACAACAGAGTATAACTCTGTTTTCTGTCTATCAGTTTTACTTACTGAATTGTATCCTAACATTCACACCTTATGCAAAACTTTATGCTCATGAAGGGACTTCTTCTGATGCTTCTTTAAGAAGACTGAACTGATTGGTCGCTTACCATACCTAACTATTACCGGACAAGATATTTCCTTCTCAGTGCAACATTTAAGTCAGTTTATATCTAATCCAAAAACTCCTCATTTTCAAGCTGCACAAAAGGTTTTGAAGTATCTGAACAATTAAACACCCCTATTGAGCATAATTCCCTACTTGTTAGTGCTGCTTTTACAATTTGTGGCCCGTTAATAATGCATGGGTGAGTAAATTTACTTCATCTGGAATCACAATGAGTGGTTAGTATGTCCATCATGACTTACAGACTTGCAGTTTGTGCGTCCTGTTTTTGTGCGGTTTGTGCAGCCACCATTTATCTTCATTCGTTCACTTCTGTCTTGTGAGTTTTAAGGTTTAGTGGTTATTACCGCTTACTAAAAAGTGTGAGTGGTTGTGGGCCGAATGAAAACTAACATAAAATAACAGTACTAAATTTAAATTTTATTACTTTGAAAATTATTTAAATTTAATATCAATACATTAAATATTATTTGAATAGTTTAAGTTTTTATTTTAATTAATATATTTTATTAATATATTATGTATAAAAACATATTAATAAAACATCCATAAATTTATAATTTGACTTACCATTCGTATTATTTTGCATCTCATGTCCAACAACTATACCCAGCTTCCATTGACAGATTCATGTAATGAAGTGTATTTGCTTCCTCTGAAAATTAATTTTTTTTACTAATCTTTTAAAGTACTATTTATCTGATGTCTTGAGTTTTAAATCTTGCATGTAGACTCCTAAATCATAACAATTAAATAAAGAATAAACTATTAATTTAGTGTATGAACTTATACGCTCACGCCCACGCACAGCAGTTGTTACCCACAACCAGAGCTCTAACCCCGCTGTCGTCTTCCCAAATCTCCCAGCAGTTTCTATCGCGGCGGCGGCCTCTCTTCTCTCCCAGCGTTCGTACTCTCCAGCGTCCTTACGTGTTCTTCTAGCTCCTTTGTCCTTACAGGTAGCATCTAAACCAGTGTTAGAAACCCTTTCTTCTGGACATTAGAATTAGAAACCCTTTCATATTGTTCACATGCCTGTGTTTTGAGTTTTCATATGCCACTGTTCTCCCAATTGTTACAATTTTATACTGTTTACAATTTCCCTTACCCACTATTTTATTAATTTTTGATGTATCAATAAACCCTAGAAGACTGCGCAGGAAATACTGAAACTGAAGAAAAGAAAACCCAATCATATATATCTACGGAACTGAAGGCATAAGTTGTCCACAACGCGGTGAACTGCTTCAATCAGAAATGGACGCCGACAACGCTTTAAACAAAGCGGACCCTGAGAACACTCTCATGCAACTGGATTCCGGTGAATCTACCGAGGCTCGAGTAAGTACTTGCTCCTAACACTTCTCTCTTTATAATTTTTACCATGTTCGTAATGAAAATGAAAACCAAATTTGCTGCTAAATTGGGGAGTTCATTGTTAAATTGTTGTGTTAACTTTACGCCATTATGCCTACTGCCCTGCTAGGCTTACAGGATAGTTTAATTGTTCAGATACTTCAGAACCTTTTGTGCAGCTTGAAAATGAGGAGTTTTTGGATTAGATATAAACTGACTTAAATGTTGCACTGAGAAGGAAATATCTTGTCCGGTAATAGTTAGGTATGGTAAGCGACCAATCAGTTCAGTCTTCTTAAAGAAGCATCAGAAGAAGTCCCTTCATGAGCATAAAGTTTTGCATAAGGTGTGAATGTTAGGATACAATTCAGTAAGTAAAACTGATAGACAGAAAACAGAGTTATACTCTGTTGTATTATTGAAATTAGGAAATTACACAGAATCAGTTTGTAGATACTGATTTCAGAATAAGTAGTACTGTTATCTTGAGCGATTCTAGGTGCTCAGGGCCTCCCAACGAATACAATTCCACTTACAAACTTGCCTAATTCCCTAATGGCTGAACAATTCAATTATTTACAACACAATACACCTAGGACAGTTATAAAACACATAACAGTAACTGTCATGCGCGGACAGTTGCTTTTACACTTGGCAGGACGTGGCGCCCAGGGCGCCCCTGGTGGTTACACCTGTTGTGGTATCTGGCGCCCCATTAATAACTGCCACTGGTGCCTTTTGGATAACTGCCACAGGATCTGGCACTTCCTGATTAACTGTCTGTTGCGCCACAGAATCTGGCGCAGGTTGCATAACTGCTCCTCTTTCAGTAACTGTTTTGCCTTTCTTTCTCACATATACATTCCTGAATCTTCTATCAGTGAATAGAGTGCAGGCAGGTTTAGCAGCCAAGGAACCAGCATCAGCTAATAGTTCTAAGGCATACTTTCTCTTATTCAGCAATATACCAGATTTAGATCTATGCAATTACAATCCCCAAGAAGTACTTCAATTGTCCTAAATCTTTGATGCTAAATGTCTGGTCTAAGAACTGTTTAACAGATTGTATTTCAGCAATACAATTACCAGCCAGCACTATGTCATCTACATACACCACCAGTGCAGTAAAATGTGAACCAGAATTTTTAACAAAGGGAATGATAAGCTAGGGACTGAGTGTAACCAAACAAAATAAGGGCAGTGGACAATTTTGAGTACCATTGCCTGCTGGCCTGCTTGAGACCATAGAGAGACTTATGCAATTTGCATGCCTTGGCATGTCTAGTGGCAGAACATCCAGGGGGAAGTGTCATGTACACTTCTACTAAATCGCCATGCAAGAAAGCATTATTTACATCTAATTGTTCTATGTGCCACCCTTTCATAGCTGCTAGAGCAAGGAAAATTCTTATAGTAGCGAGCTTGGCCACCGGAGAAAATGCATCGAAATAGTCAACATCTTCCATTTGGTTGTAGGCTTGTAGCCCTTGGCTACTAATCTGGCCTTATACCTTTCAATTGATCCATTTGGCAGTTAAGTGAGGGCATAATTAAGTGAGGTTAACTGTTTGGTTTTGGTTACTTAACTACTAAAAATCATGCGTAGTAGAGTAGAAATAATGGTAAAATAGGAGGGCATAATTGTACACAACAGTGATACGCCAATTTTGGCAGTTAAGTGAGGGAACTCCCATTATATAATGTTCTATTATAAAATTAGTTATAATTAACCCCAGCACTGTTTTTTAATCCTGTGAGTTTAATCTGAAATTTTGAATAATGGAGTCTTTTGTGATCATTTCTGGTTTGTTTTTGAAGGCAAGAAACGAAGAAAAAGATGAGCTCACCGAGACAATGAACAAACTAAACATTGAAGGATCGTCGTCTGGGAATGGCTCACCTACCTTTAAAAGAAAACCTGTCATCATTATTGTTGTAGGAATGGCAGGTAATGCATTTACTTGATATTTGATTGAATTCATTTTAGTTTTCTTTTTTTTTTTCTTTAAATTATTTTTAATTTTGCTTTATGAATAAGGACTTGGAATAAACCTCATTTATGTTCAGGGAGTGGGAAGACAACCCTCATGCATAGGTTGGTTTCCCATACACACATATCAGACATCCAAGGTTATGTGATGAATCTCGACCCGGCTGTAATGACACTCCCATATGCTGCTAATATCGATATAAGAGACACTGTCAAGTACAAATAAGTCATGAAGCAGTACAACCTTGGACCTAATGGTGGAATCGTGACTTCTCTTAATTTGTTTGCTACCAAGTTTGATGAGGTCAAGCTTGCTTATTAATCTGAGTTTTTTTGTTCAATTACTGGTTACAGATTGATTGCATTTTGAAATAAGTTTAAGGTCACATTTGCTTTCAATGGCTGATTTTATTCATATCACTAATAATAATGGTAATATAATCAATCACCTTGCCTTGCTACCTCCGGTGTTAATATGATCCCAGTCCCCCCACCTCATTTTTATTTTGATGGCAGGAACTTTGTTTGAGCTTGTTTGAACTTATGTTTTAGTTTTTATGTTTCCCAATTAAGCTCTTGGTTTACAGTTTGAAATAATAATGTGTACACTACTATGCAATTTAACTAATGCATGCCCCCCTATTATTTCAGGTGATTTCTCTTATAGAGAAACGGGCAGAGGCAGAACAGCTTGACTATGTTCTTGTCGATACCCCTGGTCAAATTGAGATATTCACCTGGTCTGCTTCTGGTGCTATCATCACAGAAGCTTTTGCCTCCACGTTTCCCACCGTAGTTGCCTATGTAGTTGATACACCTCGTTCAGAAAATCCGACCACTTTCATGAGCAACATGCTTTATGCTTGTAGTATCCTCTATAAGACAAAGTTACCTCTCATCTTGACTTTCAACAAAATTGATGTTGCACAACATCAATTTTCCCTGGAGGTATTGTTGTTTCTTAACGAATTTTATTGTCTTTAGTTTCAATTTTGTTGGCATTTATGTAAACTTTTAGACTATAAGAGTGGGAATTTTGTTTTCTTTAGTTTCAATTACCTATGATAACTTGAAATTAATTCAAGTTGACAATGGCATTTGTTATCCAACAAAGTAGGAGTTTGACTTGATTGTTTTCATTTTGAAGGATTTATCACTTACGCATGTTTATTTATGTCTCTCCTTTATTCCATGCCAAGCCTTGCTAATTGCATGTATGAACACTTACTACCTTATGCATAGTGGAGCTTAACAGATTGGAGTGAAATGGAAAGCAATATTGATTGAACCAGTTTTCTTTAAGTTCAGGGTTTATTGTCTCCTGCCTTTGCAGCCTTTGAGATGAATCTCTCTGTTTGAATCTCTTTGTTTCTGTTCTGAACGTTATAATGAGTAATGACTGCTATGTTTGCAGCCTAGTTCCCTGCCAATTATTTGTCGGTTTCGTTTTAATCCATTTTTCCTGTCTATTGATCTTGCCTTGCGTGTTCTGTCTTGTTTTTACAGCTGTCACTGAATTTGTTTTGATTTATGTATCTAGTGGATGAAGGGTTTTTAGGCATTCCAAGCAGCAGCAAGTTCAGATCACTCGTACACATCGAGTTTAACTCAGAGCCTTTCTCTGGTGTTAGATGAGTTCTACAATAACTTGGATCAGCTGGAGTTTCTGCAGTTTCTGGTACAGGGATTAATGACTTCTTCAATACTGTTGAAGCCAGTGCAGAGGAATACATGGAAAACTACAAGTATTGTCTGAGCTTTACCGATTGTTTATTTGTTAGCTTCACCATTATATAACTACTGATTTTTGCATATAACCGTAGGCCTTGTGTCTGGAATGGCTAAGCAATTAATTTTATTCTATTATTATGCAATGTTTAGGGCTGATCTTGATAAAAGACGTGCAGAGAAGCAGCAATTGGAGGAAGATCGCAGGAGAGAGAGCATGGATAAACTGAGGAAGGATATGGAGAAATCTGGAGGGGAAACTGTAGTTTTGAACACTGGTTTGAAAGACAGACAGAAAAGTAAAAGTGAGATGGATGAGGAAGATGAGGATGAGGACATGGATGAAGAGGTTGATAAGTTTGCCTTCTGATGCGATCTAGATACTCTTTGTATAGGATCTTGACTTCATATGGTACTTATATGCAACAACATTTCAGACATTTTTGTCGGCATTGTTTGCCGTAGGTTTTTTCGTTGATGCTTTTTATACTAACCGCATAGATAGCTACGTTTGATTTTGGTGCAACTTGTTTATGGAGTAATGATGAATTATGATACTTTTTCAAGCACACTTAATTTTGATGACATGTATACCTGTTTTTCCAGAAATCTATAGTTTCTCCACACTCAGATTAGATTTGACCAAAATTGCCTCAATGAAATTGGGGCCAGACATGTGTGCTGTTCTATTTTTTTTTTGGTGTATCTGGTCTTTTTATTGTTTCTTCTCCTATCAATTAACATACTTCTATAGTTCTATTAACTTATGGTTGGGAAATTCGTTGTTTTTTTTAAAGAACAACTCCTATAAGCTAAAGAAACCAGAGTGTTTTTTGAAATAACAATTCAAATTTGTAATATGTAAACTTTTATATTTTTACCAAACTTGAAAATTTTGACTTTCAAAGCGTTCAATATCCGTTGAATTGTACTTTCCAATTGTTATCTTCTGATGAAAGTAACGAGATTTGAACCCAGAATGCATACTGCTTAAACTAATGATCAATGCTAGCGGTTTACTACTTTGCAATTTTTTTCTTATAATTTTTTTTCTTGATAAAAAATTTCATTCGCAAAACATTAGCTACCAATGGTATATCGATGGTAGGAGTCTGTTGGTTGAACGGAGGGGGGGAGAGAAGGTAGGAGACAGGGGAAGGGGAACCGAGCGAAGGTGATGTGAGAGATTTTAAATGTTTTTTTTTTGTTTGGACTGTCGTTGGCTATCCACGGAGTGTTCTAATGTTTTCAACGAAAGATTAATCTCTGCTCGGACGAACACCGAGTTTGTCCACTGCAGGAATCGAACCCGGGAGCACCGGGTCGACCCCCGTGTCCTAGGGTAGATTAAGCTACTAGGCCAACGGTGTTGGTTAAATATGTTTATGTTCGGTTTAGTGGGAGGTGATAAGAGATTTTAATGGAAAAAAGTGCAAAAATTACATTTTTCACCCTTATATCGGATAGCTTATAGCAGATAAGCTCTTTGTAAGGTTCTATTTGGCAAAACCAATAGTTTATAGCGGATAAGCTTATTGTAGGCGTGTGGCATGACTAGTTTATAACATTTTTGAAACGCTACTTGAAGTAGCATTTTTTTTGTTACAATGTCATTGGTGCGTAGTCTCTACTGGCTTTGCCGGTGACTAATCTACACCGGGAATCTCGCTGGCCACGAGTTTTCGACTTTGCCGGCCCAGGTGGTTCTCCCCTCCCAACAGAGTTTTTGCCACACCCAAGATTCGAACCCGAGACCTTGTGGTGGGATCCAAGTCCAGTTACCACTTGGACCAATCCTTGTTGGTACTTGAAGTAGCGTTTGAGCTTTTTTTTGTGTGGTAAAACCCGGGTATCCACCGCACGGACAACAGTGACTAATCCCTCGCTCATTGTAGGTGCCTCGAGGGGTAGGACAGTTGCCCCAGAGTTTTAACGTTGCTCCGTACCCAAAGCGGAGATCGAACTCCCGACCATTGGTTAAGGGAGGATCAACTCCAACCCTTGAACCCCACACTCTCGATTAAAAAACCAAATTGGGGGTAGCGTTTGAGCTTATAACTTAGCGTTTCATTTTTTTATTCATTTTTATCTTCTTATTTTAATTAAATTCCTTATTTATCATTTATTAAATGAATTTTCTCTCTCATTTTTAGTATTAATTACAAATATCTATTTATGTCATTTTATATTTATAACTAGTTCAATAGCCAATTTTACCAAATACTTTAAATTCAATCTGCTAACTTATCCGCTATCAGCTCATTTAAGCTAGCTTTTCTACTATCCACTCTTTTTTGCCGGATAGAACCTAAGTGTTTGACACAATTATCTTATAACATTTTTTACACTAAGTTATATAATTTTTTGAAACGCTACTTAAAGTTGTATTTGAGCTTAAAACTCCGTTTCGTTTTTTTCTTTTCATTTTTACCCTTATTACTTTAATTAATTTCCTCATTTGAACACCATTGAATATTCTCTCTCATCAATAAACATTAATTATTAATATCTATTAATATCATTTTATATTGATAAGATATGATATTCTAATTATTAATTTTATCAAATACTTTAAATTATCCACTAATTTGTTCATTTGTTATTTTTTTTAATCCCGTTCCGGTATCCGGGGCAAAGAGGCCTAAATAATCTAGAATTTGAGGCGGAGGTAAGTAAAAATCTCCCTTCAATTTTTTTCATTCCCTATATGATAATTTATCCTAGTTTATTTTTTTTAATCAAACACACGATAAGGCTACATTTATTACTATTTTTTGGAGGCCAAAAAATCCTAGGAAAGGGAGTATCGAGAATTGATTTGACATAAGAGATGTTATTGCCACGTAAGTCGTCGTCATCATCATTTTTCACACACAGTCCAGCAACAATTACTCTCTCGGTGCGATCTCATCAAAAATTAGCAATCCGATAATTTAATACCAAAAAACAGAAACAATCCGATAATTTTGTTATCCCTTTTTAGTAATTAGTTTCTAAATTTATAAATATTCAAGTATCCATAAATCAATCAATCTGGTTCCATTGCACCTGCAGATAGAGAGATTTGATAGTTGAATTTTGAAAGAGAGAGGAATAATGGCGAAGCACGAGGAACTTCCGATCCCTATTTACGATAACCTTGAACCTGTATATGGCGGAGGTTCACCGCTCGAAGAAGCTCAGCTTCGTTTTGATAATTTGAAATCTAAATTCGTTGAAATCTTTGGTCACCATCCCCAAGCCTTCGCTCGTTCACCTGGTTTGCGCTCTCTCTCTCTCTCTCTCTCTCTCTCTCTCTCTCTCTCTCTCTCTCTCTCGTCAATGAAATTTAACGTTTCTACTCTGAATTGAACATTTCAATTATCAATACTGGCATGTGTATTTATTTGTGTGTTATGCTGCATTGGTTGGAATTGGATCATTGATGTTTATGAAAGATGAAAAATCATTCAATTGATTTGGGGATGTTGTATAGTTGATTAATTATTGTGGTTTTATGGTGCAGGGAGAGTGAACTTGATTGGAGAGCATATTGATTATGAGGGATATTCGGTGTTGCCTATGGCTATTAGGCAAGATACCATCGTTGCCATTAGGAAAAATGAAGGCCAAAAGGTTCTTAGGATTGCTAATGTCAATGATAAAAAATATACCCTCTGTACTTATCCTGCAGATCCCAACCAGGTCCAAAATCAAATCCTTTGCTTTTTTGATTTTCTTTAGGATGAAGTTCGTTAAGGATTATGAATTTGAATTGAAATACCACTAATAAAAACCATTCTAAGAATGCATGTTTGTGAATTTTTCTCAAGGATTAGCATTGTCTGTGAGGTTGTTTTGTTTTGTTAATGTGCTTGGCTGTGTTTTTCATGCAGGAACTTGACTTGAAAGATCACAAATGGGGCCATTATTTTATTTGTGGGTGAGTTTATTTCATATTTCTATTGCCATTTCATCTTCTTCGGTTGTTTTTAAAGGTAAAACCAAAACCTCGAGTTGGGTAGATGTGTGTGGGTATGTGCTTTGTTCTCCTTAATTTAACAAGATGATGCAGATGGTATTTCATTTGTTTGAACGTGGTAAACACACTCGACGTAATTAAATTACATAAAAAAGTGCTTGCAAGTTAATTTATGGTATATTTGCTATTTGAGTAATCCTTAATGGTACAAAACGAAACATACGATAATGACGGAACAATAGCTTTTTTTGTAGGGTTTTCGTGTTTTATTTATTTATTTATTTGGAACAGTAGTTTCGTATGTTTCGTTTCGTGTTGTGTAGCACTGCTCTTGCTATTTATAGCGTGGAATTCAAAATGATGTGATTTATATGAATGAGGAAGTTTGAAGTCAAAAAAAATAAATGAGGCAGTTTACAATAGATGTTATTGATTTTTCTTTTTGGGTGAATGAGTAAAAAATGTAGCATTGTTGTTTGATTCAGCATTGATTGATGATATGATTTCTATAGGTACAAAGGTTTCTATGACTACGCAAAATTGAAAGGAGTGGATGTTGGTCAACCTGTTGGACTTGATGTTGTTATTGATGGGACAGTGCCAACAGGTTTGCTTACTTTTTTAAATAAGAAAAAGAATTGTGCTGCTAAGGATATCAAAATTTACCTTAAGAGAATATTGATCTTTATCTTTTTACTAGATCAGAGATGATGGACTCACGTCTTTTCTTTTTTGATGGGGTCAAATTAAACTGTCAATATTTGTTATTTTACAGGTTCAGGACTTTCAAGCTCTGCAGCATTTGTTTGCTCTTCCACAATTGCTATTATGGCTGCTTTTGATGTGAACTTCCCAAAGGTTATAAGAAATATACAACCATTTTCCCTAGATGGATAAATTATAAGTATATATAGCTTGCTAGATTTAATTTTTGAAGTTGTTAAGAATTCTGATAAGAAAACATTACTTTAGTTTTGTGTGTCACTCTCGTACAAAGAAAAAAATAGTTAAAATTCATTTTAGATTTCATGCAGATTAATTTAAGAGTACATCAAAATCTGATATCAGTTGACCACTGACATGATAGTGTGGCTGAAACATCACGTGTTCACCCTTTGAAGATCTAATCTAGTCCATATTTCAAGAAATTGTAACTGATGAAATTGATGTTTTGTAGACCTTTATG
The DNA here is from genome assembly GCA_039519185.1 of Astragalus membranaceus. Lineage (NCBI taxonomy): Eukaryota > Viridiplantae > Streptophyta > Magnoliopsida > Fabales > Fabaceae > Astragalus > Astragalus membranaceus. Next base: position 123,179,574 of record CM076854.1, on the reverse strand, counting down.
CCTTCATTATTTTACTTAATATTATGATTTTACTTTTATTCTATCTACTCGAACACAAGATAAAGTTCTATAGGTTTATAGGATAACTTCTGTTTATAGAAACTTGATATCACCAGTGCTTTTATTGAAAACGTGCGTGTCTTCAATTTGTAAAACACCCTTTTGCTGTTTATTTTGTAGATATGTGCTCTTTTATTTTTGTTTCTGACATATATTATCATATGTTATTGGCAGAAAGAAATTGCACAACTTACATGTGAGTGTGAACAACATATTGGGACACAATCTGGTGGGATGGATCAGGTTGCGCACATCTTTCATTACAAATACATTCTATATTAATTTTAATGTAAATGTTTCCAAATTACTTACCTGTATTGTCTTTTCCTCTAAATCACCTTTCCATGGAATAATGACCTTCGTAACCCCTGCATATCAGCTTCTTGATAATTAACACTGATAGGTTAATGATGTTCTTATCTAACACCCAAAGTATAGTAGTGTCTCAGGCGAATTATGTGTACATCGGCTTGTTGCAATTCGTCATTCAGAATGAAACTATGTTAAAGAAATTCTACTATGTTATTTGGTTTCACTTTATGTTTCTATAAAATATGAATTTTGGAACACAAGCTCAACAATACTGTGTTCAAAATGAGTTCTTCGTTGGTAGTGATACAGATAGTTTAATTAATTTACATTCTACTGCTGATTAACTGTTGTGATTATGTTTGTTTGTGTCCTCGTGTTTAAAACGATAGTCAGTTCACTACAGAGATTTTTAAAATATGACAGTTCAGTTCACTACAGAGGTTTAAATATGTCCATAAGCTGTTTTCAACTTACTTTCACAAGTTTTCCAAAATAACTTATCGAAAGATTTTGTACTGACCTTATTTAGAGTACCCCTCATTCCTGCTTTGATAGTAGGAACATTTATATGTAAGCAATGATATTATATGTAGTTATTGAATAAGACCTTAATTGAGCTATCTACCCAAATGTCTCCTTAGACCATTATAGCGTTACTCTACTTCCAGTCAACTCTCGGATGTTTTCTGAATAATTTTGTTACATGGTACAGAGATTTTTATCCAATGCATAGATGCCGTCTTTTGTTGCTCTTCTTGGGATCTTCTCACATTTTACCTAGACTTACGTCTACAGTTTTTTCCTTATTATTTTACTTGACAGGCAATCTCGGTGATGGCCAAGACTGGTTTTGCAGAACTGATTGATTTCAACCCAATTCGTGCTACGGATGTGCAACTCCCTGCTGGTGGGACTTTTGTGATAGCCCATTCTTTGGCAGAGTCTCAGAAGGCCGTTACTGCTGCCACAAATTATAATAACAGGGTTGTTGAATGCCGTTTAGCTGCTGTAAGTCCACTTAAAGTAACTTTGACCGGTCATTCCAATTTAACTCTTAACTTTTTTCATATGGTCAAATCTAATAAGTAATAAGATATTACTGTACCTGTTTGGCTGTTTCTATATTTAAGAAAAAACAAACCTGTTCATTTCAGACACTTTTGGTCCTTTCACATTGGAGTTAATCCTCGTTTAAATGTGTGTGCATGCATACATCGAAATCTAGTTGCTTAGCTGGAGAAGAAACTTGCGAATCCTTTTGTGATATCGAGTATATTTATGACTCACAAGTACTAATATGAAAATTTCCAGATTGTGCTTGCTATAAAGCTAGGAATGAAACCAACTGAGGCAATATCAAAAGTGAAAACACTGTCTGATGTCGAAGGGTTATGTGTTTCATTTGCTGGTACTCGTAACTCATCTGATCCCGTAGTTGCTGTGAAGGTAATTTTTATGATGCCATCCTTGAAATTTGCCTTGTGAAACATGGTATCTTTTTTCTTTTTCATTTTCATTTTCAGTTTAAATGAAGAACATTTTATTTCAATGAATATGAATTCATAGTTACATTTTATTCTCTTTTAACATTCATAAAAGTTTCAAGCCTTTTCCTGTTTATAAAAACTTTCCTTTTGGTACAGGAATATTTAAAAGTGGAACCATATACAGCTGAAGAAATTGAAGATGTTACTGGGGAAAAGCTGACTTCATTTTTGAACATTAATGCATCTTACTTAGATGTTATAAAAGCTGCAAAGCAATACAATTTAAATCAGGTTCGTTTTTTAAGCCCAATTAGTGAAGTTTTCCATGTATGACAGTATCAGCCTATTGGGCGCTACAATTGGGAAATATATGAAATGTTCTTGTGGTTTTTGTGTTTCATCATTGCCAACAACTATTTCCGTTGGTTGTAGGCTGTAACAGCTAATGTATTGTTCACCTTATGTTTATTTAATTTTACCTGTATTTCTAGAGAGCTGCTCACGTGTATTCAGAAGCCAAGAGGGTATATGCTTTCAAGGATGTTGTATCATCAAATCTAAGGTCTGTCTGTTTGGTGCATATATATATATATATATATATATATATATATATATATATGCTCTGTTTTTTTTATGTGATTCCTTAAATGCTTGGAGTTCATAGCTTCTTGAACAATTTGTTGAGGATTTGATAATTCGCATGTAAAAGGATAAGACCATCATTGAAGAGTAATTTTAACCCAAGAAAATTTTAAATACAAACAGTTGATTATAATATGAAAGCCTGATTGAACATTTCTATTTTATTAGGTGCATGCAGCTATTTCTTTGGCTTTCACATGAAGACATTAATTGATAGCAAAATGTCGCTATTGCAATCGTGCTTGTTGAAATATGTAGATATTATATGTTAGACTTAAATAATATATTGATATTTTCTTTCTTATCTCATTAGTTTTCGTAGTTTGTAATCGCTATGCTTCTTAGATTTTAAAAACCCAAAATTTTCAGCGATGAGGAGAAGCTAAAGAAACTTGGTGACCTTATGAACGAGAGTCATTACAGCTGCAGTGTTTTATATGAATGCAGGTATTGACAACTATATTCTTGCTTTCATTGGAAAAATGTGTGTATTGTCAATTAATGGTTTCTCTCTAGAATGATTCTCTTTATAAGGCATACTTAGTCTGTCATGTGAACTTTTTCCAACTGTAAATTAACAGATGAAGAATAACTCTTACAAAACTTAGCTTCCTTTTTCAGCACATCAAATTGATATTTTCTTTTTATTATAATGAAATCAGCTGTCCAGAGTTGGAAGAACTTGTAACTATTTCTCTTGACAATGGTGCTTTCGGCGCACGGCTTACCGGAGCTGGATGGGGTGGGTGTGCTGTTGCTTTGGTGAAAGAGAGCATAGTACCACAATTCATCCTTAATTTAAAGGTTTGTGATCATATGATAATAATTAACAACCTTAATCATTGGATATTAGTAATGAACAATTTGTCATTGATAGATTATATATTCATTGCAGGAACGTTTCTACCAATCTAGAATAGACAAGGGTGTCATTCAGAAGAACGATCTTGGTCTCTATGTATTTGCTTCGAAGCCATCAAGTGGTGCTGCCATCTTCAAGTTTTAGAATATTTCCTTCACTCACGTCACTCCCTATTGATATTTATGTTTTTTAAAAGATCTTAACTTATTTGCAAACGCAATTTCTGATGGATTAATAAGAAAACGTACCCTAAATTTATTGTTGAGTTACCTTGCATATGAGTCAATAAAACCAAAACGAAGAATTATTTTGCCAACGGCATCGGAGTCAAATACTGTGTTTTTACTTGTTTAGAGCTATTAAATTCGGGAGTAGTGCTATTTCACACCTAGGTTTTCGGTCGTGAAATTTCACGACTACTTTCTATTCATATATTCGGTCACTTTTTATCTTCTGATTCAATCAGTTGGGCTTTTGATTCTGAACTCAATGTCATCACATATTTCTTTCATTTGGTAAATATGGATGTATTGAGCAAGTAAAAGAGATGAATGTATAGTTCTGGATAGTCGATGAGAATTTAAAGAGAGATCACTATTTCATGTAGAGAAGTAATGGTGGTTGCTTTTGGCAACAAAACAGAGGAATAAATACTTGTAGATCTATGTTACCATGGTTTGACTTTGGGTTTAATGAATAACCAACAAACCAGTAACTCACTTACAGTCTGAAACTGAAGCTTAAATGTAGTGGTTGTGAAATTTCACGACAAGCAACTTTGTGCTAAAAAAAGCATTACTCCAAATTTCGGCACTAATATGTAAAAAGATAATACTACACTATCTTCCAGTAGCGCGTTTTAACATAAGTATTTGAACATTTCATCATTAAGGTTCATGAACGAATTAGTTTATAGCGGATAGCTAATTGATGATAAATTTGCAAATTAAATTTAAAGTGTTTGATCAAGAGGAAACATAGAGTAAGAGAAGAGAGAAAGAGAGAAGAAAGCTAACCAAACAATAGAAATAGATAAGAGAGAAAAGATTTTCTCTTCTCTCTTTCTCTTCAACCAAACGGACCCTAAGGGTCTCTTTGGTTTTAAATTTTAGTTGTTTTTCTCAATTTTATGAAAGAGAAGAGAGGGAAGCAAAGTTCCTCGCAAGCTCAATTTTCGCTCCCTTCAAAAGTGAAAGAATTGAGAAGGAGGGAGAGGATATTTATATAAAGTCTGGACTTAAATATCCGTTTATTTCCTGTTGTCTTAAATATTTCAAAGGCAAAAAATATTAATTTTATACTTCCCTATAAACTTTATATTCATCTCCTCGTCAAATCAAACACAAAATGTATTATCGCCCAAGGCGGGTTAAGCGTAAAAGGAGTTCATTATGACCTACTCTCTCCGTAATAGAATATAAGCAAAAATGACTCAACGAAAGCTGATGTATTTAGTTCAAAATTTGGACCAAATACATCAACTTTTATTGATCCATTTTTGCTTAGGCAAATGCTTATTATTACGAAATTTTGGATGAACCAAATTGAACGAAACAATGCACCACCGTGTGATTGTTGTTTTGTTCCGGCGCTCCTTATTCTTTTTTCTCTCTCTTATCTCATTTCTCAACCGTTGATATCTTTTTCTTCCAAATTCTTGCAAGAAATTTTGTGTTATGGATTGGGCCGCGCCCCAAATTAATGGTTGAGATCTAAACCCTAGATTGGACAGCTCTGATCAATTAGGTCAAACTCACCTTTGACTCTATAAATAAGCATTAATGTCATGACCAAGATATGCACACGGACCAACATTCTTACCTGTAATCAATTCACCCGCTGACTTGAGCGTCAGAGTGTCTTTGTAGGTACCACCCCACCTCAGATTGGAACGGAGCCCGTTGGTCAAGATCACCTACTACCAACTATCCTGAATCGGTCATAGACTCTGAGATACAGTACAAAACATTGGCGACCACAGTGGGAGGATCTCGTACTCTAGTTCCTCTCCCATCTCCTTGACTAACAATGGCTCCAACGTTACGACAAAGGACTATCCCGAGTGTCATTGAGGGACCGGTCCTACAGCAGGTGACCCCGGAAGGAGTGGCAGTCACCTTGCCCCTCGGACTGTCCAGGTACCGGTTGATGCTGTTCAACAGCTCGTCCAGTTGCTAAATCGGCAGGCTGAGACCGATCAGCAGAGGAGCCAACACTACACTCAATTGGAAGCTGAAATCGCTGAAATACGAGCTCGCAACATCCCAGATCGGAGCTCTCCTCAGCGCGACCCTCCAAGTCGAAGGACTTATGGCCGTAGGCGTCACCGATCTCCGGCTTGGAGGAGACACCATCATTGCTCTCCACCTCGTCGTAAAGGAGTGCGTGGATTAGGAACTCCCCCAAGTCAGACCCCGATGAAACCTACTATCCCGAGGATTCCCCTCAGCCGAGCTCATCTCTGGCTTCCTCTTCTCCGAGGCGACGTTCCAGAAGCCGGGAAAGATCCCCAAGGCAGGAATGTCGGCGCCCGCGCTTGCGGAGGTCTCCTGACAAGTATGATTACCGACGATCCCCCTCGAGAGAGGTCGGCAAAGCGAAAAGGACCTTTCACGAGTAAGATCGATTATTTTTCGGTGCCGAAGCATCTCAAGAAATCCCCGAAGGTTTGAAAATGCATGATGGGACCGGCGATCCTGATCGCCACCTCGACTATTTTGACACGGTGATGCAATACCGTAACGTTTCGGAGGAGGTTAAGTGCCAGATCTTCCCTCTCACTCTAGAGAAAGTGGCTTTGGATTGGTTCAGGGGCCTAAAACCAAACACCATCTCTTCTTGGGATCACTTGACTAAACTCTTTTCAGCTCACTTCGCCCACTCCAAGATGAAGCCGAAGTCCCGAAAGGTGCTACAAGCAATTCGTCAGGGCGAAAATGAGTCTCTTCGGGACTACACAGAGAGACTCAACCATGAAACTGCACAAGTCCGAAACCTTGACGACTCTTTCCGACTTTACTTCATGGAGGTTGGGCTTCGTGAAGGCAGTTTGTTTCAGACCGATGTCGGGGTCAACCAACCAGAGTCTCTCGCGGAGTTCCTCCAGAGATCTCAAAAGTACATCGATCACGAAGAAGGTGTCAACGCAGGAAGGTCACATGTAAAGCCCGGAGGATCCAGCCCCCGGAATGAGAAAGAAAATCGGGGCGAGAAGGAAAACTGGACGATAGGGAGACTAGGCCCCATAACCGACATCAACAGTATTCCGATCTAAACGAGACCAGAGCCAAATTCTGACGGAATGTATGAACACTAAGTTTAAAGAGGTCAGGTTCCCTGATCTACTCCCGCACAGGCCGGGGCAGTGATCCAACAAATACTGTCGGTATCACCGAAGTAATGGTCATGACACCAATCGCTGCAATGCCTTGAAGGACGACATTGAGGACCTGATCAAAAAGGGGAAGTTAAGCCAGTATGTGAAGAAGCCGCGTCGACAAGAATGTGAGGTCAAAGAAGAAAAAGATGACCCTAAGAGGAGGGGTAAAGCTAAGGAAGAAAAATAGGAAAACTCGGAGGAAGAGCAGGATTTTCAGAAATCTAATGGTCGGCCCGTAATGATGGTCATCTCGGGACGCTACCCCAATGAAGCATCTGGGAAAACCATGAAGAGAACGTGGAAAGAATCATGAATGTGGCTTCCACCTCGGCGTCTTCGGACTTACCGAACCGTCCTCCTTTGGCTTTCGGCGATCTGGACTTGCTACAACTGCATAATTGGAAGGCTGACTCTAGGAAGGCTCGGAGCGGTAACTTCCACAGTCCACCTGAAGATGAAGTTCTACTCTCTCTACAACAAGATCATCACCCTCAACGCCGACTTGAAGTCCGCCGAGAGGTGTTTCTATCTGCACATGAAGGCGGACAAAAAGGCTCTGGAGGAGGGGATCCCCCGAAGAAGTTCAGAAAGATTCAAAGAAGAGAGGAAACGACAAGGCTGTCGATGTCAATGTGACGGATTTGGATGCTAGGTATGACCCGGATAGCTCGGAAGAGGAGGATGACGACGATTTGACCCGAGAACTAAAGAAGAGAATCAGGTGACCTCAACCTGATGGGGAGTTTGTTGAAGTCTAGCTGGGTGACGATCCGGCTAAAACTGTCAGGATCGGTTCCGATCTATTTGAGGAAGTAAAGGTTGAGCTCGCACGGTGTTTGAGAGCTCACGCCGACCGTTTTGCTTGGTCTGCAGAAGACATGCCCGAGATTCCTCCCGAGGTTGCTTGTCACCAGCTAGCTGGTAATCCCGAAGCCAAGTGGGCCGCCAAGCGCAAAAGGGCTCAGAGTGGAGAGAAAGATGTTGCTGCTGCTAAGGCCGTGGAGGATTTAATTAATGCAAACTTTGTAACAGAAGTCAAGTATACGACTTGGCTCTCAAACCCTGTACTCGTAAAGAAAAGTAATGGAAAATGGCGCATGTGCATTGATTATACCAATCTTAATAAGGCCTGTCCAAAGGACGCCTTTCCTGTTCCTAGCATTGATCGCCTAGTCAATAATGCTTTAGGTTTTTGTTTATTGTCTTTTATGGATACCTACTCCGGTTACAATCAAATTCCGATGTTCCCCTCCGACCAGGAGAAAACCGCCTTCATGACTGACCGCGGTAATTTTTGTTACCGGGTTATGCCTTTTGGATTAAAAAATGTCGGAGCTAATAATGTCGGACGTATCATAGAAGTCTATCCAGACGATATGATTGCAAAGAGTGAAGAGGAGAGGCTCCACGTGGCCGACCTTGAAGAGATTTTTGCAGAAGTACGGAAGAACAACATGAGATTACACCCGGAAAAATGTACTTTTGATGTCCGAGCTGGAAAGTTCCTCGGATTCTACCTCACAGAGAGAGGCATTGAGGCCAACCCAGACAAGTGTCGGGCTGTGACCGAGATGGGCACGTCAACTACTATGAAAGAAGTTCAAAATCTTAACGGCATGATCGCTGCCCTTTCTTGTTTCATTTCAAACGCTGCCTTCAAATCACTTCCATTATTCAAGTTACTTAAGAAGGAAGTGAAATTTGAATGGACCCCGGAGCGGGACGAGGCCCTCAACCAGCTCAAAAAGGTTCTATCTGAACCTCTAATCCTAACTCGGCCTAACCAGGGGGGAAACCCTGTACTTGTATTTGGCAATCTCGGATGAGGCTTTAGGCGCCGTTCTCATCCGTGAAACCGAGGCCGGCCAAAGTCCCGTATATTTTGTAAGCAAAGCCCTGCAAGGACCGGAGATCCGGTATCATGAAATTGAGAAAATAGCCTTTTCTTTGATTATTGCGGCACATCGCCTCTGACCTTACTTTGTTAGCAAAGCCCTGCAAGGACTGGAGATCCGGTATCATAAAATTGAGAAAATAGCCTTTGCTTTGATTATTGTGGCACATCGCCTCCGACCTTACTTTGTTGCTCATCAGTCGTGGTACGAACCAATCATCCTATTCGTCAAATCCTACACCGACCTGATCTGGCTGGTAGAATGATGATCAAGTGGACAGTTGAGCTCTCCGAGTTCGGGATCAAGTACGAATCAAGAATGGCAATGAAGGCTCAGGTCCTCACTGATTTCGTCGCAAAAATGACTCCCGCCGACCCTGAGGGCGAGGTATGGATCTTACATGTAGACGGATCTTCAAATCCAAAAGGTAGCGGGGCCGGTCTGATGTTAGAAAGACCGGCTGGTGTCGTGATCGAGGTGTCCCTCACCATAGGGTTTCCAACTTCAAATAACCAGGTGGAGTACGGGGCATGCATCGCAGGACTCCGACTTGCCCTAGATCTCCGAGTTACTCGGGTCACCCTGAACACCGATTCTTTGTTGGTGGTTTCGCAGATCGGGAAGCAATATGAGACCAAGGATCCGACCTTACAAAAATATTTAACTCAGGTCCGGGAATTGTTAGCTCGGTTCGTGCTTGCGGAGGTTAAGCATGTTCCGAGGGCGGAAAACAAGAGGGCAGATGTTCTATCCAAACTCGCCAGCACCAAAGTTCCAGGAAACCATCGTTCTGTAATCCAGGAAGTTCTTAATAAACCCAGTGTCCATCCTGACCCGGAGCTCGCTTCATCTATATGTGTAGTTGAGGAAAGCAAAGGTTAGATTGCACCAATCATGGAGTACATTGAGTCGGGGGCGAGCCTTCGAACTCTCGTGAAGCTAAACTGGTCAGGAGGAAGGCGTTATCCTTCTCCGTGATTGACGAGATCCTCTACAGGAGGAGCCTATATTCACCTTTGTTGTAGTGCATTGAAGGGGAGAAAACAGATTATGTCCTAGCCAAAATTCACGAAGGAATTTGTGGGCAGCACCTCAGAGGCAGATCGTTGGCCTGGAAAGCTTTAAGGGCATGTTATTTCTGGCCGACCATGAAAACCGATGCTAAGAACTACTTGAAAAAATGCCGAAAATGTCAGATCCATGTCAACGTCCATATGGCCCCCCTACCGAGCTTACTAGCCTCACCTCCTCATGGCCTTTTGCATGGTGGGGAATCAATTTCTCGGGGCCCTTCCCGACTGCCCCCGGCCAGGTCAAATATCTGATAGTAGCCGTGGATTACTTTACAAAGTGGGTCGAAGCCGAGCCTTTGGCCATCATCAATGCAAGAAATTGCATGAATTTTTTCAAGGAAAACATCATGATCCGCTTCGGGATCCCCGAGGTAGTGGTAACTGATAACGAAACCCAGTTTGCTGACAAAGGTTTCAGGAAGCTCATGATCACCGATCTTAAGATCAAACACCGTTTCACCTCGGTAGAGCACCCCCAGACCATCGGGCAGGCCGAGGTTGCTAACAAGCTAATCCTCAATGGACTGAAGAAACAGATTGACGATGCAAAAGGGAATTGGGTCGAAGATCTGCCTTATGTCCTATGGGCTTACAGGACCACCCCTCAGAGCTCTACGGGGGAAACGCCATTACGAGGGAAACGCCATTCTGACTCTCCTATGGGAGCGAGGCGGTCATTCCAGTTGAAGTCAAAGAGCTAAGTTGGAGAACGACAAATTCGAAGTCACCAGAAGACAACAACCACGCCCTGAGGGAAGAGCTCGACCTTGTGGAGGAGATCCAGGTAGAGCCTCTTTCAAGGAAGCATTGGTCAAACAGAGGATAGCAACCTGGTACAACTCAAAGGTTATCCCCAGAGATTTTGAGCTCGACGATCTAGTGCTCCAGAGAGCTGACGTTGGGTCAAAGAACGCCGCGCAAGGGAAACTCGCCCCCAATTGGGAAGGGACTTACCGGATCGTATCCAAGACCGGTAATGGTGCTTTCGAGTTGGAAACCCTTGAAGGGAAGCCGATCCCGCGAAATTGGAATGCTACCAAACTTAAAAGATATTACAGCTAATTTCCATTTGAGCCTAAAGGCACAATGTATTCCTATCTTGTAAACAAGTCCTCATCTAATGCATCTTACTTGCTCTACATTACTAGAAAATCAGAGTTCCGAGGTTGAAGCAAACATGTTGGGATCGGTCTAGTGATCTCCCCAATATTCCTTGCTAAATCGGAACCTGAGCCATTTAGCTCGACGTTATCAGCGACCAAGGCAGTCGCGACCCCTTGGGACGAGTTCGATCCGGGCCCAACCCCAGTAAACTGTCCCATGGGCTACAAAGGTCTTTGGGATATGAAATCGCAAAGATCAATGGCCGAGGCTGCCATTACCCTAAGGGGCGAGTTCGATCTGGACCGAGTCCTAGTAAACTGTTCCAAATGCGACATACACAACTTGAGCGAAATGAACGCAAGGTTAAATTATTAACGAGCAAAAAGTAAAAAATGGCCGAGGTAACATAAAACCAGAATTAGAACTTGTTAAAAGCAAGCAAAATATTACAAATTATCACCGGATACGGCGGGGCCCTCGAGTTCGAATTGTTAATCAGTTGTAGAACAAAATACCGTCTCCATTCTGAGCCCGGAACCTGTACACAAAAAGAAAGGAGACCGCACCTAAAGTCTTGATTTAAAGTTCGGAAGGAGGGGGTAGATGAGGATACGCTCTTGGGTAACAGGATCGACCTTGGCGATACTGTCCCTCTCCACACCATGTTTCGGCTTCAATATCTTCGTATTGGGGATGGAGGAGGGTAGGATCACAGCCACCTGCTCAAGAGAATTTAAAAATCCCAGCACTCCCATCTCGAGAGCCTGCTCCGCAGTCTCGGCCACCTCCAACTCCGCAGCCTCTTTCCCTGCCTTGGCGGTCCTCAGTTCTTCTTCAAGCACGGTGATTCAGGATTAAAGATCAGAATTTGGACTGGAGCCTTTCTCCTCTCTGATTGTCTTCAACTCAGCCTCGAGCTCATTCACTTGAGTTTGGAGGGCAAGATTAGCCTCGACCACCCCTTTTGATTTACCCTCGGATGCTACTAGCTGAAGTTCCAGATCTTTGGCTCTATCAACCGCTGATTTCCACTCTGTTTCCGCTTTGTCCTTGTCTTTCCTATCAAGGCCGAATCCAATTTTATCTGAGCCTGCAAAGCCCGGGCTTTTTCCTCTTCCTGTTCCTCTTCCTCTTGGGCTTTGGCCAACTCGCCTTGCGTTTCTTCGCCGTTTCTTTCCCGTGGTGGCTCCTCTTCGAAGCCCGGGGAGAATCTTCAATCCCAGAATGGATTCTTTTCGCCCAAACTTGAAAAGGTCCTCCTGCCGTATCCTTCCAGGGAGGGAGTCCGCATGCCGCTTCCGATGTTGAAGATCAGAGGGTTGGTCTTCAATCTCTTCCACCGTCACAATGGTGATGAGAGCAACGTTCAGGATCTCCTCACGTCGAGGGGTCGGCTGAGCCTCATAACCACTTTTTCCCAGACCGGTTTTCCTCTCAGCTTTCGCTCTTATGGCAGCGAACTTGTCAGTGGGCGACATGTTATCTGCAAAACAAACAAATTTGAAGACAAGTTAGAAAACTTGTGGATTTAGTTCAAACAAATCAGGAAAAATCTCGATGCCCGACTCTTCCAAACGCTCTTAAAATCTCTGATTTGGTACCGGCCTGAACCAAAGCTGCGGTATCAAAACCGAACTTCTTGGGGTCGGCGTAGGGAATAAGATCGGAGCAGTTAATCAGGATCGCCATGGTCTCTTTATCCACGTCACTTAACCTCCTCATGCTAACGGTGTAAGCTTTGGGCTGGCGATTGTAGTGGGCAAGAGTCCGGCCAATAGGGAACTTGGTGGACTCTAGGAATTGTCCATCCTCGCTGTACTTTCCGACATACTTTATGGCATCGGCATTCACAGGCTCGACAAAGAAAAACTTGTCTTTCCAGCTTCCCTTCAGAGAGTCTGTAAAGGGCTGGAAGATCTTGGTGTTCCTTCTGGCTCGGAGGCTAACGTGCTCCCACCGATCTTTTTATCCTTCCTCATGCCTTCTGTTTATCTCGAAAAGATGAAAGAACAAAAGCTCGGAGGAAGGCTGTTGTGAAAAAAGGTGTGCAAGTATACACGGTCTTTAACAAGTAATATAATGAAAGTAGAGATCGTACCCACAGGGATTTGATTAATTTTTGAAGGTTTAAAATGGTAATAAAACTAGTGAGAAGTAGAAATCAAAAATAAAATAAAATATGATTGGTGTGTGTGAAACAGGATTTAAAATAAGCAAGATAGAAATTGATTATAAATCAGTTAAGAGAAATAGTTGAAATGTCATTTACTAAGTAATTTACTTTTTATAGCAATTATGATATATGTGATGCTGGGGCAATTTATTGCTAACAGATTGCTCCTGCAATGGGTGCTGTAGTAAGTGATGCGTGCTTTTCCGCAACTAACGTCAGAGTTTCATTATAAGTCTTGTGTCTGAGCTCTAAATAAGTTCACATCTGTATATGAAGTTCCCACAGTATCACCCTATGGACTATACTATCCTATGTCTAGGTTTTAGTATGGTTTTAACAAAGTTTCCTTTTATTAAAACACTTACCCATATTAGTTCTTGAGTTCAAATCACAAACCATGTCTGTATTCGTGACCCTACTTATTCTAAGTGATCAACCTTAAAATAAGTTTGAAAGAATTATAGTACAAGAACTATATTGCAAGCATCAATATAACATAATACTATTTAAAAGTTCATTACAAAGCTAAAGCATCCCAACTAATATATTTAGTTCATGCTTGACATAACTAAGCTCATATAAACATAAGGAGTCATATTTATATGATTGAAAATACAAATGGAATGAGATAAGATAGAAATTACACGAATGGAGTTCCTTTGTAGATTCTGCCTTGCAATGCTGGAGCAATGAAACAACAATACAAGATGGTAAAAAGTAGAGAGAGAAGTTGTCAATTTCTTCCTCTCCTTCGAACCAAAATATTATATCTAAGACTACTTCCTAAAAATTGAGATGTTTTTAAATGAAGATGAGGGGATGTATTTATAGGCTTCTTTGGAGGTTGTCTTGAGCACCAAGGTTACCTTGAGAGGAAGTTAGGTTTCCTTATTTTAATTTTATCTCCAAAGCTTCCATGTGATCACCCAACATGATGAAAGAAGAGGTCCATTGATGAGAGGACAAGTGTCAATTAGAAGGGTGACTCTTGTGGCCTATGGAGTCGTCTATGGTAGGCGCCGAACTTCTCCCACATGGCCACTTGCCTTACTTTTGACGCATCATGACGTCATCACTAGGATGCTGGAGCATTCTGTGTTGTGAAGATTGCTGGGGAAATTGATGCTGCAACGATGTTGGGGCAATGCTTCTACTTCTATTGCTGGGGCAATTGATTGCTGTAGCAATTGAACAAACACATAAAATACCACAATTCATATAAAATAGTCATGAAGTGTGTCTAAACCTTTCTTAACTCTAAAAGTTGTATTTCTTTTGTATTTCTTTATTTAACAAAACATTATTACTGAGATTCTCACAATTATTTAGATTTGAAAGTGTAAATAACTCTATATAAAATAGTTATCAAAGGCCCACGAGTTGGGGTGAAGTTGCGAACGGGCCAGGTTCAACGTGCCCAACACCTCCTGCTCAAGAGCGGTGAACGGAGGTCGGATGTTCATGGTGGAAATCGTGACCTCGTACATGACGAACTTAAGGGCGGAGGCCCAAACAACGACATGTTGGTCAATCGCCATGCCTTCCACATTCCATAACTGCCCTTTTCTCCCTGAAATCACGCCAATGAATTTGCTCATGTCGGTTCCGGCCTCGTATTGGGACCGGGTCGCCAATAATGGCTCTGAGACCCACAGATATTTGCGGGGGATTGACAAAGGCAGCAGCAGGGGAACACCGACTGGTCCGACCCCGATGCTGGAATATTTGTCGACGTCGCTCTCGTTGTTCCGGCTTTCATCCCCGCTCTCAAAGCCAACCTCTGCAGCTTCGGATTCAGTTTCAGTGGTCTCAGACTCTTGAGAATTTGTGCTCCCCTGATCTTCAGCACTTCGGTCAGCCTCGGACAAATCCGACTCTACTATTACCAAATCTTCAGACTGATACTCATTCGGTTGGTCCTCTTCCATCAGCTCGTTTGTTGGAACCTCGGGAGAGCGATCGTCAACCCGAAGGTCGTCATCCTCCTGATAGCTCGTAGGGGTGGAATCCAAATTCTCTTGAACCTCGGGCTCTGCTGGCTCAAAATTCTCGGGGCGGTTACCCACTGGAGAATTAGGAACGGAACTCACCAGTTTCGCGATGTTCGGACGATCAACGGTGACAACCCCGAGGGTCTGTTTCGTTCTTGCCAGATCGGACCTACAAAAGTGGGGGCACACAAAGTCAGGCATGAGCGATGCGGTTGGTCCGCGACCAAATCGAAACCCGACCTGACGACCCCCACCCTGTGCGAATAAAAGCAGGCTGGGGGAAGTCCCAGCCAAGACAAAAAGCAGGGCAAAGTCACTAACCTTGGATAACGGAAGCTTGACGAAGTTGAATGAATTTGCGTATCTTGACGATCTCGCTCCAATGGAACGCGGAGACCCCCGCCACGCGATGTTGGATCGGAGAACGAAGCTCACAAAGACAATGTGAAGTTTATTTTTCAGAGCGAATAGCAAAGATTAAGAACAAATGAATGGGGATTGAGCCCCTATATATAGTGGGCCAAAGGCCATGGACTGGGCCGAAGCCAAAAAGGCACGTCCAATCAGCAACAGTAGCAGCGCGCGTGAATTAAAGCGCCATCATTACACCAGCCGTCATCGAACGACGCGCCTAATGACTGACATTGTTGTCAGGCGCATGAATCAAGACGCCATCATTGAACTGACACCTTGAGTCACTCAACGGTCACCTCAATCACGCCACGCAGCAATGGCAAGGCAAGACCGGAGTCTCGGATATTCCGATGTTGGGGGCAGAAACCCTCGAAGGTATAAGCCCGACCTCGGAAAAGGTCGCGAGTTGAGGACCGAGTCCTGAATATTCTGGGGTTGGGGCAGAAGCCATCGGAGGTATAAGCCCGACCCTGGAGAAGGTCTCCAGATCGGTCGATTATCTAATGCAAAGCATGCATAAAGCCCGGACAAGCTTACAAGTCAGGCTCCCCCTAGGCGACCCGACTTAGGGGGCAACTGTTACTGATTGGGCTGCGCCCCAAATTAGATGAGGCCCAATACCAATGGCAAGCCCATGAACGAATAGCTGAGATCTAAACCCTAGATTGGACAACTCTGATCAATTAGGTCAAACTCACCTTTGATGCTATAAATAAGCATTAATGCCATGACCAAGGTACGCACACAGACCAACATTCTTACCTGTAAATGTAATCAATTCATCCGCTGACCTGAGCGTCAGAGTGTCTTTGCAGGTACCACCCCACATCGGATCGGAATGGAGCCCGTTGGTCAAAACCACCTACTACTAACTATCCTGGATCAGTTATGGACTCCGAGATACAGTACAGAACATTTCGTAATACATAGCACTGTGTTTTTGCTTATATGGGGGGAGTATATATGCTTAGATTCGGAAATAAATGGAGGGCAAAATTACGGGTAGTTCTAACGTGAAAGAGGAAACCAAATGTTTCACCGGTGAACCATTAATATGACTTACTATTATAGGTAACACGGGGTAAGTATTATAATTTTAAAATTTTATAGTAAAAAATTAGATAGATTACAAAATTACTTTTAGGTCTCCCTCTTTCATTTTCGTTCCTCTTCCGTATCTAACTCTCAGACGCACACAGACTCCTCACCCCCCTCCCCCTCCGCTTCGCACACACACTTTCAGTTCCTCTTCCACTTTCAGTTTCTTCCTCCCCCCCCTCTGCATCGCACACACACTCCTCACCCTCACCCTCCCCCTCTGCAGTTCCTCTTCCACTTTCAGTTTCTTCCTCTCCCCCTCTACACCGCACACGCACACACACTCCTCACCCTCCCCCTCTGCATCGCGCACACACCTTCTAATCGCTGCACCAGCGAAGCTCTTCGACGAATCCTCTTCGACGAATCCCACTCTCAGCACCGGCGAAGCTCCCTGCACCAACACCGGCGACCAGTTTTCAAGGTAGGTTTTCATATCTTCTCCTTTTCATTTTCGTTCATTTGGTTCATTTTTGTTTCTGATTTCTGAGAGTTTTATTTGATTGTTGAAAAAAGAATGGATGTGAATGTTGTCGAAAGTTGTATAAGCCAATTTTTGACCAGACTTGAAGAAAGCTGGTTTTAGTAAATGAAAAGGATTCAAATCCTCTAGTTCCAAAAAATCAGAAGCATATATAAATATTTATCTTGTAATTAGACTCACTCTCATAATCTCATTCACTCAACACAAAATTGAAACTGTGGCAACAGAATCTCACTAGCATTGTAAATCTACCACTTACAGTTATGTATCTAGTAGTGCCGGTAAGTAACAATTGGATTCATGAGAAAGAACATAAAATTCAGGAATGCATAAAGAAAACCAAAAAAAGTGTTACATTAAAAGACTGCCAAATTGCTGAAATCATACATGCGTGTACTAAAATGTCAAGAGTATTTATTAAGGAATCATACATTACATCGCCTCCGATGAAGCACCAACACATTAAGACACAGACACATAGACACTAATAATAATTTGAAAAAACAAAAGTAATTGTTGTTGTCCAACACGACACATTTTCAATCTGAAGTGTCGGTGTTACATACATTAATCAATATCAAGAAGGATGAACCTTACGAGTAGAGATTCCTTTCCAAGCTGATTTCATAGAAGCAGGAGCAGAATTAAGTGCAGCTTCAATATACTTATTAGAAGCAACAGAAGCAGCTTTTTCCATCAAATTCCCCATATTTCTAGCACTCTCCCCAGGATGTATTAACGGTCTATCAAAGCGAGTTTTTGTTTGAGATATTAATTTATATATTTGTTGGTCTCCAAGATTTACTTAATTTATTTGTGTTTCGCTGGTCTGGCACATATAGGAGTGTTACCCCACTCTTTGCTTGTTGAATGTGCATAGTTGCATATCTCTTACTTAAATGGTTTATATGGGTTTATATGAGCAGGAATTCAGGGAATCCATACTCCATCTTCTGGGGTTGAAGCACACATGCAGATGGATGAATCAGTTGCATTTAAGAAGGTAGAATGAGAACTTGCATTTAATTCTAATGTTACTGTATTTGATTGGTACTGTATTTGATTGGTACTGTTGTTGGAATTATGTTGTTTGTTGTGGTAGGGACTTGAAGACTCGTCAGCTAGGTTAGAAGATGAAGCGGCATGTGAGATCGATGATTCCATTAGTGTTGATGTTGACGAAGGTAGTGTTGACGATGATGATTCCACTAGCGTTGATGTTGATGAAGGTAGTGTTGACGATGACGAACAGGCTGAAAGAATTATCAATATTGATAGTATGGAGGATATTCTTAGCATGGACCTGAAGGAGTTAAGCCCTCATGAAGCAAGAGAATTTGAGTTTACAAGCTTGGATATCGCATATGAGTTCTACAACCGATATGCTAGACTAAATGGGTTTGCAGTCCGCAAAAGCAATATCCTCCGAAGCAATAAAAAAAATACTGCAGCGAACGTTTGTCTGCCACAGAAAAGGGTTTAGCGAGGATAGAGGATTAACAATAGAAAACCGTAAGCGTAAGTGTAAACCCGAGACTCGGTCTAGATGTGAAGCGAAATTTCGGGTGCATATTGATTTGCTGTCACAACGGTGGCAGATAACTGTTTTTACTGATCAACACAATCATGAGCTTTTACATGAAGAGTACTCTGGAATGCTTGCTGCGCATAGAAAAATGAAAGAGTCGGATATAATGCAGGTGAACGACATGTCAAAGGTTGGTATAGGCCCGTCTCAAGTCTATGGTTGTTTTGCAAGCCAGTCAGGAGGGTACGAAAAGATAGGGTTTCGTAAAAAGGATATATATAATCAGATAGGAAAACAACGCCTTTTGCAACGGTGTGATGGTAAAAATGCTTTACATTATCTTAATGGGCTGGCATCAGATGACCCTTTGATGTTTTATCGTCACACCATTGACGACGAAGGTAGGCTTGAAAACTTGTTTTGGTGCGATGGTATAAGGCAAATGGATTACAAAGTTTATGGTGATGTGTTGGCATTTGGTGCAACATATGAAAAGAACAAATATCACTGCCCTTTAGTGGTGTTTTCTGGAGTTAATAACCATAATCACAGTATTATATTTGGTGGTGCAATTGTTGCACATGAAACAGAAGAAACTTTACGTGTGGGTTCTTGAACAGTTTTTGGAAGCAGTATCAGGTAAGTCACCTATATCTGTCATTACTGATGGTGCTCTTGCAATGAAGAATGCTATAAAAAGAGTATTTCCGAATGCTTATCATAGATTGTGTGCTTGGCATCTAATTCGTAATGCAACGTCCAACGTTGGAATTCCTGGATTTGTTGGCCGATTTAGGAAATGCATGTTGGGTGACTATGAGATAGGTGAGTTTCGTCGTAAGTGGGATGAAATGGTTGACACATTCAAGTTGCGTGACAACAAGTGGGTTACCGAACTGTATGCAAAGAGAAATATGTGGGCCACAGCTCATATTCGCGGCAATTTTTTTGTTGGGTTCAGAACTACCTCTCGATGCGAGGGGTTACATGCAGTATTGGGGACGTTTGTAAACTCACGATATAATTTGGCTGATTTTTTACTGCATTTTCATCGATCCCTTAATTACATGCGTTATAAGGAGGTTGAGGCTGACTTTGCTTCTATTTACGGTGATCATGTGCTACAAACAAGACGTCGAAGCATGGAGTGCCATGCTGGGAAGTTATTTACTAGGGAAATATTTTTTATATTTCGAGATATTCTTGAAAGGTCTGCCGATATGGTCGTGACAACACGCCATCAAACTTACACATATTTCATATACACAGTTTGTAAGTACCAAGCATCTAAGAGAGAGTGGAAAGTATCATTTTATCCATATGATAATGTGTTTAAATGTTCTTGCAAGAGGATGGAATCATTTGGCCTCCCATGCGAGCATATTGTTGCTCTACTGGTTCTGTTAGATATTGCAGAATTGCCAGAGACTTTGGTGGCAGTTAGGTGGACAAAGAATGCGAAGGCAGCAACATGTAGCACAAACAAACATTGTCTGAATCATTGGGATACAGACAAGTCGTTGAGATATTGTGCTCTTATGTTTCGATATATGCGTTTGAGTAAGTTGGTAAGTGAGAGTGGGGATGATTTCAACGAGCATATGGAGCAAGCAGCTGCTAATATTCGTCAGATGGAAACAAAGAGGGGCTTACATGTTAGTGGACCCACAAATTCAGGTCAAGAAGACGACCATGAGATACTGAATGATCCTGCTGTAGTTAGAAGTAAAGGATGCACAGGTGCATCTTCTTCGCGTACTCATAAGAAAAGGAAGCAGACTCAGTGTTCTACTTACGAAAAAGTCGGTCATAATAAGCAAACTTGTTCGATGCGTCAACATCATGCTAGCACATCACATTTATCACATGGAGCTTGTCACAACAATGACTTCAATAGTGACTCTATAAGCATGTTCTTGTTATTGATTGTTTGCTATCTCTCTATTTGTATGTACCGTGTTCATACAACATGTATAGACTGGTTTCCCTTTTGTAATCACAATGATACTTTTTTATTTCAGGAAGATAGTGTTGTACGGTGCAAGAGGACTTGAAGCTATTCGATCTATGTCATGGAGTCTGAGTATAGGTGCTGAAGAATACAAATGGATCATATTTTGCCTTTATTTGGTCATTTATTTTGGTGTATTGGTACTTCAATTTGCTTTATACATGCATTAGGTACCTATTGTCATGAGGTGCTGGTTTTTCTTATTGTTGAGTTGCAAACTTTAATTCTTTTTGTGAACGTTATAATGGAATGTTTGCTTTCTCTTGTTGTACTTGGCTTTGAAGTTCAGTGTATGATGAGTCCCTTGAATATAGTTTTATCCTCCTGTGAGGTAATTTTAAGTGCAGCTGATAGCAATCATAGAAGGTTATAGTTCAGTGTGTGATGAGTCCCTTGAATATAGTTCAGTGTATGATGAGTCCCTAGAAGGTTATGCTTGATCAAAGGATATCTTGTGTTGTGCATTTGAAAATGATCTAGAAGGTTATGCTTGCAGTCATTGAGATAGGAAATTATCTTGTTGAATCTTACACCATTACAGGAAAATCGTGTTGTATGTTACAGAGAAACCTTGCACCATAAATCATGATTAACACTGCAAAGATAACAAAAAAATCATGTCAAAGTAATTAGGCTGATAGCCTTCACATTCTTAGAGAGTCTGATGGGGTTGAAGATTTTCCGCTCAATGCAATGGTCGGTAAGATCCTTTCAAAAGTGTTGTATTTTTTTTGGCTTCTGTTCTTTTTAGATCTACAGAAATTTTGTTGATTGACTTCTTTGATTATTAGTTGGCTAATGCCATCTCTATAAAGTATTCTTTTCAATTTGAAAATGTAACACCATGGAATTTTGTGGACTATCAAATTAGATTATTGGCTATGTTTATTTTTTATAGGAAATTGAATTTATCTTTAATGGTACATGCAATCTCATTTGTGATTAGGTGAATTTTTGTAGGTAATTGATACTCTTGTCAGCAAGGAGTCTCTGTCCTCGTTCACTTTCAGATGAATGTTGGAGATGTCCTACTGCTATTTTGGGCAGCTGTGACAGCAAACACTTTGGCATGATGAGAGACCTAAAAAAGTGAATCATAACTTACGGGCCTTTACATTATAAGTTACAGAAGAGGTTTCCTTCAAGTTATCATGTGTATTTACTTTTTGTTATATTTGTCTACTTGTACTAAATGGAATCTGTTATAGCAATTTTTGGTTCTGCAATTTTGTTAGTCCGCATTTGGATGCTTTTGCGGTTGTTAAGAGATGAATGATTAATACTGTAAAAAAAGGAGATGAATAGTCAACCCCTTTTTTAATTTTAAAAAATTTGGATTTTGATAATTCCGTCTACATCTTATGTATGGAATGTAAAATGAAAAAGTGAATAATAAAAGGGAAGCATTGAAGGCAGAGTCATCTTATTTGCAAGAATATAATGTCATTTACTTGTACAAAGTTTGTGTATAAAAAAATCTATGTACAAAGAATACCTTGTGGAATAAGATTCCTTACAAAAAGTCCTAATCTATTACACATGGCATATCTAAGTTGATAAGACACGTATATATTCCCTAAGATGTTCTATTACAAAGAATACCTTGTGGAATAAGATTCCTTACAAAAATTCAGGAACTGTACACTGAATTTGTTTTCGCGATAACTTTTGATCCGGGAACCCGATTGAGGTGTTCTAAGATGCGTTTGAAAGATTATTCAGAGGCCTAACTGAATATTCTATTTTTAAGGTGAAATGAACTGTTTTTGGAGTTGTGAATTGTGTTGAAAAGTGATGAATTAGTATGCGAGAGTAAATGATAATTAAATGTTCAAATATTTGTCTGAGGTAAATGAACCCTGAGTTCATACTATTGTAGATATGTTTATTATATCGAGTTGGGTGACGACCCATGGTTTTAACATACTAGGAGGGGCAGTCATGATCGGGGACGAGGCTCCGTGCCAATAGGAGAATGTACTATTGGTAAGGGGGTTCACCGGGATTAGCACTGGATTGCAGTCGGTGTTATGTTATGAGTATTGTTGTACGTACACCGGGATTAGCACTGGATAGGAGTCGGTGTCGTACTGTGCGATACACCGGGATTAGCACTAATTGCAGTCGGTGTCGCACTGTTATAATACGTTCACCGGGATTAGCACTGGATTGCAGTCAGTGTCGTGTTAATTTAAAAAGAATTCTTATTTGAACCGAGAGAGTTAGTAGGGGTCTCGGTAGAACTCACTGAGATTGTATCTCATTGTTTATATGTTGTTGTTTTACAGAGAAACGGGGACAGAAGAAACCACAGAGGCACGAGTAGGTGGCCCCGGGAGATGGATGATGACTTGGCTTTATGTTTAAGTTTATTTTCCTTCTGTTGTCTATGTATCACAACACTATGGCTTTAGTGTGATGTTTTTAGATTTCCGCTTTCTTGTATGATACTGAATACAATAGTTGCTGAATATTATGGTCTGAGAACCTTTTTATGGTCTTATGTGTAATAAGACTGCTTGATTGTTATTCAGTGAAAAACTATGTTGCAGTGTTTAGTAATTATGCAGGACTTGTATATCTCTGATGTGTTACTAATGTGCACTCGGGCATTTTTAGTCGATAAAAATACCGGGGTGTTACAATTAGAGTACATGTGAAATCACATTTCAATTGCGTGTCTCAAATTCTTTATGTAAAATGGTATTTTTTTTGTTAAACTAGTGTGGTTTATATGGTTTTGTTTCTTGAAGAAAATTGTGCGTCCCCAATTTTTCTGTGTATATATATATATATATATATATATATATATATATATATATATATATATATATATATATATATATATATATATATATATATATATATATGGTAATTTTTGTTATACGCGTACTTAGTAGTTTTATAATTTATTTTTGCCTAAATTATAGTTTTAGCCCCCCTATTTTTAAAAATTCAGACATTTGGTCCCCCTATTTTAAAACTCAGATATTTGGTCCCTATGTTTTAAAAAATTCAGCAAATTTAGTCCAAAGAGGGGTTTTTTCAAATTTTTTTGCTGAATTGGCTTTCTTCCAAAAAACAATGCTGGTGTGGCTCTTATTAAATGATATGGCAGCTGACGCAGGCATCACATGTGGCTGCCACATCATTTAACGATCATGTGTACATGCCACATCATATTAAAATAATTTAAATAATTAATAAAATAGTAAAACAGTAAATTGAAAACAAAGAGAGAAAGGTGTGATTTGTTGTTACTGCTTCTCAGTTTCAGTTACTGCTTCTTCTTCTTCTCCATCGAACTTCAACGCCATTCTCTCTCTCTCTCTCTCTCTCTCTCTCTCTCTCTCTCTCTCTCTCTCTCTCTCTCTCTCACTCTCTTCATTTTTGCTTCTGAGATTAGGTGCGAACCAGAGAGAGAAAGGTGTGATTTGTTGTTGCTCTGCGTTGTTGCTCAAAGAAAAGAAAACGGTGCGAACCAGAGAGAAAGGTGCGATTGAAGCTGGAAAGGGAACGTAATAGAGAATCAGAGGAAATGTGTGGTTGTTTCGTACAATGTCGTCGCAACGAGAGAAGAAGAAAAGATTCGATAGATCCAGAAGATTTCGATAGATCCGGAAGATTCACGCTCAAAATCAAGAACAGAAATTGGGCTCGATTTGATTCGAGGGGGTTTCGATTTGATTTCAAAAAGAGGGTTTTGATTTCACAAATTGTTAAATTGTTGAATTCTGTTCTTTGGGCTCGATTTGATTTCAGAAATTGGGTTTGATTTGATTCTGTTCTTTGTTGCTGGGATTGTTCTTTGAATTAATATTGTTAAATTGTTGAATTTGTTCTTTGAATATTGTTGCTGGGCTTTGTTGTTGAATTTGTTCTTTGAATGTTGATTCTGTTCTTTGAATGTGTTCCTCTAATATCTGTTGTGACTCTAATATCTGTTGTGAATCTGTTGCTGGGTTCTTTGTTTGTGTCGGAGAACATTTTGATCTGATCTTTTTTGGTTACAAATTCTGATCTGCTGGGTTCTTTGCATTTGTTCCTCTAATGTCTGTTGAATTCTTTATTTTTTATTTGACAAATTTCAATTTTTTTTAAATTATTTAAATTAATATAATATAGTGTATTAATTATGTGGCATCATTAAATGACATGGCACAAGCTGAGTCAGCTGCCACGTCATTTAATGAGTGTCACATCAGCCTTTTTTTTAAAGAATGCCAAATCAGCAAAAAAAAATGAAAAATCCCTCTTTGGACTAAATATTCTGAGTTTTTTAAAATTGAGGGAATGAGGGACTAAATGTCTGAGTTTTAAAATAGGGGGACCAAATGTCTGAATTTTTGAAAGTAGAGGAACCAAAACTATAATTTAGCCTTTATTTTTTTGAATGGCCAAAGTTTAATACATTATTTTTGCGTAAATAAATATGAGCGCGGTTAAGATTATGCTATATGAACCAAGAAGTTTGATATGCACGTATGCAAGAATAAAGTGTTGTGTCAAACCTATTGATGTTTTGAATGAGTAAAATATTTTTCAATATAATTGAAGTTTTATCTATCATTTTCTCTCAATGCCTTTTAACTATAATGCTATTGATTAGCTAGCTTAAAATAGAGTTAAGTTTGATAACTATTCTTAGTTTTTAGAATATAACTAAGATTAAATATGTGTGTTTTATATTAGATTGTCTATATTATCTAGCTATGCCCAGAAGTCATATAGTAGCATGTGTACTTCTTATCAACTTGCAACCAGAAGTTTGCAAAATGTAATTTAAAGCTCCGGAAGAGCTAGTGTATAGCTAATTACCTAGAGAACCATTTTTTTACACATTGTACCATATTATAATCTCTAAAGTCTCATAAAAATTTATTAAGTTTTAAGGATATCAATCCAAATGGATATCATATTGAAACAAGAAATGAATATGTTGAATATCTTTATATAACGAGACATACTTCGGATAAAATAAGTGTAGTGGAAAAGTTGTCTCCTTTTTCTTCTGATTTGTACTGTACTTATATATGTGCAATTGAAACACATGTTGTAAACCAGAAGTTTACATATTATAATAATTTTGTTGTTGGCAAGATCGGTTGGACCATCACGAGTATATAATGATGCGAAAAATGGTTAATTTTTTTTAATGTGAACTTGAATTGAAGAGCTAGAAGTTTCTTCAATCTACTAATTTTTGTGTTCGCTAGTTCCCAAAAGAAATTGGCAATTTGAGAGGATAAGTCTCTCGTAATTCTAGAACTTATAAAATGTGACATTTGTAAACGGGTACACTAATCACGTGGACCATTTAGATATTTGTGACCGTAATTGATGCATCAACAATATGGCCACATATATATCGTCAACTCACAACCGGAAGTTTGTGAGATTGTTTGCTCAACTAATTTGAGTAAGAGGTCATTATGAATTACCCTGAAAGCATCTGATAAGTGTTGTATGATATTGGACATCACTTAGTATACGTTCATTCATAAAATGGTCTTGAATAACCATTCTTTAGACGTCTAAAGTTAATTATATGACCAATACTTATGAGATAAGAACTTCCAATTTTTACTTGGGAACATGCACTTTTGCACGTTGCAATATTGATTCCCATCAGGCCAACAAGTTATCATAACTCTTCCCTTATACATTTGGTTTTTGGTCACGAATCTAATATTTTTCATCTTAGAATTTTTGGATGTGCAGTGTACGTTTCAATTTATCCACTCACAATGAACTATGATGAGTCTTAAATAATTTTGGGAATATATTAGATATAAATACTCATGTATTATAAAGTAGCTTGAGCTAACAATTGGAGACTTGTTTATAGTCCAGTTTGATGATTATCATTTGAGTTAAATTTCCTAAGATTAGGGGGAGAGAATAAGCAGTTGAAAAAAGAGATCAGTTGGAATAAATTATCGTTGTCTCATCTCAATCCTCAAACTAACAATGTGAACTAGAAGTTCAAAAGATAATTCATTTGCAAAGCTTAGCAAATCATCTATCAAATGCATTCACTGATCTAAAAGATGTGACCAAATCATATATACCAGCTGCTAATGCTCCAATAAAATAGATGTTCCTGTTGGACAATACAATATTGAAAATGAGTCTCAACTGCGCTTGAAGCGTGGTAGACCAATCAGTTTCAAAGATAAAAGTCCTCGAATAAGAAAATGAGCTAAAAAGAACGATGGTCCAAGCGAGGATATAGAAACTCTAAAAGAGTCTTCAGACATAATTGACATTTTAGTTCCAAAAGAACTGATCAGGTACCTGAAAATTCTAAAATTAAAGAGATCTCAATGAATTATGTCAAGAATGAAATATGGTGGAACCGAAAGAAAGTCAACGTTGAAGATATTTTTAAATATATTATAGCGTTAAATGTGATAAATAATAGTGAGGATCGTGAACTAAAGTCTATTAAAGATTGTAGACAAAATGAGAATTGGCCAAAATTGAAAGATGAAATTGAAGCAGAATTAAACTAGCTTTACAAAATTTTTTGGACCTATAGTGAACACCTGAAGGTGTGAAACCAGTCGGATACAAATGGGTTATTGTGCAAAAACAGAATGAGAATGGTGAAATTGTGAGATACAAAGCTCGACATGTTGCTCAAGGGTGGATACAAGTATTTTTCAGTACTTAATTAGCCTTGTAGCACATGAAGAGCTCAATATTCACAAGATGAATGTGGCTACAACTTATTTGTATGACTCACTTGATAGTCATAATTATTTGAAGATCCCTAAAGGATTTAATATTTCTATACAAACTTTTCGGATTCTCGATATGATTACTCAAATTGAATCAATACCTCCATGAGATAATATAATTTGAACACATATGGTATAATCGTATAAATTTTTATTCTAAAGGAGGGATACAAATATGACATCACTTGTCCATATAGTTTTATGGAAATAAGTGGAAAAGAATTTGTTATAACGGATGTCTATGTTGATGACATAAGTATTATTCGAACTCCTGAAGAGCTTCCAAAAATTATAAATTGTTCAAAGAAAAAGCTCTAGATGAATAACCTATAACTATATCTGATGGATTTTAAGGTTGAACTTGTAGTTGACCTCTACATGGAAAATCCCAGAAGGATTCAAGATAAAAAGAAATATCTTCAAATAAATTCTTTAAAAAAACTAAGTCTCATATTGATCTGCAGAAATTATTTATATTGAGTACATGAGTTGTGTGGTAAGAATATATGAAATATCACAGTCCCGAAAACTATGAAAACACGTATGCATATTACCAAATGTTATATCCATTGATATGATAGTATTATTTGATAATTAGTAGTAATATAGTTCATCACAAACCAAAATTCATCAGAAAAAGGGGGTAAGATGCATATTTATGTTTGACTATTGTAATGAACAAGTCATTTTATGTATGTTACACAAATTAACCATGCAGATATAAAGTATTTTTCTGATCTGGATCAAGTCAGATTAAAAGTCAGCTATTATCTACATGTGGTGACATTGAAATATCTTTATTATCTATAAAACAATCTATGGTTATTGCTTCTTCATTTCATGCCCAAATGCCAACAATTCAAGGAAGATGTTTTGAAGATAATATTGATTGCAACACTCCATTAAAAGAGGATACATCACAAGTGGCGGCGGAATAGATTGCTCCATATGCACTCGCGGAGAAACTCCAGATGTTGAAATTCATATTCTGAAGTGACGCTTCATTTAGGGGGAGAAATTAAGCTGCACTCTTTTTTCCTTTTGCCGTGGTTTTGTCCCACTAGGTTTTCCTGGAAAGGTTTTTAACGAGGTAGTTCTCACTGGTAGGATATTGTCACTAGATTTTTATCCGACTGGTTTTTTTCTAGTAAGGTTTTAATGATGCATATATCCTCGATGGACATCCAAGGGGGAGTGTTATGAATATTATTATTATAGTGGATGTCCATCTTTCTCCCATCTTCTAATTACTCCCTTGTAGTGGCTTTTCATTAGTGACCACTCACTTGCCAATTCTCACCCTATAAATAGGGTTCACCTTTTGTATAAACACACTGGTGTGAATAGAATAATGCAAAGGCTTTCATATTCTCTTATTCTCGTGTTCTTCCACTTTCTCTATTTTGGTTGATTTTCATAACAAAACCTTCTTTAATCAAATAATAATAATAGTTAAACATAGACTAACCAAATCAGTAATTTACTAAATGGGTGAACACAACTCAATCTAATCTAACCCAAGAGTGAAGATAGAACTTTATTTAATGACTTCATATCATATTGAAGATTGATTTGGATTAACCGAAGTACTTAAACTTATCATAAGCCATAAGTATATTAAACCATGAACCGTCAAGTCCATGTCAACGCCACGCGTATTATCAATTTATTCCACGCAATCAAGCCAAAAAAAGTAGGTGGCAGCCACCCAAGCAATCATTAATCACGAAACAAATTAGAAAAGGAATACGCGGAGGACAATTAAACGCATTAAATTGGCTGTCCGAATTTAATTGTATGGAATCACACGTTTTTAATTCAACGCATTAAAAATGGAATACGTGGAGGACAATTAAACGCATTAAAAATTGATGAGCCAAATTTTAATTCAAGGAAGAAAACGCGATATATATATATATATATATATATATATATATATATATATATATATATATATATATATATTAATATTAACTTGATTAGGAGGAAATGCCATTCTCAACTTAAAAAGCCAACATGTATATTAATTGCAAATGAATTGAAACCTTCCTTATATTATAATCGATAGAATATACCAGTATATTATTAAATAGTCATCTGAATTCATGGGTTATAATGAACCTAAAATTATTCCTCCTAACCAAAAAAGACACCTAATAAATTATCCTCCTAAAATCATGTGTTTTTTGGGAATTATTTTGTTAATTTGTAACTCAGTATTTCATATGAGGCTAAAAAACACAAACTAATTGTCTAATGCCATTAAATGTTAGTTTGTATTTGTTAATTTGTTAATTCGAATCAAACTTGGGAATTATCCCTCGTAAAATTAAGTTTGATTCGAACCGGAAACAAATACAAATTTTCCTTATACCATAAACTAGGGTGCACAAATTAACTTGTTACATGGTTAAACTACATCCATATCCGCTTAAATAAAACTGGATATTTATGGTAATTTTATAACCGGTTATTTTAATTTGTCCAAATATAGTTATGGTTTTTTATCCGGTTATTTTATGGATATCCGCAGGGACAGATCTAGGTACATGTAATTGGGGGCACTTGCCCCCACTTGAAAAATTATTTTGGTTTAAAAATATATATAACAAACTTATTTTGCCCCCATAAAAAAATAAGAGTTGCCCCGATAGAATATTTTTTAAAATTATATGTAGAAAATCACAAAAGATAAATAAAAAAAGAGAACAACTCGGTGTTTTTTTTATATTTTTAGCTATGCAATTTGTAGAAATATAAGTATTTTAGAATTTTTCTTCACAATATTTTCTTGAGAAGATATTGTAGGTTATTTTTTGCCCCCTCTAGGTAAAATATCTGGATCTGTCACTGGATATCCGTTGGATATCCAAGTGAGCCCATCAAAATGTCGAGGCCCTCCAAAATGTCCAAAATGATAAACCCCTAAAAATTGAAATCCTAAATCTGAAATCCCTAACCTCTCTCTCTCTCTCTCTCTCCACCATGAAGTCGTGAACCCATTTCCTCTGTTTGTCTGCACCGCCACTGTTTGCGCCGCCGGCAGCCGTTTGCGTCGCTGGCCGTTTGCGTCGGTGTATGCTGGATGGAATGGTTTCAAGGTAGGACTTAGAGGACTCTGGAATTGACCGTGAGGGAATGATGCATGTGACATAAAAATTTGGGTGAGGAGGATAAATTTTTATATATCGAAGAGATTGAGAAATTTGAGCGAGGTAGGATAAATTTTTATATATTGTATCCCAAGTAGCAAGTAGGTAGCTCAGTTGGCGAGCAAAGTGAATGAGGTCCCGGGTTCAACTCCCGGAAACTAACATTCCCCCACCCCACTAACATTGCTTATCTAAAGATTAATGGTAATGGCTTATGTTTTACAACTCAACCATCTTTAATTGATATGAGCTTAAGGTTATGTGCATTTAGCATTCTATTCTTATGTCTTTAATTGGGCTCGGTTGATCTGCAGTAACTATTGTTTCAGCCATAAAGCTTTCCTTGCTCAAGTCTTTTTCTACATTCTGATTGTTATACCCTAATTTTGTCCGACTAATTGAAAATCAAATAAAAATGTATTTTTGTGAATATCTGATTCTAATTAATATTTCTCTATTTGCAAAAATATATCGTTTGTCATACGAGAGTTAGCTAATTGTGCGTGTTATTCAAAAGTCGTTAGCAATTTAGCCTTGTTGTTTTCTGTTTCGTTTATTATTATTATTATCGGTTGAATAGTAGTTGTCAATAAAAAGAAAAGATAGTCAAATAGTTAAGCTTGTTTAAATCTGTTTTTTTTTTTCAAAATAATACAAAATTACATTTCTGTTTGTTACACATAAAAAATATAAAGGAAAGTCAAACAAAAAATATGTGGCCAGCCTGCGCCTTGCTGCTGTTGCTGCCACAGTTTGAGCTTTGAGCTCAAACCCCCTTTCTTCTTGTCTCTTTGTTGGATCTTCATTTTAAGCAAAAAATACCATAACTTGGCAGCAACTCTGCTCCTCTCTCGCTGCTGTCTCTGTCTTGGTCTCCTGGGAGTTTTGATTTTGTGCTCCACATACCACACCTACACCACACAAATCCTCTATAAGAAACAGAAACAGAAACAGATACAGGGGAGGCACACACAGAATCAAAAAAATCAGAAATCAAAAAAGAGAAAGGAGGAGCTTGAAGCTCCGGCCACCCCATGGTGGTCGCCACCTTCGGCCACCCCCACACCACCTTCGGCCACCTCCACACCATCGTAACCGTACACCACCTCTCCACCACAACCCCACAACCACCAAACCACCACCACTGTCAGGCCCCCCCCACCACCGTAAATAGTTATCAACCACCATCTCCCCCCCGATCTCACTCTCTTCCTCCGGTGAACTCACCAAAAAAATCCCAAGACGTCCCTCACAGCTCCCTCTCCCTTCGCTCTCCCTCCGTTTTTCCCTCACTGTGAACCACCCCTTTCCACCGTGCGCCACCACAACAAACACCCCTCTCGCACCCTTCCCTCTCGGTTCCTCTCTCTCCCTCCTCGCACAAAAACCTCCAACAACAACAATAACTCACCCACCACCGTTGCCGGCCACGAATAGGCCGTCGACGCCGTCCACCACCCCCTTCGTTCTCTCTCTCGGTTTCTCCTCCTCGTTCACTCTCCCTCTCACCGTCATCTCCACCGCCACACAACAAACCACCATCTTCTCCCTCTTCGAAAATCACCGCAAACCACCACTCTCTCTCCTCTCCTCCTCCTCACCATTGCCACTCCTCCTCTCTCTCTCTCCAAATCGCACCACGCCTCCTCTCTCTCTCTCCAAATCGCACTACCCTCTCTCCCCTTTCCATTTTTTCTCTTCTGGCCGCGGCGCTGAAGAGATGTAACATTAGGGTTGCTTTTTATGTTAGCCTTATATACTTAGGTTTAGTCTGTCCTAATTTCATTTTTTGTTTCAGATCGCTTTTCACACCCCCTATTTCCATTAGCAGCGCCCCCCTGAAGGCCCAGAAATCGTGGGCTGCGAGTTGGGCTCAGCTTTCCACACCCCCCTTGTATTTTACACCCCTACTTATTCATTTCACTCCCATTTTTTACTCATACAACCCCTATTTCTAATTACACCCCAGTTTTAAAAATACCACCCCCGTTGCTATACATAACCCCTTTCTTATAACACAACCCTCCTGTCAATTACGCTTCTTTTTCATTATCACAATTCTTTTTGCTTTTTATTTACACCATAACGCTTTCAAATTAATATTCTTTCTTCCAAACCGTTAACTCACAAAAAAATGGCTTGTTTCTAATGGTCACTCCGGCCCTGGCCTGCTTGACCGTTAATCACAATTTTAGTCTTTAAGCGAGTTATGAGTGACGACCACTCTGAGTTTTACTTGTTTGGTCATCACGAATACCTCTCTCAATTTCAAAAATAAATAAAAAAAAAAACACCAAACACACAAACTTTTTCTATCCAAGAACTACGTGTGATTTGATTCTCTACCAGGAGATACGTAGGAGCAGATGGGGGCCCACATCTGTCAATTGCATTAATAAAAAACCTTTTTTCTTTTAATCCATTTCTCTTCTATTTCTCAAAAAAAGTACAAAAATAATTAACCGTTTAGCGAGTCTTGTATTATTATTATTATTATTATTATTATTATTATTATTATTATTATTATTATTATAAGGGTAAAAACATTATTTTTGAATTAATGAATGTTTGCACATTTAGTTAAAAGGTAACCTTCCTTAGGAAGGATGTCGTAGGGTGCTAATACCTTCCCTACGCATAAATGACTCCCGAGCCTAAATCTGGTCCGCAATACCCCTTTATTCACTCAATAGGGATTTTTCAATGTTTGCCCTTAAACTAAAACTTTGGTGGCGGCTTCATTCAAGAATGACGAAGAATCCCTCCTCCGGATTTTTCGGTCGCTACACTGATCAATGAGAAAAAAATGTTAAACCAGGTTATTTATAAGCAAGAATCCAATTATTGTAGGAAGAAATACTTACATTTTCATTTTGATGGAAGATGATGGTGATGAACGAAAGAGGAAAGTGAGAGAAATGAATTGAATATTCCATTATGATCTGAAACAGTTACATGAGACCTTATATATATGGTTCTGATTATAACAGATCAGTAACCATTTCTTCTACAGTTACAATACAGACAAAGCATAGTGTGAACGGCACACTGATTGTACTAGAGAAACTTGACCAAATTAACTTTACTAACTGTGACAGCATACACAATGTATTACAATGTATTTGACTCTATCAATTATACCTCTAATACTCCCCCTTCAAACTGAAGGTGGAACAACTTTCAGTTTGCCTTTGAGTGACAGAAAAGCAACAGCAGGCAATGGTTTGGTCAGTATATCAGCTAGTTGGCCAGATGCTGGAACATGAACAATGCTGAGGGATTTTGCAAGGACCTTCTCTCGAACAAAGTGAATATCGAGCTCCAAGTGCTTGGTTTTTGAGTGCAGAACAGGGTTGTGTGCAATCTGCACAGCACTCTTGTTATCACAGAGTAAATTTGGTTTGAGAGAACTAGTGTCTTTTCTTGTAATCATAGGATGAATTTTAGTTGAAACTGGTAGAGGAGGTATCTCTGGTATATTTGGTAAAACTGGAGGTGTGTCTTGAGCAACTGGTGTAGTAACAGGCAGTGTTTCTGATGATGAATCAGAGGGTGATGAAGTGGGAAGGGAGCTATATATCTGGTTGTTGAGGGATGGTGGCAGAAGGATCAGTGGAAGCTGTATTAGTATCAGTGGTGGTTGGGAGGGCTGGAGGTGGGATGGAAGTGTAGGTGGGTATCAACAATGTGGAATCTGGTAAAGAGTTTGGTGGTGGAGTAGCACTGTAGCAGTAGGTGTGAACATGGTTGAGTAGGGAAAGACATGTTCATTAAAGATAACATCTTTGGACACAACAATTTTGCCATCTTGGGTTAGACACTTGAACCCTTTGTGACTTGGTGAAGGGCCCAGGTTGACACATTGTGAACTACGAAACTGGAACTTGTGTTTGTTGAAAGGACGGAGGTGAGGAAAACAAGAACATCCAAAGGTTTTGAACTGAGTGTAGGTGGGTTCTTTGTTGTAGAGGGCTTGGTAGGGGGATATGAAAGTGGGCACGCCAGTTGTTGGAAGTCTGTTTATGAGAAGAATAGCATTAGTGAAGGCATGATCCCAAAACCTTAGAGATAGGTTGGCATGAGACAAGAGGGTAAGACCCATTTCTGTGACCTGCCTGTGTTTTCTTTCAACAGCCCCATTTTGGTGTGATGTGTATGGGCAAGTGAACCTATGAACTATGCCTAGCTCATTCAAAAGTTTGGTGAAAGGAAGATACTCACCCCCCCCATCTGACTGGACAGCTTTAATGGTGACAGAAAATTGTGTTTGAATGAGGGAAATAAACTGTTTAATAGCATGTAGAGCCTCTGATTTGTGTTTGAGAAAATAAAGCCAAGTAAATTTTGTAAAAGCATCAACAAAAGCAATGTAATAAAGGTGGCCCCCAGTAGAAGGATACGGAGAGGGGCCCCACAAATCAGTGTAAATAAGTTCAAAAGGTGAAGTGTATTGTGTTTGTGAAGGAGGTGCATATAACTTGTGTGACTTGCCAATACTACATGAGTTACAAAAATCAAAACCAGTGCTATTTGATTTAACAGGAACATTACAATGTTTCATTACATGAGTGACAACTTGAGGGTTGGCATGGCCAAGCCTAGCATGCCAAAGATTGTGATCAGTAGACAAGCAAGTAGTGCTAACGGAGTTTACACAAGGTGTATTTGCAATACAAGAGTTATCAGAAACAGAACAGGCAGAAACAGAATTATCAGAAACAATTGGTAATGCAACTAAATTTGTCTCAGTTTTAGAATGAGAGTGCTTAGCAATAGGAAGTCCTTTGAAGACATAGAGCCCACTCTTGTCTAAAGTGCCTTTTAAAACAACTTGCCTAGAGGCCTGTGACACAACAAGACAATCAGTTTCACGAAAAATAAAGGCAACATGGTTATCCTTGGCAAATTTAGATACTGAGAGCAAATTCTTAGTGATATTAGGTACTAGCAATAGGTTATTTAGCACAAGGTTAAGTTGTGGGTGAACTGGTGAGATAAATTTAGAAGAACCAGTGGCGGCAATACTGGCACCTTGACCATTGCCCATTCTAACCTTAGTTTTCCCTTTGTAGGGTTTTGATTTGTGTAAATGTGCCTTATTAGGAGTGGCATGGTGCGTGGCACCAGTGTCACCATACCAGTCTTCATTATCAGTATCATAATAACAAGGGAGTTCAGAATTTATACCTGTGGCATCAAGTGCCATTGCCTCTGCTAAGTGTTAGGACTTTGGCAAGTGTACCAAATGTCGTCGTAAGTAATAAAATACGGTAAGTAACCGGTCGATTCCACAGGGATTGCGTTTTATTATCAATTAGGCAAGTTTATTAATCCTTAGACGTAACAGTTGGACGAAAAGTGAAGTAACGGTAAAATAAAGCAAACGTTTGTAAACAATAAAATAAAAGCGATTAGGGGTCGAATCTTCTCCCCTCACCTATCCTATGATCCTTCAGCTAATCTCAAATTGTTTGTTTAAATTACCAGATTCAATTCACAAAATTAGGTTAAGGACAATCCCTTGCCTCAAAACCCCTTTTACCTAATTGAGAAACCCTAATCCCTTAGGTGATTCATGCCAACAGGTAAAGCAATAAACACAAGAAATAAAGAATTCACATATCCAATCCCATATTCCTATGGTGATCACAAGTATGTGATCTACTACCCCATATCAGGAATGTAACCCATATCCCTATGTAATCACAAACCCTAATTCATTACAACTAGCATATGTAGAAGTAAAGCATTACACAAAGAGGCATAGACTTATGATAAATTAACCAAACAACTGAATCAACCATAACAAAGTAATCAATAGATAGGTTTGGGGAGAGTCATCTCTCCTTAATCAAAACAAACTACATGGACAACATCAAGGAAAGAGAAGATAGAAATAAGGAGAAGTTACACATAGAGGAATCCATGAGAAGTCGTCAAAACCTTGTTCCCAAGTGATTAGAAGCTCCCAAAAACGCCCCCAGCTGCTGCTCCAAACCCTCGCTGCGCTCCCCAGACGAAGTCCCTGAATAATTCGCTGAAAACTGATATTTAACCTAACTTTCTGAAGTCCATCGCGACGCGGCCCGTAGCCATCGCGACGCGATATTGCACAGAATCAACAATCCTCCTGTTTTATGCTTCCTTCGCGACGCGAACCCTACTGGTCGCGACGCGAAATTGCTCAGAAACTCAAATCTTCCCAATTGTGCTGCATCTCCGGGCAAGTGTCTGGTTCGCCGAAAGATAACACACAAATTGGAGGTCTTCAAGTACAATTTAGCTCCAAAAGTGAAGGAATTGCTTACAACAGGACTTCCTACTACAATTATCTAAAACTAAACTAAATCCCCGGATAATGACTGTGATACAATGAAAAACCTGCATAATTGGTCCTAAAAATGCCTAACTTACATCATATGATTGAGAGTCAACACAACCCCAAACTTAAACTTTTGCTTGTCCTCAAGCAAACAATCAATTCAGACTGTGACTGATTTTTCTATTCAGCTGTTACATGTAATACATCAACCTTAAACATATCAGCACATCAACTATCATCATCAACCTAATACAGTGGCAGGACAACTGAATTGGAAATACCGAATCATAAGCAGGCGGCATTCTCAAGTTTTCTCTTTTGCACACATCTCACTAGTGTTTCACTCTTTGAGGTGTTTAGGGTATTCACTCAATTCACAGTACCTGCATCATCGTTTCATAGGCTTGACAGAGTTCTATATCAATCTATACAAATGAAATGCACACACACTTTTTGAGAACTTAAAGGGTTATAGCGGGGCTTAGGTAAGGGTGGATAATTTTGGATAAGTAGGTTGCACTTGGAGTTAGACCTACCTCTCTCTCAGTCAATTTCACACAATTCACTTACTCACCCATTTTCCCCAAAGCATTCAACAAACAAGAGAAGGATTTTATTTATTTTTTTGTTTTTTTCTTTTTCTTTTTTTTGATATATATATATATATATATATATATATATATATATATATTTGCTTTTTCTATTTCTTTTCTTTGTTCCTTCTCTTGTATACCACCCCAAACTTAGAATGTTTCTATTCCACGAGCAACCCCAAACTTAGAATTTTTCCCACTCTCACAGCCTTTGTTACCTAACTCCAAGTTAAGAATTAACTAGGCTATGATTTTCAGAAAAAACAGCATACAGATTTTTAATAATAGGCTCAGAGGAGCTAGCAGAGGATAAACATTAGTTAGGTGTGGTTTGAAAGGCTCAGGGGTGCCAACAGAAGTGCCTCAGTGTGTATGAAAATCAAATGCAAGACAATTAAGTACAAAGTCAAGTTCTGCAGACTAATGCAAGCAAGGAATACACACAATATATAAGAAAGTGTTTAAGCTCAAACCTCACAGTTAGGATTGTAGAGATGGAACTTGAGAGATGCTGCTCACAGATGATAAAGAACCTCCGCAACCTTTGTCATGACCACTGCTATTACTTGATGAGAGAACTTGACGTGCGAGTGCTCAACGGGTAAAATGTACACATGCGAAGCCAAATGCCACACATCATCATCAGTGAAGCTGCTTTAACAAAAAAAAAAGAATAGGGTAGTGGTGCCTCAATATCACAGAGTAAGTTATAATAAGTACAGACCAAAGTGCAAAATAAGTCAAAAAGGGAATGAAAAATAAAGACTCAAAACAGTAAATAATGAACCAATGGGTTGCCTCCCACCAAGCGCTTCTTTAACGTCACTAGCTTGACGTTTGTCATCCCACTATTAAGGTGGCTGATATGACACAAAGAACACATCATCCTTCTTCTTTCGCTTCTGGGGCAGGAACATCATGAATTTGAAACATAGTTGTAGATGCTTCCATACCATTTTTAGGTGAAAGGTGATGAATAAGGCATAGAAGGAGTCTAAGTATATGTCAATCTCCACACTTCTATCCTCCTTGCTACTTGGAAGAATAATAGGAACCATGATTTGTTGGGTTTTTTCTTGTTGGGTTTTCACCCCTTCCCCACATTGGGAGCTTTGGTCTTCCCTCCAAACTACATGCTCCTCCATTTCAATCTTTTCTTCTTTTGTTGGGGCTTGTTCTTCTTGTTCCTCATTGGTAGTGCATAGCCATGGGTAATTTTCTGATATAGTTACCCACTCATCCTCACAGTTGCACTCCACAAGATACTCCCCACAAGAATCGCAAAAGGTGCGTGTCACACATTTTCCATTCAAGTGGGGTTCTTCGCAAAAACTACCGCTAAGTGAGGGTGGCGCGGACTCTATCATCACTTGCTCTTGGGGTTGGAAGAGGGTCTCGGACATTCGCATAAACTCGGACAAAGCATCTTCCAACCGAGAAGCTTGCTCTTTAGGCTGGAAGATAGTCTCAGTCATTTGCCTAAACTGGTCCAAAGCATCTCCCATCCGAGAAGTGGATTCCATAAATTTTTTTTTTTTCGGGACAAACAGCAATTCTTTCGAACTTTGCCCCTGCTACACAGTTCACTGAAACACTTCAACAAACCGTTAACAAGTCCAACACTATACAAAGTATCTAAACAAATAAAACAAAAATAAAATACTGAAATAAATAAAATAAAATAAAATAAAACAACTACGAATTAACTCAAATGCCTTGTTGACAATGAAATCAACAATCCCCGGCAACGGCGCCAAAAACTTGTTAGGACTTTGGCAAGTGTACCAAATGTCGTCGCAAGTAATAAAATACGGTAAGTAACCGGTCGATTCCACAGGGATTGCGTTTTATTATCAATTAGGCAAGTTTATTAATCCTTAGACGTAACAGTTGGACGAAAAGTGAAGTAACGGTAAAATAAAGCAAACGTTTGTAAACAATAAAATAAAAGCGATTAGGGGTCGAATCTTCTCCCCTCACCTATCCTATGATCCTTCAGCTAATCTCAAATTGTTTGTTTAAATTACCAGATTCAATTCACAAAATTAGGTTAAGGACAATCCCTTGCCTCAAAACCCCTTTTACCTAATTGAGAAACCCTAATCCCTTAGGTGATTCACGCCAACAGGTAAAGCAATAAACACAAGAAATAAAGAATTCACATATCCAATCCCATATTCCTATGGTGATCACAAGTATGTGATCTACTACCCCATATCAGGAATGTAACCCATATCCCTATGTAATCACAAACTCTAATTCATTACAACTAGCATATGTAGAAGTAAAGCATTACACAAAGAGGCATAGACTTATGATAAATTAACCAAACAACTGAATCAACCATAACAAAGTAATCAATAGATAGGTTTGGGGAGAGTCATCTCTCCTTAATCAAAACAAACTACATGGACAACATCAAGGAAAGAGAAGATAGAAATAAGGAGAAGTTACACATAGAGGAATCCATGAGAAGTCGTCAAAACCTTGTTCCCAAGTGATTAGAAGCTCCCAAAAATGCCCCCAGCTGCTGCTCCAAACCCTCGCTGCGCTCCCCAGACGAAGTCCCTGAATAATTCGCTGAAAACTGATATTTAACCTAACTTTCTGAAGTCCATCGCGACGCGGCCCGTAGCCATCGCGACGCGATATTGCACAGAATCAACAATCCTCCTGTTTTATGCTTCCTTCGCGACGCGAACCCTACTGGTCGCGACGCGAAATTGCTCAGAAACTCAAATCTTCCCAATTGTGCTGCATCTCCGGGCAAGTGTCTGGTGCGCCGAAAGATAACACACAAATTGGAGGTCTTCAAGTACAATTTAGCTCCAAAAGTGAAGGAATTGCTTACAACAGGACTTCCTACTACAATTATCTAAAACTAAACTAAATCCCCGGATAATGACTGTGATACAATGAAAAACCTGCACAATTGGTCCTAAAAATGCCTAACTTACATCATATGATTGAGAGTCAACACTAAGCTAACTTGAGGAGTAGCAGATGTGGTGGCGCCATCAGAAGCAGCTTCAGTGGTTTGTTGTGGTTGAGCAGTATCAGGCTGCGTGGTAGAAGCGGGTGGAACGAATGTTTCGTCAAATCGAAACCAACAGTCTAACACAGCGTGTCCATAGCGTCCACAGAGTTGACATGTAGGTCGATTCCCGCCGGTGCGAGCGCGTCCACGTCCGCGATTGCGTCCATTGCGACCTCGTCCTCGACCAAATTGTGATCCACCTCGATTTGGCTGATGTTGAGCGAAATTAGCAGAGGCGTTTTGATTAGCAGTAGGCGTTGCTTGAGCAACATTTGCAGTGGCTGTAGTAATAGCCAATTCTTGTCTATACTTGTCGAGTTGAGACTCCTGAACAAGTAGCAGCGATTCAATCTCGCTAAGGGAAGGCGGATCGGATTTCCCGTAGATCATCATGACGAAGGGATTAAATTCTTCAGGTAATCCGTCAAGAGCGACGTCAGTGAGATATGTATCGGTGATGACCTCGCCTACCGCCGTGAGAGAATCCGCGAGTGTGTGAACCTTAGTGAGTAACTCCGAGATCGATTTAGATCCTTTCTTTGTGTTCTTCAGCTCGTTACGGATCTGGCGAACTTTGGCCTTAAGATGCGAGAAGTAATGTTGATGTATCTTCTCCCAAATCTGCCATGAGTGAGAGCAGCTAAGGACTCTTGGAAGCACAGATTCTGATAGCATGGAGAGCAACCAGGTGAATAGAGTTTGATCCTGCACAAGCCATTGCTCGAATTCGTCAGAAACAACGTCGGCTATGCGATCGGCGTCAGAGGCATACTTCGCCGGAATCTTAGGGTTCACCAGAAACCTTTGGAGCTTGTGCATCTTGACAACACCTTCCACCTGTTGATTCCACAGGAGGAAGTTCTTGTCGTCAAGCTTAATTGACAGCTTCGGTCCATTGGTGAAATGCGATGAAGTCGTCGATTGCGAGCCGAGTTGAAAAAGGGAAGTGCTAACAGTAGGAGAGGGATTGTGCACCGGTGATGTTTCAGGTGTAGCCATCGGTGACGGTTAGACGGGAGAGGCGCGGCGGAGTTAAGGTGAAGGTACCGGATCAGAGGAGGCGAATGATACCATGATGGAAGATGATGGTGATGAACGAAAGAGGAAAGTGAGAGAAATGAATTGAATATTCCATTATGATCTGAAACAGTTACATGAGACCTTATATACATGGTTCTGATTATAACAGATCAGTAACCAATTCTTCTACAGTTACAATACAGACAAAGCATAGTGTGAACTGCACACTGATTGTACTAGAGAAACTTGACCAAACTTTACTAACTGTGACAGCATACACA
Organism: Astragalus membranaceus; assembly: GCA_039519185.1. Classification (NCBI taxonomy): domain Eukaryota; kingdom Viridiplantae; phylum Streptophyta; class Magnoliopsida; order Fabales; family Fabaceae; genus Astragalus; species Astragalus membranaceus. The sequence goes on along the minus strand of CM076854.1, from coordinate 123,137,913 downwards.
ATGTATTACAATGTATTTGACTCTATCAATTATACCTCTAATACATTTAACCCCTTATCAATGACTTCTCTCTCGCTGTGACTGTGAGAATCGATGCTTCTCTGGCCGTCGAAATCTAGTAAAACAGCATCAACTTCTTGCTTAATATTCCTCTTTTGATGCCTCATCTCTCTGAAGCTTTCATTTCTTTCCTCTAGATTAGAGAGTTTTTGTCTGGATGTTGTACTTGGGGAAGACAATTTTATTGATTGTCTATTTTGTTATCTTTTGTTAATGCTAGAATCTGGTGCTGTGCTTGTTGTTGGTGCTCTTATCCACTGAATGAAAAGGTTGATTTGTTGAATCTTTAACGTGTTTGATTGTCGGACTTCCTTGAGTTGTTTTCCTGTCAATTTTTTCAACCAACATTCCCTTTGTTGAACCAGAATTATTGGTTTTTCTTGCAACTTTTGCTGGTTTCATGATGACCAATTGGAGATTTTGGATCCTTCTGTAGTATTATTGGGCTTTGTACACTCATGTTTTCACTGATACTACTATTACTCCTATTGTAAGATGGAGAATTTGTATCTCTGCATAGCGTCAAGAATCTGTTTAAGGGCTCTGAGATCATGTATCAATAAAACTAGCATTGGTTGCTATATTAGGTTCTTGTGGAGTGGAGAGAGAGAGCATAATTTTTTTTTTGTTTTAAATTATTGATTTTTAAATTTAAATTGAATTCAAGAAAAAAAAAATGAAAAAAAATTGAATTTTTCTAGCCAAATACAGATTTTTAAATTTCGTAAAAAAAAGGAAAAAAAATTATAGGCGAAATCCGGTTATTAAACCGGTTATGGATATAACCGGTATAATCGATTACATAGCCGGTTTTGAAAATTAATAACCGGTTATGTTACTTTTGGTTATGGAACCGGTTATATAAAATGGACATTTGATGGATATGAATTGGTTTTGTAACACCATGGTTATTTTGTGCACCCCTACGTAAAACCGGCATTTAAATGATTTGAAGAGCAATATTTATGTCCACTAAGCATATCTATCTTATTCAGTTCCTTTGAAATGATAATTTTAACACTTGTTTTTTATTTTTTTTTCTTATTGATTCAAGGATTTGGCTACTTTTTTTTGTCTGATATGTCAGTAACAAAAAAGAGAGATGCAGTGCAAATAGATTACTTAAATGATACCAACGGCATGGTTGATGCCGCAAAGCTTTTAAGTTTGACACTACTTACAACCAAAATCTATGGTTTTCGAATGGTATGTATCGCATAGTAAAATTAGGTTTGTAAATCTATTTTCATATAGGTAGCAAAGGTACCAATGTAAGAGTTTGACTCTTCTTATAGATATTACTGGTAGTTTTCATTTAATATGTACCCTGTTGTATAGAAAGAGAGGTATATAAATTTAAGAAGAGGTGTTGATATCTAATATGTTATATTTTTGGTTTACTATTTTGAGTTGTCTTTCTCTAACTCTATGGTTTCCTTCTTTGACTATTTAGTAAACCGTGCTACATATTACTTAATGGTAAAAGTAACACCATATTTAATTTGGAGTCCCTACTAACTTAATATCTACAACGTTATTTTTTTTTAGTTTAACACATTGAGTTGTCTTTCTCCAACACTACATTTTCCTTATTTCTTAAACCAGCCCTACAAATATGCACATTAATAGCTAAACAAACACTAAAAGTTCTTAACAATCTATTGGCCATTATCAATTTAAGATATTCCTGTCAAAAAAAAAATCAATTTAAGATATTTTTAGAATATCAAAATTGATTTTATAGTTCTTCTTGCATTCCGAAAAGCATATCTACTTTTTTATTAAAAATTCTATTTTTTGAATATCAAAATATAAAATGAGGACTAAATTTTATATTGAAATATTAAACTATGATATTTTTAGCCTAACTATTACATTTTTTTCAAATTTATTAAATTTTAATTTTAATTTACATGCTTGATCATTTTTGATGATTTTACGAGGTCCCCACAGAGACTATAGGTACAAAAACGGGAAGCATAGGTACAAAGACGAAGTCCCCGCTAAAAACCATTTTCACAATAAGATAATAATGTCTTTACTAAGTAGCCATAATAAACATTCCAAATAAAATATCTAACATGAGATCTATTTGAAGCAGATCCTATATGTAAGGTGATATATCATTATTTTTTCAATAATTAATTAGTTTTAGCATCAATAGTCATTGTCAATCTTTGATTCTTCTAAATTAAAAGTTAAAAATGGATAGTTTAAAAAGCATACAGATCACTTGAGCTCGTGACGTGATGAGTAGGATAAGAACTAGAGGTGTCAATTTGTCCAGAAGCACAGCCCCATTGGCCCCTTAATTTAGCCCCAAATATTTCAGCCCCCTATTAATGGGGTTTTTTTTAGCCCCAACCCACATTTTCAATTTTTTAGTGGGTTGGTCCCCAATTTTTTTTTATCATTCTTTTCCTACTACTTACACATCTCTTTCATTCTTTTACCCCATTCCTCTTCTCCATCACTCTCACCAGTCACCACCACCTCATTCTCTCTCTCACCACAACCATCACCACCATCACCATCTCCCACTCACCACCACCACCACCTCCTTTTTCTTCTCACCACCACCACCACCATCACTACCACCTCCTTTATATTTTTAAAACATAAAAAATCTTTCACTAAAAAAATATTCTTATTAGTAAAAAAAACTTTTAAACATCATTTTAATATATTTTTATACTTCATATTTTTTTTATTTATATTTTTAATATCTGTAAATGTATAAATATAATATATATATATATATATATATATATATATATATATATATATATATATATAGTTATATATAATATAATAGTTATAATATATATATATATATATATATATATATATATAAATATGAATATAAATATAAATATAAATATATATTTATATTTAAATATGGAGGTGGTGCCGGGCGGCTCTCCGGCGGCCCCACGGCGGCGCTTTGGCGACCCCACGGCGGCGCTTTGGCGACCCCACGGCGGCCGGAGGCGGCGCTCCGGCAACGCCGACGGCGGCGGACGACGGCGCTCCGCGATCTCACAGCGGCGCTCCGGCAACCCACACGGCGGCGGGAGGCGGCACTTCGACGGCCACCACGGCGGTCGGTGGTGGCTGATGTATATTATATAATATTATATATATATATATATATATATATATATATATATATATATATATATAGTTTCTGAATTTGAAAAAAACGGAAAAACTGAAATTTATTTTCTTTGTTAAAAAGTATTTTTATAATTATTCAATGGATTTAAAAAATATATTGGATGGATCACAACCATCCACAAAATTAAACAAAAAATTAAGGGCATTGGGGCTGGCCCTGGCCCATTGGGGCTTGGGGCCATGTGGGCTTATGAGATGTGGGCTTTTTGGCCCATGGGCCTTTTGGCCCTAGGGCCACTTGGGGCTGGGGCTGGGGCTGGCCCATATGGGCCAAATTGACAGCTCTAATAAGAACCAATCGTCCTTGATATCAATTTACTTTTTTATTACGCCCTTAATAAATTAAAAGACATGTTAACTACCTAAATTGTTTTAAAAATTTTTTAACCTCAGTACAACTAGGGATGTCAATGGATATTCATGACCATGAGCACGGATAGTACTCATCCGTTATCCGCTCCGTTGATATCCGTATCCTCCTATCCATATCCATGCGGGTATCCGCATTATATTTAGTGGATATATCACTATTCGCGGATATTTGTGGATATTCATGGATATTAGAAATGCATGTATTAAAAAAGCTATTATTAAAATACTAAATGTTAAATTAACAACTTGAATACAGACATCCATAAAGCATAAAATTTCTTCATTCTTTAACAAAATAATTTCCACGAGAAACAAAAAAAACTAAATAGTTTTCTTGTTATAACATTATAGTCTCTAATAATAAATAAAAAACATAAAATCAATAATCTTTAACCAATATAGTCTTATAGAAAAGGAAATTTTCGCACATTGTAGAGGAGAGCATGAGAAGAACGATGTATGTAGGTTAGGGTTTCTTATATTGTGGAACTTGGGGTTTTGTATTTAAGTAATGAATATTTTAGTAATTTTATTAATTTAAGAACGGGTACGGATATCCACGAGTATGGATACCATTATATCCGCCTCCGCATCCATTAACTAACGGATAGTTGAAATATCTTTTTATTTTATCCACGGGTATCCATTAAGCTATCCGCCTTGTGTCCATCACGGATATTATCCGCGAATATATGTGGGTACGGATTTTTTTGCCATCCCTAAGTACAACCGGTCAGAGGAGGATCGATGGAGAAAGAGAGCCAAATTCAAACCCTGCTCCCAACATCCACATAGCACTTACGCATGGTTTACCACCGTACTATGCTCCCGGGGCAACTTGTTATATGGATAAATATACTTAAGATTTTAAATAGATTATTAATAATTTAACTAATAAATATACAACTGAAAGATGATGATGATGATCACTTGAATAAGTTAGCTTCAACAAACTTTAGAAGATTTACATTTTTTTTATAATAGAAGATTTACATTATTGAAAGTATAAACTTATTAGTTAAATAGATTTTAAAAAATATTGACTTATTTTTAAATAAGTCGAGATTAGGTCGTACCGTACGATATATGCTCCATACCCCACTTGACCTATATTTCTAGAATCATATTGTAAAAAAAAAATCATATATGAACATTTTCCTAACTAGACCATATATATAAACTACTAAGGCTTTGAAAGTATATGGCTTATTTATAAAATTATAGCAGATAATATTATTTTCATTGACATCATTATAGCAAACCATATCAACAAGTGGGTAGGAATTCTCTAACTTTGAGATGGAAAAAGAGGATAACCATGGAAAAGGCTTTGTTCAAGGGAGGGGTGGATCCATTAACAAAATGGGTAGGAATTCTCTAACTTTGAGATCCCTAACTTTCTCTATCTCTCTCTTCATTTACTCTCTCTCATCTTTCTCTCTTCATCTTGAATTACTATTATATCTCTCATTTTCTGTTTAAAGTTACGGCTGTCCCCGAGGGAATTTGAACTAAACTCCTTGAAGATACAAGACTAAACGCTTACCACCGTCTACCGAGCTAGCATCTCAACTGATTAGGTTGACAATTGAACTTTCAAGTCTTCAAGCCTTGTCCCTTTTTAATGAAATCAAATTTCACTTTGGACCAAAAAAAAACATTCAAGTCTCCAACATTGGTGGCAAATGAACCGTGCTTTTACAAATAATTCACATTGGTTCTTAAAATTTCACCATACAAAGGCAAAACCTCACACAACACAACACAACCAAATAAAATGATCGATCAAGAGCTAACAATATATAATATAATACAAGGCAAAAAGTACAACTGTAATAACACCATCATCCACCCTATCTCATTAAAGGAAGTATATGACAGCAAATGGCTGATTAAATTGGGGAATTTGATGAAGCAATTGCATAAGATGTATGCTGTGTATTTTAGGATGATAATTGGACTTGAGAGTTTGGGTGTTATAAAGAGAGGTTTCTCTCTAGATCTAACGGCTCTGCAACTTGCTGTACCATATACTTGCTGCAGAGGATCTGAATTCCTGCTTCTAGTTGGTTAATTGCACTAACAAATTCTAAAAATGTTTTAAAGTAAAAGCAACAGCCACATTAAAAACCTATCGGTCTAAAAAAATAATCTCCATTAAATATTTATAGAAGTGTCACCTATTCACAGCTTGATTACCCAGCAAGGTAGCAGAATATGCAAGATTACATATTTTACTGAAATTACACTCTGCAAGTGCCTCTTTATCAAATATTGCATCCGACAAAACAACTGATGATGCTCCTCGCGTAATATATTCTCCAATAGAATCTACATGCAATTAGAGATAAAGTCATTCACATTGAATTGTTATGCCGATGGCATAACTTAATCTGGTAACTAAAATACATGGGTCTATGAAACATAATAATCCTGAATTTCTTTTATAGGTTGTACCTGTATAATGTATTTATGTTCTGATGTATTTTATAACACCTTGATTATAGCAATTGGTGGAGATTTGGAACATATGGTAATCCACTCTTACTCATATATCTCTATAAATTTCTACTATTGTGTCATGGAAGGCATCAGAACGTAAAATGGGAAAACTTGTGAAACTACCTATTGTTATTCCCTGAGAAGCAACCATAGAGACATGAGGAAAGGGCTTCTTTAGTGCTGCTATGTACTTAAAACCTCCAAGTGCAGAAACTGGATAAACCTATCACATCAGAAGCCAAGTAAATTTAAAATTTATATTGCACTCGATTTAAAAATGTAGTAAATCCTGATCATTGGATCATTGTCCATTGATGAACTATAGTAAATTAGTGACTTCTAAGTCTGCTTATTAATAATATGCATATTTTGCATATTAGAGAGTAGAGACTAAGCAAATATCTGGTGGCACCTGAAATGGCAAAAAATATGATAATGACAAACCGAAGTCTAGATTTCAATCCACTTTACACTTCAGCAATTATTGTAGTGGATGACAACATTTAGAGTAATAAGCTAAAATAAGAATAGCTCAACCGCTTTATTAACGATTGGGTGGAGCATTGGACTTTGATATGGTATTGGCCAAACAAAGGCTATACACATGTATGTGAACTGTGAAGTAATAAACTGATCTCAGATGGAATCTTCATAGTGTGAAGTGTGAACTATAACCCTTAATGTATAAAAAGAAAAATTAATTGAACATGGATCGGATCTAAATATGAAGAATCATTCCGATATTTTTCCTCACATTTCTTGCTTACCTATTTACTAGTCAAATCTTTCACTCACTTTATCCTTTTTTACCTCCCACTCTCTGCTCATTGCATTAGTACGAAATATAGAATTAAGTATCTATGGTATGCATCCCAAGTAGGTAGCTCAGTTGGCGAGCTAAGTGATACCGAATGAGTGCACCAAATGAGTGGAAGAAAGATATCCTGGGTTCAAATTCCAGAAACCAACATTCCCCCACTAACATTGCCAATCAAAAAAAAAGTATCCATGGTGCGCTTAAGAAGAAACTTGTGAAGTAGCTGAAAAAATCCAAAAGAAGTTTTTTGATTGAAAAAAGAAATAAGTAGCTTGCGGACTGGTATTTAAATGTATGCAGATTAGGAGTTACTTTTCCAAATAAAGCAGATATATAAAATGAAAAATTGAAGAAATGGAAAAATGCCAAGCCAAATAAAACCAAAACTGTTTGCTGATCTCTGCAAAAAGTAATGCATGTCTGCTGAATGAAAGTATTCTGTCATTATCTCAACATTCTTTGACATGATAAATATAAAAAAACAATGAAAACTCGAAAAGGCTTACCTTTACCATTTTGGCACCTGCATCATGTGCAGACAATATCTGCATTGCAAACAATAATCATTAAACAAAAATCAAATGAACGGTAGAAAAAACACAATGGGTAGAACATCTATGATGCAAGAATAAATCATGAAATCTGTTAACAGCTTGAGCCTAAAAGTTGACACTTACTTCTGTTGGAGTCATTGCCCCAGGAATATATAAAACTTCATCACTCTGAACATAATCCATAATATCCTGATAAATTTAAATAAAACTGCATGTTGGTAAGACATCCTATAACGTTCTCAAACAATGAAATGTGATCGTCAATAAGTATTTTGATCTAACACAAGCAGGTATCATAGGTGACATTTAGTATATGTAAATCAAATTTCAAACCTTAACACTTGCAGGACTCATTAGAAATTTAGCTCCGGCATTAATTGCAGTTTTTGCATCCTCAATCCCCAGAACAGTTCCAACCTAAGGGGAGATATCTGTTGAGTTCAGATAACCGTTGAAAAGAAATGTAATTTCATGTAAGTGTAAATGATAGAGACATGATCATATACATGTTACAAAAGCACTATGAACAACAACTATAGTCTTCTCCCAATAGGTATGCTGGTTATACAGATAAAGAATCATAACATCCTATTATTAATATATCTACATATAGACCATAGAATTTCATATTCTTTTTAATGACTGGCCTTGATTGGCATATGGTTTTCCTTGGTCCTCTCTACTTCAAACTATTGGAATACCCTCCACTTAGACTTTGGGTTGGTTCATGAAATATATCAAAGAACATTGAAAACATGTGAGAAACCACAAAGAAAATTAAAGGAAGAAAGCATACCCCTAGAGCCATTGTAGGATGCTCCTTCACCAGCTGCCGAAGAACCTACATAGACCAGAAGCATATTATGAATTCTAAACCTCAAAACAAGGAAAGTGCAGAAGCAAAAAAAGTTAGGCAAACGACCTCGAACACACCTGGGGTAGACATCACAATCTCCAACTACAAAAACAGGACAAAGATGATAAGAATCGCACCATTAAAATATAGGGCTGAGTATGTTATATTCCATGCAAATGTATTTAGCCTGAATTATTTATTCACAAACTGCAGACCAAGAGGAACCAGTTTGTTCCAATCACAGATTTTATTTGGCTTGGGAAACTGTATATTTATACTTCAACATTCAAACAAATGACTCCAAAGTAACTAATATCTTTTCCAATTTCATAAAGTGGGTAACTTTCTGTCCAGATTGCCCAAAAACATCTGAAGCGATTCAACTACTAGGATAATTTTCAAAACTCGTATTAGGCGAAAGTCACGAAACTGATTCATATAAATGTGCTTCAACTTTCTATTAATATTATTAGAAATGAATTGATAAGACAAAATAAAAGAACAGCAAAAGTAAACTTACAACTGAAATGCCACCTTTGATTGCAGCATTTGCAGCTTCCAAGGCAACTTCTGCACTATATGTTGGTGAAAAATAAAAAGTAAGACAGCATAAACATAAATGCAGAAAATATGCTCTTAAATTGTGGTAAATAGCCTCGTACTAGCACACTAAAGATCGAATCTAGTCATCAAAAATAAAAACATAAAACATAGAGAAGAAAACTTGTTCCTATTCAGCAAAAAAGGGCATGCACAAACACACAGACACGCACAAGGGGACATTCTCATTGCCAATATTCAGAAACATATCTACAGACACAACAAGCATAGATTTATGAACTTTGACTAATCCACTTTGAATTCTAGCACTCTGGTATTCATTCAACCATGTCTATGCTGTCTTCTTCTATCCTAGCAACTTTAGAGTTCAGAATGCACAAATCTTGGACACTTTATGATTCATGCCTTAATGTCATCTATAACCAGTATAGACTGAATCAAATTTCTCTTCTTTTTTCAACATTAATACAGTTGTTTTTATAAGAAACGAGATTCCCAATAAAAACTTAGAGTAGCTAACCATGTCTTTTCGGAAGCATACCATACATGCTATCATGCTAATTAAGGGCATGGTAAACTAACTACAGACTTCAACAGACAAAAAACAAGGTAGAACAAACAAATATAGCGTCAATTGTAGTCAACCAACAATCTCAATCTCAACAATTACTAATTACTAATTAATGACATTCTATCCCTCCCACCTCACCCCAATCCAAAAAAAACTTCCCTCTTCTTTTTTTTCTGCCAAAGAGTGCTTTATAAAAATAAGAGAGCAAGATAAACAAAAAAAAAGAGAAGGGGAGAAGAAAGGGGAGACCTATTGGCCCTGAGGCAAGCGATGACAGCAGAATTCTTGATTTGGCGGAGGGTTTTGTCAACTGGGGACACTGAAAGCTGAATCTGAGGTTGAGGTGGAGAGGCTCTGCATGAAACCCTGCTACACAGACGCAAAGGAGAAGAATAATACCGTTGGCACAAGGTTAAGGTTGCATTCGCAGTGCTCATTGTCACTAGATGTCGTTGCTGCTTCTTTTTTTGTGTCCCGCGAAAAACAAAACGTAGATTTTAGCGGAAGAAGAAGATTTATCCAAAGCGAGGGTGTTGGGGTTCGGTGGCCGTGGCGGCTGATCGTCCCTTAATCAATGGTCGGGGTTCGATCTCTACCTTGGGTGTTAAAACTTAAAACTCTGGGCCAGCTGTTCTGCCCCTAGAGTCACCTACAATTCAGTGAGGGATGGATACCTGAATAAAACAAAAAAACAAAAAAAGAAGATTTATCCATACAAGAAAGACGGAGACTCCAAGTATCTTTAACCGACTCACAATAATTAAACAAGTTTGTTAATTTAATTGGTACTTTGGTAGTATTAATAAAATTTGAGTTATTAACCAATTTAGTTATAGGAATTTTACAAAAGTCCAATTTCATCTCTCGGATTTACTATATATCAACTTAGTCTCTCATTTACAAAAATAATTTAATTTAGTCCCTTTTGAAAAATATATAGACTAAATTGATATAACAAATGGACTAAATTGAACATTTTCACGAAAGTCAGTGACTCAGTTGGTATATTGGAAATGTTAGCGACAAAATTCAATTATTGTGAAACTTTAGGGACCAAATTGGCCAATAACACCCTAAGGGTTTGTATGATTCGCAAACAGTTAAGTAAATAGTTAAGTACTGGATAGTACAATAATCGACAACATAGTCTTTTCCATTTTCTATTCATAGTCTTTTTTCTTTCCTTTTCCTTTTCATAATTTTTCAGACGAAAAGTTACTGCCAAATAATTGCTTTTATTGAACAGAACATTAACATGAACAATAACATGATGGCATTCTTTTATGATGACAAAGATTATCGTCAGCAGTGACATGAGTGTATTGTCCTGTTTGATGCTAGTATTGTTGGTCAAAATACTCAATACTGTGTAATTCGTAATATGTTGAGCGAGTCACAATTTGCTGCAAGTGTAAATTTTTACAATTTTTTGAAGGCCTTGAATAAGATAGCACCTAGTCTATTATAAATAGTTGTTATTAACTCCCCACCAAAATTACTATCTTGCCCTCCCTCATTAGTTAGATTGCTATACCCTTTTGGTCCGGAATTTAAACTTACCTTGATAAGTTTTTTTACTATTGTTCCCAACTTTATTAGTAGCAAAGTACACACTTTCAGATAGTAGCCGTGTAGCTACTTCCATGATGGAAGTTCCATCAACTGCAACCACAGTCTCTTTCCCACTGCTATGCAGTCTATGAACGATTAGGATGTCAACTCACACTTACAACACCGCAAAAGAAAAAATTTCAAAAAGAGGGACATTTCAAATATCATCTCGCAAACAGATTGGAAACAAAAGCGCAGCACTAGCAAAGACGGGAAACCAAAGTAAAAGGGCGATAGCGCAAACGCGGAAGATCGAAACAGCGAGACGAAGACGGCAGTGAACGCAGAAGGGGAGACACGCCATGAACCACCAACCTTTCTTCTCTCTATTTCATTGCTGACTTCAACTTCTTCACAAGTAACTCTTCCTCTTCCTTCTTCTTCTTATTCTTCTTCAATTTTTTAAACGTTAAGTAGAAAATGGTGTTGTGATTTGGGTTTTATGATTCAGTTTTTAGGGATTTATGATTCTGTTTTTTCCTTAATCCATTAAGCATTTACCAATTTTTGGGATTTGGGGGTTTCATGATTGATCTTCGTTTCTGACATTAGGGTTTTTATTTTTGACAAATTTCAGATTCCCCTTCATGTTACAATCCAGTATTTTAGTTTTCAGTTTAGGGTTTTTAGATTTCAGCTTTTTACATATTACTTGTTTCTTTCGACATCACCATTTTCATATTAACAGAATAAACATGTTAACATTATTAATACTTGATAAATATCATTTTTGTTATTCCTTTAGTAAACCATAGCTAATTTTTTCATTTATGGTTTGTTTAGGATTTGTTTGGCATCAATCCAACCAAACAAGCATCATAGTAATGTTGGTACTTCCTTTTCAAGACATCTTTAACTGTAAAACTACATTTCTGTTTGTCGTCAGTCATGGCACGTCCGATTGATCTCTCAAATGTACCTACCTCTTTTGTTTAGTTGTCACCTATTAGTTAACTCATTATTTTCCCGTTTCTTACATAGATATCATTGGTGCGGTTCATCAAATTCAACATAAACATATTGACCATCATATCACACATAAGAGGATTGGTTTTACTCTAACTAATGCAAGGTATACAATGTCGTTCAACTTTGTGACTTCAGTTAATTTTACTTTCAATCATGCCAACACGGTAACAATATTTCTAATTGAATGCTAGCGCTAATGTCGTCCATTGCACTATTATGAAAGATCTGATATTACACCTTTCGTTATCATTTTGACTCATGCAAGAGTACAACCAGCAAAAGGTATCTTATTTTTCACTTTGCCTTTCACTTCACAATTACAATGAGAGGCTCGATGCATTAGTTTTTCATTAGTTTAATTTAATAAATTAAGTTTATGTGTATGAAATTTATAGGTCCTAAAAATTTAGAAAATTTTTAATCGAGACCAAGTTAATGGTCATGGCGGTTCAATTATAGACCCCTCAGTCCGACCATTGACCCAGTGACCCGGTACTTTCACCGAGTCGGTCACCAATCCGGTTCTTAAAATATTGTTTTAAATCTAAACATTAAAAAATTGCACAAAAAAAGAAGCGGCACAATGGGTGTCGAATCAGAGACGCCAAACTATTTGACAAACTACTTAACCAAGGAATGAGTAAAATGCCAACGAGAGTGCCAACGGGATGGCCAACGAGAGGGCCAACAGGGATGCAAACGAGAGGGCCAACGGGGATGCAGATTTTACCTAAAATCTCATTTTTATTTTTCTCCATTTTCACTCTATTATTAACATCTACTATAAATTGTTGCCATTAACCCTCCACCAAAATTACTATCCTGCCCTCCTTCCATTAGTTACAGCACTATACCTTTTTGGTCAATTTGCAATGTTTTGAAATTCAAAAACGTTTTTGTCTAAAACTTTCCCCCCTCTTTTCTAATTTTTCAAGTTTTCAAAACTTTTCCTCCGTCTCTCTCTATATTACTTTTCAACAATTCCTGTTAGCATTTTCAACACTCTTCACTTTTACATCTCCAATCCAAACACTCTTCAGCCGAGAAGATGGAAAAGAGGACATTTTTTAACCCAGTTTCCAATTCCCCTTCTTTTATGGGTCTAACGTGTTTTCATTTTGTGCAGTGAAAAAAATGGTATCCATAGCTTCTCACATGAACATTACCCATACTTGGAGCATCTTACGCATTTACTCATGGTAGTTGAAGCCTTTTTGTTCTCTCCATGATTGGAGCATCTTTTATGGGTCTAACTATGTTTATGTCAGGAAGTAGTGTAATGGTTTCTAAAGATCTCTGACATTCCACCTACAACATTAATTCACATTATTTTAATTCAAACTTGAAGTGGTTGTGTGCTTCAAAATGTTGATGATGTAAAAATGGTGATTCATAATTTTTTAACCAGTGTTGTTACTTAGCATTTTCATAGTCTCAATCATGGTTTTGTAGTGTTTATACATTCTTTCAAGTTGTCAAAATTTAAATGCTATTTAGAAGTGGCTAAGTTGGCTCAGAGATATATGCCACTTCCGTTGGAAATTAACTTTCACAAATACAATTTATTTATATTTTATATAAGTTCTGTCTCTTCAATATGATTGTATTCTACTTTGAACTCTTTTTACTTTCTAGATATAGAATAGACTGGACATGTGGTGTTTGATCTTGGTTTGTGATTGTTGGTCTTATTGTTTTTTATTTGATCCTAATTATACAGACGGGAAGCAGCAATTTTAAATTCAACTGAAGGAAATAAAGATTATCCAGCCTTTCTTTCCCAAGACTGTACAAATGGGCATTTATTGAAGACGGAAGACTTACATTCATTTGGTAATAAAGCGCACAGTGCAAGCAAATGTGATGGTAACAGCTATCCACAATAAGACTATAGCTTCAGAACTGGAACCACACTTCAGGAAGAGTATGGAATTGAATTAAGTGATTGAAATTCCTTTGTTATTGTTGTGCTATGATTATATGTTTAGGTTGCAATTGAAAGGTGTTATATCTTGGATGTTATTTTTGCAACTAATGAAAACATCTCTTACTGAGATGCAATACTAGCTGAAATTAGGTTCTTGATTTGGCCACCAGAAAAAAACTATTTATAAGCTTACACATCAATTTATAAACTATTGTACTGCATTTTGGTTAAATTATTGTTTGTGTTTTGCTAAAAAGTTTGTATCTCCTCGAAGCCTCTTATTACAAGGTTGTTGTTGCCAAATGTGGCAATGGGTAAGTGGAATTTGATCACAATTTGCAATGGTACAGGTTTAATGGTTATATATTTAATCACTATATGAGCTACTTTGTTAAACAAGTTTAATGGAAATTGGATAAAGGGAAATTGTTAAACAAGTTTAATGGTTATCATTGGGCTACTTTGTTCAAGTATCATTGGATAAAAGGAAATTGTTAAACAAGTTTAATGGTTATATATTGTAGCATCTTCTCTTTTATCAATGTTTACTCATTTATAGTTTGTTCCTTATTATTTCTTTTGTTAACGGGTAAATCTTTAACAATATTATTTCATGAATACTAACTAAAAAAACTTGACCGACTTCATATAGATATAACAATGTTTGCTCACTTATAATTTCCAAAATAATTTCTTCTCTAACTCAATTTTGTTGCCTTCGCAGTGCCACTCTTGCATACCAGGACATGCGACGTTGGTATTCAAATTGCAATACATATCAGGATATAATGCAATATTTGCATCCTTTTTTGTTTTTACATGAGATTTGGTATTCAACTTTGAATGCATGTCAGGATATAATGCAATATTTGCATCCTCTTTTGTTTTTTCATGAGATGATGAATAGAGACTCATGGTTTTTGCATCCTATTTGCATGTTGTTCTGTTTTTGTCAATGTCAACGCTAATACTCATCTAAATATTTTGTTCAGGATTGCAATTCGGATGAAATGGGAGGATTCTCCACTACAACAAAGGCAAAACGTATGCAACTTGAACAGTGCAGTGCTCCTATGCCGTTTCAAGGATGAACAGGGGTGGCGAAGTGGGACGGAGAGTGAAACAGAGTAGTGCTCCGATGCTGTTTCAAGTCAGATCTAGCCATGTTAAAAGAGGTTTCATCGTTCACACCACTCCTAACCAAATAGCTATATATATATATATATATATATATATATATATATATATATATATATATATATATATATATATATTACTTTTCAACAATTCTATACAATTATATTACTTTGTGTGAAGGAAATTTATTGAGTTTGGTAATCTGCCTGCAACTACCTTCATAGAGTCATCCATAGGATCCTTCAACGACAAGACAAAAGGAGATCTTCATCAAGTGTTTCAAATATGCGTTAGATGTTCATGTGGTTTTCTTGATGGAACAATGATGAATTTTTGTTTGGCATTGCAATTATTAGTTCTTTTCTTAGAAAATAAAATGGTCTTAGTTTTGTATTAATTTGATTTGAGAATCTGAATAATGTGTACACCAGAATCCCATTCATACGAAGAAGCTGAATTCAATTGCATAAGTAAATGTGTATGCATCAGGTTCTGTAACTATAATTGATAATTGATGCATGATTGCACTAGCAATTAGGAGGAACTTTCTTTCTCCTCTCAGCTGTACCATCTTTTCTTTCATTTAATATTTATTTGGTAGAAAATTGGCTACATGACTAATTATTTACTAAACAAAATCTAAAAATATTTTAGCCCCATTTTAAATTTGTCCTTAAGTCAACAAAACTATTAGAATATTTATATTTTACAACTAATATTACATGAATACCCTAACGGCAACAACATTCACATTTTATATTGTTAAGACTATTTTATGTTTTTAAGACTATAATAATATTTTCTCAAACTTATCTACTGCAACAACATTCACATTTGTTTTAATATATACAATTTCCAAATTTACAACTTTAGTTCAATACAAACACAACACGACTGACATGTGCGGATGCACGGGTATTCGACTAGTTTAATGGGTAAACCAGGATCGACAGTGCCCACAAAAATATGGGAAAACATAAGGTTTTTCCCTTACTTCAAGGTATGTAATAAGATATCCTTTACAAGATTTTGGAGGTCAAGGTAATGGCCCTCAAAATGGGAATGAATTGTTCAATATTCATCATGGATCATTAAAGAATGTGATCGAGAGGGTATTTGATATTTTTAAATCAAGGGTGTACGATTTTTAAGGCAACGCCTCCATTTTTATTTAAGATACAAGCAGAATGTTAATATGTGTAGCACTACAAAACTTTCTTCGCAAAGAATGTCGTTCTGATGAATTTTCAATATAACCTGTGGGCGAATCTTCATGTTCAACAGTACTAGTTAATAAAGACCATAATTTTGAACATATTATTCAAATCCAAGAGTAGCAACGAGAAGATGTTAATGGTTGGATGACTAGTATAACTATGAATATGTGGAGAAATGCTAATGAGGACATGCAAATATAGTGAATTAATTAATAATTATATTGATTATTCATGGATCCAAAAAAAAATGGGTTTCACCCCACCTCTCTCAATGGGTGTCCCAACGCTTTTAATGAAAGACTAATCTTTGCTCGGGTTTAAGATCAAATTTCGCACTGGCCAACACTGAGTTTGTCGACTACGGGAATCGAACTCAGGAGCACCGGGCCGACCCCCGTGTTCCAAGATAGATTAAGCCACTGAGCCAACGGTGTTGATTATTAGATAAGGTGTTTAATACTTGATGGATGGAGAGAATAATGTAATCCATTTTAAAAATGTGAGAGACTTATGTGTCTCCAAAGAAATGGTCGGAGACCAATTGGAATATTTAGTCAAATGAAAACGTAAACGTTGTCGTTTTTGTCTAGACTAACTATCCCACAACGAAAACCTCGCTCGCTTGGATTAGAGATTTTGGACAATTGGACCCACAAACCCTTCTTCAACTTCCCCAATTCCCAATCTCAATTTCCTCTCAATTGCTCTGTTTTGTTGTGTGTTGGCAATCTGGTTCAAAGTTAAACCACATGGTGGGTTCTCTCTCACCTCCACAATGCTCTCACTGTTACTCAGATTCAAACAATACCACACTCAAATTCCCCACAAGACAACTTCGTACTCACTCTCTTCCATATTCAACTTCTCCACTGATTCCAAATCAAAATCCGAATTACCTTCACAAATCACAGTTAACATAGAAAATATCACCAAAATCATCAACGATCACCCTTTCCCAAACCAACCTCTTCAACCAACACTCCTCCACCATCTCCCTCCTTCC
Organism: Astragalus membranaceus; assembly: GCA_039519185.1. Classification (NCBI taxonomy): domain Eukaryota; kingdom Viridiplantae; phylum Streptophyta; class Magnoliopsida; order Fabales; family Fabaceae; genus Astragalus; species Astragalus membranaceus. The sequence continues at coordinate 123,120,579 of CM076854.1, read as the reverse complement.
ACAATCTCCACTTCCCTAATCGAAAACGTTCTTAGTCGCTTATTCGCTTCTCATTCCAATGGCCTCAAAGCCTTGGAATTTTTCAACTTCACAACTCACCATTCCCATTTCCCCCCATCTCCTTCTTCACTTGAAATCACCCTCCATATCCTCACTCGAATGCGTTATTTCGATAAAGCTTGGAGCTTGTTGCAACAAATTGCAATTACTCACCCTTCTTTACTTACCCTTAAATCCATGAGCATTTTGCTCTCCAAAATTGCAAAGTATCAATCTTTTGAGGATACCCTTGATGGGTTTAGAAGGTTTGAGAAAGAGATTTTTGTTGGAAGAGAATTTGGTACTGATGAGTTTAATGTGCTTCTTAAAGCATTTTGTACTCAGAGACAGATGAAAGAGGCTAGGTCAGTTTTTGTGAAAATGGTTCAGAGGTTTAGGCCTAATAATAAGAGTATGAACATTTTGCTTTTAGGGTTTAAAGAATCTGGTGATGTTACTTCTGTTGAGTTATTTTATCATGAAATGGTTAAGCGCGGTTTTAGTCCTGATGTAGTGACTTATAGTGTTAGGATTGATGCTTATTGTAAGAAAGGTAGGTTTGGTGATGCTTTGAGACTTTTTGAGGAGATGGAGAGTAGAAGTTTTGCCGCCACCATCGAGACGATAACGACGTTGATTCATGGAGCAGGGTTGGTTCAAAACACAGGCATGGCATGGAAGTTGTTTGATGAAATTCCTTTGAGAAACATGGTTGCTGATACTGGTGCTTATAATGCTTTGATTACTGCATTGGTTAGAAATAAAGATATTGAATCTGCACTTTCTTTGATAGATAGTTTGATTGAAAAACATGTTGAGCTTGATAATGTAACTTATCATACAATATTCGTAGGATTAATAAGGTTAAAAGGGATTGAAGGTGTGTATGAGCTTTACTTGAAAATGACTGAGAGGAATTTTGTTCCAAAAACAAGGACAGTTGTGATGCTGATGAAATATTTCTGTCTAAATCGTCGGCTTGATTTGAGTTTAGATTTGTGGAATTACCTTGTGGAGAAAGGACATTGCCCTCATACTCATGCTTTAGATCTTTTGGTCACTGGATTATGTTCTAGGGGTTCAGTGAAAGAAGCTTTTGTGTGCTCCAAACAAATGTTGGAGAGAGGAAGACATATGAGTGCTCCAGCATTTCTAATGTTGGAAAGGTTTTTGAAGCAATCGCATCAGATTGATAAATTGAAGGAGCTTGACCAGATGATTAAAAAATTGCAAAATGTGTTGCCACATTCTAGAGGACATGCTACTGGTATTTCTAACTCCAGTGTAGTAATGTAACTTTGTTTAATTTCAAATATAAAGTTACCACTTGATTTTGGTGGATTTTTCCTGTATATTAACATGTATAATTCTTTATATTATGATTGAATCAATGATTTGGGATCTGTTGACTTTGTATTGTATACATCAAAGAAAAGTCTTCCAGGACGTTGTGTTGATTAAAATCACATGCATTTTAGTCTATTTATACTCAATTCATTTTCTTGGAGGCTCTTTGAAATACCAAAGTTCTTACCTAAGTACCCAAAAATGGATATTTAATCCCTTGTTGATGTGATCTCATCAACATGATGTAGTTTCATGTTCATGAAACAAGAGATAAGAGATAAGGACCGAATTCTTGATCTACATACTAAAACATGCAGAAGTTGGAAGGAAAGAAGGTAAACTCACTTGAAGAAATTGAAGAAAGTACAAAAATGGAGAGACGAGAGATGGAAGGGGAAGAAAGTTCGCCACTTCTTCATTGGGAAGAAGATAAGAACACACGCCACTTGAGTTCACCCAAGCCTCTAGATGAGTGGATGAAGTTCTAATTCAAGAACTTGAGAGAGAACTCACTTGCTCTCACACACTTTGTGTCAAATTTCCATTATGATCTAAAAGTTCCTTACACCATTTGTGATCTAGTCTTTATATAGACCTTCTAATGGATAAAGTCCATGAACCTTATTGGACAAGCCCAAGTCCATGGCCTTCCTACAAAGCCTATATGCCTTACTTATAAGAAATGGTAGCTTCAGCCAAACAATCAGTGAGACACACAAAATAGTCTAACTACAATTCAAGCTAGTTTTATCATATTTTTAATGGAAATGAAAATTAACATCTAAGATTTTTCTATAATCAACTACTAGTGTAACATCCTCAAAATAATTAACCGAATTATTTGGATGTTAACCCAATTGAATTAATTTAGTACTTAATTGGTAAAATTATTGAGTGCTAAAGTTAATTATTAGGTTGTCATAAGATCGTTAACCGGATAATACGGATTAAGGACAATTCGGAACGAAATAAGAGATTAAGGACAATATGGTAATTGGACCACATTACCACTTATATATTAAAGGCTAAATAGCACTTTTGGTCCTTTATCTTTGCTCCAGATTTCACTTTGGTCCTTTATCTTTTTTTGGGTCCGTTTTGGTCCTTTATCTTTCATTTTCGTTTCACTTTGGTCCTTTATCTTTTTTTTGGTCCGTTTTGGTCCTTTATGTTTCATTTTCGTTTCATTTTGGTCCCTCACGTTATTATTTAATTCAATTAAAACATTAAAACAATTAAAACAATATTTTGGTCCCCCACCGTGAACCCCTCCTCCCCAACGTGAACCCCTCCCCCTCACCGTGAGCCACCAACAACCTTGATTCACTGTCATACAGAGCATCGGTGGTGCAAGATCAAAATCAAAAACCAAAATCAAAATCAATGCACAAAATCAATGTTCTAAATCAATGTTCAAAATCAATGTTCATCAACCTTGATTCACTGAAATCGATGCACAAAACCAAAATCAAAAACCAGATCTGACTTTCAGTTTCGATTTGTTCATGAACCCACATCATGTTCTTCAAGAGCGATTTGACTTTCAGTTTCGATTTCAACATTGATTTCAATTTCGACTTCGACTTCTTTCAGTTTCGATTTCAACATCGATTTCAGTTTCGATTTCAACAGCGATTTCAGTTTCGATGGTGCAAGCAATTAATGAAATCGAAAATGAAGCAAAACCTATTTTAGGGAAAAATCCAGAAACCCAGATCTGGAATTGAGAAGGGGTTGAATGTTGTTGATTTTCAGATTTGTTGTTGATTTGGGGGTTGAATGTTGATTTTCAGATTTGGGGGTTGAATGTTGATTTTGAGGTGTATCGTGGTGGTTGACGGGTTGTGGGTGGTGGTTGACGGTGGTGGGTGGTGGTGGGTGGTGGTGGACGGTGGGGAGGGGGTTTATGTTTTATTTTTTTTAATTGTTTTAATTGAATTAATTGTTTTAATGTTTTAATTGAATTAAATAATAACGTGAGGGACCAAAATGAAACGAAAATGAAAGATAAAAAACCAAAACGGACCAAAAAAAAGATAAAGGACCAAAGTGAAACGGAAATGAAAGATTAAAGACCAAAACGGACCAAAAAAAAGATAAAGGACCAAAGTGAAATCTGGAGCAAAGATAAATGACCAAAAGTGCTATTTAGCCTATATATATATATATATATATATATATATATATATATATATATATATATATATATATATATATATATATATATATATATATATATATCTGTGTGTGTGTGTGAGTGAAAGAAAGAAAGAAAGAATTAAATGAAAGAATTAAAAAGAAGAAGGAAACGCGAGAGAGAAGAGAAACAGAGAGAAAAGAGAGAAAATGAAAAAAGAAGAGAAAAGAATGGGTGAAGGAGAAGAAGAGGAAAAAGGAAGTTCAAAGGCTCATCAAAACGACTTCCTTCCAACACGAAAAACGTTCAGCGTTACTTCCTCTTCGATTTGGTACCAACAACATCATCATCAACTCACTCTACACAAATTCACCATTTTCGAATTTGGAGAAGAAGTGGAGGAAATCTTGAGTTTCTTTCTTCAACAAGTGTTCTAGAGATTAGGGAATTTCAAATAAGTGATTGGGTGCAAGCTTGGAGTGAAGGAATCAAGGATTGGATGACTTAGGGTTTGAAAATCAAATTTGGGGTTATGGATGAATAGTGATTTGGAGGTTGAAGATGATGAATAGTGTTTGATGATTTAAGGATGCCTAGGAGCGAACCCGAAGCGTATTGAGTGCGGAACGAAGTTCAATTTAGCGAATTGGAAGCTAGTTGGTGTTTAGGGTTCGAATGGGGGATTTCGGGGAATTCGAAATTTCGGTCAAAGAGATGTCTCGGGATCGAGCGAAAAGATTGGAAGCGGATTTGGGCGTCGTCGGAGCGTGGAAGTTATGCGGGGATTGTTCGTGTGGTTATGACAGAAAAGCAAATTCGCGGAAAGTCTCGGCTATTTGTGATTTTCATCACAATCGGTGAGTTTTACTCACGTTTAGGATTGTTCCGTTTTGAAATGAATTTTTCGTGATTTGGTTTCGAAAGATTTTGACTTAAAAACCGTTATTTGGAAATATGTCGTATTTTGGTAAAATTCGTTTAGATTGAGTTTTTGATTGGTTTGATTGATTGTGTGATATTGATTGAATCTGTTTTTCTGGTTGTTTGGACTGTTTTCAATCGGAACAAGAATCGAAATTGAGCGGAATAGCGGATTTCGCAAGAAACCGCAAAAATCTGCCTTTTCCAGCACCCATCGCGTCGCGAAGCGAGCCCATCGCGTCGCGACCAAGCATTTTTTTTTGCAACGAAAATGAATCTGTTTGTTTTCGCGTCGCGACGGTGACAATTCGCATCGCGACAGTTTGCAAATTTTCAGCAACTGTACACTGACTTTGTTTTCGCGATAACTTTTGATCCGGGAACCCGATTGAGGTGTTCTAAGATGCGTTTGAAAGCTTATTCAGAGGCCTAACTGAATATACAATTAAAAGGGTAAAATGAACTATTTCTGAAGTTATGAATTACTTAGAAAAGTGTCGAATTAGTGTACGAGAGCAAACTTCATGCTTTTGTTATTTGAAACTAAATGTTCAACTATGGGTGTGATGTGAATGAACTATGAGTTCATGTGAGTGTAGATATATATATATCGAGTTGGGTGACGACCCATGTAGACATACTAGGCGGGGTAGTCATGCACCCTTACCCTAGGCCTCTTGCAATAGGAAAAGTACTATTGGTAAGGTGGTTCACCGGGTATGTAGCGTTCGCGCAGTCGGTGGTGTGTTGAATTGTTTGTTGTGGGAATACCGGGTATGTAGCGTTCGTGCAGCCGATGTCGTACTTGGTTGTAACAGGTTCATCGGGTATGTAGCGTTCGCGCAGTCGATGATCTGTCAAAGGTTAAATAACGCGGTTCACCGGGTATGTAGCGTTCGCGCAATCAGTGTCGTGTAAAGTTAAAACGATTTCATAATTGGACCGAGAGTGTTAGTAGGGGTCTCGGTAGAACTCACTGAGATTGTATCTCATTGTTTATATATTGTTGTTTTACAGATAAACAGGGAAAGTGGAAATCCAAGAGGCACGAGTAGGTGGCACTCGGATGGTGGCTGAAGACTTAGCTTTATGCTTGAGTTTATATCTTTCCTTGTTATTTGTGTATCAAGACTTTCTGTCTTTAGCGTTATGTATTTACTTCTGCTTTCTTGTACGATATTGAACACTGTATTTCACTGATGGTTTATGGTATTATTTAGGTTTAAGACTGTCTTGTTGTTATTCAGTGGAAATATAATAGTGGTGTTCAGTATTTAAACAGGAAATATTATCTCTGATGTATTAGGGATGGTGCGCTCAGGCATTTCTACTCGTTAGAAATACCGGGGTGTTACAAGTAGGATACCCGTGCATACGCACGAGTGCTGTCGTGTTCTTTTTATGAATGAACTTAGACAGTATTTAAATAGTCTGAACATTACCCTATGAAAATAAAGACAAATTTAAAGTAGATAAAAAAGGAGTTTCAAATAAAAAATAGATAATATTAAAATCTAAAAATGTAAAAGTATCATTTAAAAACAATCTGTGCATTTATCCCGTGTTTTTTATATATCAGTGCAGGTATCCCGTGTTTTTATATATATCATTGCATTTATCCCCGTATTTTTTTATATATTAGTGCAGTTATCCCGTGTTTTTTTTATGTATCAGTGCAGTTATCTCATAGTTTCAATTGATTATTTGAGTTGATTAGTAGATTATAGTAGATAGTAAAAGATAGATAGTAGATTATCAATAAGAAATATTTATCCCGTGTTTTTTTATATATCAGTGACAATTATTTGTCTTTTTTTAGGTATTAGTGACAAATATTTGTCACGTATGTTTTAAATATTAATCGGTTTAAATAGTCATTAAGCCTTCTTGTTTTTTAAGATAGTAGGTTTATATTAGTCTTTAAAAATTATAATTATCAATGACAAATATTAATCTCGTGTTTTTTTATAAATCACTGCAGTTATCCCGTGTTTTTTTATATATCAATGCAGATATCTCGTAGTTTCAATTATTTATTTTAGTTGATTAGTAAATTATAGTTGATAATAAAAGTTATATAATAGATTATCAATGAGAAATATTTTTTTTAAATATTAATTAGTAGTTTAAATAATCATTAAGTCTTCTTGTTTTTTAGATAGTAGGTTTGTATTAGTATTCTTCAAAAAATTTAATTATCAATGACAAATATTAATCTCGTGTTTTTTTATATATCAGTGCAGTTATCCCGTGTTTTTTTATATATCATTGCAGTGGTTTCAATTGATTATTTTAGTTGAGAGATAGTAGATTATCAATAAGAAATATTTGTTTTAAATTTTAATTAGTAATTTAAATAGTCATTAAATCTTCTTGTTTTTTAGATAGTAGGTTTATAGTAGTCTTCAAAAAATTTAATTATCAATGACAAATATTAATCATGTGGTTTTTTATATATCAGTGCAGTTATCCCGTGTTTTTTTATATATCATTGCAGTGGTTTCAATTGATTATTTTAGTTGAGAGATAGTAGATTATCAATAAGAAATATTTGTTTTAAATTTTAATTAGTAATTTAAATAGTCATTAAATCTTCTTGTTTTTTAGATAGTAGGTTTATAGTAGTCTTCAAAAAATTTAATTATCAATGACAAATATTAATCATGTGGTTTTTTATATATCAGTGCAGTTATCCCGTGTTTTTTTATATATTAGTGCAGCTATCTCGTAGTTTCAATTGATTATTTTAGTTGATTAGTAGATTATAGTAGATAGTAAAAGATAGATAGTAGATTATCAATAATAAATATTTATCCATTGTTTTTTATATATCAGTGACAATTATTTGTTCTTTTCTAGGTATTATTAACAAATATTTGTCACGTGTGTTTTAAATATTAATCAGTTTAAATAGTCATTAATTCTTCTTTGTTTTTTTAGATAGTAGGTATATAGTAGTCTAAAAAAATTATAATTATCAATGACAAATATTAATCACGTGCTTTTTTATATATCACTGTAGTTATCCCGTGTTTTTTATATATCGATGCAGATATCTCGTAGTTTCAATTGACTATTTTAGTTGATTAGTAAATTATAGTTTATAGTAAAAGTTAGATAGTAGATTATCAATGAGAAATATTTGTTTTAAATATTAATTAGTAGTTTAAATAGTCATTAAGTCTTCTTGTTTTTTAGATAGTATGTTTGTAGTAGTAGTCTTCAAAATGTTTAATTATCAATGGCATATATTAATCTCGTGTATTTTTATATATCAGTACAATTATCCCGTGTTTTTTATATATCACTGAAGTGGTTTCAATTGATTATTTTATTATAGCCCGAGTCACAAGTCACAACAATAATGTGGTACCATTTGACCTAGGCATCTAAATATATAGTTGGAGATCCGTCAATTTGTATGGGCCAGGAGCATTGGATGAACGATGGTATTCCTTTTCTTTCTTTTTCAGTTATTATGAATTTTGAGCCAGTGATTTAGCTTTCATTCTGTACCTTGCATGATCTTTAGTGATCAAATTGAGTTTTAGTTCATTTACTGATGCACTTCTGCATAATCCTTGTGTCAAGGCAGAAGGGCATTAGTCTTTGCCACCTGCCTATATCAGGGAGATTTATTTCTTGCTCACTAGATGAGAAGATGTAGTGCCTGTAATTTTGTTGAAGCAAATTGAAAATTTTGGTTTCCCGAGATAACTTTTATTGAAGCTAACAATTTCCTCCTTTCATTGAACTTGGATTGGACAAAACTAGGATTGACATTGGATAATCCCATATATTTGGGAGCTAAATGGGTACTTAGCATAAATAAATCCTTTCTAGTATTTGACAAACAAAACCAAAACTACAACAGAATGAAAATGAAATCACTCTGCCCATGAAAGCATCATTTTAAAAGGGTTCTTGTCAAATGTTCTCTAGCTGTAGCCCATGCTTGAGTTAGTGTCTGCAATATAAAAAATTCAATGCCAGTTCAAAGATCAAAGTAATATGCTATTTTTATCCTAAAACCATCAGTATTGATTTACATGACAAAACTAATGAGTTAATTTAATAGCGAGTTTGGTCTCTCAAATTTTAAAAAAGTTCAGCTTACTCCCCGACATTAACAGATTCCTAATTAGTCCTTAATATTTCTGAATGTTATTCGGCTTAGTCCTTAAAATTCTCGATGTCAAGTTTAGTCCATGACTTTTACAACTTAATATCAAATAAGTTTTTGGCTTTTTTTATAACTTAGTATCAGTTTGGTTCTATCAGTGATCAAATTGATACTAAGTTGTAAAACTCAGAATTTTAAATGAAATTAAGTTGTAAAAGTCAGAGGCCAACGTGATATTGAGAATTTAAGGGACTAAACTTTATAACGTTAGAAAATGTCAGACCAATTAATTTTTTTGTTAATGTTGTTAGAGATTAAATTGAACTTTTCAAAAATTTGAGAGACCAAACTTGGCTATTTACTCCAAAATTAACCTTTATGTAAATATGAGATGGTTAAGATCTGTTTAGGGTCCTCTGTAACAGAAAGAATGTTGCATTACCTGCTCAGACAAAGGTGAGTCAGCATCTATGTTGTGAGAGGTCACTTTTTCAGCAATAAGTGGTCCATTTGTTTCAAGTATCATCCTTCAAGAGAGGAAACATTTAATAAAATGAATTGACAGATATGCAAACAACAAAATGTGACTAAAAACAAATACATACCCTCCATCAACAATCTCATCAAGGCACAAAAGAATGAGATCCAAGTTCTCAAGTGCCTCTCTTTTGTCAACATTGTTCCTATAAATGACAGTATGACACAAATAAAATTAAGTAAAATAGATGCATGATGAGTAAATTTGCATCCATTTTTGAATTCCAATAAAAGTACCACCAAGATACCTCAGCAGAAGGGTAATTGCATCAAAGAAACCCTGAAGAACTGAAGCTAAAACGATCTCATTTTCATCATCACTGCCGGTAACAAAGAAATGCAGGTCTTGTGCAAATTTGTAAATGATGATATTGTTCTCAAGTAGTGTTATCTCAGCTGAAGATAATGCCAAACATCCCATGAAAAATTATAAGTTGATATTGTCTGTAATGTACATGTGATCAAACATAGTTGTGCAGCTACTTGTGCTTACCTTCTGTGCGAGCATTTGTCTTCATAGTCTTAGCGAACACAAATTTCTCAAAGGCTAGTTTTGCAGTATTGGTTGGCCAATCATCTGAAAAATATTTGACTGCAACACGCTTTCCCTCGGAGTCTAAAAGAAGGATATTCTTTATTACCGGACATAAGCCCTACACCAGAAACAACATTCATGACAATGTAGAACAATAAAATTTAACATTCTGATGTCAGATATTAGCTCTCATTAGCGTGGTTCATACGAGTGTCGGTACTCGTGTGAACCATGCTATCTCTCACCACACAAGAAGAAGCATATTGTTTCTTCAAATGATGTTGGTAAAGTTTATAAGCAAATGCAAACAATAAAAACAGATCTGAAAAAGAAATAGACATGATTATGATTCAGAGATATATAAATTCCAAACCACACTTGGTGGAAGAAATTCTTGCTCTAACGTTTGGTGCCTCAGAACAAACACGTAGTATTGGTGATCCGTTCAACTAATGAAAAAAGAGAACAAAAACTTCTGAATTTTTATTCTTTATGGGAACAAGAATTAAACTTGATGGATCAATGAAAATAAATTATGATTATGATCTCTGTGCAATGAAGAGCACCATAAGATATGCCATAGAAATGAACATAAACTTCAATGTGAAGAGAGAGACTTACATGGGATGTCATTTCCGAGAAGTGGTGTTTTGGATGTGAAAAGTGAGAGATTTGATTTGGCTGATCGAGAGAGAAGGATGATTGGTAAATATACATATTGCTACCTTCTTGATAGCCAGAATGTTTGTTCAATCTAACTAACTATGAAATTTTCAAATGAAATTTTTTTTTCCTCTTCTTTTAACAATTAAATTTGTCAACGGACAAAGCTAATTATTTAAAGGATTTAACTTTTATCCATAGGTGCTACAAGATTTTTTATGATATCAGTCGATCACAAAACGTTATGTAAAAAATATGGTTTATACATCTAAGGAAATGTTTTGCTTTGTTATAAATTCTACATTAAATGTTGTTATTTAGTATATTAAAACAAGATATGATAAGTCAATTTTATCATCTTATCTTATTTTATCCTATTTACCACTTTAAATTTTTAAAAATCCTATATCAATTTCTAACAATTTTCATTAACTAATGAAATTCAGAAAATATATTAGAAGTTGATTTTTTTAAAAAAACAAATAATATTTCAAATTGTGTTTCTCGCCAGCATATTTAGAATTACAGTGTTTTTTATGAATTTAATTTATATACACAATAGGTGTATACGTGTTTTACACTATTTACCAATTACAGGTTGACACATCATTAAAAAGAAATTGGTCAATTGATAACCATCAGTTAGTCAATTGGTAACCACCAGTTCATAATTTGTGATTGGTAGTGGTTGAAAAAACCTATACACATTATGTGGCTATAAATTAAACTATTTTTTATAGGGTTTAATGGGTGTATATATACACCGCAAAATTTATTACACTATCGACCGATAAAAACATATGGTTTGAATGAATTTTAAAATGGTTGAGAGAAAGTCAAACCAATTGTATGATATATTGTCAAAAAGTTAGTCAAAAATATCGCATTATGTTTTTCCCCGATGAATATGAGGCTTTTTTTGGTGACGGAAAACTAGAGTATGTGATGTGTCAATATTACACGGATAGTATAAGAAAAAGGCAAAAAAAACCACTGTATATCAAAAAAAAATTATTTACCAAAATAACACACCTTTTAGATTATTTATCAAACTAGAACACATCTAAAATTCAATGTAGAAGTCGCCCCTACAGGAAACGACTTCTGAACTGAGAATTGCAAATTTTTTTGCTTTTCTAGTTCAGAAGTCGCCCCCCAGGGTGACTTCTGAACTGTGTTTTTTTATTTTTTATTTTCTTTATATTAATTTTTAAATTAAGTTATATTAATTAATTTAAAAAATTAATATTGTTAATTCTAAATTAATATTGTGAAAAAAATATTTGAACACATTAATGTATTTAAAAGTGTCGGCAATAATTGTAATTGAACGTCACTGATTTAGTAATGAATAAATATTGGGTTGATTATTTTTTGGTTTACATTATCGTTTAAATTAAACAACAATTTTATTATTAAAAAGCGTCACCGAACATAAAACTCGAAATACACGATAAAATGACAGAAACTTCTGAGCTGGTGGAGTTAAACGACTAAGGATCTCAGCGACTGTCCGTGTGGTTTCCAAGTACAAATGCAGATAACCCTTCCATTTAAACAAGACATAAATGGACATCATTGCTTGGACGTCATTGTCATTCTTGACATCCATTGTAGACCAGTGTACATGTCCATCAGACCAATCTGGTTTCCGATAAACTATACGAGTTATTTCTCGCTCGTTACCCTCCACTTGCACCTTACCTAGTAGTTTATCTTTTAGGGCAGCGAATGTTATGTTGTGTTTAAGTCTACACTGCATTGTGTCTCGCCCCTCGAAACAGACACCATCAACTTTGTTGATGATGATGCTTTGATGATGAATGATAGTGAGGGAAGAATCCTCTGAGTATTGTGTTAGGGGCATTTTTTTGTGTTTATACGATTTGATGGAGAAGAAGAAGCAGAGAAGGGGTTAGGGTTTTTGTGAAGTAGAAGGAAAAGCTGAAGCCCAATTTATAATAGGCGTGGGGAAACATGAGCCGTTGATCAAAATTTTAGATCACAAATCTGAGCCGTTTATTAGTGTCGGCAAGATCTTGACCGTTTATTAGTGTCGACAAGATCCTGACCGTTGAAACTGCACGCTGCACTATTCACTATTCAATAATCACACTGCACAATTCATTATTCAATAGTCGCGCTGCACTATTCACTATTCACTATTCTTGACCGTTTATTAGTGTCGGCAAGATCTTGACCGTTAATTAGTGTCGGCAAGATCTTGACCGTTAATTAGTGTCCGCAAGATCTTGACTGTTAATTAGTGTCCGCAAGATCTTGACCGTTAATTAGTGCCGGAACTATTCACTATTCATTACTGACTGTGCACTTGCACGGTGCAATCTGGGCCATTGAAATTTGTCGGCAAGATCTGGGCCGTCCATTTTCCCTTTGGAAACACCCCACCATCTATAAATAGGGACTCTTAGTCTTGTAACTCACCACACCAACACCCCCAATCCTCTTCTGACTCTCTTTCCCCCTTGCACACAAAAATGGCTCCAGTTTTTATCACAGTTTTTTACAACGGTGTCGTTGAAAACACAAACACAGAGGGTGTTGTTTTTAGGTGCGATAACACCTGCATTCTCAAACTAAAGTCTAAATTCACATTAGATCAACTTAGACAAGCCATTGAGAGAAAAATCTCTCCTGACCATTCAAAAATGGTTTCTAGTCTTATCTATCGTTACCCCACAATTGTCACAACTGGCCACAAATTTTATGGCGATTTGCATCTAACTTCTAATGATGATGTGGATCTTATGTTAGAACAATTCAAGACATGTAAACACTTAGGTCTATCCACACCAGAAGTATATGCAGATTTGGTTGACGCTCCTTCAAACTACACACAACCCCAACCAACTCATGCGATTCCATCTTCTTCACAATTCACCATACCTTATTCTCAACAAAGAGAAAACCATACTCTGACTACACTCCATCTACTACACTCCATCTACTTACCATCAATTCAATCCTTCATCATCCCAAAGTCACATGCCTTATGAAGAACTAGCTCAAACACTTCACCATGAATCCATTCCATTAGCCTCACAAAACCCTTTTGACCTAAACACCACCCCACCTATTAGTATACTGTGTGCATAACGAAGAGGTTGGCGACTTTAACGAAAATGAGGATGATATTCTTCAGTGTGAAGACGCTGAGGAACCAATTGTAGCAACCCCTCACAATACCGTTGAACCAATTGTCCCCATTTTGTAAACATCACAGCTGACAACACAGAAGCTGATGATCTAGAGTATGGCCATTCCATTGACAGGAACCGCGAGTTAGCCAATGAAGACCCCAACCAACTCCAGAAGGGAATGAAATTTGCCACAAAAGAATTAGCCCAACACTTCATCCAGACATATCACCTCCACAAATCACTCGACTTCAGAGTCGATGCATCTAGTACAACTAGATGGATCATTTGTTGTGTTCACGAAAACTGTTTGTGGAGGTGTGTCGTCAGACTCGGTAAAGGGTCTGGCATATGGGGGATTACACAGTTGGAGGAGCCACATACTTGTACAACAGGGACTCTTTCTCAAGATCACCGCCAGCTGACCGCGGCCTTCATGTGTGACGGCATGCTTCAACTGGTAAAGTCGGATCCGACAATATCCGTGTCCGTGTTGATAGCACACATAAGGGCGAGGTACACGTACCAGAGTTCCTACAAAGGCTTGGATTGCAAAACAAAAAGCAATCGAGGGGATCTATGGTAATTGGGAGGAGTCTTACAATCAAGTAACAATGTGGCTTCGTGCTTTCTCTCACTACATTCCAAACAGTGTGTACGACTGGGAGTACAAACCATTCTATGAGAATGGCCAAGAAGTTGATGGCAAGGGTGTCTTCCACCGCATCTTCTGGAGTTTTGGGCGGTGCATCAAAGGCTTCAATTTTTGCAAGCCAGTTGTCTCTGTCGATGGAACATGGTTGTACGGCAAGTACAAAGGATGTCTTCTGTGGCAATTGCACAAGATGGAAGAAACAACTGCTTCCCAATAGCATATGCAGTTGTGGAGGGTGAGACAGCCGATGCTTGGTACTTCTTCCTATCCCGTTTAAGAGCGTGGGTGACACCCCAATAGGGTCTCTGTTTGATATCGGATAGACACGAGGCTATCAAAAGTGCTGTTAGGCGTATAGACAACTGTTGGAATCACATGTTTTGTATTCGCCACATAGCACAGAACTTCATGAGACACTTCAAGAACACTTCTGCTAGGAAAGCTGTGGTCAATATGGGTAAGTATTATTTTTTATAAAAAAACCCTAATATTTTTTTCATTACTTATTACATCCTTACCAACATTATGTTTCCGTGCTTCAGCATACTCAATGACACAAAAATCCGTCAATCACTACAAAGTTAAGATTGGTGATGAAGTGGGTCCTGATGGAGTGGCTTGGGTTGAGGACATAGACCCCGAACAATGGATGCAGTGGTGCGATGGAGGTTACCGTTGGGGGCACATGACAACAAATCTTGCCGAGTTCATCAATAAAGTGTTCAAGGGACTGCAGAATCTCCCTATACATTCTTTGATAGCAGCCTCATATTTTAGGCTGAACGAGACTTTTGTCAAAAGGGGAACCCAGACACAGGCAATGTTGGAGTCAGGAACTATGTACTCTGAAAAATTGATGAAAAAATAGATCACAACTGAGCTGTCTCGAACACGCACAACGTGGCAATTCACGATCGTGCCCAAAAATTGTTTAGAGTGGAAGAAATTATACGACTACAAAGTGGGAGACCTGCGGGCACATTCGTGGTTAACATCAGAGACAGGACGTGTGAGTGTGGGGAATTTCAGACACTGCACTATCCTTGTTCCCATGTGATCGCGGCATGTTCAAAAGTTAATTACGATCACATGGAATTCGTGCAGCCACAGTAAAGAATGCAGTATGTTTTCAATACATACTTTGAGGAGTTCCCACCATTGCCATCTGAGTTGTCATGGCCCAGAACTACAGCATGATCCAACTAAACGGATAGATAAAAAGGGTCGTCCACAGTCTACCCGTATTCGGACGGAGATGGATCAAAGAGAAAGGGGTACTCGCACCAAGATATGCAGTATTTGTAGAAATGAGGGTCACAACAGAAACAACTGCCCAAACCGCAATCTAGACTAGTCACATTTTAAACCTTTGTAATCTCGTACTAATTAAATAAATACAGTTGTTTCCATATTTCTATATAGCGTAAATTATTTTTTTTACCATTAATTATCTAATTATTTTAGAAATAACAAAATTAATTTTAGAATTTAATTAGGTTTATATATATTAATATAAAAGAAATTGAAAAATAAAGAAACACAATTCAGAAGTCTCTCCCACAGGGGGCGACTTCTGCACTGTAATATAACAAAAAAAAATTGCAAAATTGCAGTGTAGAAGTCGCTATCACAGGGGGCGACTTCTAGCCTGAAAAAAAAAAGTGTTCTACTTTGGTAATTAATCTAAAAGATGTTCTATTTTGGTAAAAAAAATTTTTGGTCTAGGTTTGTTTTTATGCCTAAGAAAAAAATCCATTATTTACGATATAATTTTAAAATTTTATAATAAGCAAAAAATAAAATAAAACACGAAATAAATTTTTCATTAATTTTTCTTCATTGTTGTGCTCAAGAAGCAGACACTTCTCCTTCTCCTCCTCCTCTCGGTGCAGATTTCCCTGAAGGAGGTGCTTCTCTCCCTCTTCTCTCTCTACATCTGCATCAATTATCCCTAACCCGTCCCGATTCAGATCCGATTAAAAATGTACGGATTCGAAGCTCTCACCTTCAACATCCACGGCGGTTACCTTGAAGCCATCGTTAGGGGTCACCGTGCCGGTCTTCTCACCACCGCCGATTACAACAATCTCTGTCAATGTGAAACCCTTGATGACATCAAGATGCACCTTTCCGCTACCGAGTATGGACCTTACCTCCAAAACGGTGCGTTTCTTCCCTCTTATCCATCCCGATCAACAATTACAATTCATTCCTATCATTATCGTTATCATTTATTTATTAATTGGTTATTCAATTAATTAATCAGCAATGTTTATGATTTCCCGAAATTCGTGCTTATGCCAAGAAATCGCGAAGTGTTTGTAGATTTGAAATGCAAATTTGTGAATAAGTAATTTTCAGGGGGAGATGTTATGTAGTGTAACCAAATCAAGTGTTTCGTTTAATTCTAATGACTGTTATTTTAGATTTTTTGATCTACTTTTGCTGAATGATGGATGGATTCTATGTTTCATGACCGAATGACCCTGTTATTGTGAAACTCAGTGAGATCTTGTTTATTTTCTTATTATATTTGTTTTAAAGTTAACTGTTACTGCTACGGGTTTGGTTCAGTTTTTTTCGTGGAACTTGAATGAAGATTTTGAAAAATTTCATGAATTGTAGATTGTCTTAATTTTTTTATTAATGGAAGGGGTATTTACCCAATGATAACATGCACTTGAAATTATTGATTGTTGCTGACGGGTGATGAGTTACCTGTTTCAGAACCTTCTCCATTGCATACCACCACAATTGTGGAGAAATGTACTCTTAAGTTGGTTGATGATTACAAGCACATGCTATGCCAAGCCACAGAACCCTTGTCAACCTTTTTAGAATATATCACGTAAGTGAAGTGGACTTTTCTGTGTGCTTTTTTAGTGTATTTATTTACTGACGTTGTCGATCAATATCAGCTGCATAATGAGGATGTGTACTTAGCTTGGGCTGGAAGAGATGAAAATTTTAGTATATCTCATTAATTAATGCTAAGCTGGTTGCTGCGTTAACATCCAGACACTGTGATTGTAAGCAACCCAGCCTACAATTGCAGCCATTAACTCCAACTCTTTGTGATGTTAAATTTAGATCAAAGTCACTTTGGCGAATGACGTTGTGCAATCCTTTTATTTGGTGGGAAATAAGTTTTACATACTGAAAACTAACCAAAGCTGAAATCAATATGTTTTCTGTTTTTATCCTGCAGATACGGTCACATGATAGACAATGTTGTTTTGATCGTTACCGGTACTTTGCATGAGAGAGATGTTCAAGAATTACTTGAAAAATGCCATCCACTGGGCATGTTTGACAGGTATAGCGATTTCTATTTCGATGCTGTATTCAGTATATTGATGTAAGCACACAGAATTTTAATTTAACTTCTGTTTTTTGGGGGATTCTCCTCAGTATTGCTACTCTGGCAGTTGCTCAAAATATGCGAGAGCTTTACAGGCTGGTTCTTGTCGACACTCCTCTGGCTCCGTACTTCTCCGAGTGCATTACATCGGAGGTAAATCATCTTTCCAAAAAGAATATTCGTCGCTTTATTTTTGTTTAATCAGTCTGTCCAATAGTGTTGATTGATTGCTGAAAAATTGTAGTACTATTGCAGAAACTAGAAATTAATAATTATCATTGTCTACTATGGTTATTATTATCTTATGATACATGCAAGTCGTATCTTGTTTCGAAACAAAAATTGAACCCAGTTGATATGAATCTGTGCGTATTTATTTTGGACATGAATCTCAATTCATTATGATGAATCATAACTTTTCCCTAAACTTTGTGTAGCCGACCACCTCTTTTTTTCACTTTTGTTAGCCCGCCACTTTCTTTTGCCATTTTGATTTACGACTTGAATATTGATTCTTGACTTATTATTAGGTTCAAATATGATATATCAGCTTATGTTTTTGCATGTCACTTGTTTTTACTTAAAATGTCATGATTCTATTGATTATGTATCTTAAGATTCACAGTAAGATTCAATTCATGATTTGGAAAATAGGTCTTCCGAATCACAATTTGATAACCATGTTATCTACCCCTAATTTTGTTCCAATATTGTGATTAAATAATTGTAATGAAAAATTATCAAAAAGTAAAAGGCACCCATCTTTTGGGCCCCATCTGGTAGACAACTTCCCTGCTTAGACTTTTTCTGGATTATATATATACACACACAAGACAAATATTTGTATGTCTCTCTCTCTCTCTCTCCCTCCCTCTCTCTCTCTCTCTCTCTCTCTATATATATATATATATATATATATATATATATATATATATATATATATATATATATATATATATATATATATATATGAGGGATCAGTTCAATTACACGAGGGTAATACTTGAAGTCTAGTATGCCATTAATAACTTCAAAAAAACTGTTTTTGTTGTTCCATCGTCAAACGGTTCTTATTTTCATATATTTTAAAAGTACCGACGCCGTAATTAAATAACATAATAATTAATTTAGATTAATATAAATTTTATCAATATGATCTAGATGATAGTAACTTTCAATCCAACAGTAGATTTTAAAATACAATTATCAAATGACATGCTATTGAATTGGTATAAGTGTACCCAATTTTTATACTGGTGTAATTTGATCCCCCCCTCATGTGTGGGTGTAATGGTATCGGTACTTTGGTGTTATTGCCATCAATGGCTTTTTACTTTATAGTTTCATTGGTGTAGTGTAGCTTATATGTTTTTATGCAACTGGACTGGTTTGTTTCTTTGATATATGTCTCGTGGTTCTGGTTTATTTGTAGGACTTGGATGATATGAACATTGAAATAATGAGGAACACTCTTTACAAGGCATATCTTGAAGACTTCTACAGATTTTGTCAGGTAAAGGGTCTGAGTCTCTTTTCCGTCTGCTACATACTATACTCTCCTGTCACCATTTCCCCCCTCCCTGATTTTCATCAATTTGAATTTTTATTCCTAAACAGAAACTTGGTGGTGCCACTGCTGAAATAATGTCTGACCTTCTAGCTTTTGAGGCTGATAGAAGGGCTGTGAATATTAGCATAAATAGGTAAATACTAAGGAGGATTTGTATAACCTATTTTGTTTATCTGGTTACCTGCATAACTAGCATCCTTGGTTTCCACTATGTGCAGCATTGGTACTGAGCTTACCAGAGATGACCGTAGAAAATTGTACTCTAACTTTGGTTTGCTGTAAGCTCTCATCCTTCAGTTAAATATTTAATATACTGCTTTGGAATGATTCCTTTCATAATGACTGACTTATTTTAAACAGCTACCCATATGGTCATGAGGAACTTGCTGTCTGTGAGGACATTGATCAGGTATGATTTGCATCTCAGTTGTGTGATGCTTTAGGTTGTCACATTGGTGGATATATGGTGTTTTCCTTTCAATTTTATGTTGGGCCCTACTTGGTTGTGTTTCTCCTGGTGGTTGATTTGTATTTATTAATTGTCAAATCAGTGTAATATGCTGCCATTGTGTTATTTTTCTTATCTTTTGTTTAAGCGTTGTTGTTTGACTTAGCTGTATTGTTGGGCAATTCTCCTACTTGCAGATATTTTATTGACGGTCTCTTTCAAGCTTTCATTTCAATTTTTTTAGCACTTTTATTTTCTCTTCTATTTTTTAGGCATATATGATTAGATTGCTTTTTATTTCATTTGTAACTTTTTTTTTGACGATATTTCATTTGTAAGTTGTATACTTGTATACATGGTTTTGGGAAAGTCTTGTCAGTGTAATCGTTTGTTATCCTTTTTTGTTGGTATTTATCCTGAAATATTTGTCAATCACATAGCTGTCTGTAGCATCCACTTATTTCTCATAATAGTGTTTTTTGGGCCTTAAATCTCTTGCCTTGTTGCTCATGTAGGTTCGTGGTGTTATGGAAAAATACCCACCCTATCAATCTATTTTTGCCAAGTTATCGTATGGAGAGAGCCAGATGCTTGACAAGGCATTCTATGAGGAGGAGGTCAAGAGGCTTTGCTTGGCATTTGAGCAACAAGTATGCTTTTAGCAGTTCTGATTTGGCTTAAATGTAATTTTTTTTATAGGGTATCACTAAGACATCATAATTTTTTCTATATTGCAGTTTCACTATGCTGTGTTCTTCGCTTATATGAGGTTAAGGGAGCAGGAGATCAGGAATCTAATGTGGATTTCAGAATGTGTGGCTCAAAATCAGAAGTCCAGAGTTCATGACAGTGTTGTCTTCATATTTTAATCGGATTGCTCATTTCTATAATTTGTATGTTCTTTTGGGCAAATTATGTATACACTTTCTGCATTCTGCATCCGAGTTGCTGATCGGTAGAGACTAGACGGTCACTGCTTAGAAGATTGTGATGAAAATAAGTAATCTTGTGCTGATGAAATCTTCTGTAATATAGATGGGGGAGATTCTTATAGTCAAATTTGTTTAAAATATGTCCAGTTTTCATAAATGCTATATTGAATTTGTATGCTGTGATATTTATAATAAATATTCATATGGAATAAACTTGCTAGCTTGATCGAGACGTTACTTTCTTAATCTCTTTCTTCTATTACTAGCAGTATACTCGTGCCTACGCACGGGTGTTGTCGTTTTATTTATGTATGATCTCAGACAAAATTTAATTAGTCCGAACATTATCCTGTGAAAATCTTGACAAATCAAAAATAGACAAACTTAATTAGTCCGAACATTACCTCGGGTAAAAAATAAAATATTAAAATTTTATCAAAATTTCGATAATTTTAAAATAGTAAAAAAGAAAAATTAAGGAGATATATAGATGAAATTAAAGTAGATATATCGTAAAAAATGGAGAAATGAGAGTTAGCGGAAGAAAGAGGAAAATATAGTGAAAGAGTTTGAAAAAGTGTGTGAGAGTTAGCGGAAGAAAGAGGAAAATATAGTGAAAAGGTTTGAAAAAGTGTGTTAGAGTGAAAAAAGTTTGGAAAAGTGAAAAAATGAAATTACCTAAATAAACTTCAATTGTTTAGTTGGGAAAATGATAAGATTGGTATTTTGGTAGTAGGTAATGTATGTACTCAAAATGTAGATGAAATTAAAGTAGGTATATTGTGAAAAATAGAGAAATAGGAGAATTAGAAAATAAATATGAGAAGAGAGTGAGAAAGTGTGAGAGAGAGAGTGAAAAAGTGAAAAAGTTTGGAAAAGTATGAAAAATAGAGAAATGAGAGAATTAGAAGAAGAAAGAGGAGAAGAGAGTGAAAAAGTGAGAGAGATTGAAAAAGTGAAAAAGTGAAATTTCCTAAATATCCTCCAATTATTTAGTTGAAAAAAGATAAGATTGATATTTTGGTAGTAGGTAAATAGTATAGATAGATAGTAGAAGTAGATTCTATACCACGCACTCCTCAGCACAAATGTATGATACCAGTAGCTTATATAATTTTGCCAAAGTTTTCCCCCAAAATAATCACTCATTAAGTTGGTGAGCTAAGAGATATGAAAGATGTCCGGAGTTCAATTCTCGAAAACTAACATTCTTCCACCCCACTAACATTTGCTTATAAAAAAGGTGTAAATATATACATAATCATATTCTATGTTTAAATGTAGATGGGTGCTTCTTATGGTCAAATTTGATTAAAGAGTAATGTTATTTATCCAAAACGTTCCGGCCAAAAATAGCCAAAAACCAAGTTACAACACCAATTAACCAAGTTTTATAATCCATTAACCAACCTGTTTTTTCACAGTTTTCTAGGCCATTGACTAAAAACTGTGAAAAAGCAGGTTGGTTAATGGCTTATAAAACTGGGTTAATTGGTGTTGTAACATGGTTTTTGGCTATTTTTGGTTAAAATATTTTGGCTAAATAACATTACTCTTGATTAAAATATGTTCACTTTTCCGAAGCACGAATGAGAGGATCAACCACCACACTGAACTTCTCAAGAGCAAACTTGGTTTGCTTTGCGCCTGGTTCCTTCATTCTGAAACTAGCAGTATACATGTGCATACGCATGGGTGTTGTCGTGTTATTTATTAATAGATTTAGACATAATTTAATTAGTCCGAACATTACCTAGTGAAAATCAAGACTAATTTAAAGTAGATAAACAAAAAGTTTCAAATTGTAATTGAGTTAGTTCGAACATTACCCCGTGAATATTTACCAGCAATATGTAATATTTCCCGTAGATATTAGAAAACAAAATTGTATTAAAGTTTCAAATTTTCCAAATTGTAATATTTTCTGTAGAGACTAAATAAAACTTCTTGATAGAGAAAAATGGAATATTAAAAATGAAAGAGACATCTAGATGAAATTAAAGTAGATATATTGTGAAAAATAAAATAAAAAAAAAAGATAAAGTTAGAGGAAGAAAGAGAAGGAGAGAGTAAAAAAATGTGTGAGAAAGATTGAAAAAGTTTGAAAAAATATATGGGAGATAGTGATAAGTAATATTTCCTGTAGAGATTAGAAAACAAAATTGTAGTAAAGTTTCAAATTTTACAAATTGTAACATTTCTCGTAGAGGCTAAATAAAACTTATTGACAGGGAAAAAAATAGAATATTAAAAAAATGAAGGAGACATGTAGATGAAATTAAAGTAGATATACCGTTGAAAAATACAAAAATGAAATAGAGTTAGAGGAGAGAGTGAAAAGATATGTGAGAAATAGTGAAAAAGTTTGAAAAGGTATATGAGAGAGAGTGAAAAAGTGAAAAAGTTTGAAAAAAGTGTGAGAGAGTGTGAAAAGTTTGAAAAAGTATGTCAGAGTGAAAAAGTTTGAAAAAGTAAAAAAGTGAAATTACATAAATATCCTAAAATTGTTTAATTGGGAAAAAGTAAGATTGATATTTTGATAGTAGATTAATGGTATAGATAGATAGTAGACTCTTGAAAACTCCAACTGACACAAATTGAAGCATGTCCCGGTCCCCCCACCAAGAGGGGGCACTTAGAGAGAGTATCAACAACCAAAATACGCTTCAAATCCTTCACTGTCACATTATTGACGTTGATCTGGAGAGACCTCTGGGTTATGATTCAATTGGTTCACTCGGTTCAACTATGGTTGAACCAGGTGAGTAATAATTAAATAAAAAATAAGAAAAGTATTAAATTTTAGAGAAAAAGTAAATTAAAAAATCAAAAAAAGCATTTCGCGCGGTTCAAACCGGTTTTGAGCGTTTCAATTGGCTCGCGGTTCGAATGGGGTTGAACCAGTAACCGGAGTGTTTGGTCCAATCGGTTGAACCGTCTGGTTCGGTTCTTACAACTGCTGGGAAGAGCCTCAAATTTTTCTTGTTTAAATGTAAATTTTGCTTTTGAGTTAACGGGAAAATATTGTATGAACAGAAATCAATCTTTATTATATTATTTTTTGAAAATTTTTTCATCCTGGAGAGAAAAAAGGAGGCTGCTAGGGTTTCAAGAGAGAGGAAAAATCAAGCCAATCACGGCCATCTGCTTCTAATCCACTGCATATCATCAGCCTTCCTAGCTGAGCGAGTGACGATTATGCCACCAATTTTATGTGTGTATGCGTATTTTAATGGTTGTCTGTTACTATTACTACGAAGTCTTTACCTCATTCAATTTCTCGATACTCGCTGATAATTGTTGGCATAGCACAAAACATTAATATAGCTCTGTCTATTAACTTTTCATTTTCAACTCGTATGATTAGTTAAATATTTCTCAATCGTGATTCTTTGGTAACTTTCCATTAATTGAATTTTATTTTGCTAATTGGTTTAGAAATCTGATTCAATAGATAACACACGATAATAAAATAATAAATTTTTGATGAAAAATAACGAGACTCATCCCACTAGTAATACTTCATTCCCAGAAATGAATGTAGCAACACACAGTCACTATGGGAAAACCTGTGGTTATGGTGTTGATCATAATCACGGTGGAAGTTACATGAACACATTGTTTTCACCAGAAGTGGAAAAATATTTGAAAGAAAAAAGGTGGGCAGAGTAGCAAAAAATGATGAAAATATTTGCTAATCGTTGTGGAGGCAAAGGTCATTGGGGTCGTACCTCTCGAAAAATAAATGAAAACACATGTGGTCATGAATTAAAGAATCAGGAGAGACTATTCAATCTAATAAGTTCTCAAATACCTCTTGTTCACAAGGGAAGTTGATAGATAATTAGACCCTCACCAACAAAAATTGGAAGTGAATATCTCATATTTTTAGAACAAATACATAAGATGATATTTGTGGACCAATACACCCACCATGTGGACCATTTAAATATTTTATGATTTTAATTGATGCATCAACTAGATTGACACATATATTTGTCGTCAACTCACAACTGGAAGTTTGTGAGATTGTTTGCTCATTTTTCAAAATTATCTAGATAGCATCTGACAAGTATTGTATATCTATTAGAATTGATATTGGAAATCAAATAGCATATATTCATTCATAAAATGGTCTCAAAGAACCATTCTTTAGACGTCTAAAGTTAATTATATGTTCAATACTTATGAGATAAGAACTTCCAATTTCTACTTGGGAACAAGCAATTTTGCATGCTGCAATAGTGAGTCGCATCAGGCCAACAAGTTATCACAACTCTTCCCCTTTACAGTTGATTTTTGGTCATGAACCTATTATTTCCCTTCTTAGAATTTTTCAATGTGCATTGTATGTTCCAATTTCTCCACTCACAATGCACTATGATAGGTCCTCAAAGAATTTTGTGAATATATATTGGATATAAATCTCCATGTATAGTAACGTATCTTGAGCCAACAATTAGAGACATGTTTATAGTCTAGTTTGATGATGAACATTTGATGAGTTAAATTTCCCAACACTAGGGGAGGGAATAAGCAACTGGAAAAAGAGATCAGTATAAATGAATTATCATTGTCTCAACTTGATCCTCAAACTAAACAATGTGAACTAAAAGTTTAAAAAATAATTCATTTGCAAAGCTTAGCAAATTATCTACCAGATGCATTCACTAATCCAAAAGGTGTGACCAAATCATATATATATATATATATATATATATATATATATATATATATATATATATATATATATATATATATATACATATATCAGTTGCTAATGCTCCAATAAAATGAATGTCCCTATAGGACAATCTAATATTGTAAATGAGTGTCAACCGCGCCTGTAGTGTGGTAGACCAATCGGTTCCAAAGATAAAAATCCTCGAACTAGAAAAGGAACTAAAAAGAAAGATGGTCCAACACTACAACAAAATTGGCAACCGGCGGCGGTTAATCTGCGGCGGTTTTGGGTAAACCGTCGCCGCTTATCATCTGGCGGCGGTTTGTTCGGCGGTTTAGTTGATTGCCTCAGTTAGTAAGTAAACAGCGGCGGTTATCGGGTAATCTGCGGCGGTTTGTTTTATGGAGTCAGGCAACGGCGGTTCTGGGCGAATACTGCGGCGGTTGCAAAAAAATTTGCCAGAAAAACAACTTCCCCCCCCCCCCCCTTTTTGTCAAAAAAAACTTCCCACCCGTTAATTTTTTGTGACCAGCGCTTCTTTTCTATTAATTTTTGTTTTAATAAATTAAGATCAGAAAACCCTAAGAAAACAACTCTCTCTCACGATTCTTTCATTCACAGTTTCGCTCTCTCTCTCTCTCTCTGTCTCACGATTCTTTCATCCACCACTCTCACAGTTTCGCTCCCTCTCTCTCACGATTCTTTCATCCACCACTCTCACGCTTCTTCTCTCACACAACTCTCAGTTTCGCTCTCTCTCTGTCTCTGGAACTCTCTCACCTCCGCCACAACCAACCTGGTTCGTCTTCTTCCTCTCTCTCTCTCTCCCTCGTTCTCTTTTTCTTTAGGGTTTTGAGTTTTAATCCCTTTTCTTTCACTTATCTGTGAAGTAGCCACTAACTCAGACCCTAATTTTCACTTGCCCTTTACCCATTTAAGCTTCTTTCTTCCTTCCATGAAGAAGGGTTTGCCAATGGAGCTGAAATTGTTGTTTTTCTGTTGTTTTGTTTTGATATTTTATTTAATGTTGGATCTTCTTATTTGTCTGGTTCATGTTTCATTATTGAATGAGAAATTTAGCATAATAAGATGATTGAGAATGACTAGCTTTATGTGCAGATTTATACTTTCAATATCCTATCCAAACTCTGTTACCCTATCTGCAAATATTGCTGCTATTTGAGAAGCATAGTTTATGTGTTTTTATGTTTGGTCAGAAATGTGTATTGTGCTAGAGTGAGTGATGTTCATATTATGGCTTTTTTTAAAATTAGATTTGAGCTTTTGTAATGTTATGTTTGTTTTAGGGAAGTGCTCAAAAGTAGAAAAGCTATGATTGTTGTGATGTTTGTTTTAGGGAAGTGCTAAAAAAGACTCTTCTTGTTCATTTTGAAAAACGTGGTTTTATTTTCTGGTTTCATGGTGAAACCATGCCACTAACTCTTGGGCATATATATATTAACCTTTAACATTGAATGATGTAGTTGCTTGCTGCTCTGAAATTTTTGGATGCTTATTCTTTGTGGCAAAAGGCTAATGTCTATTAGTTGTCATTGTGTCTATATGTTTTAATATATGGCTTGATTAGACTTTTCTCCTGTTATTTTTATTCCAGCTTCCAGAGTTTTGTTCAAGAGATAGTTCCAAATGACCTCAAGACCGATGTGTGGAACAAGATGATAAATGTATGAACTATAAATATAACAATATTCATTGTATTGACCTCAAGACCAATACTATATATTTTCATTATTTTGGTTTAATGGGTATTGCTATAATTTCAAGGTTGGGAAGTGTACATTAGGAGCACTTTTCATTGGCTGAAAGAGAAAAGGGTCATCATTATCTTAGCATGCAACAGAAGGAATAAGGTCATAGTGATATAAATGTTGTTCCTTATTTGTATTCATTGATGATGTATTTCATTATTATTGTTGTTGCTATTATGAAGTGCTGAAATTAGTTGTTAAAAGTAAAGTGATAGGTATATAATGCTTACCAAAACTTAATTTGCCTATACTGGAATACTATACTGTTTACTATTTTATTTCTCCTTCTTTTGATTCAAATATATCATATCAAGTTTTGCTTTTAACTGCATCAAATATTTGTATTCTCTATATTATTATAAATTTGTTTATAAAAATTATCATATCAACAGTACATTAATCATGTGCAAACTTCTCTATATTAATGCTGCTTCTGATGTTGAGGTTTTGTTCAAGTTTAAGGAACAAAACTAGGTTCAAGATTTTCACTCAATTTGAAATATGATTTTGATTTTAATATGATTTATAGTATGAGTTGTTCTTCAACTCAAGTAACAAGGATGGACATATATGAGCCATTCCATCATCAAGTGAGTATGTGGGTGGACAACTTTAAAGTTGATGGAACCCTCAATCAATTGCTTCTTCTCCAATGTTGATGATGAAGAGTAGCATGGATAATAAGGTCAATGACACATGAATTTTTTGTTTTTTGGGTTAGCTTTGTTTTATGTAAAAACTTGTTGATATCAAGGATCGCAATGCGACTAGTACCGCTATTTAAAACATTGATTGTAACTTGGTATCATGGAGTCTGGATGTCAAGAACTTTAGTTAAAGAGAACTATATAACTTGGAAGGGTATATAATGGATTTCTTCACACATTTACATGTTGATGAACAAAATTAATGTATCTGAAGATCTGATACCAATCATTAATTCTCTTCAATTGACTCATTCTGTTGATCTAGTTACTCATTCTGTTGATCTAGGTGTTTCTGGAAGATCCACTAGGTCTATATCAACCTCTCTTATGGGATAGAAATCAAGGAAGCTAATCAATCAAGCCATATTCAGTAGCTTCGGATGAATAGAATATTGACTGTGATTGTCTTTGTGCATTAAACAAGGTAACAAGCAGATATAAACTTAGAATATTGACTATGATTGTCACCATCTATATATGTTTTTACTGTAAATTTAGATTCACAGGGTTTACTTTTTTGTTATAGAATTTGAAGTGTGCAAATCTCAAGTAAGTTTTTCCATACAGATTTTGCAGATGGAATATACAGTGTTGAATTTTTGGAAGTTCAAAATGACAGCCCCAACAATCAAATGCTTCTTAAGGTAGTATGTAAAAGAGATACCTATCAGACTCACAACTGGAGTTCTTTAATGGTTACGACTTGCTAATATTACCTTTTCTCTTCATTGAAATGATGTCAGAAGATAATTTGTATGGAACACAAACTTATCAATGAATTTACTATTTGTTTTACATCATATTCCTTTTTTCCTTCCAGTCACAACATTCTGGGGTGCTAAGTTCTACGGTGGCCTCAATTTGCAGGAGAAGCATGACAGAATCAATTCACAGGCAAGATAGCCCTGCTATGTCCAGGGAAGCCCTTTCTCAATGTTTGGAGCATACATATTCACTTAAAGCCAAGATACTTGTATGACATGGGTGAAGATGATGAAGAGATAATGACTTACATTTAGTGCTTTGTTTAGGAATGAAGGACTTACTCTCTAATACTTAATCTGTCTTAGGTGCCTTTGTAATTTTTGAAAGATTTCTTGTTTGTAATATTTTTTTGAAAGTAATAAAGTCAATTTTAATTTTGTTGTTTTCCTATATTTTTAGTTATTCTCATAGCAATCTTTATTATACTAAACCATGGATATCACACCTTGGATGACACCTGGACCGACGAGATTTATTACGTCATTAATGACGAAATAGTGATTCAGCATTCGCTGTCCGCGTGGCAGCCACCGTGCAACCAAAAAAAACGACAACTATTCAATGCCTAATTAATTGTTCATAAATCAAAATTTATTTGTTGATAAATCGGTTACCAAATATTCAAAATGCCAATACTCAAAATGGTAATTTTTTAAATGTAATTTTTTATTGACCCTTCATAACATATTTTTTTTAAACCCATTTAAATGTTTTTATTTATTGAAATCCCATGTTTTATGTCCCATGCTTGATGCTGATAATTTTTGAGTAATTGCAAAACATTTAATTAAATGTTAACAATTTAATTAAATTTTAAATGTTGAGAATCAACACATTGATTTCAAAATAAAAGTCAACTTGTGCCATTAAATAATTGCTACTGAATATACAATGCTATGACAAATAAATTGCTACTTATGTTGACGGAAATAATGACTTAACGCATTTTTTTATTTTAAAAAATTCGAAAAACACAAATTAATCTCGCATAAACGAAAATAATGGGTTAGGAATTAATAGTATAATTAGGAAT
Source organism: Astragalus membranaceus (assembly GCA_039519185.1). NCBI lineage: Eukaryota > Viridiplantae > Streptophyta > Magnoliopsida > Fabales > Fabaceae > Astragalus > Astragalus membranaceus. Next base: position 123,091,195 of record CM076854.1, on the reverse strand, counting down.
ATACGTACAGTTGTATAGTGCTAATTAATTGAAATTCAATTCTCATTTAAGAAGTTATGAATTAGTGTTCTTTTTGTATGGTAAATTCAATTTTAATTGTTGATAAAATAAAAAAAACTCAAAATGGCAATACTCAAAATGGTAATTTATTAAATATAATTTTTTATTGAGCCATCATAACATATTTTTTTTAAATCATAAATAAAATTGTCAAATTTTAAGTTAAAAATGAATGTATACCCGTGCAACGCACGGGTCATACGCACTAGTTATATAATATTTGTGCATGCAATACGATTCAACTAGCAGCCAAATAAAAATAATTTTTTTTATAAAAAATCAATTTATTGCGGCGGTTGATAACCGCCCTTAAATATCATTTCATAACTCAGAACCGCTGCAAGTATCCACAAAACCGCTGCAGATAGGTAACAATTATTCTAACTCAGCAAATATTTAGTGGCGATTTCAAACCGCCACAAAAGACAGACCGCCGCCTAAACCGCCGCTAATTAATACTCCAGGCGGTTATTCCAGCGGTTGACAAAACCGCCGCAGAGTTTCCTCACTGCGGAGGTAACTGCAGCGGTTCTGGAACCGCCGCGAGGTGCATTTGGCAGCGGTTAAAACCGCCGCAGAATGCTTTTTCAACCGCCGCCGGTTGCCATTTTTGTTGTAGTGCAAGTGATGATATAGAAACTCTAAAAGAGTCTTCAGACATAATTGACATTTCAGTTCTAGAAGAACTGATCAGATACCTGAAAATTTCTAAAATTAAAGAGATCTCAATGAATTATGTCAAGAATGAAATACGATGAAACCAAAACGAAGTCAACGTTGACGATGCTTTTACATATAATATAGCGGTAAATGTGATAAATGATAGTGAGGATCATGAGCCAAAGTCTATTAAAGATTATACACAAAGTGAGAATTGGCCAAAACTGAAAGATGAAATTGAAGCAGAATTAAACTCGCTTTACAAGCAAAAAGTTTTTGGACCTGTAGTCCAAACACCTGAAGATGTGAAACCGGTTGGATACAAATGGATTTTTGTGCAAAAAGCAGAATGAGAATGGTGAAATCGTGAGATACAAAGCTCGACTTGTTGACGAGACATGAAGAGCTCAATTTGCACATAATGATTGTTGTTACAACGTATATGTATGACTCATTTTATAGTCATAATTATATAAAGATCCCCGAAGGATTTAATATTCTGAGACACACTTTTCGGACTCTCGAGATGATTGCCCATATTGAATCTGTCCCTCATTGAGATAATATAATTTGAACTCATATGGTATAATCGTCTCAATTCATATTCTAAAAGAGGAATACAAAATTGACATCACTTGTCGATATAGTTTTATGAAAAGATTTGGAAAAGAATTTTCTATAACTGACGTCTATGTTGATGACATAAATACTATTGAAACTACCGAAGAGCTTCCAAAGACTATAGATTGTTCAAAGATAAAGTTCTAGATGATTGACCTCAAATTATATCTGATGGATTTTGAGTTTGAACCTGTATTTGATCTCTACATGGACAGAAGGATTCAAGATAAAAAAAATATCTTCAAATAAATTCTTTTGAAAAACAAAGTCTCATCCTGATTTGCAGAAAACTATTAAGTACATGAGTTATGTGGCAAGAATATATCAAGTATCTCAATCCCAAAGACAATAACTCGGCTCTATGAAAGCATGAATGCATATTACCAAATGTTATATCGTTTGATATGATAATATTATGTGATAATTAGTATTAATAAATTTATTAGAAACGAAAATTCATTAGAACAAAGTGAGATTCATATTTTATATTTGACTATTATAATGAATAAACCATTTATATGTTCCGCAAATTAACTATGCAGATACCAAGTATTTTTCTGATTTAGTACAGAGTTAGATCTCAAGTCAGCTATTATCTACATGTGGTGACATTGAAATATCTTTATGATTTACAAAACAATCATTAGTTCTTGCTTCTTCACTTCATGCTCAAATGCCAACAATTCAAGGAAGATGTTCTAAAGATAATACAGACCGCAAAGCTCCATTAAAAGAGGATATATCACAAGTGGCAAAGCGAAGTAGATTGCGCAATATGCACTCAAGGAGAAACTCCAGATACTAGAATTCATATTCTTAAGTGACTCTTCAAACAGGGGGAGAAAAACTGCACTCTTTTTTCCTTTTCCATGGTTTTGTCCCACTGGGTTTTCCTAGAAAGGTTTTTAACGAGGCGGTTCCCACTGAAAGGATATTGTACTCTTTTTTCTTCACAAAATTTTTTTCCCACTGGGTTTTTTTTTAGTAAAGATTTAATGAGGCATATCCTCGATGGACATCCAAGGGGGAGTGTTATGAATAATGGTGGTCCACTTCCACTTCTCCTTTACTCCCCTTGTAATGGGTTGTTAGGGGCACTTTTTTGATCTTTCACTTGCCTTTTCTCACCCTATAAATAAAGCTATCTCATATGTGTAGAGATACTTGAAGAGAATAAGAAAAAGGCTCTCATCTAATTCCATATTTGTTCTTGTTCATCTTCTTCATCTTTCCCTTGCTTTTATCTCTTATTTCATAACGGAAGATGAATATTTGTTTGAATAATTATAAGCAAAGTTTTTGAAAGCAACATACTTCATTAATTTCGTTGATAATGAGATCATCATTACAAGATACATGAAGCAAGTGAGGTTGGACATTTCAAAACCGAACATCCTAACATCCAGTTTAGCGGCCCTAGAGGCATAACCAACCCAAACACAACAACCTAACATCCATATTAACAGTAGCTTCAGCACCCAGGTAGAGGTAATCATTGATTGAGGCTCCGTGGTCTTTCTCCCAATCCAGTTACGGATGATATCTTTGACTTGTGTACGCTCCATTCGACTCAAAATGGTCTCTTGAGAAAACGAGGCCAGATGGTAATAGGAGAGGCATTCTGAAAGGGTGCTAGCTCCAAAGGTTCTAACGATCTCCATATAATGCAACCAGAACCACAACCAAGTGCTTAGGCAACTAGAAGTTCTATGAGGATTTTCAGCAAACACTAAATATGCAACTTTAAACCAAAAATTGCTAAAGCACAAAGCATAGAGCAGAAACTCCAAAGGAGCACCAGAATGTTGTCCATAGACCAGAAATCCGAGGACAACATGTTGAAGCCATGACGACTTTGGTGGTGGCCGGAAGGTGGCCAAGCAGACAGAAGGAAAAGCAGATGTAACTAACCTGAGATTCAGCAAGGTTGAGGGAGAAGGATGACCCTCTCAATCGTCCTCTTTGATCAGTGGTGGTGGTTCAGGTGGTGGCTGGAGCACCAACGCCATTGGAACAAAGGTGGCAGGAGATCGCAGCAAAAATTTTCCGGTGAGGGATTATGAGCCAAGGAGGAGGAGATGGAGGAGCTCCCTGGATGGAGTGGACGCGGTGAGCAACAGATCCTCAAAGCCAGCAGCGGTTGGGCGGAGAAGAGCATGAACCAGTTGATCGGAGACAGGTTTGATGGGATGGGGTTTTGGTGGGTGGCGGTGGCAGAATCGGGCTTCAGATAGAGCAAGGAAAGAGGGATTCACTACAAAAAAATTGGTTATTAGCGACGGAAATTTCCCTCGCAAAATGACGAAATTCCGTCGCTAATGACCGTTAGCGAGGGAATTAGCGAGGGACAAGTTGCGTCGCTAAACTGCTCCTCGCTAATGGGATTAGCGAGGGAATCTGAGTCCGTCGCTAATTAGCGACGGTACATTCTGTCGCTAATTCCCTCACTAATGGCAGCCACGTGGGAAAATTCAGACAGCCACGCGTCCACTTTCCCTCGCTAATTCCCTCGCTAATGCCTAGCCACGCGTCCACTGTCCATCGCTAATTCCCTCGCTAATGCCTAGCCACGCGTCCAATTTCCCTCGCTAATTCCCTCGCTAATGCTTAGCCACGCGTCCAATTTCCCTCGCTAATTCCCTCGCTAATTCCCTCGCTAATTCCCTCGCTAAAGCCCATCTGATTGTATTTTTTTTTAATAATCTGCTTTTATACCTGTTTATTTTATTAATAAATAATAAAATCTAAACTATATAAAACAGTTAAATTTTGAAATGTTATAACAAAAACGTTAATCAACAACACTTCAATAAATAAAAATTACGAGAATGAAATTTTAATCCACAACACTTAATCTGAAATGTTATAACAAAAACGTTAATCAACAACACTAAAAACTGCCACCATCAGACTCCTCAGCTTGCTCCTCATCTTGCTCATCATCTTCCTCCTCATCTTCCTCCTCATCTTGCTGCTGATTTTGCTGCATGTTCATAAAATACTTTAACATCATCGCCTGCCTACGGCTCACCTTCTCAAAGTTTTGCTGCATCTTTTTCACCGCCTCAGAAGAGGTCCTGACCTCCTGTCGAGTATCGTGCAGCTCATGTCGAGTATCGTGCAGCTCCTGTCGAGTATCGTGCAGCTCCTGTCGAGTAGACTGCAGCTCCTGCTCCATCTGCCTCACATGCTCTGTATCTGCATGAGCAGAAGCTGGTCGACTGCGTCTTCTGCTGCTCCCGGCCCCAGACTGGCCCATACATGGAGCCAAGGGCCCCGTACCATACATGCGACCCTTAGACCAACCAACTGTCTTCTCCCAATGTTGATTTGCCAGATCTATCATCTCAGGAGTAAGTTGGCTAAGTGCTTCAGGGTCCCAGCTCCTCTGAGTTAGCTGAGTCATGAACTCATTTACTTGCTCCTGTTTTGAATAACCACAAATTAGCGTTCCATTCTGACAAAGCAACATTATATATAATACAAATCAATTTGTATATTTACCTGAGTCATCTTGGAGCGCTCATCAACATACTCGCCAGTGCCTTTCCTCACATGGGTGGCTCTATGCAGCTCAGGAGCAGTGATAGGGCGTCCTGCCTTTTTACTCTGTAAAATGAAACACATTGTCAAAAATTGCTAACTAATTAAATAATGTAAATGATACACACAGATTTGTAAAATAATTTACCAATCTAGCAGCATGCTGAGCCTGGTTGATGGACCCGCCGCAGTGAAGCGAGCCACCCTTTTCTGAGTTTCTATTGTTTTTCTTGAAAGTCTCACTAGCCCAATGGCTCTTGAAGGCATTCCAAATATCATCACCCATGAAGTCAGACTTTTTATCTTTACAGCGGAGCTTATAAAGCAAATCTGAAATTTGAGCGCCCATCCTTTTGAAAAAAAGTCTCCGCACATTGTCATCTTCTTCTATGTCCCAAGTTACCTTGGTCTGTATTAAGTAAAATGAAAATATCTATTAGTAATTATATTAAACGTTATTAAACATAAAATTTAAACAAACAATATAAGTAATGACAAAATATTTGACACTTACCCTAAAGAAGTCAAGCAGATCCTTCCTGTCATCTTCTTCGACTTTGCTCCACTTTTTATGGAACTTTTGAAAATATTTTTTCCGGATGACATAGGTGATGCTTGATGAAGCTACCTTTGCAGGAAGAAGCCTGCATAATGAAAGATATATCGAACAATCAAATATATATAAGTCGTTGCATAATTAACTTTAAAAAAACAAACAATATAATACTTACGCGTTACCACGGCTATAAATGACTTTGAGTCTAATACCATTAATAACAACCACCTCCACTCTCTCGTCATCGGTGGATGAATCACCTTCAACATTACCAACACCAACATCATGCTGAATATCATCCTGGGGCTCTGGTGTAGGCATAGATAACCCAGCTGAGGGGCCCATATGTCCAGCTGATGGGCCCATATGTCCAGATGATGAGCCTATATGCCCAACTGGTGTGCCATACCCAGCTGGTATGCCATACCCAACTGGTGGGCCCATATGTCCAGCTGGTGTGCCATACCCAGCTGGTGGGCCATACCCAGCTGGTGGGCCATACCCTGCATACGCATCTGCTGGGCCCATATAATGCCCATGTGATGGTAAATGATACCATCCGGGGCCAGATGGAGGCGGAGGTTGTGGGGCGGTAGCTGGTGGGCCCATAAAGTTTATACCCCTCATATTCCCAATATTAAGTTCCACCTCACGAGTACGCCTTCTCCTAGGAGGTTCATCGGTCATAGTCTTCTTCCCTTTATTATTACGTCTCGGTGGGTCAGAACCTCCTCCTGGATCCATATCTCTGAAAAAATAGAAACGAAATGTGATACTAACAACATTAATTATATATATTTATAAATAATTTAAATAAAGTAAATTAACAAGAACAATATTGATATATTAATGATTCTAATAAATTTAAAGACAACATAAGGAGTCAACATAAGTAGACAATATATATAAGATTAATCAAATACAACATTCTCTTCTTCATCTTCATTCTGTTCTTCATCTTCATTCTCTTCTTCATCTTCATTGTGTTCTTCATCTTCATCAACTTCTTCAACTAGTCGTCGATCATCACATAATGAGTCAATCGGTTCAAATTCAATTACCTCATCTACTCCTGAAATTTCATCCACCTGATAAGGAACCTCATCCTCCGCATCAATGGCTTCAATGCGACCCCGTGGTTTTGTCTTAATTGCAACACACCATCCTCTCTGAGTTGATGGATATGGAACATAATACACCTACCTCACATTTTCTGCCATGATAAACGGATCATAAAGTTTATACCTTCCATTCATTCGAATGTCCACGGTATTACATTTTGGATTCAATTTCATTCCTCTAACCGATGGATCAAACCATCTACAAAAAAACAAAACTATTCTCTTTTCATAGTCTAACGGTGGGTATTCAAGTTCATATATGTGTTCGATCACACCGTAGTAGTCATTTTCACCTCCTCCTGCTTCACCTTTAACATATACCCCACTATTAATTGTTTTTTCCTCACTCCATGATTGGGTGTCAAATTTGTAACCGTTAACTAGGTACGTGTGCCACTCGGTCACCCCAAGAAAATGACCATCGGCTAAGTTCCTCAAGTGTCGGATTTGGGGAGTTGGTTCTGCTTCATACACCTAAGTAAACAACATATGGAAAAATAAGTCATGTCTCATATCTACTTTAAAGAATTATTCAGCGCCTTAGGGATTTGGTTACTTACTCTAGTCTTAAACCAGAATGGAAAACTTTCATGTATACGAATAGAAGATTCTTCAGCGCCTATACCCTCAATTCGTAAGAATGCACTGAAAAAGATTGAAAGTTGATCAAAATCTGATTTAACATCATACAGTATAGATTAACAACTGAATTGGAGCATACTTACTCAAGATATGGTTTAACTTCAGTGCAATTGATCAAGACATGAACATGTGCTGATTTATGCTCTTTATCTGATAAGTAGTTGGTTGACTTCTTTCCCGAAGGGCGACCAGGTTTGATAAACACAGATAAAGTGAGCGGGTGTCTTTCTTCTTCAATCTCCATTTCATTTCTATTATTTGTTGACAACATAAAGTTGTTGAAATAATGTGAACAAAAATAAATTGTTTCACGGTGTAGATAAGCTGTGCAGATCGATCCTTCAACTCTAGCTTTATTTTTCACCGATCGTTTATAATCACCCATTAATCTATTTGTTGAACGAAAAATACTTCATTAAACTAATAATCATACTAATTAAGATATTTTTAATAAAATGTTGAAATAGATAATTACCTCTCAAATGGATACATCCACCTATAATGAACTGGTCCACCAAGCCTTGCTTCATACGCAAGGTGAACCGGTAGATGCTCCATGGAATCAAAGAAACCGGGAGGAAATATTCTCTCCAACTTACAAATAATGAAAGGAATATTCTGCTCCATCTTAATAAGATCATCCCTTCTCAATGTTGAAGAGCACATATTTTTAAAATATTGACTCACTTCAATAAGTGGTTCCAAAACACACTTTGGTAATGAATTAAAAGCAATTGGAAGCAAACACTCCATGAATACATGACAATCATGACTTTTCATCGCATACATCTTCCCGGTGTTCACATCAGCACATCTTGCAAGGTTAGAAGAATAACCATCTGGCATCCTCAATTCTTTCAACCATCGACAAACATCTTTCGCTTCATCTGGTGTTAGGCAGTATTTGGCTTTGGGTTTTAACATCTTCCCATTAGGCATTTCCACCAAATTCAAATCAGATCGATGTTTGCTACAATAAAGAGCAGAATCCAATCTAGCCTTATTATTGTCTTTGGTTTTATCTTTCACATTCATCACAGTGAAAAATATGTTGTCAAAGAAATTCTTCTCGATGTGCATAACATCAAGATTGTGCCTCAACAAATTATCTTTCCAATATGAGAGATTCCAAAATATGCTTTTTTTTGTCCAATTGTGCACCTGTCCATAACCATCCAGGCGGGTGAGTTCCCCTACCTCCGTGGCTTGTGGAAAATCGATACCTCTGCTCCAGATTTCACCTGATGTCAACAAAGGCGGTGGTCCATCTGTTTCAACTGCCCCTTTCTTGAAGGCCTTCTTGTTCTTTTTAAATTTATGATCTTGCGGTAAGAATCTGCGATGCGAGTCAAACCAAGAACTCTTGCCCCCGTACTTTAGCGTAAACGCCTTTGTGTGTTCCATACAGTGGGGACATGCCAATTTACCGTGAGTCCCCCAACTAGACAACATACCATAAGCAGGAAAGTCGTTAATTGTCCACATCAATGCCGCTCTCATCATAAAATTTTTCTTTCGTGCTGCATCATATGTCAAAACACCCCCCCACAATCTCTTAAGATCATCAATCAGAGGCTCCAAAAAGATATCAATGTTAGCTTTTGGATTGGTTGGACCAGGTATCAGACAAGTCAAAAACATATACGGTTTAGTCATGCACATCTCAGGAGGAAGATTGTAAGGGGAAACAATGACTGGCCAACAAGAGTAGGGTGACGCCGATGCTTGGATATATGGAGTAAACCCATCAGAGCACAAGTCAAGACGAACATTCCGTGGGTCTGAGGCAAAATCTGAATGCACTTGATCAAAGTGCTTCCACGCTTCACCGTCGGATGGGTGGCGTAAAATGTCATCTGAGGTACGCCTATTGTCATAATGCCAAGTCATTTTCTGCGCAATTTCGGTCGATGCAAACATTCTTTGCAACCTTGGAACTATAGGCAAATAGAACATCGACTTTACAGGGATAGGTTTATAATTACGTTTTTCCCCTTTACGATCATGATACCTTGGCTTTCCACAGAATTTGCATTCAAGTAGCTCACCATCATTTTTACCAAATTCGTTGTTGTAAAACAACATGTGCCCTTTCTCACAACAATCAATCTTCTTAAATTTCAATCCCAACTTCGAAACTAACTTCTTTGCTTCATAATAACTTTTTGGCAAATTATCCTTATTAGGTGTCGCTTCCAACATCATTTCAGTCACATAGTCTAAACTCACCTCAGAAATATTACTCATGGACTTGAGAATTAAAAGTTTCACACACATAGATAATTTTGACTGTGGCGAGCCTTCAAACAACGGTTTGTTTGAATCTCTTAACAAATTATAAAATTTTTGTGCTTCTTCATTTGGAAGTTCATCATGATCGTCATATTGAGGCTCATCAAATGGCACATTCACCCTGAGACCATCACAAATCATGTTTTCCATCGACTCAAAAATTTCATTACGTGGAACACCAACACCAGAACTGCTTGAAGCCCCTACCTCAAAATTTTGACGTCGTTGTTCTCCATGGTCTACCCAAATCCAATAATTAGGCCTAAACCCCCATTGATACAAGTGCTCCCTGATTTCATTATCGGTCCTAATAGGTACACCGTCGCATTTTAAGCATGGACATCTAACCCCCTTTTCCCGTTTATCCAATTCACGTCGCCACGCTACCACAAGAAACTGTTCAACCCCAATTACAAAAGATTCCTCCAAACCCGCTCTTCTCGGATATAACCGATCATACACCCATTCACGATTAAATTCATACAAATTCATCTACACACATTTAAAAAAACGTGTTAACATTCCCAATAATCTATCAAGTTAGTGGCATCGATATGATCTCAGTGGAGATGATTCCGAGCCGAGTATGGGGGTCAAGGACAGCACAAAACCCTTTTCCATCCAAGTAGTGAAGGAAGTTATTTCGTATAACTCCCAACCTTACTGTTGTTAGTATCGCCTCGCATTATCTCAATGGAGATGATTTCGAGCAAAATATGGGGGTGAGGGACGGCATCACCTCACCTTTTTCCATCAACAACACACAGTCATCTAACCTAGGGTTCATGAAAACAACAATTAATTTATTTTGGAAACTAACCGTTATGAGATTGAGGTCCGGTGCGGTACGTGGTTCGGTGACGGTGCGCACTCCGGTGCGGTTGTGAGACTTCAAACACCAACAATTTCAATCCTAAACAATTTCAACTTCAATTTCAATAACTAACTTCAATTTCAACTATTAATTTCAACAACTTCAATATCAACTTCAATTTCAACTATTAATTTCAATTTCAAGCAAAAAACATAAATCAATTCACTATTAATTTCAGTTTCAATAAAACAACTTCTTCAATTTCAACAAACAATTTTTATCCTACACAATTTCTATAAATCCTAAACTTAATCCTAAAACCTAAAACACAATTTCAATTTCTACCCAATTTCAATTTCTAATCCTAAACACAATTTCACTAAAACAATATCAAAAATTAATTTTACAATATCACAAAACTAAATTCACTAAAATTACCAAACAACAATATCACAAAATTAATTTTACAAATCCTAACAAAACAATATCAAATAAAATCAGTTGGTAAAAAAAAATTTAAAATCAGTAAAAAAAAAAACCTCCAAAGTAGAGCTCCGGTGGTGAGGAGGGCGAGCTCCGGTGGTGGTGGGGAGGGCGAGCTCCGGTGGTGGCGAAAACGGAGAGCTCCGGTGAGAGAAGTGTTCGCGTAGGAGAGAGAGAGAGGAGAGAGAGCGACGTCGCGTAGGAGAGAGAGAGAGGAGCGACGGTTGAGCGACGGTGTGGTGGTGGTCGTGCGGTGGTGCGGTGGTCGTGGTGTGGTGAGCGGCGGTGCGGTGGGGTTAGGGGGTCGTGAGAGAAGAGTGAGGGAGTGAGAGGAAACATAAGAGGAAAGGAAACAGAAGAGGAAACAGAGAGAGGAAAAGGGATCTGATTCTAATTTTAATTGGGGTTAGCGACGGAATTTGCGAGGGACTATTCCGTCGCTAATCCCTTCACGCTAACCAAGGTGGAACGGTCAAAAAACATTAGCGATGGACTACTAATTCCGTCGCTAATCGCTTCGATTTCCGTGCGGTTCAGATTTCAGTTTCCCTCCAAACAATTAGCGACGGACAGTTCCGTCGCTAATGCACTAACTTCCGTCGCTAATTTTCAAAAATCCGAAGACCCTTATACCCTCGCAAATTCCGTCGCTAATGTCAATTTTAGCGAGGGAAACACATTCCGTCGCTAATGGCCGTCGCAAATAACGTTTTTTTTTTGTAGTGATTGGTTTTTGATCAGTGGTGGAGGCGGCGGACTATTGGTAGGTGGGGTTGGTTGACGGTGTGACTTACGAAGGCGGCAAGAGAAAACGAAGGCCCCAACCGGTAGGGGGAAAGGGAACTGGAGGGGCAAGCCTCCATGGTGGTGGGAAGAGCCTCCAAGGAGGAGGGGCAAGCCTCCACTAATCCTTTGGGAGGAGAGAAAAGGATTTTAGAGAAAAGTTGGAGCTTCTCTCTCATCCTTTCAGAAACCTTTTGGGGACTTTATTATAAGCAAAGTTTATTGTAGTATAAGTGGAAAAAAAGAAGAATATTCGAGTAATGTCATTTACAAGGGATTAACTAATTTACGCAAAACTGATTTTCTAATTTCCAACCTTCTCTTCGCAAGAGAATTCTTTAGACTATGTTTAGTATAGCTAATAAGTTAGCCATTTAGTTTAGAATATAGGGACATATTAGTGTCGGATGAAAATCATGCGACCTAATTTGATCCAAAGATCCTAAAATATCTTGCTTTTTTAAGTAAATAATCTATACTCCATTTTAGTCTTTTTAAAGAAGCTTTGCAACTAAAGAGAGTAAAGTTTGAGGAAGAAAATCTATTTCATTTAAATAAACAAATATAAATTACATTAAAACCATATGTACCTACAAAGAAAAACAAACAAAAATATATATACCAAATAACATAATTTGGTTGTTTCTTCGTAAATAATAATAATAATAATAATAATAATAATAATAATAATAATAATAATAATAATAATAATAATAATAATAATAATAAAATACTTACTCCGGTCTTTATTATAAGAAGATTTTGCAGTTTTAGGTTCATTGAATAAATGATTTATATGATCCTTATTATAGACCAGATACATCAGTTATACTATGAACCTAAAACTGCAAAATTTTCATATAATAAAGACCGGAGGAAGTAGTTTTCTATCTAGCAAGGCCTACCAACCCTACATTTGAGTGCCCCAGCAAAGCATGTTAACCTATTAGCTTGACTTCCATGTCTAGGTTTCATTAAATATGCTTTTTTGAATGAAATCTCCAAATAAGAGCTCCAGATTGAACAAACTTTGCACCATTCATGAAAAATCATTCTCAGATCCCCATTAATTTGACCACACATTTGGTGTTGCATTGTCTCAATGTGTAATCTTCTTGGCAGCATTGTTGTCAGGTGCAATGGAACAATTACCTTGAATAAGAATAGTTGGGTTTGAACTTCCACCAATTGCATACATAATCCAATATGTGTAGTCATTATTCAAAACATGAACAAATGCCAATCTGCACCTTGGCATTCTCTAGATTAGTCCTTGCCCAAAATAGTTGAGTGCTACAGCAATTTGCATAATCTTGTCACCGTAGTAGGTATTGCTAGCTCCAAACAACATTACCTATAAATATATACATTAAGGTACCAAATTAGCAATATATATATATATATATATATATATATATATATATATATATAAAATAAATATCAATTTTATATTAAGCATGTATTCATGAAATTATTGATAAAGTTTCCAATGGTAGTTTTAAAATGCAGTTAGTAGCCACAATTGCTTCCACTATACTAGTATAACATTTGTTTGCATATTCCCGAAATGTAATAGTTTTTGAGGTACCACAATCGCAATTAAAACCTTCATGACTACATACTCATACACATGCTTGACTGTCTAATTTAAGGAGGATGGTAACAAAACTCTACATTAATATTTCATTATGTAACTAATTTATACTCCCTTCGGTTCCTATTATAAGAAGAAAATACAAGAATTATCACTACCAATGAGCTCATTTAATTTTTGTCTGTTTTAAATTAAGTCTCCAAAATACCCTTCACTTAACTCCACATGTGAAATAACTCACATTGAAAACTGAAAAGTCAAAACATTCAATGAGATATACTATTATTTTTTTGGAATATAACACTATGATTCTAAATAAATTGTAGTGCTGTTAGTTTATGTTATGCTTCCTTGTATATTTTTCTATTATATATTTTACTTATTTATGATTTCTATCTTTTAATCTAATCATATTTAAATCAAACTTACGAAGGCGTATCAGTACTGTGGTTTTTTGAAAAACACTATCTCGTACCACTACTCGATACTAGTATGGTACCCTACTCATATTCACGGTTACCCGTAAAGTCGATGGATACTACGAATCAAAAACTGGTTAAGAAAAAAAGAGCCAAATTGTGCCATTGACAAGAAAGGCTCCAAGATCTCAAGGAGCTTTCCGCCAAAGAAAGTCTTCCTTCGCCAATATATAAAAATGGTGAAGTATGGAATTGTTTTCTGAAATGCAAAATTAAAACTATATACAGTGAAGCATTAGGAGAATCAGAGAACGCAAATTGATTGTTGAGTCAAATAACAAATGTAAAAAAAATAGACACAATGTAAAAAGACAGAGAAATTGAGGATGTTTATGATAAAGCATCATATAGAATTTGCGCGGTATTGGGCAAGCAATTGATTAGAGAGATCAAAGTTCTTCATGATATAATATATTATGTTATAGTGAAAGTCCTTGTTTTAATTTTTAATTGCACGTGTTTGACATTATATGGGAAAATGAAGACCCCACAAAATTAGCTTGACTTCCATGTCTAGGTTTCATTAAATATCCTTTTTTGAATGAAAGTCTCCCAATAGGAGCTCCAGATTGAACAAACTTTACACCATTCATGAAAAAATCATTCTCTGGTCCCCATTGCCAGTTTGACCACACATTTGGTGTTGCATTGTCTCAATGTGTAATCTTCCTGGCAGCATTGTTGTCAGGTGCAATGAAACAATTACCTTGACTAAGAATAGTTGAGTGTGAACTTCCACCAATTGCATACATAATCCATTGTTGTGTTTTATTGAAAAAACAAATGATATTTAAAAAGTGGGAAATCTCATATTGTTTGGCTTTGGACTCACCAAAGTCTTTAAATATTAAAGCTTAATGAGAGCTTGTAAACAAGCAAGTAGAAGGGACTCATTCACGCGCACAAGCAGGGGACCAACATGGCTTGGTTCAGTGCAAATCATCTGACTTCCTGTTGTGTCGAAATTGTTCTTGCCAGTTCGGAGTTTGCTTTGTTCGCAGGTTTTGTTGATTCGACAGCATCTGTCTATTTGCAAATTCGACTACATCTGTCTATTTGCAGATTCGACGACATCCAATATGTGTAGTCATTATTCAAAACACGAACAAATCTCCATCTGCACCTTGGCATTCTCCGGATTAGTCCTTGCCCAAAACAGTTGAATGCTACAGTAATTTGCATAATCTTGTCACCGTAGTAGGTACTGCTAGCTCCAAACAACATTACCTATAAAATATACATTAAGGTACCAAATTAGCAATAAATATATATATATATATATATATATATATATATATATTTATATATATTAAATAAATATCAATTTTATATTAAGCATGTATTTATGAAATCATTGATAGAGTTTCCAATGGTAATTTTAAAATGCAGTTAGTAGCCACAATTGCTTCCACTATACTAGTATAACAATTTTTTAGTTCTCTGCAACTGCATTGCAAGGCAATTGTGACTACATCGGCAACATTTGTTTGCATATCCCAAAACGTAACAGTTTTTGAGGTCTATATCACCACAATCGCAATTAAAACCTTCATGATTACATACTCATACACATGCTTGACTCTCTAATTTAAGGGGGATGATAACAAAACTCTACATTAATATTTCCTTATGTAGCGGAGAAAATTCAAGAGATACCTTTAAAGAGATTGAGAAGTGTATCTAGAATGTTGAAAAAATATTCTTGAAGTGAAGTTTCTTGGAAATGTAGGATAATTAATACTCCATCTGGTCTCTTTTATAAGCAAAAACTGGTCAACGCAAGTTGATGTATTTGGCCCATATTATGAACCACATACATCAACTTGTGTTGACCAGTTTTTGCTTATAAAAGAGACCAGAGTGAGTACTCACTATGCTAAATACATGAATGGAAGTCATGCTCTCTTCTATAAATAGAGAGACTTATGAAGAGATGAGTCATCCCTGTATGGAGAGGTGAGACATCCCCTTTTGGTAAATTCATATTAACTTTCTATATATATATATATATATATATATATATATATATATATATATATATATATATATCATAAAAAAATTCATTATTAAGTAACATATAAGTCAATATGTGGCTCAATGACAATTACAGGAGATAATCCAAATTTTTATTTTTACTATAACTACATTGGATCAAACATATATTTGGAAGTATTTCAAACCTAAAAACAAAATCCTATAACGATAGTGTGGTACCAACTACCAAGCGAAAACAATTCATATTAGAATTTCCTTCCATATTGAGCCAAATTGTGCGCCAGAGCCGTCTCATAAAAATTTGAAGGACCCATTTAAATCTTAAAAATTGGGCTCATAATTATACTTTTATCAAATAGATATACTAATTTTTTTGGGGCCCTAAAAATGGTATTGGGTTGCCCCCCGTGCAATAGCTCATGTTTCACTTGCAAATAATCGGCATTGTTGTGCAGCAACAACAATTGGCCTAACTGGTTCAGATCCCATCCAAAAGTTTTAAATTCGAGTCTTGTCTGACTAAAACTCTATAGAGAGGAGAGGACCACATAGATCGGAAAAGTCGAGTAAACATGTGGCCAATTAGGCTCCCCGTAGATTAGTCATCGGCTCTAAAGCATTGGCACTTCAAAATTAGAATCGTACTCGTAGCATACTCGTACTCATTGGGTACTCGTGAGAGTACTTTCAATCTACATCTACTGTCTCATATCTATTATCTATCTATATCATTAACCTACTATCAAAATATCAATCTTACCATTTTTCCAACTAAACAATTTTAGGATATTTATGTAATTTCACTTTTTCACTTTTTCAAACTTTTTCAAATTTTTTCACTCTCTCACAAACTTTTTCAAACTTTTTCAAACTTTTTCGCTTTCTTTCATATATTTTTTCAAACTTTTTCATTCATTCTCACACATTTTTTCACTATCTCCTCTTCTTTCTTCCTCTAACTCTATCTCATTTTTCTATTTTTCACAATATATCTACTTTAATTTCATCTACATGTCTCCTTCATTTTTAATATTCCATTTTTCTCTATCAATAAGTTTTATTTAGTCTCTACGGGAAATATTACAATTTGAAAATTTTGAAACTTTAATACAATTTTGTTTTTTAATCTCTACGGAAAATATTACATATTGTTGGTAAATGTTCACGGGTTAATGTTCGGACTAACTCAGTTACAATTTGAAACTTTTTGTTTATCTACTTTAAATTAGTCTTGATTTTCACAGGGTAATGTTCGGACTAATTAAATCATGTCTAAGTCTATTAATAAAAATAACACAACAACACCCGTGCGTATGCACGAGTATACTGCTAGTATAAATATATGTTTGTCTTATAGTAAAAAAATAGTTTTTCCATTCTTTTTTTATGATGAGACTTTTCCTATTATATTATATATTTTTTCTCTATTTTATTTTATGTTATGCTTCATTGTATATTTTTCTATTATATGTTTTACTTATTTATGATTTCTATCTTCTAATCTAATCATATTTAAATCAAACTTACGAAGGCGTATCAGTAATATGGTTTTTTGAAAAACACTATCTCGTACCAGTAATTGGTACTAGTATCGTACCCTACCTGTATTCACGGTTACCTCGGTGGATACTAAGGATCAAAAACTGGTTAAGAAAAAAAAGCCAAATTGTGCCATTGCCAAGAAAGGCTCCAAGATTATTACTGCAATTCAGTTTCAGTGTTACTAAAAATTTTCGAACCATGTCTTTTTTCATCAATATATAAAAATGGTGAAGTATGGAATTGTTTTCTGAAAGGCAAAATTAAAACTATATACAGTGAAGCATTAGGAGAATCAGAGAACGCAAATTGATTGTTGAGTCAAATAACAAATGTAAAAAAAATAGACACAATGTAAAAAGACAGAGAAATTGAGGATGTTTATGATAAAGCATCATATAGAATTTGCGCGGTATTGGGCAAGCAATTGATTAGAAAGATCAAAGTTCTTCATGATATAATATATTACGTTATAGTGAAGTCCTTGTTTTAATTTTTAAATGTACGTGTTTGACATTATATGGGAAAATGAAGACCCCACAAAATTTTAGAGCATACTATAAGAGCCAAATTTCAAAGGCATTTCTTAAAGTTAACAGTAAATGAAAGAAAGTAGTAATAACTAAAATCAAGGCCTATGTCTGATGGTCAAGTTCACTAGAAAATATTTTCAATTGTTATATAGGTCAATTGCGTGTGAATTATAATAAATCTGCATAAACAGTCAATTCCATTTCCTTTTGAGTATAAGAACCACTTATTGTGTCTTGCATGTTATATATTGGAATGTTTTAGCTTAGCTTAAATTATCAAGATACAATGGGGTTTGTGTGGTCTCTTGCTTTGTTAGTACAATTATTGTTCCTTTATTCACTGTTCAAATCCAGATTTATAGATTGTTTTCATTTTGTTCAGCCTAGTCAATGTCATGAAGATGAAAGCCAAGCCTTATTGCAATTCAAGGAGGGCTTTGTCATTAGTAATTTTGCTTCTGACAATCCTTTGAGTTATCCTAAAACATCATCTTGGAATGCAGGCACAAATTGTTGTTCATGGGATGGCATTGAATGTGATGAGTCCACAGGTCATGTGATTGGCATTGATGTTAGTAGCAGCCAATTATATGGTTCAATGGATGCTAATAGTAGTTTATTTTATCTTGTGCACCTTCAGAGTCTTAATCTTGCTGATAATGACTTCAATTACTCTCCAATCCCATCCAGGATAGGTGAGCTTTCAAAGCTGAGATATATGAACCTTTCTTATACCCTAGTTTCTGGAGAAATTCCGCCACAAGTTTCACACTTGTCAAAGTTGTTGTCTCTTGATCTAAGTGACAATGGTGGATCAAGTCCAGAAGGTAGAATCAATCTGTTGCAACTCAAACCATCCAATCTCATAAGTATAATTAAAAATTTAACAAAACTTGAGGTGCTTCTGTTAAGTTATGTGAATATTTCATCTCCCGTCCCTAACATGGTCGCAAATCTAACATCTTTGCAAAGACTAAATCTTTATGATTGTAAACTATATGGTGAATTTCCAGTTGGAATTTTTCATATTCCAAACTTGAGATATCTGGTTTTGGGAGATAACCAATATCTCACTGGTAGGTTGCCTGATTTTCAGTCTAATGCACTCCGCATATTAGAACTTGAAGCCACGGGTTTCTATGGTGTAGTACCAGCATCCGCTGGAAAGCTTAGTTCTTTAACTAGGCTATCAATTGGAGGTTGCAATTTTTTTGGCTCTCTTCCTTCTGCACTTGGAAACCTCACACAGCTCAAGTATATAGACCTTGGTTACAATAACTTCACTGTCGTTGATACCTTCTCATGGATAGGTAAGCTATCATCAATACATTACTTGGATCTATCTTCATTAAATATTGGCAGCGACAACGATATACCATTATATTTTTCAAATCTCACCCAGTTACGCTGTTTAATTGCTGAAGAAAGCAATTTAACCGGTGAAATTCCATATTGGATAACAAACCTAACCAATCTATCTTTCTTGAACCTTGTACAGAATAACCTCCATGGTGAAATCCCCAACTCTTTCTTTAGACTTGAGAACCTTGAAACTCTTGAACTATCCAATAATTCGTTGCATGGAAAGCTAGAGCTTGACATGTTTCTCAAGTTCAAAAAGCTAATTTATCTGGATCTCTCATTCAACAAGTTGTCATTGCTTAGTGGAAAAAGTTCTTCAAACTGGTCTGATTCTGGAATTCTTGTGTTAGAATTGGCTTCATGCAATTTAGTTGAGTTTCCAACATTTATAAGAGATATTGATGATTTGGAAGGTCTTGACTTGTCCTACAACAGTGTAACTTCACTACCCAGTTGGCTGTGGAGAAAAGCAAGTCTACAAAGCTTAATTGTTTCCCACAGTTCTTTAACAGGAGAAATTTCCCCATCCATATGCAATCTAAATTCACTCGACCATCTTGACTTATCATTCAACAACTTGAGTGACAAAGTTCCCTCGTGTTTAGGGAACTTTAGCCAATCTCTTAATTTTCTTATGCTAAAAGGGAACAAATTGTCTGGCCTCATTTCTCAAACTTACCTGACAGGAAATGAACTGCAGATGATTGATTTCAGTAACAACAATCTTCATGGTCAGTTGCCAAGATCATTGGTCAATTGTAAATGGCTAGAGTACTTTGATGTTAGCCACAACAAAATCAATGATTCATTTCCATTCTGGTTAGGAGACTTACCTGAGTTGAAGGTATTGGCTTTGCGTGGCAATCAATTTCATGGAGCCATAAGGTGCCTTGAGAACATGACATGCACTTTTCCCAAGCTTCACATCATTGATCTTTCTCATAATGAGTTCTCTGGCCGCTTTCCATCAGAAATGATCCAGAATTGGGAATCAATGAAATCCTCAAACAGAAGTCAATTACAGTACGAGCCATTGCCAATCAAATTCAGGTTCCAGCACGATGGGGAGTATTGGGTGGAAACAAACACTTATGAGTTCACAATGTCAAACAAAGGAGTGGAAATGGTTTACCAGAATCTTCAAAAGTTGTACTACATGATAGCCATTGATATTTCAAGCAACAAAATCAAAGGAGAGGTACCAAAAGTCATAGGTGACTTGACACGTATTGTTTTTCTCAACTTTTCAAATAACATGCTTACTGGAAGCATTCCATCCTCCTTAGGGAAGCTTTCAAACCTTGAAGCATTGGACCTTTCTCTCAACCGTCTTTCAGGGAAGATTCCCCAACAGTTGACACAACTCACCTTTCTGGAGTTCTTTAATGTGTCATTTAACAATCTCTCTGGTCCTATACCACAAAATAACCAGTTTCCTACATTCCAAGGCAATTCATTTGAGGGTAACCAAGGCCTATGTGGGGATCAGTTGTTGAAGAAATGTGCAGGTCCTTCATTAGATCCACCTTCTGCCACTGACGATGTTGATGAAGACTCGGATGCTTTCATTGAACTTGACTGGAAAATAATTTTGATTGGGTATGCAGGTGGACTTGTTGCTGGTGTGGCATTGGGAAACACTTTCAGTCCTGAAATATTTAGATGGCTTAAAAGGATCTTGAGTTGAAAGTAGAAATCCTCTTTTTCCACAGTATTTATGGTTTTCAGTTGTTCTCCTTTCCTTTTGTTGTTGTAATTGTCTTTAGAAAGACTGTGGTTTTATGTTGTTTACCTGTTTCAAGTCTGAAGTATTTTAATTGTTGGTTTTGTCTTAGCAAACTACAATATCCTAATCCTAGTGGCTTATTTGTATTCTTATAAATTGTTTGTTCGCATCATGGTTTTGTTTCATGCTAACATTAGATTGTGTTGGTATATTGAACTTTACAAGTTAGTGTAAGTCTATTTGCATTACAAATTTCAAATAATATAACTAATGTTATTACAGTATATATACACACAAGTATATGTATGTGATAGAAGATGGATATTTATTTGAATAATAATTGTAGTTTATTGTAGTATAATTGGGGAAAAAAAAAGATGCATGTGCCAAATAGTAAATTCAATGCATGGAAATTATCTTGAAATATGATATTATTGAAAAGATTTTTAACGATGTAATATTAAGAGTTAAGACAAGTTGTGATTTATTATTTCTTTTGCAAATATAAGTGTACAATATTACACATGCACTGTAATTTTTGAAGTATCTCGCCATTATTTCATATTTGAATAGCATGAAGTTTCGCTAATATATTGTGTTACATAGTTCTTAAGGATATATGCATTATTAGACCTCTCGCATATTTCAAATCCAAGAGATAATGAATAATGCACACCCCCAGTAGAGAAAAACAACTTTAATCTTCTATACACAACATTTCATTTTCAACTTTCATAAAGGTTTTCTAATGCAATTTATGAAGCTACCTATTTGGCCAAGAAAAATTTGGGACTTACAAGAAATGGATTTCAATCAGAATGAAGCTACCTATTTGGCCAAGAAAAGGTTGTGTGTGAAAAAGAAAAGGTAATAGAAATTTGCAATCTGAAATTGGATTTCAATCCAAAAGAAATGAAAACTAAAAATTTGTTACCCTTGCTTCTCTTCAATAAATTCATTTAGGGCTTGTTTGTGAGTTTGGAGGGAAGGATTTACTATCAACTTCAAGTTTTTCTTCGTAAAACCAAATCCCCCCAATTTGGAGGAACTCAAAAAATATATTGGAGGAGGGTTTGGGATGGTTTAGGAAAATTCTTCAAATCATTTACATCCCTTTATAATATTTTTAAAATTAAAAATATATTAATCATAAGCATTCACTTATCATTGTCTACAAAATTAGTCTCTCAATTAAGATAAATTTCTATAGCTTTCTCTCTACTCCACCCCCCCCCCCCCAAGCACTCCCTTAATCTCTAATGTTTTGTAACAGTTAAGGTAATTCCTATCACAAGGCTACGATTAAAACTATGATTAACAGAAATCACAAAACTCACATAATTGTTCAAGTACCAATGTTTGTTTTATTACAAAAGCTTCTACTTTTTTTTTATCATCTATATAAGCTTGTCTTCAACAAACACACCCAACATCAATACATGTCTACTCAACATAAGAAAAAAAACCACACTAAATCTACTCAACGGAGCCAACACTAAATCTACCGGAGTGTGCCATTCTCATGAAAGGGAAACAAATGAAAAACAATAAATCCACTGATACAATCAACAGAGTCAACGGTAAGGTTAAAACAAATGAAAAACAGGGGAAAATGAAAGGTAAGTGCAACATCAATAGAGAACCAGAACGTTGAGAAGAGAGAAAACAGAGAGAGAGAGAGAGAGTTCTCACTTATACTAGAGGGTCATGGCGGTGGTGATGCAAGTAGAGGAAATCGAAATCGTATGGAGAGGTGAATGGGATCGACGTTCAACCCTGGATTTATTTACAAAGAGTTTTCTGTGGCAGGTAGCTTAACATTGTATGTGGTAGGTAGCTTATCATGGACTGAAGCAACCTTGATTATCTCTTCCTTGGTACAATATTTCGGTATCTTAAATATGGTTTGATAAAAAAAATTGATGTGTTAAGTTGCAATATATGTTTTTGTCTTGGATTTCATTAAGATTGTGCAATTTAGAATAGTTTTGACTGATAGAGTCATGCATTGGGCTGTAGTTTATTTTAAAAACATGATTACTTTTTTATGCCATCTGCCAGAGCTTTTAAAGAAGAAAAAAAACTTTCAAAAAGGAGGCTAATACAAACATAATGGAATAATTGTGGGCTGGCAGAATGAAAGTGTGGAAAGAAATTAGGATTCATCAGGTACCTACTATGTGATGGCTTTTGAGATTAAGTAGAGGAACATTTGTTTGGTTTTGTTTGTCTTGCAAAAAATGAATCTAGATATTTGCACTTTATGGTTGTAGGCACTGACTGCTTTTGGGACAAGAGGGTAGTTTATTTCTCAAGCTGTTGCATCGTGCTTCAATGTCAGATTCTAGGTCAATTGGCTATTGGTAAATGGTTTGGATGATGGAACTGATGTATAAAATTGTTTTTAGGCTTATGCAGGCATCTTAACAATTATATATATGGTTTGAAATTTTGTATACTGGAACTGATGTATGGAATTATTTTTTAGGCTTGTGTTAAATCTGTGTTGATTTCCTTCACATGTGCTTCTGATTTTCCCTACTCTAAAACTGCAGCCACTGATTTCCAAGGTATGGGTATCAAATATCTGTTGAAGTCACCTCATATGAAGCAATTCTTCAACTTAATTTTTCTATTTTCACATACACAACACTGTTAAACCTCAGGATTCTTGATTATATAATGTGTTAAACTCGCCTAGGAATAACAGACTTGTGTAGTTTGTGCATTCCTTTTGTATATTGACTGATAATTGCATTCTTTCAAAGTTTTGATGCCATGTTAGGCTTGAAATGTTACGATTTCCATTTTGTATTTTTTTAATGCTCTTAGTTTGTTCAAAGTTGATTTTTGTTGAACAAAAATGCATGACTAATGTGCATGTTGTGTATTCAACCTTATTTTTCATTCTTTCTTGAAGATTGTTTGATCCATTTCTGCCATACTTAAGCCAACTCATATCCAACTTTTTAAATCATGTTGACTGAGTTTTGATAACAAAATAATTTGTAAAATGCTAGGATTTTCATTTCATATATGGTTTGAATGCAGGGCAAGTGATCAAGGTATGGGATTAAGGATCTTAATTATGGTTTGAATGAGGGATCGAGAGAGAAAGACACACACAAAGATCTTAATTATGATTTGAATGAGGGATCGAGAGAGAAAGAGACACACAAAGATATTCAAGGATCAGCAATGTTGTCATCTTTAATTCTGACACAATGACCAAACTTAAAGGTAACTCCATATGGTCTGGGAGTAAGCCAGAATTTGTTTGTCAAGTAGGTTAACCTCTAATAATTTCAAGAAAAGGAGATATTAATCCATTATACTTAGTGTAATCCATAGTACTCGGTTAAGGCAGTATAATCAGTCCAACATTTTGGTTCTGTTATTTGACCATGTTAGCTTCACAAATTAGCTCCATGTTTTAGCTGCTTAGTTAGTTGACCTTACAGCTTCCAGGTCCACTGGATTGTAAATAAATGAAGATATAGTAATAAATGATACTTATTTTATTATTTGATTGTCCATCTATTATATGGTCCATTCAACTTCAGTGAAGATGAGATTGTTGCCACTAAGCCAGTTTTTAGGCAATTTCGTTACTGCTCTTTGATCAATCAGATTATGTTTCTTCTCCATTTATATAATTTAGCTTAATTGGTTATTAAGCTAAGAAGGCATTTGGTGCTATGATGGCATGTAGAGATGAAGTGGTTTTTTCTATTAGTCAAGTGTTTGATGCAATTAGAAAACTTGGGAGTAAAGGGGTTGTTAAATTGGATCTGCCATGTCTATGTATCAATTTTACATAGGTATTTTTTCATAATCATTTTTATTTTATTCATTTGAGTTTTGCAGGAAGGTGACATCCCATTGAGGATCAAAAGGCCCAAATCACTTGATTTGGGTGTGTAATTCTCCAGCATTAGCAGCCCTGCTAGGGAATTGGAGCTTGTGGAAAACTTACCAAAGAAATTGGTGGTTTTTGTTAATGGTTCTAATTTGTTGTAGAGACATATAAGAGATGATTTGTTAGTTGCTGAAAAGATTGATGTTTGAGTTACAAGTTATTGATGAAACTCATTGTAGTCATACGTAAAACCAATGTTGAGGTGGAATGTCAAAATGAGAATAAGTGTCACCTTGATGGTGGTGGTGGCAAGCAGAAAGAGGGTAATGTGAATCATGAAGCATCAAATGTAAAATGTATTTGTAGGTATTTAACTTCTAATAACCCAATTATTATGTAATAACTAATATTTCTAGAATTGTTGTCTGTTTTCTTTGGTTTCTAGCCTTTTCAATCTACTAAACACATTTTAATTTCTAGGTTTTTCTTTTAATTTCTACTAAGCTAATTTTAATATTACAATGATTATTTAGTCCCTAAAGCTTTGACCTCACGGCGCTAGTTGTCTACAAAATTAGTCTCTCAAATTAGATGAAAAATTTTTATAGCTTTCTCTCTACTCCAGTCCCCCAAAGCAGTCCCTTAATCTCTAATGTTTTGTAACAGTTAAGGTAATTCCTATCACAAGGCTACGATTAAAACTATGATTAACAGAAATCACAAAACTCACATAATTGTTCAAGTACCAATGTTTGTTTTATTACAAAAGTTTCTAGTTTTTTTTTTATCATCTATATAAGCTTGTCTTCAACAAACACACCCAACATCAATACACGTCTACTCAACATAAGAAAAAAAACCACACTAAATCTACTCAACGGAGCCAACACTAAATCTACTGGAGTGTGCCATTCTCATGAAAGGGAAACAAATGAAAAACAATAAATCCACTGATACAATCAACAGAGTCAACGGTAAGGTTAAAACAAATGAAAAACAGGGGAAAATGAAAGGGAAGTACAACATCAATAGAGAACCAGAACGTTGAGAAGAGAGAAAACAGAGAGAGAGAGAGAGAGAGAGAGAGAGAGAGAGAGAGAGAGAGAGAGTTCTCACTTATACTAGAGGGTCATGGCGGTGGTGATGCAAGTAGAGGAAATCGAAATCGTATGGAGAGGTGAATGGGATCGACGTTCAACCCTGGATTTAAGTGGCACAACAATGGAAAACCCTAACTATCGTAACTTGCTTCAATCTTGCACACGAGGTTTTTCAATCCTGCTCAAATGGAAAACCCTAACTTGTTTGTAAATGTGGACGCGCAAAGGTTTCTAAGTGTGGGAAAAATATTTTGGAAATAAAAAAAAAAAGAGCGGCACAATGAAAACGCTACCGCCAAAATTACTTAGTTTTTTTTTGACACAATTACTTAGTTTTTCTTTTGGTGTACAAGTTTTATATATAGGCGAACGGTTTCAAACAGTTTCAAAGTAAATATCCATGGTTTTAAGCAGTAAATTGCAATCCCAAGTAGGTAGTTCAGTTGGCGAGCTAAAGGATATCAAAGGAGTGCACAAAAGAGTACAAGAAGGAGGTCTCGGGTTCGACCCCAAAAACTAACAATTCCCCCACCCCCTACATTGCCTATAAAAAAAAACAGTAAATTGCAGTAAAGAATGATAAAGGTAAATATTAATCTTTCTTGAGGCAGGATAGAATTTGGCAATTTGCTTACTCCATGTTATAATTTATTGTGTTTCGGGTGATAAAAAAGCACATATACATAATATTCACTCAACTTGTCATAATACAATTTCATAAGTGCCTCAAAGCACCTATTTCCTATGTGTTTTCATTAGCATCTTTCGTGGGAACTGAATTTAATGCCCATGTTTACGTTTTAACAAATGGGGCGTCTATACACATGCTGCACATAAAATACTTCACAAATAAAATCAAATCAAATCAAATCAAATTACATAACCGTATCAATTGATCCAAATCAAATTATTAATATCTATTTTGTAACTACACCAAATTATCTTGCTTTCAATATTAAATAATAGGCTCAGTATATTTCAGAATAAAACACTCAAAATAATTCCTTTCTATATCAGTCACATTAACTTGATTAGTTTCTTATTGTCCAAAAATTAAATTAAATTTTTGAATACCAAAAAAATATATTAATTGAATTTTCGGAAATACAATTTAAATACAGTATGAAATTCTTCATGCAACCCTATCATTGAAATAAATTTGTTACAGCCTTTTTGGTGAAAAATATAATCCAATATAAGTTTCAAAAAATAGGAGGGATGCCGGCCAAAAGTAATAAATAGTGTGTGTCAAAAAAAAGTTAATCAATAGTGTGGCAAATTAGATTGGAATCAATAGGAGGTAGGCATGGCAATGGGGCGGGGCGGGGACGAGTTTAACATTCCTCATCCCCATCCCCGATTCCCATATCCATCCCTGTTCCCCGTCCCAAACCCAACGGGGATGAAGAATTGATCCACATCCCCGTACCCAACGGGCTCGGGGACCCCCGCCCCAACCCCGTCCCCACAGTGGAATTCATTTTTTAAAATTTAAAAGTAGTTTTTACTTGTCCCAAACTCAAACCCGAACCCGCCCCCAAACCCAAAACTTATCCCACACCCAAACCACCCCAAACCCGAAATTTAACACAACATAAAATCAATGCAATACTACAACATATAACCAAAATATCAATTATCCAAAATGTCTAACGTATAGCAATGACGTTGCATATCAACATATAAAAATCAATGTTCTAAGTTAACCGGTAATCCAAATTACATAATTGTTCATCTAAATTTTAAAATTCGTAAAACAAGGAGCCACATCAATGTTGTCTTCGCTAAATGTTTTTGACGTCTTCACTCTTCGAAGTGGGAAGTGACACAACTAGTCAATATTTCACCTACAAAGTAAAAAATACATGTTAAATATAAACACTAAAGTTGATAAATAAATGGAAAACCAATAAGTAACTATGGATAGGGTTTGATAGGGTTTCTAATTTTGGAGGGGTATTAATGTAACTTCTTACATTCGAGGAGGGTTCGGGGACGGGACCTATATCCCCATTACCCGTCCCATCCCCGTTTTTCAATTTCGGGGAAAACCCAAACCCGGTCAAAGCGGGGAAAACCCGTCAAATCGGGGCGGGTTTGGTTCGGTCCCCGCGGGTATGGGTTTCGTTGCCATGCCTAATAGGAGGATTTCATATTTTTGGGACAAATAATATAATTTAAAA
Organism: Astragalus membranaceus; assembly: GCA_039519185.1. Classification (NCBI taxonomy): domain Eukaryota; kingdom Viridiplantae; phylum Streptophyta; class Magnoliopsida; order Fabales; family Fabaceae; genus Astragalus; species Astragalus membranaceus. The sequence continues at coordinate 123,063,250 of CM076854.1, read as the reverse complement.
AAGTTAATCAATAGTGTGGCAAATTATATATTAATCAATACGATAATTTCAAGCTGACCACGAATGAAATAATACAGAATATCATTTTTCTCCAATTTTTGCTTAAATTAGAAAAGGGTTGCTAATGGGGTTACTGCTGTTAATGATACTAATCATATCATAATCATAATCATAATTATATACAATCAGGAATAGTACACATAAGCTGTCCATGTCACTAATCAAAAAAGCCACGCAATACATCAGAAAAATAGGTAGCGTCCACCTCATTCATTTGTATAATCTGATCGGCTACAAAACAAAGCTACATATGAGTCAACATCTGGACGGCTCACAATGCACAAAATTGCGGCTCCAATTGTTTTGGAAAAAAACGGAAGTCAACACACATATGTACAATCTGAAATAACGTTATATTATTGCAACATCTGGACGGCTCACGTTCTTTAAGATTGCGGCCGAAAAAAATGACAAAACAACAATAACACAATAAAGGCTACCTGGCCGAAATTAATGGTATGAGATCAAACGTATTATTCACATTACACTCTTCTCTCATTGTACTTCAACACACGCTCACTTGATTTTTCCTTAATTCTAGCAAAAAAATTAATGTCCTGCCAAAAAGTTTTAAATAGTGATAATTGTGATTTTAATGATACATTCAAATTGGTCAAAAAAAATAATACATTCAAATTCAAAATCTCTCTCCTCCAGATTTTTTGGCTCAGTCCTTTAGAAGCCTCCCCACCCTTCAATAATTTTGACTTTCATCTACTCACTCAAAAGTGATTTTAGGGTGGATTTGGCACCACCTCCGGAATCATTTACAAATCTGAACAAAAAAAATCATGATTTCATTTTATGGGGAGCTGCTTCATACTCGCAATGGTGGTCGCGCATAGGGCGGAGCTCATGGTAGCGTCCGTGAGGATTCCTTCTCTCTTCTCCCTCTTATTAGGTCTTCTCTTATTTCATGGTTTATTTTTAAATTTTTTACAATACTTATTAAACCTTTTTTGGGGTTTTTAGAAAGCAATGTTACAAGCCATTGAATAGACCGTTGTAGCTTTAGTTGTGTCTTCCACGGTTTCAGAAGAGCAGAAAGCATCATCAGAAGAGAAAGCAAAGGTGGCTCCGTCCCCTGTAAAAGAGTTACCCATTTGGGGGTACCGCTCCATTGGATTTCAACCCCCATGGCATATGCACCATTGTGCATGTCAATGACCTCAAGAATTCTCCTGGACCTGCCAAGTGGGAGCATAAACGAGCCACCAAACAGACCTCCAATTGTTCCAATAAGGTATGGTGAGCTAATCAAGTATTAGTTGATAGGTCCCTTTCTTGGTTTTTTCTATATGTTTTTACATGGGTTGATCATGGTCTCCTTAAGCCTTATATGGTGAAAATCAAATATGTGCTGAAACAGAGAAAAAGGAAACGTGGCATGGCGAAGCAGGCTGGTGGATGAAGAGATTTGAGATTGCAGATCTTGATCACAATGGGCTTCTTAACTTCACATAGGTTTGAGAGTAATAAATAATTCATCAATTTTTCTTATTTTCATTACTTTTTTTTTAATATTTTTTTCTGCTTACATTCTTTTGAAATGGTTCGTTATTTGATAAACTAGAATGAATCACAAGAGACTCAAATTTTGAGGGGCATAAAGATTTAAGGGTGTTGTGAACTGCTGCATTACTGAGGCCTATTTGATTATTTTTTTCTATTTTCATTTTGGCTAAAACTGTTACTTTTTATGTATATTCTGATTTTCTAGAGATGGAGGTGAGAAAATGGTTGAGGTGGAGTTCATAGGTTTCATGTTTTGAGTTTTGACACTAATTCTCTGATGTGGTTAGATTTAGTGAGTTGTGTTATTGTTATCCATATTTTTTTAGTGCAAACTGTGATTTGAAAAAAAAATGAAACCCTTTATCTTATGTGAGACTTAAGTCAGTAGGGATATTGCATCAACATATAATTCTAAAGGGTTACCAGGATTTCTAATTGGGTTTTGTTATTCCTCATTGTTTTGACGTAACTTATTTTTTTCTCCTTTTAGCAGTGCCTTGCACAGGAGAATTTCTTGCTTCTCTTCTTCCATAACATGTCTTCATCTTTCTAATTATAATGTTTCTTACTTCCGTAAAGTAATGTTACCGACTATGTTAAATGTCATTTTTCAGATACTTCAAGTCGTGGTTGGCAATTCCAACTTGGGTATGACAGATTATCGGCTTGATACCATAAGCAATATCCCCTATATTTTGTTTGATGAGAATTGAACTCATAAGTCTAACAAATTTCTTTGTCAACGGTGGATCATTTTATATTTGGAATTGCTTTTTTTATAGTTAAAGATTATTGATACTTAGTTTTATAAGCACTTCATTATGATGTGTTGCTAGGTGGCATTATAATGCAATACAGGTAAAAGTTAATAAATATGAAACTCGATGTTAGCTTACTCTGTTCATAAATTTAAAATAAATTGATAGGTTTTAAATTTAAACTCACATATCAGATACACGTCTCAGTATATATGGTGAAGTCTATAACAATATCCTGTACGTACTTATAATTTGTGATAATTAGTAATGCACGCACAAGCTAGATTGAAAACTAAATCAATATAAATAAAGGAATTTTCAAAAGTTTACTTTATTGCAATTAAGTTGATTCAAACTTGACATTGGAAATTATGTTGCTCATGTGGTTGTTCAATAAGAAAAATGGTTTCTTCTTCCTTAAAAGGTTTTCCAGTATTCCAAGATAGTAGAATTCCATTTATTTTATGGTTGAGTATTTTGACTTCTCTTAATCTGTTTTTTTCTCTTTTTTGTCCATTTTACTTTGGGTTTTTTTTTTTACCCCCATCAACTCTCATCTACCCCCATCAGCCCTATGAAAATACCAAAATACCCTTAAAATTTTGATAAAATTACAAAACATTTATCATTTATCACTTGCATCCGTTTGACCAGAATTTTTTTAGAGATTATCGGATTTAACCTTCAGAGATACATCCGATTTCCCATCGGACTTACGCATCGGACGTAGCTATATCCGATCCACACATCCGCTTCGTAAACAAGTGAGTCGGAATTACGTAAATCCGATTCTCCAATCGTATATACCTATATCCGATTTCCCATCGAATATAGGTAGATCCGATTTGGTTTTTATTTTTCTAAAAATTTGTTTTTTCAGTGTCAAACAGGTATCGAGGGGAGTCTTCGTCTCGGGCATCACCAGGTGCTCCGAGTACACGCACCCGCCACAGGATTGCGGGACATGCGTCTCCATTTGGTAAGAAATATCACAGTCAGCCGATTTTTCCTGCGAGAATTTATCATCCATAGAATCCAAACTCAATTTTTTCCAATGGTCGTCTATAACATCCAACGGAATAGGAGTACCGGAGACATGGTACACACCTAGCTCACAAGCACAAGGAAGAAGATGTGTCTTTCTAATAATGCATCCACAGCGGGCTTTGTCATATCCAACCCCAGATGTCGATTTTGAAAACTCTTTAACAATATGATCCAAAGCATTTAAAGAGACAAGACCGCGAAGCTTTTTAAACAAATGAGTATTGGAAGCCACTTCAATACGGTTGATGCTTCTTTGAAAAGACCCGATGACTTTATCAAATTGAATAGTAAGCATCTCATGCATAGATGTAAAAGACTTAGACAAGTCACCTCCAGAAGTCCTCAACTGTCTCTTCAAAGTCCAATGAGCTGACTCGACTCTTAAATAATAACAATAAACACGTGTCAAAAAAATTTAAACTACGATAAAATTACTAAACACGTGTCAAAAAAATTTCAACTAAGATAAAAATACTAAACACGTGTCAAAAAAATTTAAACTACGATGAAATTACTAAACACGTGTCAAAAAAATTTAAACTAAGATAAAAATACTAAACACGTGTCAAAAAAATTTAAACTAAGATAAAAATACTAAACACGTGTCAAAAAAATTTAAACTACGATAAAATTACTAAACACGTGTCAAAAAAATTTAAACTACGATAAAATTACTAAACACGTGTCAAAAAAATTTAAACTACGATAAAATAGAAGATAACCACAACTCCAATACGCCTCCAGCTTTGTCAGATCTTACGATGATAACCACAACTCCAATACGCCTCCCAACTGCGTTAGCCCACTCTTCAACATCTTGGCGTGTAGAAAAAATCTACAAAATAGAAGAAATAGATAAATGGGGGTACTTAATTAATTAAATATCTACCAAACTTTAATTAAGAAAATTGGTTTCAAAAATATACCCTCTCTGTCCAGAATGCCTCTGTAGTGTCTACCACGAAAGGAACGACCTGCGACTCTGTATTCACAATACCTGTTTCAAAATAGAACAACAGTTATAAAGTATATATTTAAAAATAAAAAAAACAAAACGGATTTAGGTGACTTCAAAGGTAAATCCGTTTTCTAATTTTTACAAATCGGATATAGCTTCATCCAGGTATATCCGATTTGTTAAACAATAAAGGCGGATTTAGCTAAATCCGATTTCGCATCGGATTTAGCTAAATCCGATTTGTAAATATTTCGCCTCAGAATTAAATCGTATTTAAAGCTAATCGGATTTACCTTCCATTTAGGTAAATCCGATTTCCAGATTAAGTGGTCCCCCACCAGAGAATCTTCCAAAAGTCAATTTTTGTAATTTATGTCAGGGGTATTTTTGGAATAACGTTTTTGGGTGGGGGTACATGGAAGCTGATGGGGGTATAAAAAAAAAACCCTTTTACTTTTAGTTTGACTATTTTCATCAATAATTTTAGTAGCGTGTGGTAATGAAGTCAGGTTATACAAGTATCAATTAATAAAAAACTCCAAATGAGAAGCTATATTGCCTGAAATTTACTACCAAATCATCCCTAATAGTAGTAGCTCAAATAAAATAGCAAACTCCCTTCTCATGTTAAAACCACAAGCGTGCTGTTAGGGACAAGTTCGAGACTAAAAGTTCGTGACATCCGGCATTAACCATCTAAATATACATACAACTAAATGGTAACAAAGAAGCAATGTTATCTCTATTGTGATGAGGACTTTGATGTGATGCAACAAAAATGGTAGCAGAACGGCACTTTCATCTCGATATGTATTATTCATTGAGCGATACACAATAAGGCTTTATTTTATCATCAAGAACATGTATACCCGTGCAGCGCACGGGTAATACATACTAGTTATATTAAATCACGAATCGTCCACCTAAACAGTCCACACAATCAACCAAAAAAATTCCACGCAATCAGCTAAAAAAATACGTGGCACGAGATCAGCGCGCCTAGCTGGAAAAGTACAAGTTGGCATAGCTGGGAAAAAAACGGAACAGGATTAAATAGGTGTCATTGAATAGGATTCATAATATAATCATAATTACACAACTCAGAAAAGAATCCTGCCATTCAATAGGATTTATAATATAATCACTAAAATGGAATGATATTAAACGGTTTCAACAATTGAATAGGTGCAGAGCTAGAAATGGCGAGGCTTGAAAATTTACACGTAAATGGTAGTAATGAGAAAGTTGGAAATGATCGATACTAATATTACCTCACCAAAACTGCCGCACCAATTTCGGCATCAAATTATAATTAATTCAAATTTCAATAACCATGTAATAAAGAGTGATTAAAAGATATAAAACGTAGGGAACAACATAGGAAAGGTAATCAAAACTAATAAAATTGAATTCAATGTTTTTTATCACTAAAATTGAATACTGCCAGCCTCTAATCGAACTGCCATCGGCCTCATCTTTCGCAGGTAGAGGAAGTCTTCTCTGAAATGATTTTTTTTGCATTTGGATTTGATGATGGTTTACTTTGGTTTTTGAAGGCCTTTGTTTTTTCGCAATCATTTTGTACCACATCTGCTATTGATGAATCTTCTGAGAAAACTGAATTGACTTTGTTCTCTTCTTTTATTTATTGAGAACCTAACTCCTACTCTTCATTTTCTAAATCTTATTGCTTTTTTGAGCCTTTATTGAACATGAGTTTTGGCTTGCTTTGTGTTGTTGCAAGGGTCAGATGTGATACTTTTTGTTTGGACTTTCATCATTCCACACCATAGAAGGTAGTAGAAATTCCATTTATAACTTTCTGTATTTTCAAATTTTTAGTTACATCATAGTTGTTAATTTCAGCTATCGTTTCTACTTGAAGGTGTATTTTGGATTTCTTCGTATTGATATTATTCTTCTTGAATGTAACTTTCATTATTTTGGATTTAGAATATATGTTACATTGGTTCTTTACAAACAGTTAGCTTATAAAAAAAACTCTCTATTTTTGCCATTATATCTTCCTCTTTAGTGATCAATACATGTGGGTTTCAACTTTGGAGTATGCATCCTATTGTGTGACATATGGTAAGGAAAAGGAAAATTTCATGTACTCACATTTTATATTTTTAACTTTTTGTTCGAGTTTCTGTCTTCTTTCGATTTTATATAGAAATGAGATGTCTTTTAGTTATAATTATAATTATAATGTGACACACGATTTGGTTTCTCCCCTTATTTGTATTTTTAACCAATATTGAATGTTGTTTTTGTGCCTTTTTTTGTCTTAACTTTAAGCACGATCAAAATCGTCTTGGCCCTTTCGACCTCCAATGAATCTAAATATGTTTACTTCTTTAACAGATTAGAAATAATTTTTTCCCACTATTTCAATCTTCCAATGTAAAATCACGCTCTTCGTAAATTACAAATACATAATACATAATCTTAAACATGTACAATACATACCAATAATTATTTACGCAAGATGGTAATAGTAAAATTCTTTAAATTAAATTACGAGAAAAAAATAGATGTTTACCCGTGCAGCGCACAGGTCATACATACTAGTAAAATAGAAATGTGAATTAACTCCAACAATTTCGGAATATGATCATTCTTTTTTTTTTTGAGATTGGAATATGATCCTTCTACTTTTTAAAAATCTAATAACAAATATAACAACATAACATTCTGTTTTGCTTCAAAAAAAACATAGTATTCTGTTTTGCATTTTCTGTATTATATTTTCTATAACCCTTTTTGTTATCGACTCTATTTTCTATAATCTAATAACATAATAACTTAATAGCCTAATAGTATTTAAATTATATTATTTGTTCTCTGTTAAAAAAACATATAATAATATTTTTACGAAAATGTAATTTGAATATAGTTTGTATTTTGTATATAATTCAAATATAATTATAAAATGTAATTTGTAAGGATAAATAATTTTAATATATTTAAGTTATATTTGAATTTGGGTTATGTGTTATGAAATTTATTATATATAATTTGAATGAGGAAGGTTTCATGATTCAAAATACATTTTATGGAATTGAAATTAATTCCATTCCAAAACAGTTAAAAATGACTTTATTTCCTTCCTAATTCGTTCAATGGTATTTATGTGCATTAGAATTCGTTTGACTTTGACAGCTGTGCAATGGTATTTATGTGCATTAGAATTTTTTAGCTGGCATCTTATTATTTTTTTGATTTCATAATTTGTCATAATTAACCAATATAGTATCATCATGTCAGCCTATAATCACGTTCCTCAATTTCAGTCCAGGAAACAATTTGATCCTTACATCATGCAACCCTGATTTCGTATATCACCTAAACACTAATAGAACATTTGTTACCTATATAATACGACCAACACCAACAGAATATCCACCACCAGCCGTCTTTACATAATTCCCTAAAAAGCGTTTTTTTTAACCTGTGCATTGAACTTGCTTGTGCGACGTATTCACACTCTAAGCATGAATATCAATCATATCCTCCTTTCGGTTGTACGAGTGATCCGTATGTGGCATGTCCAAGATCTAAACCGAGGAAGGACTCCTTACACAAAGGATATAGTTTTAATAGATTCCGCTGTTTGTATCGTGTCAATTATATTTATTATATAATAATAGTAGCTCAGTATTAGAAAACGGTTTACTAACTGTTATGATCTTTTGTGCAGGGGATCGTATTCAAGCAACAGTCCGGAGGGAGTTGATCTATAAGTTTGATAGCATATTGCCGGAGGACTCGGTCTACAGAATTTCTAACGACGTGTGTCAACTATGTTGTCTGAAAGCATTCTAACGACCTTCATCATAAGTTTTGAACTGGTTCGCATTTTCACGAACACAAAATCATGCATAGTGAGTGGAAATTGTTGTGCTACCTTTCTCCTATTAAGTTGTCAACCAAATTGTTCCACTCTTCATTATCCAATTGACTGGAACTGCAGTTCCATCCTCAGTCATCACCAATACAGGATTTGACAATCCGAATTGAATTTGTTGACAGAACCGATTCGGTTAAATATCGTCTACATTAACCTTATTAGTTTACAATTCTTTTTTAAAAAAATTGATAACAAATACATAAATTCAAAACGGCTTAACGTAAACTTAAACATCACAGACTTATCATTCTTTCATTGTAGTCATCTCTATGAATAATGATGACTGATTAGGCCCTTTTTGTTGTTGACGGTACATCAGTAGGTTGTTGACGGGACATCAGTAGGTAGTTTTTTATGTCCAAAAATAAGACATCTCCTTCGTGTTTGTTATTCTTTTTCGTAACTTAATAATTTAAAAGAACCAATTTATAACATCCTACAGTGGTTATACTGTATTATACTTTTTCTGCAATTAATATACTATTGAACATTGCTCCCCGTGGATGGCACGGGTTGCATACTAGTACATAATATTCACTCAACTTGTCATTTTACTAGACACTTGACATCTCTTTTTATCATGAGAGATCATTTACAATTCGAGTGATGTCATTTACAAGGATTAATTAATTTGCGCAAAACTCATTTTGCAATTTCCAAGCTGCCCTTCGCAAGAGAGTTCTTAATTAGACTATACTAGTAAGGCTAATAATTTAGCAATTAGTTTAGAGTAAAGAGACATGTGGTTTCCGACGAAAATCACGCGACCTAATTTGGTACAAAAATCCTAAAGTATCTTGAGCATTTCAAAATAGGGATGTGTAAATCCCTCCATTCATTTAAAATAGTTGCTAACTTAAATTTATCATTAAGAGAAAAAAGAAAATGACTTAGAGCGATGATTTTGATAGAGTGTTGGCATTATGCATGTAAGATGTTCTATATATAGACTTACGTGTACTGTTTAGTAAAGAGAAATATCTCCTCATATAGAGTCGTAACTTATAGTGATTTGTCTCAATCATCCATGAATGAGTGGATCTCTTCATTCAAATGTCTTTATATGAATACATATAGAGATTTATGGAAGAATAGAGCTGCCGGCGAAAGTCACAAAAGGACACACTTTTTAGAACATGAAACAATGTGTTCTTTTTCAATTAGTGTTCTTGAGTTTTTATTATTTTGGAAATCCCAAACAAATGTTCTCTGACGAAAAATGTGAGATTCAGAATAAAAGTTAACAAAATTTGGTCATGAAGAAAAAAGGCTAAATATAGTTTGCTTCAACCTTCTTCAACTTTTTAACACCATTTATATTAACGTACCCTAATCCTCCATTAATGTTTATTTTCTTCGTTTCTCTTCTCTTCAACCTTCTCCAATTACAATAAAGTATCATAAGGTTTTGTTGCATATTAATTCTCATAGAGAAGGGTGGCCTTTCTAAACATTTGTACTCACTTTATTTTTTAAAGCAAATAATTTGTTATTTGTGTATCATATATACTCCATTTTAATCTTTTTAAACAAGCTTTCCAACTAAAAAGAGTAAAACTTGAAGAAGAAAATTTATTTCATGTAAATAAACGAATATAAATTACATGAAAACCATATGTACCTACAAAGAAAAACAAACAAAAATATATGTACCAAATAATATAATTTGGTTGTTTTCTTCGTAAGTAAAATAATAAAAAAAGTTTTCTATCTAGCAAGGCCTACCAACCTTGCAATTGAGTGCTCCAGCAAAGCGTGTTAACCTATTAGCTTGACTTCCATGTCGAGGTTTCATTAAGTACTCTTTCTTGAATGGAAGATTCCTAATAGGAGCTCCAGATTGAACAAACTTTGCACCATTCATAAAAAAGTCATTCTCTGATCTCCATTGCCAATTTGACCACACATTTGGCGCTGCATAGTCTCTATGTGTAATTTCCTTGGCAGCATTGTTATCAGGTGCAATGAAACGATTACCTTGACTAAGAATAGTTGGGTGTGAACTTCCACCAATTGCATACATAATCCAATGTGTGTAGTCATTATTCAAAACATGGACAAATCCCCATCTGCACCTTGGCATTCTCTGGATTAGTCCTTGCCCAAAATGGTTGAATGCAACAGTAATTTGCATAATCTTGTCACCGTCGTAGGTATCACTAGCTCCAAACAACATTACCTATATACATTAAGGTGCCAAATTAGCAGTGTGCATATATATATATATATATATATATATATATATATATATATATATATATATATATATATATATATATATATTGTAAACAATTAATTATTTTAAAGTAAAAATACTATTGTGGTATTAAAGAAATGGTCTAAGAGTACTATTACCCAACAAATTACTAAGTTATTGGAGTAGTACCAAAAACTAAGGGTGATGAATATGAAAGGAAGAATAAAAATGAATATTTACGTACATCATTATGTTTGGTCATATGGCAATTTGAGATGGTGATTCCTGTAGAGCCCTGAACAACATCGATAAGACCATCCTCGGATTGAGACAATGAAAGATGATCGATCCAAATGTTTGATGACCCAAAAATAGAGATGGCATCACCATCACTCCTAGTTCTTAGTCCCACGTGGTTAAAAGACTCCCTAATCATGCCACCATTTTTTGACTTGATATTTGTTATGTGAAGTCCATGGATGATCACGTTATTCACAAATTGCATAGTAATCCCAGCCCCATCCCTAATTTGCACATTCGCCCCGCGACCGTCGATCGTCTTGTCTGATGAAACCATAAGCTCTTGATTCAATCTGATGATCATGCTACGTGCAAATATTATCCAAAGTGGTCCGTTTTGGACAACACCGTATCGAAGAGTCCCTGGTTTTGGGTTAACCATGTTGTTGTCGGACTCATCGGTGACAACATATATCTTGCCACCAAGTCCACCAACGGCCTTTCTACCGAAACCCTTGCCACATTTGGCTAACAATTGACGGTTTTGTGCCCAATTCTTCCTACACCTCCAACAAGTGTCAATTGGGTTAGTGGCCACACATGGTCCACCCCCACGACGTTTTCCCCTTATTTTCATTGTTTGCCTTAGTTCCCTTCTTGTGCTATTTGTGTTTGATGCCTCCTCCTCCTCCAATAACCTACAATTGCATGCATCACAAACTATTACTTCAATGAATCATTCATTGCACCATTTAACATTTTGTTACCGTGTTATTGGTGCGCAGTATCAATCGACTTTGCCGGTGACAAATATATGCCGGGAAACCTGGTTGGTCACGTGTATACCCAGCTTTGTCGGTCCGTGTGATTCTCCCCTCTCAACAAAATTTTTGTCACACCCAAGGTTCGAACCCGAGACCTTAGGGTGGAATCCGAGCCCAATTACCACTCGGACCAATCCTTGTTGGTCATTGCACCATTTAACTAAACACACTAAAATTATATTTTTAATTTTGTAAGTATCTTTATCCTTTACATTTTAAACAACTATGGTCACAAGTAAGGTAGTTGGGTTGGCAAGCTAAAGGACGTCGAAGGAGTTTGGAATAGAGGAAGAAACTTTTGCTCGATCCTCTGACCAATTAACCATTTGCATAATAAATTAAAACTATGTTTATATATCTTGGTAGATAAGAGAAGATATGTACCTATGAACATGTAGATTGAGATCTGTGGTAATGTTTTCAGGGTTGGGAACATAGGACTTGAGAGCAATCTTATGAGCCATATCAGCTTGAGCTTTAAGAAAATCATCAAACTCAGCAATACCAGCATCAAGGCATGGAATAGTAAAGGCAAAAACAACCAAGAGGATAAACATAACTTTACTTCCATTTCCTGCCATTATATTTCCAATGCCTATATGCTTTTTTTCTTGCTGAGTTTTTGCTTGTGATTTATATGACCACTTTATTAATATAATGTTTCTTGGTTTACAAGACAAAGATTGCCAAGGTCTTAGAATTCACTGAGACAAGACCTTAGCAAAGCAATGGCAAAAAATACCAAGAAGCCGTTTGGGCATGTGAGTTTTTCAGAGAAGCAAAAATGTGAATGCTGAAATAATGATGGAATATTAATGGTTAAAAAATTTAGTTCTAAATTTAGGAGCGCATAGAGTGGATAACCATTCTATTTCTTGGGCTAGCGCCGATATCAGAAGTTACATTCAGATTTGGTTAAGAAAGGGGTGTGACAGATGTTTTTTTTGGCTTGAAAAAGCATTGACTTCTGATCATTACTTTAAACTTATGACTAATAATTTCTTTGGTTTAATATTGCCCAAGTCGATGGCAAAAAGTCAAACTTACATGTTTGGACATATATTTTAGTTTTTTTTTTGTGATAACACTTCCAACATTAACTTCTTATAGTTGTAATTAACATGATAACCTATATGGATAGGTTTTTCTGAGTTATATACGTTGATGTACATATACAAGCATGAAAATATTGTTCTGATAATAACATATGGTCAGTCAACGGTAACCACTACCTTTCATAATACAAGTTATTATAAATGTTTGTAAAAAATACTTATGAATAAGATCAGAATGGTAAAGCATTCCATCTCTTATTTTATTCAAATGATCAAATATCACAATAAAACGGAAAACGGGAAAGTAAATAAGCTAAAACTATCTTCTACATCTCAATTTTTCCAAAAGCTCCCTCAATGAACTCCTCTATAAACCTCTATAAGCTTTTACAGACTTTACAGTAAGTAAAGAATCATAAACTTAATTTAAATGAATGGCTCTAGAAACTAATCTAAACTGAGCCTTAAAGATAGAAAACAATCAAATGTAGGAGTTACATATGCAATTCTACTTTACTTTCTGAGCAATTTAGATTTTCCTTTCAACTTTTTTTTAAAACTTTTACGCTGAGGGTGTTCTTGTGTCTCCAGAAGCACCTCGCTAAGCATTTGTAACCATAGCTCCTCAAAGTGCGTGTGAAAACCCTGCTGAAACCAGTCCAAAATTTCTGAAAATAGTTCTCTTGGATTCTCCTTCCACACCATTCTTAACATAGCAGAGCTATCAATCAACATGCTCTTCAACTTGCTTAAGAGATTTCCAACCCTTTTTTGACCAAATGCTTCTCTCTTCAAAATACTTTCAGGAGGGGCTGACATGTATTTTCGAACAGATTTCAAACATGGACAAACCTGGCCTTCAAGTAAAGCATATGCAAACACCTGAACTCGATGCTCATCATTGCTAATGGGCAATGAATGCTTTGGAAGCTCCCAACAGAAGCGTCCGAAGGTTGGGATGACCCAATGTTTAACTTGGTCGGTCTCTGCATCGTAAAAAGGTCTGGGATCCATCAGAGGTGGAGAGAAGATGCATGAAGACTTAGCATACTCAACTAGCCAAGCTGGCTCCACACTTGTTACTCCATGCATGTATGCTCTCTTTGCACTTGCTTCCCCTTCTTTGTTTGGTCTTTTTGTCTCCAATAGTTCATTGTAAACTAAAAACTCAGGGAGTACGGTAGAAACCGATGACCAACGATGAACGAAAACGCTTTCTTCAATCATGCATGATTGATATCCACGTGAACTTTTCTCTCCATCAGCAGCCCTGGAAGTTGTAATACGTTTAGCTACCCTATCTGCCCAACCAGCACATATTGCTTGACAAATGAGCCTTTCCTCAACCAGAGAAAGGGGATAGTGTGCAGAAGAAACCTGCCAAGCAGATTCAACATCATCTAGAGTTCCATGAACCCATGAGTAATCTTGTTCAAAACCACCTTTATTGCTCTGACAAAAGACCAATCTGAGTAGTTGTTGTCGAAGTTTGGACATTTCATCCATGGTTTTGAAATGCAATGCATAGTCTTCGCAGAATTGTTGAGGATCCTGTGAATGTTCAAAACACTGCAAGGCATATGCTATAGTTAGGGCATCACTAGTGACGATTCGAAATTTTTCACGTGCAACTTTTGCATTTTCTTTTAGTTTCTTTTTCCTTTTCTTTCCATTTTTATCAATGCCCTTCTCACTATCTCTCATGCTAGATTTCTCAAACATCTCTGAATCTCTGCTGCTATCATGTTCTTCATATTGCATTATAAAAGGATTAGACAAACTCAATGCTGCAGCAGCGGCAACAGCATAAGCCAAAAGCATGCTTGGATTACATTTATGCTCATCCCTTGTATTTTTAATAACAGAGAGGATCATTCTAGAATGACGAGGGCTCAAAGGATAGAGTGCCATGGCTTTTCCCAAAAGTGTAAGTTCATCCTTGCTATCAAGTGCTTCAAGAGCTTTCAAACAATTCTCGGCTTCAAGTAGAGAAACAGCCTTAAGAGAAGTAGGAAATGGAAAGTTTGCAACCTGGATTGAGTAAATCAAAAGAAAAGTCAGGAATAGAAATCAGGTAGGATAGGACAAGAATAAAAATCTAAAAGAGTTGAGTAAATCAAATTACTAGGCAATAGGAAAGTCAATAAATCATGTAGGTTTGAGTATATAAAAAAATATAAATAGCATATATAGACCAAATTAACAGCTGTCTAAATGAATACATTATTGTCAATGATATATGTAGTGGAAGACCATTTGGCATAGAAGTATTCCATCATTTCAATCAATCCATGGTAAAATAGACAAGTTACAAGTAAATAATGACCTATTTCTTTCCATGCATGCTAATGATAGCACCCAATATAAACAAGTAGATGGAATGAAAACTAAGAAGTTAAAAAGAAAATATCAAACCTACCTTCTTAATATGCATGGACTTCAAGAGAAGGACAACGCCATGAACAGGCACTTTCTCCACTTCGGCAAGTGAGTAATCAGCAAACTCATTACTAAAGGCAGCAGAAGAATAGAGGCGATAACAGTGTCCAGGTCCAGTTCTTCCAGCTCTTCCTGCACGTTGAGCGGCAGATGCCTTGCTTATCCATTGCACTTCATACGTCTCCATACCATTAGAGGAGTCGTAATTTTTCACCTTTTCCCTTCCAGCATCAACCACATACTTTATCCCTGGAATTGTTAAAGATGTTTCAGCAACATTTGTAGCAACAACAACAAGCCGCTCTCCCTCTTTGACTCCTTCAAATACACGAAGTTGAGCAGCAGCTGGCAGCATAGCATAAAGCGGTAGAACAAAGAGTGCACTTGGAGAATGACTACAATTTTCTTTAGTTGTTTTCTCTTTGAAAACTTTTGATTGGTCTGAAGGATCTTCTGTAGTCACAGAAAATGTCCGCTTCCCATTTGAGGAGCTTGAAGCAGCTAGACCAGCCAAGTTTTCAAAAGCAGCCTTCAATGCAGCAAGACTTTCTTCCTTTCCTAAGACACCCGCAATATTACTCTTGTTCTCTGAATCCTCATTGAATTCCAATTCACTTTCTGCTTCTGAATCATAAGAATCAGATTCATCCCCATCCATATTATTGTCATCTTCATCATAACCACTAAACCTATCGGTTTGTTGGATGGCTGAATTTTCAGGCATCTCAAATGCCTCATTAATTTCATCAATATTTATTCCCTCAACGGAATTCAACTTCATTTCATGGGCTGCATTGGCATCACTTTCCATGGATGCTTTAACTTTTTTCATGATAAACTCCCTTGAAGCTTTGCACAGCTTCCTGCACAAGTCCTCCACTTCCCTTTGCCCAGTGACAAAAACAAGTATGCCCCCAGGTGGCAACCTCTTGTGAATTGCCAAAACCTTCTTATACGCTGCACCAATATAATCTGTTTTCTCAGTTTTCTTTGAGAAATACACTGTAACTGGAAATTGCCTTGTAGGAACTTCTATCACAGGTGGAGGAGTGTGGAATAACCTTTCGGAAGTAAAATCTTGCACTCGCAAGGTGGCGCTCATGAGCACAAGTTTTAATGGAAAAACCAATTTTTCAGGACTTATACTTTGCCCTGAAAGGATCATCTTCTGTTGTTCATTATAAATCTGTAATAATAGCAAGATAATGACCATCCAGATTAGAATTTGTAGCATAAGTAGAAATTGTAAAAATCTAATACGGAATTAAATTGTGTCTGTAAAATATTGTTAAAATAAATCACTTTGATTTACCTGTTGGCGAGTTTTAATTACACGCGAGAGCATCCCAATCAGAATGTCTGTGTTCAAGCTCCTCTCATGAGCCTCATCAAGAATTATGATAGAATAACGCCTCAATAAAATATCATTCTGCACCAGAATGTATTCAATTAAACAACATATGAAGTATATACAATTTTGTTACTCATTTTGGTTTAATGTTAACTAATATAAGCACAATTACACGGGCCATCATATCCTAGTATAGTGTGGAATCATCATCACTGTATAAATAGAATAGAAACATTGCTATGATTATAGCAAAGAAACTCACAACTACTAGTGATAATAAACACGAACAAATGAAAGAGGGAAAGCTTAATCAATCCACTGTCAATTTCCAATCTAATGTGATATCATATGAAATATACACTATCAGAATCAAAAATGCACTCACATTCACGTACACATGATCATATTTTCAAGTTTTTTAACAAAAATACATGTTCTAAATTAAATGATTGCTAGGGAATGACGGATTAAGATGATCCACAATAAAGAACAAATTAAAAGATTCAATCTTGAATATTAACATTATGTAAAGTATAGGGATCCTTAATATAAACAAATGGTTCTCCCTTAATCATCATTTGTTACTCAGCTATAAATTTGATAAAAGAATTTCTCAAAATGAACCGATGGGAAAAATAGTGAGATAAAATATAATAACCTGAACTTCTCGTAGCAAAATTCCATCGGTCATAAACTTGATAGAACAATTTTCTCCAATTCTCTTGTCATATCGAACTTGAAAGCCGACCTCCTTCCCTAGATGAAGACCAAGCTCATATGCTACACGCCTTGCTGTGGCAAGAACAGCCACCCGACGTGGTTGAGTAACACCAATAATTCCACTGCGGGCATGAGACTTACTTGAACCATAGCCAGCTTCATAAAGAAACTGATAAATTTTCAAACAATAATAATACTACCATTAGTAATCAAAAGGTAAGCTAGTTTTGAATGATAGACAATAAAATCATACTCAAGTACAAATATACTAACTTGGGGAACTTGAGTTGTTTTACCACACCCAGTTTCTCCACATATGATAACACTGGAACTCTCATTTATAGCTTCCATTATCTCTTGCTCCATCATGATTATAGGCAGATCCTTTCTTGTTTTCTCAACCTCAGGTGGTCTGTATACATGCACAACAGTAGGAACGATCAAAGGCCTCTGTGCAGAAAGATCTGAAGTGTTGTTCAATTCACTGACATTGGTGGTGGGGTTCTCATCTGCCCCATCCTGCCCCAGGTTAAAAAATGTCAAAAAGCATTAAAGTAACTTAAGATATTCAATAAGGAGATCTCTTAAATCAGGGAACAATTAAAAACAAAATACGACATTTTAACTAGAAATATACCACCATATATAGTGCATATATATATATATATATATAGAGAGAGAGAGAGAGAGAGATGAATTATACCTTTGATTTGGGGCTTTTTATCTCATCATTAGAACAAGACATGGGAGAAACACTTTTGATTTCATCAGGTTGCTTGTCAGTGGATATGGCAGCCAGAGGTTTAGCAACAGATTTATAATTTACAAGTTCATTTCCATGAACTGGTTCTTCAGAGGACTCAAAAGGAACAGATTCTGCATTCAAGACTTTTCTTTCTGTTCTCATCGGTTGAATGGTGTCATTTTCCTCATATTCCTGAACCTGGGCCAAATGATCCTCTTCTGTCTCTGATTCAGTTCTACAGAGAAGATCCTCTTTCTTGGACAGGTCGTCACCAAGTGGATCATCTAATCCTTCTTTAATTAAATGTACAGCCCTCCTACGCTTTTCCTTCATAGTCTCATCCTACAATATTAAAAGACATCACTAAATAAGCAATCTCAAGACTTATAATCTTTTCATAAAACAATCAATGTTTCTGACAACACAAACCCGATTTATATTGCATGAAGACTGCAAAAGAGGATATGCATACTCTGGAAGCGTATTCTCACTGAAATACGAATCAAAAAAAGTTCCAAACATTGATTAATAAGTTAATGCTTCCCACAGAAAGCAGCATCAGAGCAGAAACCAAAGCTTACAAATAATTCATTAACATACTTTAATGTCTGAAGGGCTTTTTCCAGCAGAAGTTGCTTCTCTTTGTCATCCTACACAAATTAAGTGAACGAAACAAACTGAAACCAAAAACAAAAAGAGAAAAGAATAAAAAACATTCCTTAGTTGTAATTAACATGATTATCACAAACCTCTGATTTCTTCAGCTGCTTTTTCTGAGCTTTGCTCAACTTATGTTTCTTATTTGATTGGACTTTTCCATGTTCCTAATAAAACAGAACGTTGATCACACAAAGTGTGTAAACATACAAATTGAATGAACACATAAACATGTTTAAAATTTCCCTACCTGTTTCATCCCTTTCCTTTTCTTCATACTCTTAGTTGGCAAAATTAGGGCATTACTATCACCATCTCCCAAACTATCTCAGCAAAAAAATACAAATTATAAGACCATTCATTATCATAGCTTTAGCCAAACATGGTTCTTTTTTGCAATTTGCACATAAGGGAGTTATATACCTTTGAGAATTGAATTCAACATGGCCTCCAAAACTTTCCCATGTTTCCATTTTGTTGTGCTTAGAAACCATTTTGCCCCACACCACACAGCGAAGTAGTCCTGTGGAGTCCGAAGAAAATGTTATCTGAAATCCCCAAAAGGTAAAAACGTGAGGTTTGCTTGAAGCAATATGAGGCTTTGGGTTATGAAGCTTCCTGCGTTTCCACAGAGACTGCACAAGGCTCGGGAAACTGATACAATGACGAGGCAGAGATAACGGCAGCGGCGCCGGCGGCGGTGATGTCGTGAAGAGTGAAGACGGTGCTGCCAAGGTTCAGTTCGATTTGTTGGAGGGTTTTAACCTGATTTTCCTTTTTTAAAATCTCTTTTTAACTAATTTTTTAAAATCTATTGATGTCAAAAGAAAATTTATAATCTATCTACTGTGATTATCTTTTGACAAATCTATTGCGATTTTTTTGATAACATCTACTACTATGATTTTAAGTTATTAAAATTCTGATTTCAAAATATAATTAATTCAAATTTAAATTTAATTACGAGGTGGTAAATCAACAAGTTGGAGCGGTAACTGAATTGAGATATCACCCAAGGTCTCAAGTTCAAGTATTAATGTGAAGAAAACTCTAGGTAAAATATCTCTCGTTGCACCATTGCCCTTTTTAACGTTTTTGTTTTAACTCTGTATTATGTGGTTGTTTGACTGCTCACTTGGCATGCCACATAGAATAATTTCATTATTTTTAATTATTTTTAATTAAAACTTAAAGAAAAATGTGAATTGTCTTTCTTGTCCTTGTCTTCTTCCTTTCCTCTTCATTCTTCTTCAACCCCATTGCAACCGTGGCAAATCTTCTCATTCTTTCTACAACGGAGAATTGCATTCCTTTCCAATTAAATGCATCGTCCCTAATTTCTTTCCTCTCCATCTTCATGTGCTTTTTTTCAGAGAAATCGAAAAAATGAAATCTGAGAAAAACGAAAAATAGAAATTTGAAAAAAATGAAATCTGAGGAGATGAGAAATCAAAATATGTGAAATCGAAAATCGAACTGAGAGGGGTTGGGTTCTGGCATCGAAATATGAGAAATCTAAGAAATCTAAGAAAAACAAAATCTAAGAAATCGAAATGTGATTCCATGGTTTCCATGCTTCACGCGTTTCTGCCATGAATATACTTAACATTATATAATAATGAAGATTAGAATGAGAGAGAGAGAGGGAGAGAGAGACGAACTGAGAGGGGTTGGATTCTGCCATGAATATGCTTCACGGGTTTCTGCTTTGGTCCTATCGATCGGGTTCTGTAATGAAGATTAGGGTTCATCAGATGAACTGTTCACATTTTTCTTTAATTTTTAATTAAAAATAATTATAAAAAAATGAAATTATCCTATGTGGGCATGTCAAGTCAGCAGTCAAACAGCGGTCAAATAGTCACATAATCAGTCTGTTAACGGGGTTAGTGACAAAACGTTAAAAAGGGCAATGGTGCAACGTTTTAAAAATTTAAGGGACTTAGTCGTTACCAAAAAAAAGTTAAGAGACCTATTTGTTACCAAAAAATAAGTTAAGGGACCTCGGGAGATAATTTTCCAAAACTCTATTACAAGGGGATAATCAAATGGACTCGCAAAGTCAAGTATATCAAGCCAGGGCAGGATGTCTATCTAGTTTTTCTTTTTTTGATGGGTGGGCTGATCCCATCCTTTGCCTAACAATGTAAAACTCCTTTGTATTGTTTGGGTTAGAGTACTCATGGTGCTCCTTCAATGAATCGTTGCTTGTTGGAAAAAAGCTAGTTAGGTTATTTGATCATTTCTGATTTCTTACTCTATATTTTTTATTCATGGTTAACGATTTCTTACTCTCACTTATCCATATAAAAAAAAAAGAGGAAAATGATATTTAGTACGAAACTTTTGTGTATGAAATGTAAGAAAAAAAAAAGATACTTGGAAAATCATCGGAACTACTATTGTATGTAATTATTACTACACATGTTCGTTGTTTCGTTTGATACCAAACAAAATTTCTCATTAAAAATCATTTAATTAATATATATACTAAAATGTCCTTTATTTATTATTATTATTATTATTATAAACTCTCATATATCTTAATGCAGAGATTATAAATAACCTACAATCTAATAACATTAATTATCTTACTTTTTTTTTTTGAGATTAAAAACAGGTGCATGAGTGATTCGAACCCATGTACACAAGCGCACATATAACATTATTTATTATTAATTATCTTACTTTTAGCTATGATATAATTGGAAAACAAAGGTCAGTTGTATGTATTTCTAAAATACTCATTGTTTTGGAACAAAATATGATAGTTAAAAATATAAAAGTTTAGGAAGGGATGGAGTATCTACTTTCAATTTTAAAATGATCCTTTCTAATTATTGATAATTTTTGGTAAACCAATGTGTAACACCCTAAGTAAATTAAAATTTACTTTGTTTGATAAGTGATTTAATTATTGTTTGAATTTAATTGATTTGAATTATTGGATTGCTTGAATTAGTGATTGAATGATTTAATTCACTAAATGAGATACTTACTTATTTGACTAAGTAAAAGTAATTTTAGAGGATAGCATGGGGGTGTAAGTAGCGAATGGGCCTAGCTTACCAAGTTCAGATTTTTTTTTTTACAAACCCAAACCCATCACCTTGACACATTTCCCACTTTTCAGCTGAAAGAAAAAGGCTTTTGCTTTCCCCACACCCCCTCCTACTCAAAACACACCCCTTCACCCTACACATTTACTAAACTAACCCCACTTAAAATTGATTTTCCCCCTTTACCCCTCTCCCTCTTCTTCTCCTTCAACACAACACACCCCTCTAAAATCCCAAACCTCCCCCCCCCCTCTCCACTCCAAACCCACCCATCCTCACCTTCATCATTCACTCCTATTCAACTACCCAACATTGGCAACTAGCTCAAGGTAATAACCCTACCAAACTTTTTTCATTTTGGTTCTGTTTTCAGTTTTTCACGCCATTTTTTTTTTCTGTATTCGCGCTCAGTTCGAACATGGTCGTTCGAACATGTTCGAATGATCGTGTTCGAACAAGTGTTTAATGGGGTGTGACTTTGCTAGGTTCGAACACCATCATTCGAACGTGTTCGCATAAGGCCGTTCGAACAGTGTTCGCATAAAGCCGTTCGAACAGTAGCAGATGAGATGACAACTGACATCGTAGAATCCCAAGATTTTACTAGTTCGTTCAAAACGGATACGGTAATAATGAATTAGTTGTTTTAATTTTAGCGAACTATACAATTTATTTAACTGACACTTAGTAATTGAATTTCAGTTATTCCCTAGTCGTGAGGAGCTGCTGACGTGGGTGCGTGCGGTTGGAAAATCTCTTGGGATGGTGATTGTTATTGGAAGATCTGACACCGGACGACGATCAGGTAAACAATACTGCATGTTGATTTGTGATAAAGCTGGATCTTACAAGACAAATGTTGAGGAAGGCACGAACACTAGAAAATGTTGTTGTCAGTTCAGACTGAAAGGGAAATTTATTAAGAAGCTTGGAGGATGGATTTTGAGGGTTATGAATGGAACTCATAACCATGGTATGGCTACTTATCATGAAGGACGTCCGTACATTGGTAGGTTATCTTCAGAAGAGAAGGATCTAGTGGCTAGAATGAGTAGGAACCATACTCGGCCAAAATTGATACTGAATGAGCTGAAATTGATGAAGCCTGATGATAACTATACGGTTGTGAAACAAATTTACAACTGTCGTCAAAGGCAAAGGTCGGCTATGCGTGAGGGTAGGACTGAGCTCCAACAACTGATGTTTTATTTGCAACGCGATAATTATGTTTACTGGACTCGACTTGCAGAGGGAACTACCGTTGTGAAGGACATCTTTTGGGCACATCCAGATTCCATTGAGCTTCTAAACACCTTCCCGGTTGTTTTGTTGATTGATTCCACCTATAAAACCAACCGGTACAGGTATCCGTTGGTTGAGATCGTTGGTGTAACATCAACAGAGAAGACTTACTCTGCTGCATTTGCTTATGTCAATTGGGAGAGGATGGATAACTTTGCATGGGTTCTTGAGAAATTGAGGGGTTTATTTAGGAGACAGGATGAAGTACCACAAGTCATACTTACGGACAGAGACACCGGTATGATGAATGCTCTGGCAGGAATATTTCCAACATCTGCAAACTTGTTGTGCCAATTTCACATTAAGAAAAATGTAAGGGCCAAAGCAAGGCTCATTGTGAAAGACCAGTCTGTTGTTAATGACATTATGGGTGCATTTCAATCTGTTGTGCATGCGAAGACCACAGAAGAGTATGATTATGAGTTGGGTCTGTTTAACGACTTGGCAGGACCTTATCCCAGTTTCATAGAGTATGTCAGGACCACCTGGCTAGACCCCTTCAAGGAAAAATTCATTGATGCATGGATAAATAACCATATGCACCTTGGCAACACTACCACCAACAGAGTTGAGTCTGCACACTCTCACTTGAAGCAAATATTACGAGACAGTAGGGGAGATTTGTGTAAGTGCTGGGATGGAATGCAGACCATGCTTAGGATACAACATTCTGACCTTAAAATGCACTTCGAGCATAGTTTGAGTAGAGTGAAAGTACACCACTTGAAGAAGAAGATTTTTGATGAAATTAAGGGTTTAGTTTCATCTAATGCTATAGACCATATTTTGGATGAGATGCAACACACTGGATCCGTTTCACTTAACCCATCATTATGTCAACACACGCTCCGGACCACACACGGGCTACCATGTGCATGTGAGCTTTCAAGGTATGATGTACAAACTCATAATTATATTGTGTCTACAAAAAAAACTTGTTTATGTCAATTGGGTTGTCACTAAATCAATGTCGCATTTTTTGTAGGGTTATGATGGACTGCACTCCAATTCCCTTGAGCATGATTCACCAACATTGGCAGAGGTTGAATTTCAAAATACAGACAGAGGTAATGGATGATGAGTTGAGTGTAGACATTGAACTTGAAGCTATCAAAAGAAGGTTTGAGGCCTCTGATCACGCCGGTAGAGTTATGATTAAAGCAAAAGCACGTGAATTGGCATTCCCAGACACGACTTCCATGTGTCCACCTCCGGATACGATCATTACAAAGGGAGCACCAAAAAAAGATAAGAAAGGGAAAGTTGATTACTCAACAAAGCGAGACAAGTCTTTTTGGGAGCATGTAGATGACAAATTTGACTCCCCCGATGGTTCATCTAGTGGATGTTTTGCTCAGTCTCGTAAACGCCCTACTCCTCCCCAAAGTAGGAGTGGAACGCCTACAAACCCACACAGTTCGGGTTCCACTCCTACTTTGTCAACGTGTCCAGCACCTAATCCATCAGAAAGCAAAAAGAGAACTCAAGCTGACAGTGCTACTACAATCCCTACTCCTCCACTACATAAGAAACCAACACCCACACCTATTGTTACAGAAGCTGCTGCTACTACTGTTTCAACAGCTCTTATTTTGACACCAACACTTACTTTGACACCAGCTCCTCATCCAAAACCCACACCTATGGATGCTGCACACATTGATGTTTTTAATACTTACATAATAGGGATGCCAGAATACATGCGTTCCTATGTTCAAAAAATTGTTAATGTGGTAGGTGATGGAAATTGTGGCTTCCGGTGTATTGCTGCATTTCTTGGTAGGGGTGAGGAGGCTTGGCAGTCAGTCAGAACTGATCTGATGGAGGAGCTTAACCAATACAATGACTTCTACACTAGACTGTATGGTGGTATTGGTAAGGTCACATTTTTGATGAGGGCATTGTTGAGGGCACATCATGGACATAATGTTGAAGATAATTGGATGACTACACCAGATATGGGGTATCTAATCAGTAACAAGTACAAAGTCGTCCTGACTTGTTGGTCACCTAATTGTTGTTACACAATTTTTCCATTCAATGTTGCACCATTCAGAACTGCCCGACAGTTCAACATCCTTTTTGTACCAGAACACAAACACTTTGTACAGGTAAACTGTCTTCTATTTAGATTCAATGTAGTAATTCCAAAACATTACATAACATTCTGTTTTTTGTTGTATTTTTGAAGGTCTTTATGAAGCCTGGAAGTCCAATGCCCTTGCCGGATTTGATATGGAATACTAATAGGGCACCCATAGCAAAGGGTTGGGACTCGCTTTTTGTTGGCCGGATACAAAAGTGGAAGAATTTGCTCATACAATCACAACCCCCCCATCCCCTTCCTTGTGTAGATTTAAGTAAAGATAGTGATGGTAGTCAATGTTAAATTAGGTTTATAATTTTGGTACACAATGTTGTATAATTTTGGTACATAATGTTAAAGTTAGGTTTATATTTTGAAAAATCACCAAAACTGTGTGCTGATTTATTTAGTTTCTGTTTCTGCATAACAGTGGTTCGCATGTGGCCATTCGAACGCCTGTTCGAACGCACCCATTCGAACACGTTCGAATAAAGCCATTCGAGGCAGCCAAAACACACCCTTTGTACAATCGGTTAACAATATTCCTTAACACGGATGACATTATTCGAACAGGTTCGAATGATGTCCTGCGAACAGTACCAATTCCTTAACACGCACAATGTCGTTCGAACTGGTTCGGATAACCTCGTTCGAACAGTCACTTAACCCGTGTTACACGAGCGTCCCACGCGAGGTCATTTTGGGGAAAAATAAGTTGGGGGGTGTGCGAGGAGTAGGAGGGGGTGTGGGGAAAGCAAAAGCCAAGAAAAACCTCACACTCACTCACTTGAGTTTCTCATTTAGCAACTTTCCAAAAAATTAGAAACCAAGAGTGAGAAGAGAGAAACCATCGAGAGAGAGAGAGTACTGAGGAGAGGAAGGTGAGAAAAACACAAGGCAAAACCCTTGCTTCTTACCTCCATGACTGATATTGATCTCCTTTCTTCTCATTTAAACTTCTTGTTACTAAGCTAGAGTGAATCGAAGCTTCATTTCAGAAAACCCAAAAGAAAACTTCTCTCCATTTTCACTCCTTGGACCATATCGAGTTGCATGTGAGATAGGAAGGTGCTTAGGAAGTCAACTACTAGTGTGCATCTAAATCGTTCAGCTCTAGGGTGAGTTCCTTACTTCGATTTCCTGTTTTGAACTGAATATGATGATTTTGTGTTTAGTTGCTGGAAATTTGGTGATAATTTGTGCAATTATGATGTTAAAACTTACTGTTGAGGAATTATGGACATAGGTTCGGCTTTTTTGATGCTGCGTATTTTCTGGTGATCTAAAAATTGTGTGGTTTACTTTTTTAGAAACTAGACTTATTGCTCTTTAATTTGGCACTGGTTTGGTTGAAATTGGAGTTGTGTAGCTCGAGATATAGGTGTCACAATTTAGGACAAAATTCTGGAGCAATTCTGTATATAGGTTCAGTATTTCGTGTATAACGTTTTCATTTGAACTCCTTTTTGAATGGTTCATTGAAAACTAGATTCAATTTTCTTCGGTTTAGGCTCAAATCTCATGTCATTTGATTGAGTTTTGATCATTTTAGAGGTGTCACAAGTTAGGTCATGGTGGCTGTCCTGTTTTCTGAACCCTGTTACTTGTTTGTTAAAACTGTACTAATTGGCCCATTATTTTGAAAAACAAAAATTATAGTCAAAAACTAGACATTCTTAGATTTCTGTAGAGGGGTCGTTTACTGAAATCCATTGCCATTTGATAGGTTAATTAATTCACGAAAGTAGAGGTATGCTTGATGAAAATTCTGGCTGATAAATGCATGTGCTTGATGTTGTTTGGTTGCTGGATGTTTGTTTCCAAAAGGTGATAGTCAAGTTCTAAGCCACTTGATATGTTGTGGTTTGAAAGAGGATTGAGTTGATTGATATGTTTGAATTTATTTTTATTGATTGTGATGTGTTGGAGGCCACAACTAAGCGGTTTTGTGTTGTATCAAAATTCTTTTTGAAAATACGTGTGAGAAAACTATCTAGTACATATATAAGTACACCGGAAATAAATTAATGAATGAATGATGTACTTGGGGCGGCGTCATGAACTGTCTCAAGGCCCATTGGGTTAAGGAATGACGATTCCATGGGGTTTAGCCAGAGGGTTCTATTTATTTATGTAAGTAATAGCTTTTATATTATGTAAGTCTATTGTGTTAGAGGGATGCATCATAGGTAAATATTAAAAGATATTCGGAGCGTATCATGGTAAGGAAGTCTCGAAAGGACTCACAGAGATTAGGTAATCTCACCCCTCATTGTTGTTGTTTTTCAGATAAACAGATAAAGATTAAGGAAAGTTATGTCAAGTTGAGGATTTCAGTCTTGGAGGACCTCATTTTATTGAAGTTCTTCTTATAGTTATTGTTCTAGTCTCATGTATTGAGATCATTGATTATTGTTAAGTTTAAGACTTAACTTATGATGTATTAAGATTTATATATACTTGTATTTTGGATTAAGTTGGTAGTCTCATGTATTGAGAACATTTGTTGATTACTTAACTTATCATGTATTGAGAACATTTATATATACTTAACTTATCATGTATTGAGATCATTGATTATAGTTATTGTTCTAGTCTCATGTATTGAGAACATTTGTTGTTTCTTAGTTTAATCCAAAGTACAAAAGTGTATCCCTGAGATGTCTGAAAAGTAATATTCGGGATTTTATGATGTTACACAATGTATCCTCCACGGCGACTGTGGAGACTAAATCTTCGAGATATCTGAGATCTATTTAAGGGGTTGACCTCTCCCAACAAATGTTTTTCGATACGCGCCGGTCAGGGATCGAACCCAGGACCAAATGATTATAAAGGGACTCAAGTATCTACCGCTTGTGTCACATCATGTTGGTTAATTATTTATTATTGATAATTTGACTTTGTCAAAAGAAATTATTTATAATTTGATCCTTTATATTCCTTTTTGATTTTTTATAATTATATATTTTATCTTACTTCTCCTTTATTTTAATTTTTTTGACAAAATCTCCTTAATCTTTTCTTATTTCCAACAAAAAAGAAAAAACTTTTCTGAGGCTCACAGAACTAAATCCTAAAGCTAAGAAGGATAAATAAAAGATCTCGAATGTGAACCATTTCTTCCATCTCTTCCATCTATTTTGGTTTTATTTATAAATATTATAAATAAATTTTGAGACCCAATGAAAAACATTAAATATTATCGATATAATTATCTATAAATTTTATTATTATAAATGATGATAATTTCTATAGATGATTATTTTCTTTTTGAATCTTGATAAAAAATACATTGTTGGTATAATTATTTTTTGTTTTATCATTATAAACTTTTGCACTTTTTATAAATAAATATTTTGTTTTGAGTTTGGATGGAAAAACACTATATGAGGTCAATATAATTTCATTTGCACTTGATATAATTATTTTTATTGCTTATTTAGAGAAGTAAAACATATATGATATTTTTCTAAAGGAACAATTATAATTATTGAATGTAAAAAATTTATTTTTAAAAATGCGTGAAAATAGAGTTATATGTCCTTTCGCACAAATATCTGGCTAGTATAATGAGTCAAAAAAAAATCTGGCTAGTATAATATAAAACTAGGATGGAAGATAGATAAAATTTAATTTTTTACTGAGTGTTACAAATTGACATATTTATCATTATTTATAGTAATTGTATATTGAGTCAAAAAAATAGTAATTGTATAATTACCTTTATTAATTAAAGATAATTCTCATTTGAAATTTTCATTGTTTCTTTTTTCAAATATTTATTTTAACATAATTGACTTGATCTTCAGATAAAAAAATTACCATTGAATAGAATAATATTGATTTTGAGAAATTATTTATATTTTTACGCAATAAGAAAGGATTTCATAACTGTATAGTATATTGCTTCAAAAAAAACTGTATAGTATTTTTCAATTCTTCAATTCAAAATAATTTAGCGTGCATGTAATAGGCAAGCACCATTAGTGTAAAGTTGTGCTTATCTAAAAAAAAAAATTAGTGTAAAGTTGTTTCACAAGGACATCGAATTAGAACTCATCATGTTGTCACCTCAGCCATTCAGCTTACTTTGCTGTATTTTAAAATTAGTTGTAGAGTTATGAGTTCATATTTAACATCAGTGTAAAATTGGTTTACAATATCAATCTATGTCTATTTTCTCAATAAACTGGTAGGATATCCGTGCATACGCACGGCTTAGACAATAAGAAATATTTATCCCGTGTTTTTTTATATATAGTGACAATTACTTGTCCTTTTTTAGGTATTACTAACAAATATTTGTCACGTGTGTTTTAAATATTAATCAGTTTAAATAGTCATTAAACCTTCTTGTTTTTTTTTAAATAGTAGGTTTATAGTAGTCTTAAAAAATTATAATTATCAATGGCTTTAACAACCCCAATTTAGCTAATTACACTTATTAAAATTAGCAAGATGTCATGTATAACAAATTGGCTAATTTAAATAATTATGCATAATTGACTATATGTCATAGTTAGTTTAATTACCAGTTACATGAGTTGTGTTTTGATAAAGTAATTGATGGATTGTGGTTGGAAACAAAATTGAGTGAAATTGTGGGGTGTTGATCAACCAAGGGTAAAACTGTCTTTTCCACTATTTTTAAAACAACCCTCAGTTGGTCTTCATGACCTCACTTAAGTCAGTGCTCATTAAACACCAAACAACAAACACACCACTCTTCATCCATTTCAGCAACTGAAGAAGAAATAGATAGTGAGAGAGAGGAGGAGCTCGAGAGAGTGAGAGAGAGAAGAAAAGGGAGAGAGCTCTCACAATTATGAAAGCATGTTGCACTTCTCAACACCATTGAAATCAATTTTCACCCTCTATCTACTGGTACAAACATCATCTCCAACACCCTTCTCCATCTCATTTCACCATCGTAGACCCTCAAGCTCAAAATGGACAAAAATGGATCCTAGGAGCTGAATGTGACTTGCATGTTGGATTGGTAGCTAGTTTGAGGTAGTTCAGAACCAACATTGTGTTTTTCAAGCATTAGGAAGAAGGTTTGGTAGCTTTGGGTCGAATTCGGACATTGTTGGTGCATAGGACTCGAGTTTGGGAACGTTCGGGACATCTCGTGGTCGTAGAAACTCCGTTTGTTGTTGTTGCGATTGTCATCGCAAGAGGTGAGTTCTATACTGGCTTAGGGATGTTTTT
Organism: Astragalus membranaceus; assembly: GCA_039519185.1. Classification (NCBI taxonomy): domain Eukaryota; kingdom Viridiplantae; phylum Streptophyta; class Magnoliopsida; order Fabales; family Fabaceae; genus Astragalus; species Astragalus membranaceus. Next base: position 123,033,110 of record CM076854.1, on the reverse strand, counting down.
CGACACTATGTTGCATGTCTCTGAAATGATATCGTTCACGTTCTGTTTCAAAAATAGAATCGAGTCAAGATAAAAACTGTTTTTAAGAAATCACGTTTTAACGATATTTTATACGATTGATTGATTGACATTGTGAATGATTGAATTGATTGAAGTATTGATTGTTGTTCTGGACTGGAATATTGTTGTTATGTTAGGATATCGATCGGAATGAAATTTGGAATCAAAACGGAATCGAAAGAACTTATGAAAACAGCAATTTCTGGGTTAGTGATGAGCACGCACGGATCGTGCGCCCTAGTGGCACGAACTGTGCGTCTTGTTCGCAGGTGGCCTGAAAGGTTTTAAAAACATGGCACGGGCCGTGCGCCTAAGGGCACGGACCGTGCGTACCCTACGCATGTGTTTTTTTAAAATTTTTGAAAACACGCACGGGTCGTGCGCCTCTAGGGCACGCACCGTGCGTGAGCTTCTGTTACCCTATTTCAAAATACTCTTTAGTCCATTCCAAACGATTCCAAGTTCTTTCTAATCCTTTCCCCAAGGTTTCCCAATAATTATACTACATGAATACCATGAAATTGGGTATGGTTGAGATGAAAATTTATTAAGTTGTGGAAGTTATGAAAAACCGTACATTAATAAGCGTGAGTGTACACAAGTCAAGTTAAGATAAAGGACTATAAGTCCATACAAGTCAAGTAAGTTTCAATTCATGTAAAAACAAATTAAGTTACTTTTCCGAAAGAAAATGAAGAATTACTTTCTCTAAAAAGAAAGGTAGAATGGCATACATATAATAATATATGTATATCAAGGGTGACGACCCCAGATTTTTAGCATACTACGGTAGGGAAGTCATGAGCCCGAACCCTAGGCCCCTTCCATGTAGCCCGCTTTCCAAGGTCAGCAGGATTGGGTTCACTAACGGGTGAAAAAATAACCGAATAAGGTGGCTCGAGGTGTTGTGCTAAGCTAAAGAAAAGAATAAGACATGAATCGTAGTCACTTATTAGGGCTACGGATTAGAAGAAAGATATCTCGACATAGTCGCTTATTAGGACTATGAGTTCAAAGAATAAAGCATAAAGAACCGCTAGAGTTACTCACTGAGATAATGTTTATCTCACCATTTATTATTGTGGTTTTTACAAAGAAACAGGGAAAAGCAAAGGCGAAGAAGCATGGTTAGCCGGTGTGACTCTTGGAGTTATTGATGAAGCAGTTTTACGAATTGTGCCTTTTTCCCTTTTGTTGTCTTTGTATTACCGATTGTATAACTATTACTTGCTAACAGTTGTAAATTGTTTCCGCTACTTATGTTTTGGGTATTGAACACCAAGATTGTATAAGTTTTAAGTCATGAGACTTAAGTACTTTGTTAAGTTTAATGAGGTTCATGGAACCATTTGATAATTATTTATCAAAGTTTTTAAATGTGTTCAATATTCAATAACAGGAACTTACTCTAATGTATGTCAAGTGGTGCACTTTGGTATTTCTACAAGCTAGAAATATCGGGGTGTTACATTATGGTGTCAGAGCAGTTCGACCTAGTGTGGCTTAGTTTGGTTTAGGGTTTAGTCGATTCCTTGTTAGTCTTGTTGTAACTCTACTTATGATGCTAAGAGACATTGAACCTGATCAACTCAATACTTGGTGCATCATAAGCAGGATTATGGCAGGATGATCAAGACGTAATCCTCGACCAAGACCGAAGTTCCTTCAAAACCTGTTTCATCTTAGGGAATGGAGAACCTGAAGTGATGGAAGCCTAACATCTGATAGATAAGGTAGAAAAGATTTTTGGAACTTTTCAAAGTAAGAATGAAGGGAGTTTTTAGCTCTCGAGCAGGGTGACCTGACAATAGAGCAGTACACTGCTGAATATGCGAAGTTGTCCCAGTTGTATTAGTTGGCTATCTATGTGCTGAATGATCAAGAGAAGTATAGAGGAAATGTAGGAAAGGAAAGTAGAACGTAGCTGAACCACCAACTCCGAAGCGGTTATCTCATTCATTTCCACGAGTCATTGTCTATTCCCAGGCGCAGAAGCTTACGTCATGATGCTGTCTGCATCGACTGAGACAGGTTTAAATCTATCTTCTGTGCAAGTTGTTAACAAATTCCTAGATGTATTTCCCGATGAAGTTTCGTCGTTACCTCCGAATCGTGAGGTGGAGTTCTCTATAGAATTGGTTCCGGGCATAGGGCCAATTTCTATAGCTCCTTATAGGATGTCTTCTTTAGAGCTTAAAGAGTTGAAAACCCAACTTGAAGAGTTGATATCAAAACAATTTATCCGACCGAGTGCCTCGCCATGGGGTGCTCCTGTATTGCTTGTCAAGAAGAATGATGGAAGCATGAGATTATGCATTGATTACCGCCAGTTAAACAAAGTAACTATCAAGAACAGGTATCCTCTGCCAAGGATTGATGATTTGCTAGACCAACTGCGAGGAGCTTCGGTATTTTCTAAATTTGATCTAAGGTCAGGCTATCATCAAATCAGAGTTAGAGCTTTGGATATTCCGAAGACCGCTTTCCGTACTAGGTATGGATATTACGAATTTGTAGTGATGCCCTTCGGTTTAACCAACGCTCCAATTGTATTCATGGATTACATGAATCGAATTTTCAATCCATATCTGAATCAATTTGTCGTGGTGTTTATTGATGATATCTTGGTGTATTCTAAGACTACTGAGGAGCATGTGCAACATCTCCGAATTGTTCTGAATGTACTCCGAGAGAAGAAGTTGTATGCTAAGCCATCCAAGTGTAATTTCTGGATGTCTGAAGTAAAATTTCTGGGCCATGTGATATCACAATCCGGTGTTGCAGTGGACCCCAGTAAAATTGAAGTTGTGGTAGACTGGGAACAGCCATCTACGGTCACTGAAGTGAGAAGTTTCTTGGGATTAGCTGGGTATTATCGGAGACTCATTCAAAGATTTTCTCAGTTGGTTCTTCCACTCACTCGGTTAACCCGCAAGGGTCAACCGTTTGTATGGAATTCTGACTGTGATGAATGTTTCACAGAATTGAAGAATCGTTTAACTTCTGCACCCATTCTAATTCTTCCAGATCCGTCTATGGGATTTCAAATTTACTGTGACGCTTCTGGTAAGGGTTTAGGATGTGTCCTTATGCAGAATCAACAGGTAGTTGCTTATGCCTCCAGGCAGTTGAAGTCGCATGAAGAGAATTACCCGACTCATGACTTAGAGTTGGCGGCGATTGTGTTTGCCCTAAATATTTGGAGACATTACCTATACGGTTCTCGTTTCGAAGTCTTTAGTGATCACAAGAGCCTTAAGTATTTGTTTGATCAGAAGGAGTTGAACAACAGGCAGAGAAGATGGGTAGAGTTTCTGAAAGACTGTGATTTTGAACTGAAGTACCATCCAGGGAAGGCTAATGTTGTATCTGATGCTTTGAGTAGGAAATCTGTTCACACGGCAGAATTGATGATTCATGAGATGGTATTGTTGGAATCTTTTAGAGATCTCAACTTGAAGGTTAAGCCAAGAAGGAACAGATTGGTGTTGAGTCATATTCATATTTCAAGTCCCTTGAGAAATCTGATTCGCTCAGCCCAAGAGGTTGATCTAGAGCTGCAAACGCAGAAGAGGTTGCCAAATTACACCGAAAATAGTGATAGTGTGATTTGCTTTGATGGGAGAATCTGTCTGTCGAATGATGAAGATATTAAGAAGCAGGTTTTAGAAGAGGCTCATAAGAGTCAGTTCTCAATACATCCCGGGTCTACCAAGATGTATAGAGATTTGAAGCAATTGTATTGGTGGCCTGAAAGTGGAAATTGCAGAATTCGTGTCTCGATGCTTAACTTGTCAAAGGGTTAAGATAGAGTACCAAAAGCCTGCCGGTCAGCTGCAACCTTTGAATTTGCCAGAATGGAAATGGGAAAGCATTCCTATGGACTTTGTCATGGGATTACCACGGTCCCAAGCCGGAAATGATTCGATTTGGGTAGTGGTGGATCGCTTGACCAAGTCTGCCCATTTTATTCCGGTGCGTTCGAATCACAAGATTGCTAAGTTAGCAGAAGAGTATCTCAAGAATATTGTGAAGCTGCATGGAATTCCCACGAGTATCATCTGTGATCATGATCCCAAGTTTACATCACGATTCTGGAGAGCACTGAATATGGCGTTGGGAACAACAATATGTGCTAGTACTGCTTATCATCCGCAGACGGACGGACAGACTGAAAGAACGATTCAGACTTTGGAAGATATGCTAAGAGCTCGTGTACTTGACAGTGGAGGCCGATGGGAGGATCATCTTCCATTGGTGGAGTTCGCGTACAACAACAATTACCATTCTAGTATCGGAATGGCTCCATATGAAGTATTATATGGAAGGAAGTGTAGAACACCATTGTGTTGGTGGGATGCCGACGAGCAAAGATTGTTAGGTCCTGATTTAGTCCGTGAGACTACTGAGAAGATCCGTCAGATTAGAGAAAGGATGAAGATAGCTCAGAGTCGGCAAAAGAGTTACGCCGACAAAAGAAGAAGGCCATTGGAATTAGAAGAAGGAGATCATGTATTTCTGAGACTTTCTCTAACTATTGGTACCGGTATAGCATTGTGGGCGAAGAAGCTCAGTCATCGGCATGTTGGACCTTTCCAAATTATCGAGTGAATTGGGCCAGTAGTGATGTGAGCCGCATGGAGCTTGGATGAAGTGTTTCCTATACAAATTTTGACAAAGCACATTGATTCATATCAAGTGGTTATCAAAGCTAGTAGAATTTTGACGAATTTTTTTCTCTCACACTTCCAAATCTTAGATCTAAAAGGAAGTTGAATTTTCTTCATAATCTTGTGAAATTGTTTGGTTAAAGTGTTAGATCTATCAATTTCTATTTCAATTTCGTTCAGATATGAAAATTTGAGTTCAATTTTTTTTAAAAAAATTCAGATCTTGATCTATTTTGTTTTGGAAGGAAAGTTAGTTGCAACAGAAAAACTGTTGCCAAAGTTCGAATTTCAGCAACTGTTTTCAGCAACAGTTTGGCGCTACTTTGATCTACCTCAAACTCGAAATTCGTTTTTCTGGTTCACTTTACTTCGTCTTCAATTTGTGTTTGCATCTTTTTTGTGGCCTAATTTGCAACGTATTGCACTCTCATTTCACGTGATTTGAGTCATAATCGAGTTTGTTTACGTCCAAAAACCGTGAACATTTTCGTTTTCGTTTTTCGATTTCTTCCTCAATTCTTGTTCGTTTTTTATGCAATTTGTTGCTATGAATCACTTTCCGCAGGGATTTCTCACCTATTGCAAGTTGTTTCATGAATTTTGGTTGAGTTTTGAGCAATATACCATAGTCACATAAGCCAAAACGCATTTTTGCTCTAAAATCACGTTTTCAGTAAGTTCTTGTCCTTTTTTGTGAAAATTGATGATTTCTTCGTGTTCCTTGTGAAATTTCACATAAGATGGACTACTCATTTGCTTAATTTGGTTGAGAATTGCAATTTCCAGAAATTTTGGTTTGAAGGTTTGAATCTTCTTCTTCAACATTGATTTTCCAAAATCACTTTTCTGTATAAGTGCTTTTTATGTTCTGAAAGTTGCACAGTTGAATTCCTTGTGAAAAATTAAGTGAAATGGAGTCAAAGTTTGTCTGATTTGGTTGAGTATTCACTGAGATATCCAGATTTTAAGAAATCAAACATTCAAAGTGTTCTTGGTGACATTCATATTGTTCTTGAATTTCTGCAATTTCCAGAATCTGTTTGATCCAAATTTTCGGTTTCAAATCTTCAAAATCTGTTAGAAAACTCAATACAAGTCCAAATCAAGTGATTCAAAAGTCAAGTAGCTTGTCTCAAAATCTACAATGGTTTTGAGACAATGGAAAAATATTCCAGCAAAAACAAAAGTGAAAGAAAAAGCAAAATATCAAAAACAAATATTATATTATACTAAAAAAGGCTTCTACCTATCACTTGAGTATCAAAAAATTTCTGAAAATTTCTGAAAAAAATTCCCTGAGATTGGAAAAAAAATTTGGATCACTGGAAATTTTCCTCAAAATATTTTGACCATAGTTTGACCATTTTACCCTTGAGGTTTAGTTTGCTCATTACTTGACATTTTCTTGGTACATTGCTACCATTCTTTTTGAGTCTCTTTTTGTAGTTTAAATTAATTTGTCTTTAAATACTATGAATTTGCTTTAGCTTTTCAATTTTTTTTTTCTTTTGTGTCTTCAAAATTTCTTAGTTTTGTCTTAGTAGTCTCCTTTTTCTATTCCTCTTGGTGATTGATCATACATGCCTTGGGTTCTATAGTAACATCAACACCAAGGTTTGGATAGTAGCTTATAGGTTTCTTTTTCAAGTTCTAATGGAGAATTGAGTGGCTTGAGTGGCCTACTTACATTGTGTGCGACCAAAAAGCCCTTGAGTGAGAGTGTTTCCTAAAAGCCTAAACACGAGTGGAGTGATATTTAGTGAGCTAAACACTTTCGTGAGGACTTATTAATGGATATTTTCATACTAACATTCTCTTGTAGGTACACACAAATTATTCCACGATGAAGTCCATATTTGATAGGATGCATGATTCACCATTGAGGTATGATTCCCCAATGAGGTATGATTCTCCTAAGAGGTATCATTCCCCAAGAAGGTATCACTCCCCAAGAAGGATTAATTCCCCCATAATATGTCATTCCCCTATTAGATATGACTCTCCTTGTGAATATTATGACAAAAGAAATAGGAGGTCTAGATATGTTGTTGAGGAGGGTGAAAGGAGCCATAGAAGGAGGGACATCAAAGAAGAAAACTCCTCCAAGTATGCCCACACAAATACTTGGAAGGCCAATTCAAAGAGGGAGGAAGCCTATACACCTGAAACGGTAAAAGATGAAGCTTCGACCATAGAGCCAAAGAGTAAGGAAACTTTCTCTACTCCTACTAATCCTTCTACCTTTCACACTAGATGTCTTGTGTTAACTAGATTATGTTGTGTGCAAATTAATGTTGGAAGTTGTGTTAATTGGGCTAGAACCCGCTTAGTCACAAAGCTCAATCTTCCCACCCTCAATCATCCAAACCCATACAAAATACAATGGCTTAATGAGCAAAAAGAAATAGTTGTGGATAAACAAGTGCTTGTTAGTTTTTCCATTCATAGGTACAAAGACAGTGTCTCATGTGATGTTGTCCCTGTGGAGGCCGACCACCTAATCTTAGGAAGGCCATGGCAAATTGATACAAAAGCCATCTATGATGGATTTACTAACAAATACTCCTTTGTGCATAACAATTTGAAAATTGTTCTTTCTCCTCTTAGTCCTCAAGAAGTTTTGAAAGACCAAATCATTTTGAAAAATAAAATTGAGGAGGAGGAAAAAGAAACAAATGCCAAACTCAAGTTGGAAGGCCAAAATGTAGTTGTGGTAGGCACCCCTAATCTTGATCAGGACACTCACAAAGAATTAAAAGACCAAAAGCTTGAGGAAAATGACCCAAAGAAAATAAAAAGCTTACTTGCAGTGCCTAAAAAGGATCCATTGAGGAAATGATGTATGTCCCTTAGGCAAACTTTGTGTGATGTATTATATGAAAATAGGGTTTTGGCCACTAACTTTGCACATAGTTTTGTTAATTTCTTATTTAGGACACCTATGAAGTCGTTGCCTAAGCCACTTTCTTTTGGGCATGGCAAGGATCTTGGTGGTACTTCCAACGACAAACAACTAAATGGTAAGGCCAAGGTAATGGAGAATGTGTCTCATGTTATGAAGTTGCAAATGTATCATCTTCTACCTCTTGTCTCCATTCCTTCCCCAAGGCCTTTTTCTTTTACTTGGAAGTTTAAAATTTTTTACATTTTGATAAAACTTGTAGTTGGATTTTGCACACTTAAGCTATTATTTGGGCTCACTCACTTTCCTTTTGATCCCGGTGGAGCCTAAGAAATTAATGCATTAGTGTAGTTGTTGGTGTTTTTTCAAAATAAGTGATTTTGTCCATGCTTCATGTAGGTTTCCAAGAGGGGGAGTTCACTTGAGGACACGTGAAATTCAAGAGGGGGAGGATGATGTGAGCCCACATGGAGCTTGGATGAAGTGTTTCCTATACTTTGTTTTCTTTTAATAATTGTATATTTGTAAGACACTTTCATTTTCGGCCATGTGGCTTTGAGTAGATGGGCTACGTCCTAGACTAGTTTTTGTGGCTAAAGGCCTTTCTTGTAACTGTGGATTTGGGCTTTATATTGTGGACCTAGGATCCAATAAGTCCATAATATAAATACCTTACCCCTTAGTGTAATTAGGGAGAAATTTTGGATGAATGAAATCTTTTCCTCAATTTTGCAAAGTTGAAAGCCTAGAGAGATACCTAGTGAGAGGTGAGAGTGGCGAGTACATGCATATGAGAGGTGAGGTTCATCATGAAGTTTCTCCAATGGTTCTTGAAGAAGAGGACCTTGCTCACAACCTTGAGGCTAGGAGCGCCCAAGGCTAGTTGATCTTATCGCCTTCCAAGAAGGTGTGGCGATCATTCATCTCCACATCCATCTCTAGTCTCCTCCACATTTGTTCTTTCTTCTACTTTTCATGTAAGTTCATTGTGTTTGTGTTGTATGTACTTCATCTTTCTTGATTTGTCAATAACACTTGTTCTTGATCTTGTGTGAGAATTATTGAGTTGTCAAAATTCTAGATCCTATCCTTCTTGATCTATTCTAGATCATATCAAGTAGCCTACCGCATTGCATTACCTCCAGCTTTGTCTAGATTACATGATGTATTTCATGTATCGCAGTTAAGGAAGTACATTCCCGATCCGAGTCAACCGTTGAGTTATGAGACGATTGATATCCGACCGGATTTGTCTTATCAGTCTACTCCAATCAGAATCATCGAACGTGGCGAGAAAGCGCTCCGAACGAGATCAATTCCTATTGTCAAAGTGCTTTGGGATGGTGCCTCACCTGACGAAGCAACATGGGAAGTAGAGGAAAACATGCGGGCAAAATATCCCCATCTTTTCAATTGAGGTAAGTTTTGTTCAATTTTGAGGACAAAATTTTAAAAGTTGAGGTGATTGTAACATCCCCAATTTAGCTAATTACATTTATTAAAATTAGCACGATGTCATGTATAACAAATTGGCTAATTTAAATAATTATGCATAATTGACTATATGTCATAGTTAGTTTAATTACCAGTTACATGAGTTGTGTTTTGATAAAGTAATTGATTGATTGTGGTTGGAAACAAAATTGAGTGAAATTGTGGGTGTTGATCAACCAAGGGTAAAAGTGTCTTTTCCTATTTTTAAAACAACCCTCAGCTAGTCTTCATGACCTCACTTAAGTCAGTGCTCATTAAACACCAAACAGCAAACACACCACTCCTTCATCCATTTCAGCAACTGAAAAAGAAATAGAGAGTGAGAGAGGGAGGAGGAGCTCGAGAGAGTGAGAGAGGGAAGAAAAGGGAGACCAGTCTCACAATTCTGAATGAATGTTGCACTTCTCAACACCATTGAAATCAATTTTTCACCCTCTATCTACTGGTACAAACATCATCTCCAACACCCTTCTCTATCTCATTTCACCATTTTAGACCCTAAGGCTCAAAATGGACAAAAATGGATCCTAGGAGCTGAATGTGACTTGCATGTTGGATTGGTAGCTAGTTTGAGGTAGTTCAGAACCAACATTGTGTTTTTCAAGCATTAGGAAGAAGGTTTGGTAGTTTTGGATCGAATTCGGACATTGTTGGTGCATAGGACTCGAGTTTGGGAATGTTTGGGACATCTCGTGGTCGTAGAAACTCCGTTTGTTGTTGTTGTTGCGATTGTCATCGCAAGAGGTGAGTTCTATACTCGCTTAGGGATGTTTTTCGACACTATGTTGCATGTCTCTGAAATGATATCGTTCACGTTCTGTTTCAAAAATAGAATCGAGTAAAGATAAAAATCGTTTTTAAGAAATCACATTTTAACGATATTTTATACGATTGATTGATTGACATTGTGAATGATTGAATTGATTGAAGTATTGGTTGTTGTTCTGGACTGGAATATTGTTGTTGTGTTAGGATATCGATCGGAATGTAATTTTGAATCGAAACGGAATGGAAAGAATTTATGAAAACAACAATTTCTGGGTTACAGATGAACATGCACGGATTGTGCTCCCTGGTGGCACGAACCGTGCGTCTTGTTTGCAGGTGGTCTGAAAGGTTTTAAAAACATGGCATGGGCCGTGCGCCTTAGGGCACGGACCGTGCGTACCCTACGCATGTGTTTTTTTAAAATTTTTGAAAACACACACGGGTCGTGCGCCTCCAGGGCATGACCGTGCGTGAGCTTCTGTTACCCTATTTCAAAATACACTTTAGACCATTCCAAATGATTCCAAGTTCCTTCTAATCATTTCCCAAAGGTTTCCCAATAATTATACTACATGAATACCATGAAATTGGGTATGTTTGAGATGAAAATTTATTAAATTGTGGAAGTTATGAAAAACCGTACATTAGTAAGCGCGAGTGTACACAAGTCAAGTTAAGATAAATGACTATAAGTCCATACAAGTCAAGTTAAGATAAAGGACTATAAGTCCATACAAGTCAAGTAAGTTTCAATTCATGTAAAAACAAGTTAAGTTATTTTCCCGAAAGGATAGGAAGAATTACTTTCTCTAAAAAGAAAGGTAGAATGGCATACATATAATAATATATGTATATCAAGGGTGACGACCCCAGATTTTTAGCATACTAGGGCAGGGATGTCATGAGCCCGAACCCTGGCCCCCTTCCATGTAGCCCGCTTTCCAAGGTCAGTGGGATTGGGTTCACTAACGGGCGAAAAAATAACCGAATAAGGTGGCTCGAGGTGTTGTGCTAACCTAAAGAAAAGAATAAGACATGAATCGTAGTCACTTATTAGGGCTACGGGTTAGAAGAAATATATGTCCACATAGTCGCTTATTAGGACTATGAGTTCAAAGAATAAAGCATAAAGAACCGCTAGAGTTAGTAAGGGGTCTCGATAGGACTCAGATAATTTTTATCTCACCCTTTATTATTGTGGTTTTTACAAAGAAACATGGAAAAGCAAAGGCGAAGAAGCACGGTTAGCCGGTGTGGCTTTTGGAGTTATTGATGAAGCAGTTTTAAGAATTATGCCTTTTTCCCTTTTGTTGTCTTTGTATTACCGATTGTATAGCTATTACTTGCTAACAATCGTAAATCGTTTCCGCTACTTATGTTTTGGGTATTGAACATCAGGATTGTATAAGCTTTAAGTCATGAGACTTAAGTACTTTGTTAAGTTTAATGAGGTTCATGGAACAATTTGATAATTATTTATCGAAGTTTTTAGATGTGTTCAATATTCAATAACAGGAAGTTACTCTGATGTATGTCAAGTGGTGCACTTTGGTATTTCTACAAATTAGAAATATCGGGGTGTTACAATGACAAATATTAATCTCGTGTTTTTTTTATATCACTGCAGTTTTTTTCCAAAAAGGTGATAATTTTTTTTAGTGTGACTCATTTACATTTTTATAGGTAATTTTAGTAGAGTAGTGTTTGTATAAATTTAGAAATTTAGTTAAAAAAACTAAAGTGAAGTGATAAGAGAAAGAGAAGAATTGTTTATGGGAAAAGTAAAAGTAAAGTAAAAAGAAAAAAAGGAAGAAAAAGAGTGTAAGAAGAAAAAGAAAGAAAGAGAGAGTAATAACATTTTTACCCTTGAATTAGATATGTGTCTTGTTAATAAGAAATCCAAATTGGTAATTTCTTTGGAGGTTTGTTTGTATAAATAAATAAATATCAAATTAGATATTAGATTAGATTAGATATTAGATTTGATTATTTTAAAATTCAATCTTTATAACGCTCTATCTACAGTAGCTAGTTAGATTATTAAACATTCATAGTATTTAGAAATGTGGAATTAAAAAGCTTGAGAAAAAATTATTCAACTACACAGTAAACTATATATAATTAATTTACATATAGTATATATAAATAATAAATAACTCAGGGGTGTGGTTGAGCGGTTGGGGCTCATCATCCCTTAACCAAGTGTCGAGGGTTCGATCATCGCATTGGGTATGGAGCAACTTTAAATCGCATTGGCCAGCTGTCCCCAATCCAGCGAGGGGATTAGTCACTGCGTTCAACAGTGGATAACCCGGTTAATAAAATAATAATAATAATAATAATAATAAATGCAGGAACACTATAACCGGTATCAACATTATGACACAATTTTGGTCAAAAAAAACATTATGACACAAAGGATTATAATGTTATTACTAAACTATTACATAAACAATAGACTAATGTAATGAGTAACACTATGTCTCTATGACCTTCTTCAACGTTGTTTTGCATCTACTCATCTGAAACCAATAACAAAAATAGTGACCAGTGAGATATAAAATCTCGGTGACCTATTTGGGTGTGAAAATGTTAGTTTCCGTGGTTTGAACTCGGGATCGTTTTATTGCAATTTTTTGGTGCACTCCTTCGATATCTTTTAGCTCGCTAACGGAGCTATCTAGTTGGGATTGAAAGAGTTCTGTTGCTCTAACAGATTCAACAATAGAGAGAGAATCATAACAGAAGCAGTTGAAATGAATCTGGAAAATGAATTGATGGATTGTTTTGAATGAGTGTACAAGCTTATATACAAGTCAATGCACACTGCTGATGTGGCAGTCAATAATGTGTTGACTTTTTGACTATTCTACTAGTTACACTGTATACTATTCTATTAGGGATATCTCATCGACTTCTTCATAAACCCCATTAATAACATGAATTTCTAATGATTACCAAATAATCCATCTCAAAAACATAAATGCATAAGCTAAATAGATACACGAATATGGCAATAGGGCCGGCCCAAGGGCCAAGCAGCCCAAGCTAGGGCTTTGGGCCTCAAAAAAAATTGTTTATCATCAGCAAGAAAAAAAGGGCCGCTTGTGACAAAAAAAGGCCTCCATCTAGCCTCTCTAGTACCTTGGCTCTTTGTTTTCCTGTTCTGCGTTTCATATTCAGCCGAACTAAATTACACTTTCATAGACATTAACTCACTTTACTACACCAGATTTTGAGAAAAAGGGCTCCCTATTGGGCAGTGCTACATTTGCTTAAAACGCGCAGGGAATGGGCAGCGCTGCTTTTGGTTGAAACGCGCAGGGGCAATGGACAACGCTCCTGATGTAAGCGCTGCTTATAGGAGAACGCGTTGGGGCGATGAGCAGCGCTTTTTAGGAAAACACTGCCTATAGGAGAACGCGTTGGGGCGATGGGCAGCACTTTTTAGGAAACGCTGCCTATAGGAGAACGAGGATGGGGCGATGGGCAACGCTTTTTAGGGAGAACGCTGCCTATTACTAATATTTTATTTCAATTTCCTCGTGTTCCTTTCTCCCTCTCTAACGTTCAAACTTCTCAGAAACCCTTTCTTTCTCTTTTTCGCTCTCTGCTCAAGCTCAAGCTTAAACTCAAGCTCAAGCTCTCTCCTCACGTCCTTACGTCGTCGTTCCACCGTCGTCGTTCCACCGTCGTCGTTCCACCGTGTTGGTTCGTTGTTGCAGTGCCGTCGTTCGTTCTCTCTACCTCTATCTATTTCTCCCCCGTAAGAAGATAAGTTGGAATCCTTCACCTTTTTGGTTGTTCTTTTGATATTATTTTATTAATTTGGATTTGCATATTCTTCATTTTCATATTAGTTTTTGAAGGTTAGTAAGAGGAACCAACACACAGTGCCTGCGTAGGATTCCCATCTGGTATGGGTTTCAGTATTAATTTTTTCTTTTAATGTTTTGTATTTTTCTGGCAATTTTAAGCTCTAATATGTACATAAAGTGGTTGATGAAATGTCTACTTCACAAATAAATTAATGGTGCTTACATATTTGTTCTGTTTGCTCTTGCTGGATTGTTGTTGTTTAATGATAAAATATGTCTTTCGTAGGTTCCATGTTGATAAAATGTCTTCAGCTCATGTTTATGTGAGGCTGCACAAAGGTCAGACCAAGTTAAGCTATGTGATTTTGGAAGTGCAAAAATGCTGGTGTGCTATAGCAATTTCTTTTCTTACGCTGGTATCTTCTCTGCTCAACAGGAAGCTGGGGAGCACCCCCTCTTTTTGTAATTTTTGTATAATGTATCTTAGTATAATGTAATTTTTGGATTGGATTTATTTTGGTAGTAATAGTGTTAAATTTATTTTTTAATTTGTTGTTAGCTAGCTTATATATATGTTGTTAAGTATACATAATGGATTGGATTGGATTGACTGTATATGACCAGGAAAATTGCAAATGTAAAAAAGAAAATAAACAAAAACAAAAACAGGAAAAAAATTAAAAAAAAATACAATGGGCAGCGCTTGTAGGGCCAAAGCGCTACCTATTCCTAAAAAAACACTAAGGGAATGAGCAGCGCTTTGGCCTACAAGCGCTGCCCATTGTGTTAGCGCCTTTTGGGAATGAGCAGCGCTTACGCTGAAAAGCGCTACCCATGGCTATCAGTGAGCAGCGCTTTCTAAGCGTTGCCCATTGTGGGAGTGGAATCAGCAACGCCAAGTTTAGCAGCGTTCGAAAGCGCTGCCCATGGCTAAAAAAAAGCGTTGTCCATCCCCAAATCTGTTGTAGTGTATCCTAAGTAGGTAGCTCAGTTGGCAAGCTGAAGGATGCCGAAGGAGTGAGTGTACCAGAAGAGTGCAAGTAGGAGGTCCCGGGTTCAAATCCGGGAAACTAACATTGCCTCGCCCATTTGGATTGAGTGCATTAACCACTTTTTTTGGTCTAGGGGCCTTTGACCCCACTTCAGTGTCCAGAAAAAAAGGTCCTGAATAATCCACAGTTCGGCTGGGAGGTAAGTAAAGCCTGGCTCCAATTTGGAGGGCATTAACTATTGCACCCAAAGCTTGGATTTATTGGCCAACATATATTAAATAAATATTAATCTTGTGACTAATTGGAATTAATATTTAATATATAATATCCATGATGGGTTCAGTTTTTTATTCTCTTATACAAAGACAGCCTAAAGAGAGAGAGATGTTGGGTCTTTTATGGCAAAAAAACGACATTTTGGAAAGCAAATTCTCTGCTTGAACACTTGCTCTCACTCTTTTGACCAAAATTAGAAAGTATTCTTCTTCACACTGTTCTCAACTCAGTAGTTCATTACTTAACTCACAATTAACTTCTTTATTCCCCCTTCCCAGGGTTGAGAGTATTCTTTAATTTTCATTTAAAGAAGGAAAAGAATACTCAAGTTCAATAAGAAAAATTTAAATGTTTCAGCATTTATATATTGACTTAAGTCTTAAAGGAAATATCTTTAATTATTTACATGTAACTGAACGACGACTATTCAACCCGTGGGGTTCAGCAGTTGGTGCTGAACCTCCCTTAATCAAAAGTCGGGGGTTCGATCCCCGCCTTGGTACGGAGCAGCGTTAAAACTCTGGGCCAGCTGTCCTGCCCCTTGAGGCACCTACAATGAGCGAGGGATCAGTCACTACTGTCCGTGCAGTGGATACCCAAGTTTAAAAAAAAAGACGACTGTTTCATTTTTTGTGAGGGAGAATAGAGACAAAAGCTGACGTACACTTTGGATTTATTTTTATTTTTTAAATTAAAGAAAATGAATTATATATATATCATGATTTTTTTAATAGGGTTTTGAATATTTGGATCAGCATGCAGGTCTTATGTAGATCATCTCCTTTGCTAAAGAACCTGTGTTCCGAAAGCATGCCAAGAAGAAAATTGGGATCTATCTTTCTATTTCAATGTGGACTTACATACCCTCACTATATCACTTGATTATTAAGTTCCTTAACTCATAGTAATTATTAAATTATGACACATATAATGTGGCTTCTAATGCGATGGATCAACTAACTCTTTCACCGGTGAATCATTAAAATTGACCATTGAATATATATATATATATATATATATATATATATATATATATATAATATGAAAATTTATTAACGGTTGAGATTTAATATTGATTGAATGAATTTTAACCACTAATAACATTTTATACTATCTCATATTTTTTATTCAATCACGCTCCAAAATGCAATTTTGATCATTGTTTTTTGGTACAAGATGATTTTGATTTTGATTATTATAAGCAAATACAAATCAACTCCTACTTCTTTCAGAAGTTTCTAAATTATCTTATTTGAAACTCACTTTTCTTTCTATCTAAAACAAAGTAACACTAAGAGTTGCTTATACGCATTGAAGCAAAGAACAATACAAACTACTAGAAAATTACTACAATACCCTTCATAATAAAATAAATATTATAATATTATATTATTAAAATATAAAAAAAATGTAACGTGTGACTATATAATAATATAAACCTTAACATATATAAAAGACTCCCAAAAAGATTGTCTCATGATTTAGGGAGAGACAAAATTTATAGTTTTTTTTCTATGATCATCTCCCCTTTTTTCCCTAGCTATCCGCTAACTACTTTGCCTTTTTTGCATGCCAACATATACACTAGCCTTCTTTCCTTTTTCTTTCATCGATTGTTCTCAGCAAAGCTTAATTAGGGGTAAGTACTATTTGAATAGAAGAAAACCTCCAAACAAACTTTTTAAACCCATTTTTCTATCTTATCTCTTCGGTACTATTCTATTACAAAACCCAAGAGGGTTTGGATGAGACAGTTCGGGTCTCTTTCAGCTTGACCAATGTCCTAGGTTGGAATCCAGCCTTGAGAATATAGTAGCGTTAAAACTCTTGAGGAAAAGTCTTGCCGCCCTTTATAGTCCTATCCAACTCGAGGATTAGTCTCTCCAGTTGTGCGCAGATGATACCTTGTTTAAAACAAAACTCTACTATAAAAAGTAAACTAAAAAGCATGTAAGACAGCATAATAAACTGTGTAGGTGATCCTAGTAATCTTCAAACAACTATCCACAATGATTTCCTCAAAAGATGTGTATCATGTAGTAACAACCACTGTCCCATTATATGTTACCATGATACTAGCCTATGTCTCTATCAAATGGTGGAAAATCTTCACACCAGAACAATGTTCAGGCATTAACAAATTTGTAGCCAAATTCTCAGTTCCTCTTTTGTCCTTTCAAGTCATTTCTTCTAATAACCTCTACAAAATGAGCCTGAAACTCATATTTGCTGATTTTGTTCAGAAACTGCTTGCATTTCTTGTCTTAACAGCAATCACTAAGATTAGTGGCAAAGGAGGTTTGAAGTGGATCATTACTGGTTTCTCATTATTAACACTTCCTAATACATTGATTCTAGGAATTCCAGTTATAAAAGCTATGTATAAGGATGAAGCAGTTGTTCTCCTAGCACAGATTATTTTCTTGCAGAGCATGATCTGGTACAATTTACTCTTGTTTCTTTATGAGTTTGATGCTGCCAAGACAAGGCATGCTGCAGCACCATCACAAGACACAGGTACTTATATATATATATATATATTGGATATACCCTTCATTCATGTCTAATCATGAGAGAATTAATTATAGCATATGATTCATTAATCTTGTTCAGACAAATAAAGTAATCTAAGACAATCAATCAAAGTGGGGGCCAGAACATTTATTTTAATGTTTCTATGTGATATTTTCTTTTTCCTTTCAGTTATTAGATGCTCTTTGAATATTTATTAATCTGAAATAAAATCTTGTGAATCAAAAGGAGAAGAAGATGAAGAACCTGGAAGAAAAAGGAAGATGAAAATCTTTCCAATTCTTGTCACAGTGGGGAAGAAGCTAATCAGAAATCCTAATACTTTTGCAACTTTAACAGGTTTCATTTGGTCAAGCATACATTTCAGGTAAGAAAACACATGTTAATATAACTTTGTCAGTTTAAGAGATTAACATTAACCTATATATATTTCCTTATCAAAATGATATCATAAATAATGCTAAATAAGGTGTTTCAGGTGGGGAATACATATGCCTGAAGTGATTAACCAATCAATAGAAATATTATCCAGTGGAGGTCTTGGTATGGCAATGTTCAGCTTAGGTATATAATATAAATGTTCTATTGTTTCCTTTCCTTTTATGAAAATTATAGAGTTGCATTAAAAAGTTTTTTGTGTTTCTTGGTTGACATTTATATATATATATATATATATATATATATATATATATATAAGGTTTGTTTATGGCATCACAATCAAGCATTATGGCATGTGGGCCAAGGAAAACAATGGTAGCAATAGCATTGAAAGTTGTGGTTGGGCCTGCACTAATGGTTTTGGCATCCTTTGTCATTGGATTAAGGAACACATTGTTTAAAGTAGCAATAGTTCAGGTGATGATCATGATGATTAATTTTTTTCTTTTTCTTTTATGTACTACTTTTCAGATCATCTATTTAAAGGTAATTATAAAGTATATAGTATATATGATATATGATTTTGCATGTGGCAGGCAGCTCTACCACAAGGAATTGTTCCTTTTGTTTTTGCTAAAGAATATGATGTCCATCCAGCCATCTTAAGCACTGCGTATGTGATGTGTCAAAGCATCTCTTTCATAACCTTTTTTGAGTGTATATATTTATGTCTTGCTTAAGATTTGATGTTGTCCTTGTTTTTGGTTACAGGATTTTGTTAGGGATGCTCATTGCCTTGCCAGTGGAATTGGCCTTCTACTTCCTCTTGGAACTTTGAAGGGATGTATTAAATATGTATGCTAGAAATAAAAATATATATATATATATATATATGGATGTAAATTAACATGTTGTAAGTTTATTGTATTGATTTATGGTAAGAAAACATGCTTTCACACCCTACTAAATAGTATTGTATTTGTATATTAGTAAAAATTAAGGAAGACAACATAATCAATCATCCAAATCCCCGGATGTAATGTTTAGGTGTCTCTTACTTATGCTTACATGGTAGGATACACTTGTTGACTCATTGTTTACAAGGGTCCACAATTAAGTCCCGAAAAGGATTAAACAAACCAAAAACTACCTTAGTTCTCTCTAATCCCCCCATATAGAATGGTCTTTCTTTTCCCCGTACCTGGAATCATGCGAAACAATAAAGAAGAGAAGTAGGAAAGTCGCTTGTTTGGTAGCTAGTTTCAAAGGATTTTGATTCTCTAAAGTCATGTTTTCCTACATTCACATGTATTTAGGCTAAATTAAAGTATATTTAGAGATTTTTCTAACTCACCAACTCCTTCTAAATATTTTCTCTCATCACATTTTTGCTTAGATGAAGGTGAATGTAGGGAAATGTAGGAAAATATGACTTTAGAGAATCCAAATCCAATTTTCACGATTTTTCCATGGTAGAATGTAGCAGAGAACATAAAAGATAGTTTTAGAACGACTCTTTTTTTTTGGTAGGAGTTGTTAAAAAGAAACCAAAAAGACTAGCCCTAAGGCCTTACAAAGTCGACACCATTAGCATAAATGCTCTAAACCAGACGGAGGGACATCAAAATAAACCCATGAGCTCGAACCCTCAACACCCATCTTCGCTAGATAATCTGCGCACGCATTCCCCTCACGTAAGGTATGATCAAAGGACACTATCCAGTCGCGACTAAGCAAGTACTTAATACTCTGAATAATGGAAGCATAAATATGCCAAACATTATCAATAGAATAAAGGAAAGTAAAAAAAAAAGCGAATCCCGTGAATTTAACTTGGTTAATATTATTAATCATAATCCAAAGCAAATCATGGCAAACTGGAATGATGAGTTTACGTTTAGAGTTTGCCCATTTTAAAGAGTGCCTCCTTTGAGTATTTAGATAGAGTAAAGAGGATTACAACCCTAAAACGTGTGTAAAAGATGATTTAAATAGGTTCAGGTTGAGAATTCAACAAAATACAGACTCTAGATCAAAAGGGATAAATTTAACAAAGAAACAAATCGAATTCGGCAAATTAACAGGATGTTAATTGATTAACAAAATCCTTATATAGTATAAGGCTAAGTGGTGGAAAAAACCACACAAAACAACAATTTCCTCTACGTATTATGGGTATTCATATATGTGACTAGAAAAAGAAAAAAATAATAACATTTTTGTATTTTTGATTAAAAAATTGGGCAAACATTTTGGGAAAAAGACAAACAAAAGTAATTGTTGTATAATGTACTAAAACTAGAGCAAGAATAAGAACAAGCAAATGAGACAATGAGAGAAGAAGATATATCTCTTGTATATTACTCTTGAAGGTGTCTCACTACAATGATATATGAGTCCTATTTATAGGCTCAAATTTTGTAACCTATGACATACATTTAATATATAAAATAATGAGGAAAGAATAATGCCTAGACACCCACTTTACTCACAAATACTCCCCATTGGATGTCTATTAAGGATATGCCTCATTAAAAACCTTACTAAGAAAAACCTAGTGGGAAAAAATCTTAGTGAAGGAAAAGAGTACAACATCCTTTGCTTGAGAGCTGACTCGTTAAAAACCTTACCTCGAAAAACCCATTGGGACAAAACCGTTGTGAAGGAAAAAAGAGTGCAGGACATGTTTATTTCTCCCCCTCAACTATGTAATCATCTCTGAGGCGACGAAGACCAATCTTCACAATTTCACCATTTTTATTTTGTTTTTATACAAAAACCCACTTATATCCAACTGGCTTCACACCTTCAGGTGTTCGGACTACAGGTCCAAAAACATTTCTCTTATAAAGTGAGTTTAATCCCGCTTCAATTGCAACTTTCCACTTTGTCCAGTCATTTCTTTGTCGACAATCTTTTTGATGGACTTTGGTTCATGATCCTCATTATCACTCATCACATGTAGCACTATATTATATACAAAAATATCGTCAATATTGTCTATGTTTCGGTTCCATCGTACTCCATTCATGACATAGTTTATTGAGATCTCTTCATTTTCAATATATTCAGGTACCTGATCAGTCTCTTCTGGAACTAATTCAACAATTATGTCTGAAGAACCCTTTGGAGTTTTTGTATCCTCACTTGGAGTTTCTATATCCTCAGTTGGGCCGTTTATCCTTTTAGCTCCTTTTCCTGATCGAGGATTGTTATTTTTAGAACCGATAGGTCTACCACGCTTCATGCGTGGTTGAGACTAATCATTTGCAATGTTAGGTTGTCCAACAGGGACGTCAACTTTGATTGGAGCATTAGCAGCTAGTATATATGATTTAGTCACTCTTTTAGGATCAGTGAATGCATCTGGTAATTCGTTTGCTGGATTTTGCAAATGAATTATCCTTTGAACTTCAAGTTCACATTGTTTTGTACGAGGATCAAGATGAGAAAGTGATAATTCATTCCAACGAATTTCCTTGTCCAGTTGTTTATTCTCTCCCCCTAATATTGGGAAATCTGATTCATCAAAGTGACAATCAGCGAACCTAGTTGTGAATAAATCTCCTGTTGATAGTTCGAGATATTTTATTATAGTTGGAGATTCATATCCAACATATATTCCCAATCTTCTTTGGGGAACCATTTTTGTTCGTTTTGGTGGAGGGATTGGAACATATACCGCACATCCAAAAATTCTTATATGGGAAATGTTAGGCTCTTTACCAAAAACCAATTGTAAGGGAGAATAAGTGTGATGACTTGTTGGCCTGATGCGAACTAATGTTGCAGCATACAATATTGCATGTCCCCAAGAAGAAATTGGAAGTTTTGATTTCATGAGTATTGGTCTTGCAATCAACTTTAGATGTTTAATGAATGACTCTGCAAGCCCATTTTGTGTATGAACATGTGCTACAGGATGTTCAACATCGATTCCAATAGAAATACAATACTCATTGAATGCTTGAGATGTAAATTCAGCAGCATTATCAAGGCGTATTTTCTTAACTGGGTAGTCAGGAAAATGAGCTCTTACTCGAATTAGTTGAGCAAGCAATCTCGCAAACGCTTGGCTGCGAGTTGATAACAAACAGACATGTGACCATCTAGTCGATGCATCGATTAAAACCATAAAATATCTAAATGGTCCACATGGTGGGTGTATTGGCCCACAGATATCACCTTGTATCCGTTCTAAAAATGCAAGAGATTCACCCTCAATTTTTGTTGGTGATGGTCTAATTATCAACTTTCCTTGGGAACATGCAGTACATAAAAAATTATTGGATTGAAGAATCTCTCGGCTCTTCAATGGATGTCCACATGAATTTCCAATTATTTTTCGCATCATAATAGAACCGGGATGGCCCAACCGGGATGGCCCAACCGGTCATGCCAAATGAGAAACTTGTTGTGATTTGTAAACTTCTGGTTTACAATTGAATGTGTTTCAATTGTACTAATAAAGGTGTAGTACAAACCATTTGAAAATGTTGGTAATTTTTCCAATATACTTATTTCTCCTGCGACATGTCTCGTGATATAGAGATATTCGATATCTTCTTCGTTTGTTGTTTCAATATGGTAACCATTTAAGCGAATATCTTTGAAACTTAATAAGTTTCTACGAGACTTGGGAGAATATAGTGTCATATCAATATCTACTTTTGTTCCTCCAGGTAACAATACACTGGCTCTTCCGGAGCCTTCAATTATTTTTGTAGTACCAGATATAGTACTAACATTGGTTTTTTGCATTACTAAGTAAGAAAAATAATTCATGTCCTTGAGAATCGTGTGGGTTGTTCCACTGTCAGCGAGACACATATCTCCATTATTGTTGCTAGTGACAATACTCATTCTAGCTTTCAAAAAGAAAATAATAATAATAATAATAATAATAATAATGAGTATAATTAATTTTTTTTTGGAAACATTATAACTAAAAAAATTTTATTGCCTGAAAAGTGAAAAGAAACACACCAAAACATAAACTTCAACAATCACTTAAACTTAAGGAATTTCAAACAAGGCAACAAAAACATGATATTAAAATGGAAGGAAACTATTTCTTAAGGACACGATCTCCAATGAGGTGATCAATATTCCCATCTCGATCAGCAAAGAAATCAACAACATCTAAGTGAGTAACATCTATAGGGCCATAATCAAAATCATCATCTTCATAAGCAAAATGTGTCTCCATCTTTTTCCCTTTATTTTTCTCTGATTCTCGGTAAATGTCAACAAGATGCTTTGGTGTACAACAAGTACGTGACCAATGACCTTTTCCCCCACAACGGTAGCAATTGTTTTCATCATGTTTGCTATTTTGCCCACCCTTTTTCTTTTCACTATTTTTCCACTTCTGGTGGGAAAATGTGTTCTTGGAAATTCCACTACGTCCATGTCCACGACCACGACCATGGACAAAACCACGACCACGACCAAAACCACGACCACAGCCAAAATTGTGACCACGACCTCGAGCTTGCCCATCAATATAATGATCGTGTTTTGCTACATTTGCTTCAGGAAATGGAGCAGTACCAGTTGGACGGGTCTCATGATTTTTCATTAAAAACTCATTATTTTGTTCAGCCACAAGAAGACAATAAATTAGTTCAGAATATTTCTTAAATCCCTTTTCTCTATATTGCTGCATGAGCACGTTAGATGCATGAAAAGTAGAGAAAGTTTTTTCTAACATATCTTAATCAGTGACATTTTCTCCACATAACTTCAACTGAGAAGGGATTCTGAATAGTGTAGAGTTATATTCACTTATAGTTTTAAAGTCTTGTAAGCGTAAATGCATCCAATGATAACGAGCTTTTGGAAGAATAACAGTTTTCTGATGGTCATATCTTTCTTTTAAACTATTTCAAAGAACAAGTGGGTATTTCACAGTAAGATACTCACTTTTGAGTCCTTCATGAAGATGATGGCGGAGAAAAATCATAGCTTTGACTTTATATTGATTTGATGCTTTGTTTCCTTCTTTGATAGTGTCTCCAAGACCATTTGCATCTAAATGAATTTCAGCATCTAGCACGCAAGATAAATAATTCTTTCCAGTGATGTCAAGAGCCACAAAACCAAGTTTTGTAAGGTTCGACATATTTAGTTCTTAAGATATTTAGAGTGTCGTGCTGATAACGTGTTGTATAATGTACTAAAACTAGAGCAAGAATAAGAACAAGCAAATGAGACAATATGAGAGAAGAAGATATATCTCTTGTATATTACTCTTGAAGGTGTCTCACCACAATGATATATGAGTCCTATTTATAGGCTCAAATTTTGTAACCTATGACATACATTTAATATATAAAATAATGAGGAAAGAATAATGCCTAGACATCCACTTTATTCACAATAGTAATGACATTTTTTGTAGTTTTGATGAAAAATGAGAGCAGTCATCTCAAAAAAAGTAATGGCATTTTAATTTTGATAAAAAGTGAGAGCAATCATTTCGGGAAAGACAAAAAAAAGTAATACATTTTAATTTTGACAAAAAGTGAGAGCAATCATTTCGGGAAAGATAAAAAAAGTAATGGCATTTTTGTAGTTTTAATAAAAAAAAGGAGAGTGATTATTTTGGGAAAAAGACAAAAATATGTAATGAAACTTTTTTAATTTTGATAAAAAAATGAAGGCAATCATTTCCAAAAAAAAAAGACAAAATATGTAATGGAATTTTTGAATTTTGATAAAAAAAATAAGGCAATTATTTCGGGAAAAAGATAAAAAAATGTAATGGCATTTTTGAAGTTTTGATGAAAAATGAGGGCAATTATCCTTATATATTAAGGTTAAGTGATAAAAAAACCACACAAAACAACAATTTCCTCTACGTATTATACATGTTCATATATGTGACTAGAAAAACGAAAAAGTTATGGCATTTTTGTAGTTTTGATAAAAAAAATGAGGTCAATCATCTCTGAAAAAGACAAAAAAAAAGTAATGACATTTTTGTAGTTTTGATAAAAAGTGAGGAAAATCATTTCGGGAAAAAACAAAAAAAAGTAACGAAATTTTTGCAGTTTTGATAAAAAAAATGAGGGTAGTTATTTCGGGAAAAAGACAATATGTAATGACATTTATATAGTTTTGATAAAATAACGAGGGAAATCATTTCGGGAAAAAGACAAAATATGTAATGGCATTTTTGAAGTTTTGATAAAAAAATAAGGGAATTATTTCCGGAAAAAGACAAAAATATGTAATGACATTTTTGATATTTTGATAAAAACATGAGGCCAGATATTTTGGTAACACAAAAGGTAGTGATGAGGTAACAAAAATGCATTCCTTTAATCTTATTTTTGATTTTCTCTCATAAATTGAGTTTTGATTTTTTGGTTTTGTAGGTTTGCTTTTTCATTATTCAGTAGGCCCTGATAGTGGACTTTAACTACAACCACTTTCATATGAATGGAAATATCAAGGAGGTAATATGACAAAAGAATTTATTTTCTTCTTCTTTAATTGAACCTTTATAATTTATTTTACTTGTTTCTTTGCATTTTTTGTGTGTTTTTAATAGACTCAAATTAGGGAAGAAGGTGAGATACAACAAAATACTGAATGATAGAAAGTGTACACTCAAGCCGCATTTCATTAGGAATTTTGAAGGCTCATTTAGCTAAAGCACGGGCAACATTATTACACAATCTATTAGCAAAACTAAACTGGGCCACATAAAAATTAGAAGCCAAGTCCAGCCCTTGTTGAATGACCCGACCCAGATAACACTACAAAAAAACACTGATTAGCGACGGACATTAGCGAGGGACTTGTTGTCCCTCGCAAAAACAGTCATTAGCGAGGGAATTAGCGAGGGCATAGAGCTGTCAATTTTTTTGTCATTAGCGAGGGAATTAGCGAGGGAACTGTCCCTCGCTAATTCCCTCGCTAAATTTTACTTTTTCAGATGATGGGACTCAACGCAGGGGTTGGTAAAGGTGCAGAAATTAGCGAGGGACAGTTCCCTCACTAATTCCCTCGCTAACGTTAACTTTTCAGATGATGAGACAGTTCCCTCGCTAATTCCCTCGCAAATTTTTTTCTTTTTTCCTTTATATCCGTTTACACCCTCACTCTTCTTTCTCACTCACTCACTCACTCACTCACTCACTCACTCACTCACTCTTCACCATTCCTCTTCCCTTCCTCTTCCCCCTTCCACTTCCTCTCACACCCTTCTTCTCTCTTCACTCTTCCAACACCACCACCACCACCATCATCACCACCTCCTCTCACACTCTTCTTCTCTCTTCACTCTTCCAACACCACCACCACCACATACCTCCTACCACTCTCACTCACTCACTCACTCACTCTTCACCATTCCTCTTCCCTTCCTCTTCCCCCTTCCACTTCCTCTCACACCCTTCTTCTCTCTTCACTCTTCCAACACCACCACCACCATCATTACCACCTCCTCTCACACTCTTCTTCTCTCTTCACTCTTCCAACACCACCACCACCACATACCTCCTACCACACCACCACCTCCTCTCACACTCTTCTTCTCTCTTCACCACCACCAACCCACCACCACCACTCTCACTCTTCTCTCTTTCTCTTTCTCTCTCTCTCTCTCTCTCTCTCTCTCTCTCTCTCTCTCTCTCTCTCTCTCTCTCTCTCTCTCTCTCTCTCTCTCTCTCTTTCTCCCTTACTCTTCTCCTTCTCTCTACTCTAAACCACCCATCACCACCACCACGCCACCACCACCACCACACCACCACCACGCCACCACCACCACCACCACACATCACCACAAAATTAATAATATAATATAATATTCATTAATTAATATATATAAAAAAAACAAGCCATTCAGCACTGGACACGTGTCATTTTTTTTTGAAAACTGCAGTCATTAGCGAGGGAATTAGCGAGGGCAAAAGCCGTCGCTAATTCCTGCGCATTTACCAACCCCTGCAACTGAGTCCCATCACCTGAAAAGCTGCAGTCATTAGCGAGGGAACTAGCGACGGCATAGTCCCTCGCTAATTAGCGAGGGATCCAACTTCCCTCGCTAATTAGCGAGGGATCCAACTTCCCTCGCTAATCCCATTTGCGAGTAGGGAATTAGCGAGGGAACCAGTCCCTCGCTAAGTCCCTCGCAAATGACCATTAGTGAGGGAATCAGGTCATTTTGCGAGGGAACTGTCCCTCGCTAATGACTAGTTTTTTTGTAGTGTAAGTGAAGTTAGGCTTAGGGTTTAAAAGAGCAGAGATCACCACCAAACAATTTGACTCGATTTCAACTCTCTCAAAACTGCAATCCATAGCAAAATGCAACCTACAAGGTTAACTACTTGAACACATTCTAAAACGACTCTTAGTACATACAAACATATACACTACTATCAAATAGCAACAAAACCTCCACACACCATAATTTTTGAAAGAAAAAAACAAGGTATTACAGCTCACATGAGTGAGGTATGGTATAATAATGAGATCACTAGAGATTACATTTATTACTCAATGTAATACATCATTTTGTAATATGGCATATAAGTGCATTAATAAGATGATAGAGAATAGATTGAAGCATTTAATGAATAAGTTTATATCACCGCTTCTAGCTAGCTTCATTCTAAGCAAGAACATTGAAGATGATATATAGTTGCTAGTTGCTCACGAGTTAATGCATATCATGAGGAGGATGAATGAAGCTAAGGGATTCATGTCAATTAAGATTTTCTCGTCGTATATTTTTACCATTTGTATGGAAAAACTATCCCATAAGATAAACAATGGAGTTGAGAAGAGAGAACAAAAACCAATTAAAGCCGATAGATATGGTCCTTTTATAGCTCATTTACTTTTTGTTGATGATATTCTTCTTTTTATTGAAGCCATGATGTCCTCAACAAGAGAAAATCATGCAAAATTTTGATGTATTTTGACTTGCCTCGGGTCACAACATTAATGTTGGAAAGACTCGTGTTTTCTTTTCAAGAAATGTTGCTTAGGACCTAAAGAGGAGATAACTCAATTCGTTTCCCCCTACTAATGGCCTAAGGAAGTATATATAGTCCAACATTCATCATGATAGAAGGAAGAAGAAAACCATACATAAGAGAGTTGCTCGCATTAAAAAGTTGCTTCGGAAATAAGCGCATCAATTTCTTTACTCGCATTACAGAGTTGCTCAAAAAGATTGAGAGTTTGGTTTTCACCATTGTTTTTGGAAAGGTAACATTTGTAAGATTGGTTGACAAATTGGAGTCTATACTCGTTAAAGACTAAAAAGTAAGTGATTTTACTGTTAAATAATTTAGTATTAATTTTTAGACATTTTTGAAAAAATGAGAAGTTATTGTATTTGTGTAACATGATGAGAATCACTTTTTTTAAAAAATCATTCATTAAAAAATAATTTTTATAAGAAACTGCTTAAAACAGATTCTTATTTAAAGATTTTTTTAGATTTTCATTTTTTTTTAAAAACCGTAACAAACGAACGGTAAACTCCAAAAAGTAGATTATTTTTATAAAAAACAATTATTTTCCAAAAAAAAAACTATAACAACCAGACTCTAAGATTGCATATTTTACCAAATAAAAAAAGATTTGATATTTTATTTAAACTCTAATAAATCTAATGTTTTTAGTCTTTTAGCCTATCTCGAAAAAGAAAATTCTTCTATAATATATTCATGTGTCTGAAAATACAACAAAAATTGTTTTTTTTGACATGTATATTAATATGGGTGTTTCTAGGGTGAAAGAGCAAATTAAATCTTTCACCGGTGAAACACTAAAATTGACCGTTGGATGTAGTATAAAAATTCATCAATGGTTGAGATTTAATATTGGTTGATTCAATCTTAACCATTCATAGCATTTTAAATAATATCCAACGGTCAATTTTAGTGTTTCACCGGTGAGAGATTTGATTTGCTCTTTCACCCTAGAAACACCCTATTAATATTAATTAAATAAATTTGCAGTCAACAAAAAATGTATATTAAATTATACGGTTGAGATCAAACGGTGGATACAATTTATCTGATTTCGTAGGCAACAAAACAAGTGTGCGAAATAAAAAAACCTTGTCCGTAAAGAAAGGTGAATTAGGGTTTATTTGTGGAATTCATCATCTATTTGGTTTCACTCGCATCACACAGACTCGGCTTCAGCTTATTTCCGATCCTCCGAAACAAGCCATGGCTAAGGGTCCCGGTCTCTACACTGACATTGGCAAGAGAGCCAGAGGTACTCTCTCTCTTCATCTCTCATTGCTCGTGGTTTTGAAATTTTGATTTGATTTGTTTTTTCTATGGTAAATTGATATTGTTCGATGAAATTTGTGATGAGTTTATGTTTGTTTGATGTAGATCTGCTGTTCAAGGACTATCACAGTGACCAGAAATTCACCCTCACCACCTACTCACCTACTGGAGTTGTGAGTTTTTTTTATATCATTTATTTCATCTTCAATTTTTTTAATCATTTCTCGCTGGACAATGCATGTCATGGAAATTTATTTCATCTTCAATTTGTGATGTTTTATTTTTCCAATTCGCTTGATTTTGAGATAAGAGAGCATTTTATCTTGAAGCTCTCTCAGTGGCATTTTGATCGGAAACCTTGTTTTTGAATGATAGCGCAACTAACTAAGCATATTCTGTTAATTACATATGATATAAAATAGCTTCTGTTTCTGATGCCTTGTGTTTTTCCTATTTACTCATTTTTTGTGTTTTGTGTCATTTTTAATTTTGTAAAATCCTGATTGGATTGTGGTTTTATTTTATGAGGCTATGAGCTCATCTTTCCCTAGATGTTTTTCTAGTTGCTTAATGAGAATAACCTAGATGCGGCAATTGAATTTACATCATTATCTATATAACATAATGCAAACTAAACTTGATTTATGTTTTAACCATCTTTAGAATTAGATTTAACCTAGATGCGTTGCCTGGTTGTATGTAATTCTACTATCAGGCTTGTGTATTCTTGCCAATAACTGCTAGTGGGATTGCTATAGTGCTATTGCACTTACACAGTAGCTTCTATTTGGTTTCCCAATAGTTTTTTTTTTCGCTTCATGTTTTTTGCAGAAGCCCCTGTGGGTTAATTCTGCACACACATTTATCTTGTTTTCTGCTTTTGTTTTTATGTCCTTCAATCCAAGTCCACTTGTTGAAAAAGGACACAAAGAAACCAGCTTTTATTTTTTTCCGTCTTTAATAATTTGTTTTGCTGTCCTATGATTGATGTTACTGTCCCTCTATATCAATGTATCATTCGTTTAATAATTTGTTGTTTCTGTTTATGCTTGATATACATTTATTATTTCACATCTCTATAACAGTTTGACATAGTTCATTGATACATGCTTCTTAAATATTGAGTTTATACTATGTTTATATCCACCTGTTGGTGGTGTAAGGTTTTAAATCTATTAGGATTACTGATCTTGTATTTTATCAAATTTGTATAGTTCTTCCATGACAACCACTATCTTTGTCATAGAGGTTGATTTGAGATCTTGTGCTGTCATAGCAATTTAAAGTGTGGCTTCTCTGCCCCCCTTCCC
Organism: Astragalus membranaceus; assembly: GCA_039519185.1. Taxonomy (NCBI): domain Eukaryota; kingdom Viridiplantae; phylum Streptophyta; class Magnoliopsida; order Fabales; family Fabaceae; genus Astragalus; species Astragalus membranaceus. The sequence continues at coordinate 123,002,646 of CM076854.1, read as the reverse complement.
AACTTCCACCGCATTCTACTTTGGAATTGGATATTATTTATTGTATTAATGCTTAACACTTGGTATGAAATATGAATTTTGTAGCACATGTATAGTAAAAAGAAATGATGTAACGTGCATCATATGCTTTGCAATATGAAGGCTTAGATTGAAGAGGATGGATGTGATGAAAAGTAGTATATCATTTTCAGATACATGCTTTGAAACCTCTGTTTTGCAATGTATATCTTGCAAACTTACTTTTGTGTCTTGTGCTATAGGCAATAACATCGTCAGGTACCAGAAAAGGTGAACTGTTTGTGGCTGATGTTAATACCCAGTTGAAGAACCAAAATATCACTACTGATATTAAAGTCGATACGGATTCCAATGTAAGTTTAACATTCTTTTTTGGAAATTTTATTACTTCCGTTCTTGGCATTAATTGGGATCTATCCTGCCTTGTTTCTAATTAATGTGCCCCGTTCAGGTTTATCAAGCCAATTATTGTAATTGATATTTGTTTTACTACCCTTGAAGGGAGGCGTATATCCAAGAGATTGCATATGTTGGATTATTGAATTATCATATGTTAGAGTAGCATGTAAAATTGTTAGTCCATATGTTGCATGGATATTGGTATGTTACTGGTATCGGGTAATATAGAGTGAATATGATGGTTGCTGCTGTTTGTGGAATTTGATTTGCTTGTTGTCTTAGCATGTCTTTTCTTTACATGCAAAAGGAGTACCATGTCATGAGAATGTAAAACAGAAATCTTATACCCCGGGCAGTTAGTATTAATTTAATCTTATCTTGAGTTACTCTGATCTATTTATGACCTTCATATTCCTGTGATCGTTTCACTAATGTTGATTAATGCTTGTTCATTCCAGCTCTTCACAACCATCACTATCAATGAGCCCGCACCTGGTGTGAAGGCTATTTTTAGCTTAAAAATTCCTGACCAAAGGTCTGGGAAGGTAAGATAGTCGACCATTTTACATAAGAAGCTTTCAAAGTTCAAAGAAAATCCAGTTGTCTATACTCTATAGAATATATTACGTAGTTTGGGAATGGAACCTAATTAGAATTGTCTAAAACCTAGAGCTCTTGTATCTAATTCCTTCATGGATGTAAATTGTGTTGTCTATTTCATGGAACAGCTGGAACTTCAATACTTGCATGAGTATGCTGGAATAAGCAGCAGCGTTGGGTTGACAGCAAACCCAATTGTCAACCTCTCTAGTGTTATTGGAACAAACGTTCTTGCTCTTGGTGCTGATATTTCTTTTGATACCAAAAATGGGGAGTTAACAAAATCTAATGCTGGAGTTAGCTTCACCAAAGATGACTTGATTGCCTCATTGACTGTGTGAGTAATTGTCCCTCTTCTCTGTGAGAGTAGTTCCAGTTAACTTTCTGCATTTATTTCACTCTAACATAAATGTTAGTCATTCATGTGAGAGCTATGGAGTTTTGAAGTTAATCTATTCAAAAAGAGTGATGAATCTAAGGCTTTTTTGCTTGTAAATCTAGAAAAAGTACTATGTGCTTTTTTTGTCAAAGGCTTCCATGCTGACTAGCGAAGTTGTGAGGCTTCATTTTAGGAGTTTTTTTAAACTGTTTTTGCTATTTCTTTCCTTTTAAGATATGCCTGTTTGCTTAAACATGAAATGTCCCAACTATTCCTTCTAGCTCGAGTTTGTACTGGTTGAGATTACGAGTTTATATGTTTTGTGATGTGACGAGTTCTTGTGTGCAGGAATGACAAAGGTGATACATTGAATGCTTCATACTTCCATGTTGTTAACCCCCTGACCAACACTGCTGTTGGCGCTGAGGTGACTCACAGATTCTCAACTAATGAGAACACCTTCACCCTTGGCACTCAGCATGCATTGGATCCATTGACTTCATTGAAGGCCCGTGTGAACAACTTTGGCAAGGCAAGTGCTCTCATCCAGCACGAGTGGCGTCCCAAATCTTTCTTTACCATTTCTGGTGAGGTAGACACCAAGGCCATTGAAAAGAGTGCTAAGGTTGGATTGGGTTTGGTTCTGAAACCCTGAGAATTTTGATCCATCCTGGCAAGAATTAAGTAGGCTTTAGGAAGCATATAGTCTGTTGGACTCGGATTATTTTCTTCAAGTTGGTTCTCTTCTTGGGTAAGAAGTGTTCACGTTGTTTTCTTTGTAGTTGAGCAATTCAACCTTGTAGAAATAAATAGGTTTTTTATGAACCAATTGCTACTCTTAAATGCCCACAAGCTCAGCAAGCCTCTTTTGTTAAACTGAGAGAATTTGATACTCTTTATCCAGGTTTTGACATGCGAAATTTTAGACCTTCCGATATTATGGCCATTTTTTTTGGAATATTTCCTTGCAATATATCTTGCGATGTAATGGTTGCTTTGATATCCCCTTACGTTCGAAAGTTGGATGTGATGGCTTTTAAATATTAGGGCCTTTGCAATGTGGACTGATTTTTTGTCATTTCTTAGAGCCATATTTCTGGCAAGTGGAATCATCTAAAATGCGTTTGGTATGCTCAAAATATTTTTGAAAAATGTTGGTGTTTATATTGTAAATTTTCTACTTTTGGCATTGTAGATTTACGTCCCGTGCTTATATGAATGTTAGTTTTCTGAGAATATTTTTGAAGGGAAACGAGTTTTGGTATGAGATGATACCTACAGGTGGTGATTTTTAACCAGCAAAGGAGGAAGTTGTATTGTTATTAATTCCACTACATAACGATTCGATTTTTGTACCGAATATCACCGCTGATTTTTAAAACATGCATGGAAAACATAATTTAAATATATTTGGTTTTGATTGCAAAAATGTTAAAATCTTTTTAACCTTTTTAAATTATTTGCAAGGTTTGTAGAGGAAATTGTAAAAAGAATAAGAAGGCAGGGTTGTTCCTGTTTAACCCCGTTTTTCTAAAACTGTTTTTATTAAACTAAAACATCTGCGTAATCTCCCATTGCTCTTGTATTAATCTAACGTAACGAAAAATCAGTATTTGGACTATATTATAGTTAACGACATTGAACAAAAAAACTTCTAGTTATTTTAGGCATTTCTCTTTCTTTTGTTTTTAATTTTTTCGCCTGTTTGTGAACAACTTCCCCTGTCTGTTTTACGGTTAGAGAATAAAGAACCATGGATGAAAGGAGAAGAAGTATTTAAGATTATCTAATACTCATTGTTGATTTAAGATTATCTCATACTCATTGTTGAGTTAGCAAACGATCCTTGGGCTAAGTATAAGAGCAGCATCAATTGGGGCCAGTATTATCCTTATTCCACCAATTGGGACACTAATAAGTATTTACTGAAAAGTATAGTGAAAAGTTCGAAAATTACAATGTAAATGTCTATAAATAACATGAACTAACACCAACATTTTTTTTCTTTACAAAAAATACAACCTGTGAAAAGGTGGAAAAAGTATAACAAATTACAACATCAAATTCCCCAAGTGAAAGCTGCTTATGCTGGTTTGTTCTTTACCTTCTTTCAACTCGGTCCCCACTATATAGTAGTAAACTGTGTCATGGTCCCCTCACCTTATTTCAGACAATATATATAATGACAGAAAACTTGATGATTTCTAAGGTTTTAGAAATTGCAAATGTAAAAACATTTTCTGTTCAGCTGATGACCTAAGTTGAGGGAACTGAATGAATAAAGAAGCAAATTAAGCGTGAATCGCGATTCTTATCCATTAGGTTTTGGTGACTTGGTATAATGCCGATAAGGAGAACTGTGTGGACCTTTTGGACTCGACAAGGCCCTCACGGGTTGACCCTTTCTTGATAAAGAAGCCAACTGTGTTTGCATACCATTTTTAGAATTCGGCATGGACATAGTTCGGTCTACTCGCACAACCTGGAAGTGATAAGATGAGACAGCCATATCCTTGAGGTTTTGCAAAGGCTTTAGAGCTTGAACAACTTCACTCATCATAGGTCTCGTTTTCGGATCACGACTGAGGCACTGAGCAGCCAGTTGGGCAGCTTTCTGTGCTCCTTTAATAGAGAAGTGACCTTCGAGGCGAGGATCTATTATCCGGAATAGCAATCTCTTGTCTCCAAGTACAGGTCTTGCCCATTCTACAAGGTTGTGTTCCCCATTTGGTCTATTCTTATCAACAGATCGCCGGCCAGTGAGCATTTCAAGTAGAACCACTCCAAAACTATACACATCACTTTTTGATGTCAAATGTCCTAATCAGAAGAGTCATTGACAGGTCAGGTCAAAATTAAAACTGTCAGTGTGTGCAATCTCGGACACCATTAGCGATCTAGAGCCAGAATCTCGTAACGAAGTTGAAAAATCCTGAAACAAAACTTAAGAAAGGAAACTCACCAGTCATCACATACTCAGGAGCTGCATAACCATATGTTCCCATGACTCTCGTTGATATGTGCGTCTTTTCTCCTTCAGGACCATCTTTCGCAAGTCCAAAATCAGAGAGCTTTGCATTGTATTCCTAAAAATAAATAATTTTGCTTTTATGTTTTGAAGTTGGAGGCAGAATGGCAACTAATTAAAAACCTTTTGCTGAGTGAAATCACATACCGCGTCTAGTAGAATATTCGATGTCTTGAAATCACGATAGATTATAGACCTTTGAGCTTCTGCATGTAGAAATGAAAGACCTTTTGCTGCACCAAGTGCAATTTTCATTCTTATAGACCAAGGAAGAGGCAAGGACCCTTCTGCATAATTCATGGTTGTTACCCGAAAACAATAAATTTCCATATGCATATGAATTTCGAAAAGCATAGTGCAAAGTAGAAAAAACAATGCTTTGTAGGGAGAGAATCATTTTGTTCTGGTTTTTGTTTTCTTGAAACATAAGAACCTGTGAATCTGATAAAAACCTAGGACCCTAATTGGTTGTGAATTAAATACTATCAAAATTATGGTAGTGCATTGGATAGGAAATGCAACATTACTAGTAAACAGCTTAATTAAGCGCTTATGCCATAAGCGCCTATCATATAAGAGCTTGCATAAACTGTTTCTATAATAATATTAAACTATTTTTCTATACGCTATAAGTTGTTTTCATAAGCTATCCTGGAGAGCTTATGAAAATTAACTGAAAACACCTTATGAACATGTCATAAGCTGTTTCTATAAGCTCTCCCAAACAGTCTCTCAAGTGCTTATGCCAGTAGATAAGCCTAAATAAACCAATCCAAACGGGCCCTAATGCTTGTATTGAGAAACTAGTAGTTTCAGTAATACTCGAACTCGTTTTCATTTTCAACTAAGCTTTATATCAAGTGCAGTGCTGTATAAAGCAGTAGTGAAGGCCTACACAACTAACACAAGGGACTGCATACACAGAAAAGCAGTAGTGGAAGCATGTAATAGAAATAAATAAAACAGGTTCATATCGTACTTCTGAAGAGGTGGTTCTCCAAACTTCCACGGGGCATAAACTCATAAACCAATAATCTTTGGTCATCTTCAATACAGAAACCAACCAATTTAACGAGATTTGGATGGACAATATCACCAAGAATGTCTAACTCGGCCTGCAAAGGGAACAAAAAAAAACTGAGAATGTTAACAGAAGGGAATTCTAAAAGTAAAAGTCCTAGAAGGGAAAAAAATTGAGAAGAAAGGTATATAAGTCTCGTACAAGCCACTCTTTGTGTCCCTGGAGTCCATCATGATTGAGGGTCTTGACTGCGACGGTAAGTCCAGTACCTGGTTTCACAGGTGCAGTTCCATTCTCCTCAATCCAACCCTTGAAGACACAACCAAAACCTCCCTCACCAAGAAGACTTTCGGGTCTGAAATTCCTAGTCGCCAACTTAAGTTCGTTGAATGTGAATTTTCTCAAACGAGAATAATCTTTCAACTCCTCACTGAATTTTGGAGTGGAAGGGATACTTTCTGCATTACTAGTTGTAGAGGATCCTGGAGGAGCACTTGTTGCCCTTTTGCCTTTCTCATATGTAGTAGATGCTTTTCCCACTAATACAAAAATATACTTACCAATATCAATTAAATTCAGGATTAAAGATCAAAAAATCACTGTTAGTCTGTTACATCATATGATCCTGACATGCTACACTTCATTATACAGTAACCAGGTGTATAGGTGCAACCTGGTATAGTAATGCGAAAACGTTCATAGAATGAAAAATTTGTCCATGAAAGTTCAAGAAGAATAGAAAAAGGTTAAAGTTTCATGATGTTAATGACTTTTGAATGTCAATACAAAGTTTTGAACCATAATACGTTCTTCTTTTCTATAAAACACCGACACAGACATCGGATACGACATGGACACACACGCGTAGACAACGATAATAATTTGATAAAATGGAAGACATTGACCAGTGTCGGTAGTATTGGTGTCGAACACGACACGTGTCAGACATCACACGTCTTAAAGAAGTGTCGGTGCTATAGAGCTTCTTTTTAATGATGAATCGAACCAACTAAAATATTTTCTTATTTTTTTCATCACCAACCACTTAAGAAGCCCAAGTTGCTATTGAATTGTTATAACAGTTAAATAGATACCTTCCTAGTTCCTATGCCTTATGGGTGAGATCAAATGAAGATAGTGCCACTACTAATACTTAACAATTTACAAAGAGATTATGCATCTTAACAATAGTAATCCACACTAGATCATTATTTTGAACCTCTATTGTTTGCAAACAATACCACCAACTTCCTTTAGGAATAAAATCACAATAAAAATATATATCACTTCAACAACCTCAGAACCTATATTGTTAATTAAAACTAAAATTATCAGCTCAAAGATCAAAAGAGATGGACAGAACAAAATAGTAAACACTGAAAAACAGTTCTTTCTACCCTAACATCAAAGTGAAACAGAACTTAATTCCTAAAACTAAAGAAGTAGGTAAGGAAAGAAAATTACCACTGTGAGCAGCACTAGTGCCACTTAGGGAAGTATCAACCTTTGATCTTGAAGGTATGCAACTCCCAAAGCAACTAAATTTAACACAACAACCAATTTCCTTCTCAGCAACATCCTTCTTCTTCAATTTTCCCTTTGACTTCCCCACATCTAAACTACCTGCCTGAATTGCATTATTCCTACACCCCATCTTCCAAAAACTCTTCCCAATAAGTTTACATATTCAACAATCACCAAAAGTTTCAAACTTTAGGGTTATCAAAAATATACAATAAAAATATACAATAACAAAAAAAAATCACCCACTTTTCAAGTAACCTCAGTTCCAATAATTGAAGGCTGTGAAACTCATCATCATCATTATCACAGTAAATTGAACTAAAAGAACAATGAAATCATAGTTTTTTGGGTTGAAAAAAGATTAAAGCAAGGATATAATTGAAAACAAAAACTCAATTTTAAGGAATTGAGTCTAAAGGGGGTGTCTTGGGGAGGAGAGAGAGGCAGTGGGAGATTGATTGCAATTGCATGTGAAAGAAAGACACGGTTTTTCAACAATGGGCCGGCCGGGCAGACTTGAAATGCTAAAGGGCGAAACCGGGCAGGACGGGCAAGAGAGAGAAAGGGACACCATTTGCTTTTGCTTAGAAACAAAATTTGCACTAACAAATATCAAATTTGTCCGATGCGAAACTAACTTGTGTTGGTTGGTTGCTTGCTTTTCCTAGTTGCTAGTTACAACTTAATTTCTTCTTATTAATTGTTTGACTTTCATTTTACACACAGAATATTTTTGGTGATTTTTTATACAATGGATTATTTCACACAAGAGAATATTATTTTTTTATATGCTTAAATATGTTTTAGGCCTCTGTAAATATAATGTGTTTTGGTTTAAGTTCCTGCAAATTTTTTTTTTGTTAAAAGCCCTTGCAAAATAACATCTTTTGTTATAAGCCCTTCTATGACTAAAATGTTAGTCTTAACATGTAATGCTATGATTGCTGGATATGTTGAGAATGACTTATAACAAAATATTTTATTTTATAAGGGCTTTTAACAAACAAAAAAAATTGCAGGGGCTTAAACCAAAACACCTTATATTTACAGAGGCCTAAAACATATTTAAGCATTTTTCATATAAAAAATTCAGCTATAACATCTGTTATGTTAAATATGACAAATTAATATGGAAAGTTTTGTTGTTTATCCTATTGTTTAACCCTCCCCCTCTTTACGCAGTTTGTTTGGTTTTTACTCAAAGCAAATTAAATATAAAACTTTTATATATGATATCAATTAATTATACTTCGTACAAATAAGGGTTTGTATCAGTGGTAATTGGGTTCAGATCCCACCTAAAGTCTTAAGTTCAAATTTTTTGTGTGGCAAAAATTGTATGAGAGGAAAGAATTACACAAATCTATAAAGCCGAGTAGTTATACGTGGTTAGCCAATTTTTTTTATGTAAATTAATCGCTCAGATAGATATTACACATTAATAATACACATAAAGTCTAAGATTACTTAGGACTTAGCAGTTAGCTGCATAAGCACTATCATTTATTTGTTTTTCATATCATTCATTCATAGTGTGCCACGTTGTTCCCATAAAAGGGTTTTTTTCTCATGCAATATGCTATTTACCCATCTATACGAGAATGAGACAACTCATGACTCGTGTGCGTGGGGCAATAGAATCTTATATATAAATTTCGTAGAGTCTTGAGCTCTATTTGGCGCCAAGACTCTCACCCCCTCTCCCCACCCTACCCTCTGTTTTTTTTATATCCTCCCTCCTCTTTTCCTCATTTTTTTTTATCTCTTTTTTTTTTAATATTTAAGAGTAAACTAAAATTTAGGAAAAAAAATAGGATCTATAAATACATGTAGTTTATTTCTCGATAGTTGGATTGGTGACATATAAAAATTAATTTCGTGATAAATTATGTAAAGTGTGATGTTAGCCAGTGTGTTTTGAGCTACTTTAGAGTCTGAAAAGAAATTTAGTTATTCATATACGCAAAGTTTGTTGAAAGGAAATAGCAATGCAAAACAGTGTATTTTGGGGTACTTAAGTAGTCGGAAAAAATTAACTGTTCAAATAGGCACAGTTTGTTCCTCAATAACCCGTTTGGTGAAGAAAAAATTTCATAACATATTTATGTAAACTACTATGCTAAGTAGTGTGGTTTTTTATGCTTTATTGATCGCAATAGTATGTTTTTTGATGCTTTAGTGTTCGCAAAAAATCCAAGTATTCAAATATGCAAAATTTGTGCCTCAAAAACCGGTTTGGTGAAAGAAAAAAAATAGTTTCGTGACAAAATACATAAAGTGTGATGCTAAGCATTGTGTTTTGAGTTACTTTAGTGTTTGAAAAAAAATTAACCGTTCAAATACTCAAAATTCATTCATCAATATCAATTTTTTTTTAACTATTCGAATATGCAGAGTTTGTTCCTCAGTGATCGGTTTGGTGAAAAAAATCATTTCAAAACGAAATGTGTAAAGTACGATGCGAAGTAGTGTTTTTTGATGCTTTGGTGTTCGTAAAAAAAATTCAACTATTCAAATATGCAAAGTTTGTGTCTCAATAACCGATTTGGTGAAAAAAATATATATAATTTCGTGACAAAATACGTAATGCGTGATGCTAAGCAGCATGTTTTGGGGTACTTTAGTATGCGAAAAAAATTGTAACCGTTCAAATACTCAGAGTTCATTTCTCAATAACTGATTTGGTGAAAAAACAATTTCGTGACAAATATGTACACACTCTATTTTAGTTTTAAAGTTTGCAACTGCCTTTTTTATTACATATTTTGTTTAATCCATACTCACCTTTAATTTAAACAATATTTTCTCATGTAGTGTGTTTTTGGATGCTTTAGTGATCGCAATAGTATGTTTTTTGATGCTTTAGTGTTTGCAAAAGAATCCAATGATTCAAATATGCAAAATTGGTGCCTCAAAAACCGGTTTGGTGAAAAAAAAATAATTTCGTGACAAAATACATATTGTGATGATAAGCAGCGTGTTTTGAGGTACTTTAGCATTCAAATGATCAACAAATGAGATTTTTTCATATTGCAATTTTAAAAACAAATTTTAACAAGACAAGAATTTTGTTACCTGAAGTTTTTGCCCCGTGCGACGCACGGGTCCACGCGCTAGTAGTGCATAACTTTTGGAACGTTTTGTGAGCCAAATCATGAAGTAAGTGACAACTAGGGGTGGACAATCTCAGCGAACCCGACCAGGACCCGAGAAACCGAAGAAGAAAAATGATGGTCGGTCGGGTTACGGCGGTTGGGCGGGTTGCGAGGTGCAAAGATGTGGGCTCGTATGGGCCATGACGGGCGGATGCGGTGGGTGAGCCCATATCCATCGGTGCCCGGACCCGGCTGACCCAATAGGTATTTTTAATATTTTTAGTAATACGACGTCGTTTCTAAGTTTGTGATAAAAACCTAAACCTCATTTTCATTTCTCACATACTCACACTCTCTCAAATCCTGAGACCAATGGTGAAACCCTAGCGCAGTTGCGCACCACATTCTGTGTAGCCTCCGCCGCTCTTGCTTCTGTTCAACTCATTACCACCGTGCACTCGCCGCTGTTGCTTCTACTCACCTGATTACCACTGTGCGTACGTCGTCGCGGTAGCTTTTGTTTCGCATCTTCTACTCATCTTTGATGGCTCAATACACAACAACATAACCGTTCCTCCCTCTTCGGTAAGCCTTCTTATCCCTACACAATACTCTATCTTTTGTTTTATTTTTCTATTTGTCCTTTAAATCTCTGTGCTTTTGCATTTTCTGTGCTTGATGGGTTTCGTTTTTTCTATTTCTCCTTTAATTTTTTTTTCTTTTTGCATTTTCTGTGCTTGATGGGTTTCGTTTTTTCTATTTGTCCTTTAAATCTATGTGATTTTGCATTTCTGTGGTTGTTGGGTTTCGTTTTAGGGTTACGTTTTGAGGGTTTTTGTTTTTTGGGCTTTTGCATTTTATTCCTTTATTAAGATTTGTGAAAATATTATGGTTTTTTGCATTCAGTTTAGGATTTCATTTGGTTTTTTGCATTCAGTTTAGGATTTCATTTTGAGGGTTTATGTTTTTAGGGTTTCTATTTTTTAGTTTTAGGATTTATTTGAGTATTAGGGTTGATCTAGTATTAAGTTATGTTTTAAGGGATAATGTTTTTTAGGGGATCTGTTTTTAGCATTTTCTTTTGTTTCAAACTAGTGTTTGAGTTTGTTTAGTTCTGTTTTTGACTCTACTGCATCTGATTTATTGATAATAATGCTTTCTTGGTTTTGTATGCTACTTGTTTATTGATATTTTGTTTCTTACTCTATTGGTTTGATTTTGTTCACTGACTTTTAAATGATAACTTTGTGAGGAAACAAGGGCGAGAAAGATCAGATAGACAGATATATAATAGTAACAGTGAGTGGTCCTATAATTTTTATGAAAGTTTTTTTACAAAAATGTTCATTTATCTTTCTGTTATTGATTTATCTTTGGCTTTTTTTACTAATTAATCTTTTATTTGTTGTTGATTATATAATTCAATGCTTGGGACAAAGAACTTGAAGGAGCAATAAGCAAGCAATTTGTGATAAGGTATGTTACTTATATATGATTTGTTGTATGTTACTTGTTTTTATGGTGCTTGCAATCTTATAATGTTACTTGTTACTTATAATAACATGACTGGTGTAGTAAGTTCTAAAATTAATTTGTGAATCAGTAAGTTAGTAATTTATAAGATTAATTTGTGAAAGTTAGTAAGTTACTTATAATAACATGACTGGTGTAGTGATAATAATGCTTTATTGGTTTTGTATGCTGCTTGTTTGTTGATTTTTCTGTTTCTTACTCTATTGCGTTTGATTTTGTTCACTAACTTTCAAATCATATATGCTTGTTAGTTGTATGCTACTTGTTTGTTTGTGAATCTGTTTGTAATCTGTTTGTAAATTAAATGAATTCTGGTCTTTTTGATAATATTTGATTTCTAATTTTATATAAGTTAATATTTGTTTTTTATGTTCTGTAGAATTTCAAGGAGGGATTTCTGTGGGTGATGGAGTTGCTGGAGTTAGCTCATCATCTCAGTCACAGCCAATTAATATTGGCAGTGGCTGAGAAGAATTTCATTTAGTCTCTACTACACTATTAACTAAATTATTGCTTCATTTTGTTATGAGTGTATTAACTAACAGCTTCAATTTTTAACATTTGCAGTCATAACTTTTTTGATTTTTTGGAGTCACATGGCTCACATCTAATTGCCAACTGTTGCATCATCTAAATAGCAATCTTGTTTGTTCTTTTGGAGTCTTTCATGACTCACAACATGATCCAATGATCCAACTTCATGCAAGGGAACTTATGTTTTGAGTATAGATTCTTAAATTATGTTTTAATTACTCTTATTCTGCTGCTTATCTTATTCTACTGTATTCTGCTGCTGCACAGTTTTAATTACTCTTAATTTGCTGTATTCGGTTTTAATAGATTTTCAAACTTTGGACATTGGTCAAGTTTAAAAAGAGGCTTATTCTGCTGCTGTATCCGGCTGTTATGGTAAGCTGTTTTATATTCAGTTTCTTTTATTATGTTGTATAGATTCTGTCTTGTTTTATAGAAGCTGTCTCTCTTATTCTGCTGCTGTATAGAAGCTGTTTCTCTTATTTTGCTGCTGTATTCTACTGTCTAAAACTCTTTTATATTCAGTTTATAGATTCTGGAACTAAAACTCTTTAGATTTTGGAATTGAAATGAAGTTCAGTACTTCTGGAACTGAAACTCTTTAGATTTAGATTCTGCTGTCTTGTTTTATTTTGTTGGAACTAACCTTGTAACTTAATTTGTTAAACTGTCTTGTTTTTTAGATTTTGGAAAAGTATCCAAGGTTATTGAGGGTGTTACTTAGGCTATTTGGCTATAAGTAACAATGTTAGTGCTACTATAAGTGGTTGATTTATTTATAATTACTGAATTAAGTTATTACTACTGTTTTAACTAATGAAGGTTACTATTTTATTATGTAGATTGCATATTCTAAGGGTTTGTGAACTTTGAAGTTGTGAACTTCATTAAGCTTCTCTAAAGAAGCTGTAAAATTCCCCTTGCATGGGTGTATGATGTAATTTACATTTTAAACTTAGATTTATTAATATTAAGTGTTGTTTGCTTTAGTTGGTTGGTAATTAATTTGGTTGATGATGTGTCTGTGATTATAATAGTTACTGCCACATATTTTGGTTGAGGTTTGGCCCCTTTTATAATGTGTTGTCATTTATAAATTTGTGTTAGAATTTAGTTTTAAATTTACTAGGACAGGTATGAAAATGGCCATGAATTTAGGCCCATTTATGTTGGTATGTTTTTTCAAAAACATTCTGATAATATGAAGAGTTTTTATCAAGAGACTCAGCCTAGTAATCTACTTGGTGTTAAAACACCCAATAATGTATTTAGAATTTTTAAAACACCCAAAAAAACTAGTTTAAAATAAGCAATTGATGGACAAAAAAAAAGACAATTGGGCCACTAAAGGCCCAACCCGCAACTACCCACCCACCAAACCGTTGGGCCCGCATAACCGAATCCACCAAAAACTGATTTTGAAATGGTCGGATTTGGGTCTCCCAATCCAATCCGTGGATTACTTCGGATGGGCAGTTTGGGCCCGAATCCGATCCGGCCCAACCGCTGTCCACCCCCAGTGACAACCCAATCAATCAATTTCAGGGTGCCCCGCTAGACCATTTAAAGTGGGACTGGGGAGCGTGCATATATACTCTATTTAGTCATTACTCATTTACCATAGATCTAATAATAGATACAAACACATGAAATTATTTTATAATCATTTTAAATTAAACAATATTATTTTCTTCTACTCTGTTAGGTTCAGTGGTTTGGGTACATTCATGCCAACTTAGATTCCAATTCAAATTAGCAAGTGTCAAGGTCGATCTTGAGATTTTGAGTGCTCTAGACAAACTAATAAAATGGTTCTTGTGTAACTATTTGAATATAATTTTCATTGTATTTTTGTTGGAGTTAATAGTCAATTTAGTTTCTCAATTTTTAGAAAAGTTCGGTTTAATTGCTGACATTAACAATATTTTCTAATTAGCCTTTAACATTATTGAACCTTATTCAGTTAAGCCCCTAAAATTCTCGATGTTACATTTGATCAATGACTTTTAAACTTAGTATCATTAAGTCTCTAACTTTTACAACTTAGTATCAGTTGAGTCCATTATATTTGATTTTTTTTTCGTATTCGTGGGACCAAACAATTACTCCACTTTGGGCATAACATACTAGGCTCATAATTCCTACTACCCCCAGCTACTCACTAGACACCCCCGAACTCTGTGAAAAGACCAAAATGCCATTAATGAAATGTGTGTGCCCCACTTCCGAACCTTTTCGGAAGTTTAGTTCCATACCAAGCCTCCACTGGTAGACACCCCCCCAATTTGCTTGCATTTTAACATGTACGGAACTAAACTTCTGAACCGGTTCGAAATTTCGAATCGGTTCAAAATTTTAATCCTGTACCTGTTAAAATGCAGCATGGGGGGTTTGGAAGCGCGTTTCATGTCAGAGTATTTTGAGAATATTTGAAGCTTGGGAGTGTCCAGTGAGTAACTAGGGGGTTGTAGGAAGTATGAGCCAACATACTAAGTTGCTTCTACTACGGGCCTGGCCCATTAAAAATAGGGATTTTTTTGTACCCCATTTTTCAGCTTATACCCCCATAATAAATTTTAAGACAAAAATACCCCTGGTTAAATTGACTTAAATCGGATCTACATATAAGGTAGGTAGATTCGATTCACAAAAATGAAAGGCGGATTTACGTATATCCGAGTAGAATTAGTGGGGGAAATCGGATCTACCTTTAGTGAGGTAGATCCGATTTGTTAAAATATAAAAGCGAATGTACCTACCAAGTAGGTAAATCCGCTTTGCAATTAACAAAGCGGATATACCTATCAGCGGGGGTATGTCCGCTTTGTTAAAATGCAAATCGAATTTACCTCCCTGATAGGTAAATCCGCTTTGCAATTAACAAAGCGGATATACCTATCAGTGGGGGTATGTCCGCTTTCTAAAAAATGCAAATCGGATATACCTCCCTGATAGGTAAATCCGATTTGTACTAAATTCGACGGGTAGGATTTGACTGCCAATGTTGATCAACGGTGTAGATTGCACCGACAATATCAACGGTTGATAATCATTGACGAATTCTATAAATACCCATTGCCAACCTCATTCTTTTCACTCAAAAATTTCACTCTCACTTACTTATTTCACTCATCAAAAATGGAGATATGCCTCACTCAACGCTCAGATGACAATAGGCTTTGCGGTATACATCATCGGGGCCAAATCACGATGAGAGAAGATGGTGTCCACTTCTGGAGACCTCAGCCGGTGTTATGCAGAATCCACCGCGGCATGGGGTTTGAAGGATAAAGTGTGGTTCAAAGTTCAAGTGACTGGTGACGACCGTGACGTCACTAGTATCACTTAGCGCAAACCCTATCTTGGAGACAATGGCCGCGTTTCCTTCTCGTCCATGACAATCAAGACTGAAGAAGACGTGGCGAACATGTTAAACATCCATGACACGCTTCAGGGGTATAAGTCGTTGGAGTTGTACGTGGAAACTTAACGGAGTGTGAATGAGATTTTACGTCGTGTTCGACGACCAGAATTTTAGGAAAATGTATCTGTCTATTGTTATTGTAGTTGGTTATGTTTTATCTTTTATCGCATGAATGAAATCGAAATTTTATTGAAACTCCACAAATATAATAAACAAGAAATAATAATAATCAAATCATATAAAAATAGTTCAAACATACAATCCCACAAAACCCCCTAGTCACGCCTCGGTAGCATATCCTGTAACCGCGTGAGGCGAGCGTATGTCTGACTACCCATCCTAATGTCTCCGCTCCGAAGCCCCCTCAGAATCTCCTCCTCCACAATCTCGAGCAAATCTGGCTGTACTGGTGGTGCAGCTGGCTGTACTGGGGGTGGTGGTGGTGATGCAACCCGTAAGAGTCTAGGAATAGATGCTAGCTCTCACATACCAATGTAAGCAGAGGTGTCAAAATGGATGGATCGGATGGATATGGATTTAGATTAAAATGGATGGATATGAGAAATCCATTCAACCCTTTTGTATCCATCAAAATTTTCCAAATAAATCCAATCCATCCATTGATAAAAAAAAATCCATCCAATCCATCCATTAACAAGATTTTTATGGATGGATATCCATCCATCCATTAAAAATAATTTAATAATTTTAAAAATAAATGATTTATTATTTATGAAAACCACTATGAGCCACCTCCCACCGCCCTCCACCTCCGGCCGCCGCCCTCCACCACTGACCGCCGGATTTTTTTCCTTTTTTTCCGCTAGAATTTTTATCCCTGCTTTTAGTACTACATTCTGTAAAAAAATAAAACAGTCATGCAAAGGTCTCTTATACCACATTTTTTAAAGAAAAAACGTGAATTACAATTGAAGCAAAGAAGTCATCCAGTTGAAGTGCATCAACAAAACCGATAAAATAGCAAAGTCACAAACAAATTTTGTATTGGTAGGTGGTCAATAGAGACTACTCTCAGCATGATACATGGTATCCTATTCTATACATACATACACCATTGAATTTACAATTTGTGATATCAATTTTGATTTGGACTCTTCTTGAGATATAAGATGGCCAAGGTCTCATGAGTTCATCAAAGTCTTCAAATCTTCCAACTTTGCCTGCATGGATATTTAATATAGGAAATTCATTAGCTATCAACTCAAATTGACTACACATACAGCCTAGCTATTCCAGCCGGCCATAAATCAAGGTCAAAGAAATAATATACTATAGGAATCAGAGAGGTTCAAAAACATTAAAGCTTAATCCAAATTAAACATCAACCTTCTTAGAGACATAGAGATTACAACAAAGCTTTAAGCACCTATAAAATTTCACTAATAGGGGAAAAAACAACAACCTTCTTAGAGATATAGAGATTACAAAACACACCCAAATCTAATTATGGCCCAACATTACAGTGACATGCACTTCTCTTACTAAGCTTAATTAATTAATTAACCATAACAAAGATGCTAAGAAATAAATTCATGCAGAGAAGGTTGGAAGGAAATGAGAAAGAAAAGGAGGAGAAGGAGAAAGGCAACACCCCAAGGGGAACCACCAGCTCTATGAATGGCACTAGGTTCAGATCCTGGCATGGGGAAATTTAACTGACTACCAGTGGCAAGCCAGTGAACAATGATGATTAAGAGCAATGGAGAAATTACCAATAAACGCTGAAGTAACTCTGATGCAGTAGCCATGATTGCATCATAGACGATGTAACTAAGAAATCAGGTTCTAGGTATGACAAAGGTTGAAAAGTCTTCGACGAGTTCTTTACTATCAAGATCAAGATCAGACACTTTTTTTCTTGGTAATATAGTGTGCAGTCAACACCATATACTGATCAGTGGTGATTGATGTCCAAAGATCAGAAGTTAAACAAATTTTTCCGGGTTTGGACAACAATAAACATTTAAGATTTTCTCTTTCCTTTTTATACAATTTAATGACATCAGCCCTTGCAGTATTTCTTGATATTGTTTTAGCTCGTGGGTGTAAAAAACAAAGCAAATCCTGAATCCCTTCTTGCTCAACAAGAAAAAATGGATGATTATGTTTAATGATTGTTCCAGAAATCTTCTCCCTAAACTTTTCTTGATCTAGATGGGGATAGGAAGACATTTCCAATCCTTGACATTGTATTGCGTGGTTTTTCATATTACTAGTTCCACTGGTATTTCTTGATATGTAGATTTTACCACAATTTTTACATTTGGCTTTTGGAAGTCCATCATTATCAACAAACTTTTCAAAAAGATCCCAAGCCAAAGATGTTTTACTTCTTTTTGAACAAGGGGGTACACTTTCACCTACTTCGTCACCCCCAATTTCATACTGATCACTAGACATATTACCTAATACAAAAATATTCACACATCACACAAAATATAACCCAATCTACACATCACACAAAATAGAAAGCTGTGTGCATACCGGTAGGCGCTGCTGAACTCATAGTTGTTTGGATAGTTTAGCCAACCTCAAGAGAAGATTTGAATGGTCACTAGTTCAAGTTGTAATGCCTTCTTGAGCAGAAGAAGCTTTGAGTCAATGTTCTCAAGCTGAAACTGAAAACTTAACAAAATTAATTCCGGATACCCTTGGTAAATTCATGAATTACTATACAAAATTTATTAGCAATCCACATAACAGAAGGCAAAAACCAAGACAAACAGAAATACCCATTTCTGTATACATTTATTTTAAACAAGAACATTGATCAAATTATAAAAATATGGCAATCAATTCATCAATCAACACATTTTTTTCATCAGAAACGCAAACAAAGGCAGAATACCAAATTGCTCAAGTTGCTGAAAAGCTTACATATTTGGGATAAACAATGAAGTCCAATACTGCATCTGCATTTAAGAAATCTTCATCTGCTGTATAGCTGTAGTTGGGATAAACAAAAAAAAAGATTACTATACAATTTTTCAACATACATTTAAAGGAAAACTAGAAGCCATAAACGTTCAGAATCAAAAAATAGCTTAATCAAAAAATAGCTTAATCAAAAAATACAGAGATACATACAAAGATACATACAGAGAGGTGTGCGACGGAAGAGGAATCAGCGTTCAGAATCTGAGGCTCCTGTGACGGCGGCGAACGGCGGAGGTGTGCGACGGAAGAGGAATCAACGTTCAGAATCTGAGGCGCCTGTGACAGTGGCAGCACGGCGAATTGATTGCGATGTCATTCTCTACGAATCAGCGTTCAGAATCTGAGGAAGCACGGCGAGAGAATAGGGGAAGCACGACGAGAGATTAGGGGAAGCACGTTGTGGTGGAGACTTGGAGTGAGAAAGATCTGAGGAAGTCGATTGTAGAGAGAGAGGTGGGTTCACGTCGTGGTGGAGACGGAGTGAGAAAGATTGAACGAGAGATCTGAGGAAGTCGATTGTAGAGAGAGAGGTGGGTTCACGACTTGGAGTGAGAAAGATTGAAATTAGGGTTCAGAACTTCAGATCTGTTTTAATTTTTGGGATTTTACAAAAAAAAAATTGTTTCACTGTTTATGAAACTAATTTTTATAATAATCCAATGGATTTTCATTTTATAGATATTGTAGTCCATTGGATTTAAAAAAAATTAGTGGATGGATCACATCCATCCATAAAATAAGTGGATGGATCCAATCCAATCCATTAATAATTTTTTTTTTGTAGTGGATTGATTGGATGGATTGGATATCCAGTTGACAAATGGATCCTTTTGACACCCCTAAATGTAAGTAGTCTGGAGCAACCTGACCCAACTCCTCAGCGGGATAAGTAGTACGCAAAACCTCATCCACCACAGGCATATAATGTGCAATACGAAAAATGCAGTCTGCATGGCTCGGACGATCAGTAAGAGGGTAACGTGGGATGACCTGCACATACCCAAACTGTCCGAGGCACCTATCTGGCATGTAGGGAACAGTGATGTCTCCCCAGCTGATGCGTCCCCTGTATAATGACACATGCTCAAAGTCTCTATCCCCCCGGTGCTCCTCAAACGGCCGCCAACAGACATCATCTGAGGTCAGCGCATCAATCCTCTGCCTGTATACCCCCAGCTTCACTCCATCTGTCTTCTTCTTCCTCCAATGCCCACACAATGCTCCAACCCGCAATCCACTCCTCCTCTCCACTAGCTGAGGAAAATACCATAAAATTCAGCTTTGAAATGCAGAGATAAACAACATGGTTCAGCTAAAAGCTGTTTAACAGAAATTTAACCAAATTTGGAAAAAATAAATCTAAAATTATTACCTGTAATAGGGTTGCATACTCTCCTAACTGATGCGCCTGGTCCAAACAGGAGTAGTTCAGCTGGTCATACATGAAAGCAAGCCCTGCTGCCCCATGCATATGATCCAACAGCAGCTGCACTGACGTCCTGAAGTAGAAGCAGCCACTTAGCCTCAGCCCTGTCACCGGTCTTGACAGTGAAGATGGACCAGCTCAGGATTAGAAGGATAAAGGCCCTAACAGCAGGACGCATGTCGTTTTGTATGGACCCTCCTGGTACTGCTCCTTCCGGTGGTGATGCTGCTGATACTGCTGCTGCTGATACCGCTGCTACTCAGGCATATACTGGTCCTCAGACATAGATTCATCAAAAGGGTGCCCCTGCTGGCCCTCCTTATAGTGATAGTTTGGGGCCTTCTCCACCTCCACCGACTGCTGCTGTCGGCTACGCCGGGTAGACGCATGTCCCGCAATCCTGTGGCGGATGTGTGTACTGGGAGCAGATGACGAGGCCCGAGCCGATGACTCCCCTCGATACCTATTGGACACTGGCAAAAACAAACAAATTGTTAAACAAAAATAAAACAAAAATCGGATCTAGCTATTTTCGATGCAAAATCGGATATAGGTAGATACGATGGGAAAATCGGATATAGCTAGATCCGATTTACTATTTACGCTGAATCTGACGAAGATCGGATGTATAGATTCGATGGTAAAACGGATATAGCTCTCTGAATGGTGAATCTGATTTTCTCAGAAAACTTTCTGGTCAAACAGATGCAAATGAAAAATGGTAAATATTTTGTAAATTTGTATAAATTTTAAGGGTATTTTCGTCTTTTCGCAATGTCCATTAGTGTATAATTGAAGATGGTGGGGGTAAAAAAAAACCTTAAAAATAATAGGCAAGTATGGATTTGACCCACTACAAATACAATGCAAAATCAGCTAAGCTTATAATGGATTTTCTTCCTATACCCCCCTATGACTTTTTTCACTCCCTCACCCCATGAAAAGTTTACAACACCCCTAGTTAACTCCTCACCTCTCACCTCCCTCACTCACCCTCTCCCCCCAGCCACACCTCACATTATTATGAACTTTTTTCAGCAAAACATCAAGTGTGATGCATTCATTAACCCCAAATATTTTAGGGTCACCACTTTTGAATGTAATCCCTTTATTAGTTATTGTAATTTGACCATGGTGATACACAAGAAGTCCGTAAATCATATTCATAACAAGTGTGAGTTAGTGTTAATCACATTTGATCCTAAAACCTTAAAATGTTACTAGAATTAATGAGAGAGTGTTGATCCGTTACGCACAACCTATATTATGAGAGAGTGTTGAGAGTTAATTAGACTAATACGCTAACGAGTTCTCAAATCACTAGTTGGGTTTCTATTCTTTTTATTTTGAATTGTATTATGAGATTTAGACCAATTTTATTTTACAAAATCTTAAAGTGTAGGATTAATAAGTTTATCAACTTATATATACTCTTTATTTTAGTGCTTACTAGGCATCATGACTTAAGATATTTTCCCAATAATTTATGAAAAAGAAGTACAATCAACATATTTTGTGTTTAAAAAAGTCTCTTACATTTTTGCAAATAACAAAGATGAAAGAACCATAAATCTTTGTCGTAATAAACATTTTTTATTAAATAAATAATGCCTAGTTTATATCTTCAAAATCCCTATAACAAAAAAAACAAACAAGGCAGGCGTAGGAAGCAAGCACAGCATAAGCAAAGCAATGGGCGGTTTGTTCTCTTCTCAACCGTTGACTTCGTCGGAGAACTCTCGCGTCAAGGTTGTTCACTCCTCCGCACGTTGGCAGCTTGACTTCAACGCTCTCAAAGATTCTCCTTGTCTCGTAAGATCTGAATTCATTTTTTGTTTATTTACTGAATCTGAATCAATCAATTTATCGTTCTTAATTTTCTTTTTCTCTGTTACTTGGATCGGATCCAATCGAATTGCGAAGGTGGTGGTAGATTTCTCAGCGACATGGTGTGGTCCGTGTAGATTCATGGAACCGCTTCTCGACGCCATGTCCAACCAGTACACCGACGTTGAATTCATCAAGATCGACGTCGACGAATTATCTGTAATTTTCTTTCTTCAAACATGATTGCTATGAAATTTTCTGTTTTTATTTTCATATAAATTAAATTAAATAAAAATACTTATAATAATGATTATTTTTGGGGGAATAAAAAAAAATAGGATGTAGCAAAGGAGTTTAAGGTGCAGGCGATGCCGACTTTCTTGTTGTTGAAGAGAGGGAAAGAGGTTGGTAGGATTGTTGGAGCCAAGAAAGATGAACTTCAGAGGAAGATTGAGGAATACCGTGCTATCTAAGCTTAGCTACCTTGCCTAATTCTTCAGCTATGTATTTATTTGTCTTTCTTTCTTTCAATGATAAAGAAAACTGAGAATGAACGGTTTTATTTGGCTTTAATCTCATGATGATGATGTACTTGTAAAAATTTAACTTGCTGTGTTGCTTCACTGAGAATGTGTCTTTTTCATAGTTTAGCAAAAATACATAGTAGTTGAATTGAATGTGTTATTGATGGTCACTGCAGGATTATCATGTCAAAAATTTAACTTGCTGTGTTGTTCTTTTTTTAATACTACCTCAATTTCCTTCATCAAAACTTGATTACTATCACCGGTTGATATATCCAACTAACTCTAGTTAAGTTAATTGTTAGTTTGTTAGATAAAGTTGTTAGTCAGATAGGAGATTGTAATCAACTCAGCTGCTCAAGTGTAAAGACAATGTAACATTTCCTTCTTGCTTCCATCACTGATTATTTTCTTCTTCCTTGTCTGGTTATGTTTCTTCTATAATAAATAGCAAGCTTTTATGCTGATTTTGCTACAAATCCTTCAAATCCCTATTATATGAATCCGAACGATAATTCTTCGCTTGTTCTTGTTCAATCTCCTCTCGACAACAAGAACTGTCAAACTTGGGCGAAGTCTATGAAGGTTGTGCTTGATGCTAAATCTCTTATTTGGTGCGATAGCGCTTTGCTGGTTGGAAAAGTCTTGAGAAGCGTTTTTCTTAGGAGGGATATCTTTCACATTGCTGATATTCAAAAAGATTTGACTCAATTTAAGCAAGGTATCCTTGACATCTCGTATTTCACTCAATTGACAACAGTGTTGGAAGAAATTGAAAATTCAAGATTGTATTTGTGCAATTGTTGCATTCGCGGTGTCACTTCGGATCTTCGCAAATATAAAGAACAAGATAAAGTGATTAAGTTCTTGAAGGGTTTGAATCAACAATTTACTCATGTTCGCTTTCAAATCATGGTTGCTTACTCCATTGCTTTGTTAAACTGCTTTCTTTTTAGTTCTCCAACAAGAGTGCCAGATGTCTCACGTAGCAACCACTGTTCCACTATTGTAATGGAAGTTGGTCATGCTCCACTTAAAAACTCTCTAGCCTATGCTAGACATTGCTTTCTCTTTGATAATTTTTTTTTTTGAATGTATCAAAATATAGATCACACTATATACAACTTATTTTTTAGTAAAATCAGTTTAGTGAAACTCAACTCTCATCAACGCGGAACTCAATATACATTGAATCAAAATGCATATTCCCCCTAGTTTCATTTATAAGCAAAAAAACAGTTTTTAAGTTCAATGAATAATTGATGTATCTGATCTATAATATAGACCAAATACAAATGAACCTAAAAAGGTGTTTTTTTTTGTTTATAAATGAGAACAGAGGTAGTATTTCTATAACCGTCATACACATGTAGTTCTTCTTTTGACACATACATATGTAGTTCTTGATCCCTGCTAATTTATTTTAGGCAAATGCTATAGGTGTCTTATAAATATTGGTTAAGGAATTCAAATATTAAAAAAGTGTAGTTTTTCAATTTATTAGTAATTTATTGGAATTAAAGCTTTCTATATATCTTACCTTTTTTCTACGGAGGTAGTCTTCAACTGGGAATTGGCGGGAGTGGCTTCATTGTGTGCTGCCTTCTTGCTGAGGTGTCCTGCATTGTGTGGTTTATCAGCAAAAAAAATTCAACATGCCCAATCAACTTCTCCCACATAACCAAAGCGCTGGGCCCATCACACCACTACTCTCTCAAGTCTCAACAATGGTTTATCTTCAATCCCACATCACCCCACTATCCCATTTTCCAGATTGCCCACTAATCCATCCATTTATCACTCAACATCACTATTTTTACGTTTTTTTGTGTTAAAATTTAACGTATTACAAGTTTGCAATTTACAAGTTATCAGAACAACAACACCCTTCTCCTCTCCCTCACGCATGCCATTGTTCATTTCAACAAAATTTGACTAAATCTTTTTTCTCCAATAGATTGTCTCCAAACTCACATGTCTTACTATACAAAATCATTACAATGTTCATCATTGCCTGGTTTCCTTCTTTGCCGAAAACCAAGCATTTTCTTTCCCCATAATGCTTGCTTTTTTTTTCCTTTTACTTCTATCTTTGTTATATCTACCTATCTGTATATATAGACATGTATGGTATGTCCCCTTCACCTACACAGTCGTGTGGTTCCTCTTTTCTTCTCAGTTTTTTTTTCCACTTTACTGTTGTTTCTGAAATGATGTTAACACCACAGGTGCCTCACCAGCCTCCCATTGTCTTTATTTATTTCCAAACTTTATTACCTTCACACACTCCATTTGCACCATTGTTTTGTTTCCAGGTATTTGCAGAATCTTACACGAGCTATGAAAGGGCCATGATAAGTGGCATTGAGGCCAACCTAAGGATTTGCATGTGTACATATGATCCTGCAATGGTGCCTATTTCTGTGCCCTTTTTTTCAAGGCTGGTTCTTATTTAATCAATTTTAGAGTTACACTATCTTATATTTTCATGTCATATTTTTTTAGGCCTATGGGGTTATTCCCTTTATTACAACTATGTTTGACAAGCTCATCTCCCAATTGCCTTGTTCTTGCATTATTAATCTAATCAAATTTAATCTATTCGAACTGATTAGCTAACGCTTAATTGACTTTTCTCATCTTCTAATCTAACTCTTTCCTCTAATCTGACTATTTCTTCATTTAACCATGACCTTTGATTTATGCATATCGCCTAATTTCTACATAACTTTGCTCATATCTTCCTAATCTAATTACTTGACTCCTTACCATAACCTTATATTTCTATATATCTCTTGTTTTATGTGCATTTTCTAATCGGCTTGCTTTCCTTTGGTCAGTATTTTAGTATTACCCATTTTGTTCTTTTCAAAAAAAATTATATACCCATTTGTTATTTAAACAGGATGGAGGCTGATGCTTCTTCTAAAAGGGCGAGGCTGGTATCAAACAAATCCTTGATTCTTGCAACCCCTATGCCAAGAATTTTCGAATGCTACAACAACATCTTCTTTCTGATCCAGTACCCAATGTAAAGCTACGAATTATTGGTAAGCGAGGTCGTGATGGTCGAGTTATAATCTACCGACTACATCTGAAGTTGCAGCATTGATTGTTGGTGATTTTGACACCGCCGGTGGTGATAGGGACATTGTTGTGCAAACTCAAACTGGAATGCTCCAACGAGTTCCTCTTTTGAGTGCTTCATAGCTTCCAATGCAATATCCATTACTTTTTCCACGTGGTGAGGATCGACTTTCCGAACGTTACATTCTCTTATTCGGCAGGCGTCTTTTTCAGCAGTTTTTGGTTGATGGATATAGTATGATTGAGTCTACTAGATTGCAGTGGATTAGGTTTCATCAAGCAGAATTTGAGAGCACATTTGTACAATGGTCTCACTGAAGCAGTTTTAAGGGGAGAGTCAAATTCAGCATCAACTGGAAGAAGAATCATTCTTCCTTCATCTTTTGTTGGAGGTGCCCGTTACATGTTTCAAAATTATCAAGATGCTATGGCCATATGTGCCTGGGCTGGGTATCCTGATCTTTTTATTACATTCACTTGCAACCATAAATGGCCAGAATTGTGTATATATTTTAAGAAATATGGTTTCAAATCTCAAGATAGGCCCGACATGATTTCTAGACTATTTAAAATAAATCTTGATCAATTGATAAAGGATATCAAAAAGGGAACCATATTTGGAAGAGTTAAATCAGGTATTTAATATCTTTTAGTATTCTTTTTTCTTAGTTTTTATTTGTCTCTACCTTCTTTTGATGTTAATTAATTTGCTGTTTTACTTTTGTTTCAGTTATCTATACTATTGAGTTTCAAAAAAGGGGTTGCCTCATGCTCATATTTTAGTGTTCTTATATTTTGAGGCAAGATACATTCATCCTAACGATATAGATCGCGTTATATGCGCTGAAATCCCAGATAAAGATCTTGACCCAGAATTATATGAGGTTGTTACTTCCTTTATGGTTCACGGTCCATGTGGCCCTCAGAACTTTTCTTGACCATGCATGCAGCAAGGTAAGTGCACTAAGTATTTTCCAAAAGAGTTTGTGGAATGTACAACAATTGACCCGGATGGATATCCAATATATAGGAGAAGAGATTTAGGCATAACCCTAAAAAAGGGTAATCTTTTTATAGATAATAGATTTGTTGTTCCTTATAACAAAACATTGCTACTGAAATATAATGCTCATATAAATGTTGAGTGGTGCAACCAATCACGGTCAATTAAATATCTCTTCAAGTATGTCAACAAAGGTCGTGTCACTACTGGCTTTTATAATACTGTCAACCAAAAGGATGGTGATGACTGTATTGATGAAATTAAAATGTACTACGATTGTCGGTATTTGTCTGCGTGTGAGGCTTCTTGGCGTAGATTCAGCTTTGATATTCATCATAGAGAGCCTTCTGTTGAGCGTCTTACCTTCCACCTTCCCAATGAACAATGCATAGTTTCTAATTCTTGCAAAACTATTGAGGAGGTTCTAAACAAGAAACACATACACAATACTAAATTCTTGGCATGGATGGCTGCTAATAAAATATATCCAGAAGCACGGGAACTTACTTATGCCCAGTTTTCATTGAAATTTGTTTGGAAAGATGTTGATCATGAGTGGCACCCACGTAAGAGTGGGTTTACCCTTGGACGACTTCATTTTGTTCCACCGGGTACAGGGGAGATTTACTACTTGCGAACCCTACTTAATCATGTCAAAGGACCAATTTGTTTTGAGGATATTCGAACTGTTAATGGTGTTGTACATGACATCTTTAAGAAGGCATGTTATGACATGGGATTGTTGAATGATGATAGAGAATATGTAGATGCTATTAAAGAAGCCAGCTTTTGGGGTACCAGGCATTATCTTCGACGGATTTTTTCATACTTATTGTTGTCTAACCAATTATCAAGGCCTGAATATGTTTGGACTCAGACTTGGGATTTTTTGACCGACGATATTTTACGTAGACAAAGAAAATTGCTCCAGTTTCCAGGTAATAATCGTTTTTTGGGTTTATGATACCGTATCTTAATTAACCGATTCATTAGTTATTAACTCTTCCCGTAACTATTTGTTTTGTAGAGTTGCAATTGTCACATGAGGAGTTACAGGCTTTTGCATTGTTTGAAATTCAAAAAAATTTGCAGAGTAATATATAATAGGAGCTTGGCTGACTTTCCTGGAATGCCGGAAGCCGACATGACTTTGGGTCCTACAACCCACAATAGGCTAATCTATGATGAGGTGAACTATGACAGAGATGCTTTGGCTTCTGAACATATTCAGTTGTTGTCAACAATGAATGCCCAACAGCGTGTAGTGTATGATATTGTTATGGCACGAGTTATTAGTTGCAAACCTGGACTATTTTTTGTCTATGGTTATGGGGGAACTGGGAAAACTTATGTTTGGAGAGCTCTCGCTCCTGCTTTGAGATCGAAAGGTGACATAGTTCTGACAGTAGCTTCTAGCGGGATAGCTGCTCTCCTCATTCCTGGCGGTCGTACAGCTCATTCCCGTTTTGCTATACCTATCAATGTTTTTGAGGATTCTTCCTGCAGCATCAACCAAGGTAGCCCGTTAGCCGAAGTGATATTGAAATGTAAACTCATAATTTGGGATGAAGCTCCCATGACTCATAGGCATTGTTTTGAGGCTGTTGATAGAACCTTCAGGGATATTCTTCGTTGTGTTAACAACGGAAGACTTGATATTCCTTTTGGAGGTATGGTTGTTGTGCTTGGTGGTGATTTTCGTCAGATATTACCCGTAATTCCCAAGGGTACAAGACAGGAAGTTGTTCATTCGACCATCAATTCTTCATATTTGTGGAGATTTTGTGAATTACTAACTCTTACAACCAATATGCGCCTTTCGCATTGTTGTTCGTCAGTAGATGTCCACCAGTTTACAAATCTTACCTCTAATGTTGTCTACAAAGAAGTTTTTCAAAATTTATGTTTGTCATGTGTAATTCTAGTATGCATCTACAATTTTTTTATGTGTTTTGGAATATATTTCATTGTGTATGATTTTCTATTTGCTAATTAGTGTAATCACATTCATCCATACTAGCGCTCCCCGTACATCGCACCGGTAATGAGGCTAGTTTATTCCTTACACTGGGCAGTGATTGGCGATGCTTGTAGGTTGTTTTTACTAATATCTTTCCCACTTGCTGATATGGATCATCTATGATGAACCTTGTTGATGTGTAGACACGCAACCAATAGGAACTACTCCCTCCGTTCCACTTTGTTTGCAGTTTAAGGTTTTGACACCCTTTAAAAAAAATGAATAGGAGTCTAGATTTTTTAAAAAATGTTGTTTAATTTACCATTTAACCCTATCTCTCTATATAGAAAAATGTGAATCATTTATTAGATGTAAAAAGTTGACATAATTAATAGGTTATAAGTGGAAAATATTAAAAGTTTCTTTGAAAATCTAAAACAACAATCAATTTGAGACAAATTGATTTTGCTAAAACAACAAACAAAATGGGAGAGAGGTAGGATTACTGAACTTTAAACTGAACGCATTCCTAAAAAGACACACAAGTATACCAAGGGTTGTACATAATGGCAGATCCATGTTGAGTGAGTGGTATGGAGGCAATTGCCCCCATAAAATATTAGGTGTTGCCATCAAGAAGACAATTTTAAAATAAAAAAATGTAGAGTTATAAACGGCATGAATAGTTTACATTAACTTATCTTTTTAGGAAAGGAGAATATTGTGCATCCTTCTGGATGTTTTATCATGAGTATGCACAACCGCTTGGCATTTAGGAGTTGAATCCAAATGCTTCGAACAACAGACCATCATAGACAAAGAAGTTTCGTTTCAAGGCTAATCAGGTTATGGTGAAGCTTTATAATGCTTGTATGTTCTTTTATAACTCTTCAAAACCGTCTTCATCTCCTTCATCCTCCAACCTTTGGAATTCTCTTCTCCATATTTCCATCTGCCAATAACAAAACCTTGGTTATGCTCTATATGCATACGTAAACGAGATGGAGATTGGTGTCACAAAAAAATAAACAGATTTTTAAAATATACAACTTCTGAACTTCTGAACCTAGAAGATTAATGATAAATATATTAGAATCACACCCTCCTAAGAAAACACACTACTACTATGTTCACCCATGTCATGTAGAAGATCAAATTCCTCACCTGATGATCAGAATGTCGCAGTTGTTCTGCAACAAACAATATGTTATTGTTGTGTGTTGTAGCAAAATCTTTACCAAAACTCTTTGCAACTCCTTTATAATTAATCATTTCCACCCGAAAGCCCTCGCTCATGAATAGCTTATCCACCAATTGCAGACTAGCCTTGACTTCTATGTCTCTCTCAATTAACCAAGCAGGTAACTCTCCTACAAGAAAGGAACCCTTCATGGCCAAAGTGCTTATCATTGACAAAACCTCTTCAAATTTTGCGAGTGTCATCACAGGAAACCCCTGTGCAAGAATAAACTCATGATGAAACTTCTTAAGCAAAGACTCCCTCTTGCCCCAAACATTCATAAATTTGCTTGTGTTTTCAAGTGTTTACTAATGGGAAAATTTTGACAGAATTAATTACCTGTATGGCCCACACACTGGGCCTATTACCATTATAGCCCTTAAATTGCAGACTGTGTTGTATATCAGATGATTCTGATGGAATATGATAGAACATGCAACTTTTTGGAATCTTAGCCCCAACACCTGAAGCTTCAAAATATTTAATTAGATGCTTTCATCCTAGAAAATGTATAATACATAAACACGAAAAGCAATAACAAAGAATAGCTGAGAGAAATATCATAAGCATGAAGGTAGCACCACCTCCAAGCTTCTCAGCTGCAGTTTTAAATACTCTTTCGGGGGATATGTCGAATATTATGGTTGAAGTTGGCCAATTAAGTCTGTACGGTCGCGTGTCCATGCCATCAGTCAACAAAACTAGCTGCAATCAATTCAAGAGGAGAAACCCTATCAAACTATGCAATAGCCTCCAAACAACCTCCTAATTACTCTCATAAATTTATATGCAAGCAATCAAGATGATTTAGTATTATTCTCATAAATTTATATGCAAGCAAACAGCGAGTAACCTGCTTAAGTCCATCAATATGGCTCACTGTACGAAGCAACTTTTCATCAATGAACTTGGTTGCAAGACAATAAGGGTGCAGGTCTTGATTCATATCCTTGGAAATATTGGTAGGGACCAAACAACCAGCATATGGGTCTATAAACAAAGGCTCTGCACATTGCGGAGAAGAGACACTATGAGGCATGTTGATCTTATACACTACTTGAACTGACAAAGTGTTGCACACCTAATTGTATGAATTTACTTTAGGCCACCAAAATTGTGATAATAACACGATTCAAGGTTCTGGGCATGATCACAAAATTAAATTTACTTTTGATTGAATAAGGGGAGCAAAACAACAACTACAACTCTACCAGAGGTGAACAAGCTCCCGTCTAATCATAGTCGCTCAAGAAGCTAAGCTAAGACTAGGAAAAACAAAATCTAAGAGTTGTAGAGAAAAGTCAGAAGCATGGACTTTTCTTTAATCAAAACAAATTAAAACCTTCTATGCATAATGTGGAATAATATAATGTTTAATAAGACAATGCATGCAATATTTAGACATCAACAACTACCTAGTACCTATCAACTAAGTTATGCCACCAAGTATGTCTTTATAATCATACCCACACATTATTCAAAGCCATCCTCAAAGTGCTTGATAAAATGTCTAAAAGAAATAGCATTGCTCAAAAGAGTTTGGCAAAATGAGAAAGTGAGATGGGTTAATTTGCCTGGTCGAAGTGATTCCTGGTAACGAAGAGAAGCAGAAGCAGTGGCAGCCAGGAGTAATGAGTCATTGTCCCCGTTGAGTTTCAGAGAAGCAACATAGAAACTTTTCTTAGAGGTGCCTGTGACCGTGAGTGAGGGGTGCATAGTACTAATATAAGCAACTGGGGAGACTTGTGTAAAACCCATGAAGGATTCCAAATTCCAAGGGAGAATGACTTGAGTCTCTGAGTTAAAGTGACATTTTAATCAGTATTGGCTTCCTCATCTCCACTGGTTCTGCATGGTTCCGGAAATGGGGGCGGGGTTGAATGTTAGAAAAATTGGGAGAAAGCAAGTTGCTTGTATCAATTAATTTGGTAGTGAACTGAGTAAACAATTTTACCTGTGTTGATATTATGTTTCTGCTTCATCTCTGTTACAATCGGTTACTGTTCATCGTCTCTCTCGCGAATTTCAATCTGCTTCGTCCTGTTCAGCAGTGTGGTTGTTCGCGTTTGCCGCTCGTCGTTGCGTTGTTCTGTGCGGTGTGGTGAACAGAGAAAGGTGCCTCCGTCTCGTGTTTGTGTCCCCCCCTGTTGATATTGCTCCACTTTTTTGGCTTTTTAATAACAAATCACCCTCCCTTCTTTCACCGGTGACTTGTTCTCTACTGTGATGCATTTGAGAAGGGGGTTAAATTAATTTAATTCATGTTTCCTTATGTATAAGTGACTTGACAGGATCCAAATTAACAAATGTATAGTAAAACTTTTTTAACACGTGGTTTCAATACTTAGGAACTCTGGAATAGGATATTTTGTTTAAAAGAAATCAAACTTTATTTTTGAAAGGAAATCAAACATGCCAGATATTGTATGCTATGCGTTGATATAAAAATAAGGCTTAATTACAGTTTTAGTCCCCCTATTTTTCTCAATTCACGATTTTGGTCTCCAAAGTTTTAATTTGACGATTTTGGTCTCCCTATTTTCCCAATTTGTAAAATCAAGGTCCCCCACCCCAATTTTGACTGACTTATCCTACGTGGCAGCCCACGTGGACTGCCACGTAGGCGCACCCCCCCACCCCCCACCTTCTTCTTCCTCCTGAACCTCTGTTCCTCTTCCCCTCCGTAGCCTCACCCTCCTCGCGAACCATCAACAACACCGTTCTCTCTCGCATCTCCCCCTTCTCTCTCGCATCTCCCCCCCCTCGCCGTTCTCTCTCGCATCTCCCCCTCCCCTCGCCGTTCTCTCTCTCTTCGCATCTCCCCCTCCCCTCGTCGCATCCTCTCTCTCCGACACTGGCATCCGAAAAGGCCATGTCGTCCTCCTCCTCTCTCCCCATCGTATGCCTCGCCGTCATCTCCCTCGGCGCCATCATCACCACCACTAACCCTCTCAACACCTCTCGCGAAATCGCCAAACAGATCTCCGATTCCAAACCCATCCCCACCTCTACCACTCCCCTGCTTCCGAAACTCAGAGCAGCATCACCCAATCTCCCAATCATTCTCCTGGATTCCAGCTCCGACTCCGATTCCTCAGCCGCGCTGGAAAAATGATGAAGGGTGAGAGAGAAAGGAGAGAGAGAGAGAGACTGACGGTGAGGAGTGGGGGTGCTACGTGGCTGTCTACGTAGGATGAGTCAATCAAAATTGAGTCTTAATTTTGACCAAATTAAGAGGGGATCAAATTCGTCAAATTGAGAAAATAGGGGGATCAAAATCGTCAAATTAAAACTTCAGGGACCAAAATCGTGAGTTGGTCATAATATGGGGACCAAAACTGTAATTAAGCCTAAAAATAATTGCAATTCTAACTTGTAAATTCTCACCTTGCATCATTGGTATGAATTAAGTATAAATATGTTTAGGTCCTAATCTTTTGAGATTATCTAATTTACATTGTGAGTCATGTTAATTAGATAAACGCGTTCTAGTCAATAAATGAACTTCATCCCTTTCTTTTAATTTACGTTTGAAGTCCTTATACTATTTCTTGTTTTGTGTCAAAATATTTTGTTATAATTGTGATTTTTCTCATTAGACGTGGTTGCTTTTTATGAAAAGTAAGTTTAAACTATTCTCTATTTTTGAGCAATTTTATAAGCAAATTAAAACTCAATTGGGTGCGTCCATTGTGTGTAATGGAGGGGGGAGGGTCCTAACAGTGTGGTATCTTCTGAATTACATATACTCGTCTTTCCTCATACTCCTCTCTTCACTCACTTCCTCCTTGGTTATCATTGCTCCAAAAAAAGTTATCGTATCATTCTTCTATTCTTCGACGATTTCTCATATTTGATGATGTTACCTTTTTCGAGTTTGTTCAATACTTTAAGTCGACTTACCTACTTCTCAAGCCACTTTCAATGGCCATTCCTCATTCTCTCGTTATTATCCTTTTGGAGCCTCTCAAGTTTGTCCCACTAGAGGCCCTAGACCTCCCAATTGCTCGACCACTTGAAACTTATTCTGTCGCCAATCACCCTTCTTTGTGCATGTCAATTTTATGGTCAAACCAATCAATTTTATAGCCATTGATTAGTGTAACCAAATCAATTATATGGTCAACCTAGTGACTCAATCGAACCGGTTGATAGAACCAGTGACCTGATGAGTCTTACTACAAAACAATGTTGCTTTTGCCTATTGTGACAATATTTACATCAAAACAAAATTAGAAATGACATATTTTATTTTAGCTAATATGAGAGTGTTTAAAGTATTTAATATTTTTCTTTTTATAGGTTTTTAATATATGAAATTTCTACTACGTCCGTAAACTATAAATTTATTTGATGCGCTTGACCTAGGTCTAATTATGACTTCTGATTATTTATATTGTGTATACCCCAATTCAATTTTTTTTTTCGGAATTTTGTACGTATGTAATAAAACTTATCCAATTTTTAGGAAATCCATTACGACTTTGTTTGGTAAAAAGTGGCAGATAGCAGATAAGCCAGTAGAGGATAACAGAAGAACTAATGAATAACGGATAGCAGATAAGCTGGCTGATAGCAAAATATGTGATTGGTAAAACTAGCGGTTAAAACAGCTAATAAATGGAAAATAACATAAAGATATTTAATTAATGATTAAATTATTTAATGATGACAAAATGTTTAATGAGGAAAGAGAAGTAATTTAAAAAAATAATAAAGTAAAAATGTCAAAAAAAAGTGAAACACTATTATACGCTATCCACTAAAACATTACTTGAAGTAGCCTTTCAAAAAACGCTAAACGCTAAACACTAAACGCTAGTACTTACCAAACACTTTTATAGTCATCACGCACTAGTCAAATACACTAGTCTCATCCACTATCCGCTAGCGGATGAGACGCGCCAAACAGAGCCTTTATATCCATAATAAGTCATTCCGCTTTGGTGTAAGAAAAACCATATCATATTAAAGTTTTATGAAAATATTACCATTTAGAAATAATACATTGTCATATTCCAGTTTTCCCCTCAAGCTCCAGTTTTGGCTAAGTTTTAGTCCCATCACCTTAGTTTTCAAAGAAAGCATAATGGAAAGCTGGGAAGAAAGTCTGCTTTAAATACTCAGATTGTTTCTTTGGTGGGAAAATGTTAGCTTCAACAATTCCTCCTAAGAAGCCCAAAGGATCGCTATGATTGTTTCGGTATTTTCCAATGTACAATAAGAAACAAGAAGCTGGGAACACTAAAGCAGAGAGGAAGAGTAGTATTTAACGAGCTGATGTTAATTTTGGGTTTTCCGCATCGGTTGCAATTGGACCTTCTCCTGACCGGGAAGGTGCATGGGAATTTGGTTATATTTCGAGTACGCGTCCATAAAAGAAAGAAGTTGGAATCCTAACGAGTTATCGACCAACCTATCCATGCTTGGTAGCGGAAATGCGTCTTTATTATTTTCCATTAGCGTGGGCATGCTTATGAAAAGGCCAAAGATTTACTAGACGCTCAAGTACGCTTTTTGAGAAATAGCCAGAGAATCCCGCGGGTGTTGCTGGTGGAGGGAAGTCTTCTGCAGGCATAGCAAATGGTCGAAACATCATCTCCATTTTTTCCAAAGTGAGATATGATCCTATTTCTTGTAGCCTTTCAGGACCCATAATTGGCAGTGTGTGCTCCTGATGTAATGAAGCAGCCTCACTATCATCCTTCTGTCAACCATACAACAAAGATCGATTAGCTAACGAAAAGAAATCCAATACATCACTAGCACATACTGATATTTGATATTTCCTCATGAAAAGTGGTCAAAAGAGGGTAATCATATCGAGAAATGGAGAGTTGAAACCCCTCTTCTAGATTTCTTATCAGGGAAACCAAATAAACCGGATATCATTACCTCTAAAGGTGATAAATCAGCACCACGGCTAAAGGTCAGCTCTATGCGGAACCTTTTTGGATCTTCTAAAGCCACCTGCAATTTGAAATTTGAAATATAAAAAATTAAACAAAAAATACAGATACTAATACACATTAGAAGTAAAGCCTTTTGCTTATGGTTCGATGGATGATACAAAAGACCAAATACTAACCCCTGTTTATTCTTATTTGTTATAATCCTAGTCATGTACACCCTTATTATGTGTACATATCAATTAAAAATGGAATAATCAATGAGCCTTTATTGTATTTATTGCAATGTTATTATAAACACAGTAGTGTGTGATCAGATTGAGACAAATCACAAAGTCAACATGGTATCTAAGCGGTACCATTCTCCGTGACTTGTCTCATCCATCATCCTCTGTCGTCTGTTGTAAGGGCTATGCAAATGACACTAATCTAAGATTTGTTGGGAAGTTAAATTATCTTACTGTCACACACCCGGATATTTCCTTTGCAGTCAGTGGTAAGTCAATTCTTAAATTCTCCTTGTCAAGATCATTGGGATGCCGTCATTCGAATCCTAAAGTATGTTAAAAGCGCTCCAGGAAAAGGTCTCATTTATGAAGATAGAGGGCACACTCAGATAGTTGGTTATTCAGACACTGATTGGGCAGGCTCACCCATTGATAGGCGATCCACTTCTGGGTATTGTGTACTAGTTGGAGTAAATCTAATATCCTAGTGCTGAAGCCGAATATAGAGCCATGGCATTAGTAACACAAGAGCTTATTTGGTTAAAACAATTACTCAAAGAGCTTCACTTTCAAGGTGATGAGAAAATGACTCTCATATGTGATAATCAAGCGGCATTGCATATTGCCTCTTATCCGGTTTTTCATGAGAGGACTAAGCACATTGAAGTAGATTGTCACTTCGTCCGAGAGAAGATTGAATCAGGAGACATCTCCACAAGCTTTGTCAAGTCAAATGATCAATTGGCCGATGTCTTCACTAAATCTCTAAGAGGGCCTCGAACCAGCTACATATGTAACAAGCTCGGTGCATACGACTTATACGCTCCTGCTTGAGGGGGAGTGTTGATTACTGTTGATTACGTTATATATTATTTATGTAAATAGTATATGAGAATCATGATATTAGGTAGTTTTGATATTGTCATTAATCTGTAATTATTGTAGAGATTGCGCATTGATTCTCCAAACGTCTATATAATAGAACCTCCGTGGTGTAATTGAGACACACGGTATTCAACATATGTCTCTCAGTTTTCTCATTTAACACCAACAATCAATTAGCAATTGTCTATAATATATCTTGATAACATCCTCGAATCATGATATATATATATATATATATCAGCCAGATATGTAACAAGATCGATGCATATGATTTATATGCTCCAGCTTGAGGAAGAGTGTTGAAAATGAAATACGATATCTGTATTTATTGTACAATC
The DNA here is from genome assembly GCA_039519185.1 of Astragalus membranaceus. NCBI lineage: Eukaryota > Viridiplantae > Streptophyta > Magnoliopsida > Fabales > Fabaceae > Astragalus > Astragalus membranaceus. The sequence continues at coordinate 122,965,707 of CM076854.1, read as the reverse complement.
TGGTAATTAGGAAAATCATATGTATTAGGAATAAATAATCCTGTAGATATTCCTTGTTGATTAAGTTATATATATATATATATATGTTGTAATTATAATTGTAATTATCCGACCCATTTATAAGGCCCATTAGGGTTAGTCTTAGAATAGTCTATATATATCATTTAACACTTGTATACAACACACGGTATTTCAATATATGTCCCAGTTTTCTCATTTCACATGGTATCTAGAGCCAATTGAGAGACAACCCTAAAACCGTGCTTATCCATTGGACCCACTGGCCACCGGTGATAAAATTTTTTTCCGGCAAACCGTGTTTCAATTCCGGTTTGCCCTAACTCACTGCCGTGTGTCATTCCGGCACCCCGTTGGGTTTTTCAGATCTGCCACCGTCGAGTTCTCCCACTTCCGACGACTTTTCCGGCCAACCACCCCCACCACAAGGTTCGCCTCCTCAAAACCGGCCCACCCCTGAAACCGCAGCCCCAGATCTGCCTCCACGCGCTCCCACGCACCGCCTCTGTCTCCGGCCAGAAACCCCAACCAGCCACCGTCGCCGCCGTGCGTGGCGGCGCGTCCGGCCACTTCTCCGGTCGCCGTTTTCATCGTCAGACTCGCCTCTCCTTCCTCGTTCCGGATCTGCCATCATTTTTCAGTTTCGAGCAACGGTTGGACGTGTTTCTGTACACACATCCCTTTCTCTCTCCTGTTTGGCGTGTTTTCTCTCTCCTAGGACTGACTATGATGACCCCCAGTGACTCCTCTAAGCTGTTCACCAATTTTGTGACTTCTCCCCTCACTACGGAGAAGCTAGATGGTTCAAACTATGACACTTGGGCGTCCGACATTCAGTTATGGATGATGGGGCAAGGTTACACGGAGCATCTCACAAAGAAAGCTACAGAGGTGACTGACACCGCTGAACGTGTGAAATTTGAAAAGGTTGATGCTCAGTTGTGTAGTATTATCAAGTCCACCATTAGCCCTCTCATCAAACCGATTTTCCGTCCTCATCTCACGTGTGAATCGGTTTGGAGTCAGGCTAAGGAACTCTACACTAATGATATTCAGCGCCTCTATGGTGTGTGTCATGATTTGATGACACTCATTGCACCTCGATCATTTGAGGGTCCTATGTCTACGTATATCGGTCGTGTTCAGGCTGCCCTTCATGACTTTAATGAGCTACTGCCTCCTGCTGCCTCTGGTGCTACTGAAAAGAAGAAAGAACTTAGCAACGCAGCACCTTTTTTATGCTCCTCGCCCTTTATGGCTTGCCTCAGGATTACGCTGCCACCCGTGACCAAATTTTGGGGTCTGCTGCCATTCCCACAATGTCTACTGCATCCTCTGTCCTCCTCCGGGTCCCGGTTAAGTCTACTCCTGAGCACTCGGCGACCTCTGGGCCGAGTGACACTGCTGCACTTGCATCTCAACACAACCATCAGGGACGCTCTCGTGGTCCTCCATCCAAGTCCAAGAATCGCCCTAAGTGTGATCACCGCCACAATCTGGGGCATACGATTGATCGATGCTGGAAATTACACGGGCGCCCCCCTCGTACTGTTAATGCAGCTCAGACTCCTCCAATAGAGACACCTGAGGCCTCAACTAAGGCTAAACCAACTCCATCTGACTACGAAGATTTTCTCCAATGGTTTGAGAATCGCCAAAACTCTGGATCCAATGCTTCAAGTGCACAGACTGGTAAATCATTTGCTTGCGCCTCTTAGTCATCTTCCCTTGGCCCTTGGGCCCTTGATACAGGTGCTTCTGATCATATCACTGGCAATAAAGCTCTTTTATCCTCTCTTTCTACATCTGGTTACTTACCTACCCTCACCTCAGCCAGTGGAACTCAAACACAAGCCCGAGGGATTGGCACTGCCCAACTCCTCCCCGCCTTATCTGTTGACAACGTTCTTTATGTTCCTGAATGTCCATTTAATTTAATTTCTGTTAAACGTTTGACTGAGTCCATTGATTGTGCTGTTACCTTTACTAAGAAAGATGTTACCTTGCAGGATCGGATCACGAAACAGATGATTGGCGCCGGATGTGAGTCGAATGGCCTTTATTATCTCTCCTCAACCAAGGCTTGTGCAACCACAGATTCTCCTCTTACAGTACATGCCCAGTTGGGTCATCCTAGTCTTCAAAAACTCCAAAAGTTGGTACCGAGTCTTACTAAATTGTCTAGTTTGGATTGTGAGTCGTGTCAGTTAGGGAAACACACTCGTAGTCATTTCCCTAATAGAGTCAATAAACGGGTTTCGTCCCCTTTTGCTTTAGTTCACTCTGATGTTTGGGGTCCTTCTCGTACTACCAATACTTTTGGGTCTAGATATTTTGTTACTTTTATTGATGACTTTTCCCGTTGTACGTGGTTATTTTTAATGAAGAATCGGTCCGAGTTATTCTCTATCTTTGAGCAATTTTATAAAGAAATTAAAAATCAATTTGGTGTGTCCATTCAAACTTTGCGTAGTGATAATGCCCAAGAATATTTATCACAACAATTCCAAAATTTTATGGCATCTAATGGCATTCTTCACCAAACCTCTTGTGCTTACACACCTCAGCAAAATGGGGTTGCCGAACGCAAAAATCGGCATCTCATTGAAACTACACGGACCCTTCTTCTTCACGGTAACCTCCCCACTCGATTTTGGGGGGATGCGGTTCTAACGGCTTGTTACCTTATAAATCGCATGCCCTCCTCTGTTCTTGACGACCAAACACCACACTCTGTCCTTTTTCCTCATACCCCACTACACTCGCTTCAGCCACGTGTATTTGGGTCCACATGTTTTGTCCACAATCTCTCTCTTGGTATTGACAAACTCTCGGCTCGTCACTAAAATGTGTCTTCCTTGGTTATCATCGGTCTCAAAAAGGCTACCGTTGTTACTCTCCCACTCTTCAACGTTACCTCATATCTGCCGATGTTACCTTCTTTGAGTCTGTCCCTTACTTTGAGTCGTCCCACTCAACACAGGAACCTCTTTCCGCAGCTCTTCCCTTGCCTCCCGTGTCTATTTCCCTTGAGTCTGTCACCACAAAGGTCCCTTCTGTCGACCCTCCGGCTGCACCTCCACTACAAACATATCACCGTCGCCAGCGACCACCTGTGGTACACATCCCTGCCCCAGTGTCTACTTCAGAGGCCATTCCAGACTCACCGCCAGCGCCATCTCCTGTTCCAGATCCGGTTCTGCCACCTGAGCCTGACCTCCCCATTGCTATTCGTAAAGGTATACGATCCACTCGTAACCCATCCCCTCATTACATTGCTTTGAGTTATCACCGTCTTTCACCTTTGCATTACACTTGTTTTGCTTCTTTGTCTTCTGTTAGTATTCCTAAATCTGTAGATGAAGCTTTATCCCATCCTGAGTGGAGGCAAGCAATGATTGACGAGATGTGTGCTCTTCAAAGCAGTGGTACTTGGGAATTGGTACCTCTACCTTCTGGGAAGTCTTTAGTCGGTTGTCGTTGGTTGTATACTGTCAAGGTTGGGCCTGATGGTAAGATTGATCGTTTTAAGGCTCGGTTGGTGGCCAAAGGATACACTCAGATATTTGGGCTGGATTATAGCAACACATTCTCTCCGGTCGCCAAGATGGCCTCAGTTAGACTCTTCCTCTCTATTGCAGCTATCCGACACTGGCCTCTTTATCAACTTGACATCAAAAATGCCTTCTTGCATGGTGACCTTGAAGAGGAAGTTTATATGGAGCAACCTCCAGGGTTTGTTGCTCAGGGGGAGTCCTCGAGCATGGTTTGTCGACTTCACAGGTCACTTTATGGTCTTAAACAATCTCCACGAGCCTGGTTTGGCAGATTTAGCACTGTGGTACAACAGTTTGGCATGACTCGTAGTGAAGCTGACCACTCTGTATTCTACCGACATTCAGCCCAGGGATGCATCTATCTAATTGTTTATGTGGATGATATTGTTATAACTGGTAGTGATCAGCAGGGCCTACTTCAATTGAAGCAACATCTCTCTAACCAGTTTCAGACTAAAGACCTTGGCCGACTCCGTTACTTCTTGGGTATTGAGGTAGCCAAATCTAAGGATGGTCTTGTAATTTCACAGAGGAAATATGCTATGGATATTCTTGAAGAGACAGGTCTATTGAATGCCAAACCAGTTGACACTCCCATGGATCCAAATGTCAAACTTCTACCCAATCATGGGGAGCCTCTTTCAGACCCTGGGAGATATAGAAGACTGGTTGGGAAGTTAAATTATCTTACTGTCACACGCCCAGATATTTCCTTTGCAGTCAGTGTGGTAAGTCAATTCTTAAATTCACCTTGTCAAGATCATTGGGATGCCGTCATTCGAATCCTAAAGTATGTTAAAAGCGCTCCAGGAAAAGGTCTCATTTATGAAGATAGAGGGAACACTCAGATAGTTGGTTATTCAGACGCTGATTGGGCAGGCTCACCCATCGATAGGCGATCCACTTCTGGGTATTGCGTGCTAGTTGGAGGAAATCTAATATCCTGGAAAAGTAAAAAGCAAAATGTTGTTGCAAGATCTAGTGCTGAAGCCGAATATAGAGCCATGGCCTTAGTAACACAAGAGCTTATTTGGTTAAAACAATTACTCAAAGAGCTTCACTTTCAAGGTGATGAGAAAATGACTCTCATATGTGATAATCAAGCGGCACTGCATATTGCCTCTAATCCGGTTTTTCATGAGAGGACTAAGCACATTGAAGTAGATTGTCACTTCGTTCGAGAGAAGATTGAATCAGGAGACATCTCCACAAGTTTTGTCAAGTCAAATGATCAATTGGCCGATGTCTTTACTAAATCTCTAAGAGGGCCTCGAACCAACTACATATGTAACAAGCTCAGTGCATATGACTTATATGCTCCAGCTTGAGGGGGAGTGTTGATTAAGTTATATATATGTTGTAATTATAATTGTAATTATCCGGCCCATTTATAAGGCCCATTAGGGTTAGTCTTAGAATAGTCTATATATATCATTTAACACTTGTATACAACACACGGTATTTCAATATATGTCTCTCAGTTTTCTCATTTCACATTCCTAATTATTGTTCTTAAGCCTATATACCGAGACACGGTTGTGTAATCACAATATCAAATATAAGATGCCAACTAGTAGTAAAATGTAGGATTTTGCAATAAAGAATAAGAAATGTTGATTGGGAAACATGGTTAAAATAACCGACCTCTGTGTTTTCAAACATCCTCAACACAATGTAACTCATGTAGTCAAGCTCCTTTGTTCTAAATAGGCGCTCTAGAGCATTATAGCAAACGAGACTCTCTTCTTCTTCAAGAGATTCATCCCAATTGCAATAACGAAGTACATTCATGAGTGAATGGATATGTGATTCCTGTTAACAAAAATAATAAGGTGAAAACAAGGGTATTATGGAAACAAAAGTACAAAACTAAGAAGAATTCTTTAAAAATGTTGACAACGGAATTTTATTAATCTACAAATAGGGATTCATCTTTTAGATAAAGGCATATACCTAAGCATGCAAAATAAATTGACGAGGTAAAACCCCTGGTATCTGAAGATATCCCCTGACCAATCCAGGTCAAACATAGTGGACCTACATAAGGTCTCACGTTCCATGTTTTCTTTGTTCACAAGATTCGAACCCAAAGGGAACCAAGCACCTTTCCACAATTTTTGTTTTGTTTTGTTAACATACAACACAATATGAACAAAATAGCTTTAGTCAAAGGGATTCATGCCACGGATCCATTTGATTAAACAAAAGCCTACTTAATTTCAGTGTGAATTCTGCTAATGTAGGTGTCTATGGAACTGGACCGGACTGGCCTGTCAAATATTTTTGATTGTCAACTACCTTATTTGTAATTTCTAGTCTTTGTTGGTACTCTGAAACCACACTTGATCAAAATCCGATTTCACTATAATATAGTTATTCTTTTGTCAATTCGCATCTAATTATCAAATTTGTTCACTCTTCTTTTTTCGCGGATTGACACAACCAGCTGATTGTAGAAATGGTGGCCTCACCAATTTTATGTCTAGTCTGGTTTCTGAGATATTGTGCCAATAACATGATTTTACAACAGAGAATCAAAACACCTTTGACAGCTTTGGGGCACCAATTACGACCATTTAAGAAAGAGAAGTCAGACTTAACAAGTATTTAAACGGAAAATGCAAGTATGTATAAACTTGTCCAATATGATGTATTCCACATTAAGATTGATATTATAAAAGTCTTCATATATTGAGAAATCAGCATACGTAGTTAATAGTAATAAAGGCCAAATGCAATATAACTACATATTTACATGGTCAACCTATATAATTCCGTCAATTGGTATAAAGCAATGCTGGCCCTTTCCACCCAAAACATGAAAAATGTTTATATCTTTAACAATTCATTATAAAATTTTTAATTAGAGAAAATTTAACCAAAAAACCAGGTATAGATGAAATGAGCATCATTTGGTGGTTAAATTAACCAGACAGGAAATAGTTTTGCCAACAATCCACACACATTGACAAATTAAAGCCACACTAACAGACATAGGGGAGGGAGAGGTTAGAAGCAAATTTTTGTTCAAGGTTTCATAACATAATAATGCAATACAGCACTCACTGATGTGAAGTACATGTTTAAGGTTTCATAACATAATAATGCAATACAGCACTCACTGATGTGAAGTACAGGCGTGTTCGCACATGGCGCTCGGGTGTCTTGACATTTGCATACCTGACGGAGAATAAACAATATTAGAAAACAATATTACGTGCACCATAAATTGAAGACAAGATATTTACTTTGGATCCAATCGATATTTGGTCTCTTTATCATCATCATCATCTTGGTCCATTGATATATCATTCAAAGTGTTGGATTTTCTTATATCATCATTCTTATTTAAAAGTTTTGGTTTGATGTCTGTATCTTCCTTTTCAGTCTTCAAGGATGATGAATCATGTTCTTGGTTACTCTTTAACTCGGCAACACTAATGGCTTCCTCTTGAGTGTTCCTCAGATCAATCATAATTTTTCCCAGTAATCGACGAGCGATCTGAATTAAAAAGGCAAAAACAATTAAAACAATCTAATCAGCTGGCTATAATTACATGTAAATATGTAGAAACGATGCATCAAATCAGAGTGCCACATGTTCATCTAGCAATATCAACTGAAAGTAACTAAACAAAAAAAGTTTTAAATGGATTTAATTTAACCTTTGAGCCAATCTTCAGTTTCTGCTTTGGATTGATTCCGTATTCATTTGGAATTACACCATCAGCTAGTGCCTGCACATAAGATGGCGTTGCAATGAAGGTGAACAAATTGAACTCATCAGTCACAGCATGTAATGTAAGACAGATATCATATATTGGTGTTTTATTTCTGGAAGAGAATACCTAACTATCTTTGATTTTCCCATATCTTTCAAAAGGGTAAAGCCAGAACACCGTTCAGAGTTTTATAAGAAATGTTTGTCTTATACTGGTTCAACCAGTTCTAGTTGGACGCGGATTTCCCTAACATAACATACCTGAGCAACTTTAAAGAGTTCATCCAATCCTTCTAGATTGAGATGTGCATTGTGCAAGAGATCATATCTGTAATGGGCAAGTAAATGTTAACTTCTCATAAGAAAGGAATTAAAGAAGCTACATAATATAAATGAAACTAACAACTTATTTTCTCAAATTTTGGTTACACCTTTATGCATATCTCATACAGACGTATTTGTAAGATTTAGTTTAAAGTGTTTGGCTGATAATAGCACTACAGGCAGGTAAATTTCTATCAACCAACTGTAAGGATCTTCTAAATTCAAATCTCGAGGAACATATAAAACCTGGGTGGAGGCCGATGGAAAAAGAGTAGACCGGGAGAAGAGAAAAGATAGTGGAGTAGGGTAAATTTTATGAGAGGAGAAAACAAGAGAAAAAGTAAGAAGAGTAATTAAGTGACTAATCAAAGCTAAGAAGTTATGGGTGAAAACCCCCTAGTTTAATAGAAAAAGAAATCCGTATAACTTGGTCTGATAGAATATTTCAGTTGAAGACTCCTTAATATCTTGCTATAAACACCTTTTCAGCTAGTTACTCATGTTGGTTTGTGCTTGGGTATTTCTTTTTAACATTGTCACACTAAGAAAATCCAATAACTTATAAGCTTCCTCTAAAATTTGAATGCGAAAAAATATGTCTTCATTCTTGTTCTACTATATATTTTCAAAAAAATTCTAAATTTACTCAAACAAGCTGAACTCTTAGTTTTCTGACATAAACAATATCCAAAAAGGGTGAGGAAGAAAGATAAAGAGAAAACACGCTCTTGGAGGCGATGGTCATTAAAACATAACATCCCCTTGAAATCTGAACATGCTCTTGGAAGCTGACAGTCATTAAAACCTAAGGAAAGAAATAACTTACTTGCATGAATCATAGACATCAGGAATTTGGGTGATGTCAAAGCGCCTGTGCAAGTAACAAGCCATCTAAGTATTAGCCACCATAATACACAGAGAGAACAAGAAAAAGAAAGCATAATCGCTATACATGTATGGCATGGGAACTCATGAAGATAGTTCTGGTAATGAAATTGCCACTGGAAAAAGCTGATATGAAATAGAAACTAGAAATAATTGAAAGGATTTTAATTAATGAAAAGGAAGTTACAAATTCCTACAACCAAAAGCATTCTTTGCTTGTTCAACATGCTACAAGGTAAAACTAAAGTATGCCACAATGTAATGGCTACACAAGAAAAGTAATTTAGACGAGACAAATTAATAATATGTATTTGCAGGATGATAATTCTTCTACACATCAAAAGATAGTTATAAATAGTGTCCATATAGAAACCGTGGGGTATGTAATATATTTTGACTTCACATATATCTAGTTTCTGAAACTCCCAATCAGACAGTCTTCGATCATGAATGTAACTAGATTTTCTCACATATTAATGGCATTTGAAGTAACCTTTTGTATCCTAATATCCAAAACAGAGTAAAAGCAAACAAGATTACATAAACTGGTAAATACTTACTCCTTGCGTTCATTATATAGGTCCCTTTCAAGCTTTTTCCACCGAGCATACATTAAAAGAAACCCTTCACTACCACAAGGTAGGCCAGAAGCTATGCGACCAACATCAATATTTGTCTTCCCAAGCGCTTTTGCTTGGTCATAGGGAGGAATTACATCATATAAACTTCTTTCTGTAAGTTGTTCGTCTTCATCCTTTGCAAGTAGCCTTACTTGTTCAGTAACCTTCTTAATCAAACTTACCTATTAATGAGAGATGCAAGGGAATTGTAAACCTAAATAGCTTTAGTTGCATATTTAAAAGAATAGTTTCATATTCTATTAAAAGTGAAAGCCTAAAAGAAGAAATTAGAAAGCAATAACTTATCATGAAAACACTATCTTGTCTTGATTAATAAACCCCGACAATAGCAAACAGGTTTCCCACAGAGTAGAGGATGACAAGGTCTGAATACCGACAAAATATCAACATGATCTTGAAATTTACCGACACTTGATAATTGCCAATGTTGTAGATAGTAGTTATCTGGCACATAAATGTTTTCTTCGACACACAATCATTAGCCATGTAGTTTTTAGAGGTTAAAAAGAAGAAGTTAATTCTATCAAATTCTATCAAAAAAATTGATAACTCACTAACCACGTAGTGAACTGAACTAACTAATTTATTTTTGCACGTCATTAACCATGTACTTTTTAAGGGTTGTGAAAAACAAGAAGAAATTAACTATTAAAAGAAACTCATTAACCATGTACCTGTACTGAACTATATTAACAAACTATTTGCACGTCATTAACTACGCGAAAATCATGAACTGTAAATACAGGTCTTGGCTTGATGTTGCTTGCCGTGTCCAAATAGCGCGACCTTATTTGTAAAATTAATCATCATTGTAATACGTCTGTTAATTAGGCCCATTAGGTCTAACAAGTCCTTGCTTGTCTATATATTAACCACCACTGTCTGCCCATTATCATCGCCGTCCGCCACTCTAATCACTCAACCGACTACATCATCAAGACACACACGCCACCACAGTTTAGGCAACCGCCCAACGAGTATAAGCAATGTGCCAATACACTATAGGGTTATGTGACACCCTAGATTATTTCCTATCCTATATAGAAGGTAGATGCCTTACCCCATTCCCTATTTCCATATAGTATGCCCGTAAATAATACACAGAAATAAATACATATTCATAAATAAAAGTAAATAATAAGTTGGACTATAAAATTTTGTCATGTCCTTTGGAAGCACATTGGACAACTGTAAAAAGAATCTTGAGGTATCTCAAGGGCACAACCCAAGCCAACTAGTATTTCTTATGTTGCTCTCCATGCTTATTGTGATGCTGACTAGGGCTCTACCCAGTATGATAGGATATCCACCTTAGGAGCAGGTGTCTTCCTAGGTCCCAACCTCATCTCTTGGTGGGCCAAAAAGCATTATATCTTCTCAAGATCAAGCACAGAGGCTGAATACCATAGCTTGGCACTAGCTACCTCTGAATTGCTTTGGGTTGAATTCCTTAGATCTCTTCTTTCTAAGGGAAAAAGTGTTGCAGAAAGAGTTACATGTCACTCGTTCCTGTGCACAATGTGCTGACATTCTGACTAAGGCTCTTTCTCCTTCAAAATTAGATGAGTGTGGGACGAAGCTCACAGTGTGCAATGCTGCCCAAGCACACTGCAGAGCTTACAGGGGAGTACTAAGGGAATAGGACACACACTCAAGACAAATTTGTGTTAACTTAGTTGGAGTTCTACCCTGCATTTCCCAATAGTAGATAAATCCCCACAATCTGGTGTAACTAACTAAACTGACCAAATTTGATGCATTTTGGAACCTCTTCAGGTCTCAATTTAAAAGTTTGCTTGTTTAGAAGGATAGCTTAAGCACTATTGGACATATTAAACATAACCAATCAATTTTTCACCCTATTTCTTTTACTTCTCAGATTCAAAGAGCTCCATATTATGTGAGTATCTTTTGAATGAAAAAACAATACGGCACTAAACACATCTTTTGGTCAAGATAAGCAACACCACTCTTCCACTGGATTTCATCATTGCAATTATATTTTATTCGTGTGCCACTCCATCAGCATTTTGGCAACAAACATTTATATTGTGAAAATATATAACAATAAGTTCTTGTTAATTATTTGAAGTTACTTTCAACAATTTTCCACTTTTGCTCCTTGAAGTGCTCACATTGTGAGGAGAAACGTGATAGGATCCTGAATTTCTCATCGCTCAAATGGAACAATAATGGAACAATGAAACTGTATATTGATGTGGAAAACGAAAATTACAATGACGTAACGATAAACTAGGCAATTCGAGAAGCCTAGGGTCTCCCAAAAGGCACTTCAAGAGGCCTAATCTCTCCCAAAGGAATAACTTCCCAAATTCTCGCTTACCCCTTCTGATGTGAATCCACACATGCATCACTATATTTTAGATCCAAGCTCCATGATTAGGCTAGGCATGTGGGCTCACATCACCTTCTAATCCCCCAACTCCTATTTATAACCTCCACTAACTGACCCACTTTTTCTCCAATTTGCCACATAAGCAAGTTGGTTACAACCAATTCCCTCCCTACATTACATTTATTTAAGATCCTATCAATACTCCCCCCCTAAACATTCACCTTGTCCTCAAGGTGAAGATACCAAAGCAAGCAATTAATACTCTTCCATCGGGATCCCATAGCTTGAAGCAAGATGTCCCAGTAATGCAAGAAGCCGAGTACGGCTCACCCGGATCCCATTGCTTGTGATGTCTTTCTGCCCTTGCAATTCTTGAAGACTCCAACCCTTGAATCAAGTGCTCAACCCAAATCTCCTGCCTAGTTTGTAGCCATGCTTGAGTTATATTCTCAAGGCCTTCACCATTATGGGCTCCCCCTTCATAAGTTGGAATAACACTAACACCATAACTCTGTGAGAAATGAATCTGTGGAAAGCTCCACTATTCCCCAACTCAAACATCAAAACCCCATTCCGCTTTCCTGCCAACATCATCACTGCTCCTCCTTTGAAAAATAGTACCAACCATGCATCCTTCCCAAGCCTTAAAGTAACGTAATCAGTCCATGATTTAGCTACTATGAGATCATTATAATGTAGTGACGACAACAATTTGTAAACCTCTGAAGATCCATGGCAGCCACACAAGTACAAATTTGTCATGCAAATAAAAAGAGCCTTCAAGATTAGTTTGCATGTACCTTGTTCATTGTTTAGTTGGCCATTCCCCTCAATTTGGGCCTGATGATATTGTTGAAATTGGTTTTCATGGTTTTCCAACACAAATGTGTTGGCACCTTTTTGCATGGCCTCATCTCTTTTAGTGCCACTTGGATTCCACCCATCTCTTGCAAGGCCACTTGGATCCCACTTATGGGCAAGTGGAGACTCCGCCATTTGAATTAAGTGTTCAACCATAAGCTTGTGCCACTTAGACTTGGCACCACCAACAAGATTTTCCTCCTCTTTAATAAGCAACTCAATGGCTTCCTTTGATATTTCAAACTCATTTTGTCTCCTAGGATTAATGTGATTCCCTGCTTGAGAATCAACTAGCCTTTTTGGGTCTTGCATTGAAACTAATGATATTACAGAATCTTCACCATAGAAAATTAAAAAGGCCATAAAAGCTTTAATAGTAACCGATAAACCCGTAAGTTGTTGGAGTGGCATAAAAGTGTTGAAGAATTTATCCCAAATTGATATTGGTGCTATTTGGGTTCCATAATTTGCATTTGATGATTCAGTTAGCAAGACCCAAGGTTGCTTTTTCTATAGGTTGATGCTCCTGCAACTTCTGTAGCGACATTTTTGATCCCATATGCCCATAAAACTTAGAGAAGGTACCTGATATTGCACTTGGCTGCCTTTCTTTATTTTCTAATACACCCCCTCCTTGTTGCACCCTTTCGTTTTTATTAAATTGGGCTGGTGTCTTAACTAGAATTTGGGCCTGACTTCTTGATTTAAAAGTGAAGTCCACTTTCTTTTGAAACCATTCAGAACCAATCAATTTCCTTTCCCCTTTAATTATTCCTTTTAACACCCCCTCTCTATATCAAATGGGTCAAAGTTATTAACCAGGACTTGCGTCTGGCCCATTGGATTAAAAACATAATCCCCTTCCTTTGTATTCCATTCAGCCCTTTTCTTCCTTCTCTTTGTCCATTCTGCTTGTAACTCCTCCTGTAATTTGGGCAGCTGTAAGTAACAGATAATGGGCCTTACCCATTGGTTCAGTCCAGAAGCCCAATTCCCATGAGATCCAATCAGTGTTAGCCTCATTCCCTTCCCACTCTCTATCTCTGAAGATCGCCGCAAGAGAGAGAAGTGAATCAAGTGATACTCCACCATCGCGATCTAGTCCCACCGCATCCACGGTCGCTCCATCCTCTTCCTCCTCCGGCGGCCGACCCCAGTTCTCGTCGTTACGGACCCTCTCGTCGCAGCCTTCATTCATGAGAGAGACAACCTGCTTACTCGAATCAAGAGGAACGCACCCCTCCCCATGGTTTCGTCACCCTTTGACGTCTCCGATGACGCATTGTCCAGCGTCTGTTTTTTCAGCGGCGTTTTCTGGTCACCACCGTCCCAACGGCGCGCACTGACCCTGTCACAGTCATCTTCACTTTTACTGTTACTCATGCCGTGCTCTGTCTCTGATTCGCCTCCTTCCTTTTCCTTCGTAACTTCTGATTTTGCAACTGGAACCAAGAGGTTTCCCTCCTGTGTTTCCGTCTTCGTAGCATCCATGGCTTCCTGTTCTTCATTCATCTCCACTAGATCGGAAGGAATTTTTTCACTCCAGTCATCAATGTGTCGTTTCTGACTTGGCTCTGCCTCTTCGTCTGGTTTTTGTGTTTTGACAGTAACATAAAACTGTTGTAACCACTTCAATTTCATTTCTAAATAGATCTCGAAATCCTTCTCCGAGAGTTCATCGCACGGAGCATGATCACGCCGCGATCAACGTCCTCCATCTTCTTTCGTCCTCCGTTGCAAGTGTCGCTTGATTTTGTCAAGCTGCTCCTTCCATTCAGGTTTGCTATGCGGTGCTTCTTTTTCCAGAAATTCTTCCATAGCAGCGACTCTGTTATTTCGTTGAGCACTCAGGATCGAGCGCTTTGATACCAATTGATAGGATTCTGAATTTCTCATCTCTCAAATGGAACAATAATGAACAATGAAACTGTATATTGATGTGGAAAACAAAAATTACAATGACGTAACGATAAACTAGGCAATTCGAGAAGCCTAGGGTCTCCTAAAAGGCACTTCAAGAGGCCTAATCTCTCCCAAAGGAATAACTTCCCAAATTCTTGCTTACCCCTTCTAATCCCACCCAACTCCTATTTATAACCTCCACTAACTGACCCACTTTTCCTCCAATTTGCCACATAAGCAAGTTGGTTACAACCAATTCCCTCCCTAAGCCATAATCCCCTACATCTCATATATTTAATTTCCCTCCCTACATTACATTTATTTAAGATCCTATCAAAACGATTACTCAGTTCCTATAAATTTCTGTTTTCTAAATTATAAATGCTATTAGGACCACCGAGCAAACTAAAAGTACCAGCTAAAGCAGAGCTGAATTAAGACTTCCCCACAATTCATGTTGTAGAAAGTAAACTACTAGACAAGCCTAAAATGAAGTTAAATACTAGAATCTTCATAAGGTCGCATAATGAGAAAACCGGATTACTTTTTTTAATCCAAGAAAGTGCATTTTAGCTTCCCCACTAAATCATGAAGAAAGAGGTTAAAGACACAATGGTGCATTGCTCCATTTACAAAACATTACCAACTTGGGAAGCAATTCTGCGGCGCTGGGTGGCAATCCAGCTCCATCAACCATCCAAGAAAATTCAGGCGATTCATTGCCATTAACTTTCTTTGAACTGGAAGTAATGATTTCATTCAGCCGTGCCTGTAGCACAATATTCAAACATATATTTTTTTCAATTTATCATCACTATTGCAATGCCTATAATGTAGAAGGAGAGTATTTTTTTTTGGTGAACTGTAGAAGGACAGTATAAACCATGCACATTACAAACCTTGGCTTCTTCCATTTCAATACTGGCATTGTCAAGCCCATCCAACATGGAGGAATCCTTGCTAACAAGGGAAACCTGAGATAATATTTCAGTCAAAGGGTCAAACATATCCAAAACAGAGAATAGATCAAATATTTTCTGCAGCAAAAAAACAAACAAACCAGGATTGGTGTTAGCTGCCCTTCTAGATCAAGAAGACCTTTTGCAAACGCGGCTGCAGACATCTGTTAACATATGCCAGTATATAATGATTTTCATATGATGCTAAGACAGATTATGCAAGTAAGCAACAAAATCTAGATATCAAAGATAAATAATTATTAAATAACAAGTGGAAAAACTGCAAATAAACCACTCAGTTTTGATTGTGCCATTGTTAGAGAAACATAGCCCATACCTGCACACGACCCTCATCCGAGCTGTAAATCTTAAGATCATGACGGTATGTACTATGGAGGCGAAGCAGGCCAGTACCTTCTCCTGCAATTTTACAGAATATGATTTGCCTTTATTACACATTACAATAATACAATCCACTATCTGCCATTTTTACACGATGAATGAAAGACCATGTTTGAAACAATTATGCTGACTAAAACCTAAGAAGCACCACCGATACTCCAATTTTCCCAATAAAGAAGTATCACACACACATATGTATGCTTATCCATGCACGGTACACACACACATACACATACTTCATTCACCAGTGTATTTTTAGTTAATTAAAGTAAACTTCAGAAATGCACTGGTGAATGAAAATATGAGTTACCTGGATACATATTATTCCGAAAATATCTTCCTAGTTCTTCAGCCTGCAAAGGAAAAAGCATAGTCAACACAATTAAAAAGAGGATTATAAATAAGAAATTCAAATTTATTCTTAAAACGATTGTAGTACAATCAAACTCAAGCTGAGTAGAATAACTTTTTAATGTTATTAATTTAAACCTGCTTTCTGCCAGCATGTGTAAGAACACCACCATATTTAAGAACCATCAAGGCTTCAACAGGCCGTTCTTCTTCACCTTCACCATTGCTTTTGGCCACTTTGATCCACTTAAGTGGCTTTAGTTGAACTTTTCTATATATGCCAGAGAAATGCCCTCCCTGATTCAGAGGTAAAACAATAATAAAAGTATAAAACATCTCAAAAACTTCTTAAAGGTTACAAGGAAAAAACACAAAATAAAGGCTGCAATAGAACTATTCAGGATTTAAAGGTACAAGCAGGAGTATCATCTTCCTATTCTGGAAGCAATCTGCCCAACATGTCATACCTAACAGTTAATTAATTTCCTGTATTATGTTTATGTGCACCGCAGTAGCCGTTATTCTATCTAGATAGATGCACAGAAAACAACAGAATCTGTTTCGGCAAAGTCGGATCGCTACATGGAACAAACAATGCCACCGTGTTCTATCAAAAACAAGGATTCAAGGAAGTCGCGTAACTCTAAGTCCTTTTTGATGGCCACCTTTGTAATGGATTGGGTGGAAAAGGTTTTTCAAGAAGCAGAGCTGGATTTGACTGTTCATATAGAACTAAAAGTTCAATAAATAACCCCCAAAAATCAAACCCGTCAAGGGAAGGCAGAAATCAATGCAGGAAGTAAGATGAAAAACTAATTCTCTGCTTCAAAGAAACGTAATTTTAAAATTTAAATTATGATCAGGTTCTTAGTGTTTGTCCTATATAAACTCATGAGTATCATATTAGAACAAAGTAAGACTCCAGAATTAAAAACCTCTTCAAGAACGGCTTTAGCTTGATATAAGCTCATGAGTATCATATTAAAAACAAAATCAAGACTCGAGAATCAAAACCTCTTCAAGAACGGCTTTAACTTGACGGAGCTTTTCACCATGATCTCCTTCAGCCTCACTATCACTTTCTCGATCTGGTCTAAATAATATATACAGCTACAATTAATTCAAAACTATTGCTTAACATAAATAATGAATATAAAAACATAAAAAGCCCAAGAAATTTCTTGCAAACCGAAATGGAATGTGCTATCCATTTCAGACCAGTCAGAGTAATTTTGTAAGTTCTTGAGAATCCTACACTGGATGTGATACAGCCTGAAAAAAATGTTTATAAGGGAGAAACATCTCTCACCTCACAAACTGGTTTTGTAGGATTGACTTTAGGCCCAACCCAAGTTCTAAGATGGTATCAAAGCCTATTAAAGATTCGTTGGGCCACCTATTGGGCCATTCGGGTCACGTTTCAATTGTCTAGTCCAAGGCCTAAGGGGGAATTTTGAGAATCCCAATTTGATATGGCCTGAAAAGATATTTAAAGGCGGGAGACATTCCTCACCTTAAAAACCAGTTTTGAAAGGTCGAGTTGGGCCCAACCCAAATTCTAAGATAAACTAATGCAATGAAATTCAACTCTAAAATGGAGGTTCCTCTCATTTTCATTCTTTTCTATCTCGTGAGAAAACATATATTTTTGACCGTAATTGTATCTCTCCTCTCCTTTAATAAAATTTTCTTTTTTCATGGGGATAATGTAATATCTGATTTTATTTTCTCCAACACATTCACATTTGTTCAAAGTGTGTAAATAGTAATCAAGAGACATTGTGAAATTAGGAAACTGCACGAGACATCTTCACATTAAATAAAAGAAAATATTTAGAGGAAAGTTCACCGTGACAGACTCAGACCATCACAATCTTTTGATATTGGATTAATCTTTGGTGTGAAATCAAAAGTGAGTTGAATGTCATGTTGATTTGAAATCTATATTGACACTTATGCAGAGTCGATTACCTGGTACGAGGAACCAGCATGCGTGTGGCATCTAACAGATCTTGCAGTTGAACAGCACTTTTAAGTTTTGTCTGTAAACAAAAAATCATTAGATCATGCAAAAGGGAAAAATATCTAGTAGCTCAAATAAAATTTCATAAAGATTGTAAAAGCACTAGAAAATAATATTACCTCCGCTCTAGGTCGGCCTCCATTGTATTTCAACATTAGGTTCAGCAGCTTTTCCTCAGTAACTTTTAGCTTCACCTTCTGTTTAGGAGTTCTATCACCACTGCCAAGACAGAAGAATTAACAGGAAAGAACATGCCGCTAATCAAATCTAAGGGTATGTTTGGGAAGGGGTTTTGCGAGGGGAAGGGAGGGGAGGGCTTGAAAAAGATTTGTCAATATTTTAATATGTATTTGAGATTTTAAAAAATTAAAAGAACAAGTTGATAGATATCAATATAACATTTTTAATCACATTTGATTTATGTTTAGAGACATTTTATAGCTTCATCAATTTAGAATTGAAAAATATGCCCTCCCCTCCCTTCCCCTCTCAAAACCCCCTCCCAAACATACCCTAAGATAAAAAAGAGACTTTTTTTTAGATAAGCAGATGAAAAAGAGAATAGAACATACTGACGAATAACAGCAATTACACAACGTAGTTCCTCAGATTGTCCAAAAGTTCCAATAATACCACTACCCTGACGAGTAAGTCCCTCAGAAGGTTGGACTGGTTCATTTACTTTCCATGGTAAAGTTGGTGGAATCGCTGAAGAAAGATGAGGTGCCTTTGCATCTAAGAACATCTTCCGAAGCACACAGGCAGCATCATCATAATACCTTCAGAAGCAACTAGAAAAGAATGAGCTTTTCACCAAAACGATTAAAGAAAAAAGAAGCAAGTAATGCATGATAATATAATATAGAATATAAAAAAATTGTCAAACAACTAGAAAAGTCGTCAGAAATGATTTTTTCCTTAGTTTACATTCTGCAGTATAACATGTATAACCCCACAAGTCCCATGGTTCAAGCATCGTAAGTCCATCATAGAAAATGATGGAGAGAGGGGGGGGGGGCAATTATGAGATTCAATCAAGGTAGATAAGATGAAGGAATGCTTCAAGTGTGTACACTTGTGTTAGAAAGATACCACTCACTTAGGGGAAATTTTTACAACTATAGGAACTATAATGCTACATGGGACTAACTGTTGGGCAGCAGCAAAGGGTCAACAATAAAATAAGCATAACATAACATAAATGAGAATGTTATGATAGATGGGTAGACACACAAGACAAGATAGGATTAGAATAAAATCATTTATGAGAAAACTGGGATAGCACCTGTGTGGAATTGAAGATAGAGTCTTTTCCTCCTTGCATGGTTTAGCCATGTGTGGACAAAGACCCATAAAAGCACCAACAAGATGGGTAGACTAAAACGAGGATAGTCCAATAATTAGATTTGGGTTCAAATGTTTTTTCTTTGCACAGGATTTATCATTAGGACATTCTGGCATCGTTTGATATGCGTGGTAAAATGCTTGGGTAGTTTTTTATATGATAAAATGGATAATATGTGAAAAGTTTCAAATCTCTATTCTTTACCACAACCCAGATTGGCAATAGGGTTTTGCTTTATTATTGTAATTTTCTTCAGCATATAATACAACAAATACCTCACAAAATAAGGCCGCAAAAATCTGAAGAAAATATGTAGGTTAGGGAGAATATCTGCTTTGTTTATGTAACTAACTTTTTCAAAACAACAAGATCTGCAAGATTCATAAACAGAGTACATGAGAGATAAAGAGGCCACTTAAAGATCCTAGTCATCTACCTGCCTCTTCGCATTTACTTTTCTCGAGTGTAACTTTAAAAAAATTCAATGATGCTTCAGAAAGTGAATTTCAATCATTTCATTTTTCTTTACTTGTTTCACATTGTCTGTTATGTGATATATGTTGGGAACATCAATTTACACTTTATCGGTATTCTTTTAATCAATTATAGAACCATTTATTCATAAAAATATCAAACACAAAATGATCAGGCAACCTCCATTTCAGTAATATACCAATCTGATTCCCTAAACTGGGATAGGATAAAATCTTTGCAAATTGCAATGTACTTCATCCAGAAATAGACAATATGCACTTTAGGCCACAAGTGTAATTGGAAGAAATCTTACTTTTGGCAAATAGGAATAAGCGATGTGATGAGGTATATGTTTCACAAAATTCAACATCCAATGCACGATGGTTTTCATGGAAGTAAGTTACAATTAATTTTTGTCACGTTGGTTTTCATGGAAGTACGTAACTATTTGTCTACGACTGCTTGTAGGATTAACAAGTGACCTCTCAAACCAACACAGGTATTTTCATTTTTCACCTTAGGAGTTACACGCTGCCAGCTTCTGTCTGGTTCGTCCCCAAACCATGTCATACTGGGAGAGGTCTTGCTCTGATTTCATTTGTAAAGTCTCGGGACTGCTTGCAGGAACAATAATGCATTCCCACAAACCAAGACAAGTCTTTTTAGCGTGTTTTGTCCTAAGTCACATGCTTTATTCAAGAGGTCACCCATCCCTCAAATGATCCATGTCAAACACACTTAACTAAAGAGTTCTTACCCTTGAAAAGAGGATGCATCTTGTTAATATGGGTGGTGCTAATCTATTCCTTCAAGTCATCCTCCACTATGCAGTCCTACACATGCAATGTCTTTAGGTCCCTCTCAATCTTGTGTATATTTAGTTCATTCATGTGTCTCCTCACCGGAAGCCTGATAGGACCAGCTCTCGACTATGTCTCACCCACCACCACACTATTTATGGGAACATATTTCGTTTATCAAATAGTATCCCATAGAGTCTCTTTCCTAATACATCCCATGTGTCTCCTTCTAGTCAATGTGGGACTTGAATTTCCTAATACACCCCGTCACGCTCAACGCTATTGGGTTTGATATGTGTATAATTTGATGGGTGGCCTAACAAAGATCTAAGATAGACTTTGATACCATATTAGTACTGTCAGACTAACTCATCCTTACAAAACTTACTTGTAAAGTGAGGGATACCACTTTCTTATAAATCTTGTGAGTCTTACCACTAGTCAATGTGAGAGTTTGATTTACCCCAATGGTAACTAAACTATTCATGTATTTTGAATCACGCTTCTGATATTAAAACAAATAGTGCAAAAAAATATAAATATAGAATGTTACTTGTGTGAGTTTTTCACGAAACTCCATCCATTTACATCACAAACATAAGAGCGTCCCTCACATCTCAAGAGATCAAACCCACAAACCTGCAAGAAACAATAATGACTTATAGCAAGACATTAAGAGGAACAGACCTTGGAATATTTTCTTTTCACCACAATGAAAGGGCAACTTTTCAAACCTCAATTATTTGTGTTATACCATGCATATGAAGTTGAATGCTTACATCAATGTGCAAAGTCCAGCGAAGATAACCCTTACCAAGGTAGTCAAAGGAAATACGGCATTTTAATGTTGTAAGCCAAGAGCTTCAAAAAGTTCATGTCTTACGCTAGAAAGGCCACTAATATTATTATTAAGAAAAAAAAGAGAACAGAATAATATTTAGTTTGAAGGTTTTGCATTAATTTTCTCCATGTAGATTAGCCACTCAAGTATCACAGCAGTAAATAGGAATTGGAGGATTCCTTATTGACACTGACACCCAAGACATCACATATATGTGAAGCAACACACACGCACGTGCGTACACACACGCACGTGCGTACACACAAGCATGCACACACACGCACAATTACTACAAAATGAAAAAACAATTAATGCAATTACTATTAAAACAGATATAAAGGTGGCATCAGAAACGGAAATACGACCATGGCTCAGTTCAACACAACTTCTGAGATAAAGAGAAATCTATACTTAAACTTCTAGGAACTCTCAGACTACTAATCAGTCCAGACTCCAAATGTTAAACACAAATTAGCCTAACTGAACTGCACAAACCAGGACCAGACAGTCTGTTACAGTGAAAGTTTCCAAAAATAATCACACACAAAAAAAAAATACTTCATCTTGCAATAACAAACAATTACCACATTGAGATATTCACACAACATACCGATTGCCTGAACGCGATGCAAACCTCTCTTGCCATTTGTTTCTCGGCAGGAGTCAGTAAAACTGGATACCTGATCTGCCAAATGAAATTATACACATTCTTCATCAAGAAATTCAAATTATTGTTTAACAATAAGTCAGTAATTCCAGCCTGCTTTTGAAAAGTATATGTTCATTCATTCCCTAACCCGCACAAAACTTATAACTAAGGTAACCACCCAATAAATGTTCACATGGTTAGAGAAAGATTTACTAAAAACCTACAGACACAAAAAATTTAGGCAACCAAAAAATAGGTTGCTAAATATCCGACATAAGGTTAAAAGAGTACACAATAATCCATGAATACCCACTCTATGCTAGGGGCTACTTGAAAGAAGTCCCAAGCCTGCATGTCCGATAAATGGCAACTGAAAATAGGAAAGACGGGTCTGTATTTAAACGGAAGCTTAAAGGTTGAATACCAACAACAATTAAAGGATTTTCTCACTAGGTGGGGTCGGCTACATGGATAAAATGATATGGTAGCGTCCAATTATGAATCATGTCTAAGGACCCTATGGTTTCCCTTAAAGGGAATTGGCCTATGGTTTCCCTTAATCTTCTCCCACCTCTAACTTTTAGATATCCTCCATCTAGCCTAAATTCCATGTGCAAATTCTGAACCAGATGTTCGAGCAACATAGTATTACTCCATTTAGTCAATAGCAATGCCAAAACATAGATCATAAGAACTCAAACCAATATATGTGAGAAAAGACTAATGTACGACGGACTACTTACTTCCTTCCCATCAGGATTTCTCATAACAACACCATCAACCACAGGAGACTTCCTTGCCTCAGCATGAGCGTATTCAGGGCCTACTGTATACACCTACAATCATTTGTTGAAAATTTCTTTAAACAGTTCATGTTGTGAAATTTTTTGGAAAAACATGACACGTGCCAGAAATGTCCGAAGACCCACAATCTATATCATCACACACATGCAAAGCAACATAAAACTCAAACTGCCAAACCTTAACATCTGTCCCTCCAGTTGGCATGAACTCCTCATAAATATAGGAGCCTTCACGTCTCACTCTTCTCACCTCTGGATGGAACTCACTAGACCTGTTGCCAACCTAAGATCATACAGTACCCAAAACAGACCATGTTGCTTAAATATTCAGTCATAAGCATCAGAAAAGAAAGAATAACATTAACTATCCCAGAAACTTAATGTCACTTTTTTTACACAGATTGGTGATTTCCTGGAATGCAATGGCCATTCCCATTCCACAGTAAGTTAGCATTGTAGTTTGATTCAAAGAACATAGAATAGGGGTTCATCTAAAGGATTTAATTTATATACACCGTCGGTGTATAAATATTTTACCCTATCGACCAATCACAAATTGTCATGTCATTAAAAAGAAGTAAGTCAACTAATAATCACCTTATATGTCACCCATACCATAAATTGTTATTGGTTGTGAGCGTAAACAAAATTACGCCAACGGTGTGTAGAAATCAAACTCTTATCTAAATGCCTTTCATAACAGAAAAAAAATAAAATAAAATAAAATAAAATAATAATAATAATAATAATAATAATTTTATATAAAACATGAATATATTTATTGAGAGCAACATTCCAGTTTAATTTTTTATGACTTGATCACAAAAATAATCACTAAAAATCGCGTAGAATGGCACATAGAAAGAAAGCACCATGATCCCCACCACCACCCCTACACACACACAAACAAGGAATGTCTTTCCATGGATTACGTATAGAATGGAATAACCATTTCTGCACGTACCAAACATCACTCCAGATGTTCAGACAAGACAGAGAAAAGGTCTTGGTTTATAACAAAGCATGCAAGCTTGCTTTTTAGATTTTAGTGCAATATAAATACCAGCGCACCGATATTCCAACCAATTTAACTGAACTCTTTAAATTAGAATAGCTTGACGTTTATTGCAAGCATCAAAATTAATAAAAACTGCCCATTATTTTGTTTTTGTTTTTTTTCTTCGTATTTATCATTCATTTATTATTTAGGCAGGTACATAGCCAAAACACTAAACAGCCAAGTCAAAAACTTTTAACCAAGTTTCTTGGAAAAGGGGTTCCCTCTAACATCATTAAATGTTAGCAGCACCATGGTTATACCCACCCAATTAAGGAGTGACATGTCAAATTAAAGCTCACCTTCCTAAATAGTTCCTTCATACCTCCACCAGCTGAACTGGGATAGTATATCATTATACTATGATTATCACCTTCACAAAACAAAATAAGGGTTATACCACATTCGATAAAATATATTTGAAATTGGCTATATAGAACTGAAATATTATGGAACAAAAAAAGGGGCCATTATCAGAACTGAAAAACTTCATTACTTAGGTAACAGATCAATAGCAATCATGTGATTAAGATAGTATTCTGCTTCACCCTGTTTATGATTCTAGGCATCAAAATCAAGTTAACTCGTTGCATGCTTACAAACTCGGTTTGTATAAGCTACCATAGACTAACTTAAGATCACAAGTCTGGAGATGATTGAATGGGTCTACAACATAAGTGTTATTTAGCCCTAAACATGCCCAAAATGACAATGGTTTTGTGTTTCACAAAGAAAAAAATCCAAAATGTAATAGCTAAAAGATAAGGCTCAATATGGCACAAAAATTTAACCTCATAGTTGTAGCCCATATACAAATAAGGTGAATATGTATTGAGTCTAAACCCATAGTTCCCAGCATAAATGAAATTGTAAACTAGAAGACATGAACAAACCAATCAGCTTAACAAGGTGAACAAACCTAACTCACATGAGAAGTCAACTCTATTAAGGTGTATTCAACCCCAATAAAGGGAACACATTCCCATCCTTAATTTTAATTGAAGTAATTTTGAATTTGTGAAACACCATCCCTTGTGAGCCTACCTTGTGATTTGTGAATTTGTCCATCAATTTTGAATTATGATGCTTTATGTTTGTATTGAGCCAGGAACCCATCCAGGTTTGAATTATCGGTTGCTTTCATAATATTTCAATTTTGTTATTTTATTGTGTTAACTAGAGATATGGCATAAGTAATCCTTACAAGCCTTGAGTAGTCTTCACCTTACAAGCCGATTTTGTGGGAATGAGTCCCTAAGTCCAAATTTAAGATGGTATCAAAACATATCCTAAATCTCTTATTGGGCCAAGATCTCTATTATTCCACCCATTTGTCCACGCTTCAGATGTCCAGTCCTGAGCATGAGAGGGGTGTTGAAGTCCCACAACGACTAGAGATATGGCCTAAGTTCCTTATAAGGCTTGGCCAACCCTCACCTTACAAGTCGATTTTGTGGGAATGAGTTAGGCCCTAAGCCCGAGAATGTTGGATATTTTGTATCACATAGTAATAAATTATGTTTGCCTACCATGACAATGTACTAAACATTGCATTTGCATTGAGTAAACTCATAAATTTACAAATCAAGTTCGCAAAGGTAGTTTGCGTAGACTCTCAAATTTGACAACCTTGAATATAGTATTTAGAGCTATGGCTTAGACATTTAATGCAAATGGCATTATAAAGATTGTATGTCATTCTCATGCTAAATCATAAATCAGTTGTTTTTTAATGCAAACTATTAGATCACACAAAACGACATCGTCTTCACTGCATAAATCAAATCAAAGGGACGACGTAAAATATTTTCAATCTTAAATGAGTAAAATAACTCACCATCAATAGGCTTCTCCACAAATGGCTTCCAGAAACGCATACCATGAACCTCAACAAAATCCTCTTCCTCAATGAAGTAATCCAGCTGTTGGTATGGTACTTCCCTATTTACAAGGGCGTATCTTGGAACATGGATTCCAAACATTTCAAGACGCTTGAACACCAAAATTGAAACATTATTAAAACCATTGTGCATCAGAAAAGAAATAGCATAAACCATTTTGGCTGTAATACATCACCAACCAAAATACAAGTATATAATTTCAATATGTTGAAATGAATGCACCCCCAGAAAAAAATCTCAGCATACTATAGATAAAATCCAACCTGACCTGGCTTTAGATGATAAATCACCGTCAGATTTCTGATGAACAATGGCTAGTCAGGCCTCATAGAAAAAGTTAAGAATAATGTTGTTTATTGTCAATACAAACAGAATAATTCTTGTGTATTGTCGATACCAACCCTCCAAAATGTAAAATGCACAGAGCCACCATACCATGTTAAAGTCAAGTGCTCTCAAATGCTTAAGCTATTAAATAGATACCCAAGACTGGCTTTCTGTCAATAACATATTAGCATCTATTCAAATACATTCCTCTTTTTATTTATTTTGGTAAATATGTAGTAAAAAAAATCTAGAAAAGAACAACCCTCTCCTACTATAAGGTTGCAGGATAAAAATTCAATCAAGTACATAGCCAAGTTATGCTAATATTTTTCTTTTCTGATTTTTGTGTTGAGCAAAAACCAGAGTTATTATCAACTTGTAACAAGATAGCATATTTTCACTAGATTTATTTCTTGAATGGAAATCAAACATAACTTAATGCACACACAGTGGTATCTCATGAAATGAAAAAACAGCAGTATGTAACTAAAAGAACGAAAGAATTTGATCCCTCCCACCTCGTAGACTTTTCTTCGATCATGAAGAAGGTGCTGCGGCTCCAGTTCATTTACTAGAAAAGGTCTGGATTACAACGAAGAGGTTTTGGATCAATAGTCATTCACATCCAACAAATGATAGGAAAAATCAATGAAAAATATAACAAAAGAACATAGAAAAAGAAAACAGACTACTCAAAGGAATAATTCCTGTGCAGATTCACATTTAAGTAAATATCACCATTGTCCTCCACTATGGTAAATGAAAATTAAAGGACTAGCCTCATGAGACTAAAACCTTGATACTAAAACATCCAACACTCACTGTGAAACATTATGTGCTGAAGTTTGAACTTTGAACTAACAACAAAATTTACCAAAAATAACTCCCCTCCCTTACAAGTCTTGCTCCCGTTACTCCCTTAATTTTCATCCCCTTTACATAGGTAAGACTGTTACAGCCCAAATTCCCACCTTGTTCCTTACAAACTTACAAGGTATTCCTATAATCCTATTCCTCCCAACATATACTTCAGCAACTGCAGGAGGCGTAATTGGAAAGCTTCATCTTAGAATTTCACCTTAGGGCATAACTCATCCCAACAAAACCGGCTTGTAAGTAGATGAGTGCCCAGGTTTTATAAAAACTACTTAGGCCATATCACTAGGAGATGTGGGACTAAACACACCTGCATACCCAGCACATTAAGGTGCTGGAAGTTGCAGCAAAGACACACCAAAGTTTCCGCAATGAAGGCAGCTAGGGGCGACGGAAGTCTGCACTTAAGGCGTATTTTTTAACACTTCACAATATTGATTTTAAGGGAGGTGGGAGGCAGAGAATGAGAAACCATTCTGTAGATAGAGGACGGCAAGAACAAAGAGAGCACTAAATCAAAATAGAAAAGGCAGCAAAGAATGCATGACCAGAGCACAAACAAGAAACCAAAAACAAAATCCTATCTTGTCAGACCTAGAATCCTAGTCATGTACCCTCATCCTTAGGTGTACATATCAATTATGATTAGAATCATTTATGTAGTCAATACCATATAGAATAGTGTACTGGCGAACCCCAAAACGCTATAGCAGTGTAGCAGGTAGCAGTATGGCCACCGCGTTGAAGTCTAGGGAAACTATACAGGGTGCTGACAAAATAGAGGAGAGGAGAAGACTTGTGTTTCTAAGAAAACAGATGAAATTTTGGTGCGGAGAAGGAGAATGAGGCGCTAAGAAAACATAGGAGAGGGGAAGATGAATGGTCCAGTTAAAAAACAAGGCTCTTTGGTGCTAAGAAAACAGAGAAAAGGTCGCAAAAAGGAGAAGATGAAAGGTCTGATTAAAAAAACTTAAGGCACAAAGTAAAAGACAAACCTTTAAAATAACCCTAAATGATTAAAAACCAAGGGCATTTTTTATTTTTCGCTTCAAAAGGAAGGCATTCAAGACTTTTCGCGTCAAAAGAGGAGTGCATTATAGACTTTTCACTCAGAAATCACGGTTTCACTTCTTCTCTCCGGTTTTCTACTCGATAACGTATGCAATTGCACCGCTGTGGACAACACTACGCCTACAACCGTAATTCACGATGCTATAACCTATTGTGTAGCGCCAGACCGACGCAACACACTGTAGCTAATGCGGTCGTGACAACCGCAATTGACTATAGAGAGAACCATATCAATTAGGATTAGAATTATCAATTAGCATTTATTGAAATCCTTTTATAAATGGAGCATAGTGTGATCTGATTAGACACACAACCTTCCAATACAATAATTTACATGGTATCAGAGCTTGTTTTGATTCTAGGACTAGCAACGTTTGTCGTTGTCGCCACCGCCAGTCAACTGTCAGTAGAGGCCGCCATTGGAAAAAATTTCCGCCAAGTGTCAGTTTTTTCCAGCATGACACTTCTGCATCCTCTTTTTCTACTTCTTGCCTCTGTTTTGGAGCCAAAATCGTCAACGGATTACCACATATGACTATTCCGATGGTGTCTTCTCTTCCCACTTTCGATCATTCCTGTGGTGCCTTCTCTTCCCATCGACGATCATTCTGGTGGTGTCTTCTTTTCCCAACGACGATATTTCGATGGTGATATATGTTGGTTATGACTCACACTAGTCCAACAACAGCTATAAAACTTAGTTTCAAGTTATGCAGGGAAACTCATTGTTTTCTTGTAACAAGTTTAAAGTTTAATAAACTTTAGGGTTAAGGGAGAGTGTTAGAATTTTAGTCATGTAAACATCATCCTTACATATCAATTAGGATTAAAATCATATTAATTAGAATTATCAATTAGCATGCATTGAATTAATTCCAGTTTGCAATCCTATTATAAACAGAGCTTAGTGTGACCTGATTTAAACACACAACCTTCCAATACAACATTTTACATATCTCATGACAAATGAGTCCAAAGAGATACCGTAAAAAATAGGGATATTCTCTTCCAATCAAATACTACAGGGAACGGTATAATCATCATTCTACCATCAAATGGTAGCATCTTTGACAAAACCATTAAAGAGAATATCCCCATTAGATGCCAAATAATCTTTGTACAAAATTCGTAACAGATATTTCTTAAGTTGATTATCAAGAAGCTAGCAAACAACTATTCTCATATTCGTTAGCATTTCCCCATCCTTGTTTAACTGACCATGGCCCAATAGTAATCCTAAAACATTGTATAATTGCATATCCAACATTTTGATGAAAATAGACTGCACAGAAGGTTCTGATTATTTATAAAATTTAAACATGCAAATAAAATCTAAACAAACTTACTTCCTCAAAGCAGCATATGCTTCAGCCTTTTCGAGGGGATATCCAGAGGAATGGAAAGCAATCAAACAATCACATACTGGCCAGCTGAAAGAAAATTATATCTGAATTTAGAATATGCAAAAAAGTGACTTTAAACACCGAAAAAGTTGACAGCAACAAATATTTCAGCTTTAACTTACATATGTTAAATGCAAATATGACCATGCAACATATCGGAAAATAAGATAAAACAAGAGTCTGACCCTTGTTTGGATGCATTATGAGAGAAGAAGGAAAGCATGGTAAGGGAATAAAGTGTTCCCTGGGCAAGCATACTTTTCCTAGACTTTATTCCCTCCAAAAGTGGACAGACAGCAAAAATAAAAGTCGAGTATTCAGTGAAATTATAAGAACTTCCATATTTGCCCACCACCAATGAAAATGAAATAATAAAAAAAATACATATAAATTATAATGATATTGTCATTTCTTTCCCTCCAGGTCTCCCAACTATACCTCTCTATGGGTTCTTCAAGTATAACCTTGTCCCCGAAATGTATGACCTGCATACAATACGAAGTTCAGTTAAGAAATTAGAAAAAAGCACAACCACGAGGACCATCTCTGCAACTACACAGCCAAAATACGAGAGAAAAATATAAAATCCAACTAGAACACAGGTAATAATAGCATCGAGAATATTTTGTAATGCATTATAAAAGAAACAATATGAACATTAATGTTATCAGTAGAACTACTATGAACAAGTCAATTCCAATTCAATGGCGATGACCAGAACATCAACATCAAAACAATGGAAAAGCGATGAACATTCACAAACCTCAAATTCACCAAATGCTTGTAGACGCTGAAGAATCTGCTCCATAGGCGCTGAAGAAACCTGCGATGTAAAACACTGGCACGGAATCGAAAACATTCATTGCGAGTGAGTCTCTGTTTTCAATATAAAAGTAAAACAAGAAATCGAAGAACAGAGAAGAAACACAGGATCCAGCGTAAAGGAAAAAAAACAAAAGAATAGAGAGAACCTCGAAGCCACATTTCACCTTCTTTTCCATCACGCAGACTCCAATCGTTATCTTCTTCGCCGCATCATCTCTCTCCTCCGCCATCTTCAACACGAAAAATTCCTAAGAAGAAACTCGCAGTAGTTCACGCCTTTTCGCGAACACCGTAAGAACTCACGATCACAGCAAGAACTCGCGATCACAGCGAATGCAGAAGACGAAAGAAACGAGAAACGAAAAATGGAAGAAACTATAGCCGCCGACTCGGATTTTATATTTATAGTGGAGAGAGGGAGTGGAAAAGCGACTCGCACACAAGCAAACACAGTAGCACACACAGTTCACGGATTATTCATGAGGAGTCTCACGCTGAGAAAAGAAAGATAGAGAAACGAGCAGCTGGCAAAAATCTCTAAAAATTCCTTAAATTTAATTAAAGAAAAACAAACAAAATAAGAAAACATATTTAAAAATACTTAATTTCAAAAATAATTATTATAGTTTTTTAAGGATAATTATTAATATTAGATTCAATTTCAAAACTAAAGGATAATATAAAAATTTTATTTTAATATAGTCACCACTCACTAGGATTTGATAAAATATTGGTACATAAATTGAATTTGATTTTTGATTCATACGTCTCATGACATGGAATTTGTTAGGGGGATTCTGGAATATACAATGAAAAGTAGGGTGATAAACTTTTAGTGGAAGGAGAGAGGTGGGAAAAGGCTCACAAACTGAACTTGGATATGCGTTGCTGTTTTCTGTGTCACACTATCATAATGTGGACACGACGATAATATATTATGAGGTGAAGGTCTTTTGGGTGACCATTGAGCCAAAAAGATTAACTATTTAAGAAATAATTGGACGAATGGAATGTGATATGTTGGGCACCTAATGTTACATGACTTTACATGTGGGCCACATGTAAAGACCATTGACTCGAGTTAGTGCTATTTTGTTTTGTTTTTCTTAGTCATCTTAGATTCACTTATGCTGTTTTTAAGCGTAATCAGAATCATGTACATATTATTTTATTTAGATTCTGATAAACGATCAACATTCTGCTAACTAGGTTCTTATAAATTATTATTATAAGTTAAAAAATGGTGGGTATTCTTTTGTCAGTTAACTATATCTGTATTATTCGCAGAATCTTGAAGATTTATTAATTTAATACTTGCAGTGCGATACTTAATCGACTTTGTCTCTGTTGATATATTACCTTTTTTAATATAAACTATTTCCGCTGAATATATATATTAATATAAACTAGTATTAATCAATCTAAAGGTCATGTGAGTGTCTCAATTAGATCGGCTAAAAAGTTAAATTCAAAATTAGAATGTTTTTATTCTTTTCGTACAAAATGACAATGTTTTTAGTAAAAAAAAAAAAATTTAAGGAAAAGAAAGGGATATGGAGTCTCGTTAAAGAATACTCCTCCTAAATTTTATTGATAAATAAAAGAGAAAATTAACAAAAAAAACATGGGGCACTAGGCCAATACCCATGAGCATACACAACATTGTAGCGGAAAGGAAAAAAAGACAATCATATATAGTTGTGCAAGAGCATTACTATAATGACTCTCGTTCCAACCAGGTTGGCACCAAAGCCATTAGCAATCATTTGCAGCACACCAAAAACAGGAAACCAAATAGGGGCTCAATTCATCAAAAGGGAGAAAGAAATTAGCAAAACCTATAATTAGGCAAACCTAACCTATCCCTGAAAAAATCATCAGCAATGAAGCTAAGAATAATATCCCACCAAACAAAACCACTTAAATTAATTCCATGGTGTAACAGCCTAGGCCTTTTTCTTTCTAGTAGGCTACTCGATAACTGTACATCATGACCTTCTCTACCCCCTGTAGAGTTTTTGCCTTCCGTGGGAATCGAACCATATACCTTGTGACTCAAGTACATGCTCAGTGCATTCCCACTACCAATTGATCTAGATTAGTAAAAGTATAATATTAATATGTTGATAATTAAATGATATGCTAGTAAATAAAAAAAAATCAGTTTAATCTCAATAAATATAAATCTATTTCTTAATCTCCAATTAACATATTAAGCTGTACGCAGCCAAGCCTTTAGCTATGGTGCCTAGACTAACTCACAAACCTAGTTTAATCCCCAACTAATTCAAGGTGGAAAGCCAATGTCCGAAGTGAAATATGTGGAGGAATGACGGCGTAGGACATGGTGTTCGTACTTACAAAAATTTAGATGTCAAAGAGTAATTCTTGTGTGGTCACAATCCCAACACATCATTTTAGGCATCGTAAGGCTATAAGCTAACAAATAGTTGATAAGATAAATGCATAATGAAATGCCTAATTTTTTTATATGAATGAATAGAAAAAAACAGTGTTCAAAAGGTTAATTTTGTGTGATATTAGAAATTTATTTTATAAAATAATATTTCAATTAATATTAAAAGTACTCATGGATATTTTGCGGGTACCTGTGAGGAGACAATACCTGTGAAAACCCACTACGTGACTACCCGCGCTGGTACGGAGCGAACACAGGTAGCATTGATATCCAACGGGGGGGTAGCGGATAACCACTACTTGTGCCCTCCCCGCTCTGTTGACACGATAATCCTTACCGTCTCTGACATGGTCAATTTCAGTAAGGTTTAATATTCCTGACATTTTCAATTAGGAATATGACAAAGGTGATTTTAGTGGCTTTAGGAGTCTTTATGACCCATAAGACACTTATATTTTCCCTAGCTAGATTTGGCTAGTCCGTTTTAAATAAAACTCTAATTATCAGAACAAGAAAAAAAGAAGGGTAAATAGCCAATTTAGTCCCTCAATATATATTTCGCTTCCAATTTGATCCCTCATTCGAACAAAAATGTAAAAAGGTCCATCAATGTGTATTCCGCCCTTCAGGTTCGTCCCTCACGTAAATGGGCATCATAACTCCGTCAAATTGGCTATGTAGCACGTTTCGTCTGCTTATCCGACTTTTTTTCCCTTTATTTTTATCTATCCTTATGTGTAATAATCAAACCAACCCCACCATCACCTTCCCCAATCAAACCAACCCCACCATCACAATCCTTATGTTGTTATTATTTATTATTATTATTATTATTAAAAAACAAATTTTTAAAAACATGTTTTTCCAATGTCAAATTTGTCCCGTAGACGTGGCAACCACCACATCATCAATTTTAACGGAGTTAAGGCGGAGTTATCCTGACAATTAACGTGAGACACCAAAGTGACGGACGGAATGAACAATGGAGGACCATTTTGCATTTTTGTTTGAGTGAGGAACCAATTTGACAGCGAGTTACACTTTGAGGGACCAAATTGGCTATTTACCAAAAAAGAAAGTTTAAATATGGTTTTTGATCTTGCAAATATATGATGGTTTAGTTTTAGTCCCTGCAATTTTTTCTTTAAATAAATTCCAACAAATATCGCAGTTATCTTTTTTTTCTTTCTCCGTTTGTAAGTAACTGATTTGGCACACCATTTTCCAATTTGGCTTTGACACATCATTATTTTTTATTTTGTTTTATTCTAAAAAATTGATATCAATTTCTCAAGTTAAAGTCGACTCCAAATTTACAAGGAGTAAAAAGATATTTAAGACAAAAAAGAAAGACATTTTTAAAACACCTTGCAACAATATTTATCGAAGCCTTGCCACTTGATCCATCGGAGTGGGTTTGGGTTCTCTCCTGTTATTAAAAATTTCATGTAGTAGAAAGAAAAATTCATCAAATAAAATAATTATTATTTAATTGATGAGTCTTTCTCTCTCGTATCAGTAATTTCCAATGACCGGAGAGAATGTACAAGTGTTAACCATTTAGCACAGTATTCTTCTCTTCGCAGAGTATTTCACCGTCACATAATATTTTTTCTCTTCATTACAAATATCCTTAATAACATTCAGCATTTTTAAAACTGAAAATACTTGTGTACATTAACCGAAAAGAAATCCTTTAAACTTCCATTTTTTACAATTTTTTTGACGTATTGGAGATTTACATAATTGCTGTTGTTTTTATTTTCTTTCAGAGTTTTTCCTTATTCTTTTTTGTTCTTTTTCTTGCGTGAGTGAAAATATTAGCAAGGTTGCAGTAGATCATCCTGTCAGAGCCAAACCCCTTTCCATGAATGTTTCTTTGCATAATGCATTTCCAGCAAGGAACTTTTGATTAATTGCCATCATCTGATCTCCTGTTTATGCTGAAAACCATGAAGGACAATAATTATGCAAGCTTTAAATTAAAATCGTAAGCCATGCAACATCGACACTTCAGATTGAAGATGTGGCTGATGTTCAACACATGTTGGTATACAACACCAATAAGATACAAACACTTCAATTACTAATATTTTTTTTTGAATTATTATTAGTATATGTGTTTGTGTTTGTGTTATGTCTGGTATCAATTTCTGTATTTGTGATTCATAGATTATAATTATCAAATAAATAATAAAATTGAAAGGGATTGAAGTTAGGAAATGCATGCTCACCTTCTTCTGATGAGGAAGGAATGACGACAATGTGCATATCAGTATTATTGGGAGGTAATTGTAAACGAAGTGGATAGAGTTTAGCATTCAATGGGTTACGGCAACACACAAGAATATCATCATGCTCTGTCACTTCTTTTAGCTTCTCTTTTAACTCCTTCACACTACTTCCTTTGAATGTAAAGAATTTTTCTTTACTTCCATTAGGAACATCTCCATTTTCATCCCCCACGTTATAAAATATCATCCTCCCTTTTTTCATCGGTGATTCGGTCTCTTCTGAATCTCTGCTATGCATCTGAGAAGGGCACAATTTAAGAAAAACAGGGTAATTTAATTTACTTTGTATAAAAGAAATTAGATCATTATTATGCACACAAACAAACATGGCAATGATATTGTATGCTATGCGTGGATATAAAAATAAATATAAATCTAAAATTTTCAACTTATTTTAGTCTCTCTCTTCTGAAAATTTGTCAATTTTAGTATATGTAGAACAATAATGGCAGGTGGTTCAATACTTTTAGGTTGTTTATGATAGATAGTCAAATACTTGAAAATTGCTCCAAACTCTAATAACGACCTTTGGCCTGCTGGTGCCGCCTGTAAATAAAAGTTCATCTTCCTCCATACCTACAAGGTCTTTGATAGTGACTTGATCAATGTTAGTTTGGCCAAAAACAACTAAAAGGAATATAATTATAGGCTAAAATTTGACAAGGTCAATTTTTTGTCAAATGGGCACGGATCAAGTCACTATTGGTGACTGTGCAAACGTAGAATATCATAAGCTTATACTTAGTTGGAGCGGCGACGCCATTGAAATTTAAAGCAATTTTAAAACATTTGACCACCATTAACCACTTGAAACGTTTGACCACTTTAGTAATCGCCACACAAAGCCTATGTAAAAGCTGCCAAATAATTTCCAACAAGAAGATTCAATTCATTAACTTTAATTTTATGTAGCCCTTTGACAGGTGAAATTAGCTATTAGAATGTAAGTTGAGCCTATGACATATTACATGGCTATTAAAAACATGCTTAAGCCTATGAATTATCATATGAATGAGACATTAATGAAATTAAATTATTATGCATTGAACAAACCTCATGTGGTATGGTAGACCAAAGATCGACTTCATAATTATCTGAAAGAGTAGTAGGAGAATGAGGAGGAGAAGATGAATGTGAAGGTGAACGAGAATGATCCAACGAGGCAGAATCATTGTTGCAAACATTCAACGTTGGAATAGGCACAACAGGCTCTTGAATTTGCTTAGGTGGTTGATGTGGTCGAAGTTCAACAAGATCAACATCCCATAAAACCCAATTAGTAGTTTTTGTCCTATGTGGAATATCATGTGTAATGGAATTTCTCCAAGGTGGTAAACCTCCATTAGCACGTAAAAATTGTCCATAACGAGTCTTTAATCTTACGTGATTACCTTCTCTTATAGGTTCCCATTCCAAAGATGAATTCAACCTTGTTGGAAGTGTTTGAAACACTTTCTTCCCCGTAGCACCTAATAAAAATGGCATATTAGAAGCTGTTAAGTATTTTCCATAACAACTCCTTAATCTTATTAAATTTGTATCATCAATAATCTCCACGCTCCATTTAGCATTTTTGAATGATCCAATACGTTCTTGGCAAACACCTTCTTGATCATTCTCTGCTAATAAGTATTTGTCATGGTGGCTCCTTAAACGTACCACTTTTGCCCTTTGGAAGATTTCCATTGCAAAAATGGATGTGAATGTTGAGATCAACTCAAAGAATTATTTGGAAATGAGGGTTGGATTTGTTTGTGAAATATTTTGTGAGTTTTGTATTCAGAAGCTATAGGCAATGCATGATGCAAATTTAAGATGATAAGATGGAGAGAAAAAAGAGGGAATATTATGATAAACTTGAATGTTTGTTTCTCTTGTACGTGTTAATTACGAATGATAGAAGCGTACACGTAAAATTATATTATCGATATTGATGATGAATTGTTATAAAAATAGCAAAAAAAGTGGTTGAAAAAAACCGAATATGATCAACACGCAACTGCAAAACAGAAATGCTCAATCAAAATATAACTCAACCTCTCCGAAGCAAAACGATCCTGGGTCTGATTTCTTGATTAGTTTTGACTCTATAAATAGTGTCATTAAAATTAGGTAGGTACTTGAGGGTATCAGGCGGGAAAAAAATGATAATCTATACCTATATGTAATGCAAGTTTCTTCATTAACTAACTTTTTAGTATACTATTTTTTAGATCAATATATTCTTGAATCTAGTTTCCATTTTTTTCAATGACTAGGGTTTTATCAAGACTAACCAACAGATTAGCCAGCGAGCAAGTTACAATCAATCTCTAACCCATGATTACACTTGACACACCTACAACATTAACAACTCCTCAAGTGTCAAAGGATTCGACTCTAAGATTGAACACACTAAAACTAGATGACACTAAAGACAAAGTCAGCCTAAAAGGGAGCTAAAACGCGACATACTTTGTCTAAACTACATGATATCGTTATGAAACATACCATGCTAACACAAGGTCCTCATAGGTAGCGCCACTCCTTAAAAACCTTGCGTGCTCCTAACTCACCATGCTCAAGTCACACCCTGTAACATCCCCAAAATAATTAAGATAATTATTTTGAAGTTAAACCCAATCAATTTATTATTATAGTGCTTAGTTAATAATTTTATTAATTGGGTACTAAATTAATTATTGGTTGGTGTATATTTATAAATTGAAGAAGTTGGTTTTTGAGTGCTAAAATTAAATAAGAAATTGAATGAGGTTTGTTAAGAAACTTTTGGAAAGAGTAAGGACAAAATGGTATTTTACCCCACAATTTTTAAATATTTTCTTTTATAAAAGAAAGAAAGGAAATAAAAGGGAATGAAAGAGTGAGAATCGTAGAAAGAAAAGAAAGAAGGAAAGAAAAGATAGAATGAAGAAGAGAAAGAGTGGGTTTCAATGGAAGAAGGGAAAAAGGGGGAACATAGGTTCATGAAAACTTCATCTTTCCTCACAAAAAATGATCACTATTTCATCTTCTTCAATTTGACACAAAAATCACGACTCACAACCCACTCTCACATAATCTACCATTTTCGAATTTCTTGGAGAAAATGGAGAATTTTGAGTGTGCTTCTTCCTTTTTCATAGTTGAAGGTTAAGGGTGTTCAAATAAGTGTTTGGTTACTAGCTTGGAGTGGAAGAATTAGAGTTTGGTTGAGTTAGGGTTTGGGAATCAAAAATGGGGTTTTATGTGTGAGGAACAATTTGAGGTTGAAGATGATGAATAGTGAATTCATGGAAGTTTTATGGTTGATTGGAGGTTCAAAGCTTAGGAGGCAAGTTTGGGCTTGTGAGAGGAGCTTGAAGTCATAGGAGTAAAGTGTTGGTGCCTAGGTTCTAAGTTGATATTTCTCGCGAGCGGAATGTTTGAGTGGCGGAAAGTCTCGGTGTTCGTGATTTTCTTCACGATAGGGCACGTGATACCGGCGAGGTTCGTGCATTATTACTTAGAAAGCTTGTTAAGGTAAGGGCTTCTTTCTAGTTACTATTATATGTTTGAGATTGTGGTTGGTGTTTGTTTGTTGTTTGTTTGTTTGTTTGTGAGCTTTGGTGATTTTGTGTTGATTGAGTCCCTATGCGGACATTGGGTGTTGT
The DNA here is from genome assembly GCA_039519185.1 of Astragalus membranaceus. NCBI lineage: Eukaryota > Viridiplantae > Streptophyta > Magnoliopsida > Fabales > Fabaceae > Astragalus > Astragalus membranaceus. Next base: position 122,926,990 of record CM076854.1, on the reverse strand, counting down.
TGTCCTCTGTGGGCTTATATATGTGTTTGTTCTATGTTGTGATTTGAACATATGATGTTGATGATCTGTGATTGAGATGTCCGGTGGATTGGGAGTGACTTTGAAAGGAGGGTTAGATGAGGTATATGTAGGTATGACCGCTACTGCGACTAAGTAAATCATTTTCGAAAAAAGAAACTTAAAGGAGATCTTATAAAAGTGAGCATAGCACTTGTTTCATATTTTTGAAAAGTAGTTAGAAAGTAACTTAAGAAATGCGAAACTGATAACTCTATTTTATATAGAGTTATTCATACATCTAACCATAACCAATTGCCTGAAAACAAGTATAATATGTATTAAATATAGTAGTTTTAGTCAAATAAACAACATTATAAGTTTTATAGAAGATTGCACAATGATTTAAGCATTTTGTATATATATTGGTATGTTTGATATGTTTGCTCAGTGCAGCTGCAGTTCATGCTTCTGCACCAGGAGAACAGCATTGCTTCCACACTAAAGGCACATCCAAGAAAAGTGTTTCTGCACATAGTGCTTCTGCACTTAGTGCTTCTGCACCGTCTAGCTGTGAGCTTATAACCCCCCACCTTGGAAGCACCTCAATTCATACCATGACACCAGAAGTTTTGTGACATCATGCTTAGTCATTGGGCACATGGAGACACATGCCCACATGCATATGGAGGCGTCCACCATGAAACATCATCATAAGGGGCTATACACCTAAAGACACATGGATCTCCACCATTGGACCTCCTTTAAAAAAGAGTGCTGGACTTTATCTTCTCAAATTCAGAGCAGGAAAGTAACCATGGTTAGGCACCACATTGCTGGCTTAGTTACTACGCAAACCCTCATGCAAAGGAAACCTCAAAGGCTATAAATAGACTCCACTTCGCACTTGAAGAACAATCCCTTTCTTCATCCAAATTTATATAGCTTTCATACAGTTTTAAGTAGTTTATTTCTTGCATTTTATTTAGTAGTTAGTTGTAAGAAGGTGAGGAAGGAATTGACACCCTCTTCCTCCACTTCTTCATAGATAGACGAAAGAATCAGTGCTTCTACACCAATCAGAATTCATGCAAAGGAACATCAATCTGTGTAACTTCTACCCTATTGATATCTTTTATATGATTCATATTATTATGCTCCTTACAGATTCTCTCTATTATATAATGAGTAACATGAGCTAAATTCCTTTAGTTGAGATGTTCTAAACTTATAATGATCTTTTGAGTAAGTTATTATGCTTTTAAGTGTTGTAGCATTTTGGGTCTTGTGTTATACTATATCCATCTTATTTTAAGGTTGATCGCTTAAAAGAAGTATAGTTATATACACAGACATGGTTTATAACTAGAAATCAAGACTAATAAGGGTGAGTGTTTTAATAAAGGCTTTGTTGACTTGTTAATAAAGAAAACTTTGTTAAAACCATGTTAAGTCCTAGACATAGGATAACATAGTCCTTAGGGTGAAACAGTGGGTACCTCAAAGGCAGGAGTGAACTTATTTAGCAAGCCCAGACATGGGAAGCTTGTAACGAAACTCTGAAGAAAGTAGCTGACAAGCACACACTTATGCAACTGCACTCAATGCTACTGCACTTGATGCTTCTGCATTTGATGCTTCTGCATCATAGTGCTTCTGCATCTCTAAAAGCATAGAAACTCTCAAAAGAAGCATTATCTAGTAAAGACATCTCAACTATCTTTCTCAACTGATTTTCTTCATCTTATTTTACATACTTGCATTTTGTTTTTACTTAAACTAAAAACCCCAAATTTTGTGAGTAGTGTAGTAGCACATATTTATATCTCTATAAGCATACAAGAGTTTAATCAATCCATGTGGGTTCGACCTTTCTTATCATTGTATTACTTGTGTGACTGTGTATACTTGCACATATTTTGCCACACCAGAAACAAATGGAAAATTTTTGAGAAACAATAGGAATCCTTTTGAGAGGTTGAAATCAAGATGAGTTAATACTATGAAAATTATGACTTTTGAACTAATGGAGTTGTTTTGAGAAGTGAGAAAAAAATGAAAAGTCAGGGAGGTTAGAGTGAGATTTCGAGAGAGACTTTAAGTGGAAATTTGTTGGTGGTGACTTGAGGAAGCTATTGGAATTATTAGCGTGGGACAAGAGATACTTACGGAGTTGTACGATGTTGAATCGTAAGAAAAGGTTGGTATAGTACAGTATCGATGAGAGAAGTATCATACCGAATGTGGTGCAGTATCGATGAGATAAGTGACCGTACATGGTGCAGTATCGATGAGAAAAGCACACCTGAGTTTTATCATGGGGTGTAGTGCAGTATCGATGAGAGAAGTACTACACAAGTGCAGTATCATAGGGAGAAGCACACCCATATTTGGACCGTAGATCCAAGTACCTGTCTTACAAGGTTGGTGTAGTACAATATTGATGAGAGAAGTACCATACCGGATGTGGCGCAGTATCGATGAGAGAAGCACACCTGAGTTTTATCATGGGGTGTAGTGCAGTATCGATGAGAGAAGTACTACACAAGTACAGTATCGGCGTAGATCTGTTGTGCAGTATCATAGAGAGAAGCACAATACTTTTTGGAGTAGTATACCCCGGGATCATATGCATTGACATATGGGCATTGCATTAGGATATATGGAGTGGTGTGACGTGTAGTTGGTGTTGAGCTGTTAGAATGTTGTTTGAAACTTGTTAGCATTATGTATATGTGAATTGATTATGTACATGTGAGTTGTTGTATATTTGTGTATGCATATTCTAGAAGGTGACCATTGCATGTGGTTCTCCAATGTAATGGATGTCCACTACAAAAAAAAGCAGGATAGGCGACGGAAATTTCCGTCGCTAAACCTCAAAAATCCGTCGCTAAAGTGTATTAGCCAGGGACTTAGCGACGGAAAAATTCCGTCGCTAAAAAGAGCCTCGCTAATTTTTCGCGACGGAAAATTTTTTTTAGCGACGAAAATTTAGCGAGGGATTTTCCGTCGCTAATTAGCGACGGATTTTAGAGAGGGAAATTCTGTCGCTAATTAGCGAGGGAAATTAGTGAGACCCAATCCGTCGCTAATTCTGAATGACACGTGTCTAAATATTAGCGACAGATTTTAGTGAGGGCAAATCCGTCGCTAATTTAATTTTTTTATAAAAAAACTGCTTTATTTTTATGCCACGTGTCCAAATTTGAAAACCTGTTTTTTTTAATAACTATATAACAAATGCAACACAATTTTGAGAATACCCAAATAAAATCAATCCAAACTAGTACCAAATATTTCCAAACTAACAAACAATACCAAATATCCAAATCCTAAACAACTTCAAAACAGCAATAACAATCCAAATCCTAAATTTGTCCAAAACAGCAATAACATAATATTCCAAACCAGCAAATAATAACATAATACTAATACGGGTCATCATCAGACTCGGACTCCTCAGACTCAGACGCATCTGGCTTCAGGCTCTTATAGTACTTCAACAGCTTCTCTTGATTACGTGCAAACCTATAGAAGTTTGTCTGCATTTCTTTCATAGTCTGACTCTGCTGCTGCTGAGCATGCAACTCCTGTATCTCCTGCTGGTGCTGAGCACGCATCTCCTCCATCTGCTGCCTGAGCTGCTCTGTCTCAGCTGAAGGACGAGGAGGTCGACTACTAACTTCTCCCATTTGCGGTTTGCCAAGGGCCACGTACCATACATACGTTTCTTATACATCCCCCCTACCAACTTCTCCCATTTGCGGTTTGCCAAACCCATGATCTCAGCACTCAGTGGACCAAGTGACTCAGGGTTCCAGCTCCCCTGAGTCGGCTCAAACATCGTCTCAACATGTTTCTCTTGTTTTGCATAACCACAAAACATAGCATAATAAGCGCTCCATTTTAAGAAAACATTATATATATAATACAAATCAAGTTGTATATTTACCTGAGTGGTCATCGAGCGCTCATCAACATAAGTCTGGGTATCCTTCCTGACATGTGTGGCCCTATGCAGCTCAGCAATAGTAAGAGGGCGTCAAAATGAAACAATTTCTCAAATATTGGTAACTAATCGCCCTAACTAAACTAAAATAGTACAAATATTTTTAAAATAACTTACCAATCTCATAGCATGCTGAGCTTGGTTGACGGAGCGACACAAGTGTGAAGCGAGCCACCCTTTTCTGAATTTCGATTTTCCTTCGCTTTTACAACATTTCTTTTGAATTTTTCACTTCTCCAAACTTCCTGGTATTGATCCCAGACTTCTTGAGGGATATACCTCGACCTTTCATTTTTACGGCACAATTTGTAGAGCAAGTCCGCCAATTGCTTTGCCAATCTAGTCCAAAAAACTTTATGCACCAATTCATCATCTTCCGGTCTCCAAGTCACTTTGGTTTGTATTAAACATAATCAAAATATGTATTATAATTATATTAAACATTAAACAATATATTAAAATTATCAATATAGGTAATGACATAATTGATACGTACCCTAAACAAGTCCACAAAATCTTTCTTTTTCCTCTTATCGATTTTTGTCACCTTTTCATGGTACTCTTCAAAATAGAGTTTCTTAATGACATGAGTGATCGCTGATGAAGCAGTCTTCGATCTAACAAAGCTGCATAATTAAGTCGTTGCATAATTAACAAACATATATACACGTCAAACAATTAATTTAAATTTAAAAAAAAGTCAAACAATACTTACGCATCGCTAAAGGGATATATGACTTTGCGACGTCGACCATCAGGGTCGACAACCACCTGCTCATCCTCCGACCGGATGATAACGGCTCTGAATCAGTATGACCATGGGGTCAGAATGATCATCCTGTAGGGAATGATCAGTATGTACCTCAGGTGTAGGCATAGATAACCCGACTGGTGTGCCCATAGGATGCTGCAGAGGTGGGCCCATATGCCCTGCTGGTGTGGCCATAGGATGCTGCAGAGGTGGGCCCATATACCCTCCCGGTGTGCCCATAGGATGCTGCAGAGGTGGAAAATACCCATAGGATGCTAGTGTGCCAGATGGGTTTATAGGATACCAATTGGGGCCGGAAGGAGAATGACCAGCAGGTGGAGCAGCTGCAGCAGAACGTGAAGTCCCGGCTCCTCCAGTAGTAGTGGTGGTCTGGGGCATCCCCTGCATTAAGTACAACCTCACGAACTCGACCCCGCCTTCTAGGTTCACCTATGTTCTTTCCCCTAACATCTCTCGGCGGGTCAGAACCTCCTCCTGGATGCATATCTATGAAAAACGAAACGCAAGAAAAATATATAATGATATATATTAATAAATAAATTTAAATACAACAACAACGAACAATAATGATAAACGAAATGTGATATATATATATTAATAATTAAAATTAGACGAACAATCAACAACATGCAGAGATTAAAACTAATCAAACTATCTATGTGATACTAATAAGATTAAAAAAAAAACTCTTCATCTTCAGTCTCATCTTCATCTTCTTCATCTTCTTCATATACTCCAATTTCTTCTTCTAATACTGGCTCAACTTCTTCAATGTGGAGTCGATCATCACATAAGGTATCAACTGGTTCAACTTCAATTACCTCATTGACACCCGACATTTCATCCACTTGATAAGGAACCTCATCCCCCACATCAGTGGCTTCAATGCGACCCCGTGGTTTTGTCTTAATTGCAACACAATATCCTTCACGAGTTGATGGATATGGAACATAGTATACCTGCCTCACATTTTCAGGCATGATAAACGGATCATAGGCTCTATACCTTTTATCCATTCGAATGTCCACGGTATTACATTTTGGATTCAATTTCATTCCTCTAACCGATGGATTAAACCAACTACAATAAAACAAAACAATTTTCTTTTGATAGTCTAAATATTTGTATTCAAGTTCATATATGTGTTGGATCACCCCGTAGTACTCATCCTCACCTCCTTCTGCAATCCCTTTTACATATACCCCACTATTAATTGTTTGTTTTCCCTCACTCCATGATTGAGTGTCAAATTTATAACTGTTAACGAGGTACGTGTGCCACTCACTAACTTCACAAAGGACCATCAGCTAAGTTCCTCAAATGCTGGATTAGGGGAGTTGGTTCCGCTTCATAAACCTAAGTAATCACATATGGAAAAAATAAGTCATCTTTCATATCTACTTTGAACGTTAGACATTAAAGCATTAATTTTATTTACTTACTCTATCATTAAACCAAGATGGAAAACTTTCATGTATACGAATAGAAGAATCTTCAGTGCGTATACCCTCAACTTGTAAGAATGCACTGAAAAAGAATTATCCATACTCTTTAGAATGAAAATTGGTCAAGGCATGATTTAGCTTCATACTCTAAATGTCCATGTATTGAAAACTGAATTGAAGCACACTTACTTAAGATATGGTTTAACTTCAGTGCAATTGATCAAGACATGAATATGTGCTGATTTATACTCCATATATGATAACCACTGAGTCGATTTCTTTCCCGAGGGGCGCCCAGGTTTGCTAAACACATCGTGTCTTTCTTCTTCAACCTCTATTCCGTTTCTATGATTTCTTGACAACATAAAGTTGTTGAAATAATGAGAACAGGAATAAATTGTTTCACGATGTAAGTAAGCTGCGCAGATCGATCCTTCGACTCTAGCTTTATTCTTCACCGATCGTTTATAAGCACCCATCAATCTAAATATATGGAGGAAAGGGAGTTGATTAAATAAATAGTCATACTAAATATGCACTTTAATTAAAATGTTGAAATTGATAATTACCTCTCAAATGGATACATCCACCTATAATGAACTGGTCCACCAAGCCTTGCTTCATATGCAAGGTGAACCGAAAGATGCTCCATGGGATCAAAGAAACCAGGAGGAAGTATTCTCTCCAACTTACAGATAATGAATGGAATATTCTGCTCCATCTTAATAAGATCATCTTTTCTCAATGTTGAAGAGCACATGTTTTTAAAAAATTGACTCACTTCAGTAAGTGGTTCCAAAACACACTTTGGCAATGAACTAAAAGCAATTGGAAGCAAACACTCCATGAATACATGACAATCATGACTTTTCATCCCATACATCTTCCCGGTGTTCACATCTGCACATCTTGCAAGATTAGAAGAATAGCCATCAGGCATCCTCAATTCTTTCAACCATCGACAAACATCGTTTGCTTCATCGGGTGTAAGACAATATTTGGCTTTGGGTTTTGACATCTTGCCATTAGCCATTGGCACCAAATTCATATTGGAACGACTTTTGCTACAGTAAAGAGCAGAATCCATTCTAGCCTTATTATTGTCATTGGTTCTATCTTTCACATTAATCACGGTGAACCATATGTTGTCAAAGAAATTCTTCTCAATGTGCATAACATCGAGATTGTGTCTCAATAGATTATCTTTCCAATATGGGAGATTCCAAAATATGCTTCTTTTTGTCCAGTTATGCACTCGTCCATAACCATCCAATCGGGAGAGCACACCTACCTCCGTGGCTTGTGGCAAATTCATAACTCTACTCCAAATTTCACCTGATGTCAACAAAGACGGTGGGACATCTGTTTCAACCAGCTCTTTCTTGAATGCCCTTTTGTTCTTTCTAAATACATGATCTGGCGGTAAGAATCTACGATGCGAGTCAAACCAAGAACTTTTTCCCCCGTATTTCAACGTAAACGCTTTTGTGTGTTCCATGCAGTGGAGGCATGCTAATTTACCGTGAGTCCCCCAACCTGACAACATACCATAAGCCGGGAAGTCATTAATTGTCCACATCAATGCCGCTCTCATCATAAAATTCTTCTTTCGTGCTGCATCATATGTCCCAACACCCTGCCACAATCTCTTGAGATCATCAATTAGAGGTTCCAAAAAGATATCAATGTTAGCTTTTGGATTGGATGGACCAGGTATCAAGCAAGTCAAAAACATATATGGTTTAGTCATGCACATCTCAGGAGGAAGATTGTAAGGGGTAACAATGACTGGCCAACAAGAATAGGGCGATGCTGATGCTTGGATATATGGAGTAAATCCATCAGAGCACAAACCAAGTCGAAAATTTCGTGGGTTAGAGGCAAAATATGAATGCACTCGATCAAAGTGTTTCCACGCCTCACCATCAGATGGGTGGCGTAAAATGTCTGAGGTATTCCTATTCTCATAATGCCACGTCATTTTCTTTGCAATTTCAGGTGATGCAAACATTCTCTGCAACCTTGGAACTATAGGCAAATAGTACATCGACTTTACAGGAATGGGTTTATAATTACGTTTTTCCCCTTTACGAACTTTATACCTCGGCTTTCCACAAAATCTACAAGCCTACAGCGCACCATCGGTTTTACCATATTTGTTGTCGTAAAACAACATATGCCCATCGTCACAACAATCAATCTTCTTACATTCCAATCCCAACTTCAAAACTAACATCTTTGCTTCATAATAACTTTTTGGCAAACTATCCTTATTAGGTGTCCCGTCCAACATCATTTGAGTCACAAAATCTAAACCCAACTCAGAAATATTGCTCATGGACTTGAGAGATAAAAGCTTCACACACATAGATAATTTTGACTCTGGCGAGCCATCAAACAACGGTGTGTTTTGAGTCTTTTAACAAACAATAAAATCTTTGTGCTTCTTCATTTGGAAGTTCATCATGATCGTCATATTGAGGCTCATCAAATGGCACATTCACTCCGAGACCATCACAAATCATGCTTTCCATCGACTCAAATTGTTCATTAGATGGAACATGAAAACTATAACTGCTTGAAGAAGCCCCTAAGTCAAAATTTGGAAGTCGTTCTCCATGGTCCACCCAAATCCAATAATTAGGCCTAAACCCGATACGATACAAGTGCACCCTAATTTCATCATCAGGTGTAATAGGTATACCGTCGCATTTAAGGCATGGACATCTAATCCCCCCTTCCTTTTTAGCCTTATCATGTCGCCACGCTACCCTAATAAACTCTTCAACCCCATTTACAAAAGTTTCCTTCAAAAATGCTCTTCCCGGATATAACCGATCATACACCCAGCTACGATTTAACTAATTCCAATTCATCTACACGCATTTAAAAAAACGCGTTAGATTCCAACAACTAAACCTAAAATATAACCTATCAAGTTAGTGGAATCGATATGATCTCGATAGAGATGATTTCGAGCCGAATATGGGGGTTAAGGACAGAACAAACAAAACCCTTTTCCATATAAGTAGTGAAGGAAGTTATTTCTAACTCCCAACCTTAAAATTGTTGGTATAGTCTCGCAATTATCTCAATGGAGATGATTTCAAGCAAAATATGGGGGTGAGGGACAACACCTCACCCTTTTCCATCAACAGCACACAATACACAATAACAGCTTCCAATATAGTCGTCTAACCTAGGGTTGATCAAACATCAAAACAACAATACACAAATGAGCTGTGCATTTACCCCCAAATAATATACATTTCCCATTTTGAAAACAATTTTGAAAACTAAGAGTTATTCATAATTTATTCAAGCTTAACAATATCAAATTCATGCAAAAAGTGGACTTAAGAATATGAAATTCAATATTTTTCCCATTAATTTTGAAGAACAGAGACAAAGAAACAACAAAAAACCATGACAAGCAAACAACAATTCAACTCCTATTCCTAATAATTAAAATTTTGGCTTATAAAATACCTGCTTTTTCACCAAATTTGCAGCTCGAAAATCAGAAAAACAGCTCCAGCAAGAGAAACAGCTCTACCAAATCAGAATTACTCAGCTGCCAAGTCACAAATCAAAATCAAAATCACGGTTACTACCAAATTAATTAACAGTTCTTGTACAATCATCTTCAAAACTAAGAACCAACAAATAAACACAAGAACAATATATAATATAACAGCATTGATACTAGAGGTATACTGTTTATTCCTAAATGCTTAAAATACCAAACATAAGAACAACACTATGAAGCACTAAACATGTATTCTAAGCACTATGAACAAAAACTAAAATACAAGAATTTTAAGCATTCAATGTAATGCGCCATAATCTAATAACCAAAAGAGACATCATGAACACCAGAATGCGAAAATTTCACAAAAACGTAAACGAAATCAAAAAACGAAGATAAAAAATAAAATACCAAATAAAAAAGACGATAAAAAGGAAAACAAAAACGTACCCAAATAGGGCTCTGTTGCGACGGAAGGAAGGGGATGGGTGGTGGTGGCGCGGTGGGTGGTAGTGGTGGATGGTGGCGCAGTGGGAGAGAGATTGAAGAGAGAAGAGAGTGAGTGAGGTGTGTTTGAGAGAATGGTGAGAGAAGAGAGAAGCAAGGTGGGTTTTCAGATAGTGGGAAAAAATAATGCTTAGCGACGGATAGGTTGCGAGGGAACCGTCCATTAGCGACGGATCAATTAATTGCACAATTTCCAAGTGGTTAGCGACGGATTATTTACGAGGGAAATTCAAATTAGCGACGGATCAAGTAATTGCACAATTTCGAAGGGTTTAGCGACGGATTCCTTAGCGACGGAATACCCATTTAGCGACGAATTTGGTTCTTTCACGCGTCCCAAAAACTTCCAACGGTCACGTCAGCATTAGCGACGGACCGTTAGCGACGGATTTGATTTTGTTTTTTTAAAACAAAAGGCCCCAATTTAGCGACGGAACTATTTGTCGCTAAATCCCTCGCTACGTTGAACTTAGCGACGGATTTGGTTTCCCTCGCTAAAATCCGTCGCTTATCCTGCGTTTTTTTGTAGTGGTCAACCCATTTATTGGAGGACCATAGTTCAGTTTTCACAGATAAAGTTGCAGAGGTCGGTGTCCTTTCATAGTGGAGTATTAGTGGACTCCTCGAGGTCCTAACCGGGTGTTGCGTATAGAGTGCTTGATCAGCGTAGATGTCTTCTTTTGTCGTCATTTTGGAAAAATTCTCAAGTGTATGGTTCTTAATCAATTCTTGTATGGGAATTGCCGTATATGTATTAGTAAAGATAGACAGTACTAGATTGTGCGGGTTTTTATTTCAAACACTTCGTCTTTGCATCGTACATTTTTCTTTTGATAACAGGTAACATACCGGCGTGGGGAAACAAATTTATATATGTCATATTTCAGATTTAATTCTTGTATATTACATTAAGAGAGGAATCAATATTCGAAAATGCTGCAATAATCTGATTGTCTTGAAATTGATTTTTTTTTTAAAAAAAAATTCTCAGAGAGAGACAGGAAGTGTATTTTTCAAAAAGCATCTCATATTAGGAGTTGAGTTCACTTAGTAGCGCTCTCAAAATCGGAGTGTTACACACCCCATAGTTGAAACCCAACTGCTTCGATTTAATTATGGAGAATTCTATGATACCCTTGAGTTTTGTTGGGTATCGATACTCTTGGCATCGGTGCACAAACACAAAATAAACTGCATATTTGCAGAGAGTTTATTGAATGATGGTTCACAATTACATAATGTGATATCTGAGTATATATACAAGGATGGAAGAAGAAGAAGTTGTTAACAGATTAGTAACAAACTCCTAACTATACAATAGTAAACTAACTAGTATGATTAGTAAACTATACTATGGTAAACTAACTACAAGTTTAATTTTATCAGTTTATACAACATATACAATGTGTATCCTAATATCCCCCCTCAAGTTGGGCTGTGGATGTTGACAAGACCCAACTTGGAGATGAATGAAGAAAACGAAGGTGTTGGCAAAGGCTTCGTAAACACATCTGCTAGTTGAGAAGCAGAGGTGACTGGAAGTAAGTGCAGAATGCCTTTCTGAATCTTCTCACGCACAACATGACAATCAATTTCAATATGTTTTGTGCGTTCATGGAAAGTGGGATTGTGAGCAAGATAAATGGCAGATTTATTGTCATAATAAACTGCAGTAGGAGCAACAATGGGAACCTGTAAATCAGACAGTAGATAGTGCAGCCACTGAATATCACAGGATAAACTAGCCAAAGCACGATATTCCGCTTCAGAAGAAGATCGAGAAACCGTGTTTTGCTTCTTAGATTTCCAAGAAATCAAAGAAGGACCAAGAAACACACAATACCCCGTAATAGAACGTCTAGTAGAGGGACAACGGGCCCAATCAGAGTCTGCAAATCCAGACAATTGAAGTGAATTGGAAGCTGGAAAATGCAAACCTTGAGCAAGAGCAGTTTTAAGATAACGAAGAATTCTGGTGGCAGCCACAAAATGAGCTTGCAGAGGTTTAGCTACGAATTGGCTAACCTGTTGAACTGCAAATGTGATATCTGGATGAGTATTCGTGAGATAAAGAAGCCGTCCAACAAGTCTGCGATAAGAGGACTCATCAACATATGGAGTAGAGCCCTCATTAGAAAGCTTAACCCAAGGATCACTAGAGGTGTGAATAGGTTTAGAAGCCAATAAACCACTGTCTTGAAGAAGATCAAGAGTATACTTGCGTTGATTAAGGACAATACCAGCTTTATTACGCGCAATCTCCAACCCAAGAAAGAAGCGCAGTTCCCCCAAATTCTTGATACAAAACTTGCTGTCAAGAATTTGCTTAACAGAGTCAATATCATTCATAGAATTTCCAGCTAAGACCACATCATCCACATAGACTAGAAGTATAGTAACAATGTCATCTTGATATCGTGTAAAAAGAGAGTGGTCAGCTTGAGATTGTTTGAAGCCGAGAGAAATCAAAGTGGAGGTAAGTTTGTAGTTCCATTGACGACTCGCTTGCTTGAGTCCATATAAAGACTTATGGAGCTTGCAAAATAGGATTAGAAATAGAAGAATAACTAGGAGAAAAACCTTGGGGGAGAGTCATATAGACTTCCTCATTGAGATCTCCATGCAAGAAGGCATTATTTACATCTAATTGCTCCAAGAACCAGCCCTTGGGAGCAGCAAGGGCTAAAAGAACTCTCACAGTTGTTATCTTTGCAACAGGACTAAAAGTCTCAAAATAATCCACTCCCTCAGTTTCAGTGTATCATTTGGCCACTAAACGGGCTTTATATCTCTCTATTGTGCCATCCGCATGATCTTTTATCCAATGTTTTAAAACTCAGACCGGTGACCGACTCGGTGAAGGTACCGGGTCACTGGGTCAAGGGTCGGACCGAAGGGTCGACAGTTGAACCGCATGACCAAAACCGGAACCGGATGACTCGGACCCGGTCTCTATTTCGAGAATCTTCAATACCTATATAGTATATAATATAAATTTCGTCCCCGTAAAATTAATAACTATGTTTATTTTATATCTACTAAAATATAAAAAATTCCCAAATTTTCAGGACCTATATATTTCATACTTGTAAAACTTAATTTGCTAAAATTACACACCATGCCTATTTTATTTTTATTTGCTTGGTATATATTAAATAAATTTTAAAAGTTCATATCATGCTTCGATAAATATTTAGAACAAATTTCATAAGTTAACAACTTAATATTAAACAAATCTTTAAAAAAATACTTAATATTAAATAAGTTTGTTGAAACATAATATTAATATTACAATCTATGCCATGAGGATGAGCGTACTTGACTTTTAGGAAAAGAGGTACCAATTATATATATTTGAAATAAATAATATCCTCAATAAGATTGGTAGCCTCATGGTAGCGCTCGGCATTTGCTTTCAATAGGTCAAGGGTTCAAACCCCACTAATGCATTTTGTTGAGGGTTTTGAGTCTCTTTTGTTTTAAGTAGTTTACAAATAGTCCCACATCGCATAGAATGAACGGAACAGGGAGGAGAATGAGATATAAAAGCAATGCGTATGTCAATGGGAAACATACTTTGGCAATCACTAGTGGGTCCTGCGTTCGCGCGGCCCCTCCCAATTACAGTTCAAAGATTTGATAAAAATAAAAAATAAAAATAAAAAGCAAAATGCACAACCCGGTCCGGTTCGAGCCGGGTCACCGGTTTTTCCAAAAACCGGCCGAGTCACACCGGTTCCCACCGGTTTGCTGCATGGCCGATCCAAAACCTTGACCGGCTCGGTTACCCCCCCGGTTCCCAGTTCGACCGGCCGGGCCGAGCCGGTTGTTAAAACACTGATTTTATCTTATACACCCACTTAGAACCGATAGGAGTCTTTCCAGGAGGTAATTCTACAACAGACCAAGTGTGGTTGAGGTCAAGAGCATGGAGTTCTGCCTGCATGGCTTGCTGCCAGTAGGGTTGTTTGGAAGCTTGTAAGAAGGTGGAAGGCTCGGAATTGACAGTAACATTGTAACAAAAGTTTTTATATGAAGGTGAACAATGTTGGTAAGATAAAACAGACTGTAAGGGATAAGGAATAGAAGTGGAAATACCTGAAGAATCACCAGTACAGCTAGAGAGGTTACAATGATAATCTTCCAGATACTTAGGAACAGTCTTAACCCTTTGTGATTGTCTAGGGGCTGTAATAGTGGATGGTGGGAAAGTGACAGGGTCAGGAATAGGTACATTTAGGTCTTGGTTTGTAGGTAATGTAGCTGGTGATGAAGGGTGGTTATCAGCTTGCTGGGGAAGGGAAGTAAGGCTAGGTTCAGGAGGTATCAATGTGTCTGGGCTATCAAACATTGTTGGAGAGTTAGGTGTTATGGCTGGAGATGAATTGAGGTCAGTTTTGGGCAAAGTTTTTGTGAAAGGAAAATGTGATTCATAGAAAATGACATTTATAGATGTAAGTAATTGGTGAGAGACCAAGTCATATAAGAGGAAACCTTTTATGCCATCACTATAGCCTAAAAAGACAGTTTTGCGTGCTCTAGGATCAAATTTGGTCCTATTGGCATGTGATGTGGAAGCATAGGCTAAGCAACCAAACACCTTGAGGTGAACAAGAGAAGGAGGATCATCAAATAGAATATTTTGAGGTGATAGGTCTTGAAGGAGAGGAGTAGGGATTCAGTTAATAAGGTGTACTGCATGTTGTATGGCAAAATTCCAAATTTTGGGTGGTAAATTGGATTGAAAAGATAAGGCACGGGCAACATTTAAGATGTGTTGGTGTTTACGCTCAACTAAGCCATTTTGTTGATGCGTTTCAACACAAGAGCGTTGGTGAATAATACCCTTGGAGGCAAGGAAGTCAGTCATAAGGAATTCGGGGCAGTTGTCACTCCTAAGGCATTTAAGCTTGGTATGGAATTGAGTTTCAATGTAAGCAATGAAGTTGGTGAGGTGAGCACGTGTCTCAGCTTTAGTTT
This sequence comes from Astragalus membranaceus, assembly GCA_039519185.1. Lineage (NCBI taxonomy): Eukaryota > Viridiplantae > Streptophyta > Magnoliopsida > Fabales > Fabaceae > Astragalus > Astragalus membranaceus. The sequence continues at coordinate 122,911,748 of CM076854.1, read as the reverse complement.
TCATCAAAATCACCCAAGTAAACCGGCTAAAGTCATCTACGAGGGTTAAGAAATATCTATGACCTAGGATAGAAGGATGAGAATAGGGTCCCCAGATATCGGCATGTAGAATGTCAAAATTTTTGGTTGTTTTAGAAGTACTAATGGGAAATGAGAGCTTTTTCTGTTTTGCTAAGTGACAAACATCACAAGGTGTGTGGCTGTTTTGAAAAGTGATAAAAGGAAATTGTTTAGAGATACAATGATGTCTATTAAGTGGTATATGGCCTAACCTCATATGCCAAATGGTGAAATCAGAGTGTAGAGAATCAAGAGTATATGCAGTAACATTATTATCATTTACTGATGGTGGATTATTACAATCTAAATGTGATGTAACAGTAGGTGAACTACATTGTGTGGGGGAGGGTAGTAAACTAGGTGTGATACTATGTGTGTTTGTGATATCATTGGATATGGTACAAAGTGTTTTTAGGTGAGTGGTAGTGTTATTACAAATAGTAGAACGATCACTAGAATTAAAACTGGACTTAGCTACTGAGAGATTGATCCTGTAGAGCCCCCGAATGAATTTAGCTGTACCAATAATCTTCCTTGTATTCCCCTGCAAAATAAAGAGGGCATGAATGTCAAAGAAGGCTGAGCAATTGCTGGTTTTTGCTAATTGGGGTCCAGACATGCGATTAGCATGAAAATTTGGTATGTAAAGTACATTATGCAGCACAAGGCCATTACTAAAATGGATATAACCGGCTAAATTAGCAACAACAGTGGTCTTATTAGGTAAACTAATGTGAATGGGTTTAAAAGGATAGCAATTTGATAGAAGTTTCAAGTTATATGTGATGTGATCCGTGGCACCGGTGTCAACAATCCATGCTTCAAATTCTTCAAGAGAAGAGAAAGGATAAAAAGGATTACCAGAATTAGCATTTGAACATGAGTTAAATGCAATAGAAGAATTTGCAGAGTGCAGGCGTGTGATCATGGTGTTGGCAGAATGTGCAGTTGCAGCAGCTTGCTGTTTGGATACCTGCAAGAGCTCAATCAAGTTCTGGTACTGTTCTGCAGAGAGAGATATGCTTCCTTTCGAATGTGTTGCTGATTTTTCTGACTCATTCTCGTTGACAGAGGCATTTGCATTATTAGCAGATGAATTCTTGTTGTTCTGGTTGGCAGTATTTCCATTGTGCTTGCTGTTCTGATACCCTGGAGGAAAGCCGTGAAGAAAATAGCACGAATCAACTGTGTGATTCGTCTTTCCACAATTGGTGCAAAGTATATTGCCACCTTGTGATCTACCTCCACCTCTACCACGTCCACGACCATTGTTATAGCCACCACGTCTACCTTGGAAATGTTGCTGATTCACATTATTTGCCTGCACTTCTGTAGGAGGAGGTTTAGTGTTGCTGTTAGCATCAACATCAGCAGCAATAGGAGTGTTCATTTGTCGTTCTTGTTGAGCAACCATGGAAAAGGCTTTGGAGATCGTTGGAAATGGATCCATTAACATTATCTGAGATTTGACATGAGAGAATTGCTCATTCAAACCTTTGAGAAATCAGATTGTGTAATCCTGATCTTTGAAAGTACGAACAGAAGTTAAAGCGTCACACGAGCATTTCGTCGAACACTTGCAGGTCGGTAATGGACGAAAATTCTCCAAATCGTCCCAAAGTCCTTTCAACTCTGTGTAATAATCAGAAACTCCAAGATTTCCTTGAGCAAGGCGGTAAATGTCTTCCTGAAGATCGGCTATACGAAACATATCACCTTGCGAGAAACGATCATTGAGATCTTTCCAAGCTTCATAAGCTTTGTTAAAATATGCAATGGACTTCTGAATCGAAGGTGAAACCGAACGTTGCAGCCATGACAGCACCATACTATTGCAACGAGTCCATTGATTGAACATAGAATTCGTTTTCTTAGGTATCTTGAAGGATCCATCAACAAACCACAATTTGTTCTTCAAAACAAGGCTCATACGCATTGAGCGAATCCATGGTTGAAAATTTTTGGTTCCTTCAAGCACGGGAGTGACGAGAACAGCAGCATGTGTCTCGCTTGGATGAAGATAGAATGGATTAGCATTGTTTGTTGCGTAATCCGAGTAGGTAGTAAAACTTTGATCCGTCGTCATGGATGAAGTAAAGGAAAGCAGAAATCAATCAATGAAATGAGGATGAATATGAATGTGAATCTGCAAAGAGATGAAGTGAAGGAAAATCAAATGGTGAATTACGATGCGGAAGCGAGATCGAAGACGATGAACCAGAGCTCAAGAATGAAGCCCTGATACCATCTTGGCATCGGTGCACAAACACAAAATAAACTGCATATTTGCAGAGAGTTTATTGAATGATGGTTCACAGTTACATAATGTGATATCTGAGTATATATAGAAGGATGGAAGAAGAAGAAGCTGTTAACAGATTAGTAACAAACTCCTAACTATACAATAGTAAACTAACTAGTATGATTAGTAAACTACACTATGGTAAACTAACTACAAGTTTAATTTTATCAGTTTATACAACATATACAATGTGTATCCTAATAGATACTATGTACGTAAAATTAGTACAATACTTAAATATAAAAATTGAGATGTCATACAACAAAAGTCGATGGATATGGTAGAATTCTCCGTTAAAAATTATTTATCATTTATATCATTCATATTATATAGCTTACACAGATTTAATAAATAACACAAAAATAAAACCAAATGTTGTAACAATTTAGTAAACTTGTTCGAGAGATAACAGAGAACAAAAGAGCTACAGGCTAAATCTAACTACAAATCATTTTTGCTTGCTTCCATTCCCTACATTTGATTGATGGGTACATATAGTACCATTACAGCTAGCACAAAACAACAAAATAGTACCATCACTCAGCAGTCGGCACTATCCTACGCTCCCACAATGGGATAAACACGCGCAATACAAAAGCAAATATCAGAAACAAAAGGGTTTTGCTTTTCCCACACCCCTTCCTACTCTTTCACACCCCTTAACAAATTTTATTCCAAAAATAACCTCGCGTGAGACGCTGCGAGGACGTGTTTTATGACTGTTCGAACGACCTTGTTCGAACAGGTTCGCATGACCTCATGCGAACAGTTTAAAAACGCCCAAAAGGGTGTGGAGTCAAAATTTAACACACTCGAACGATGTCGTTCGAATGTGTTCGAACGAGGTCATGCGAACAGGTTCGCATGACCTCATGCGAACAGGTGAAAAACGCCCAAAAGGGTGTGAAGTCAAAATTTAACACACTCGAACGATGTCATTCGAACCTGTTCGAATGCCCGTGTTCGAACAGGTGAAAATTCGTGAAAAAAAAGAGGTTTGGCCTGGCCTTTTGGTCTTTTCACACCCTTATGGGGTGTGTTTCGAGTAGGAGGGGGTGTGGGAAAAGCAATACCCAAACAAAATGGGAATGATTCTAGAGCCTTCTGGCCGATGCTTAGTGTGCAATTTGGAGATTCCTTATCCATTTGGGCTCAACTCAATTCCTATTGGGTCATAACATATTTGGGCCTTTGCTTTTCCTTCGGGTCGTAACAAATGCTCTTAGGGTCACGTTTTCTATACCCCACATATAGACACCATACCCCCCACATATTTCAATTATCCCCATATTACCTTTGTAAATTTTTATTAAACGGATTTATCTTTTTAATAGATAAATTCGTAGTTCAATTTTTTAACTAAGAATTTATTTAATAGATATCTTTTTGGATAAATCCGTAGTTGCATTATTAAATCCGTAATGCAATGAGAATGAATCCGTAAGCTTAACAATGAGGGGGAGTAAATCCGTTTACATATAAATCCATCAAATCTATTAAATATTCATGAGCTTCTTTTATCAGACTTGGTTAACGAGTCTATCAACTTATTTTTAAACATTCAAATCCATTTCTGATTGGCAACTTGGCTTCTTTTATGGTAAATAGATGTTACCGTAAATCTGTAGTGAAAAAAAACATTCAACTTATTTAGTAGATAAATTCGTAGTTAAAAAATGAACTACGGATTTATCTACTAAAATGATAAATCCGTTATTCACTTTTTCTAAAATGGATTTATCTATTTATTAGATAAATTTGTTATTAAATATTTAACTACGGATTTATCTAATAAATAGATAAATCCGTTATTCACTTTATACATAACGGATTTACCAATTGATGAGATAAATTCGTTTTGTCAAATATTCAGGGGTAATATGGGAAAAAAGTATTTGGTGGGGGTATGGTGTCTAGTGGTGGGATACCAAGAACGAATCCATGTTCTTAATGTTCAAACTTCAAACAACATTTAAATTGATTAGAGAAGTGAAACAAATATGGCTGCATGAAATTGACTGGTGAGCTGAATCACAATCTGTTAGGTATTGAAATTGTTTACCCTGAATTCGAGAACAGGGGAGCCTCCAAAATCTAAGAGCTAAGAAGAGATAAACTTGAAAACTATGGAAAATTTTCCCATAGTTCCTCTATATTTGTATTAAAGGAGATTAATCAACTATCAATCCAGTGTGATAACTATGGATTGAAATTGTGGAATTTGATTCTTACTGCTAGCAATCCAGTGTGATAAATAAACCGCAGGTATATACATACATTAACCATCTTTCTCAAGGCTGATATAAGAAGAGACTATATAAGAAAGTGATTATACATACATAGATACAATAACCTTTTGCTTGAACTAGTGACTTGCATAAAATGTATTAAGAAGAGATTATATAAGAAAGTGATTGTAGGTCATCTTGTCACATGAGGATGACATTGGCTATATATATAAACATTGACAATGTCATCCCTCCTGCGACAAGATCATCTCCAACCTCTTTTATTTTCTCTCTTTCTTTGCTTTCTTGGAGAGAGGAGACACCTCTTATTGCAATGGTATGAATATAAGTGTGTATATATAGACAACGCACTCGGCACATCTCTCACCCTTTCTTAATCTAATTGCTGACAAAGTTACGTTGCCAATCATTTTGATGGGCTACATACATGCTGAAATGGTCCTGACAAGTCAACTTGCAAGGTTAATTAAATTGAACTTGACTTTTTTCTTTTTGTTTGAAGATGGGTGGCAAACACCGTCTATAAACTTACACACGCAAAGTGGAGATTTTAGGTTCGAATTTAAGTAACTACAAAAAATGTCTAATCTAACAACGCCGATTTTTTAAGTTGTGTTAGGTCTTACGAATAACTGAACTTGAGTTGAAAAGCATGAGGCTTACATTGTTTGAAAATATAAATAGATAATATAATTACAATTTTCAATTTATTTATCAAATAAAAGAATTTTTATTTCTGAACAATATTCTAAGTTTGATCCATCCTTGTTGAATTTGAATCAGTTTGATGCATGTTTGGTTTTATATTTGAAAAACATCGAATCAAAATTTTAATACTTCGTACAAAACTTTGGTATTTTTAGCTATTAGCCTATTAGAGACAAATTAATGTATTATTAATTTGTGTAAGCTAAATATAAAAATACCCTCCAATATAGGATTAATTATTTACAAATTTCTATACTTTATATCTTGGGTCTCTAAAACACTCATGAATATAAAAAAGTATATTTGGAAAAATTTAATGAATTATACATTGGATTTTGAAAAACAGGTTTTGGAACAAAATTAATAAGCTAAAAGTACTAAAGTTTAGGACATAAGAGTAAAACGTTATTCCCTCTCGAATCATTTATAAGCAAAAAAGTAACAGATTTATTTGGACACGATATAAGTAAATATCAACTAAATTTCATTATCCCAAATAGGTAGTTCAGTTGGCGAGCTAAGAGATATCGAAGGAGTGCACCAAAAGAGTGCAAGAAGGAGGTCCTGAGTTCAAACCCCGGAAACTAACATTTCCCCACCCTACTAACATTACTACTAAAAGTTTTGCACACTCCTAAAAAAAACAAGGTTATACCAATAAAATTAGTTTTTTTTATGAAACCAAGAGTACTAAATGAATATAACTAATTTTCTTAATAAGCGTGAAATTAGGTTTTTTTTTTTGCTTATAAGCGAGAGTCCGGGGTAATAACGTTTATTGCTTTCTCCACTTGACAAAAAATAATTGATTTCTAATTTGTCAACTCTTTAAGTTTGTAGGGCTCCCAGCTATAAAACCAGAAGACTATTCTTTGGTACGAACATTGATTTGTTGTGTAGTAGTTGACATTTCTCAATGGACACAGAACCTTTGCTTCATTTTGAGACCGTTATATTCGACCAGTCAACGAAAATAGAAAATTCAAAGACATTTGGTTTTAATATAGTTGAATATTAGTCCCCCATTACTGATTTGGTTTTAATATAGTTGAATATTAGTCCCAATTACCGGGTGCATAAGAGACCTAGAGAGAGAGTTCGAACTCGAGTATAACCGTGTAATAGTATACGTGCATGGTGTTTATTTGTCATTTCGTATAAACCGACCAAAGATACATAATTGAATACTTCTTCGGTCCACAATATGAGAAAGAAATCCCTACACCACATAAACTAAGGAATATCCACTACTCTCATTTAATAAAATTAATAGATTAATAATCTCAAAAAAAAAACTAAAAGATTAATTTCTTTCCAACATTGCCCTTTTCATTAAATGATAATTTATACTCCTAATTGATGATATCACTTTAATTAAACCACTTAAATATGAGTAAAGTTGAGATTGATCATTTAATACACCTTAAAAATAGTGTTCGATTCTTATATTATGGACCACTAAAAAATATTATTTATTTCTTATAAAATGGGCTGGAGTATTATGCAAGAAAAGTTAGCGATATACATGTAATAGCTTAACCCACCACCCGAAAGGGTCCTCTAAATAAGAGTACAAATGTGATAATCCCCTTTATTTTCAATTAGGAATTCACATTTAAACCAAGGCAAATTAGTCCCATTTATTTTCAAGGCTTAAATACTTGTTACCCCCTGCAAATATAGTCATTATCCATTTACCCCATTACAAAAAAAACATTCAAAAAATACCTTGCAAAATGTAAAATTATGCAGTTACCCCCCTCCGGTTAACTTTCTGTTAAAAAAATGATGTGACAAACGGAGACGACGTCAACAATGATGTCACTGCCACGTGTCACCATATTATTGGACATTTGTGCCACGTGGCACTGACCATCACCCACATCATTATTCCCACGTGGCACTGGCTTGGCATTGGGTGCATAGTGTGTTACTAAAAAAAAATACAAGTTTTGGCTAGCATGGGATTTAAACTCCTGACCCTTTAGTGAGCAAACTAATTAATACCACTAAGCCACCTATATTTTCGTGTACATAATGCCAGTAACAAACATATATTACATCATTAGTTCTTATTTTCAAGAAATCTTCATCTTCAACAACAGATACTGGGTTTCGATTTTTGCTCCCAAAAAACAACAACGAACAAATTTCACATCAGAAATTTTGCACCTTCGATTTTCATCAACGAACGGATACTGTTATTTCGCACCTTCGATAACAACAACAACGAACAAAACGAAAACGAAATTATATTAATGAAATCCAGATTTGAAACGAACGAAATCCAGATACTGTTCATCTTCTCCAAACTAACGAAATCTAGATCTGAAACGAACTGAATCAAATCTGTTCGATGAATTTCTAGAAAACGATTTGGAAAACGATGAATTTCTGGAAAACGGTTTGGAAAGCGCTTGCAATTTCTGGAAAGAACGAAATCTTCATGTTCAATTTCAGATTCGATTTCTGGGTTTTGATTAATTCGATTAATTTCTGCAATTTCGATCTTGGGTTTGAGTTTTGAAGATTAATTTGTGCAATCTTCATGTTCAATCTTCATTTTCGATTTCAGATTCGATTGGTTGAACAATCAGATTTGGGTGTTTAAGGTTGAAGATGAAGCTTTGTAACTATGGGTTATATATTTGTGGGTGGGTAAATATAACGAAACTTTCATGTGTCTCAGTGGTAAGAATTTGTGTTCCACTGGGGGGTCATGTGTTCGAACCCCATGTTTGCCAACCTTCTTATTTTTTTAATAAGACATTGCTCCACTTTTCCATGCCAGCGCCACGTGGCAGCCATCTATTGGTTGCTGACGTGACACATGTCAGTGCCACATAGCCATGATGACATAGGATGATGATGTGGCATGTCAGTGCCACGTGGCACAAATGTCCAATAATATGGTGACACGTGGCAGTGACGTCATTGCTGACGTCATCTCTATTTGCCACGTCATTTTTTTAACAGAAAGTTAACAGCAAAATGGTAACTGGATAATTTTACATTTTGCAAGGTATTTTTTGAATTTTTTTTTGCAGGGGGTAAATGGATAATGACTGACTATATTTGCAGGAGGGTAACAAGTATATAAGCCTAGGCAAAAAAACCATTCCATACCAAAAAATAAAAATTTTTACCTAAATACTACACTTTCTACATTATATACCAAAGTAACCCACTTTTTTTTAAGTGGAGAACTCGCCCCCCACCACCCTACTTTCTAAACTAAAATTTTCCAATTTTTTTTATTTCTAGTTCAGAACTCGCCCCCCACCAGGGAGAGTTCTGACCTGTGTTTTTTTATTTTTTAAATTTCTTATATTTAATTTGATTAATATATAAATTAATTTAATTTAAATAATTAGAATAATTAGTAAACTTATTTATAAAGTAATTACGGTAATAATTACGGTAAAAAAATGAAGATATTAAAAATTGGAACAGAATTTAATATAGGATAAGAACAGAAATGAAAAACACAAATTGCAGAAATACAAGGATAGGAAATTTAAAACGAAACGACAGGAAAACATAATACAAGAAGAGGCAAACATGAAGTAAACTACTTCTACTTCCACCATACATTCTTAGGTAGTGGCCATCGGATGACTGGAGGGATAATTCTACGGACGATGGATTCGCCAGACTCTCTGGTTTTGACGCACAATTCGAGATAAGTTTCAATCCAACGTTGGAACCTCTCATGTTTCTGAAACATTTATTGAACATCCTTGTCTTTCTTGATAGGTTTGTTGCACCACCGAATATGATTACGTGGGCCGATGTAGGGGCAGCGATAAACGATACTAGTGATTTCTTGCTCCACACCCTCTACCTGCGCGTTTTCCGTTAGTTTTTTTCATTTCGGCGAAGGTGATGTTGTTCTTAAGCCTGGAATGTTTAGTGTTGGGACCCTCAAAATACACACCATCTTGTTCCCTGCCCTGGACAGTGCCCTGATAGTAAATTTTACAGGTGTGCGTAATGACTCTTTCCGGTATGGATTGTTGTGGAGCGGGTGGTCTTTGTTGCAGAAGATGAATGATTTCTTCTGGAGTGCGTATTGTGTCCACGTACAGCTCTAAGATTTGTCGCCCCATGGGAAGTGTAGCATGATATTCCATCATTGTGCGGACGTCGTCGTCGCTGCGGATCTCCATAACTGAAAAATAGGCAGTCCCGTCTTCTCCACGTTCGTACTTTCGGTAACGTATACGGCTCACGTCTTTACGCCACCCTCCCTCTAGCCGTATCTTCCTCTCAGCCTTCTCCTTCAGTTGGGGGAATGTGATGTCCTTATTCATCCTACAGAAGATATGATTAGGACACTGAAAGACAACACCATGTTCATCGGTGGTTACAGTTCCACTGTGATGAAGGGCGGTTAGGAATTTGTCATTTGAGTACTGGGTTTGGCACAACTGTCATTCCATTTTAGCGGGTGGGGTGATGGTTTTTGGGAAGAAGCAAAGAAGAGAAGATGACTCAGAAGGCAAGGGTAGGTTGAGGGTAAACTCTTGGTGTGAATGTTAGTGTAATTTGAGAATGTATTTATAATAGACGTGATCGTGTGTGAGCCGTTGATTTAGGATGATCATAACCGTTGATTTTAGGGTTTAGTGTCGGCAAAATCTAGGCTGTTAAATAGTGTCGGCAAAATCTATACCGTTAAATAAAATAACACCTCAGCACTATGCACACTCTGCACAATGCAGCATGCACACTCTGCACAATGCAGCATGCACACTCTGCACAATGCAGCACTCTGCACAATGCACACTCTGCACAATGCATTATTAAAGATTAAATATTTAATTATTGATACAACTGAATTAAATGTGACTTAACATTAAAACCTTAAATTTAATAAGTGATAAAAATACAACTTCTTAATTATGAAATACAACTTCTCAAACTAATAATAGATTAAAGTAAAATATTAACGAAGAAGATGAGACCCAGTTCCACTGATCTCATTCAACCTGTTTATCCTCACTTCAATCCTTCATCATCCCAAACTGACATGCATTATAGTCCTTCAACACCTCACCATCACTCTGCACCATCATCCTCACAAAACCCCATTGACCTTAATACAACTAACACTCCACATACTCAAACTAATACCCCACCGTTTAGTATGTTTGTTGGTGTCCATAATGAGGACGTTGGGGATTATAGCGATGATGAAGATGAAATTCTTCAGCGTGAAGACGCTCAGGAACCAATTCAAACTAACCCCAACATAGGTGTTGCATTCCGCGAGCCTGTCTCACACTTTCAAAACGTCACCGCTGATAACCCAGAACCTTATGATTTAGAGTTTGGCCATGCCATGGACCGGAACCAAGTTTTATCCAATGAAGACTCAAACGAACTCAAACTCAAAATGAAATTTCCCACAAAAGAAATAGCCATACAATTCATCCAAACATATCACCTAAACAATTCTGTTGCATACCAAGTCAACAAATCTAGTCGTATAGTTTGGGAGGTTTCTTGTGCTCACGATACGTGTTTGTGAAGGTGTGTTGTGAGGCTCGGAGCAAAATCTGGGTTGTGGGGGATTACACAGTTGACTCACCGACACACATGTACAACATCCACTATTTCTCAAGATCACCTCCAGCTGACCTCCTCCTTCATATGTTCTCGTATCCTTCCACTTGTTAGGGAGGACCCAACAATATCAGTGGCTGTGTTGATTGCACACATCAAGGAGCGGTTCACGTACACGAGTTCCTACAGGAAGGCTTGGATTGCTAAACAAAAAGCAATCGAAAAAGTCTACGGTAATTGGGAAGACTCTTACAATGAAGTAACCAGATGCCTAAATGGTTTCTATTACTATATACCAGGCACAGTTAACGACTGACAGTCCAAACCATTCTATGAGAATGGACAACAAGTTACCAACAAAGGTGTATTCCACCGCATCTTTTGGAGTTTTGGCCCGTGCATAAAAGGCTTTAAATTCTGCAAACTAGTGGTCTCTGTTGATGGAACATGGTTGTATGGTAGGTACAAAGGGGTTCTTCTTTTGGCAATCACACAAGACGGAAGAAACGGCACCTTCCCAATTGCGTATGCAGTTGTCGAGGGTGAGACAACGGAGGCTTGGTATTTCTTCCTATCTCGTTTAAGAGAGTTTGTGACACCACGGGAGGGTCTTTGTTTGATATCGGATAGACACGAGTCTATCAAAAGTGCTGTTAGGCATCTAAACACCAACTGGAAACACGTCTTTTGTATTCGCCACATAGCACAGAACTTCATGAGACACTTCAAAAACACTCCTGCCAGGAAAGATCTCATCAATATGGGTCAGTATGTTTGAAACTTTTTTAATTTTTTATTCTCTATTTTCCATTCCATAATTAACATCTTACTTTACTTGCTTCAGCATACTCAATGACGGAAAGATCTGCCATTCACTACAAAAATAAAATTGCTGACGAACTAGGTCTTGATGGGTGGCTTGGGTTGAAGACATTAACCCAGAACAATTGTTGCTGTGGTGCGATGGAGGTTCCCGTTGGGGGCACATGACAACAAACCTTGCAGAGTGCATCAACAATGTCCTTAAGGGGGTGCGTAATCTCCCTATCTGTTCATTGATACATACAACATATTTCAGGATGAACGAGATTTTTGTCAAACGGAGAACACAGGCACAGGCGATGATGACATCCGGAACAATGTTCTTTGAAAAATTGTTGAAAAACATTGCCGAAAACATTAAAGTCTCAAAAACGCATGGCGTTGCAATTCACGATCGTGGCAACCAATTGTTCCGAGTTCAGGAACTTGCACGACCACAAAGTGGTAGACCTTCTACCACATTTGTGGTCGACTTTAGAGCAAAAACCTGTGAGTGTGGGGAATTCCAGACACTTCATTACCCTTGTTCACATGCAATCGCAGCATGCGCAAAATGCAATTTCGTCCATATGAAGTTTGTGGATCCACCGTACACAATGCATAATGTTTTCAATACTTACATTGTGGAGTTCCCACCCTTGCCAACTGAGACCTCATGGCCTTATTTCAATAGTATTGAACTACAACATGATCCAACTAAACGAAGAGATAAAAAGGGCCGTCCATAGTCTACTCGTATTCGTACAGAGATGGATCAAAGAGAAACGGGTACCCGCACCAAAAGATGCGGAATTTGTAGAAATGAGGGTCACAACAAAAATAACTGCCCTAACCGCAATGTCAACTAGTCACATTTACTACTACTGTTCTTTTCGTATTAGTCTTTTAAATCAATTCATGTCTTTTAATGTGACAGTTAAATTTATATTTTTTTAAAATAATTAAATTTAGTATAAATAAGATTACTAATTATTCTAATTATTTAAATTAATTATTGTAATTAAATTAAATTAATTTATATATTAATCAAATTAAATATAAGAAATTTAAAAAATAAAAAAAACGCAGGTCAGAACTCACCCTGGTGGGGGGCGAGTTCTGAACTAGAAATAAAAACAAATTGGAAAATTTTAGTTTAGAAAGTTGGGTGGTGGGGGGCGAGTTCTCCACATTGAAAAAAAAGTGGGTTACTTTGGTATATAATGTAAAAAGTGTAGTATTTAGGTAAATTTTTTTATTTTTTGGTATGGAATGGTTTTTTTTTGCCTGTAAACCTATTTTCAATTAGGAATTCACATTTAAACTTTCTCTTTCCCGAGAAAAGATGCAGAGAAAGCTGCTTCACTATGGAACTCCTGAAAATAACAACAATCACTGTTGTTGGCATCTAGATGATATCTCATGATTATGATGGTAGAGTATCTTCGATAATCTATTAGATTTTCAAGTTTTTTGATATCTCATTCTGTTCTCTTATTTAATTAGGAATAAGAGTCTTCTATTAATATAAACAGAGTTTAGAACTTTGTCTTTGTATCATCTGATAAACAAAATATGCCAATTCTTGTAAGTTAGAATGATGAGTGCAACAATATTGATACCTCATACTACAGACTGTCATTTGAAATTAACATCCTAATTGAGACATTAGCAAGAGAAAGATGAGCTAATCCAACAAACAATAATTTGTTTTAATATATGCAGTTTAATGGCTTGGAAGACATATAAATGTTCTTTGCGACCAAATATTTGGATAGTAAAACATACCACATATTCCCAACCATGTCTTTCTGTAAATGCTTTTGCCGCTTCTTCGCTATCAAAACTCAAGGCAGAATCACCAACATGGGAGTATGGGTCCCAGTGGATGTCCAACCCATCAATGGGTTTTCCCACCTATAAACAGAGTAGTTGATTACATATTCAACAATAAGATCGGTAAATGAAGTGTAAACTCGGGAAATTTTACTGAAGTTTCTAGTAACTACAAAAACAATTTAGAGATGCTCAGAATCATAACAGAAGTGAAATAATTTTAAGATTAAAACCTAAGAAAATTTACACAGGTGCAGGAAGTCAAAGATAGCATAAGTTTCACTTCTATGAATAAGTTTAAATGAGGAATTTGTCGCATCAAATTCATAAGGAAGAAAAATAAAGAATTCAAACTTTAAAACTCGGACATAATGTTTAAACGAGCGGTGAAAGACGCAGGAGAAAGGAATAATATACTTTTGGGTTGATAAGAAGTTGATCTTCCATCTTCCAACCTTTCCAGATCCTTGTTGAGTAGCTGTTCTAGCAGGAGAATAAATCAAAACCTGCCATCACATTAGAAAATGATAGTGTTCAGTTTTAATTTAGTAGTTAATATTAGTTAGATTTGTTAGAAATATTAGGGGGTGATAATTAAAGTCCAGTATCCAATAACGGTTGACCCCCCTATAATCATAGTATTGGACCTCTGTTTATTTTTTACTTTTTAAAAAAAATGTTTCCTTTTTCAAATGTTCCAAGCAAGACTTTTTTTAAAGGCTAAAGTGCTCCCGGGGTCCCTTATCTTTATTTAAAGTAACGAATTAGTCCTTTATGTTTTTTTTGTCCCAAATAAGTCCTTTATCTTTCAAATTTTTGACACATAAATCCTTTTCCGTTAACGGTGCTGATTTATGTGTCAAAAAAAAGGATTTATGTGTTAAAAATTTGAAACATAAAGGACTGATTTGGGACAGAAAAGGATTTATGTGTCAAAAATTTAAAACATAAAGGACTGATTTGGGACAAAAAAAAGATAAAGGACCAAATCGTTACTTTAAATAAAGATAAGGGACCCCGGGAGCACTTTAGCCTTTTTTAAAAAATGTTTCCGTTTCTAATGTTCCTAACAACATGCCAGAACCCAAATGAGCCAAAACACCTGTGCATCTCAACACCCCATAAAGAACAAGAGGTTATGGTGCAAAGTGTGACATGCTCTTTCTTTTCCAAAAGACCCATTTTTGAGAACTCAGATGCAAGCTTACTGTAATCCCTTGACACCTCAGAGACCTTGAAATCCATGGGGGTAGTAGCCAGTGAAGAATTTGACAATGCTGTGCCAGGATGGTAAGCTATAAATGTGTCTGTGACATCTTGGCCAGCAAGGTTCAAAATTGTAACATCACCATACCATCTAGGTGCTCTATTTTCTCAAATTATTATCAGTGTCTATGTGACTATGTCTGGGGTTCGTGTTTGTGTTGGTGCTTCATAGATGGAGATTGGAGATCCATAAATCTACTTCCTTGTTGTGCTCTTTCAACTCTTGTGTTTTTTCTTACCCTCAATAACAACAAGAATGAGAGAAAATAAAGGGAACAGAATAACAATGACGGGGTATGTGATTCTGCAATGCAAGCAAATGCAAATCAAGAAATCCCCTTTTTTTTTTAATGAAATCGGGTTGTTTCGTTTTTGTTGATGACGAAAACAACCCCATAGAAAGGGTCCCTAGACTCCCTACTCAATTCTACCAAGCGCTGAAATTGGGGTTACACCTCATTTTAGGCATTTCGAGGAACAATGTCGCACAAATGAACGAGGAGATGAACAAATAGATCCTGAAGAACTAGGAGCATTTAACAATTATACATGCAGAGATGCAAAATAATCGAACATATATAAAGAAACGAATGAAGGGGATGAATACCTGAGTTGCAGAAGGTTCCAAGAATCTTCACGCTGGGAAATGTCGCCAGCTAACGGGAAAATGCGAGTAAACAATAAAAATTAGGCTAAATATCAATTTTGTTCATTTATTTTAGTCTTGGTTTTACTTTGGTCTTTTATCTTTTTTTTGGTCCGTTTTGGTACTTTAACTTTCATTTTCGTTTCACTTTGGTCTCTGACATTAGTTTTTGTTAACGGACGTCACGTTGGCAGTTATTTAATTCTGACGTGGCGTCTCAAATTCATAAAATGACGTGACAAAAATATATTATTTAATTCTTACACATCAGCAATTAAGTTTTTAAAATTAAAAACACAACATAAATTAACAAAAAACTAAAAACATAAAAATCAAACAAACAATTAAAACATTTATCCAGATCTGCGTTTCTACGAAACAGTTCATCTTCTTCAAAACATAAAAATCAAACAAACAATTAAAACATTTATTCAAAACAGCTCATCTTCTTCAAAAAAATTCTGAAGAACCTCTCTCCATCTTCGTTTCTTCAAATCTGCGTTTTTCGTTTTTCCCCCAGATCTGCGTTTTACCAAAACCAGCGATTTCGTTTTCGTTGTTCTTCATTGTTCTTCAATCTGGGTTCTTTTTCCAGCGTTTTCGTTTTAGGGTTGCATCGTTTCTTCAATCTGGACTGCATTGTTTCTTCAGATCTGCGTTCTCCTCTGGATTGCATCCCAGAACCAGATTCGTTTTCCTCTTCTTCGATTTTCGTTTTCCTCTGCTTCATTTTTCGTTGTTCTTCATTTTTCTGTTTTAATTTTAATTTGGTTTTTTGTTTTGTTTTAGCACGATCTTGTTTTAATTTGTTTCGTTTCTGATGAACTTCTAAGTCCTGCTTGTTCTCCGTGAGTGAGTTTTTGTGTGGATGAAAGGAAGAACGTGAATCAAGATGAAGATTGAAGGGAAAGAAGATATTTCAGATCTGGAAATAAAATTGATGAATGAGAGATATATTTTTTAAAGTTTCTGGGTGGTTATGTTTCTAGGTTGTTGTTGAAGAATTGTTGTTGTTGAAGATGGAAGTAGATCTGGAACGAAGTTGAAGTTGAAGATGAATGGGTGGTTATGTTTCTGGGTTTTTTTTAATTGTTTTTGTTAAATTATGTTTTGTTTTTTTAAAATTTTAAAAACTAAATTGCTTATGTGTAATTTCAATTGGAATTAAATAATATTAATTTTGCCACGTTATTTAATGAAGATGGACGCACGTCAGCAGCGTGGCGTCTGTTAGAAAAAACTAACGGCAGGGACCAAAATGAAACGAAAAATGAGAGATAAATGACCAAAACGGACCCAAAAAAAGATAAAAGACCAAAGTGAAACCACCCAAAACTGATATTTAGCCTAAAAACTAAAATGCGAGGAAAAGGGGTTGAACCGCTGACTGGAATATTATTATTAGTGACTCAATAAGCTCTCAACCAGCTTATCGGAAAAAAATAATAATAAGCTCTCAATCATAAGCTTCTCAGGGAGCTTATAAAAAACAGCTTATGGGAGCTCATAAGCTATTATGATAAATATACCCACAATCTCACCAAAAAAATGTACCAACAATGAAAAAACTTGAGATTGAAACATGTGTGGGAAGTGGCACCAGAACTAATAATGATGCAAACTATGTAGTACCGACACTATAGATTGAAGAGTGTCCAACACGTATCGTGTCAAACACCTACACCACAGTTACTTCTATTTTCTCAAATTATTATCGTTGTTGGTGATATAGGATCTAAGTGCTTACTAAACTTGTTAGATTGATTGCAAAGAATGGCTCAACACACTATGTATTGCATTGATGAAAAATGAGCTCATATAGAGCAATTGGTTACAGATTGAATAACAGAAAAATTACACTAACTGACTAGGGTAGTTAGGGGCTAACCATCAATGTTAACTATAGTTAACCTAACTAATTACCCCAACATACCCTCCCTTAAACTGATTTCCTATACAACAATTACAAAATCCGTTTATACCCTTTACAAACAATAAGGGAACAGGAAAGACATTACAAACATAGTGAACAGATACAGACTTTCAGCAATACACACAAACAATTCATCATAGGGGCAGCAATACACACAATCAGGTTATCACTGGAATTTCACACATTCCCAACTGATCTCTAAGCTTCAGAAAATTCTCCTTGCTGACAGGCTTTGTTAGCAGGTCTGCAATTTGATCCTTTGTCCCACAGTGCTTCAGCTCTATAGTTCCAGCCTTGACTAAATCTCTGATGTAGTGGTATCTCACATCAATGTGTTTACTCCTGCCATGTAGAATAGGATTTTTGGAGAGCTTTATGGCTGAGGTATTATCACATATTAAAATGATGCTTTCTTCATGAATGAATCTCATCTCTTTGAGTACTTTCTGCATCCAAACAGCCTGACAAGCTGTTGCTCCAGCAGCCACAAACTCTGCTTCAGTGGATGATAAGGTCACAATGGGTTGTTTCTTTGAACACCTGGCCACATCACCATTGCTCAACATAAAAACGTAACCAGAGGTGCTCTTCCTATCTTCCAAATCCCCTGCATAGTCACTGTCATTATATCCAACTAAATCAGTTTTCCCTCCCTTCCTGTACATAATACCTAAGTTGAGAGTTCCCTGCAAGTATCTCAGCACTCTCTTGGATACTTGCCAATGCAATTGAGTGGGGTTACTCACGAATCTACTAATGAGACTCACTACAAACATTATATCTGGTCTGGTAGCAGTCATATACATCAGGCTTCCAACTAATTGTTTGTAGCAAGTACTGTCAACTTTCTTTCCAGATTCATCTTTATCAAGCTTGCAGCCATGCTGCATTGGCACCTTTACTGAATTACAGCCAGACATATCAAATCTCTCAAGAATCTCTGCAGCATGCTTCCTTTGGCAGATTCCTTTGCCCTCATCAGTTTGAACCACTTCAATTCCTAGGAAATATTTCATTTTTCCCAAGTCTGTCATGCTAAACTCTTTCTTCATGGAATTCTTGAAGCTTGTCATCAATTCATCATCATTGCCCGTGTATATTAGGCATCTACATATACACTAACAATGAGAATTTCTCCATTGCTACCTTGCTTTAAAAACACGCTTTGTTCACTCTTACTTGTCTTAAATCCTTGTTGAAGGAAGTAAGGCTCGATTCTGCTAAACCAGGCTCTTGGTGCCTGTTTCAATCCGTAGAGAGCCTTGTTTAACTTATAAACTTTGTGTTCACTTCCTTTCTTCTCATAACCTCTTGGTTGATCCACATACACATTTTCAACCAATGTGCCATAAAGGAATGCTGATTTGACATCAAGTTGGAACAATGCCCAACCTTTCTGAGGAACAAGGGCTATGACAGTCCTGATAGTGTCTAATCTACTGACAGGGGAAAAAACCTATGTATAGTCAATTCCATGTTGCTATGAGTACCCTTGGCAACCAATCTAGCTTTGTACTTGTCTATTTGGCCCAATTCATTCAATTTAGTTTTGTATATCCATTTCACCCCTATCCTTTTTGCTCCCTTTGGCAAGTCAGTCAACTTCCATGTTTCATTTTTTACAATGGATTCTATTTCAGCATTCATGGCTTGTCTCCATTTGGAGCTCTTCCCAGCTACTTCATAGCTGTCAGGGTCACTTTGAATCATATTTATCTCAGCCTCTTCATCAAATAATCCTTCTTCTGTATCATAGTCCCTGAGCCATGTGGAAGGTCTTCTATTTCTTCCTTCATTGATGTTTTCAACTTCATTTCCCATTGCCTTGGTATTTTGTTCATTTGCCTCATCATTCTGTTCATCTATCTCTGCATCAACATTCACTTTTGTATGCATGTCTTCACCATCACTTTCTTCATCATGGTTGGGGTCAGATTCTAACTCTCCCCACTCTAAATCAACAGCAACTTCCTGTTTGTGACTTTTATCCCAATCCCAGTACTCATTTTCTTCAAAGATCACATCTTTGCTCACCACAATTTTTCCCTCAACTGGATCATATAGCCTGTATCCTTTAGATTCATCACTGATACCTAAGAGAACACACTTCTTACTATTGTTTTCCAATTTAGTCCTCTTTGCATCTGGTATATGCACATGCCCTATGGATCCAAACACCTTCAGATGAGACACAGGGTTTACAACTACTCCAGGCCTCCTCTGGTGTTTTATTCATAACAGCTGGAGTGGGAGATCTGTTCAATATATGCACAGTCCAATTGACAGCTTCTGGCCACAGGTTTTTTAGGCACGTTCCTTCAACAAAGCATTGACCTCACCACATTCATAATGGTTCTATTCTTTCTCTCGGCCACTCCATTTTGCTGTGGAGTATAGGCTGTGGTCAATTGCCTTTTAATTCCTTGATCTATGCAGTAATTATCAAACTCAGTTGAGGTAAATTCTCCTCCCCTATCAGTCCTCAAGCATTTGACTTTCACACCAGTCTCATTTTCTACCATGTTCTTAAAGCATTTAAACTTTGAAAAAACTTGAGATTTTTCTTCCAACAAGTAAATCCAAGTCTTTCTAGAGAAATCATCAATAAGGCTCAAGTAATACCTTTTGTTGCTATTGGTGGCAGGAGTTATGGGACCACAGATGTCTGAGTGAACAACTCCAATCTCTCTGTAGCTCTCCATTTGCTCCTTTTAGGCATTGAGTCTCTGTGTTGGTTTCCTTTGAGGCAGTCTTCAGACACTTTCATATTTTCTGCTAGCCGAGGCAAACCCTTCACCATGTCTTTACTCTTCAATTCTTTCAAACTTTTGAGACTTAGGTGGCCATATCTACAATGCCACATGTAGGATTCATCTTCAGTGGTTGTTTGGAAGCAAGCAGATTCACTGCAGATCCTTTTCACCACAGGCTCAGTGAGTAACTTGAACATTCTGTTATTTTCCATGACAGACTCAAGAATTAGGCCCTTCTTCTTATGGTAAATCTTGCACATTCCCTCATCAAATAGCACTGCCAAGTGCCAAGCCCTTCTCTTGAAGTTGACCTATGCTCAAGAGATTATTATTGAGCTCGGGCACATAGAATACCTCAGTTATAATGTGATTCACTACATTCCCCTGCACTTTGATGCTTCCTTTTCCTGCTACTTCAAGCCTAGTATCATTTCCAAGTCTCACAGTTTTCTTAAATCCTTCATCAAGATCTGTGAACCACTTCTTGTTGCCACTCATGTGGTTTGAGCAACCAGAGTCCAAATACCATGTTTCTTCTTTAATTCTGTGTGATTCTGTGATGGCCATTAGCAGCATGGTATCATCATCATCATCTTCTTCTTCTTCCTCTGCATAATTTGCTTCTTTGTCCAAATCTGGACATTCATTCCTATAGTGTCCCAATTTCTTGCATTTGTAGCACTCTACAGTTTCTTTATTCTGTCTACCTCTTCCTCTGCCTCTTCCCCTGATGCTGCCTCTACCTCTTGCACCAGAATTCGTGTTTCCCCTTTCTTGAGAAGCAGTCTTTAGAGCCTGTTCCTCTCCATTGTTCTTGTTGGTTCTGAGAAGCTTTTGTTCATGCACAATGAGAGAACTCTGGCATTCACACTACAAGAATAATCAGTTTTACCGGCCAGGACTTTCCGGCGGATTTGTATCCGCCGAAAACTTTTCGGTGGATTCTAGTGGTTACCGGCGGATTGTATTCGCCGCAAACTTACCGGCGGAAATAGGAACTTTCCGGCGGATTTATCCGCCGCAAACATTTCCGGCGGATTTTCGAGGTATTTTCGGCGGATCTGGTTTACGAAGATTTTTTTTTTTGAAAAAAAATCCAAATCCGCCGGAAATGCCTCTCAATCCGCCAGAAACAGTTGCGGTGGATAAATCTGCCGGAAAGTCCATAAAGTCCGCCGGAAAATCCTGAAAGCGCCAATTTTGAATTTCAAATATCCGCCGGAAACACCCTAAATCCGCCGGAAATTACATTTCCGACGGATTCGCCTTTTGACCGTTGATTTTCGTTTCCTCTATATAAATCTCTTCCCCGCTTCTTTTTCTTCACACCTCTACCGATACTCTCATTCGCTTCAAAGAAACAGAGACATACGCCACTCTCTTGAGCATTGTCGGCAGCGGCTCCAAGTGAGTGGCGTATGTCTCCATTTCTTTGGAAAGAATCTTCCACCTTGTCATTAACATCCCCTTCATCTTTTTCGTTAAAAGTAACATTGTCATGAACCTCCCCACGAATTCCCCTCTTGTTAAGTTAGGGGATGATACGGAGCGTTTGATGAGTGTAGATATTTACACACATCAAACGCTCCGTATCATCCTCCAACTTAACAAGAGGTCCTTGGAGTTCCTCAAACTTTCTATTTAGAGCAAGGTAATCAAAATTGGACCGGACATTGAACCGGAAGAGGTAGCGGTTCAGGGGTTCTTGGGTTCAACCGGTTGAATCGGGGGTTCAACCGGAATTAGCGTCGAAACTAATTAACGGATAGTGAATAGTGCAGCGTGATTATTGAATAGTCAATGGTGATTAGTGTCGACATTAATTAACAGTCAAGATCTTGCCGACACTAAATTAACGGTCAAGATCTTGCCGACACTAAATAGTGAATAGTGCAGCGTGATTGTTGAATAATGATTAGTGTCGACACCAATTAATGGTCTAGATGTTGCTGACACTAAATTAACGGTGAAGATCTTGCCGACACTAAATAGTGAATAGTGCAGCATGATTATTGAATAGTCAATGGTGATTAGTGTCGACACTAATTAACGGTCAATATCTTGCCGACCCTAAATTAACGGCCAAGATCTTGCCGACACTAATTAAATAGCGAATATTGAATTTGGTTCAATGTTTTTAAAACCGGACCGCACCGGCCGGTTTAACCGGTTGAACGGGAACCGGACCCCCGGCCGGTTGGTTCAACCCCATTTGAACCGCAAGCCTATTGAACCGACCAGAACCGGATCGAACCGGGGAAGAACCGGGTTGAACCGCGGTTCAACCGCTTTGAACCGGAAACCGAACCGGATTGAACCGCCCGAAATACTTTTTTTATTATTAAATTTATTTTTTTTCTTCAAAATTTAATATTTTTTATTTAATAAATTACTCATCCGGTTCAACCATGGTTGAACCGGTTGAACCGATTGAACCGGAGGCCTCGTCGGTTCGATCTCCGGTCCGGTTTTAAAAACATTGGTTATTTTGGTTATTTCCGGCGGATATATGGGTATTTCCGGCGGATATTTAGGTATTTCCGGCGGATATTTGGGTGTTTCCGGCGGATTTGGGTTTCCCAAATTTTTTTTTCAAAAAAATCAAAATCCGCCGGAAACACTCTGTATCCGCCGGAAAGTCCCTAAATTCCGCCGGAAATTCCTCGAAATCCGCTGGAAATCCCTAAATTCCGCCGGTATGTTTGCGGCGGATACAAATCCGCCGGAAAATCCTGAAACCGCCAATTTGGAATTTCAAAAATCCGCCAGAAACACCCTATATCTGCCGGAAAAGACATTTCCGGCTAATTCACGTTTTGACCGTTGGTTTTCGTTTCTCTATATAAATCTCTTCTCCACTTCTTCTTCTTCTTCTTCACACCTGTACCAATCTATCTTCTCTCTACTAAATCTCTTTCTCTCTACCAATCCATTCTCCACTTCTCTCTACTAATCTCTTCCTCTCGTTGTCAAATTTCTTCGATATAAGGTACGTTTGTAACAGTAGTTAATATTTTTAGTTTTTGAATTATTTTATAATATGAGTTTGTTACTAATTGTGGTGTTGTTTGTTTAGGTATTTTTTGGGTCCTCCTCTTTCCTCTTTGTTTGAGTTCGGGATAAGCTTCAAGTCAGAGCCTTCTATTCACTACGGTTAGTTATTGTATTTTTTCTTTTAGTCGTTGGTGATTTTTAATAACGCTTATTAGCACCACCATCAAAATTTGTTTGTCCCAAAATTTTTTATAATAATGTTCTTTTACTATTTTTGTACAAAATTAAAATTAATAAAATATTAATTACTTCACTATTTATAGTAAAATTTTGTTACAAATTTTGTTTGCAATAATAATACAAAATAATTTATATTGAAAAAACTTATTTATTAAGTTCACTTATAAAGTAATTAATATATCAATATATATCAAAATATAAAGTAATTGATAGTTGATTTGATAGTTTATTTCATTTACGTTGTAGTGTAGTACATAGATCTTGAAATTATGGATCGTAGTTGGATGTATGATCGATTGTTTCCTGGAAGATCTGGTTTAAACCGACATTTTGTAGAAGGAGTAGAAGAGTTTATTTTTTGTGCTAAGCATCATGAAGAATTTGTGCGACAAGGCGGAATTAGATGTCCGTGCTTGAAATGTTCGTTTCGAGTTATAAAAAATGAAGATGAAGTTAGAGTTGATTTGTACAATAATGGATTTAGGCCAAATTATTGGATATGGAGTCGTCACGGGGAAGTAGGACCAGGGGTAGTGTTGCGCCCGAAAAATCCGGTTTGGGACTTTTCGTTTGACAACGTGGAAAAAGTTTGGAGCCGCCACCAATATTTTAATTTTAAGACCAAAACATTGAAAAAAGGTCTTTTAGACAAGGCGGATGGTCTTTCGAAAACTAGAGATATGGGTTCGGGGGTCGGTTAGGCATGGGGAAGGTATTAGCACCCCGTACCTCCTTTCTACCGAAAGGGAACCTTTAATTAAATGTGTGGTTTGAAGTGTTGATTTGAAAATGCTTTTATTTTGCCTCTTTATTGAAAAGGGAGTGAGAAGACTTAGTGAAAATTTTTATTTTTGGCGAGGAAGGAGGAAAAAAAGGGGTTTTTAGAAAGAAGTGCTTGACGGGACGTGGCCCGCTCCTACGTATCTCCTGGTGCGATGGAGAATTCAAAGCTACGTAGTTCTTGTTTGTCCTGAAAAAGGTTTTTGTTTTTTAATCTTTTTGGAGTTTTTCGCAAAGGGGTTGAGCGTTCGCAGTGACCAAACAACAACGGTTTAGAGTGGTCGCACTACTAACTCTTATGAAAACGAATTATCATTAACGATCAAACGGCAACGGCGCGAGTGATGATTAATGATAATCGGTTTTTATTTGGAGCATTGAAAAGGTTTTCGCAATTGAAGGAGAGCGTTTGTGAGGACCAAACAACAACGGTTTAGAGTGGCCACACTGCTAGCTCCCACGGGAATGAAATCATCACCCACAATCAAACGGCAACGGCGCGAGTGATCATTAGCGATGATTAGTTTTGATTTCGACGTTTGAAAAGATTTGTTTTTGAAAAGTGTCTTCGTGGGTTTTAATTGGAGAGAACGTCGTGATGAAAGGAATTTGCAATTGGATTGATTTTCGTTCGGGGAAACATTTATCCATCATTGGGAAAACAGATTTGTGAAAAGAATAGAAAAAAATAAATAAGTTTATTTAGGGGAAAAGAAATAAAATTTAAAAAGAAAGACAGGGGGGTGAAATAGTAAAATGGGGGGTGCAAATAAAAGGAGGGCTGTATTATTAAAAGGGGTGCAGATAGTGAGCCCAGCTTGTTTTTGTAAGCTGGGCTGCGTTTTTATTTTCTGATGGGCTTAGGGGGGAGGCGTGCGAAATTAACCGTGGGGGTGCAAATAACAATCTGAAAAAAAAAATGTGAAAGTACGAAATTGCCCTTGCCTTTCTACTATAAAAGGAAAAATCTCAAAATGGTAACCCTAATTTCTTCTCCACTTCCACGGCGCCCCCCTTTCCAAAATTGACCAAAACCTAAAATTCTTTCTTCTCTCTCTCTCCTTGCTACGAATCCGTAGCCTCC
Organism: Astragalus membranaceus; assembly: GCA_039519185.1. NCBI lineage: Eukaryota > Viridiplantae > Streptophyta > Magnoliopsida > Fabales > Fabaceae > Astragalus > Astragalus membranaceus. Next base: position 122,886,528 of record CM076854.1, on the reverse strand, counting down.
TCTCCCAAATCAATCAAACCCGGTTCTCTCCTCTCCCTCAACCCTCCTCTCGCTCTCTGCTTCCTCACTGTCACTAATGGCGAAAGTAGGGAGAGGGCCGTGGTGTTGTTGTTTGCGGCGGCGTTGTGGTTTTGACGGTGGTGTGGTGGTGGCTCGCGATGTTGGCTTCGTGGTGGCGCTGTGGTGGTTTCGTGGGTGGTGGCTGACCGTACTGTGGGTGGAGGAGTTGGTCGCGAGGAGGAGGGTCGTCGGGTGGCGTGAGGCGGTGCGAAGCGGTGGTGGTTGGGTGGCAGTGACGAGAGAGAAGGGGAGACCGAGAGAGGTAGGGCGCTGTCGTTTTGGGGGAGGTTGTGGATGACACGGTGACAGACGGTGACTAAGGGGTGACTACGGCGGGGCTACGGCGGAGACAAAGGGGGCGCACGGCCAACGGCCACCGTCCATGGTGGCCGGAGCTTCAGAGTGAGTTTTGCTATGTTTTTTTTTTGTTTTTTTTTATTTCTTCTCCTTTCTGATTCTGATTTTTTTCTAAATTTTCATGACAGTTTGTTCTTGCCTATTACTTGTTCTAAAGTCTGATTTACCAAATTAATTGCTTGACTTAGTCTTTTTGGAACAGATTAAACCTAATTTTTCTGACAAAAGGAGAAGCTGTTTGTGATGTTTTGTTCTCTCTATTCTAAAATTTTTTTACACTAAAACCATACGTATAACACCAAAAGAATGATAAAAAGGAAAGCACTTTCAGCCACTATATCTACATAGTATTTGACACGTAAATATTTAAATAACCTGAAGCTGTCCCTGCTGTTATCCTTGCCGCTATTGTTGTTTCGTATTGTTGCTGCCTTCCTCTGCTTTATGCTTTTTGATTAGAGTTTTAGTACGAAAACCTAAACGTTTGCTCTGAATTTTTCTTTGTTTGTGTGCTATATGTCTGTGTATCTTTGTGCCTGTGCGTGTGTGTATTTCTGCTGTGTTTTGGAGTCTGTTTATGTGTTGCTGGGTGTTTTTCAGGTGTGCGTGCATATGCTTGTGTGTTGCCCCCCTTAACACTGTTTCTGTTCATTGTATTTATAGGCAGGAAATTATGGTGTAGCTGTGGCATGAAGCAGGGGATCAAAGCTCATAGGAGACCAAGCTGTTGGCAGCAGGGGTGGAGCAGCAAAGGGATGGCAGCAGGGTTGCTGCCACTGCAGCAATGTTTTTTGCTGAAACTGGAAAAAGCAAAGGGCAAGATGAAAGAGGTTTGGGCTTGGCTCTCCAAATAGAGGAGCACCTATGCGCTGCTGCTGCCGTCCTCTCCCTCTCTTTTCAGTTTTTTGTTATTCATTTTATTTTTTTGTACAATTTTTGCTTTTGTTTTGACTTTTGTACTATTTGTATTAATTAATTTTGTTTGTATATGTAACAAATTTAAATAAAAGGGACAGCTGAGTTTAATTTATTATTACTATTTATCATTTATTTATTTATATTTTTTTATGATAATAAAAGCGGTAAAAACAACGCGCACCGACGCGACGACTTCACACGACTCGAAATGAAACGCGCGTTCGCCTTAAGACTAGGAACGCGCACGCTATTTGAAATACACACGCGCACACGTTTTTAAAACCGATTTCATTCTATTCTCACTTTTCTAAAAACGGTAAAATAACGCGCAGTGATACAATTACTCGCACGACTCGAAACGAAATGCGCGCCCGCATTACTTATTATTTTTATTATTTACTTTTGGATTCTCGTTTTGAAAATAACGAGCGCCAAACAAAATCGCTGCACGAGAGTGCCAGAGGCACCCGCGTTTAGAACAATATGCGAAACAATAAAATTTTTGGGATTTTTCAATTAGGCGGACAAAATTGGGGTATTACAGCTGCCCCTCTTTATTTCACATCTCGCCAAGAAATATGAAGTGGCATTTTCATATTTGTTGGTGAAATGGAAATAAAGATATAGGAATAATACTAATTTTGTCCGCTCCAGAAAAGCTCAAATTTTCTTTTTGTTATTTTCCTTTTGAGAAAAGGGGGGTTAACACTTGTCGCATTAACGGGAAAGCAGTAAATTGGGAAAAGCGGTAAATTGGGAATTCGGAGGTTGCCTAAAAACCTTCTAACGAACTCTGGTCGAGTCCGAGCTTTGGGGGTGGCCTTTTCGAGCGGCCGATCAACATCAGGTCCGGAACTGATTTGATCAATGGATTTACGCTATGCCTTAGGCTGACACAACTAATCCGAAGGACTTAACGAAGTCTGATGGATCCATCGCGTGCTCGTACACGATGTTGTGATCTGTGGAAGGAGTTCACTAACTCTGTGGGAGTTCACTAACTCTGGGTTGATGGAGTTTACTAACTCTGTGTTGATGGAGTTTACTAACTCGGGGTTGAGGGAGTTTACTAACTCAGGGTTGATGGAGTTTACTAACTCGGGGTTGATGATTTTCTAAAAATGAGATTTTTGGGACTCTCTGGTCCGAAGTAACTTTTCTCTTGGATGGTGCATGAAATGCGTGCACTTGGATGTTTGGGGTGCACATGAATGCAATGATTGACTTTGGTGGGATGCCTTTTCTGTTTGATTTTTCTCTTCTTTTCCTTTTGTTATTCTTTCGCTCTTCTGAGATGCGAATTTGAAGGCGTAATGTACTGTTTGATGCCATGGAGTGATGACTGGTATGGATGATATGAGAATGATGAATGATATGAAGATGTTGTGTTCTTTTACGTTCCGTCTTCTGTGATTTTCTTTTCTCTTTTCTTATTTGCTCTTTTTTTTTCTATGGAATGCAGATATCTATGTAAATGGAGTGTGAATGTATGTTATGCAAAGTGTATGTGATGTGATGATTTCAATGGAATGATGGATGCTATGAGATGCTATTTTTGATTTTCTTCCTTTTTATTTTGGTTGAGGATCAACACTTCAAATGCCTACAAGGTAACATCCTAGTCCCCAAGGATTAAGGTGAGCACCAAAGCCCTACAAGATAACAACTTAATCCCTGAGGATCCGGCGAGCACTAAAGCCCTACAAGCGGCCAACTTTAGGCGACCCCCTCATGTGCTGACATAGCTGGTTAAAGAATTTTTCCTATTTGTCTTTTTGCTATGTGAGGATGCAAATGCAGTATTTTGATGCATGATATGACAAAATTTTTGGGGTATTCAAATACTTTTTTTTTGTGAATACTTTCATAATGATGAGACGCGAGACTTTGGATGCAAAAGTGGGATGATTATTGACCATTTTTGTTGAAGAATTGAATTTGATTCAAACTCCGGTGTCCTCAAGGTTTTTATTTACAAACAAGCTCACTTGTTTTCTCTCCCTTCCAATGACGACTGAATCTTAGATATCGCATGACTAACGTGTGTTCTCTCTCTTTGAAGCATTGCTTAGTAAGCATGCATAGGAGCGCAAATGTGAATGAGTGAGTCTGTTAACTTGGGATTGGTTTAGGATATGTATGACAATTGAAGGGATGACAAACATGATTATTACCGACGCTCATGGGGGACCAAGGGATGCAAGACTTCCCCGGTTCGGGCTTTTGATGAGTGAATAAGCTTGCCTTTGCCTGGTGGTGATAATGACTAGGGGTGTAGGAGATGATGAATTGGGAACACTTCGGCTCTTGGGATGAAAGGTGGAATGAAAAGGGTTTTGTTTCAACCCACAGAGTTTGGTGTTGCCCCAGTCAGGACGAAACAAAGTTGCCCCAATTAGAATGACGAGGCCTTATTTAGGATAGTGAGTTGAGAGATTGCCCCGGTGAGGTTCTTATGGGAATGAATGAGGTGAAGGAATGGGAATGCACTTGCCCCATTTTGGAATGAAATTTCAAACGGTTTCTTTGAGTGAGGTTGTGAAAAGGCGATAGAGTTATGGTGACGGTTATATACGGAGGGTGGTATGTGAACGGGATAGACGACGAACAAAGTCTCCCCATGGTTGAGTGGAGTGAGAGGTGAAGGAAATGTCCCCTAGTACACATCTTTGATTCTTTTTAAGAAAAACTCAAATGCAATGAAAGTTTTGACTTTTAGTATGAAAGAAGCCTCACTTGGTGATCACTAAACCTTGTTTTAATGCAACTTGAATGCGTTTGAAGTGCAAGTCTTCCTTTTTCCGTCAGCTTTCTTTTTTCGACTGTTTATTTTTGTTCCCTCATCTCTTTTTCCTAAGGGTTTGTTTTTCCTTGATCAGCTTTCTCTTTTTTGATCGTTTGTTTTTTTCTTTTGAGCAAACACATTGTAGACAGATAAACTTAGTGGTCCTAAGATTTAAAATTTGAGAAAACAACAGCATTCGGTCATTGATCGGAATGGACTTTTCGGGATTGTGGTGTTTTGTGGGGGAGGGATGATGGGGCTTAATGAAGAGCTTGGGGGCTAATGGTAGGATGATTTTTATTCGGCGTTGGCTGACGGTCGATGATTTATGATGGTTAATTGGCTTGATGAGGTGTTTGGAAATTTTATTCTTGGCTAAGGGTTCGTGGAGGGCGGGTTACCGAGGTCAAAGGGAAGTGTTTGCGGTTTATGGAAGGAGGGGTGTATGGGAATGATGAAGTGTTTGAAGGTTATTGAGACAAGGATCTCTTGTGTTTTGTGGTAACATGTACCAGCTCACCACTTACATTTCTTTTGTATTTTCTTTTGTTTTGAGATTTTCATTTTTGAATCCCTTTTTGATTTTCTCTCTCTTTTTGTTTTATGATTCTTTTCCTTCTTTGACTCGGGTGAGCTGATAGAAAGTGATGCACTTTTTTTGGATATTTGAGGTGATCCTTGTCTAGGGTGATTTTTGGATTTTGGTTTTTCTTGGGTTAAGGTGGGTAGGAAAGGGAACTTCTGGATGGCCAAACTTCATTTCAAATTCCGATTGCTTATTTTTCATAAAACTTGACAACAATTCATCTATCTATATGTGTTTGCTCTTTTCTTTGCATTTTTTTTATGCCCTAATTTTTGCCTGGACCGCTCTTTGCGAGTTTTCAATCCACCGGGCGCTCCTTTTTGCCTAGGCTGCCCTTTGCGGGTTTTCAACCTAGCGAGCTTGTTCTTCTCATTTATCTCTTCTTTTCTCTTTTTTTTTGGAAAGACTTGCACTAAAGGAATATAATGCCGATAAAGAAAGTTAGTGATCACAGAATTGCCCCAGCATGGAGGACTTAGAGTGTTAGTGAGAATGAACCAAAAAGTCAAGTATGCACTGATGGGAGAGAATGTGTGCCTTATGGATGGACGGGGCGGGGTTAGACTGGGATGATGATGATGACAAGGAAGGAAACTGACTGACTCAAACAAGAGAAACTGCACGTGTCATGCATGTTCACTATAGGAATGCTTCACAGAGAGTCAACATTAGTTAGAACAATGAATTGATGAGCTGCTTCAGTTTTTTTTTTCTTTTGTCATGGAATGGATGGGATGCTGTGCTTTTGAAAGACATGCAAATGAGCTATTGATTTGCAAAACTGAGTGCCTTGGAACACCTTGAGTTTGCAACCAAGTAAGGATAAACTTTTTCAAAAAAAGGATGATTGTTTTGCAAGAACGTCTCGCTTCTCATCACAACTTTTATTTTATGCAATGAATGAATGAACAAATTATGATATGCAGGTATGATGCAAATGCGTGGAGAACGACTACTCGAAAAGTGTGGCTTATTCTACATTATTTTGTTGCAAGACAAAATATGGAATACCAATGCGAATGATGCAAGAATGATGCCCCCCATTTTTTCCAAATGATTTTTAATTTTTTTATATTTTTTTTTTAGAGGCGAGACAAGATGCGAAATGCCAATGCCCCTTTTTTGAATGATGAGAGATGCAAGAATGGTGATATGAGGCAACTGATTGTCGTTACCCTGAGTAACTTGCCTGAAACATTGAGTGGATCCTGACTCAATACTTCACACAATGTACTGAAACGTTTTGACAATTAGTTGACTCAATTTAATTCCCTACTTGAAATTAAAATACGTGCGACTGGGTCAAAGTGCTCTAACATCGTAAAGTAATGTCTCAAATTTGTAGTCGACAAACAAATTTGAGACATTACCCTTCGTCGTTCAAAGGTGCACTTCTATCCATTAAGCCATCACATGAGAAATTTTTCTTTGTTTCGAAAGGATGCATGCAGGGAGAAATGATGTATTCGAACAAAGTGATGAGGTTAATGAAATGATGCATGAGCGCCACATTGACGCGATGTCCGCACTATTTGATGATAGTTTTTGCATAATCAAGGATGAATGAAATGCGATATGGATGATAGATGCTTCTGGTTTTCATTTTTTTTTATGCAATGAAATGAAATGCGTGATGCTTGCGATTACTTTCCTAATGCATGGGAGATATTGAATGAAGATGCATGCGAGATGAGACGTTAATGCTTATTTTTGATTTGCGACACAGAAAAGTATTAACGCGATGACGTGATATGGACGGACGACGGAATGAGTGGGTGAATGAATGAACGAATGTGCATTTTGAATGAGGATAACGTAAATTGCATCACTTGATGATTTTTCATGATTATGAGCGAATGAAATACCATAGGGATGATAATTGTTTTTTTTTTTTCAGAATTTTGTTTTATGTAATGCATGATGCCATGATGCGAAGTGCGGATGATGATTGCTTTTCGTTTTATTTTTAAACAATGAAATGGAGTGCCTGATACTAACAATTATTTTTAGTGCGTGGAAAGATATGATTCTTATGAAAATGCATGCGAAATGAAATGTTTATTTGATTATTTTTTGTAATGCAAAGAAAAAAATGCATGTAGTATGTTTTCTAAAAAAACTTGTGGAAAATAATAATTTTTGATTTTTCTTGATTTTTGGTTTTTTTTTTTTGATAAAAGATGGTATGCACTAATACTTGTTTGAATGCAAGTGCAATGCAACATGTATGATTTCATGTTTGTCTTGGTACCGGGAATCACGGTGTACTATGTCTTGCCATAGGTTTAACGGTGGATTTTGATTATTTTTTCCTTTGAAACACAACAAGGTTAGAATCAATAAGCGAAACAAAGCACATTCCATGCATTCAAACTTAAACAAACTCACACCTAGGAGGAGTATACGCTGTTTCACTTTTGATTCCACATCGTGCCTATGACAAGATTCTTTGTCACTTTGGGATTCTCGGTAGACAAATTTTGATGAAATGCAAGGATACATGCATGAACTGTAAAAGTTTCTGTTGGATTCAATGCGAGGATGCATGCAAAATGATGATGTTTTATGCATATGCAGATTAGGGCAAAACCCTTATTGGCATTAGTTCAAGTTTTTTTGTTTTTTTTTGAAAAATGCGAGCCGTACGTGGTTTCATATGGACCAAGTAAGAGAAAGGCTACAACGGCAGCTCGTTCTCTCTTTTTTTTGAAAAGAGTGGGCCATATGTCACTTCGTACGGACCAGCAAAAGAAAGGCTACAACGACAGCTCTTTCTCTACTTTTTATTTGAAAAACCACCTACTCTTTTTTGAAAACATGTCTGTATTACCATGCAACACACAATTTGGTATGCCCCTTGTGTCCTACGAAGGTGGGGACCTAAGTTCTAGGACAACTCAAATGTTCCTCCCATGCGGGTTCTAGTCACTTCCTCACCAGGCTACCAGAACTAATTCTCTTTCACAATAGCACCCACAACGATGGAACGCCATCTGGTGTGAGGCATCATGAAAGAGCATACTCTGGCTGAAACTTTCGTGAGAGTCGGAAGGACAACAGTCCAATTGCCAGTCACTACTCGTTTCCACTCTCCTAAGTTTTGTCAGACCTTGGGTTTTAGGCCCCTCTCAAAGCATAGTAGGCATAAGGTGTGAGTGTGTGCAGCAAGGGCATACTGCCTAAAACTACCCACATATACCCCACCTGCAAAGGAAAACCCAGAACAGTCCAAATAATAGCAGGTAATAACATGTCGTCTACCCTAGGGTTCAATATCACAGTACTAATAATCCAATCTAGGTTTCAGCGACAGTCATATGCACTGCTTACCTCAAGAAAGGGAGCGGAGAAGAAGGGATCATAATAGAATGGGAGGAAATGCATGTTTTTACCTTAAGAAAGGGAGCCAAGAAGAGGGGAACATAACAAGACGGGGGGGAAATGCATGAGGGTACTAAGCACATAAGCAAAGACGAGGAAAAATAAACATGGAAGGAGGGAAAACAAATGCACATGCATACAACATGATAAGAAGAGCAAACCGAAAAGGGATAGAAGCAAACAAAGTATCCAAATCACATCGATAGCACACTAAACCACACATTTAATTAGTTAGGCTTGACCCACTTAAAAAAGAAAAGTCCCCAGCGGAGTCGCCAGTTGTTGCGCCCGAAAAATCCGGTTTGGGACTTTTCGTTTGACAACGTGGAAAAAGTTTGGAGCCGCCACCAATATTTTAATTTTAAGACCAAAACATTGAAAAAAGGTCTTTTAGACAAGGCGGATGGTCTTTCGAAAACTAGAGATATGGGTTCGGGGGTCGGTTAGGCATGGGGAAGGTATTAGCACCCCGTACCTCCTTTCTACCGAAAGGGAACCTTTAATTAAATGTGTGGTTTGAAGTGTTGATTTGAAAATGCTTTTATTTTGCCTCTTTATTGAAAAGGGAGTGAGAAGACTTAGTGAAAATTTTTATTTTTGGCGAGGAAGGAGGAAAAAAAGGGGTTTTTAGAAAGAAGTGCTTGACGGGACGTGGCCCGCTCCTACGTATCTCCTGGTGCGATGGAGAATTCAAAGCTACGTAGTTCTTGTTTGTCCTGAAAAAGGTTTTTGTTTTTTAATCTTTTTGGAGTTTTTCGCAAAGGGGTTGAGCGTTCGCAGTGACCAAACAACAACGGTTTAGAGTGGTCGCACTACTAACTCTTATGAAAACGAATTATCATTAACGATCAAACGGCAACGGCGCGAGTGATGATTAATGATAATCGGTTTTTATTTGGAGCATTGAAAAGGTTTTCGCAATTGAAGGAGAGCGTTTGTGAGGACCAAACAACAACGGTTTAGAGTGGCCACACTGCTAGCTCCCACGGGAATGAAATCATCACCCACAATCAAACGGCAACGGCGCGAGTGATCATTAGCGATGATTAGTTTTGATTTCGACGTTTGAAAAGATTTGTTTTTGAAAAGTGTCTTCGTGGGTTTTAATTGGAGAGAACGTCGTGATGAAAGGAATTTGCAATTGGATTGATTTTCGTTCGGGGAAACATTTATCCATCATTGGGAAAACAGATTTGTGAAAAGAATAGAAAAAAATAAATAAGTTTATTTAGGGGAAAAGAAATAAAATTTAAAAAGAAAGACAGGGGGGTGAAATAGTAAAATGGGGGGTGCAAATAAAAGGAGGGCTGTATTATTAAAAGGGGTGCAGATAGTGAGCCCAGCTTGTTTTTGTAAGCTGGGCTGCGTTTTTATTTTCTGATGGGCTTAGGGGGGAGGCGTGCGAAATTAACCGTGGGGGTGCAAATAACAATCTGAAAAAAAAAATGTGAAAGTACGAAATTGCCCTTGCCTTTCTACTATAAAAGGAAAAATCTCAAAATGGTAACCCTAATTTCTTCTCCACTTCCACGGCGCCCCCCTTTCCAAAATTGACCAAAACCTAAAATTCTTTCTTCTCTCTCTCTCCTTGCTACGAATCCGTAGCCTCCTCTCCCAAATCAATCAAACCCGGTTCTCTCCTCTCCCTCAACCCTCCTCTCGCTCTCTGCTTCCTCACTGTCACTAATGGCGAAAGTAGGGAGAGGGCCGTGGTGTTGTTGTTTGCGGCGGCGTTGTGGTTTTGACGGTGGTGTGGTGGTGGCTCGCGATGTTGGCTTCGTGGTGGCGCTGTGGTGGTTTCGTGGGTGGTGGCTGACCGTACTGTGGGTGGAGGAGTTGGTCGCGAGGAGGAGGGTCGTCGGGTGGCGTGAGGCGGTGCGAAGCGGTGGTGGTTGGGTGGCAGTGACGAGAGAGAAGGGGAGACCGAGAGAGGTAGGGCGCTGTCGTTTTGGGGGAGGTTGTGGATGACACGGTGACAGACGGTGACTAAGGGGTGACTACGGCGGGGCTACGGCGGAGACAAAGGGGGCGCACGGCCAACGGCCACCGTCCATGGTGGCCGGAGCTTCAGAGTGAGTTTTGCTATGTTTTTTTTTGTTTTTTTTTATTTCTTCTCCTTTCTGATTCTGATTTTTTTCTAAATTTTCATGACAGTTTGTTCTTGCCTATTACTTGTTCTAAAGTCTGATTTACCAAATTAATTGCTTGACTTAGTCTTTTTGGAACAGATTAAACCTAATTTTTCTGACAAAAGGAGAAGCTGTTTGTGATGTTTTGTTCTCTCTATTCTAAAATTTTTTTACACTAAAACCATACGTATAACACCAAAAGAATGATAAAAAGGAAAGCACTTTCAGCCACTATATCTACATAGTATTTGACACGTAAATATTTAAATAACCTGAAGCTGTCCCTGCTGTTATCCTTGCCGCTATTGTTGTTTCGTATTGTTGCTGCCTTCCTCTGCTTTATGCTTTTTGATTAGAGTTTTAGTACGAAAACCTAAACGTTTGCTCTGAATTTTTCTTTGTTTGTGTGCTATATGTCTGTGTATCTTTGTGCCTGTGCGTGTGTGTATTTCTGCTGTGTTTTGGAGTCTGTTTACGTGTTGCTGGGTGTTTTTCAGGTGTGCGTGCGTATGCTTGTGTGTTGCCCCCCCTTAACACTGTTTCTGTTCATTGTATTTATAGGCAGGAAATTATGGTGTAGCTGTGGCATGAAGCAGGGGATCAAAGCTCATAGGAGACCAAGCTGTTGGCAGCAGGGGTGGAGCAGCAAAGGGATGGCAGCAGGGTTGCTGCCACTGCAGCAATGTTTTTTGCTGAAACTGGAAAAAGCAAAGGGCAAGATGAAAGAGGTTTGGGCTTGGCTCTCCAAATAGAGGAGCACCTATGCGCTGCTGCTGCCGTCCTCTCCCTCTCTTTTTCAGTTTTTTGTTATTCATTTTATTTTTTTGTACAATTTTTGCTTTTGTTTTGACTTTTGTACTATTTGTATTAATTAATTTTGTTTGTATATGTAACAAATTTAAATAAAAGGGACAGCTGAGTTTAATTTATTATTACTATTTATCATTTATTTATTTATATTTTTTTATGATAATAAAAGCGGTAAAAACAACGCGCACCGACGCGACGACTTCACACGACTCGAAATGAAACGCGCGTTCGCCTTAAGACTAGGAACGCGCACGCTATTTGAAATACACACGCGCACGCGTTTTTGAAACCGATTTCATTCTATTCTCACTTTTCTAAAAACGGTAAAATAACGCGCAGTGATACAATTACTCGCACGACTCGAAACGAAACGCGCGCCCGCGTTACTTATTATTTTTATTATTTACTTTTGGATTCTCGTTTTGAAAATAACGAGCGCCAAACAAAATCGCTGCACGAGAGTGCCAGAGGCACCCGCGTTTAGAACAATATGCGAAACGATAAAATTTTTGGGATTTTTCAATTAGGCGGACAAAATTGGGGTATTACAGGTAGCTGCCGTTCCTGCGGTTAATGTTCCGGTTGAAGTAGTAGCTCCCACATCAAGTAGTTAACCAGCGACTACGACATCTGGAGGAGGCCAAATTATACAACCGTTAGATGTTTATCAGGGAATGATATCTTATGCTGTTGGAGTAAATTTGGATTTTGAAAAACCAGAATATGATGCTGAAGAAGTTCCAAATGAGGAAGCTCAAAGGTTTTACATGTATTTGAGTGAGACAAATAAATCATTATTTGAAGGATCTAAAGACTCAAAATTATCAATGTGTGTTCGGTTGTTGGGTCTTAAGTCTCAATTTAATGTTGCTGAGTTGTGTATGGAATATATGACCAAAATGATGTTGGATGCAACCCCCATTAGAGGGCTTTTGCCGCAGAGTTATTATGAAGCTAAAAGACTGGTATCGAAGCTTGGCTTAAAATCTAAAAGAATTGATTGTTGTGTGTCTGGTTGCATGCTCTATTATAACAATGAGTTTGGCATAAATGATGGAGAGTTGTCGGAATGCAAGTTGTGTGGAGAGCCACGCTATCGTGTGAGTAGGAAAGGGATGAGCAGAGGCAAACCGGTTCCACGAAAAGCAATGTTCTATCTGCCGCTTATACCAAGGCTACAGAGGATTTTTACTTCAATGGAGACCGCGGGTAAAATGACGTGGCACCATCAAAATAGAAATAATTCGGGTGAATTACGTCACCCATCTGATGGTGAAGCTTGGAAGCATTTTGATCGTGTTCATCCAGATTTTGCCAATGATCCACGTAATGTTCGACTTGGTTTATGCTCTGATGGTTTCACACCATATATTCAAGCCTCGACAACACCGTATTCATGTTGGCCAGTTATTGTTACCCCATACAACCTTCCTCCAGAAATGTGTATGTCTAAACCATACATGTTTTTAAATTCTATTATCCCAGGGCCAGGTAATCCAACAGCTGGTATTGACATATATTTGCAACCTTTGATTGATGACCTAAAAAGGTTGTGGAATGGTGTTTTAACTTATGATGCAGCACGCAAACAAAATTTTGTGATGAGGGCGGCTTTGATGTGGACCATTAATGACTTCCCTGCCTATGGAATGTTGTCTGGATGGGGGACACATGGTAAGATGGCGTGTCCGATTTGCATGGTTGACACAAAGGCTTTTAGTCTTAAATACAGAGGAAAAACTTCATGGTTTGACTCGCACCGTAGGTTCTTACCTATGGATCACCCATTTAGAAAGCAGAAATATGCGTTCATCAAGGGCAATGTTGAAACAGCTGGACCTCCTCGTAAGTTGACACCAGAGGAAGTTTGGAATAGTGTTAGGGATATCCCTCCTGTGGAAGTCGTAGCGGGTGTTGTTTCTCGTCCAGATGGCTATGGACAATGGCACAATTGGACGAAAAAAAGTTTTTTTGGAACTTCCCTATTGGAAAGATAATCTATTGAGACACAATCTCGATGTCATGCATATAGAGAAGAATTTTTTCGACAACATATTTAACACTGTCATGAACGTGAAAGGCAAAACGAAAGACAATGAGAAAGCTAGGAAGGATATAGATCATTACTGTAGAGGAAATGATTTGTTGTTGGTTGAGCAAGGTACTAGGACTCTGAAACCCAAATCCAGTTATACTTTATCTACCGAACAAGCGAAAGCAGTTTATCAGTGGATAAAAGAGTTGAAAATGTCAGACGGTTATTCTTCCAATTTATCTAGATGTGCGGATGTGGATAATGGGAGGTTGCATGGGATGAAGAGTCATGATTGTCATGTATTCATGGAGTGCTTGCTTCCTATCGCTTTTAGTTCGTTGCCAACACACGTTTTGAATCCGCTCATTGAAATAAGTCAATACTTTAAGAATTTGTGTTCAGCCTAGGGCGTCGTGTTCAGCCTGCTCGTGTTGTTGTTGCTGGTGGCAGATATTTGCCACCACCTGGGTCTAAGGGTGCTAGTACTAGTACTGCAGGGGACCCAGTGATGCCTGCTGCTACTGAGGGCTTAGCCCCGACAGATGTTGATACTGATGGGGTGCGCACATTCACTGTTGACCGTGAGGTGGTCAGGTATACACCTGATGGGCGTATCATATTGGAGACTGCTGGTGATTCGTAAGTATATATATATTATTATTTATTAACTTATTTTTGTTGCCTTTTATATAACTTATATAATTTGGTGTAATAAAATTCATCTTTTTTTAATGCAGATTTCTTCCTTCGAAGGCTACAGCTACTGCCATCACGAAAACAATCAAGGAGAATTTCACCGGCAGCTGGAAGAATTGGACAGCTGTTAGAAAAGATACAGAGGCAATTGGGGGGATGTTAAATTCATTTTTGGTAAGTTGTTCTACGAAATAGTAAATTAATTAATTTGTGTATATCTTATTGACTTGATTAATTAATTTGTCTTATAATTAACAACATTATTGTAAATTTCTTAAATAGGAAAAATGTATTTGGTTACCAGAGCAGCAAAGGGAAGTTGAGAGAATCTTCCATAAGAGATGTTCCCATCGCTATTCTGAATTCTTGCGGGAGGCGCGCGGTAAGAATGCGAAGCCATCTTATATGGGAGACTCAACTTGGGCTGGGTTACAGGAGTACTGACAGACACCGGAATTTAGGAATTTTTGTGAGAAAGCCAAGAAGAACCGTGCTTCTGAAAAAGGTGGCTGCACACACACAGGGGGGAGTGTTAATACTGCAACGCATCACAGGCGTTTGGTAAATTTATTACTTTATTACTTGATTAATTAATTATTTATAATTAACTAGTCATTTTCATGTGTATTAATTAATAATATGTATATATGTATATATGGGAGGCGAGGGAACAAAGGGCAATCACTTTGCCTGAGTTGCATCGCTACCTTCATATGCGGGAGGACACTGGTGACTTTGTTACAGATCGAGCGAGGAATATTCAGGTAAAACTACTTTTACAATTATATATTAATGTTTATTATTTATAATAATCTTTATATCGGGCGAGGAATATTATATTAAAACTACTTTTGCTATAGTTATTTATTTGTTGGGTTATTTTTTTCAGGAGAGCTTCTAGGGTGGGCTGACTGAGTACCATCAGTCCCAACAGAGCAGTGGGGCAGCTGATATAGATCCAGAGGAGGAGGCCAGAGCAGCTCGTGATATTTGGGTGAGAGCAGTTGGTCCCCAAAAGAGTAATCGTATGGTAGGATCAGGTGGTATTGGACCGGCTGCTTTTCGAACAAGCATTATTCCGAGTCTATCAGCTTCACAATCTTCTGGATCTCCGAGTACTTCTCGCTCTTATGTTCCCAATGCTGGTGAGTTGAACGCTGTTACGGAATTGACGCGGCAACTGAGCGAGCAGCAGCGTCAGTTTTCCGAGCGGCAGGAGCAAAGTGATCGGGAAGTGGCGGCGCTTCGGGAGAGAGCCAGGATAGCTGAGGAGCGCATGGAGGAGCGCATGGCGGAGCAGGCTAGGATAGCTGAGCAGCGCATGGAGGAGCGCTTTAAGTTTTTGCAGGATCAGCTGATGATGTCTCAGCAGTCGAGACCATCCTCATCACATATGCCATCCTACCAGCCGCAGCAGCATTACGGTGGTGCATTTCAGCAGTGGCCTCAGCAGCAGTATGCACCCTAGTATTCCCAGCAGTATGCACCTCAGCCCCAGCAGCCATACCAGCAGCCCCAGCACCAGTCACCCCAGCATCCATACCAGCAGCCCCAGCAGCCATACCAGCAGCCCCAACAGCAGTCACCCCAGCGGCCCAACATCGATCTTAATATTATGGATTCGCTTAATGCTTTTCTTACATCTGATACCTACTATCATGGTGATGAGTTAGACCAGCAGCCACCCCAGTAGCTTTGGATTATTTTATTTTGTTGTATGGATATTTTTTTATTGTATGGATATTTTTTTTGTTGTATGGATATTTATTTAAATTAATCAATAATTTTCATTTCTAATTTTTATTTTTTTATCAATTATCAAATTTCTAAATAAAATAATCAATTAAAGTTTTTAATAAAATAATATTATTTTTTTAAATAAAATGATTTTTAAAAAATAATATTTATTTTTTAAAAAATAATATTTATTTTTTAAAAATAATTAAATTTAAAAAAAAAACGGTTTTTCCGGCGGATTTGTGGATTTTCCGGCGGATAAACCATACAGTGTTCCGGCGGATTTGTGGACTTTCCGGCGGATACCCCGGCGGATTTGTGGGCTTTCCGGCGGATAAAGAGATGCGAATTCCCTTGGGGTTTTCTGGCGGATAATCCGCCGGAAACTTCAGGCGGATTTTTCGGCGCCACGAAATCCGCTGAAAATTTCCGGCGGATAATCCACGGAAAGCGTTTTGCCACGAGCTGTCTACCGGTGCCAAAAATCCGCCGGGAATCCCAACAAATCCGCCGGAAAGTCCATATTTTCGGCGGATTTGTGGATTTTCCGGCGGATTTGGTCCGCCGAAATGTCCAAGTTTTCTTGTAGTGTCATCTATTAACATCTTGTCAGTATCTGTAAGGTACCCAATTATGGGTGAACCTTCAAAACACAATAACGGAAAATAAAAGCTCCTTTCGAGGGGAGAGTGCCTCATTTAAGAAAATAAAAATACTTTTAACATTCGTTTTCATTGATGGATTTGCCTATTACATTCATGGGTATATATAGCACTTCAAATACATAGTGTGCTAAAAAGATAAGGAATCAAATGCTAACTAAAAGACAAAATAGTAAAATGGGAAATGATGACTCATAAGCCTCTAGAACCTTCTTGATATTTCTTCTTGGATCCATTGGTATTTGGGCTTATTTCTCTTAGGTTGGATCACTACATTCCATTCCCCTTCACATCAACCTTGTCCTCAAGGTTGAAGAAAATGGATGTAATACAACAATCATTTTTCCCCTGGATCCCATTGTTTGAATTGAAGGGAGCTGGCCCTTGTAGTAAAGGAAGTTTCACCAGGGTCCTAAGATTTAAAGGTTGTGAGCCATCCATATTTTGATAAACCTTCCAATTTAGTGGAAACTTGCAAATTTTGGAAGGACAAAGGTGCCCTTTTGTGGGAAGGTCCTCCCGGATCCCAGTGTTCCATTCCAATACTCGTTGAAAAGAATTCTCTTGTTGAGAAGGAACGAGAGTCAGGTTGGGCATGAATGGACAGCATATTGCAAGATATGGAATTAATGAGCTGCTTGTGCAAAATAACAAAGAAGCTAATAACAGCCACGTTGGTTGGCCAATCTCGACACAAGGCAATATTGTTGCATGGAATGCGTGAGTAGCACTAGCAATTGGAATTTGTTGCCCATCATTGACTTGCAAAATTGGTGGCAGGAATAGAATTTGAAAAGGTAACTGAAAATTAAATTGCACTGTGATTGGCCATTTACGAGAAAACGCGTGAGCAAAGAACGCGTGAGAAGATGAAGCAATTTCGAATTGATGGGTAATTGTTAAGACGTGGGACAACTAGCGCAGAATTTGGAATTTTGTTGAGGGTAGTGGCTGTTGGAGTGCATCTAGACTCTTTTGATAGGACACGTGGCGATTCACGAGTGGCTCTTTGCCTAGCACACAAATTGTGCTTTTAACACATGGGTGAGATTAAACTACATCCAAAAAGATATGATCTGACAGTTCTAATTGTTTGTGATTGTAAACCTCCAAAATAACGGAAACTAACGGTGTTGTGTGGTTTTCTTTGTAATATTGCAACGCGCCGTCAGCAACCCAGTCACCTTGATCCGCCGTCAGCAACCCAGTCACCTTGATCCGCCATCAGATGTGGTCCCGGATCAAAAACAAGAATGGAGTGCGATTGCAGTGATAAGGAGGTCAGATAAAAAACGTGATGGTTGAACCTAAACCTCATGGGATGAATCGGATCTGGCTAGTACGGAGGTGTTGGGGTTAGCACTGAGACGCCATCTGGTGGTTTTGGAGGTGGTAGCGTAGGGGTTAGATTTGAAGATGTCTGAACTTCCACAGTGGTGTTGAAGTTTCGATCCGGTGGTTTCAACGGCGACAACCGCAGAGGTGTGGGCTGAAACTCCATCAGTAGTCTTTGGACATATGGATCTGGAGGTTTTGGCGACGACACAGGCCGTGGTCGAAGTAAGGGTGGTGGTGGAGTGAGAAGACTTATGTGCGTGATATTTGGGCTGGTATATAAATCCCGATCAGGAGACTTCACCGGCTTTGGCGGCGGCGACGACAACAACGACAGTGAGATTGCGCCTATCTCTGATGGTAAGACAGTGTCGTAACTTGATGAATCTTGGAAGGCTTCGCTGAGAAGCATAAGTTCTTCCTCAGTGACTTGATAGTTTGAATCAATAGAGGAAAAGCAAATGTTCCCATCAAACCCAAGTGGATGTGTTTCTTCCCTCTCTTTGAGAGCTGAAGATGAGAATGTTGGCGTGACATCAAAAACCTTCTTAGGAATTGAAGTTGTGATGATTTTGCAGTCGGGTGTGGGATTCGTGTGGCTTGTTTCTCTTTGTGTTTCACTCTCCACATTGTGGCCTTGTAGAGTGGGTGAAATGTAAGATGATGAGGGATGGTTGAAAAAGGTGTCGGAGCGCCGTGGTAAAGGATGTATGTGGCTGGGATTGTGCAAGTTCAAAGGTAGTGTTGGTGAGGCAGTGGTGTGGGTGGAAGAAGAGAGTGCGAGGGTGTTATTGAGTACGGGTTGGAGATGAAAGGACGTGGATGAGGTCCATGGTGAGGTGGTGGTTTGTGAGTGGTGGTGGTGACAAGTGTTGTAGGAAGTCCATGGCAAAGTGGGTGTGAGGGTGTAATTGCAAAAGGAAAGTTCTTGATTGAAAGAGGAAAGTTCATTTGTGATGGCCAAAATAAGATGGAGGCTGGTCTCATGTGAACACAAAAGTTGCTGGAGAATAGAGTGAATGTGGGAAGGTGAATCCATGACAATGAAAGCACCAATCCATAGCCCAGAGTTTTAACGCTGCTCCATACCCAATGCGAAATCGAACCCCCGACCCTTAGTTAAAGGAGGATCAGCCCCAACCGCTGAACCTCACGCTCTGGGTCATTAATTGGATCTTTTTGTTGTTACTATTAGTAGAACTAATTTTAAGAAAAACTTAAATCAAAAAAATTTGTTTTAACATTAAATATTTTTTTAGACATTAAAAATTAAAAAAAATAGAAAAACGAAAATTACAAAATATAAAAATATAAAAAATAAAAAATAAAAAATAGAAATCAGAATTATTTAAAAGAAAAAGAAACATTGGATGCCATCTTTGTTTATTTTTAGGCACAAAGCCAAGCTCTTTTTAGTGTTTATTGCTTTATCCCATTTTTGATTGAGGTAAACCAAATTTTACACCCAAAGACACTGTTACAAGAACCAGGCTTCCTTCACACCCCCACTACTTCACGCCACCCCCTCTAAACCCAGCAACATTCAGTACACAACAGGTTACCTGCTTCTCTCTACCCCAGTACAAGCATACATCTGTACACAAAAACAAAGAACACAACAGTTCTTTGGCTTCCTTTTTTGTTGATCCGAGTAGGTTCCCAGGAAAGAGAGGTGGGTCACAGTGGACACTCTTAAGTACCAAGTCTTTCCTAGCCAGAACTTTCCCCAAACCACACAGGTTTCAAGAATAAGCCAAAGAGATTACTGGGATGAGTCGCGGACTAGGTCGCTCTCTTTAAGACGTTTCGCGGCACTGCTCGAAGGTGCAAGCAGACTATCAACCACGACGTTCCCAAGATAAAACAGTCCAGTACCATTACCACTGCACAGTGAATAACCGCTCGAGATATACACCTCAATATGGTTATTTAACCACTCAAAAATATGGCGCTTATGCCACTCAAGAAAAATGGCTTGAGGTATGATTTAACGCCAAGCCTAATATGAAGAAAATAAATTTTTTCGTGAGAGGAGAGAAGACTGGAGGAAGGATTTATCGTCCAGTTGGTGTGTTTTGCAAATGAGGAGAAGCTCTCCTTTTATAGGTTTTTTTCCACTATAGAAGTGATTAGCCTATCTAATGTGGGACTTTTTCCAATTCACACACAAAGAGTCTATCCAATGTGGGATTATTTCCAATTCACACACAAAGAGTTCCAACAATCCCCCACTTGAATTTAAAAAGGAGTTTCAGAAGTAGCGTCAAACGCTTCCATAAGATTGTGCATAAGCAGAGGTGTCGTACGACTTGAACCTTGCATAGCGGTTAAGATTTAGATTCAACAAGAGTGACTCGTAGTCTTGAACTCTATCTCTAATCGTCAAAACCACACACAACCCTTTCCATAGGTGTATTCTCAAATGCCCGTGTGTTTATGGCTCTGCACGTCTATCCCAGTATAGTGAACGCTCTAGGAATTTCTGCCCAAATTTCCATAGGAAGCGGCCCCACTTCCAAATTCACAAACGTGAGTCTATCAAGAGTACTCCTGTAGCTAGGTACTCCACTCCATATGGAGTATAGATCTCATTAAGAGTTTCTATTATCTCAACCTTACATCGCTTCAGGAATCATGCTTCTTTACTTTTAATAGCATGTTCATCTCCTGTCGCTTCACAACTTGTTGTTACCCATTGAACCTAATTCTTGGGATCTCCAGTCTTTTAGGTCGGGTTACCATTGTGAGTGACTCATGGTTCTAAAGGCAGTAGTCCCATCTTTTGAGATGTACTTTGGACTTTCTCTCTGGCTAATCCTTTCGTCAAAGGATCGGCTAAGTTCTGATCAGTGCGTACGTGATCCACTCTCACAGCTCCTTTTGTTAGTAGCTGTCTAACTGTGTTGTGCTTACGACGGATTTGTCGTTTCTTACCGTTGTAGTAATGATTCTCTATTTTTGTAATAGCCGCGGTACTATCGCAGTGGATCAACACAGCTGGCATCGGCTTTTCCCATAAGGGAATCTCTGCTAGTAGGCATCTTAACCAGCTAGCTTCTTCACTGGCTGTCGCTAGTGCTATCATTTCGGATTCCATAGTGGACTGAGCCAGAATGGTCTGTTTCTTAGATTTCCAAGATACGACACCACCGGCTATACTAAATATATAGCCACTAGTTACTTTGGAATCATCTGACAGAGTGTTCCAATCAGCGTCACTGTACCCTTCAAGTACAACTGGAAATCTCTGATAGTGTAATCCTAGATTCATGGTTCTTTTAAGATATCTCATGACTCTTTCAATGGCATGCCAATGCTCGATACTAGGTCGACTAGTAAACCTGCATAGCAATCCCACAACATAGGCAATGTCGGGTCTAGTACAATCAGTAGCATACCTTAGGCCGCCAATGATGCTCGCATATTCCGTTTGTCTAACGCTGTCACCAGTGTTCTTAAAAAGTTTGACACTTGGATCATATGGTGAACATGCTGGTTTACAATCAAAATAATTGTATTTCTTTAAGATCTTCTCAATATAATGAGATTGATCCAAAGAAATTCCTTTCTCGGACCTAGTGATCTTGATACTAGGGGTGTTCACGGGTTGGTTTGGATGGATTTTGATTAAATTCGTTATCCGAATCGATTATTTTAAATTGGTTTGGGTTGGTTTGGATTTTCAGTTTTTTTCTATAAAATCCGAACCAAACCAATCCGATATTGAATGGGTTGGTTCGGATTGGGCTCGCGGGTCATGTGCTAACGCCAATATTTTTAAAATGAAATCCTACACTTTTTTATAATAGGCACCAAAACGAAACTGAATCATAATTTAAAAACTACATCCAATCCAAATTCTAAAGTGTCTTACAACATAAACTCAAAAGAAGAAAATAAATAGATTGCAATTCAACGTGAATCAAAAACAATGTGAATAAAAAAGAATGCGTGAATAAATAGATTGCAATTCAACGTGAGTGAGAGTTATGAGTGAATATGATTAATGAGTGAGCACCTTTGTGAATCATGATGGAGAATTTGGATGAATGCAATGAATTATTGCCTAGAAAATATAAGAAGGAATGGATGATTTTATGACCGTGAGAATTGAGTGGAAAGAGACGAAGAGGTGGAGAATATTAAAAGGCAAACATATATATGAACGGGTTCACGGGTTGGTTCGGATTTAATTTTTAAAATCCGTTATCCGAACCGAACTAGTACGGGTTACTACGGGTTGGTTCGGATTTGATCCGATCGCAAAAATTGTCCAAACCAAACGTTTCGGTTTGGATTGGGCAGTGGGTTGGTTCGGATTTACCCAAACCACTGAACACCCCTACTTGATACCGAGGATTACATTAGCTTCTCTGAGGTCTTTCATATCAAAGTTGTTGCACAACAATGATTTCACCTTATTTATGGCATGAATGTTTGTTCCAAATATGAATAGGTCGTCTACATAGAGACATATGATAGTGCAAACGTCATTCTCAGTTTTGTAATAAATGCACTTGTCACTTTCATTCACTTTGAACTCATTCGATATAATCAAATTATCAAACTTCTCATGCCATTGTTTGGGAGCTTGTTTGAGACCATACAGAGACTTGTCCAACTTACAGACCTTGTGTTCTTGCCCATGGACTACAAAACCTTCAGGTTGCTCCATATAGATTTCTTCTTCTAATTCGCCATTTAAAAAGGCGGTCTTTACATCCATTTGGTGTACTTCTAAGTTATAAATAGAAGCCAGAGCAATTAGTACCCTTATGGATGTAATTCTGGTAACGGGCGAATATGTATCGAAGAAATCTATGTTCTCTCTTTGTCTAAAACATTTGGCTACAAGGCGAGCCTTGTACTTATCAACAGTGCCATCAGGTTTTAGCTTCTTTTTCAGAATCCATTTACAACCAATGGGTTTGCTACCAGAAGGCAGGTCCACCAAGTGTCATGTCTTGTTAGACTCTAGAGAATCCATCTCATCATTTATGGCTTCTTGCCACAAGTCAGCATCCAATGCAGACAGAGCTTCGTTAATGCTCGTAGGATCCTCCTCTAATGTATAGACCGTGTAGTCGGGTCTATAGTCTTTAGCAACACGTGCTCTCTTACTTCTTCTAGGTTCTATTTCTCTTTCTACGTTGTTTTCAACGCTCCTAGGCACAAGAAACTTACTAGTTCCAGAGCCCTCACTATTTCTCAAGGTAATCAAAATCGGACCGGACATTGAACCGGAAGAAGTAGCGGTTCAGGGGTTTTTGGGTTCAACCGGTTGAATCGGGGGTTCAACCGGAATTAATTAAATATATTATTTAATATTTTTATTAAATATATATAGGATAAAAAATAATAAAAAACCATAATACTCATAATAATTAATAATACAACAACATATCCAAGTCAATACAATACTTATCCATTAATCCATTAACAACTACTCATAAAATTCATTGAGGTTGTGTCCATCAAATTCAAATATGTTGGGATTGGCATCATGATCTTCATAAGTTCCACCATCATTAGTTCCACTTCCACCATCATCAAGTGGAAACGCCGTAGTGTCTACTTCTTCATCACCTAGTTACATAACAAAGGCAAAATAAATTGTTGGGTCTATAATTAATAATTATAACTTATATACAAACACATATTCAATGTTATTATATATTACCTCCATTATTTGGCAATATATCATCAACCGGCCTTGCATTAGCATTATAAAGAGCATTTTCAATCTCATCAATATCAAGTTCAGGGGGCTCTTCTTCTTTAACCACCCAAAAGTCAATGTTGTCAATGGATTCATAATCAATGGGATCATAACTTGTCCTTTTGGATATACACCTATTCTTCAAATGCAAGTTATAAGCAACATAAACAAGATCATTCAGTCTTTGGTGTTCAAGCCTGTTTCTCCTCTTCATATGGATGCGTTCAAAGACGCTCCAATTTCTTTCACACCCCGAAGAAGAAGAAGTTTGACTAAGAAGTCGCATTGCTAACTTTTGCAAAATTGGGGCACTACCCCCATAATATCTCCACCATTCATCTACAAAAAAAACATATTGAATTAGATAAAATAAGAAAATACACCTAACTATTAAAGTTAAATTAATTTAAATAAAATATAGTGGTGCTCACCGGGTTGCATTGTCTTCCTTAACTTCATAGCACTTTCTTTACCGAAGCTTCCTTCACGACGGCGATACGCTTGCATCTCCTCCATAGCTTTGGCCATGTTAGGACATATAGCTTTTACTTCAAGCATTTCAACAACCGATTCCACAACTCTACTCTTCTCTTTGTATGAATCATCATAAAAGACTGCAGGATTTAAGTAGTAAGCAGTAGCATGAAGATTGCGCTTTAGGTGTTTATCCCATCGAGCCTTAAAAATTTCGGTGTATTTCTTATACAAAGGCTTTCTATTCCTAAACATTTCCTTGATTGCTTTCTTTGCCCTATACATTCCATCATAAACATAACCCATTGAAGGTTTTGCATCTCCATCTACAATTTTTAGTAATTTAATGACCGGCCCCATAAGCTTTGCAATCATGTAACAGTCATTCCAAAATTTGCTATCCAAAATAATAGCATTAACATTTTGTCCCGCTTGAGTCTTGGCTAACTTATGACTAGTAAAATGTTTGTCTACCATCAAAGCTTGCAAATCATGCTTATGTTCATAAATACTTTTTAATGTAATGAAAGTAGTAGCAAACCGAGTTACCCCTGGGCGCACAATTTCTTGCCACCCTTCTCTTTTCCTCAGCCAAGAAAGAAAAACCATATGATTGTACACAAATTTAGTTACCTGTGAAGCCTTGGTAGCAAGCTCTGCAACATGGGACATGCTACAAATATCTTTCAACAATAGGTTCAAGCAGTAAGCCGCACAAGGAGACCAGAAAATAGATTCATACTTGTCATGTATCAATTTACCAGCAGATACATAATTGGCTGCATTGTCTGTCACTACGTGAACAACATTTACAGGTCGAACCCATTCAATAACTTCAGAAAACATAGCACACAATGTTGCGGCATCTTTGACAACATCCGATGCATCAATAGATTTCACAAAGACCAAGCCTCGAGAACAATAAACTAGAAAGTTTATCAAAGTTCTTTGCTTTTGATCGCTCCACCCATCAGCCATTATTGTACATCCACTTTCAGCCCAATGAGCTCGATGACTTTCAACAAGCAACTGACATTCTTTCTTGCAATCTCCTAACAAATTAACCCTCATATCATGATAGCTTGGAACTTTGAATCCCGGGCCAATAGCAGCTATGGCATCTGCAGCAGCTTGAAAATATGGTGATTTTGTTGCATGAAATGGAAGGTTAGAATCAAAAAACCATCTAGCAATTGCCATCTTAGCTCTGTGTACTGCTTGTTTACTAGATAATACACTTCTAAGGGTTGGTTGGGAGCAAGGAGTTGTCCTTGGAGCAAAAAAAACTATCAGGTGGAATACTTGCTTTCCTTTTTCCAGTGTTGAGGGTAGAAGTAGGTGTAGGCCTTGGTTAAACTTCTTGAACTTCTTGAACTTCTTCATTAGTATCAGTATCACCATATGAATCACTCAGATTGTCAAGGCTTTTCTTCTCTTTAATACCTTGTAATAGCAACAACATTTGATGACGAATATCACCAGAAACTTTCTTACAAGCTGCTATGTTACCCTTCACACCCGCAAGATGTTGCTTCATTCTATTGATGCCTCCTCCTTTATATGTATTTGAGCAATGCAAGCAAGTGTACACAATAGTTCTTCCCTCTTTTTTAAATGCAATATGTTCCCATGCCGGATTAGCTTTACCACGACTGGAAGCCGGAGAATCCGTTGATGCTGATTGTGTTTCTGACATTGGTGAAGAACTATGATCAACTCTTTGAGGAACATTCACACTAGCTGCTTCCTATAAGTCACATGAGAACAATCAAACAAATTAACACACAAATCAAACAAATTAACACACAAATCAACAAACCAGCAAATCAACAAATCAACAGAATTAATATGAAGTATAAATTAACAAATTAACAGTTTAATTTACAAACAAATCAACACCAACATATTACAACAAATCAACAAATCAACAAATCAACAAACAAATTTACATGAGGAGTTATAAATTAACAAACAAATTAACAGTTTATTAACACACAAATTAACAAACAGAGGAGAACGACGGCGAGCAAACGGAGTGCACTTACATGACGAGTAGACAACATTGTGGGTGACTGGTACGACGGCAAACAGCACGACGACGAGCAAACGGAGGAGAACGGCGAGCGCAAACGGAGGAGAACGGCAAGCGCAAACGGAGGAGAACGGAAGGCGAGCGCGAACGGAGGAGAACGGAGGAACTAAGGCGAGCGCGAACGGAGGAGAACGGAGGAACAGGGGAGCACGGCGAACGCGAACAGAGGAACGGAGGCGGAGGAATGGAGGGAGGTGGAGAACGGAGGGTTCGTTTCTCGTTTCTTTCGGGATCTGGTTTCTCGTTTCTTTCTAATCTTTCTAATTCTTCAGCTAGTTTCCATTATGTGAGAAAAAAAAATTTTAAAAAAAAAACACAAAACGACGTCGTTTTGTTTAAAAAAATTTAAAAAAATAAAATAAAAAGTTGGCTTTTCTCAGAACCGCTCCAAACCGGCGAACCGCCGGTTCTTCCCGATTTTCCCGGTTCTGGACCGGTTTTCCGGTTTTTCCACCGGTTCTGCGCGTACCCGGTTCTGTGGTCCAATTGGACCGGACAGGGGTCCGGTTCCCGGTTCAACCGGTCGGACCGGCCGGTCCGGTTTTGATTACCTTGCTATTTCTTGATTTAAATGGAAATTTACTTTCATAGAAGTCAACATCGTTTGACTCAATGATTACTTTTGCATTCAAGTCATAGAATCTGTATGATTTGCTGTTTACTGCATAACCAGTGAAAGAGATGTGGGTCACAGTGGACACTCTTAAGTACCAAGTCTTTCCTAGACAGAACTTTCCCCAAACCACACTGGTTTCAAGAACAAGCCAAATAGATTACTGGGATGAGTCGCGGACTAAGTCGCTCTCTTTAAGACGTTTTGCGGCACTGCTCGAAGGTGCAAGCAGACTACCAACCACGACGTTCCCAGGATGAATAACCACTCGAGATATACACCTCAATATGGTTATTTAACCACTCAAAAATATGGCGCTTATGCCACTCAAGAAAAATGGCTTGAGGTATGATTTAACGTCAAGCCTAAGATGAAGAAAAGAAGTTTTTTCGAGAGAGGAGAGAAGATCGGAGGAAGGATTTATCGTACAGTTGGTGTGTGTTGCAAATGAGGAAAATTTCTCCTTTTATAGGTTTTTTCCACTATAGAAGTGATTAGCCTATCCGATGTGGGACTTTTTCCAATTCACACACAAAGAGTCTATCCAATGTGGGACTTTTTCCAATTCACACACAAAGTTCCAACATTTTTACAGCCTTGCACACAACAGTTTTTATGCTTCTCTTTCACACAGCCGTAGAGAAGAATTCACTAACAGCAACTCTTCTATAAAAAGGCCGAAGATCAACACTGAGGGGGGGGGGGGGGTTTTATTTAATTTTTAGGCCGAAAAAAAGGGAGAAAGAATTTCAGAGGAACAAAAATGGTGGAGAATAAAACTGAGAGAGGAAAACAATATAGAGAGAGTATCAATACCCATCACCTACCTTCCTAACACCAATACCTGAACCATACACACCTTTTGTCAACAGCATAAGCACAACCACCACAAGAACAACCATCACTCCTCTCTCACGGCCATCCACCACCAAACAACCACCACACTCTCTCTCCTCGCGAACCACCGCCACCATAAACGGCCACCATCCCCATGAACAGCCACCATCAGACCCACAACGTCAATCTCCCTCCCTCTCTCTCTCAGGCGACCCTTCTCTCTCCTCCTTGTTTTCTTCTTTCCCCATTTTTTCTTGCGTGAAACTCTCTCTCTCTTCTCCTCATTGTTTTTTTTCTCTCTCCCTGGAACTCCAGCGGCTGGAAATTTGATTAGGGTTTCCATCCCTTTTTTTAACTTCCCTTTTATATATCACTTTACCTTTTCTTTATTTTAAATAGCAAAAAAAAAAAAGTTTCCTTTAACTTCATCCCGTCCACCGCGTGAGTGCGTGTTTTCCATCCTGATTTTTTTTTATGGTATGTTTTCCATCCTATTAAGTGTTGTTTTTTATTTTACTTTATATTATCATGTTTTTATTATGTGCTTTATTATATATTAAATAACCAATTTTTATTTTTATAGAAATCAAAGATGGATTTTTTTACCCCCATCATAACACCTCATACCCCACATAAAAATGAAACCCGAAAATACCTCTCACTTAAAAAATTCGCTCAGATTTACCTAATAAAAGATAAATCTGATTTTGGTTTTTTCCCAAAATCAGATTTATCTTTTAGTAGGTAAATCCAATTTCCCTTAAAAAAAGAAAATCGGATTTACCCCCACCTAAGGTAAATCCGCTTTTGTTAATTTTAAAAGCGGATTTACCTTAGGTAAGGTTAAATCCGCTTTGTGTATTAAAAATACCTGTTTTTTATTTAATTTTTTTTTAAAATGTTATAAAAATACTACTAAAAATTTGTTAAAGACCCAAAACTAATCTAAAAATTATAAAAACACCACTATAAATCTAATAAAACCAAAATAAGGTTATTCAATTTTTTTCGAGATTATGAAAAATTAAAAATTAATAAAAAATAGTAAACGATGAAATTTGGGATTTTGAGCTCCCATGTCGTGAAAGAAATTCCTTCTTGAGGTGTCTTGATCCCTGATTTTTTTCGGATTTAATAGCTGTAGTTTCATTACAATCTGAGTAGGTTGCTTGAAAATCGGTTTTTTAGCCTAAATTATTCACCCGACGTACAATGTCGTCACATGTTAAAGAACAACACACTAAACAGAACCAAAAGACGGCCGATATTCATATCTATTTTATATTTCTAAAAAAATTAATTTTAATTTTAATTTCAAAATCGGATTTACCCCCACATTAGGTAAATCCGCTTTTGTTAATTTTAAAAGCGGATGTACCCCTACATAAGGTAAATCCGCTTTGTTATTTAAAAGTCGGATTTACCTATTGGGTTGATAAATCTGCTTTGGAAAAATGACAAAGCGGATTTATCTAAAAAAAGATAAATCCGATTTCCGTAAAAAAAAAAGAAAATCGGATTTACCCCCACATTAGGTAAATCCGCTTTTGTTAATTTTAAAAGCGGATGTACCCCCACATAAGGTAAACCAGCTTTGTTATTTAAAAGTCGGATTTACCTATTGGGTAGATAAATCCGCTTTGAAAAAATAACAAAGAATATTTACCTTGAGTGGGGGTAAATCTGAGCGAGTTTTAGTTTGGAAGGGGTATTTTCGGTTTATCAAATTATGTGGGGGTATATGGTGATATGATGGGGGTAAAAAAAAATCCCAATCAAAGATGTTTTCTTCTGCTTGCGCCCTTATCTGTTTCCACACTCCCCCGTGGACTCTATATCCTTAGGTCTTGGGCCTTTGTTTATTTCAGGTTTTTCTATTTGCACCCAATTACTTCATTAAAACACTCCTCTTATAAAAACAATCTTTATTACTTAACCATCCTTTTCAAAAGTCTATTTTTATTCCACATTTATTTTTTCCCTTTCAAACACCTTTTCTCATTTAAAAAAAAATACAAAAAAAGGGGATCGACTGAGATGTGACATATTGTCGATCCCGGTTTAAGACGACTTTAGTTGTACAGCTTGGTGATCTTAAATCCTTTCAAAAATTAAAATCAACCAACAAACAAACTTTTTCAGGAAGAACTACGTGACTTTTGAGTTCCTCATTGCACCAGAAGATACGTAGGAGCGGGGCTTCCCCATAAAGTCAAAAACTAAATTTTCTAATTTAGTCCCTTATTTATTTCTTTGTAAACCAAATATTTATTTCATTTTTTTAGGGTAAATCAATATGCCATTTCTTATTAAATGTTTTGCACAATCAAATTTAGGGTAACTGTCTTAGGACAGATGTATTAGGGGTGCTGTGGAATTAAGTTTTCGCCCTTCTCTATATATAACTGACTCCTGATCCAACCTAGTTTACGCAGACCAAATAACTTTTAAGGTAGTTTTTTTCTCAATTTTCCCTATTAACTAAATTGGGTGGCGACTCCTAAAATTATACATTTTTGAGTCATTTGCGTCGAGATCCCGATCACGACAATGGGAAATGATGACTCATAAGCCTCTAGAACCTTCTTGATATTTCTTCTTCGATCCATTGGTATTTGGGCTTATTTCTCTTGGGTTGGATCATTACAGTATCTTTGGACTCTTCTATGGAGCACACAATGTAATTGTACTTCTCTGTGAGTGATCTGATAATCTTCTCCACGATGACGACATCTTCCAAACTGTCACCATTAATCCTCATCTTGTTCGCGACCTGCATAACCCTAGGAATGTTATCGGCAATGGTCTCGCTCGATTTCATTTCCAAAGATTCGAAATCTTTCCTTAACGTGTTGAGAGTCGATCTCTTTACCCTCGCATTCCCTTGAAATTTCCGCTTCAATGATTCCCAAATGTCCTTCAAAGTATCTTTCTTCAAGATTGTTTCAAGCGTTATTCTGTCAATCGCTTGAAACAAGTAGTTTTTCGCCTTCAGATCCTTGAGTTTAGACTCATCCAATTTCTTCTGTTGTGCTTCAGTTAACACCACCACGCCTTCTGCTGGTTCGCCAATTCCATTCTCGATCAAATACCAGTATTCCTTTGATCTCAGGAAATTTTCCATCAACATGCTCCAATGCTCGTAGTGTTTGTCAAGACGCGAAATTGATGGTTGAACGAAGTTGCCTTCACCGCCGTTGTCGTTCGCCGTATTCGCCATTGTTGAGGCTCGAAGAATTGATCGTTCGCTTTGTTGAGCCAGGCCCCAATTTAGAGCTCTGGTACCAATTTGTTAGATTGATTGCAAAGAATGGCTCAACACAGTGTGTATTGCATTGATGAAAAATGAGCTCATATAGAGCAATTGGTTACAGATTGAATAACAGAAAAATTACACTAACTGACTAGGGTAGTTAGGGGCTAACCATCAATGTTAACTATAGTTAACCTAACTAATTACCCCCAACAAAACTTGACCGAATTAGGGAAAAACTCATGCCAATAGAATCAATCAGGGTGGACCTCATACAAACTATAGTGTCATCCATCCAGATTATCAGAATCATGTGTGCTTTTGAGGTTGAAGAAAAGTAATCCGATCCTTATATAGCTCAGTGTCCATGTTCTTATGTTGAGAGATAACTTTATATATAGTCAAGATTTGTTTAGATAAGCTTTGAGCTGTTATTCTGACCGTCCAAGAATGAAGTATATTTCAAAGATGATTTTAGATCATGTTTAATAAGATAGGGGAAATTGTTTATACTTTAGTAAATTGTCATATCCTTGCTGGTCTTAGTGAGCTTATTCGGTTAGTTTTGTTTTTCCAACGAACAGTTCATTACTTCATTGGAGACTGATTTACAATACTAAACAATTGTTTAGTATTTCTTACTAAAGGGGTATATGAGTAAATTCCCCAAAAATTAGAAAAACGGATATCCCCAATTTCAAAAACTCACGCATAACAATTTCTCCAATTTCCCCAACTCACGTTGTGCAGAGAAGAGAACACCACTATCGCAACCAACAAAAAACCACCGTGAATCCGCCATAGCTAACGCTGCTCGTAAAACCAAAGCAAACAAACTCTACTCCGTTGTCTCTCCACAACTCCTCCCTCGTCGATTGTGCTGTTGCTCCGACACTCCGTCTACAAGCTCGTCGTCGTCTCCATCGTCGAGTGCTGCTGCTCCGTCTACAAACGTGCCGTCGCCGTCGTCTAATTCTTCTTCAGTCACTTCATTTCAAGGTCACTTTATTCGAACCGAAGCCCTCAAATTGTTTGATAAAATGCCTCAAACAAAAGTTGTTGTTCTAGAGGTATCAATTGAGATATACTGATTTAATATGGCTGGTTTTTGACATTCACAGAGGTTTGAAGAAAATAGTTGACATATCCAATATGAGATGTAAAATTCAGATTTGGATACTTATAATCAGTTTTTCTGTTTAATCAAATAAAGATCTAAAATTGATTTGTCTCATGCTTTGTTGGCATCTTTTGTTCTTTTGTGCTTGGATCATACATAGTTCACGAGAGTCCTAGTTTATCTTGGAAATTACTATTTATAAACTCATTAATCTATTTGGCAACTATGGATCGGAATCAACTTTGCTTACAGAAGGACTCCAACTCATCTGTTATTGAAAGTGTATTTGCATAGATGATGATTGTCATACCCTAATTTTGTCCGTTAGATTAATGCGATTTGTTTTTCTAAAATAATAATAATCTTGTAGACATTTGATTTTAATTGGTTTCTTGTTTTATTTTCGAAAAATCCCAAAAACATGTCCCATGGTGCACACGTATTATTTTTAGTCGCGTACACGCGTTAGTCTTAACGTTTTTGCATTGTTGCGTGCACATGTTATTTCTAACCACATGCGCGTGTCATTCCTAATCGTGTGCGTGTCGTTACTCTCTTTGCGCGCGTGTGTTCGCCTCTCGTCGTGTACGCATTTTTCGGTGCTCGTTGTTTATTGTTATCATTATTTTACTACTAATGATACTGTTTTTAAAAACAAGTGCAAAGAAATAAAGGAATCTATAGATAATTAGCTCTCCAGTTTTTATACAAAATAATAAAAGTCAAAATTTGTTACAAGTGTAGACAAAAAAAAGGACAAAAATACAAATTACAAAGTTTTCAAAAGAAAATATGCATGCTGCTACAAGTGTTGTGGCCGTGGGGGAGTGTTGGCTATTTCCTGCCTTAACACAAAGCATCTTTCTCCTGGTCCTTTGTCTTCATTCTTATTTAGCACAAACCATACAGCCTTCGCAGGCACCAACCCTGCAAATATTGTTTTGCTGCTCCACCATTTCTGCTCCATCTCTGAGAAAGCATAACAAAAATGTTTGTCACATTAGTTGACCTCCTCTAAAAAAGCCAACAGGCATATTGAAAGAAAAGAAAAATAAAAACACAACACAAGTAGTGAGAAAGAGAAGGGGTGATACTTAAAAACAGCACTGACCGATGATTTAGAGGGGGGGACGAAACAAAAACCCTTCAAATCAAATTCACTGCTCTTGAATTTCTCCAAGCTCTCAGCAAATCTATTCCCCAATTTAAAAACCTAATCAAATGAAAACCCTGAACCCACTGGAGATCTGTATAAAATACACTCACTCCCCTCCCATCCCGGGGGGTGTTTTTTTTTTCAGGACAACATCACACACAACAACACGAAACAACACCACCGTGAGCCACTACAACAACCACACAAAGAAACTAACCAAAAAACACAAACAATAGAAGAAGAGGCAAAGAAACAGAAGCAACTCACCATCACTGACCTCGACGGCGCACCCTCGCCGGCGTACCTCCACTGGTGACGGTCTCTGCACCACCAGAGACTACGGTGTCTTCCTTGCAGCCCACCTCGCACCACCGCAAGCCACGGCCTTCGCCGTCGTGAACCTCCCCATTACCAACAACCACCACCAGGGTCACCACGGACTCACCACCCACAACCATCTACGCACCATAAATCACCAACAGCAAACGCCTCCACAACCACCCTAACCGAACCCCCTTCGTTTTCCCTCTCAGCCTCCACCTTCGCACCTCCAACAACCACGAAAACCACAAAACCGCCGGCGCCATCACCATGGTTCCCTCCGGCGAGTCCACCACCACGTCCTTCTCCCTCTCTCCCTCTTCGCAAACCGTCGCTGTCACCACCAAGCGACGCCGCGAACCCCTCCGTCCCCTTCTTCGCCGCGAAGACCGTCTCTCTCTCCCGTCGTTTCTTTCTCAGTCCTCACCGTCACCAGTTCACCGTCGCCTGCCCCCACCGTCCCTCTCTTTCTCTTGCGCGTTTCCTTCCTTCTTCTCTCTTTTCCATTTCTGTTCCTCCCACTCTCTCCACGATTCTCTCTCTCCATTTTTGATTTTTCACACTCCCTCTCTCCAGGAAGATGATGGAACGACGCATGAGATGAGAAAAGGATTAGGGTTCTCAAATTATTACCTTACATAGTCTTTTTTTTTCTAACTTTTATTTGATTTTATTTTTTTGGATCAGATTCATAGTCGCACCCTTATTATCAATGATACAACCTTTTTTTTAAGTTTCGGATTCACACTTGCACTACCTATTTCAATGATACACCCCCCTCTAATGTTAAATATCAGATTGTTATTTGCACCTATGTTTTGTTATAACACACCCTTCTGCACATAGGCCTTGAATTCGCATGCCTTGAGCTTAAGAGTTCAAAGGTCGCAAACTAGGCTGTTGTTAGCTACACCTCCTGTATTTTCTATTACGACTAATTTTGTTTTTTTATTATTACATCATAATGTTTTCAAACCAGTTTTTTTCGGACAATTAAACTCACGCAAAAGGAATGGGATGTTATTAATGGTCACTCTGAGTTTAGCTCGTTTGATCGTTAATAACAACTTTAGTTTGCAAACGGGCTATCAATGATGACCACTCTGAGTTTACTTGTTTGGTCATTACTAGTACTCATCCCAATTTCGAAATACTTAAAAAATACCAACCCACAAACGTTTTCTACCAAGAACTACGTGTGATTTGATTCTCTACCAGGAGATACGTAGGACCAGAGGGCGGCCGACCTCTGTCAATTGCATTAATAAAAAACCTTTTTTTTTTCTCTTTTAATTCATTTCTCTCATTTTTCTCCAAAAGTGCAAAAAATAATTAACCGTTTAGTGAGTCTTTTTTTTTATTATTATAAGGGTAAATCATTATTTTTGAATTAATAAGTGTTTACACATTTAGTTAAAAGGTAACCTTTCTTAGGAAGGATGTCGTAGGGTGCTAATACCTTCCCTGCGCATAAACGACTCCCGAACCTAAACCTGGTCCGCAAAACCCCCTTATCCACTCTATAGGGATTTTCCAATGTTTGCCCTTAAACAAAACTTTGGTGGCGGCTTCATTTCAAGAACTTCGAAGAATCCCTCCTCCGGATTTTTCGGTCGCTACAATGATTCTCTTTGTCAAGATGATCCAACAAGCCAGTGGTTCCAACTTGTTGCCACTAATGTATAGTTTGAATTAACAATGCTTATGTTTTATGTTGCAAAAAACTTATCCATTTAGCTGTGTTTTATTGATTTTGTGGTTAGTGGCCACTAACCACATAATTGCTTAACACTGGTTAGTGGTCACTAACCACAGATTTATACCATAGTGGTTATTACTTGTTAGATTGAGGCATATAGTTTCTGGTCATTCTGTTTGTATTAGATTGAAACACTGGTTAGTGGTCACTCTGTTTGTATTAGATTGAAGCATATAGCTTGTGTATTAGATTCAAGAATTTAGCTTGTGTATCAACAATGTGTTCAATAAAGGAATGCATAAAGTCAGGAAAATGGTCTATGGGCTGTTTGGAATAGCTTATTTTGGGCTTATCTTATGATATAAGCACTTATGCATCTATTTTGGGCATATCTTATGATATCCTCAAACTCTTTTTTCCATTGCAGGTTATAGCTCGGTTGTGGTGTTGGTTTTCGAGTCCAATCGAACGTTCTTCAACTATAAGCACTGTAGCGACCGAAAAATCCGGGAGAGGATTCCTCGAAGGTTCAAAAATGAAGCCGCCACCAAAGTTTAGTTTAAGGGCAAACATTGGAAAATCCCTTTTTGAATGGATAAGGGTCCTTGAGACCAGATTTGGGTTCGGGAGTCGGTTATGCGTGGGGAAGGTATTAGCACCCCACGACATCCTTCCTAAGGAAGGTTACCTGCTAATTAGTTGTAAGAGTGGTTATTACTTGTTAGATTGAGGCATATAGTTTCTGGTCATTCTGTTTGTATTAGATTGAAACACTGGTTAGTGGTCACTCTGTTTGTATTAGATTGAAGCATATAGCTTGTGTATTAGATTGAAGAATTTAGCTTGTGTATCAACAATGTGTTCAATAAAGGAATGCATAAAGTCAGGAAAATGGTCTATGGGCTGTTTGGAATAGCTTATTTTGGGCTTATCTTATGATATAAGCACTTATGCATCTATTTTGGGCATATCTTATGATATCCTCAAACTCTTTTTTCCATTGCAGGTTATAGCTCGGTTGTGGTGTTGGTTTTCGAGTCCAATCGAACGTTCTTCAACTATAAGCACTGTAGCGACCGAAAAATCCGGGAGAGGATTCCTCGAAGGTTCAAAAATGAAGCCGCCACCAAAGTTTAGTTTAAGGGCAAACATTGGAAAATCCCTTTTTGAATGGATAAGGGTCCTTGAGACCAGATTTGGGTTCGGGAGTCGGTTATGCGTGGGGAAGGTATTAGCACCCCACGACATCCTTCCTAAGGAAGGTTACCTGCTAATTAGTTGTAAGAGTGGAAGTTAATTTTGAAAACATTTATTTTTACCCTTTTATTGTGAACTAAAAAGAAAGAAGAAAATTGATATTTTATTTAGGAAAATGATTATTTTGGAAAAGACTAAAAAAGGTTTTTTATTAGTGCAATTGACAGATGTGGGCCCCCATCTGCTCCTACGTATCTCTTGGTAGAGAATCAAATCACACGTAGTTCTTGGTAGAAAAATGTTTGTTGGTTGGTATTTTTTAATATAGGGATCTTAGGACTCCTGAGTGATCAGTTCATTTGTCCTAGATCGATGACTAACCTGACTGTACAGACGGCTTAGTCCCCTATTTTGTGAAAATAGAGTTTTTGGAGTTTGGAAAATGGTTTGAAGTGTGTTTGTTTGATTTTATTGGAATAGGGGTTTTAGGATTCCTGAGCCGTACGGCTCATTTATCCTAGAACGCTGGCCAATCCGTCTGTACAGTCGGCTTAGTCCCCTATTTTGAAATTTTGATTTGTGGGAAGAAACGTGTTTGTTTTTATTTTGATTTAGAAATTGTTTGTTTTTAAATAGGGATTTTAGGACATGATCCGTAACGGTTCATTAGTGACCTAAAAAGCAGACTAACCCGACTGTACAGTCGACTTAGTCCCCTATTTATATTTTTTGGGAATTAAGTAAATTATTTACGTATTTTATGGGTTTTTTGTAAAAGAAATTAATAAAAACGAGAAAGGAGGGTGCAGCAGTAAAATGGGGTGCAGTTTGCAGAAGGGAGTTGTATTATTAAAAACTGGGTGTGAAAAGCAGCAGCCCAGTTTATGGACTGGTCCACGAATTCATGGGCTTTTTCAGGGGGGAAGCGTAATACGAAAATGAGAGGTGTAAGTAGTATTGAGTTAAATGAAAAGACCAAAATGACCCTGGATGTTCACACTATATAAGGCAACCCAAAAAAAAACCCTAAACCTAATTCCCTCATTTCTCACGCGGCGCTGTCACCCTAATCCTACTCTCACCTCTTCTCAGCAACCCTAACCCCATTCTATCTTCTCCTCACCGCCGCCAACAACAAAAGTGGTGAGAGAGGGAGAGCTTGCGAAAATTAGGAGAGAGAGAGAGTTACGGTGAGAGGGAAAGGAAAAAAGCGAAGGAGACAAGGCCTCGTAGAGAGAAAGGAAGAAGATGGAAGTGGATGCTGACGGTGGGGCTTCGCCGGAGAAGGGATGACGCGACGGTGACCACGACGACCATGGCGTCAACGCCGGAACAGCAACAGAGAGGAGAGACCGATGCTCGCGGTGGCTATGGCGTTCACTTTGGCGCTGGCGACGAAGGGAGAGGGAGGACGACTGCCGGTCGGCCGTTCCTTGGCCGGCGAAAACGACGACGATGGTTTCGGTGGCTGAATCAGGAGCCTCACGACGGTCTGCGTACTGGGTTCGTGATGAAAGCGAAAGGGTCTTGACGATGGGTGGTTCGGGTTGCTGTGTTCGCGAGGATGACGGCGCAGCTGCTGGGAGCTCGACGGCGGTTTGAGGAGGACGGCCACCGTCTACGGTGGCCGGAGCTAACAGGTACGGATTCGGTTCTGATTTGCTTTTTTTTTGAGAGAATTGATTCGAATTTTTTACCTAATATCCTATTTTAACACTAATTTTTTGACCAAACCTATTGCTAATTAATCCTATTTTTGTTTTTTGGAAGAAGCAGAACATTGACCCTAATTTCTTGTCATTCACATGTTTCGATTTATTTACATAAAAATCTGAACTGTAACTTGGTTTCATATGATTAACATGATCTGTTTCTAATTTTCAAGCCCTAGCCTATTTACAATATCAAAGTTTCTAAAAAACATAAACTGAACCTAATTGTTTTACGGTTTAAATATACAATTTATATTACTAATTTAAGAAGCTCAATATATACTGTTTTGATGCTGATTTCGGATTAAATACAATGTATTTACAAAGAGACCTATTATGTACTAAATTAGACAAAAAACCAACCTCAAATTCCAGCTTCTGTAAAACCTCTTGTGGCTTGCTCTGCTGCCTTTTCTTGCTTCTGAATTTTAGGACTTTGTGATTAGGGTTCCAGTGTGGAACTCTAACTTTTTTTTTGCCCTGAATTTCGTTTCTGATTTTCTCTATTTTCTATGAATTTTCGTATGCCTTTTCTGTCTGTTTTTTGGGTGTGTCTAGACTTGTTTTTATAGGCAGAAATTAGGGTTTCTTATCCTTCTCCATTTTCTTTCCTTTTTTGCAGGTGTTGGG
The DNA here is from genome assembly GCA_039519185.1 of Astragalus membranaceus. Lineage (NCBI taxonomy): Eukaryota > Viridiplantae > Streptophyta > Magnoliopsida > Fabales > Fabaceae > Astragalus > Astragalus membranaceus. The sequence goes on along the minus strand of CM076854.1, from coordinate 122,848,214 downwards.
CTTGGGTTGGAGAAGGTGGATGCTTGGTGAGCAAGAAGAGGACTAGGGTCCAGCTGCTATTTTCCTTGTATTTTCTTTTTTCTGATTTTTGTGTATTTTTTTGGGATTTTTAGATTTTTAGATTATTTTGTATTTTTAGATTTTTTTTGGATTATTGTAATATTAATTTTTAATTCTCATTTTAATTATATTTGTTATTTGGATTGTGGACAGTTTTATTGTTTTTGGTCAAAATGGGGAAAAATGATTAAATTGGGCCAAGCCCAATCGAAAGACTAAACATAGGCCCAATTAGACAAAAGGCTAAAATAAGGCCCAATCACGCGAGCATAGGTCTGATTAGACAAAAAGGCTTCTCGGCCCGATTGAAAAAACTACTAAGCGTTGGCCCAAATTAAAACGAGAGCCGAAAAACTTTTCTCGTAATAATGTCTATGACACGCGGACTAAATTAAATTGGTTGCGAAAAAAGCGATCGGACAAAATTGGGGTATAACAGCTGTCCCTCTTTATTTATGTTTTACTAGAAAAGGTGAATGATTTTCAGATTTTCGTAGTAGAAATAAAAATAAAGATAGAATAGATGCTAATTTTGTCCGCTTAGGGGGAAGATGAGTTAGGGAAAACAATGGGAGGATTAACACTTGGCGTGTTAATCGAGAACAAAAAAGAAATGATCACTGGGGATCTGGCGGAGCACTAGGGCTCTAAAAGAGCATTTGGGCTCTAAGGGAGCAATGTGGCTCCAAGGGGGTTGCCTAAACCCTAAAGGACCAATTGGGGTCCGAAGGTGCACCGGGGATTTGAAGGACCACTGGGGGTCCAAAAGAGCACAAACTAGCAATGGTACTAGTAAAATGGTATGCTCGGGGGTGGCCTTTTTCGAGCGGCCGGAGGGGCAAGATCAGGTCGTTGACCTAATTTGCTCACCTCCAAGTACGCTCACCATGTCTTAGGCTGACACAGCTAGTCTGAAGGACCTGGGGTCGGATGATCCGTCGCGCTCAGTGGCGACATAGTGATCTTGAGGGTAGAGAAGCCTTTTTGTCTAATCAGACCTATGCTCGCGTGATTGGGCCTTATTTTAGCCTTTTGTCTAATTGGGCCTATGTTTAGTCTTTCGATTGGGCTTGGCCCAATTTAATCATTTTTCCCCATTTTGACCAAAAACAATAAAACTGTCCACAATCCAAATAACAAATATAATTAAAATGAGAATTAAAAATTAATATTACAATAATCCAAAAAAAATCTAAAAATACAAAATAATCCAAAAATCTAAAAATCCCAAAAAAATACACAAAAATCAGAAAAAAGAAAATACAAGGAAAATAGCAGCTGGACCCTAGTCCTCTTCTTGCTCACCAAGCATCCACCTTCTCCAACCCAAGCCCAACACCTGCAAAAAAGGAAAGAAAATGGAGAAGGATAAGAAACCCTAATTTCTGCCTATAAAAACAAGTCTAGACACACCCAAAAAACAGATAGAAAAGGCATACGAAAATTCATAGAAAATAGAGAAAATCATATACGAAATTCAGGGCAAAAAAAAAGTTAGAGTTCCACACTGGAACCCTAATCACAAAGTCCTAAAATTCAGAAGCAAGAAAAGGCAGCAGAGCAAGCCACAGGAGGTTTTACAGAAGCTGGAATTTGAGGTTGGTTTTTTGTCTAATTTAGTACATAATAGGTCTCTTTGTAAATACATTGTATTTAATCCGAAACCAGCATCAAAACAGTATATATTGAGCTTCTTAAATTAGTAATATAAATTGTATATTTAAACCGTAAAACAATTAGGTTCAGTTTATGTTTTTTAGAAACTTTGATATTGTAAATAGGCTAGGGCTTGAAAATTAGAAACAGATCATGTTAATCATATGAAACCAAGTTACAGTTCAGATTTTTATGTAAATAAATCGAAACATGTGAATGACAAGAAATTAGGGTCAATGTTCTGCTTCTTCCAAAAAACAAAAATAGGATTAATTAGCAATAGGTTTGGTCAAAAAATTAGTGTTAAAATAGGATATTAGGTAAAAAATTCGAATCAGTTCTCTCAAAAAAAAGCAAATCAGAACCGAATCCGTACCTGTTAGCTCCGGCCACCGTAGACGGTGGCCGTCCTCCTCAAACCGCCGTCGAGCTCCCAGCAGTTGCGCCGTCATCCTCGCGAACACAGCAACCCGAACCACCCACCGTCAAGACCCTTTCGCTTTCATCACGAACCCAGTACGCAGGCCGTCGTGAGGCTCCTGATTCAGCCACCGATACCATCGTCGTCGTTTTCGCCGGCCAAGGAACGGCCGACCGGCAGTCGTCCTCCCTCTCCCTTCGTCGCCAGCGCCAAAGTGAACGCCATAGCCACCGCGAGCATCGGTCTCTCCTCTCTGTTGCTATTCCGGCGTTGACGCCATGGTCGTCGTGGTCACCGTCGCGTCATCCCTTCTCCGGCGAAGCCCCACCGTCAGCATCCACTTCCATCTTCTTCCTTTCTCTCTACGAGGCCTTCTCTCGTTCGCATTTTTCCTTTCCTTCTCACCGTAACTCTCTCTCTCTCCATAATTTTCGCAAACTCTCCCTCTCTCACCACTTTTGTTGTTGGCGGCGGTGAGGAGAAGATAGAATGGGGTTAGGGTTGCTCAGAAGAGGTGAGAGTAGGATTAGGGTGACAGCGCCGCGTGAGAAATGAGGGAATTAGGTTTAGGGTTTTTGTTTCTTGCAAGCGATCCCTATATTAAAAAATACCAAGCAACAAACATTTTTCTACCAAGAACTACGTGTGATTTGATTCTCTACCAAGAGATACGTAGGAGCAGATGGGGGCCCACATCTGTCAATTGCACTAATAAAAAACATTTTTTAGTCTTTTCCAAAATAATCATTTTCCTAAATAAAATATCAATTTTCTTCTTTCTTTTTAGTTCACAATAAAAGGGTAAAAATAAATGTTTTCAAAATTAACTTCCACTCTTACAACTAATTAGCAGGTAACCTTCCTTAGGAAGGATGTCGTGGGGTGCTAATACCTTCCCCACGCATAACCGACTCCCGAACCCAAATCTGGTCTCAAGGACCCTTATCCATTCAAAAAGGGATTTTCCACTGTTTGCCCTTAAACTAAACTTTGGTGGCGGCTTCATTTTTGAACCTTCGAGGAATCCTCTCCCGGATTTTTCGGTCGCTACAAGCACCAAGTACCTTCTCACTGCTCTCACATCTGAGACTCTCTGATTCAACTCATCTCTCTCTACTGCGGCTGTAACTGTAAGCTCTCACTCTCTCTCTCACTCTCTCTCTCACTCTCTCTCTCTCCTTATACCTTGTGAAAATGTGTGGAGAGATTAGTTGAATTTTAGTTTGATTTTTCAGATTTTCATTTAACTCTCTGGAATGCAATGCTTTTGTTTTTGTGTTGTTTTGTTTTCAACTCACAGTGTATGATTACTCTTGTTACACTTTCTGTTTTTGGTGATTCTATTTCTCTTGTTACTCTTGTTAATCTGAATATACTTCAAAATGAGATTCTTAATCAATAACTACAAATTAGTACAACAATGGTTAGTGGCCACTAACCACAGATTCGTACAATAGTGGTTATTTATTGTTAGATTGATAATGTGATTCTAATTTCAGTTTTTGATTCTAACTTCATGGTTGTTGCCCCCTCACTTTTAATTTCAATGTGCACGTTGTTTCCAGATAAGGATGGCAGACAGAAAGAGATCGAAAGAGGCCATAAATTCAAGATATAGACATATGGGGTTTTGGTTTTCGAGTCCAATCGAACGTTCTTCAGATTAATTACGATTTCTAGGTTTGCATAGATCTATGTTGCTCAATCATAAACCACCACAGCAACATGTTGAAGGATTCTATACCAGGGGAAGCAGACAACTTTTGTGAGCAATTGAAAGCTGAGATTATGAAAAATGAAGGGCAAAAAAGGCTGCAGCAAAAAGGAGAAAAATATAGGAAAACTAGAACTGTTTTTTTCACAAACCGATGCATATAATTTTTTTTAGATTGTTAGACACTAAAAGTGTAAGAATACTTCTATGTAATTTTCTTTTTTAATCCTAGTAATAGGCTCTTTTCTTTTTTTTCCTCTTTTGTTAAAATTTATATGCTACTTTTGGATCAAAATTAACCATCGGTATTCGGTTTCTTTTATGGTTTCAGTCTGAATTTGCTCTTGATCATAATTTGTTTATTTAATTTTCACTACTAACCAGATTTGTGCATAACTGTGGTTAGACGCCACTAACCACAAATGTGCATAACATTGGTTAGATGGTATGTCGGTAAATTAACATTATTAACTTTCTTGGTTATATTTGATGTAGAGCTGTTGAATAAATAACCATAGGTAGCTTGACATTTGAACTAATCCCATTTCATATGATAATTATGGTGTCCTCCAATCCAATTATGAACTGTCCAATGAAACACATTTCTCTTTAAACCATAATAATTTAGACAAAGGAGGAAAGTCTCTCTTAATTTCAGAAGTATACTTCAAAATGGAATTCTTAATCAATAACCACAAATCAGTACCACAATGGTTAGTGGCCACTAACCACAGAATTGCAAAACACTGGTTAGTGGCCACTAACCACAGATTTGTACAATAGTGGTTATTTCACTTGGTAATTTTGAGCTTCATTGTCGCCAAATAACCCGGCCTTGTCAACATCCATCTTAAGCTTCATTGTCGCCAAACAACACGTCCGCGTATCTTTCCTTTTATTCAAAGCAGCCCCTGAAACCTTGCCAATGGTTAGATGCCACTAACCATAGATATACATAACAATGGTTAGTGGCCACTAACCATAGATATGCATAATTGTGTTTAGATGCCACTAACCACAGTTTTGTATAACAATGGTTAAGTGGCATAAAAACATCTCTATGAAGAATTTCAACAAACAGCTTGAATGCAATTGGAATTTGGAAAAGAAGGACACCAAAGTCAACAGTTTCAGCTTGAATGCAAATTTCTGGATAACAGTTCTGAGCGACTTTTTTCTCCGGAAAATCATATACGTAGTCGCAGAGTATTTTCTCGTTGTAAAACAGAATGCCGACGGCGACCTTGACGGCGTTAAGCCAACACCTGATTTTCCTCTCAAGGACTCTATCATGTGATCGATGAATTGTTCAACTTTTTCTGATAGAGAAGTTCAATTTTTTGACAAAGGCTTTAGCGTTCTTGGTTATTGCAAAACCAGAATTGCAATCTCACCAGAAATAAACGATTCAACAATCACAGTTGGGGAAAAACTTAAAAACCACATATACATTGCGATTCAGAGATAAATCCAGAAATCCAGAGATAAATCGCGATGAAGATGAAAACCGTTTAAGAAGAGAACACCGTTGAGGAAGAACACCAGTTGAAAGAGAACGTTTTGCGTTTCTGTGATAAAGGCAAAACGTGTTGCAGAGAGAGATGCGAAAAACGCTGGTTGCATGTTAAAAGCGATCCAGAGAGAATCAGTTGAGCGCGATGCAAAAGAGGAAGAAGAGGATGAGTGTTGTTTGAGAGGAACAGTTACGCCGTGAAGGCGAGGGAAGCGTATTTGGGAACGGGTAAAAAGACAAAGATGCCCTCATTAAACATTATCCCTTAGATTAAAATTCATTAAAAGAATACTGATCCAACGGCTGGTACGAATTTAGTAAGAAACACTAAGCAAATTGCTTAGCAACCTAAGCCGTAGCCACTTCATTGCATAATGGTGCTTAAATTACACACTTTACTCCAAAGTCCAAACAAACAACAAAGCCAATTACAATTAAGAGTTGTCACCAAGATAGTGATCAAATATTAGATTCATTTATCTAACTAATACATGTTGCTAGCATCCAAAGACAGAATGGTGCTGAGGTTCATTGGCTTCATGTACAATGTAGAACCCGAGATAATTTGTTCCACAATAAGTCTGTTTGCCTTTTCAGATGGATGAAATGGATCCCAAAATGCATACAAGTCTCTGTTGCGGCATAAGTTTGAGAATTGTGTGCACAATCCAATACCATTATAGGGTCCTTGACCACAACATGCTACTTTTGATGTCACAAATCCTACACAATTCAACAACATATAACATCACTATTTGTTCCTTAATAAACATAAAACATCAGATTATCAAATTCAATGAGTAATGAAGTATTAGTACCATAAGCGGCAGGATTAGTAATGAAGTCTTTGTGCATTTGTGCTGTATTTGCCGCGATGAAAACGTCACTACCAATTTTGTTATTGAGTCGTTCTAGCATTCTTTCTAGTCGAGGGTTGTACAGTGTTGCAGCACGTTGTAGTTCAGGAGCGCATTGACCATTTGCACTACGCATTGCCAATTCTGCAGGGACACAACCCAAAGGTCCTGTCCCCGTGACAAGAACTCGCCTAGCTCCCAAATCATATAACCTCTGCAATGCATTATCACAATTGAAATAGTGAAGGTCATAAATAGATGTCTATGAAACACTAACACAGACACAAGACACTAGTAATGTTTAAGAAATGGAAGAGATAGAATGTAACCACATGTGTCACTATCGTGTCAATGTCTCACACTGACACATATTAGACACCAGATATGCCTTCAATTTGAAGTATCAGTGCTACATATATATATAGTAATGTTGTATGTAATTTTAATATACCTGCAAGAGCTTTCGGTACTCAGAGATGAGGAATTTAACATATTGTCGTAGTGGATATTGGCGAGACCTTGCAGAAAAGGGTACTAGGTAGTAGTTATTTACAAAATCATTGCCTCCAACAGAGATGAGAACAAGTGCTTGATTTACGAGTCTTTTAGTCCGTAAAGCACCGATTAGAGTAGTCACTCGTTGTTGGTACTCTTGAAAGTGATCTAGTTGACTAAACATTCTAATTACATCTACCTGCAAAATTACATTAATACCATATTAATCATAATGTTTGAGTGTACATTATTTATGTACTACTATTATAGGTAACGAAAGTTGAAATGGTTGGTGCTTAAACTACTTACAAATTGAGTTCCAGTATCGTTAAGGATTCCAATTCCAGCTGAAGCAAAATTGGCACCTATTAGGAGACTCTCTCCCTTTAATTCTGGACTCAAGTATGGCAATGTAGGCCCAGCACCAAGTCGTTGACCTGAAACAACAACTTATGAACAGAACATAAGATATTTTCATAAACTCTCTCAAACGGTTTAATAAATGGTTAGATCAGTAGATAGTATTATACGTTGGTAGTGGTAAATTTGCTGTCGAGATAATTATTAAATTTTTGGAGTTGTAATATGACACAGAAATTGAAAATGAAACTTAACTGACAAGATCAGGAATGTTGAAGCCGTTAGAGAAACGGCCAGTTGGTCTACGAGTTGGATAATCAATTCCATAAGGAGGGGCATCAGCACGTGCAGTGGTAAACAAATAGTTGTTGTTTCCATTGTCAGCAAGAGAATCTCCAAATACGAAGAATGCTCTTGGCCTAGCTTCACTTCTAGGGACAATATCGCCTAGTACTAAAACTAGACCAAGAATAACCACAATAGGAACAAAATTTGAAGACGAGGTTGCCATTGAACCTCAATTTTAAATGTGAGTATAAACTAGGTTGACTTGATGTTATGAATATGGAGTGAAGATTCATGTCTCTATATAACCTTAGTTTCTAGCTACAATGTTTATTAATATAATATAATTAATTGTACATTTGAATAGGACATCTACTTTTTGGTGCTATTTTATTGAAGGTTTAATGTTCTAGTTCTAAAAATTGAGGCAAAATGTTAGGAGCATAAATTGAGAAGCAGAATAACGTCTTTCCTCTTTTTAATTGGAATGTGAGTCTGTAATTTGACCGTTGAAAATTTAGGATGACATATGGTTCTAATTATTTGCATACACAAGGATTGAAAGCTTATAATATGCAATGACCAATTCTGCTAAAGAATTAATGTTTGAGCTAGGACTCCGGTGCAAAGCAACATCGTTAATCACCACATTGTAATTAGCTTTTTGCACCTCCCTCTTTTTCCCACTTCTGAGGCCATTTAAAATTCTGTCAGTGTGTTTGCAAAATGGCCTATTAAAAAAAAATACCACTACTAGCGAGGGTTGGTCACGTGGTAATTGGGTTTGGGATCTCACCCTAAGATCTCAAGTTCGAATTCGAATATTCGATGTGGCAAAAATTCTATTGAGAAGAGAGAACCACACAGATCGACAAAGCCGGATACACACGGCCAACTATGTTCCCGACATAGATTAGTCATCGACAAAGTCGGTAGATACCGCGTACCAATAACACAGTAATAAAAAAAATAACAAATACCGCTCTTTCACTTTTCTTTTTAGAGTTCTTTGACCCTGCTCCTTCGTCTAAAGAAAAGTGGAATTGACTAATCTGGAGTTCGGCTCCGACTCTACCAAAGTTAAAATAGGATATTCATTCTCATCCTCGCTCCGGCTCATACATATAAAATAATAAAATAAAAGTTATATTTATCATAATCAATATAATAATAATTATTGTAGCGACCGAAAAATCTGGGGTGAAGATTCTTCGAAGTTCAAAAATGAAGCCGCCACCAATGTTTAATTATAAGGGCAAACATTAATAAATCCCTTTTGGAATGGATCCCCGGGGCCTTGAGACCAGATTTGGGTTCGGGAGTCAGTTATGCGTGGGGAAGGTATTAGCACCCCACGACATCCTTCCTATGGAAGGTTACCTTCTAATTAGTTGTATGAAAATGATGTTAATTTTGAAAATGTTTATTTTACCCTTTTATTGTGAATTAAAAAAGAAAAAAAAAATTAATAAAAAGATTTATTTTTTGTGCTTGACGGGAGTGTGCCCCCGCTCATACGTATCTCTAAGTGTGATGGAGAAATCAAAGCTACGTAGTTCTTGGGTAGAAAAGTTTGTTTGTTGGTTTTTTTTATTTAGGGGTTTTAGAACTTTTGATCTGTATAGTTCATTCATTCTAAAACGATGACTAACCCGGCCGTACGGCCGACTTAATCCCCAGTTTTTGAAAATAAGATTTTTTGATTTTTGGAAGAAAACAATTTGTGTATGGAGTAATTTGATTTTATTTGAATAGGTATTTCCGGACCCTTGAGCCGTACGATCCATTCATTCTAAAACGATGACTAAACCGCCCGTACGGCCGACTTAATCCCCTATTTTGAAAATAAGATTTTTATTTTTGGAGGAAAAAGATTTGTGTATTTGCATTTTTGACATTATTCATTTTTAATAGGTATTTTAGGACTCTTAAGCCCTACGGCTTATTCATCCTAAAACGATGACTAACCCGACCATACGATCGACTTAGTCCCCTAAAAAAATGAAATAACGAGGTGGGTTGTAAGAATAAAAAAGGGTGCAATTAGAAACAGGGGTTGTATTAAACAATATAGGGTTGCGAGAAGCAGGAGCCCAATTCGCGCTATGGGCCTAAGGCCTGCGAAATGTAGGCTTTCAAGGGGGGTTGCAGTAATGAAACAAGGGTGTGTAATTTATTGAAAGGGTGTTATATATAAAAAAATGGGGGTGCATTTAGCAGGCAGTCTGTTTTTGTTTTTTGGTGTTTGGGCGCCTGTCAGTGTAACTGGGCCTAAAATAGGGGGGTGCGTGAATTAAAAACGGTGGTGCAGGAAGCGATCTGATTAAAAATTAAAAATAAAAATTAAACCTAGACTATATAAGGCAAAGCACTAAAGAGCTAACCCTACTTTTTTCTTTATTCCTCATTCCAGCTGCGCCGTTCTCACCCAAGAGAGAGACGGCTTGCGAAATTTATGGTGAGAGAGAGATTTGCAGAGAAAGAGAACGAGAGAGAGAGAGAGAGGGAGAGAGAGAGAGAGAGAAAACAAGACAGTGAGAGAAGGAAGAAAATGGAGTCGCGACGGTGCGGGAATGACGCACGTGGCGACGGTGGTGTTGTGGTCTTCACCGGAGAAGACGAGCGCACGACGACGCGAGGGGATGATGCGACGAACGTTAACAGCGGCTAACGGGGCAAACGACGAAAGTGGTGCGACGGATGATGCGACCGGAGGTTGACGACGACAGTTTACAAGCTAACGGCCACCGTCTACGATTGTCGGATTCTAAGGGGTGAGTTCTACCTCTTCCTTTTCGGATTTTTACCTCTCTTCTCCTTCCTATATTTTGTTTTTTCTCCTAAATTTATTTTTTTCCCTATTCAAATTAATAGACAAGGAAGGACCTAAAGCATGTGTTTATGAATCTAAAAAAACGTGACTGACCTTTTTTCTACCTTCTGAAAGCTGCTTACTACTACTCTTACTTTGTTTCAGAAAATTTTGATGCTTTGTGGTTAGGGTCTGAGTGTGAAACCCTAAATTTTTGCTCTGAATTTTCGTACAAGTTTTCTCTCAGTTTTTGTGTGTGTATGTTATCTGTGTGTCTGTATTGCTGTTTGGTATTTATAGGCAAATTGGTGTGATGTAGGCGAGGTGCTGAGGAATCAAAAGGACAGCAATTGAAAAAAAAAGGGACAAAGGACAGCAGCTGGCTGGGTGAGGTGCTGGGGAAGGACAGCAGCTGACTGGGTGAGTCGTTGGGGAGGGACAGCAGCTGGCTGAGGGATTTGGGTGTGAGGAAAAAGGTCCGCACTATTTTGCTTGAAATGGGAAAGGCCAAAAGAAAGGGGAAAGAGCATATTGGACCATTCCCAATATGATTCTCAGCTAGGGCAGCAAGCAAGGGAGCCGTGCCCTTTCTCTCTCCTTTTTTGAATTGTTTTGAAAACTGTACTATTTACTTTTGTTTTTGTCCATATGTAAAACTTGGTTATGTAATAAAACTTTGACTATTCAGCTTTTAAAACACTTATTATATTTTCAATTATTGTTTTTTTGTATATCTTTGTACCAACAATAATAAACTAATCTAATAACTACGAGCATCAAAATAAACATCGCACGCTGAGCGTTAAAGATCTACACGCACACGATTAAAACGGTACGTGGCACGACGAGAATGGAAAAAACTTTTTTTGGATTTTTCAATTAGTCGAACAAAATTAGGGTATGACAATTATTATTAGACAATAATATTATAAAACAATATCAAAATTATACTTTCCATTTGAGAAAACGATTTAACCTAGAATAAATAGACAATATTAAATAACATAAATAAATAGCAAAATCAGTTTGGGTTGCTTTAAAATTAACTTGGCAAATGGGTCCCAACTAAACTCTATTAGGAACCCATGTGCTGGTTCACAGATGTAGATGCTCTAAGAGGTTTGTTTCTTTGGTTCTCATTTCTATTTTTTAATATACGCACTATGCTCGCTAATGTTGTTCCCGGAGACCAAATTTTTGCGTGGTTAGAATAATTCGTATGTGATATTTGTCTGACTTGACCAAAAGGAAAACTCCTTTCTCAAAGGAGTTGGAGCTATGGACAAAACAGTGTGTCAAATGTACTACTCATGAGAAGATGTATTGTTTCTGTCACACACGTAATTTGTTCCCAGTATATACAACGTACAATGTATCTTTTCACGAACTGATTTTTAATTACTGAACGATTTTTTTATTTAGATATTAAAATTAAAATATTATTGTATAGACTATATTTTCATTAAAATTGCTTAAAATAACACGTTACCGTACTCGATTATAATTACATACACATTTAATTATTTATTTTATTTGTTATTTTATGTTGTTTTAAAACAATATTCCTTTTTGCCGTAAAAAAAACAATATTCCTTTTAATAAAGTTTAAACTGAAATCATAATAGTTAATATAATTTAGTTTTTTTCTTAAAAAAAAAAATACAAATTGAAGCAAAATCAGTTTGGGTTGCTTTAAAATTAACTTGGCAAATGGGTCCCAACTAAACTCTATTAGGAACCCACTCTATTAGGAACCCATGTGCTGGTTCACGGATGTAGGTGCTCTAAGAGGTTTGTTTCTTTGGTTCTCATTCCTATTTTTTAATATGAACGCACTATGCTCGCTAATGTTGTTCCCGGAGACCAAATTTTTGCGTGGTTAGAATAATTCGTATGTGGTATTTGTCTGACTTGACCAAAAGGAAAACTCCTTTCTCAAAGGAGTTGGAGCTATGGACAAAATAGTGTGTCAAATATACTACTCACGAGAAGATTAATGTTTCTGTCACAAACGTAATTTGTTCCCAGTATACAACGTACAATGTATCTTTTTACGAACTGATTCTTAATTACTAAACGAATTTTTTTATTTAGATATTAAAATTAAAATATTATTATATAGACTATATTTTCATTAAAATTGCTTAAAATAACACGTTACCGTACTCGATTATAATTACATACACATTTAATTATTTATTTTATTTGTTATTTTATGTTGTTTTAAAACAATATTCCTTTTTTCCGTAAAAAAAAACAATATTCCTTTTAATAAAGTTTAAACTGAAATCATACTAGTTAATATAATTTAGTTTTTCTCTTACAAAAAATACAAATTGAAGCAAAATCAGTTTGGGTTGCTTTAAAATTAACTTGGCAAATAGGTCCCAACTAAACTCTATTAGGAACCCATGTACTGGTTCACGAATGTAGCTAAGAGGTTTGTTTCTTTGGTTCTCATTCCTATTTTTTTAATATGAACGCACTATGCTCGCTAATGTTGTTCCCGGAGACCAACTAAACGAATTTTTTTATTTAGATATTAAAATTAAAATATTATTATATAGACTATATTTTAATTAAAATTGCTTAAAATAACATGCTACCCGTACTCGATTATAATTACATACACATTTAATTATTTATTTTATTTGTTATTTTATGTTGTTTTAAAACAATATTCCTTTTTGCCGTAAAAAAAACAATATTCCCTTTAATAAAGTTTAAACTGAAATCATACTATAGTTAATATAATTTAGCTTTTTTCTTAAAAAAAATACAAATTGAAGAATAAAACCCAAAAAGCGCTAGAAGGAGGGCTTGAACCTCCGACCTTGTGGTTAACAGCCACACGCTCTAGCCAACTGAGCTATTCCAGCTTGACGTTATTTAGCTGAACAGTTGTTTGAAGTTTCAACAACAATTTTGAACTGCATGAGACGATTGCTATTAGATTAATTGAAAGGATCGATATAGATACATTGAGCAAACCAGTACACATTTCCACTCCTAATAATAATTATGTAGCTGAAAACAGGTTTCAACCACAGAAAGTGTAACAATCTCAATCAGAGTGTATCCTTTTCCACTGAAAGAATGTAACCATTTTCCTTCACATCTTGCAAACTTTGTACATTACTTTTCATCTCCTGCTTGTCTTTTTCTTCTGCCACCTTTTTCTTTGATTCTTCCTCTTTAGCCCTCTCAAGAGCTTGAATCAAATTCAGCAAACATGTTTCTACATCTTCATCAACAGACTTAGGCATCAAATTCTCAGCAACATCAGCAGGTGTCATATTAGTAACTTCCAACAAATTCTCAATTCTAGGAAACAACTTATGTGAGTCAATATCCAAATAATTCTTGACAAGTACCTTAAAAGCTTCATATCCACAATAAGACAACTCAATATGTTTATCCATTCTTCCTCTCCTAATAAGAGCAGGATCAAGTTTATCCACAAAATTTGTTGTGAAAATTATAATCCTTTCTCCTCCACATGCTGACCAAATACCATCAATAAAATTCAATAAACCAGATAAAGTCACCTTACTATTTTTATTATTCTCTTCTTCATCTCTTTTACTAGGATTATGATAATCCTTTGGTTCTAAACATTCTTCATCATATTTTTCCTTATTATTCATATTCTTCTTTCTTTGACCAGTTAGATCAAGAGAACAATCAATATCTTCAACAACTATAATAGCTTTACTAGAAGTCTCAATCAATAGTTTTCTTAACTCAGTATTATCTTTCACTGCAGTCAATTCAAGATCATAAACATCATAGTTCATGAAATTAGCTATAGCAGCTATCATAGTAGACTTACCAGTTCCTGGAGGACCAAACAGCAAATACCCTCTTTTCCAAGCCTTACCAATTTTTGCATAATAGTCCTTTCCATTTCTAAACTTAACAAGATCATTCATGATCCCTTCTTTCTTCTTTTGTTCCATTGCTAGTGTCTCAAAAGTAGCAGGGTGCTCAAAAACGATATGGCTCCATTTTGATTGTTTGTAACCATACCAACCACTACTTGGATTATTAGTATAAAGTTTCCTTTGCCTATTTCTCATTGCAATTTCTTTTCCTTCTTTTAAAACATGTTTGATATAAGATACTGTGATGAGATCTCTATATCTTTTATGAAATGTGAGTTTGTAGTATCTCTTACCATCAAGAGGGGTATAATAGGAAAAAGAATATGCATGTGAGTTAGTGGCAGTTTTGCTTGCAGCCCACCAAAGTTTTACACCTTGGAATTCATCTGTGACTTCTTCATCATCATCCATGCTGAGAACAAGTGGATTTTGACTATCTTTTACTACTTCAGCTTTGAGTCTTTTGGCTAGTTGGGAAGAGTTTTCACTTAGGTAGGTTTGTATGGCAGTGTAAGCTTCACTTCTTTTGAGTCTTTCACCTGAGTATTCAGGGAAGGTGATTTGGACATAAGGGTACAAAAGTGTCATGATTTTTTGAGTGTAGATTTGAAGAGTGTTGTGAAGTGTAGCTGGTAAGAAACGTTCAACTATTGCATATATAAACATAATGGTGGCTAGTAAGGATCCCATTTGTGCCCATAGTTCCCCCATTATAACTGTCTTTCACTCACTCACACTACACTTTGTGTTTTTTTTTTTTATCAAACTACACTGTGTTATGTGTTATGTTGCTACGGATATACATGTAATTAAGTGCTATATATAACCACTAGAACATTGGATCCGGATCATCTTTCATATATAGTGAAGTGGACCTTAGAGTTGATAAATCTAGAGACAGAAGTCTCCCGCCGTTAGTTGCATTGACAATATTTCAACGACATTAAGATGCTAACTCTTGGATTCGAACCTGAGTGTGACCGTGTGATACTGTACGTGTATGTGATGTTCATTTATCATTTCGTCTAAGCTAAAAAAAATCTAAAAACAAAAAGTTTGTCTCTCTAAATGTAACGGTTCATTTGTACTATGTAGGGCCATAGAGGATCCGAATTATTATTATTTTGTTACAAGACAGGCCTCAAGGCTCTTTGAGCGCTTGCAGAGGTACTTACATCCACGCACCAATTTATTTGACTAGTTTTTTATTTACTTCTTTTTATGATATTTTTGTTTTCTAGACTCTCATTATCCGGGTGTATCAAAAAGAATATTGGACCTCGTTTAATTCTAGTGCCAGATACACTCAAATGAGGAGGTAGGGTTTTCTAACTTTGAAATTTCTAACTTTAGCTAAATTGTGACTTTTTTTTATGAGAGCGTAGATTAGTCATCCACAAAACTAATAGATATTGCGCACCAATAATATGATGACTAAAAAAATATGATAGAATGTGTTAAAGGAAAGAGATAGAGTGTGATTCCACCCAAAAAGTCATACTATTCCTACCCGAGTGCGACCTCACCTATTTTTTCTGTTCACAGTTTGTCTCTTTGCTTAAAGAGGACCCAACTTCTTGTCACTTGAGTGTTTTAGCACATGATGAGAATCTAGTTGAAATGCTACTAAATTTTTTCCCAAAAAGAATCTATTTGACAAATGAGTGATGTTTACCAAGTCCAAACCACTTTCCTAGCTGGATGTGAAAATTCTTGTCCCCCTAATTTTGTCACGCACGATGGAAGCTGAAGGGGCATGCGTTTGAATGTGTGAATAATGGACCATTAGCAAGTCCAAGTTATCAAAAAGCATAGGACGCATTGTGTTGCCACTTGCGATACATAATCTAGTTAACCTAGTTCTCCATCTTTTTGATGCTGTGCATTGGATCCATCATCCATGATACATCCCTTCGCGAGGACGAGCATTTTACATCACTCCTCACTGTTAGTTGTTTTGACAATTTCATCTACGACACCTCGAATTCGAACTTAGATGTGACAATGTGTGTAATGTTTATTTATCATTTTGTCTAAATTGAAGAGGAAAAAAAAGAATTTGTCATTTTAACATGATCCGTTAAACTTGATTTACGTACATTTCATTAACGACACTTTTGAAAAGATGTGAAAGCAACTCCTTATGCTGTTGCGCATTTTCATTATTTGGCAACAAATGATAGGTACTTATTGTCTTGTTGCAACTTTACTGTATCTCAAATATCAATGTATCAGAGACATGAGAAACTATTATGCGACTTTAGCATGTTAGGAAAATATTTTGACAAGCCATCTGTGGCTACAAAAGATTGTGAACATGTGTCACAATAAAGCTTTTGGAGTTGTGTTTTATTTTGTTTGGCTACTTTTTAGGAAAAGGGAATTTTCTTTCTGCAAGTTGACATTCATTTCCCCCCCCAATAATAACAAATTATGATTAAACGTATATTTTATTTATAAATTTTTAATGATTGAAACTATATTGTTGGTTTTAATAATATTTTAACAGATATATCAGTATGTTTTTTAGATTAGTTTTAGGAACATGAAATCGAGAAAAGATCCTCGTAAGTAGAAAAAAGCTTGAGAAAATAATGTGATGCAAAAATCTCACATTTGAAGCTCTTCTCTTTAATTTATTATACTGTAAACCTATGATTCTCTCTTTTTAATAGATGATTAGGCTTTCACTAAACTCTCATGGCAAATGAGAGAATTACCCTATCAATTACTACAATTCACTCCCGCATCGATTGGGTTTGGTTTCTTTTCCCTCTTCTCTTTTGACTTTTTGCTATTGATTTTAAATGGAAAGATAGAGTAAAAGACCTAGAGAAGGAGTACCATGTCACAATCTCTAGTACATACTTGGAAAGCCTTGCCAATAAAAGAAGGAAAATGTTTCTTAGACATCCCAATGCTATAGACACTTTGAGAGAGATAGGGATAGATGAGTGATGAGTGATAGATGTAATAGGTGAGTGTTGTGATGAACAAGAAAGATAAAAAGAAGGAGGGGGTGTTAGACGAGTGTTGATTTTTGAGGGGTGTTAAAAAATAAAGACTCATAAAACAAAAGCTTCTATTTCATTACAAATGGGTTCTCTGGCTTTATTTGTCCCTCTATTTCTTTACCTCTATATTGGTTGCTGCAAGCCAATACATTTGTTCCTAAACGTGTGTCTCTATAAGAGAAATGTGGGTAAAATGGTAAAGAAAAATGCTTCTTGGACACCCAAACACTATTGTATACCTTGAGAGAGATAGACATAGAAGAGAGATGAGTTACATATGTAATTGGTTAGTGATGTGATAAGAAGAGAAAACTAAATGTAAGTCTAGTTGTTAAGCTGAAACCATGGCAATTAAGTTAGACTTTCATTATTTCTTCAAAGAAAAAGTTAGAGTTTCATTCATAATTCACATACTTACACTCAATTTAGTCTCCAATTGGAATTGCATCAGAAATAACCAAACCAACACTGTGTGGAATTGCACCACCTGGCCTAGGGTCCTGGATCTACCACTATATATATATATATATATATATATATATATATATATATATATATATATATATATATATATATATATATAAAAGTCTAGAGCTTTGCAAATTTCATCCTCCTAATTTTTTTTTGACAATCCATCCTCCTAAATTTTAAATTGTGCAAATTTTATCCCCATATTTTTTTAATTACACTTTTAATCTCCAAAGGGGTATTGAGTAATTTTAAATATAGGAAAAAAGGAATGGTGTTGGTCAGAAAAAAGAGGTGTAGATAGAACTCCTCCCATTCGCAAAACCTCAAAGCAGTGACAAACGGAAAAAGAAAAAAGAAAAACCGTTGCGTAATAGAAGAAGGAAAAAGTTGGAAGAAGCTGAAGCAAAAATGGCGGCGGCGAACTCCGAGCGTGACTCTAAGGTCACAAAATAACACTCTGAAACGAATAATAATAATCTCTTCATCTTCTTCACTGTTCTGATCTCAATTAATGGTTTTAACCTTTTATCGTGGCATTGAAGCAGGGCACTGCTCAGAAACCGAGTTTCGACACGTTTCAATTATTCTCCTCTTCAGCAAGTTCTGCTTTCGGAATATTTGACGATGCTTCACAACAAGCTCCTGCTATACCCCCTCCTCCTTGCGTTGAAGTTCTCGCCTCTGATTCCGAGGTATTATTCTTCGTTTGCTGTTCATTGTTGATTGAGCTGAAGCGACGTCGTTATTGAAATTGTCTTGTTTTTGTGTGATTCGTTAAATTAGGTTCCTTTATTCGCCAAACACAATGTGGAGTCAGTGAATTGTGATGGGATTACTTTGTTAAAGGTCAAGTTTGTTTCATTGTTTCCAAATTATCAAAATAATGCAACGTGAATTGTTGCTTAGCTTTATCTTATTCTTGCAGGGGCGGGTGAATACTCAGCATGTTTTTGGATTATCCAACTCTGATTTAGTTCCCGGCAAATATGAAGGTGCTGGTGAATTTTTGTCTTTCTGTTTCTGTTTTATTTATTCATTCATTCCCATCTGCTTGATGATTACTAAGAGTTTTTTTCATAAGACCAAACCGCTAGATTATAGTGGATAAGCTTGTATTGGGTGTTAAGTAATCACTAGCTTATAACGTCTTTCACATTTTTCAAGATGCTACTCAAACTTGCATTTGAACTTACAACTTACAATGTATCATTGTCTCTCGTTTTTTGCTCTTATAACTTTAATTGAATTCCTCATTTATTCTCTATTAACTAAAATAAGAGACTATTAACCCTTGTAAAAATGTCGTTTATGTCATTTTATGTTTATTAGGTAATTCAACTGCTAATTTTGTTATACAGTTCAAATTTACTTAACTAACTTATTCGCTATCAGCTATCTGCTATAAACTCACTGCTACTCATTAGTTTATCCACTATTTGCTACCTTTAAGCATAAACCTAACTTAGTTGCAACTTTGGTTCCCTTTGGTTTAGGAGGCTTGAAGTTGTGGGAAGGTTCACTTGATCTAATTAAAGCCCTCCGTTCAGATATCAAAAGTGGCCTTATCTCATTTGGTGGGAAGCGAGTATTAGAGGTGGGCTTCTCTTTTTTCAGGTGATTCTGGATTGTATTTTTATCTGTATAGTAGATGATAGGAGACTGTCTTTTACTTGCCCACTTAATAGACAATCAAACTAACTTTAGAGGAGCTTTTGCCATCTTATATTCATGTTGGTTAAGAAGATATACTCGAAGCTAGTCTCTTGATGGAAAACCTGTCCGATTATAATCCAACCATATTTGATTCAGGTCGGATGCGGTCAGGGACTGCCTGGAATCTATGCGTTGCTTGAGGTGAAACTATAGTTCACTGGCTTTTTTATAGTATCATTAATTAGATTTGAAAAACATAATAATGTGTTTATTATGGTTGTTTTAGGGGGCGGCTGCTGTACATTTTCAAGATTTCAATGCTGAGGTCCTACGTTGCCTCACCATTCCCAATGTAGATGCCAATATTTCTGAAAGATCTCAACCATCATCATCACACTTGACAAAGGACAAGGCAGAAGTCCGCTATTTTGCCGGTGACTGGAGTGAAATTGATAAACTGCTCCCTCATGTTGGTACAGATGGGAATCACATCCAGGGTTCTGGTTATGACTTTATTCTGATGGCAGAGACGGTTTACTCAATCAACAGTCTCCAAAATCTCTACAATCTTATCAAAAAGGTATTGTTTTGTTCTATATAGCACCAACACTTTAGATTGAAGGCGTGTTCGTTGTTCAACACTGACACGTGTTGGATACCAACACGATAGCGACACATATGGTTACATTCGACCACTTCCATTTTCTTAAAACATATACACATGTCATGTCCGCATATGCGTCATTGCTTCATAAGTTATGCTCATTGCCTAAAGGATTAATATATTCTAGAGTCTGACATTGCAATGTATATGTGAGTGCATATACCTGTATATGTCATATGTACATCTTTGATCAAAGCAAAACTGGTACTGGTTTACTTACATATTGAAATGTTTGATACACAGTGCTTGCTACATCCTCATGGAATTGTGTACATGGCCGCAAAGAAGTATTACTTTGGAGTGGGTGGAGGAACTCGGCGATTTCTTTCTGTGGTAGAAAAAGATGGTGAGCTAACTAGAACTGTATATCATCCTCATAGGAAAATAAGAAATTATTAGACTGTTTATGCTGGCCAAGAATCATCAAAAATTTGGTGTCATTATTCAAGATGTCATCCTCATAAGGAATTATTATGCTGTTTTTATTTCTCTTTCCTACCAATTAGTGTACTGGTGCCATGTCATAATAGCCCTTTATTTGTGCAGGTGTCATGACTAGTAGCCTAGTTGCTGAAATCACAGATGGTTCATCTAATGTCCGGGAAGTATGGAAGCTTGCATTCAAGTAGTGCGTGTGTTTTCATCCTTATGTCATTCAAACAATCCTCGGTTTCTTTGCTCAAGTTTGCCCGTGCTGAAAAAAGGGGGCTGTTGGAAGGGTGATGATAGGTATCCCAAATTAGGGATCATTCATGTATGATTGTAGAAATTGATTGATCTGGTCCCTAATTTAATGCTACACTTTTCTGCATATAGTGGTACTTGAAACTATGTTATGAGTGTTACTGGTTAGGTTTGTACTTCTGGTATGCTCACTTCAATGTTATAAGCACCCTAAAACGCCAATTTGGTAGGGACATGACTACGACGGTTCATGGTTCAGTTTAGGAGGAGAACCGAACCGAATTGATTGAAACAGTTCGGAGAACTGAACTGAACTGTAATAATAGTTCGACGAACCGAACTGAACTACATTGACGGTTCGGTTCACAGTTTTTTATTTCCGAACTGTTTAGCTTAAAAACTGAACTTTTAATAATTATTTTTTCCGAACTTATGGGCCCGAACTGTTTAGCTTAAAAATTGAACATTTAATAATTATAGTTTTTTTTTCGCAATTTTTCACGAACCGTCAATCGGATGAATAGTTTTTCCGAACCGTCAAAAGGTAATAACTAAGTCTAGAACCGTTACGACATTTAAAACCAAAATGAATCAATTATGGTCAAACTTTAAAACCCAACATTGCAAAATAAACTATTCCCTATTTCCCCTGTCTCTCTCTGCCATTGCAAAATACATATATTGCCAAAGCTGTCTATCTTCTCTCCCTTCAAGTTGCATAAGTGTGTATACATATATCCCTTTTGCACTCCAGCCTCATCATCTACCTTCCAAGTAAATAAAGGAAGTGTTACTTAATTTCAAAAAAGAAAACTTCTCTTTTACTGACATAGTATGCTTCAGGTTATATCTTTTTCGTAAGAAGCCATGATATCCCTCCACTAGGAAACTAGTAAAGAGCACTGCAAGTAACCAAATTCATCACCAAGAATGTGAAGTATCTCATTATCGCCATTCTCAGAAGATTGTGGCTGAGACTCAATTACTGAACGAAGTTTTTCAAATTTTTCCTGTAAACAAAAGAAGTAGAGAGAAGTAGCATATAAGAATAACAAACTCCTACACAAAAGAAATATAAGACTCCTAAACACCTTAAAAGTCTACTGCAGTAGAACTTCTTGTAATCAAAACTTACAAATGACATCACCTTCCTCTTATAAACCTATTGATAGAATGTAAAATATCAATCATATCATAATATCCAAATTCTAAATCCAACTATCAAAATTTATAAATCCAACTATCTAAATTTTAAATCCAACTATCAAAATTCATAAAGCAATGTAACTTAACCTTGTCTACTGTGTAACTTAACCTTATCAAATAATGACACAGATTTCTAAAGATTGTAAATCCAAAGTTCGGAATAGGTACTGTTAAGGTATTCTCTATATTTAAGGTTAAAAGTTCCATTAGAGTTTAATTTCAAGTGATGGCTGCACATTTTTTGATGCAGCTAAAGAGTTCAATATTATTATTGGAACTATGTGTCTTTCATAACAAAGTATCAAAACTGTTGTTGATTACATGATCACAGTGTCTATATAGCATATCAATGGCTTTCCCTACTTTGATGGCTGATCACAATTCACAAATATCTCCAAAAATCAAAGACTTTACCTCAAGAACTGAAGCTTTAAAAAGTCCAACTTCAACTTTTGACAAAAGAATTTTAACATAAACTGAACCAGCAACACAAAAAGCAAGTCAAAAAGAGAACTCCATGTGCAAATTTGAGAATCTAAAGGGTCCAAGAGAGGACACCTTATTTATCAAAAAGAATGCACGGGAGTATGAGTATTACCACTAATTGGGGCATAAGAACGTATCAAAACAGCAGCTCCTGCACCTTCCTTATCAGGAACAACATTCAACATCATGTGCAAACCAAATAAATTATTTCCTTCCTCAGTCATCAAGGTTAACACCACGATCTTGAGAGCATATTTCTGCACAACGAAAATTATTTCATCCGTAAAACGACAATATGAACCAAATAAATAAAATATGGTTACAAATTTACTTTGATCAAATCTAAGGATCTCCTCGGGATTCTCATCGTCAAATAGATAGTGAGGTTGCCCTTAATTTCAACCAATCTTGCAAGCAAACAAGCCCTTCTAACATTGTGTGTTTTAAGCAGTAGCGATGGTCGTAGAGTACTCTTCCTCCCGTGCTGAATGCACATTCGGATGCTACCGTTGAGACAGGAATTGCCAACACCTCTCGAGCTATGCTTGAAAGGATGGGGAACCTTGCGGAGTTGACTTTCCACCAACCCAAGATATCAAAACTTACATGTTTGTTGTAAGGTTCAGGTGCTTCCTTCAAATGCTTGTCGATCTCTGATTGTGGATCAGCTGTACGCCCAGTTTTTCTTAGATAGATGTACATCGAATCCTCTTCATCATCATCATCATCATCCAACTGTGAGTCTGGTTGGCTAGTAGGCTTTATACCTTGATATTGAGCATAAAGTGATTTTAGGGAAGTCGTCACTTTTAGCTTCAATTCGGTGGCCGATACATCATCAACACATAAAACACTAATATGATACTCCACAAATGAATACTTCATCCTAGGATCAAGGATGACAGAAATCCATAGCAAAATGTTGATTGAGCCGGGATCTCCGCGATATTTGTCGAATTTGGTTTTCATACCCTCTGCCATTTTCTTTATGCTCCGGTTGCTACTCTCCATATATTTCTTGATCTTTGTCCCAATACCAAAAACCTCTTTCATGTAGAGATTGCTAGTGACATAAGAGGTTCCAGACATACTTTTAGTAGAATCCATAAACATTTCCAAAAAAAGGTAGTACGGCTCTAGCTTGATCCCAATCTTCCTTTTCAAGTAGGCCCTTGTTTTTCTTTTCCATATCATGTTTAAATGCCACTGTGATTGAAGATGAAGTTGCTGATTAGGGCTTTAGGGTTTGAAGAAGAGAACTGCGACTGTAATTGAAGATTGAAGAGAACTGCGACAGCCATTGTGGAAGCAGAGTGAGACGCTGAGAGTGAGACGCTGAGAGTGTGACGCTGAGAGTGAGACGCTAAGAG
Source organism: Astragalus membranaceus (assembly GCA_039519185.1). Classification (NCBI taxonomy): domain Eukaryota; kingdom Viridiplantae; phylum Streptophyta; class Magnoliopsida; order Fabales; family Fabaceae; genus Astragalus; species Astragalus membranaceus. The sequence goes on along the minus strand of CM076854.1, from coordinate 122,824,609 downwards.
TGTGAACCTGAGAGTGAGACGCTGAGACAGACATTGAAGACTGTGTTTGGAGGCGCTGAGAGTGAGACGCTGAGAAGGGCTTTGGAAATTAAGTCTTTTAAGTCCTTAACAGTTTAGTTCGGTTACTAAACTGAACTTACCTAACAGTTCGGTTACTGAACTGAACTTACAATAAAGTTCGGTTCTAAACTGTTTGTAATAGTACAGTTAGTTTTGGTTCAGTTCGGTTCGGTTTGTCAGTTCAGTTCAGTTTTTTGCTAACTATGAACAGCCCTAGACATGACAAATTCTACTAAAATAGAAATTACATTGGAACTTGACATTTATCTTTTTTGGGATTTTTTTTTGTACCCCCATCATATCACCATATACCCCCACAATAAATTTTAAGACGAAAATACCCCTTGTAAAATAGACTTAAATCGGATCTACATTTGGGGAGGTAGATCCGATTCACAAAAATAAAAGGCGGATTTACGTATATCCGATTAGAATTAGTGGGGGGAAATCGGATATAGCTTCTGTGAGGTAGATCCGATTGGTTAAAATATAAAAGCGGATGTACCTATCAGGTAGGTATATCCGCTTTGCAATTAACAAAGCGGATATACCTATCAGTGGGGGTATGTCTGCTTTGTTAAAATGCAAATCGAATTTACCTCCCTGATAGATAAATCCGATTTGTACTAAATTTGACGGGTAGGATTTGACTGCCAATGTTGATCAACGGTGTAGATTGCACCGACAATATCAACGGTTGATAATCATTGACGATTTCTATAAATACCCATTGCCAACCTCATTCTTTTCACTCAAAAATTTCACTCTCACTTGCTTATTTCACTCATCCAAAATGGAGATATGTCTCACTCAACGCTCAGATGACAATAGGCTTTCCGCTATACATCATCGGGGCAAAATCACGATGAGAGAAGATGGTGTCCACTTCTGGAGTCCTCAGTTGATGTTATGCAGAATCCACCGCGGCATGGGGTTTGAAGGTTTGAAGGATAAAGTGTGGTCCAAAGTTCAAGTGACTGGTGACGACCGTGACGTCACTAGTATCACTTATCACAAACCCTATCTTGGAGACGATGGCCGCGTTTCCTTCTCGTCCATGACAATCAAGACTGACGAAGACGTGGGAACATGTTAAACATCCATGACACGCTTCAGGGGTATAAGCCGTTGGAGCTGTACGTGGAAACTCAACGGCGTGTGAATGAGATTTTACGTCGTGTTCGACGACCAGAATTTTAGGAAAATGTATCTGCCTATTGTTATTGTAGTTGGTTATGTTTTATCTTTTATCGCATGAATGAAATCGAAATTTTAATGAAACTCCACAAATATAATAAACAAGAAATAATAAGAATCAAGTCGTAAAAAAATAGTTCAAGCATACAATCCCACAAAACCCCTAGTCACGCCCCGGTAGCATATCCAGTAACCGCGTGAGGCGAGCGTATGTCTGACTACCCATCCTAATGTCCGCTCCGAAGCCCCCTTCGAATCTCCTCCTCCACAATCTCTAGCAAATCTGGCTGTACTGGTGGTGCAGCTGGCTGTACTGGTGGTGGTGATGCAACCCGTAAGAGTCTAGGAATAGATGCTCTCACATACCAATGTAAGTAGTCCGGAGCAACCTGACCCAACTCCTCAGCAGGATAAGTAGTACGCAAAACCTCCTCCACCACAGGCATATAATGTGCAATACAAAAAATGCAGTCTGCATGGCACGGACGACCAGTAAGAGGGTGACGTGGGATAACCTGCACATACCCAAACTGTCTGAGGCACCTATCTGGCATGTAGGGAACAGTGATGTCTCCCCAGCTGATGTGTCCCCTATATAATGACACATGCTCAAAGTCTCTATCCTCCCGGTGCTCCTCAAACGGTCGCCAACAGACATCATCCGAGGTCAGCGCATCAATCCTCTGCCTGTATACCCCCAGCTTCACTCCATCTATCTTCTTCTTCCTCCAACGCCCACACAGTGCTCCAGCCCGCAATCCACTCCTCCTCTCCACTAGTTGAGGAAAAGAGCATAAAATCCAACTCTGAAAAAAAGAAGATAAACAACATGGTGAATTAAAAACTGTTTAACAGACATTTAACCAAACTCGGAAAAAATTAACTTAAAATTATTACCTGTAAGAGGGTCGCATACCCTCCTAACTGATGCGCCTGGTCCAATGAGGAGTAGTTCAGCTGGTCATACATGAAAGCAAGTGTTGCAGCCCCCATGCATATGATCCCACACCAGGCCTACGTCCAGTCATCTGGTTCGGTCACCTCCTAGTGACCTACGTCCAATCCTCACACCCTTGTGAGATTTTCCACTAACCAAAACAACAAGGCTTACAGGTGCCTTGGAAAACCTTTACAAACTCAGGCACTCTCCTCCTAGGATACCCCACCTATGGAGAGCCCTCAAATCTAATATAACAATAACAAGAGATACCCCACCCCTGTTACAATCAGCTGCCCCAAAAAGATACCCCACTTCCTAGTACAAACAGCTACCCTAGAGAGATACCCCACTCCCTAGTACAAATCACAAACAATTAAATAATAAACAATTGTAAAGACAGAAATACCTCTAATGATGGCAGATATTACAATTTGAAGAACGTAACCCCAACTAACTCTTAGCAAAAGATCAGCTCAGATGGACCAACTGTGCGTGACGAGCAAAAGTAAAAGCGTGAAGAGTTTTTCTCAAAAGTTCTCTGATTCGTGAAAATGGATTGTGTGAAAATGAACGTGAAGCTGTGCCTATTTATAGGCTATGAGGAAATCAAGTTTACGTTGAAAATAATGTAGGAATCGATTCTTTGTTGAAAGCATTGGATCTAGGAATCGATTCATTTAAGTGAGGAATCGATTTTGACTTGTTTGAAAAATAGGGACAATCGATTCTTGAGAACCATGGAGGGCTAGGAATCGATTCTGTACTTAGTGAAAATTTGTATGAATCGATTCTCAGCTTGCCCGAGACATGTAGGAATCGATTCTCAGTTAAGTGCAAAAGAGTGGGAATCGATTCTTCCTTTAAAAAAGTTTGGCTCAGGAATCGATTTATGCACTGAAAATACATGAAGTGAAAATCGATTCTTCCTTTTCTGATTGGCCTGAAAATCGATTTTGATGAATGTATATGCAAGATAAAATCGATTTTTATGTTTTAAAGATGATAGGTATGTTTACGTAAGTATGCATGCATCTTTGAAAAACTTGTGAGTGTGTGAGACTATGAGATACGAGCTGACCTTCGAAATTCCTAAGACACACCCAAACCCTAAGGACTACCCTTATATTTAAGGACTACCCTTAACTTGAATCTTCAATTCTTGAGCTTGTTTGTCTTGGATTGTGACTTTGATGTTTAGTCACTTTTATTTACTTTGGCCATCAACTTTGTCTTTGTCTTTTTCATCATCAAAACTTATCCTGCAATATTAGTTTACCTGCAATACAAGGTATCCACATTCTCCTCCTTTTTGATGATGACAAAACATTAACTCATCTCAAGGTGGGAGGTTAGTTTAAACAGATAATGATATATATGATACTCCCCCTATCATGATACTCCCCCTGTTTTATTGACTATATGCAAGGTGGTATGAATGAATGCAAATGCATGCATGCTGAATATTAAAACTCTATTCTTCTCCCCCTTTTTGTCATGATCAAAGAGGGCAACATGTAATAAAATTGCGAATCTAACGGCATGAAGAGGAATCAATTACTCCAAGTTCTCTTCGAATGAAGAAGAAGTTTTCTTTTTGTAGAGGTTTTGTAAAAATATCAGTCAGCTGTTTTGCGGATTCAACAAATTCGATTACACAATCCCCTTTTTGGACATGATCTCTAAGAAAATGGTGTCTTATCTCTATATGCTTGGTCCTAGAGTGTTGGACGGGGTTCTTTGTAAGATTGATAGCGCTGGTATTGTCGCATTTTATAGGGATATGATCTAGATCTATACCATAGTCAAGAAGTTGTTGCTTCATCCAGAGGATTTGTGCACAACAGCTCCCTGCTGCAACATATTCTGCTTCAGCAGTTGACAGTGCGACACTGACTTGTTTCTTACTGTGCCATGAGACTAATGCACTACCTAGTATGTGACATGTTCCACTAGTGCTTTTTCTATCCAACTTACATCCTGCAAAGTCAGAATCTGAATATCCAATAAGGCTACATGTGGCGCCTTTTGGGTACCACAGGCCAACATTTTGAGTGCCTACCAGATATCTCATTATTCTTTTGATAGCTGCTAAATGTGACTCTTTTGGATTTGCTTGATACCTAGCACACATGCAAACACTAAACATGATGTCCGGTCTACTGGCAGTTAAGTAGAGAAGAGAACCAATTATACCTCGATATTTGCTTAGTTCTACCGGTTTACCTTCTTCATCTTTGTCTAAGTAGCATGAGGTGCTCATTGGTGTGGACATTTCTTTTGCTTTGTCCATTTCGAATCTTTTGAGTAGTTCTTTGCAGTACTTTGATTGAGATATGAAGATGCCGTTGTTTGTTTGTTTTATTTGAAGCCCAAGGAAGAAGTTGAGTTCTCCCATCATTGACATTTCAAACTCACTCTGCATAATACTTGAAAACTCTTTGCAAAGCAATTCATTAGTAGCACCGAAAATGATATCATCCACATAAATTTGCACGAGTAAGATGTCATCTTTTGACCTTTTTATAAAAAGTGTAGTGTCAACTTTTCCTCTTTGAAAATCATGATTGAGTAGGAATTTGCTCAATCTTTCGTACCAAGCTCTGGGAGCTTGCTTCAGACCATATAGAGCCTTTTTGAGTTTAAAAACATGGTCTGGTTTTTCAAAATTTTCAAAGCCAGGTGGTTGTTCAACATATACTTCTTCTTGGATAAAACCATTTAAGAAAGCGCTCTTAACATCCATTTGATACAATTTAAAATCCATGATTGATGCAAAAGCAAGTAGCATGCGAATAGCTTCTAATCTAGCTACAGGAGCATATGTTTCATCATAGTCTATTCCTTCTTCTTGATTATAACCTTTAGCAACTAGTCTAGCTTTGTTCCTGATTATTATACCTGGTTCGTCTAGTTTGTTTTTAAACACCCATTTTGTGCCTATTATCTGATGTTTATCAGGTCTAGGAACTAGATCCCACACTTCGTTTCTTTCAAACTGATTTAACTCTTCTTGCATAGCAATAGTCCAATGTTCATCAACTACGGCTTCATCTATATTTCTAGGTTCAATTTGAGATACGAAAGCCATATGATTACATGCATTTCTAAGAGAGTTACGAGTAGTTACCCCTTTAGTTACATCACCTATGACATTTTCAAGCGAGTGGTCCCTTGGGATTCTCCATTCCTTGGGAAGTTCACTGCTTGATCCTTCTTCTGATTTCTCTTGAGAGGTGGTTTTTGCTTCTTCTTCTTTATCTTTCTTCTTCTCACCTATCTGTAACTCTTCAAGTTCATCTGCAATATCATCAATAACCTTTCCCAGCCTTTTGGGGTTAGTTTCATCAAATGTAACATGTACCGATTCCTCAATTACGTTATTTCTTTTATTGAAAATTCTAAAGGCCTTGCTAGATAAAGAGTAACCAAGAAAAATTCCTTCATCAACTTTAGCATCGAATTTACCTAGGTTATCCTTTCCATTATTCAATACAAAACATTTGCAACCAAAAGTGTGAAGGTGTGAAATATTTGGTTTTCTCCCCTTGTAAAGTTCATAGGGGGTTTTCTTTAAAATAGGCCTAATCAAAACTCTATTCATAACATAACAAGCAGTACTTACAGCATCCGCCCAAAACTATTTTGGGATGTCGTGATCATTTAGCATTGTTCTGGCAAGTTCCTCCAATGATCGATTTTTCCTTTCAACAACTCCATTTTGTTGAGGAGTTCTAGGTGCTGAGAAGTTGTGATTTATACCAAGTTATTCACATAGGATTTCAAATTTTTCATTTTCAAATTCTCCACCGTGATCAGATCGAATTGAGACGATCTTCAATTCTTTCTCATTTTGAATGCTGCGAGCAAGCTTTTTGAATGCTCCAAAAGCTTCGCTCTTATTTGCCAGAAAGAGAGTCCAGGTATACCTTGAATAATCATCTACTATAACTAGAGCATAGTAATTTCCACCATAACTTTTTGTCCTTGAGGGACCAAATAGATCCATGTGTAACAACTGCAAAGGTTTGTTAGTAGACACAATATTCTTTGATTTAAAGGACACTTTTACCTGTTTTCCCTTTTGGCATGCATCACACAATTTATCTTTTTCAAACTTGATATTAGGCAGACCATTAACTAGATCTTTAGATACTAACTTGTCAAGATGATCCATATGAATATGAGCTGTCCTACGATGCCATAACCAAGAATTTTCTTCCTTACTAATGAGACAACATGCATTATGAGATGAAACACTATCTAGACTCATCATGTATATGTTTTCTACTCTATTTCCTATCATTCTAACTTGTTTACTTTGTTTATCCTCAATGATGCATGAACCTGAGTCAAATATTACCCTATTTCCTTTATCATAAAGTTGGCTAATGCTTAATAAATTATGTTTAAGGCCTTCAACATAGAGCACATAATCAATAGCAGTAGATAAGTCTTTACCAACTTTACCTTCACCGAGGATTCTTCCTCTGTTATTGTCACCATAAGTCACATGACCGCTTGATCTGGGGGTAAGAGTTAGGAACTTTGTGATATCTCCAGTCATGTGCTTTGAGCATCTGCTGTCAAGGTACCAATCTGACCCCCGTACCTTGAAGCATACCTCGTTTTCATTTTCGCTTTCATGATCAGCCATTAATGCAACTTGAGCTTCTTCATCCTCTGAGTCATCTGATGAATCCATGCAGTTGTCTTCCCATGCGATGTAGGCTTTTCTTCCTTTGTTATCCCTAAATGCCTTCTTTTCAAATTTGGAGTCCTTTTTCTGTAGATTAGGACATTCCATTTTCATGTGCCCGGGTTTCCCGCATTCATAGCAAGTAGGAGGACCGGATGAGCTTTCTTTGCTAGAGAACCTTTTTGATTTGAAGTTCTTCCTTGGATAGTTGTTGCCTTTCATGAACCTTTTGAACTTCCGAACCATAAGAGCCATATTCTCTTCACTTTCATCAATTTCATTATCAGAGTCGTCACTATCATCAAGCCGACAAGAACTAGATGCTTTTAGAGCCAAGCTTTTCTTTTTCTTATCTGTATTTTCGTACTCAGCTAGACGGGTGAGTTCTAGTTCATGCTCTTGAAGTTTACCGAACAGAGTAGCCAGAGTCATAGTAGCTAAATTTCTTGATTCAGCTATAGCAGTAACCTTGGGTTGCCATTCTCTATCCAGACATCTCAGAACTTTGTTGATTAGATCCTCTGCAGGAAATGACTTTCCCAACAAGCTTAACTGATTCACTATGTGAGTGAACCTTTTCTGCATTTCTGGTATTGTTTCACCTGTATTCATTCTAAATAGTTCGTACTCTCTGATAAGAGTATTTGTTCTTTCCCTTTTCACTTCACTTGTACCCTCATGAGTAACTTGGAGATTATCCCACATTTCTTGGGCAGATTTACAGTTTGAAACTAGAAAAAATTCATCAGAACTTAAAGCAGAAGTAATAATATTTTTGGCACGTAAATTATGTTGCACTTTTCTTTTCTCATCATCAGACCATTCATTTCTAATTTTAATTGTAAGAATACCGTCTACTATGTGCGTGGGGACATAGGGTCCTTTTTCCACAGCATCCCAAACATCTAAGTCTACCCCTTCAATAAAAATTCTCATTCTTACTTTCCAATATGCGTAATCTTTCCCGTTGAATCCCGGAGGACGGGTAAGAGAAGCACCCTCTTGCGTAGACCAACCTGAAGCCATTTCTCTTGAAGCTGCTAGGCCCTTTATACAAGAGTCTAGCTCTGATACCACTTATTACCAAGTGGCTTCAGTCTCAAGAGGGGGGGTGAATTGAGATTTAAAAACTTTTCAGATCTTTCGAAAACGTTTTTCCCATTTTCAATGACTTAGATCAATTTCCGCGCAGGTTAAGTGGAAGCGAAGGAATTAGAATATAAAGCAGTAAAGTGGTATAACAGTAAAGCAGGAAAGCAGTAAAGCACGCAGAGATTTATCCTGGTTCGGTCACCTCCTAGTGACCTACGTCCAAACCTCACACCCTTGTGAGATTTTCCACTAACCAAAACAACAAGGCTTACAGGTGTCTTGGAAAACCTTTACAGACTCAGGCACTCTCCTCCTAGGATACCCCACCTATGGAGAGCCCTCAAATCTAATATAACAATAACAAGAGATACCCCACCCCTGTTACAATCAGCTGCCCCAGAAAGAGACCCCACTTCCTAGTACAAACAACTACCCTAGAGAGATACCCCACTCCCTAGTACAAATCACAAACAATTAAATAATAAACAATTGTAAAGACAGGAATACCTCTAATGAAGGCAGATATTACAACTTGAAGAACGCAACCCCAACTAACTCTTAGCAAAAGATCAGCTCAGACGGACCAACGGTGCGTGACGAGCAAAAGTAAAAGCGTGAAGAGTTTTTCTCAAAAGTTCTCTGATTCGTGAAAATGGGTTGTGTGAAAATGAACGTGAAGCTGCCTATTTATAGGCTATGAGGAAATCAATTTTATGTTGAAAATAATGTAGGAATCGATTATTTGTTGAAAGCATTGGATCTAGGAATCGATTCATTTAAGTGAGGAATCGATTTTGACTTGTTTGAAAAATAGGGACAATCGATTCTTGAGAACCATGGAGGGCTAGGAATCGATTCTGTACTTAGTGAAAATTTGTATGAATCGATTCTCAGCTTGCCTGAGACATGTAGGAATCGATTCTCAGTTAAGTGCAAAAGAGTGGAAATCGATTCTTCCTTTTCTGATTGGCTTGAAAATCGATTTTGATGAATGTATATGCAAGATAAAATCGATTTTTATGTTTTAAAGATGATAGGTATGTTTACGTAAGTATGCATGCATCTTTGAAAAACTTGTGAGTGTGTGAGACTATGAGATACGAGCTGACCTTCGAAAGAGCTTACACTTTTTCCTAAGACACACCCAAACCCTAAGGACTACCCTTAACTTGAATCTTCAATTCTTGAGCTTGTTTGTCTTGGATTGTGACTTTGATGTTTAGTCACTTTTATTTACTTTGGCCATTAACTTTGCCTTTGTCTTTTTCATCATCAAAACTTATCCTGCAATATTAGTTTACCTGCAATACAAGGTATCCACAACCGGGTCTCCCAATATAACGGTACAAACATGAGATGCTAGCCCAGTGAATAGAGGAGGTTGTTCCTGTAACAGCCCAGGTCCAACGCATTGGCCACCCCAGCACTGTTACATCACGGTCTTCTCTACCCCCCTTGTAGAATTTTTGCCTTTCGTGGGAATCGAACCTTGCACCTGAGGCATAAGTGCAAGTTAAACACACCTCCCACTACTACTGGGAGCAGATGGCGAGGCCTGAGCTGAGGACTCCCCTCGATACCTATTGGACACTGGGAGAAAAACAAATTTTTAAACAAAAATAAAACACAAATCGGATCTAGCTATATCTGATGCGAAATCGGATATAGGTAGATACGATGGGAAATCAGATTTAGGTAGATCCGACTTACTATTTCTGCTGACTCTGAGGAAGATCGGATGTATGTAAATCCGATGGCAAATCGGAAATAGCTCTCTGAATGGTAAATCCGATTCTCTCAGGAAACTTTCTGGTCAAACGGATGCAAGTGAAAAATGGTAAATGTTTTGTAAATTTGTAAAAATTTTAAGAGTATTTTTGTCTTTTCGCAGGATCTGTGGATGTATATAGTCATATGATGGGGGTAAAAAAAACCATCTTTTTTTAGTTCTCTAGAGGCCTAAATCAAACTTTAAAAGTATTTTTCGTTGCGGGCTTTAGCGGAAGGAGAAATGATGCAGGATCTGTGGACATTGTAATATTATCAACATTTACTTCTAGAATAATGCAGGTGTTCCTAGTATTCATATCATAATAATATCTTATATACGAGGTAACACCGATCTACATATATGAGAAAGTAATTAAATAATCATAAAAAGAAATGAATTTCAACAAAAATTGTTGATCGCTAACCACTCAACATAAGGTCTATTTAGATTAGTGTTACAACCACCTAAAAGGCCAGTTTGGTAGGAACATGACCAATTCTATGGGGACTTAGTAGTTGTCTTTTTGAATTCTATAGAAACCTACTTAAAGCTTTATCAGAAGGAGAAGAAAGCTTTCATCATGCCATGGGATGCTAATTGCTAAACAAATAATCCATTTAGTCTAGCATTTCAACCACCCATAACCCTAGTTAGACTCAAGCAAGATATATCTTTCTTCACTAAAAGTGCACAAGCGTGATACCTATCCATTTGTGCTAAAGTTTTTTCCGCCGCGGTTTTAGGCATATTTGAAGTACTTTCAATTTTGTTTTCATTTTGATTATTATTATTTTTTGTCTCATTTCATTTCACACTTCTCACATTCAACTTTTGGTATGACTATACACCTTAATACACACTCACCAGAAAACATAAAGCATTGTATCCTTCCAAAGTTACCTCATGAGCCACAGTTTTGTGTACCTAAAAGACCATAATTTAAGGAGTTCGGTTGTTTTTACATCACAACCTTTTCTTAACAGCATCAGCATCTTCATCAGTTTCCCTAAAAGATTATTTCTCACATCACTACTCCGCTTCACTTTTTCAGGCATTCTATCACAGAAAAACCAATAGCCCCCCACAGAACTCAAAGCTTTCTTCACTTTAAAAGATTGGTTTTCTAGATTTTTCCTTTCACTTCAATTTAGTTCTGGCGCACAACGTGCTCAAGAATTCACGCTAGTTTTTGGCATAACTTAGAAATTAAAATTGATGTGTTTGTCTTTTGGAGTAGAACTTCTTGCTTTTTTTACTTTTTATAACCGAGGATTTTGATTTTTTTGTGCAGGTTGGGATCAATGGCGGAGAATGTTTTCAATGATGAGAAGTTTGATTTGGAAATGACTTTATTCTGATGGTAGAGACAATTTACTCAATCAACAGTCTCCAAAATCTCTACAATCTTATCAAGAAGGTATTGTTTTGTTCTATGTAACACCAACACTTTAGATTGAAGCAGAGGCGAATTTAAAGGGTGTTCCTGGTGTTCCTAGGAAGGAACACCCAAACATCCTGGCCTTAGTGGTAATACACCCAAATTTTACACCAGAGGTCCTGTCACTTTTTCACGCGCCTTCTCTTCTTCTTCTTCTTCTTCTTCTTCTTCTTCTTCTTCTTCTTCTTCTTCTTCTTCTTCTTCTTCTTCTTCTTCGTCCCCTCCTCCTCCTCCTCCTCCTCCTCCTCTAACCTCTTCCTCTTCCTTTCTTCTTCTTCACAAAATTCCAAACACAAACCCTAATTTTCCAAAAAACAGAAACTCACGCCTCTTTTCCCTCTTTTTCAGAAACGACGTACGCGAATCATTGTTTCGATTTCATTGTTCGATTTTTGATAGTGAAACGCAGCAAGCCAGCAACGGTGCAAGCCAGCAACAGTTTGATTTTAGGTACTTTTGAGGATTGGAAATGCTATTTTTGATAAGGAAAACAAGCATTTTTTGTTGTTGTGTTTGTAGATTGCTTGTTGTGAGGTTAGTTAAACAATAATACAATGACTTTATTCCATTCCATCCATCATTAATTCAGGGTTAAGAATGTTTATCTCTCTGTTAGTTAATTATCAAGCACCACATCTATTTTAGTTGTAAACTAATCTTCAGAGCTTGTTATCAACAAGTCATGATTTGTTACTTGAACATTTCTTGATTTATTTTCCCTCTGTGTGATTTCATTGTTTGATTTCATTGTTTGTGATTTCATTGTTCGATTTCATTGATTTCATTGTTCATTGATTTCATTATTTCTGAATTCTGAATTTTCTTTTTATTTATTGAACATTTTGATGATGTTGATGATGTGGAGTTGTCTGGCCAACTTGATGATGTGTTAAAGATGATGATAGATTTTCAAAATTTGAAGGGGCTCTCAGATCTTTCTAAGACTCTTGTGCAAACAAAGAAGAACAAGACCTATAGATTCGTGTATAGGCTTCTGAAATTAGCTTTATCTTTACTGGTGGCAACCGCAACTGTTGAGCGAGTATTTTCGGGAACGAAGTATGTGAAGGATGAGTTGAGAAACAAGATGTCCAACCCTTGGCTTAATGATTGTTTGGTGACATTTGTGGAGAAGGAAGTTTTTAGTACAGTCGATGATTTAGATATCATCAAACGCTTCCAAGCTATGAGAAAGAGGAAAATGTAATTAGACTTGGATTAAAAGGTACTATATTTTGAACATTACTTTATTGTTGATTTTTTTTTTTGGAACATTACTTTATCGTTGTTTTTTTTTGTAAAATCGTATAATTGTTAAATCATTGAAGGAAAAGAAACACTCTATTTTAAAATCCTGGATTCGCCACTGGATTGAAGGTGTGCCTGTTGTCCGACATTGACATGTGTCGGATACCAACATGACACCGTCACATGTGATTACGTTCGATCACTTCCATTTTCTTAAAACATATACACATGTCATGTCCGTGTCAGTGCTTCATAAATTTTGTTCATTGACAAAAACTGTTATATATTCTCTAGAGTCGGATATTGCAATATATGTGAGTGCATTTAGCGGTATATGTATTATGTGCATCTTTGATCATAGAAAAACTGGTACTTGTTTACTTACATATTGAAGTGTTTCATATACGGTGCTTGCTACATCCTCATGGAGTTGTGTACATGGCCGCAAAGAAGTATTACTTTGGAGTGGGAGGAGGAACTAGCAGGCGATTTCTTTCTGTGGTAGAAAAAATGGTGAGCTAACTAGTATTGTATATCATCCTCACAAGAAATTATTATGCTGGCCAAGAATCATCAAAAATTTGGAGTCATTATTCAAGATGTCATTCTCATAAGAAATTATTATACTGTTTTTATTTCTCTTTCCTACCATTTAGTGTACCAGTGCCATGCGATAATAGGCCTTTATTTGTGCAGGTGCAACCAAACACACACTTAGTTGCTTAAATCAAAGATGATTCATCTAATGTCCGAGAAGTATGGAAGCTTGCATTCAAGTGTACATGTAGTGCTTGTGTTTTCTTCTTTCTGTCATTCAAACAATCCTCGGTTTCTTTGCTCAAGTTTGCCCGTGCCCAGAAAAGGGGGTTGTTGGAAGGGTGATGATGGGTATCATTCATGTATTATTGTAGAAATTGATTGATCTGGCCCCTAATTTATTCCTACACCTTTCTGCATATAGTGGTACTTGAAACCTTGTAAGGAGAGTTATTTGGTTAGGTTTTGTACTTTTGGTATGTTTTTTTACACAACAAAAACTCATTTATTAAGCCAAATTGAGGCAAAAAAACTACTGTAGCATGAAAAAAAAATTATTTACCAAAATAACATCTTTTTTAGATTATTTACCAAACTAGCATACATCCAAAATTCATGCCAGAAGTCGCCCCCACAGGAAACGATTTCTGAACTGGGTTTTGCAAATTTTTTTGCTTTTTCAGTTCAGAAGTCGCCCCCACAGGAAACGACTTCTGAACTGAAAAAGCAAAAAAATTTGCAAAATCCAGTTCAGAAGTCGCCCCCACAGGAAACGACTTCTGAACGACGACTTCTGAACTGGATTTTGCAATTTTTTTTGCTTTTTCAATTCAGAAGTCGCCTCCCCCCAGGGTGACTTCTGAACTGTGTTTTTTTATTTTTCTTTTTCTTCTTTATTAATTTTAATAAATTTAATTTAATTAATTTAGAGAATTAATATTGTTAATTCTAAATTAATTATAAATATTATTGTGAAAAACAATTATTGGCTATATTGAAATATGGAACTAACTGTATTTATTTAATTAATTGCACATTACAAAAAACTGATAGAAATTGGCTATTCTATATTGCGGTTTGGACAGTTATTTTTGTTGTGACCCTCATTTCTACAAATACCGCATCTCTTGGTGCGACTACCCCTTTCTCTTTGATCCATCTCTGTACGAATACGGGTAGACTGTGAACGACCCTTTTTATCTCTCCATTTAGATGGATCATGCTGCAGTTCTGGGCCATTGAAATCAGGCCATGACAACTCAGATGGCAATGGTGGAAACTCCTCAAAGTATGTATTGAAAACATACTGCATTTTGTACTGTGGTTGCACGAATTCCATGTGATCGTAATTAACTTTTGAACAAGCCGCGATCACATGGGAACAAGGATAGTGCAGTGCCTGAAATTCCCCACACTCACACGTGTTGTCTCTGAAGTTAACCACGAATGTGCCCGCAGGTCTCCCACTTTGTGGTTGTATAATTTCTTCCACTCTGAACAATTTTTGGGCACGATCGTGAATTGCCACGTTGTGCGTGTTCGAGACAGCTCGGTTGTGATCTATTTTTTCCATCAATTTTTCAGAGTACATAGTTCCCGACTCCAACATTGCCTGTGCTTGGGTTCCCCTTTTGACAAAAGTCTCGTTCAGCCTAAAATATGAGGCCGCTATCAAAGAATGTATAGGGAGATTTCGCAGGCCCTTGATCACTTTATTGATGCACTCAGCAAGGTTTGTTGTCATGTGCCCCCAACGGTAACCTCCATCGCACCACTGCATCCATTGTTCGGGGTTTATGTCCTCAACCCAAGCCACCCCATCAGGACCCACTTCATCACCAATCTTGACTTTGTAGTGATTGGCGGATTTTTGTGTCATTGAGTATGCTGAAGCACGAAAACATAATGTTGGTAAAGAAGTTATGAAAAAAATATTAGGGTTTTTTTTTTATAAAAAAATAATACTCACCCATATTGACCACAACTTTCCTGGCAGAAGTGTTCTTGAAGTGTCTCATGAAGTTCTGTGTTATGTGGCGAATACAAAACACGTGCTTCCAACTACTGTCTACCCGCCTAAAAGCACTTTTGATAGACTCATGTCTATCTGATATCAAACAGAGACCCTCCTGGGGTGTCACCCACGCTCTTAAACGGGATAGAAAGAAGTACCAAGCATCATCTGTGTCACCCTCCACAACAGCATATGCTATTGGGAAGCAGTTTCTTCTTCCATCTTGTGCAATTGCCAACAGAGGACATCCTTTGTACCTACCGTACAACCATGTTCCATCGACAGAAACAACTGGCTTGCAAAAATTGAAGCCTTTGATGCACGACCCAAAACTCCAGAAGATGCGGTGGAAGACACCCTTGCCATCAACTTCTTGGCCATTATCATAGAATGGTTTGTACTCCCAGTCGTTCACACTGTTTGGAATGTAGTGAGAAAAAGCACGAAGCCACTTTGTAACTTGATTGTAAAACTCCTCCCAATTACCATAGATCTTCTCGATTGCTTTTTGTTTTGCAATCCAAGCCTTTCTGTAGGAACTTTGGTACGTGTACCTCGCCCTTATGTGTGCTATCAACACGAACACAGATATTTTCGGATCCGACTTTACCAGTTGAAGCATGCTGTCACACATGAGGGCCGGGGTCAGCTGGCAGTGATCTTGAGAAAGAGTCCCTGTTGTACATGTATGTGGCTCTTCCAACTGTGTAATCTCCCATATGCCAGACCTTTTACCGAGTCTGACAACACACCTCCACAAACAGTTTTCGTGCACACAACAAACAATCCATCTAGTTGTATTAGATGCATCGACTCTAAAATCGAGTGATTTGTGGAGGTGATATGTCTGGATGAAGTGTTGGGCTAATTATTTTGTGGCAAATTTCATTCCCTTCTGGAGTTGGTTCGGGTCTTCATTGGCTAACTCGCGGTTCCTGTCCCTGGAATGGCCATACTCAGCATAATCAGCTTCCGTGTTGTCAGCTGTGATGTTTACAAAATGTGGGACGGGCTCATGGAATGCAACGGTATTGTGGGGGGGGGTGCTACAATTGGTTCCTCAGCGTCTTCACGCTGAAGAATATCATCCTCATTTTCGCTAAAGTCGCCAACTTCTTCGTTATGCACACCATGAAGTATACTAATAGGTGGGGTGGTGTTTAGGTCAAAAGGGTTTTGTGAGGCTAATGGAATGGATTCATGGTGAAGTGTTTGAGCTGGTTCTTCATAAGGCATGTGACTCTGGGATGATGAAGGATTGAATTGATGGTAAGTAGATGGAGTGAAGTCAGGGTATGGGGTTTTTGTTTGTTGAGAATAAGGTATGGTGAATTGTGAAGAAGATGGAATCGCCTGAGTTGGCTGGGATTGTGTGTAGTTTGAAGGAGCATCAACCAAATCTGCATATACTTCTGGTGTAGATAGACCTAAGTGTTTACATGTCTTGAATTGTTCTAACATAAGATCGACATCATCATTAGAAGTTAGATGCAAATCGCCGAAAAATTTGTGGCCAGTTGTGAGAGTTGTGGGGTAACGGTAGATAAGACTAGAAACCATTTTTGAATGGTCAGGAGAGATTTTTCTCTCAATGGCTTGTCTAAGTTGATCTAATGTGAATTTAGACTTTAGTTTGAGAAGACATGTGTTATCGCACCTAAAAACAACACCCTCTGTGTTTGTGTTTTCAACGACACCGTTGTAAAAAACTGTGATAAAAACTGGAGCCATTTTTGGTGTGGTGAGTTACAACACTAAGACTCCCTATTTATAGATGGTGGGGTGTTTCCAATGGAAAAAATGGATGGCCCAGATCTTGCAATCTGGGCCATTTAAAGTGTCAGTGCAATTTGGCCATTTAAAGTGTCGGTGCAATCTGGACCATTTAAACTGTCGGTGCAATCTGGGCCATTTAAAGTGTCGATGCAATCTGTACCATTTAAAGTGTCGGTGCAATCAGGGCCATTTAAAAAAGTAAGTATTTAACGGCCTAGATTTTGCCGACACTCTTTAGGGTTTCATATTTTCCCTATAAATAGACCCATTACATTTCACTTCTTTCACACAGAACAAAAGAAAATGACCACTTCCTGTACACTTTACTGACAGGGCCACCTCCTTTACAATGAAGAAGGTGTCTATTTTGATGGTCCAAACACCATTTTTTCCACGCTTCAAAACAACATCACATTCGCCGCTCTCAATGAAAAACTAACAGAAAAGGTGCAGTTGGAGGGTGAGGAGCAAGAAGTCACTCGTATTGTTTATCGCTACCCAATTATGTCGGCAAATAGACGTGTTCGATGGATCATAATGGATGTCAAGAAAGAGGAAGACGTTCGATGCATGATGGACAGACATCAGATGTTTCAACCTCGAAGTGCAATTGAGTTGTGCGTCCAAAGCCGTATAACCGCTGAATCCATAATTCGTCTTGTTTTCCCTAATGGGCGCTAATAAGGTGCAGCTGGAGGGTGAGAAGCAAGAAGCCACTCAATTCGTCGTGTTTTCAGATCATCTAAGTAGTTTGTATTATGTTTTCGTCTCGTTTCGTTTTGTATTTTCTAATAATGTATTTCTGAGAACTGTGTTGTTTATTTAAGTGTTTCTTCTATAGCGTAAATTAATTTTTTTTACCATTAATTATCTTAATTATTTTATTTTAGAAATAACAAAATTAATTTTTAACTGTTTATTAGGGTCGTCAAGATCTTGACCGTTGAACCACGTTGCACTATGCACTATATATGCACTTTGTAATGTGCTACTAATTAAATCAATACAGTTAGTTTCATATTTCTATTTAGCGCATAATTTTTTTTCACCACAAATTTAATAATTTCTATTTAGAATTAACATTATTAATTTTTTAAATTAATTAAATTAATTAATATAACTTTATTAAATAAATATAAAGAAAATAAAAAAATAAAAAAACACAGTTCAGAAGTCACCCTGGGGGAGGCGACTTCTGAACATGAAAAGCAAAAAAAATTGCATTTTTCAGTTCAGAAGTCGTTTCTGGGGGAGGCGACTTGTGATCATGTTTTAAAATGTGTGCTAGTTTGGTAAATAATCTAAAAAATGTGCTATTTTGGTAAATAATTTTTTTTCGTGCTACAATGGTTTTTTTGCCCCAAATGGAGCAAATCGGTCATACAAGCTTGAGAAATACAATTTGGGATTTCCTCAATCCAAGTCAAATTAGGAGAGTCTAAAGCAAATTTGGCTAACAAGTGAGCAGACATATTAGCACTTATACAGTTATACTAATATGTTTGAAGGAAATTTTATCAAAGTGCAATGTTAAACGCCAATTTGGTAGCGACATGAAAACTCTACAAAAATAGAAAGTACATTGGAACTTGACATTTATCTTTTTTTAGTTTTCTAGAGTCCTAAATGAAACTTTAAAAGTATTTTTTGTTGTGGCCTTTAGAGGAAGGAAAAAATGAACACATACATATCAAGCCATGGGCTGCTAGCTACTAAACATATAGTCCATTTACTGTAACGTTCCAACCACTCGGATCTGTCAGGTTAAATTCTTCAATAAAATTGCATTAGAACATGTCTCTATCCATTTGCATTAAAATTTTTCCGCCGTGATTTTAGTAGAGTTAAAGTGCATTTTAATTTTGTTGTAATTATTATTTTATTTTTTATTTAGGACCATTGCTGGCTACCCACGAAGTGTCCCAACGCTTTCAACGAAGGACTAATCTCCGTTCGCTACTTGCGGCAAGGATTTCGCTGGCCAACACGCCTTTTTAAGGTGGGCGGGAATCGAACCCGGGAGCAAACCGGATCGACCCCCACTACGTAGCTCAGGGTAGCCCGACCACTGGGCTAGACGTGTTGGTTATTGTAATAATTATTATTGCTATTACTTTTGTTGTCATTTTATTTTCAATTTTCACCTTTCAACTTTTTGTCTGCGCAAACGCAATTAAACGTGTAAGACATATGAACTTTCCAAAGTTGTCTCATGGAGCCCGTCGGCTAAATTATCATGGTTTTACAATAAATTCATTGGCATTGTATATCATCAACATTTACTTCTAGGATAATTCAGGTGTTCCTACTATTCATATCATAATAATATTTTATATACGAGGTAACACTGATCTACATAATTGAGAAAGTAATTAAACAATCATAAAAAGAAATAAGTTTCAACAAAACTTGTTGATCGCTAACCACTCAACATCAAGTCTATTTAGTTCAGTGTTACAACTACCTAAAAGTCCAGCTTGATAGGAACATGACAAATTCTATGGGGACTTAGTATTTTTCTTTTTGAATTCTATGGAAACCTACTTAAAGCTTTAAAAGTCTTTCAGTTTCGGATTTGTCAGAAGGAGAAGTAAGCTTTTATCAAGCCATGGGATGCTAATTGCTAAACAGATAAACCATTTAGTCTAACGCTTCAATCACCCATAAACCTAGTTAGACCGACGCAAGATAAATCCTTCTTCACAAAAAGTGCAGAAGAGCGTGGTATCTATGCATTTGTGCTAAAAAATTTCCACCGCAGTTTTAGGCATATTTGAAGTACTTTCAATTTTGTCGTCATTATTATTATTATTATTATTATTATTATTATTATTATTATTATTATTATTATCATCATTGTCTCATTTCATTTCACACTTCTCACGTTCAACTTTTGGTATGATTATACACCTTATTACACGCACCAGAAGCATGAATCACTGTATCCTTCCAAAGTTGCCTCATGAGCCACAGTTCTGTGTACCTAAAAGACCATGATTTAAGGAGTTCAGTTGTTTTTGCATCACAACCTTTTCTTAAAAGCATCACATCTTCAGGAATTTCCTCAAAAGATTCTATCTCACGTCATTACCTCTCTTCACTTTTTCTGACATTCTGTTACATATGCAGAAAAACCAGTAGCCCCCACAGAACCCAGAGCTTTCTTCACTTTAAAAGGTTGGTTCTCTAGTTATTTCCTTTCACTTCAATTTTGTTTAGGACACAACATGCTCAAGAATTCACACTGGTTTTTGGCATAACTTAGAAACTAAAATTGATGTGTTTGTCTTTTGTCTTTGTCCTTCTTGCTTTTTTACTTTTTATATAACCGATGATTTTGATTTTTGGTGCAGGTTGGGATTAATGGCGGAGAATGTTTCCAATGATGAGAAGTTTGAATCGGAAGTGGAACTTCGATTTCATCCAACAGATGTAGAACTCATAAACCAGTACCTCATCAAGAAGGTTGTTGATAGCAATTTCAATGCAATTGCTATTGCTGAAGTTGAAATGAACAAGAAGGAACCATGGGATTTACCTGGTGAGTTTGATCCTTCTTTTTTATATCTTACTTTTGAATTTTGATGGTGAATGTCTTTTTTAATTATGCTTTCTCCTTGTTTTTTGTTTAAAGGGTTGGCTAAAATGGGTGAAACAGAATGGTACTTTTTCAGTTTGAGGAACAAGAAATACCCAACCGGTCTAAGGATGAATAGGGCCACAGCTCTTGGCTATTGGAGAGCCACAGGCAAAGATAAACAGATAATCGAGGCACATGCATTGATTGGGATGAAGAAAACTCTTGTTTTCTATATAGGAAGGGCTCCTAAAGGTGAAAAAACTAATTGGGTCATGCATGAATATAGATTGGAAGATAATAAATACAATCTACCCAAACCTGGAAAGGTATTACTGTAATTTTTTCTCTGCTTTTGCGTTTGTTTTTCTAAGAATAAGACTGTTCTGACATGGTGTTTGATTATTTACTCTTTATAGGGTGAATGGGTTATTTGCAGAGTTTACAAAAAGGCTAGTCGTGGAAAGAAAGCGCAAGTTCCAAAGTTTGGACCATCACCTACTACTTCTCTATTGCCTCCATTGATGGAAACTTCTCCATACAACAGTGAAAACACTGCTTGTGATTTGTCTCAGGTGACTTGCTTCTCTGATCAAATTATAGCACATAATCAGGAAATAATTGAAGACAACAACATTGTTGATAGCAAGGAAACCCCTATCTGGGACTTTTCACCTTTTGGTGTTTCCCCTTTTCCTAATGCAACCCCCCCTCTAGTCTTCAACCAACCCCTTCCACAGGTTGCACAACAAATTGGGAATTCACAGCATGGAGATTTTTTTCAGCCTCAAGAACCGTCTACGTTGAGGATGTTGATGGAGAACAATGGATCAAGTGTAATGGTGAATCAGAAAGTAGATTGTTCTCTTGAAAAAGACTATGCTGCTACTCCTCATATCTCCCCAATGATGAACAATGATGACATGTTTCAAAGGTGGTTTGAGAATCAAGAACATTCTTCGGCAACTTCTGTAGGGTCTTTCGACTTTGATTGCTCGTGGGATTATTGATTGTGGCGCGAGAACATTATCTAGCTTTATATGTCATATGGAAGATGCATATCAATTTTTTTACCTTCATTTGTATGTAGTTAATATAAGAAGTATTTAAAATTTAAGAATTGCATTCATTTTATTCACATAGCAATCTTCCATTGTAGGGCATTGAGATGTCAACTTCGTTATCATTCATTTTCACTTCAAAACTAATCTATCCTTTTCTCTAGGTTTTCTCTAGGTTTAATTTATCCTTTTCAGTTTCACAGTAGGAGTTTGTCGTTGGCAACCAAAGTACCACAACTCCTTCAGCTGAAGAGACCTCTCTCTGTGCAAGTGCAAAGTTAGTCACATAATTCTCCTACTATGGAGAACCACAAATTGGTTTGCGGAAACCAGTTTCTGGTACTTTGGCGAATTGGTTCTTCAGAAATTCGTCAAAATTCGACTTAACTAAAGAACCAAAAAAAAAACTCAAAGGACTAATTTCCAAAAAAAAAAGGAAAATGAAAGGATTGTATTTATTAATTCAAACATTTATTCGATAGGAGTGATGTGAACTAGGCTGTGCCATTTACCAAAAACATCACTTAATCATATCATTAAAATGAGGTGTGTCTCTCTCACTTCCCAAAAGCTTTCGAACTCACTATTTATAACAGTAAGGCTTACGGGTCTCTCCACACCACAAAATTTTGATTTTGGCCTTTTCCTCTTTCTCTCGTAGTCAATATAGTATTTGGAAAAAGAAGATTAATATTAATCATTTATTTTGTTGTTTTATAATTAAATAATTTTGATATTAATAGCGTACTGATTAGTATATTAGAACATAACACAAACCGAGATAGCGTACCGACGATCTATACCCCTCACGTACCTAATACTTGGAGAGTTGCGTACAGCGTATCAGAACCCTATACTACGGACCAAAGAGAATTGTGAACTAGGTGACTATGCTCCAGCACTTCAAACCTCCGACACTGTAAAATAGAAAATGGCTAATCTTGTGAAAACTGAAGAAGGAGAATGAGTAAAATTTCAAGTTAGTACTTTGAACCAACTAACTTGAGAATTAGGGATTCTGGATTGAAACTTAGAGACTCTAGGTTCTGGCTTGGGATTCTGGGTTGAAATTTTTAGGCTGCAAATTTTAGGATTTTGAGTTGAAACTTAAGGATTCTGTAATGAAGAAGATGAAGCTCTATTTTTAATTATTTAATAAATTAAATATTTTAATTAAAAAAATAGTTTTAAAATGGGAGAAACGGTGATTTTAGAAATTGAGACAATTGGGGACCAAAATTGTGGGAAAAAAAAGTTGGCGAACTAAAATTGTGAGTGAGTGACAATAGGGAGACCAAAAGTGTAATTAAGACTTTCTATTTTTAACTATTTAAAGCTAATCTATTTCAAATATTTCATTAATTATACAATTCAGAATTTGCTTATCCAAAAAAAATATACAATTCAGAATTCTGGTTTGAATCAAATCATAATATTATTATTTATTTTATATATGATTATAGTTTGCTTAAGTCAAGCCAAACTAAATTATATCTAAGATATCACAACTATCAACCAGGTTTACAATTTTTTTTATAAACTGGGTATTGCGCACAATTACAAAGACTAATCCATCAAACCGGGTAGAACCACAATGGGCGGGAAAACTCTCTCAATAGATTTAACACTGTTGCATTCCCAAGACTGGATTCGAACCCAGAACGTTGATTAAGTTGAAAGAGACCCAAATAGGTTTACAATTAATGATAAGCATGCTTGTCCTTTCAAAAAGGTCTCTTAACCAAATTGCTATATCTAATGAAGTTATTGTGTAATTTGTTTTTTTATAGACAAATGTTAGTAGTTAGTAATTAGTTAGGGAATGGTAACAAAATTTTAGGGTGTGGGGATGGTGCCCCAATTCAAGGCAGAGAAGACCTTCGGGCTCTTTGAGCACTTGCAAATGTAATTACATTTACTTCACCCCAAGAACTAGTGAAAATTTGAACTCGGGACCTCCCAGAAACAAATCTGCTCCACCAAGCCAACCCCTAGGGAATGCGGAAATGTTAGTTTCTGTTACGGATTGGCCCAATCCACAATAGTGAGGCCCATAAGCAAAAAGCAGATCCATTAACCAACGGCTAAGATTTAGGCCCTAGATCGGACGACTCTAATTCATTAGGACAGCCCACTTTTACTCTATAAATAGGAATTCAATGTAATGCTCAAGGTACACACTTTTTCCTACTCTTTACCTCTAATCAGTTCCCTAGCTGACTTGAGCGTCGGAGTGTCCCCACAGGTACCACCTGCCCCGGATCGGAAGCAGAGCTCGGTTGATCAAGACTAACCCCTACCAACTATCTCGGATCGGACCTTGTGTCTAAGATCGGATACATGTCCAGAGATACGGTACAGAACAGTTTCCAATAATTGAATCATGTACTTCTCATTCTTCAAACTCATTTATGTCTCTTAGCTCACCAACTGAGCTACCTTATTGGAAGTCTCCTTTAACTCTCTCTCAGCATTTTCTCTTCCATAGAAATACGTTGCAGCAGCAATCTTGCTTTCATGCTCAGAGCAAGAAATGTGCTAGTTGCACCATGATCTCTGAGGGGTTTGTGGGTTTTTCATAGGTACTCTTGCACTATTGCACAGGATTCCCTTCTTTTTTTTTAATTAAGATTCCCTTCTTTCATTTTGGAAGATTTTGGATTCCACCCTTGAGAATTTGATCGGTTCAAACCTGTTTTTGAGGTCATAATTTCAGAAATCTCTTACCTTGGATGGGGTGATCGACTTGTGATGAGTCATCTTCCTATTACAGTTTGCATTTTGGCGAGTTTGGATCTTCATCTCAGTTTTTTTGACATAGGCGCCAGGCAGTCTTCGCAACACTCTTAGGAAAATTGTAATTATTTCCCTCTCCACTTTGTATGTCTTCCATATTAACAAAATGAAAATGATTTTGAATTTCAAATCCTTGCGGTAAGAAACATATATTATGATTTATCTACTGCCATATTACGTGGCTATCAAACTAAAAAACTTAAGGCTTATCTCTCCAAGGAACCATAGTAAGAATCGGTAATCCTTAGTGATGAAAATGTCTATTTAACATATCTATTTCCACATAGATTCTAACAAAATTGCCTCGTAGGAGAAAAAATAAATTTCTCAATAATTAACATCATGTTGGAGACTAATTAGTACAATATATATTCCAAGTACTAGAGCAAAACTCTGAGTTCTATGTTTCTGCCGGCCAACCATGATTAGGAGGTTGCAGCAGATGATCTTTGCGTCTTCAATCCAAACAGATTCTCAAATAGCATTGGAGCCATGGGAGGAATATTTGCAGGTTGAGGAGCCATAAAGTTTACTATCTTTTCATGAACATTATACCTTCAATAACAAATCATTCATAAACTTGTTGGTTCTACACTATTTGCAAGATATATAAAACGGTAGAAAAAGGAAATTAGTTGTGATCATTGATACCTTATCTTGCGGCTTTTTGAGGCCCGACGATCGACAATTTTCCTTTTTTTGGTTTGCACTCTCTTCAAAGCATAAAATGCTTTCTCTGTACAAAAAGAAAATAGCTGACAATGAGAGATGGACTTTGCATACTTAAGAAAGAATTTTCTTTCAAGAAAGGTAACTAACAATTATATTATTGTGAGAAAAACAGCACAAGTAAATTCCAGCCTTTGAAAACATTGGACTGAGTCGACTGACTGTTTTGGGGATGGTAACACAGGAAATACTAGATACTTTTACATCCCTTTCCTACTTTTAACTTTCCAAATGTTACAATGAAGTTTAATAACTACTCTAACAAATTAAATAAGTTTTACATATACATTCAATCATATTATCCCATTTTTATCATAAATTGTTTATGCTGTAACAAGATGGTGAAATATGATTGGACATATATATAAAACTTATTTACATTGTCAATATATCATTATTAAACTCTATATGTGTTGTTATATGATCCATCAGTGTTATCAATCGCGAATTGCGGAAAATAGCGGTTTGCTCAAATTCCACTATGCCATAGCGCTATAGTGCCACTATAGCCGCAATTTGACAATATTGATGGGCATTTCGCGGATTGCGTACAATAGCGGATTGTTCAGATTCCGATATGCTATAGCGCTATAGCACCACTATAGCCGCTATTTGACAATGCTAATCCACATGAAAGGTTAGTAGGGAAAATAGCATGATTTGCAGAAGCCTCAAGCATTAGAGGGATCATTCGCATTTCATATATGAAAGATTATTGACTAAGGAAAAAACAGACCATACAGAAACTAAAAGTCAAAACTGTGAAGTTAGTCAAGTTAAACGCATATTGTACGTATGAAAGATTGTTGACTTTGGAAGCCTGTATGCAACATTAAACTCACAACACTCTTCTAAATGCCAAAACATTTTATATGTACTAGTATAGCTATATAGCACATCTATTCACCTAATGATCATGAAAAATAAAAGCCCAAACTAGTGCAATGGTATTAGAAGTGAAAATAATATCATAATAAAATAATCAGCCAAAAAAAACTGTTTACCAGATGATGAAGGATCAACTGTCTCAAAAAACTCTTTCAATAACTGCTGATAAAATTCTGAATCGTCCAGAAGTTCGGGATCACCGCCAGTATGGGATTCCTGAGCAAAATTAAATTCAAAACTGTCATATTGAAAACTAGAGTGACAAAAAGTGAGGAGTCAAGCAAGGAGATGTGTAAAGAGTAAAGACAAAAAAGAGGACTTGACAATAAGACAACATACCAATGTTACTCCCTCTGGTCTCATTTATAAGAAGAAAAAATGCACTTTTTAGGTTCATTGAATAACTGATGTAACTGGTCATGACCAGTTACATCAGTTATTCAATGAACCTAGAAAGTGCAATTTTTGCTTATAAATGAGACCAGGGGTAGTATATTATAAGACAAACACGAATACCCATGTGAAGATTAATTATCACAACAAAAATAGTTATATATATATATATAAATATATTCCTCAACAAATATTCACATACTTAGACAAACTTTCTTCCTGTGTTTGAAACCATCCTCTTCCTAGCTTTCAAAAATACCAGATACATCTAATCCCATGAAACTGAACAGATACCAAAAAATGATTAACCATGCTTTACTGAAAAAAAGGTATACAATGATCATTGGACAATGAATAGTTGGCCATCCAGATGTGGGAGAGACACGGAACCTCACATGGATTAGAAATGGTTGAAAGCTAAAGAGAAATATAGAAACAAGGCAAGAAGGGAAGGTCGGGTGGGGAGAGAATGACAAATGGGCTACAGTGTGAATGAAGGAACCTCATAAAGGAGTTGGCAAGAAATTTGGAATTTGAGAGTACATCACATGATTACAAACAATTCTTTATGCATCATCTTAACTTCTGGCAATTACACAATTTTTATCACTAATCTTGTACCATAAAATACTGAAAATATTGAGAAGGTTATAATTCAAGACCTAAGGCTAAGCAGCATGCTATCACTCCACAAATAGATATTACTTGTTGAACACCTGGCACACAAGTTGTAACAGAGCAACACTCAGACATTAGTAATGTATAAGGCTTACCTCTTCTTTAGAGCTATCCTTAACCTCTGCAACCTGGAGACATGCCAGTAAGTGTCAACAACAAAGGTAAATATATCAGCTTCTTACTTAGCATACTCTTTAAGCCTGTTTCAGTCTACTATGGAATCCGCAGCACAGTTTCAAGACAAATAAGATTGAAACTGACTGTCTGACTTACCGATCCAAATATGTTAACAGCTGATCTTCTTAGTTGCATCTGCTTGATCATTCTGCTGGGATCTCTCATATAAGCAGCAACTTGATGACTTATATCCTGCAATGCGACGACAAATCAGGAATAAAATAACCTCCATACCACATAGTTGAATCTCCAGTCCAGTTATAGAACCTAACCTGATTAAAAGCATGCAATTTGCCTTTAATTGCAGCAGCACCAGTTGTCACTTGTGTCATCCTCTGCCATTTGTTGATTGACTTGTCTCTAAAAGATGATATACTGCAAGATACAATCATGAATAGCATCAGCCAAGCAGACATGCAAAAAGAACAGCACAATCATGTTTAAGATAGAATTCAACTAAAGTAGTAAAGTTGCTAATTTGAGAAGTTTCAAGCATTATTGACACTGGAGATAGGGCTCATGAAATAAAAGCTACAAGTCTCAATATTACAAAATGAATGCCTAACACAAAAACAGTGCACTAAGAAGATTATAAAAATACCTCTTGTGCATCTGAGAAATTTGTGACCACTCTTGATCAAGATTGTCACCCAAATCACTAGGAACTTCTAGATCTTTTGATGACCTTTCTGAACCTTCATTAAAAGAAACGGAAATTTTGTCACTTTAGAACACGGTTGAAGCAAATACACAAACGGTGTTGAAACTTGAAAGTCACATTAGAAAATTCGTGTTTCGAAAACAAATCAATGCTTTCAAAAGGTTGTCTTAGAGAGAACAAAGGCAGGTTTAGAGTGTTACTACCAGGTGTGCCAACAGAAAATAGAAAGAAGAAAATAGATGCAGAGTTTATCATAGTTTGACCTACAAACAATTAACTGTAGGCCTTCCACTCCCCAAGAAAAAAAAATTATACACGAATTCTTAGACCTACGGAATAATACTTGCAGTCCTCCACCTACCAAACAATTACACGAACCCTCACCTGAAGCAGCATTAAGGCGTTGAGAAAATTTTATTACCGCACATAAAGAGGGCATAAAACGCCAAGATCACGCTTAATTTGAATTGATGAAAAAATATAGCATAAAAATTGACCACAGAAGAAAAGGCATAAAGCATAAAAATCACACCTAATTTCATTTGATTAAAAATGATAGAATAACAAATATAATTGTTAAATTTAAAATTTATTAACACTGAAAATAAAAAGTAACTGAATGAAGCTGACTTAAACTTGCAATATATTTAAAATCAATTAAAAATTTCATAAAAATAGAAAAGAGTTATTAGTGGACTGTTGTTAGGTTTCACATTTCTCTATCTACTTCCAATCAAAGTAACAAAAAATATGTGCGCCAAGAAAGGAAAATAATATACCAAATGGAAGCTACCCCTCCCTATAATTGTTGTAAGACTGTACATGGTATAGACTAACCACATAGTCAAATAACGTTTCCACTAATATTTCTTTTTCCCAAACAAAAAACATCATGGTTTTGAACTTATGACATTTTCCAGTCCCACTCCCAAGTCCCAACTTTTCCTTCTCTGAACTCTTGAAACATTTCCAGCTAGATTTCTATTCCTTGCTTGACAAATGTGTTCACTGTACTTTATTGACCAATCTGGTTAGACAGTTTGATATATATATCGCCAAAAAAATCTTGGTGACATCTCATGGAAGCTATGAAGCATCGACATAGACATCAGACACAACACTGAGACTAACACGTAGACACCGATAATAATTTGAAATTTTTGAAAAAATGGAAGTAATTGAAGTGTCGGAGTCAGTGTTCAACACGTGTCGTGTCGGTCACCGGACACATCTTCAATCTAACGTGTTGGCGCTACATAACATTGAAGTTTTCCAGATGGATTAATTGCTGTATTCTTCAACTACATAATACTAACATAGAAGCAAAGCATGGCCTATATAACAGAGATATAAAAGGAGGAAACAATGTAAATCGCTTCCATATTCCTAAAGCAACTGCAATGCTAGTATATTACCATTTCTTACAGAGAATAATCTATAAGGAACCCTCAATAGTAACTACAAAGATATGCCACAAATATCGAAGTTAAAAAGGTGTCACTGGAGCACAAGATGACAACTCAAGACAGAAAATTCTTGACGAAACCAGAATGGAAAATAAAAACGGGAAATCATTTACCATCCATGGCTTGGGTAATTGACGGATTCTTTGCAAACATAGCCTGGAACAAAGAAAAAGATCAGTCAATAATGATTACATATATATATATATATATATATATATATATATAGAGAGAGAGAGAGAGAGAGAGAGAGAGAGAGAGAGAAGGAATCAGTGACTAATGAAATTAGAGGAGATTGACAATATTAATGTAAATATAACAAAATGCCACTGACTACATACTCCTAATATGACCTGATATAAGCTTGGTTTGAATTAATTTCTAGCTTATGGGAGCTTCTTCTCAATTAGAGTAAGCTTACAGTTCTCCAGTCCACTTACGAAAAAATCCTTATAAGTATAGATCTTTATGAATAACTGGATAAGTTAAAAGAGAGAACTTCTAAAAAAATTGAGATGCAATAACTAATTCAACTTTTAAGTGAAGCCATTTTAAAAAAAAAAAAATCAATTATATTAAAGTTTTTTCATATTTACTTTTTCATAATTGTTTGATGGGAAGTTTATCCAAACTAGCTAATAGGAAAATATAAAATTGAAACAACAACATCCAACAACAATTCTTTTCCTTTTTATTTGAAGTTTGACATAAAAATTGTACCTCTTGCAGTTCCAATATAGAATCTAAAGTCTCCTTGGAAGAAGTTATCAAATCTGAATATGCAACTCTAACTGTCTCATCTGATTCACAGAACGAAGCTTTTATTGATTCCTGCAGACAAATTACCATGTATGGCCATGACATTCAGATATGATAAAATAGTAAATCACATTAAATCTCAAAAATGGGGTAGGAAAAGACCTGGGGTAGCCTATTTGAACTTGAGAATGGCTTCTGAAGTAAGAATCTAAGCTCAAGAATTTTGTACCAGAGGGCCTTCATACAAAACAAAATTGATGGTATTACAAACTCAAACAGAAACTAAAACCACTAATAAACTATAGCAAACATGCGACTACAAAAAAATTGACAACATCTAAGAATTAATAAGCATTTTTTATGCTACTATAATATTATACAAATGAGGAAACAGAAGAAAATATAAGTGACAAAAATAAATGAACACAAATCTACACTCTACACCACAATGAAACAGAAAGCACACCTTCTGGCTTTTCACAGCCTGTCCTTTCAGTAGATCTTCATCATTATGATGCTTCAAGTTCTTCAAAGTGTTTCTGAGGTTCAAAAGTTAAATTTCTCAGATTGAGAAAGGGTAATAGTATAATATATTCACGATATAAAGTATAATCTATGTCTTTCAAAGAAAGAACTATTATAAAAATTAGTTAGATGATTCACGAGCCAACGGGTTGATATCCGACCATATTTCTCATAATAATATATTGCATGGCACCTGATAAGCACCTACCCTATCGGCAATAGAAAAAGAGACGAAAGAATAGAAATGGAGTAGAAGATTATGGAAATTTTATTGAATACTGGGTGGTGGCATAACCCACCTATTAGAACTCCGGCATAACCCAGATAAATTCTAAAACTCAAACTCAATACATTTCAAAGATATCATTCAAAGGGGTGGAAGCATTTATTTATAGGCTTCCAATACAAGGGGGTAGGAGGGAAGAGACCTAACCAACTAATAACTACCCAAACAAATATAACAACCCCCAACTAACATTAACCAACTCAATTAATCCCCTAACAAACTAGCAACCCAAAACCAACTAATAACTAACCCAACAACCAAAACTAACTCACTTACACATAGGCCTATCAATACTACCCCTTCAAAAAACAGACTTGTCCTCAAGTCTGGACGTTGTGATTTCTTTTGTTCCCTTGATGTCCATCTCCAAGATCCAAGCCCATCAAAATTTGTAATCTCATGTGAAGTAAGTATAGCGGACAAATTATCGATGATGAAAGGAGCACCTAATATGGTGCATGAATTCCCTAATGAGGGAGGCAAATTTAACTGACCAATAAAAGATTGCCAAGGAAGGATAAAAGGCCGGTTGTTGTGCAATTGTAACACATAAGCATAAGTGGTGCCCAATTTCCAAATGAATTTGTCTCACGTTATGCCCTTTAAAATAAAAATTATAATTAACCTTTTTGAACTTCTACCATGTAATTGGGTCCAATGTGAAACTTCTTGTGCAAGCCCATCATGGAGTTTGAAAGGCATCCACATGCACTCACATTTAAAACTAAAGAACGGAGCTTGGGCTAGGCCCATTATATCATACCATTCACCCCAAGATGGTCTCCTTAATGCAAATATTGGGCTCTAGTTGACCTCAGTTGAAAGGTTGAGTGCATCTTTTGTTTCAACAGCCCAATTACTAGAGTAGCATTGGCCCAAGCCCAATTGGCCACGAGTTGAACCCCACACACAGGTTTCTAGTATCGTCCTTCTCCCTTCGCATCTGATCTTCCCTATCAAGACTCCAGTGTTCGTACCACACCCCTCCGCCTGCACAGATGAGCGGGATCTTAGACTCGGCTGCACCCTACTTTTCGAGACGGCGGCGACCGACGAGGTTGGTGGAGGTTCACCACCTGTCGCTTGTTCCTTTCTTCTTCTTTTAACGCGCGCTGTCGTGTTCCCCTTGTCGTTCTTGAAGTCGCCCAAGTCTGGCGGTTTACACGGCGACCTAGGTAACGACGCGTGAGAACGATCCTTCCCTTCGGCAGATTTCACGTGACCCAACTTCTTCCATGGTCGTTTCATGTTGCTCTTCCCGCGCACATAGACGGTCTTTGCATTGTTTGGTGGTTTCGGTGGGGGTCGCGGTTTGCATACCCCCTTTGACTTCTTCTTTCTTCTCGTCTTACTCCTTTTCTTGCACTCCTCATCGTTCTTGCGATCTCCAACGTCTAGCGGTTTGGGATCCGGTGGCTGTGGAACGATCCTCGCGTCGTGCTTCTCTTCACTTCCCCTCACGCATGATCGTGTGTGATTCTTTCCCCTCACGAACGTATTGTTCATCTCCAATATCTTGTTCGAACCCGCATCGAGCTTCATCACCACCCAAATTTCCGCTCCGACCTCCGGTGTCTGGTTCTTGTATTTGGTTTTCGTGGGTGTCTCTGTTGCGACACACACATCAGCAACATGAACGAATGGTAGTTTCTTCGTTGCCTCGGTTTTGGTGTGGTGAGTCAGAACTTCGTCGCCCTCCTCGAATTCTTGATTGGGTTTTCGTTCGCTTTTCTCCACAGTCACGAGTTGTTCATGCATCTTCTTGTCAGCTTCCTTTACCAACTTAGGGGCTATTTCAATCCTTCGTATTTCCCCTTCCTTTGATAACTCTTCATCCTCAAAAAGAATCTTCACTTTCAACCCTCTTTCGCTACAACGGTGCGTTGGGTCCCATGCCTGTCCACACGTGAAACAAAGTTTCCCTTCTTTCCTACGTTCAAACTCAGCGAGAGAAAGGTATTTTATCGAACCAAAAATTGTTTCACCGGGTTTGTTAAAGGCTCTTTCTTGCGACATCGTTGATTTCCTCAAAACGATCCGGCAGGTCGGACCACTTGATAAGCACCTAGCCTATCGACAATAGAAAAATAGACTAAAGAATAGAAATGGAGTAGAAGATTATGGAAATTTTTTTGTATACTGGGTGGTGGCATAACCTACCTATTAGAACTCCGGCATAACCCGGATAAATTCTAAAACTCAAACTCAATACATTTCAAAGATATCATTCAAAGGGGTGGAAGCCTTTATTTATAGGCTTCCAATACAATGGGGTAGGAGGGAAGAGACCTAACCAACTAATAACTACCCAAACAAATATAACAACCCCCAACTAACAATAACCAACTCAATTAATCCCCTAACAAACTAACAACCCAAAACCAACTAGTAACTAACCCAACAACCAAAACTAACTCACTTACACAAGGGCCTATCAGCACCCAAGATATTGTAACATTTGACATTAATGCAAAAGCAATATCTTGCAGATATTATGCAGCGTAACAGTCAATCAAAAAAGACAAGCTATTGGTAAATGTTACAAGACATTCTACAACAACATTGCCAACAAAAACAATAATAACATCCTAATCAACTGAACTTTACTAATTACATGGATAAATGCATCATTCCAAGAGTGTGATTCATTAACTTAACTACTTGTGGCAGAAAATAAACAGACTAACATATGCAGAGTATTTTAGTGAAGACACGTCCAAAATGTTAATCCAAAAATCTTAATTTGCATTTTCAATGATATATAGAGCAATTTAGTTGACTTCATACAAGAAGATATATTATTTGATGCAAGTTAATTTTATGCCCGACACAACAGAAGCAGTTAAACAACTAAACCAAACCGGAAATAAAGACTTCAGCTGAAACACGTCCAAGAGAATAACATAATTCTGAAACTTCAAATCTAGTCATGAATGAAAACCCATTGTGTGTCTATTGTAGGTAGTCTTACCTTGAATTTGCAAATGCAACTATAAATCTAGCAATATAAATTAATATTCTATCCAGAATATAAACTAAATGTGTATCAAATGTTAACAGAATCTTACAGCTCTTGGTGATGAAGATCCCTATACTCTTTCTCAAGTTGTTCCATCTCATCATCTTTCCATCCACTTCCCTCTACTTTCCTATCTTCTTCCTCATCTATTCCCTCCTCTCTATCATCATCTTCTTCTTCCTCCTCCTCTTCACCATGATCATCATATTCATCATCAATCTACATCAGGAAAATAATCCTTAATCACAACTCACAAAGAAACCACTGAGGTTAAACAAAGCAACAAAAACTAGCACAAATGGTTACCTCATTGAAGGACATATCATCATCGTATTCATCCAAATCACTGTCACTTTTTTGCATTTTTTTAGATTTCTTGGCAGATACTCCCATTTTCAAACCTAAATTTTTAGAAAAAAAAAATTATCACATCGCATATCTATCACAACATTAGTGAAGAATAAACCAATATTACCGGTAGTCAATTAATCCCTAATCATGCACCTAAATAGGCACTAAACCAATACCATACAATCACTGCACCAAAAAAACAAGTCATAGCTTCAGAAATGCTAATAAAAAAGGCTCTGTCTTAAGTACAAACTACAGAGGGAATTTGAAGAGGCTTTATACATTAATCTTAGTCATAGTTGTCAACAGCCGCGCTGTAGGGTTGGAGCAGTGCGGAGCGGTAGCTCGCCGCTACTCTTCAGTCATATTAGGTCAGTCGCGGCCAGAAATTGCAGCATTTACCGCGCTACAGGGCCGCACCGGGATAGAGGAAAGAGAATTAAGAACAATAAAAATGAAGAAAACCTGTTTTGAGTGTTCCGGCGATTTCGTTCCTCCGTTAACGTTTTCCGGCGAGCTTTATGTTTTCCTTGTTGTTCAGCCACTGCTTCTTAAGCCGGCGTTGTTACTACAACTTGTTTCGGCTGCGTTGTTTAATGGGAGGTGTTTTAGGTTTTTAATTTTTAATTGTTATTTTATTGGGTGCTTCTAGGGTGAAAGAGCAAATTAAATCTTTCACCGGTGAAACACTAAAATTGACCGTTGGATGTAGTATAAAAATTCATCAATGGTTGAGATTTAATATTGGTTGATTCAATCTTAACCATTCATAGTATTTTAAACAATATCCAACGGTCAATTTTAGTGTTTCACCGGTGAGAGATTTGATTTGCTCTTTCACCCTAGAATCACCCTTTTTATTTTTCCTTTTATTTTTGTTTATACTTACTTGCCGTAAAAAAATTGCTTGAAATAAATTCTTTTGTTTCTGGATTCTCTAGTAATGGATTTTCTTTTTGGTTAGAAAAATATAAAAGGTCCTACCGAGAGTCGAACCCAGGTCGCTGGATTCAAAGTCCAGAGTGCTAACCACTACACCATAGAACCAGTTGTTCTTTACACATAGGTTTTGCTTTTTAAACACTATAATCCTTACTCATGTCTCATGCTATGCATGAGAAACTTGATCTTTGAAAATGAAAAAAACAATTATATGAATTAATTTTTATATGATATAAATTACTTTGCTATATGAAAAGTTATTTAATAGAAAAAGAACATCATAACAATAAACAAAATTGTTTAAAAAATATATAAATAAAATTGGATAACCCTAGTGAAATTCAAAAAGAAGTACACAACCAAGATTCATCGTGAGATGGAAGCAAAAGTCATAAAAAGATTGAACACAACTGCCAACCAACCACTTGTGTAGACACATAATACCTTTACAGTTCCAGCCGCTGAATGATCATCATTCTGCGTTCTTGATTTCCGTTCATTCAGCAACTATAGGTAAGTCCTCGATTTACATCTTCTTCTCTCTAATCATTCATATAAATCCTGCCAGTTACGTCTCCGTCTCGCCTCCTCGCAAATTCACAATTGCAAGCCAGCAATGTGCTACACGAAAGGAAGGATCAAGAAGAAAGAAAGCACACATTCTCCCTCTAGTAGAAAGTAATTAATCACCAAAATCCTGGACGCCGCAAGAAACAAGAAAAACGCCGATGAATGATCTTTGCTAGGGATAGTAATCTTTGCAAGAGAAACAAGAAAAACGCCGATGAATGATCTTTGCAAGAGAAACAAGAAAAACGTCATATTCTTCTTCTTGGATTAGTAATCTGGTTTGCTCACTACCTTCAGTACTCTGGTCCTGGTAGGAACCCAGCTCTATTGGGGTGTGTGGGCGGCATACTTACCGTTTCAAGAAAATATCACAATGAACTTTTTAAAAAGATTTTAAGTAACGTTCATGAGGAGACAACAGCGCCCTAGTGTGGGGGCGCAGCGGCGGTATGACGGTGGAGGTTGGCAGACGATGAAGAGCAGAAGGGATCGTAGGGATGGTGGACGGCGTATGGTTGATATCGCATCTGGGTCTGGAAAACTAGAGGGCGGTAGGTGCACTTCTTTTTACTTCTCCAATTTCCCGGAGGCGTGGTGGGCTCGCGATATGTTGTCCGTTTTTTCATGCCATGGAAGGATTCAGGAGGTCGTCATTCCGGCAAGAAGGAATGCTAACAGAAGGAGGTTTGGTTTTGTAAGGTTCCTTAATGTCCTAGATCCGGAAAGATTGGCCATTAAGCTTGACAACTTGTTTGTGGAGGGTTTGAAGATCCATGTCAACCTTCCTAGGTTTCAAAGGGATTTGAAACAAGGTGAATCACGCCCTCATCATGTGATTGCTCTCCCTTCGAATCCCAAGCAGGTTTGGAAGAAGAAAGAAGATGTGATACCTCCCCGGAGTGATAAGGGTTGCGAGAAAGGGCGCAAAGGGGATTGGTCTTTCGATATCCCTATTGATCCGAATTTGTTCTGAGCTATGGTGGGCGAGGTTATCTTTCCCGGGAAGTCCTATGCCATCCAAGATGAGTTCATCAGACAGGGTGTCTTTGCAATCAAAGCTACACCGATAGGTTCAAACTTGGTTCTTCTCGAAGGAGATAAGGATGATGAAGATTTTAAGGGATTCATTGAGGATGCGAAGGACTGGCTTTTCCAGTGGTTCAAATGGATTTTACCATGGGAACCATCTGATGTTGATCCCGAAAGGGTAACGTGGCTTCGTTGTTATGGGATTCTGGTTCACGCGTGGAACACGGATTTCTTCACTAAAATCTCTGCCTTTGCCGGTGTTTTCCTTTTGGCTGATGATAATACGCATAGGAAGAGATCCTTTGACGTGGCTCGGATTATGGTTCGCACTCATGAAACGGAATCAATAAATAGGGTGGTTCAGGTGTTTATTAACAATGTTCCATTCACTATAAAAATTCTTGAAGATTGGTGTGGACCGCTTCAATGGAGCAGAAGTGATGATAAGGTAGTTGAAGATTCAGATTCTTCGTCTTCTGAGGAAGAATTCTTTGGAGACAAGTTTTCCGGCACCGGTGGAATGTCCGGTGATGATGAATTGGAGGAGGGCGAGCTGCCGAGTTCAATGAGGCATTAATGGCTTTGCGCAATTCAGGGAGATCCGTTACAGAGGATTTGGAGGCATGCGTTAATGATAATTATAATGATGGGAGGATTCTCAGGAACTCTTTGCCCCCAAGTGGTATTGATCAACAAGTTATGTTTGGTGGGACCCAATCTCATGATTTGAATTCCGCGCCTAGCCATGTGGAGGAAACACAATTTTCTGGTACCAAGGAAGTTGTGGACTTGACTGAATCCGTTTCTGACCCAACTAAAAATTATGCTCATCTTGCGTGTGCAAGCCCAGTTGATATAGATGTAGAACTCCCTTCAACCACTACAACAAAAATGGTAACCGGCGGCGGTTATTCTGCGGCGGTTATGGTAAAACCGCCGCCGGTGTTAATATTGCGGCGGTTAACGTGGCGGTGAATGTAACCGCTTCAAAAAGTAAGTATACTGCAGCGGTTTTTAGTCATACTGCGGCGGTGAATGTAACCGCTGCAAAAAGTAAGTATACGGCGGCGGTTTTAAGTCATTCTGCGGCGGTTTGGTAAATTTTAAATAATGGGATTCATGCTGCGGCGGTTATGGTATCCTACGGCGGCGGTTGCCTAATTTTTGTTCCACCTGCGCGCCTTGTTTTATTTTTATTATTATTATTTTAGTTTTAATAATATTATTAATCAAAATTCATTCTTCTCCTCTCTCTCACGACGCATTCATTCTTCTCCTCTCTCTCACACAGAAGCTGCGCTCTCTCTCTCTCTCACGAAGTTGTGCTCTCTCTCTCACGAAGCCGCGCTCTCTCTCTCTCACGAAGCTGCGCTCTCTCTCTCTCTCAACAGGTGCGTCTTCTAACTCTCTCTCGAAATCTCTCTTTCTCTCTCGAATTCTCTCTTTGTTTAGGGTTTTCAATTTTAATCCCCTTTCTTTAGGATTTTGAGAGAACGCGTGAAACAAAGAAGAAGAAGAAGAAGAAGAAGAAGAAAGCTTCAGAGAACCTCATAACCAAGAACCCTCAATTGAACCAGGTTCCTCTTTTTTCTATCTCCCTCATAACCAAGTGAGCAACTTATACTGTCCTGTCTTTGAAACTGTCAATGATGTCAATGATGTCTGTTATCTACATTTAATCTAGAGTTGCATCCCTGGATTGTTACCCATATTGAACTTGAAAATGTATTTTGAAGAAAATATGTTGCTTATCATAATATCATTGCATGTGAGCCTTTTTGTGTGTGTCTATTATGGTATCCTGTTTGTGTGTGTCTATTATGGTATCCTGTTTGAGATTATATTAACTTGTAGTTCCTTTATTGTTGAGTACTTTATGTCTTGTTTCATATTTCTTAATTCAGAAACAAGATTGTATGACAATGGATAAGTCATGGATTACAATGCCACAAGGTTCACGTGAGTATAAGCAAGGTGTTCGGGGATTTATTCAATTTGCTTATGAACGTACTGCCGTTGATGGAAAAATAAAATGTCCTTGTTCCTTGTGTGGTTTTAGAAGACGCCAAACTAGGCAAGATGTGTACGACCATTTAGTTTGTAAACCGTTCCCAAGCTCGTGGTCAATGTCCGACTAGATTTGATGAGGTACTAACCTGTTACATTTAGAATTCTGTTACATTTTACACTGCATAGATACTGTCTAGGAGTTCTCTTTTATTATGCATGTGCAGTTTCAGAATACATAGAATTAGACAGTTAATTAAAATAAGCAAAATCTGTGTACAGAACAGAATAGGCTGAATCTGTGTACAGAACAGAATCTGTGTTACACTGTCTTTGTTACACTGTCTTTGATTGGAACAGAATCTGTCATGATTTATATTGAAGGACTTATTTGCAATACAAAATGTATGCAACTGTTTTCTGTCTTCTGGCTTGTTGTGTAGGTGTGTGTAACACCTATGCATGTCTGCAATCTGAAAATTGTGTTTTTAGCAGCTAATTCTGCAATCTGAAAATTCTATGCATGTCTGCAATTCTGCAATCTGAAAATTGTGTTTTTAGCAGCTAATTCTGCAATCTGAAAATTGTGTTTTTAGCAGCTAATTCTGCAAATTCTATGCATGTCTGCAATCTGAAAATTGTGTTTTTAGCAGCTAATTCTGCAATCTGAAAATTCTATGCATGTCTGCAATTCTGCAATCTGAAAATTGTGTTTTTAGCAGCTAATTCTGCAATCTGAAAATTGTGTTTTTAGCAGCTAATTCTGCAAATTCTATGCATGTCTGCAATCTGAAAATTGTGTTTTTAGCAGCTAATTATTTGTTTCTATTTCTTCCATATTTCGCATTTTGATGTTCATTCCAGTTTTGATGTTCATGCTCCTTCTTTGTAGCAATTACCTGTTGTAGCAATTACCTGTTCATGTAATTATGAGTTGGTTTGTTCTCTTTGTTTTTTTGGTATGCTGATTTTGATGTTTTTTTGTCTCATTTTGATCTTTCTTAATTGATGAAACTAGTGGGATTGGATTAATGTTTTGGTATGCTGATTTAGATGTTTTGGTATCATTTTCGGTGTAACTAGTTAAATAATGTTTTGGCAATTTTGTTTCTTCCAAACATATCATTCTTAAGGAAATAGAAAATGTTCCCTGAATGAGATTGCAATGATATGTTATAATTCTTATGTATTAAGCAGTATAATGAAAATCATTAATAAATTTTAGTTGACAAGAGCAATGGTTTTTTACAATATGGTGTTCACAATTGAAGTTGTGTTACTGCATAGTTACTGATTGGAATTGAACTTTATTTTTGTTTAATTTCAGGCTGCCAATTTACATTCACCTGCTGAAGCAATGCGGTCTTCATCTGCTAGTCACGCCCCAACACATCATGGACCAACATCTACTCTTTAGATTTAGGATTTGTTATTAACTAGTAATGTTGAAAAACATGTTCTTATATTGGGGAAATGTATACTCCTAAACCACATATCTTTTGATATTTTGAGACAACACTATCTTTTGATATTATTGTGTTTTTTATTTAAGTATGAATGAATGAACTTTTTTAATTATTTATGTAAGTTTATAATTTTATGTTTTTAAATAATTTGAGAAAAAGTTGTTATAAATAAGAACAACTTATTTGAGCCTTTAAAGCTAAAAGCAGTATCGTCCTCAGGTTTTGAACCACCGCAGACATCACTGGAATCGCTGTATATAAGCAAGGAATATACCATCACATAAATGGTACTGCGGCGGTTCTGAACCGTTGCAAACATCTTCAAAACCGCCGCTAAACACAAACCGCCGCAAAATGCCTCCAAACCGCTGCAGAAATATGGGAAATTAACCGACAGTTTAGCGGCGGTTGCGAACCGCCGCAAACCCCAAACCGCCGCGTAAACCGCCGCTAAATACCCCTCCAGGCGGTTATTCCAGCGGTTGCCAAAACCGCCGCAGAGTTCCCTCGCGGCGGAGGTAACTGCAGCGGTTCTGGAACCGCCGCGAGGGGTATATGGCAGCGGTTAAAACCGCCGCAGTAAGCTTTTAAAACCGCCGCCGCTTTCCTATTTTGTTGTAGTGAACTACCAAAGAGGGGCCCGTTCTTATCAGGTCCAAGAAGCAACGTAAGCTTCTACGTGTGGGTATAAGACGCAACCCAAAAGTTGGCAAGTTGAAGAAAGCAACAAGGGAACTCGTAGAGGTATCGGAAGTGCCTGGTGTTGGAGGACAGGCATTGTCTATGTCGAATAACACAAGGCGGAACTCTTCATCTTTGTTTTCGGCGGGTACTATTTTATGTGATGGCTCTATTTCTAGTTCGGATATCGCAAATTGTAATAACAAGTATTGGATTCTACAAGGTAAAACTGTAGCTCAGCGGGTTTGGGATGAGGCTAAAAAATTGGGAATCCAAGGAAATCAGCCGGACGTCACATATGTTGATATGATTGAGGCTGCTGAAAGTAGAGATGAGGCTTCAATTTCTAAGAGGGCGCAAACCATGCGTGCTCAATGAACTTACTATCTCTAAATATTTGCGGGTGGGGCGATCGTGGTAAACGTCGCCGGTTAGTGTCTCTTGTCAAATCGGGTAAGTTTGATTTTATTTGCATTCAAGAAACGAAGAGGGAGGTTCTTCTGGAGATGGAGGTGGGGCTTTTGTGGGGAAATCGTTCATTTAAATGGATTTCTAAGTCTTCAAGTGGACTATCAGGGGGTATACTAAGTACGTGGTTGGATGATGTGTGGAATGTCGTATCCTCTTTCACGGGTGAAGGTTTCGTTGGTGTTAGTGTGGCTCTTAATAATACGATGATACATATTATTAATGTATATGCTCCTTGTTCCACTTCGGCTAGGAGACGTCATTGGTTGGAGTTGGTGAATCTTAAGCAGAATTTAGTCACAGGCGAATAGTGCATTGTAGGGGACTTCAATGCGGTGTCTTGTTCGGAGGAAAGGGCAGGGAGAGGGGGCGAGAGTTCAGCCATTGATATTTCTGATTTTAACAATTTTATATCTCATATGGAGTTGGTTGATGTACC
The DNA here is from genome assembly GCA_039519185.1 of Astragalus membranaceus. Classification (NCBI taxonomy): domain Eukaryota; kingdom Viridiplantae; phylum Streptophyta; class Magnoliopsida; order Fabales; family Fabaceae; genus Astragalus; species Astragalus membranaceus. The sequence goes on along the minus strand of CM076854.1, from coordinate 122,782,875 downwards.
GGTTTCTAGTAAGAAGTTTTCATGGTTCAGTTGGAGTGGTGCCTCAATGAGTAGACTAAATAGATTTCTAGTGTCAGATGAGTTGATTGATTTATGGGGAATCTCAGATCAGTGGATAGGTAACAGAAACATATCAGATCATTGTCCGATTTGGTTACTTCACTCTTTGAAGGATTGGGGTCCAAAGTCGTTCAGGGTGTTTAATGTGTGGTTTGAGCATGCTGATTTCGTCCCCTTTGTCAATGATTGTTGGGCGACACTCAATGTTACGGGTACTAAAGCTTTTATTATCAAGGAAATTGCTCAAAGGGAAGTTGAGAGGTTGAAACTGGGAGGTTTTTGGCTTTCGTGAGGGGCGGATTGGTGATGCAATCGTGAATAGAAAAGAGGTATCGGTAAATTTTGGGAGAGAAATTCAGGTAAAGGAGGCAATTTTATCTCAGAAATCAAGGGCCAAGTGGATTAAAGATGGGGATATGAATTCCAAATATTTCAATTCCTTAATGAAACATAGAAGAAGGAGTTGCAATCTGGTGATTCTTAGAGATAATGGGGATTTGATTGAAGATGTTGGTGAGGTGAAGGACTTTGTTAGAAAGCATTTTGAGGATGCTTTCATGGAGCCAAGTCGTATTCGCCCCAATCTTGATAGGCTTGATTTTGCTCAAGTGTCCTGCGTGGATTGTGATTATTTGGTTGAGCTTTTCTCGGAAGAGGAAATAAGGGAGGCTGTGTGGAATTGTGATGGTGATAAGAGCCCGAGTCCCGACGGTTATAATATGAGGTTCATCAAAATTTGTTGGGAATTGTTGAAGCAAGAAGTGGTTGATTTTTTCAATGAGTTTCATTCCAAAGCTTTTCTTCCTAAAGCTATCTCCGCATCTTTCATTGCTCTCTTTCCAAAGAACGACAATCCTCAAGGTTTAGGTGAGTTCAGGCCTATTTGTTTGATTGGTTGTCTTTATAAGATCTTGGCGACGGTTCTGGCTAGTAGGTTGAAGAGGGTGCTTCCAGGTATTATTTCTAATTGCCAATCGGCTTTCTTGTGCGGTAGATAAATTTTGGATGGTGTGGTGGTTGTTAACGAGGCTGTTGACCATGCAAAGAGAAATAAGGTTGAATGTTTACTTTTTAAGGTGGACTTCGAGAAGGCTTATGATTCAATATCATGAGATTTTTTATTTTATATGAAGTATAGGATGGGATTCCCGAGAAGATGGATCAATTGGTTGGAAGCGTGCGTTACGTCTAGTACTATTTCAGTGCTAGTTAATGGTAGCCCTTCTAGCGACTTCAAGGTAAAGAGGGGGTTGAGACAAGGGGATCCATTGTCACCTTTTCGTTTCCTTATCGTGGCCGAAGGTTTGACGGCTATTGTGAATCAAGCGTTGGCGATTGGTTCTTTTCACGGTTATGTCGTTAATGATAATTTGAAGTTTTCTATTATGCAATTTGCGGATGACACAATGTTGATGGGGAAGGCTACAAGAGAGAATCTTTGGAGTATCAAGTCTATTTTTGAGAGGTTTTGAACTTGTCTCCGGTTTGAAGGTCAACTTCAATAAGAGCAAGCTTATCAGAATTAATGTGACGGAAGAGTTTCTATCAACGGCATCCACTTTTCTTCATTGTAGAACGGAATCCATTCCGTTTAAATTTTTGGGGATTCCGGTTGGTGCTGATCCGCGCAGGGCAGCCACTTGGAAGCCGGTGATTGATATGCTTCGGAAGAGACTTGCATTGTGGAAGGGTCGCTATTTATCTATTGGAGGTCGGGTCACTCTTATCAATTCAGTTTTAAATAGCATTCCACTTTATTTCTTTTCTTTCTACAAAGCCCAAAAGTTGGTGTTGAATGCAATGGTCAAGATTCAAAGGGATTTCTTATGGGGTATTAATGAAGGTGATAGAGGTATGTATTGGATTGCGTGGGATAAGGTTTGCCGACCGAAGAAGGAGGTAGGCCTTGGCATTAAAAACTTAGAGTTGTTCAACATGGCTCTATTATCCAAGTGGAAGTGGAGGATGCGAGTTGAAGGGAGTTGTTATTGGTTAAATATGGCGACTTTTCTTTATCTTTCATTCATGGTTCGGCGGAGGCTCTTAATAGGGGGTTGTCTGGTTCTATTTGGTGGCGAGATTTGATTAATTTAGAGAGTTTTCTTCCCAACCGTGGCTGGTTTCGTTTGAGTATGAGAAGAAAGCTGGGCAACGATGCATCCACTCGTTTCTGGACAGACCATTGGATTGGAAACTCACCCCTCTGTGCTGTTTTTTCTAATCTTTATGCAGGTTGTTCTTTCAAAACAGTCATGGTAGATGACATTGGTTCGTGGGATGGTGACTCTTGACTTTGGGAGGAACCGTGGATGCTTATTCATGATCCGTCTTGTGCCGAAGAAACTGTTGAATCACACAATATTTTACAAGATGTTTCTCCTTTAAGGGAGGGGCCTGATGCTTGGGTTTGGCTGTAGGAAGTCTCGAAGGTGTTTTCGGTCAGCTCGTGCTACAGGTTGTTGGCCGAAACTGTTGCTGCCCCTGGCAACGAGGCGGTTGTCTCTGAATCCGAAGCAGATGGTAGCAATTTGAAGCGTATTCTTGAGAAGCTTTGGAAAACAATCACTCCGTCCAAAGTCACTATCTTCGGGTGGCGCTTACTTCGTGATTCTTTGCCCACCAGAGATCTTCTTTTCCGCCGTCATGTTATACAAACTGAAACAGCAGCTGGTTGTCCGTTTTGCTTGGATCACCGCGAAGATATTTGTCATTTGTTCTTGAGCTGTAGCTTCGCTCACGACATTTGGTCTTGAATTTGCGATTGGTTTGGCGTTCATCGTTTAGAAGCACCATCTATTCTTGATCATATGTGTGGATTTGGAACATTGTGCAAAGGAAGGAGATCAAGGAAAATAAAATACTTGATTTGGGTCACGACTTATTGGTGTATTTGACTGGCTCGCAACAGGCTTGTCTTTAGGAATGAGGAGTTTTCCATTGAATTTGTAGTGATCCACATAAAGAACTTAGCTTGGAGCTGGATGGTGTATAGAGGGGGTCTAGTTCAAGTTTGTCAATTTCCACGTGGTGGATTAATCCTCTAGATTGCCTAAACAATTTGTAACTCATCTTGTTGTTTGAGTTTGAGCACCCCTAATACTCCTCAAATGATATCTTTGCTTATCTAAAAAAATAAAAAAATTGAACTCTTTTTTTTCATAAATCTCATTTTAAGCTCAGAATAAGATTCCCATTAATTAACATCTTTATCTTTATCATATATAACAATCCGACTGGTTCCTTTCAATGTTCACATAAAAGATATATGTAAATCAAATTCAAGCATGACGTGGCCTCGGCTAATTTAGATTTCCTACATAACTAGTATTTTATCCGTGCGTATGCATATGTGATATTGTATTTGTTATAATTTTCTATGAAATTATAAACACGTTGAAAGTTGCAAAATGTAATAAAAGAAAAATAAAAAAACTCGATAAAAGACAATATTTCAAATTTATTAAAATAGTTTTGTTGCAAAAAGTCTCGGCTAATTTAGATTTCCTACATAACTAGTATTTTACCCGTGCGTATGCACGGGTGATACTGTATTTGTTATAATTTTCTATGGAACTATAAATACGTTGAAAGTTGCAAAATGTAATAAAAGAAAAATAAAAAAACTCGATAAAAGACGATATTTTAAATTTATTAAAATAGTTTTGTTGCAAAAAGTTTAAAAAAAAATCGGTATCTTTTTATAATATTAATAATTGAGTAAAAATGAGGAAAAAAGAAAATGAGATTTAATATAAAATATGCACCCTCATTGGCGCTCTCGTTGGCGCTCTTGTTGCCGCTCTCGTTGGCGCTTCCGTTGCCGCTCCATGCGGCTCACGAAAAAAAACAAATGAGATTTAATTATTGGTTTTTTTAGAAAAAAATAATTTTGGAAATTTTGCTAGCGGTATCACTTTTTATGACAATTGGTAGTGGTTGAATTAATTGGTTTTAGTAGTTTGAGTAGATTATAGTAAATAGTAAATTCTATATAATTTAATATTAGTTTTAAGCTTAAATATATGTTTGGCCCCTGCAAATATTAGGGGTGTTCAAAACCGAACCAACCCAATAGAAAACCGCAAACCGAACCAACCCAATAGAAAACCGCAAAAAACCGCAACCCGCAAAATCTATTCGTTTTTTTCAATCAACCGCACGGTTTGGTTCGTCCCGCGGTTTTTGTTCCACCAACCGAACCAAACCAAACCAAACCGCAAGTAACACTAAGACTTATTGACTTACAATCTTCCTTACTAACTTATTAGCCCAATTCCAACTAAAACTCAACTCTCACTCACTTACTAGCCCAAATCCAATTGATTCCCCGACTCACTTACAAATAATCCATATTGTTATGATATATTTAAAAATTACAATAAAACTTTTAATTCAAATTCTTTTAAACATGGTTGATGGTTGTAGCCATCTTAAAAGAATTAAAAAGGAGTAATTTATATACTACATATACTAGGGGAATACCCGTGCGTTGCACGGTTTGTTAAAAATTTTTCTTCCACAGTTTATATGTAAAAATGTGTAAGTTGTTAATATAATTATGTATATTAAAAAATTGTATTATATAAATATGTTGTTGTATTTTTAGTTTACAAAATTATTTATTTTATGCAATTGTCTTATATATATATGGCTAGATGCGTATTTTAATATAAATAATGGAATGTAAATTTATAAGGTTAATTGTTGAAAACATAATTCTAATAAGGGACACGAATTTAAAAAGTTCGTTGAATATTTTATTGTTGAAAATTTATAAATTTGTTTTCATGTTATTTTTTAGAGTAATTACAATATACTTTTCATTATACTTAATAATAAAAAGTAAAATATTTTTGATCAAAATGTCAATTATTGTTGCTACACTATAATAGACAACCATTTGCAATTTAAATTTACAGAATATTTTTTATTTAGTTTTATTGAATTTATTCACAACATATACAAATTATTAATATCAATCATGTTAATATAGAATATATTATGATATAAATATGATTTTAATTTTTTGTTTCAAAATTATCTATTTTAGGAAATATTATTATATAGGGTATGCATGTATTTTTAAATATTAATAATTGTTAATACTTTTTATCAATTTAATTGTTTTGAAATATATTACAAAAGTGAAATGAATTTTACAAAGTTTATTAAATACTTTAAAAGAAACATAAATTATAAAATTAAGGAGCATCCTAGAGGCTCTCCATTAGAGATTTATTTTACAAAATATTTATACAATAAATTAGAAAACATTTATATATATATAATGTTATTTTAATTTAAATACATAAAATGTTAATAATAAAATATCTTTATAAATTTTGAAGTACAAAAATTCTAAGAGGAGGTTTAAAAGTTTGATAAAATAATTTAAAATTCTTCGTCTTTCACTATTTTAAATAAAGAATTCTAATATATGTTTCTCTATCTTTTACGCACCAAACTTGCTAATGACATATATCTTCCTTCTTGTTATAGTAGCATGTATGTATTTGTAATATACCCTGTGATAGTAGCATGTATGTAGGTTTTCCGAAAATATTCTAAATAATCAAGAAGCTTAATGGTACTTAGATTAATAAGAATTTTATAACCAATATACATATAGATATGTTTTCATCAAATAACACCATATTTAGGTTGATAATTCTTTACTTCGATGTATATTAAAAGTGTCCCAGACTCTTAAAAAATTTCATGGCATCCTTCTGTGTTGCTGCATAGTTTGTTGAGAAAACTAAACATAACGTCAAAGTAATGTGTAAATTTAATAGCTAATGAAATTGATTTGAAATAAAATGATCTACTAACTTCAATAATGGTTGTGGTTGTAGGTACCTAACCCAAAAGTGATAAGGTGAAAATTGTTAACGATGTAAAATGTAGAACAATGGTAAAAAGTGCATGATTAGTTGTGTTTATAAAAACTATAAACTAAGAGAGGAAATACATGAATTAATTTTTTCAGTTGAGGTAACATAAGTAAATCATTTAAATCTAGTATATCATACAATTTCACATAAAGTATTAAAATTAAACCTTTTTCTAAAAAAAAATATTAAAATATTCATGATTTCTCAATACCTATAACTTTACAAAGAACTAACTGATCCAAATTTATCTTCCCGTCTCTTTGTCAACTTCAAAGCTATCAAAAACACGAAACCCTTTACCCTTCGTGAATCTCTCTCTCTCTTCTTCTACTTTTTTTCATTATAATATTTTTTGTCAAAACATCTCCCCCTCACCATCCAAAATTATCTCCTTTAAATAATCATTACTTGCTATAATTGACTAAAACTCTACATCTTCCGCTCATGTTCTACTAAATATCATGAGTTTATTGTCAATTAAAGCAATAACTCATATGAAAGTGGAACCCCTCTCTTTCAATGCATAATTGTTACATAAAAAAGAATTGTAAAGGTCAACTAATTATTTAGTTTTTCAAAAATATATTATTTTGATTAAATATGGATGATATGTGTGTAATATTTTGAAATCAACTAAACTATTATAGTTGGTAAATATATTTATTCAACTAATTTAGATTTTAATCAATTATAATAGTAATATAATTTCACTAAAACAGTTAAATAACTACATTATTTTATAAATATAATTGAATATCTAATATATATTGACTATTTCATATTTAATTATATATATGTAGGTTGTGGAATCAATGTCGTTTCAATTTTTCATATTTATTTTGACTCTTGCAAATATCACATGACATCTTTGTAAATTTCTCAATACGTACATTAATAAATCAGAAAATTTGAAATTTAAGTCCACATATTTACAAAGGAGTATTCTTTCGTTAAATTTCTTTATATTTATATTAAATGTTATCAAAAACAAATCCATATGTATTGTATTCTTCTAAATTTATCTAAACTATTAGAATTACTAAATATTAAATATGTTTATTAAATTAATTTAGATTTAACCAATTATAATAATAATAATACAATGTCTTTGTTAAGGAAATTTATAGTTATAAATGATATATCGATATTTATCTATGTAGAAAATTTGATAAAACAAAAAAAAAAGCAAAAACTTAATCTCATGAATTTAGTAAAATAAGCAAAATTTGACACTAAATTTGACACAAAAGAAAAAAGAAAAAGTAAACAAAAACTGGATTTCACGAAATTGTAAGGAGATTAAGTAATAATATAAGAAAGCCGATATTTAATTTAAATATAATTAAAATAAATGAGGAACATCTCCCTTATAGCCTAATTAATAGAAGAAGAAAGTAGATATTTAATAGAAATGTAAAATCAAAAAATTAAAAAGTATTATGATATATAGTAGCCGAAGAAAATGATATTTTTCTTGGTTTTATCCTTTTGTGATATAGAGGGGTAGCTTATTAGAAGTGGCACGTAAGGTAGCCTCCTTTTTAAAAAAGACACAAAAAGTTATATACATCGTGTTTGATTTGTGTATTTGGTGTAAAGATAAACAAAAGCACTATCTATAAAAAGGTCTTCTTTTAGTCTTGAACTGAAATTGATGAACATTCAAGAAACATAAGTAAATCATTTAGACCTAGCACATCGTACAATTCCACCAAAACTATTAAAATTAAACGCATTTCTAAGAACAATATTAAAAACTATATATATGATTTCTCAATGCCTAGAACATGAAATCATTTACTTTAAATTTTTTATTGCGTGATTCAATAACTGATTCAAAATTTTCTATTTTCCTCTTTGTTGACTTCAAATTTGCCAAGAACATGAAATCATTTACCCTTGTGGTGCATTCTACCTCTTCTTGCCAAACTAACTCCTTTCTTCTACTCCTTGTTTTTCATCATGAATTTTTTTGTCAAAGCCTCTCCACTCACAATCCAAAATTATCTCCTTTAAATAGTTATTTTTTCCTACAAATGAATAAAACTCTACCTCTTCCACTCATATTCTACTAACTCATGCGTTTATTGTCAATTAAAAAAGTAATTCATATGAATGTGAAACCCCTCCATTTCAATGCATAATTGTAACATAAAAAAGAATTTGAATTGTCAACTAATTATTTTTTATTTAAATAACAACTTATATTAATTTTGACTAAAAAGGTAAATACATATGCATTGTAATATTTTTAATTCATCTACACTATTATAATTGGTAAATATATTTATTCAACTAAGTTAGGTTTTTACAAATTCAAATAATAATATAAATTTTTTGAAAATAAAAAAATTATTTCAAAAAATACATTGAGATTTCTATCTATCTATCTATCTATCTATCTATCTATCCATCTATATCTATATAGACACAGACGCTTTTAACAATGAAAATAAAACAAAAAATAAAAGTTTCATTTCATAAGTGTGATGAATTTAGAATGAATAAAAATTAATATTAAAAACAAAAAGTTGAATTTATTATTGAATTGTACATTAAAGAATAAAATGGAAGTCTCGTTTATATAAAAATTATAATTTGATATAAATAAAGATAATGAGAAGCATTAAAACTAAAGTTTATCCTTTTGTGGAAATTATAAATAATGATAGTCATATTTTTAGTATTTTGATACTTGAAATAACAAAACTTTTATATTGATGTAGATTTAGTCATATTTTAAGTATTTTTTTCAAAAAAAAAAGAAATGAAAATAATCCAATATCACCAAGCAATTTAATTTTTGATAGAATATTCAATATGTTTGATATTTAATATTTAAAAAAACTAATATAAATTGTTTTACTGTATAAAATATTATTTATTTTAATGATAAAATTAATAATTTGTAAGGGTAAATAAAAAGTTTTAAATCATTTATTAAATTAACTTGTATTTAGGAGATCAAAAGGCAACTAAATCAAGACATCAACTAATGAATTAAGAGTAATAAATAAGAGGAAAAAATTTAAATTGAAATTAAATTTTTAAATTGAAATAAAAAACTTGAGATTCATTGTGGAGGCTCCATTGGGGTCTCCTTTACATATATATATAGATAGATATAGATTAGTACTAATCAAAATAATAATTTAGAGACACCAAAATGCAACAAAAATCAAAACATCAATTTATGAATAAAGAGTAACCAATAAGTCGGATTTTTTTTTAAAATAATAATAAAAAAGGGAGAAAAACTCACAATTCATGAGTCAAGATTCTTTGATATATAGATATATAGATATACATAGAATATAGAATATAGATAGACAAATATATAAAAATATAAATATAGAAATATTATATTATATTATATTGTAAGTTGTTATTATCAATTTCTATATTTCCAAAAGGAAATTTTATTTTAATATCAATATAGAAATATTTTAATTAGAAAATATCATTCTAAAGTACATATAAAACAGTTTTTTAATATTCCACTAAGAGAATCATTTAATAAGTAGTGGCAATTATTAGATTTCATTAAAATTAAATTTCTCTTCATTTCTAAATTTTAAATAAATATTGTAATACACAAAAAGCTTGAGATTCATTGTGGAGGCTCCATTGGGGTCTCCTTTACATATATATATAGATTTGAGCAGATTTTTTCTTAAAGATTTTTGTTAGCCGTTTTTTATTTTAGTTAAATTTAACTCCGTTTTAAATTATGTTTTGTCTCGGAAAAAACCGAACCAACCGAACCAATCCAAACCACATTAATTTGGTTTGGTTTTTTTTAGATGGTTGTCAGCAGCCAATAGATGGTTGTCATGTGGCACTTGCATGGAAAAAATAAATTAAAAAAAAAAGAATTTTTTTTTTTGAAAAAAAAACTGACTGCGCGCGTCAGCGCAGCAAGCAACAGCCAGCTTTTGCTGCTTGTTTTCCAACTATTGTCAATTTTTTCTCAGTTTTTTTGCAGTTTTTTGGTCGGCTTTTTCTGCCAAAAGCTGTTGTTTTTTGTTTTTTAGTGGTAAAATATCTAAAATGCTCAAAAAATGAACACGTGATGCGCAAGTGGAATGTCTAAAAATGTCAATTTGCTAGCAAATAGCAATGCTCCTTATTATATTAGTATTATATTAGATAGATAGATAGATTAGATATTATATATTGGCAAAATATCTCCCCAGATCCCTTAATTTTTTTATTTGTAACGAATAGGTCCCTTAACTTTTTTATTTGTAACGAATAGGTCCCTTAACTTTTTTTTTGTAACACATAGGTCCCTTAACTTTTAACAACGTAACACCGTTGTCCTTTTCCGTCAGCCTCCGTCCCACTCCGTTAAAAATGCCTATGTGGCCATTATAGTACCTATGTGTCATAATCCATGTTATTTTTAATTATTTTTGTATTGACATGTCATTTTTAATTTAGTTTTTATTAAAAATAAAATAAAATAAAAAACAAAAGGGGTTTTGGTTCTTCAAGAAACAAATCCAGAAACATACTGAATGATTGAAGCAAGACAACAGCAAAACATTTGAAGTAAAATGATTCTGTTTGATTTCAAAACGAATATGCAGTTTTCGATTTGGGTTTTAGGGTTGGGTTTGGGTAACGATTCTTAAACGATTTCGATTTCGAAACGATTCTGGTCTGTTTGGTTTCTGTTCTGCGATTTCAACCTTATGAAACGATCCTGTTCTGCGATTTCAACCTTATGAAACGATTCGATTTCGAAACGATTCTGTTCTGCAGATCTGGTTTTGTTCTTCGGTTCCAACCTTATTCTTCTTGCTTCCAGATCAGAACTTATTTTAATTGAAGTTTGAGAAGATGAAGACGACACCTTGAAATGGAGCTGCTGTTTGAGTCTTTTGGATACAACTTTGAAGGACATGGCTATGAAGATGACGATGAACAGTGTTTCATTTTTTATTTGTAATAATAAAAATTAATCAAAAACAATTGTATATTGCCACATAATCAGAATAGCAGCCAAATAATCACTCTTAACAGCCACATAAGCAAGTTAACAGCCACATATATATTTTTTAACGGAGTCAAACATAATTTACAAAAAAAAGGGCAACAGTGGGTATGCGTTACAAAAAAAAGTTAAGGGACCTATTCGTTACAAATAAATAAGTTAAGGGACCTGGGGAGATATTTTGCCTTATATATTAGATAGATTACACTTTTATCATTGGTTTTGGACACTTAACAATTGTATATGTGGACTTTTTTTGACATTTTGTTAGCATATGAATTGATTATACTATAGTATTAGAGATTAGATTAGATTATTATATTAGTATTAGAATATGCTACGTTCCATAGAGCACCCATATTTGTTTTGAATATTCCAACCACCACATATAGAATATGCTATGTGTTCTGATAAAAAAAGAATATGCTATGTGTTATAATATTTATTTATTTTAATCATTTTTTTTATAAAAAGTTTAGGTGAGTTGAGCTCTAGGGGCTCACCACAGTCAGGACTGACCTCACGGCTCTTTGAGCGCTTACAGAGGTTACAAATCACCCACACACTTACAGAGGTACTTACAGCCCAACGAGGTCCTCACATCGGCACCGGGAGTTGAACTCACGCCTTTGTAGGGAAGGATTTGTATTGCTATAATTATTTGTATAATTATTGTATAAATAAGTTATTTATTCGCTTTTGTCAAAAAAAAAGTTATTTATTCGCTATAATGATTTATTTTAATCACTTAATACTCTGTATAAATTATTTGTACTGCTATAATTAAAGTAAAAATGATTATGAGTATATATTTCTTTTTATTTTTTATACGATCGTTAATTTATACTAAAATAAATTTATACATAAAGTGTAATAAAAAATTATATATTTTAATTGGATTATTTTAAATATAGTCATTTATATTTATATTACATACACTATATATGTGGTGTGTGTAAAATTGATCTATCAATGGTCAATTTTACTTTTAGTTTTGATCTGCACTTTGCCTTGGGCCGGTCCGAGTCTGCATTTGGTAAGACCCCTGCTCGAGGTCGAGTCCCGAAAGTCTACCCCGAGTGTGGTACCTGCAAAGCCACTCCGACGTTCAAGTAAGTATATGAGTATTTCAGAGTTATGCAGGGAATGAAAAGTGTACATTTTTCTGCAGGGTGGACCCGTATTTATAGACATCTTGTCTGCTCTGGCCCGTTGGATCAACTGAGTTAATCTCGACTGTTGATTGCCTGGATGACGTGAATCAAGCAAGTGGGCTGATCTAGGGCCCCATAGCTGGAGTTGGGCCTCACGACCCAGTCCAGAACAAGTTTAGTGCATATGCTTTTTCAAATTCGAAATATGTTTTGAGAGTAAGAAGTTTCATAACGGATATATTATGCGTTGAGAACTTGAGTTAATTAACCTACTAACTCAAATTTGAATCCAAAGAGTATTTCCTAAAACATGATGACTTGGTAATTTGGAGTTCTGATCCTTAATGACAACCATCATTTTGCAAATTTGTTTTTATGTTGATGGTGCATAATTGAGAACTAGTTCTAAATGTGTGTGAACTCAGTTTACACTTGTTTATATGAACTGAGTTCACATATTCTCAGTAATATATGTTTGTGTGAACTAAGTTCACACATGTTCAACATTAGTTTTGAGGGAATGGATCCTCTCAAGTGAGAAAAAAGCTTGAGAAAATAATGTGATAACAATCTCACCATTAAACCTCTTCTTTTTTATTTATTACAATGTAAACATATTTTCTCTCTCTGTTGAGTATGACTCATATGTAGTTTATGTAGCTCATATACAGTTTCTATGGGGTGGAGGAGCCGGCGCATATGCAGTTTCTATTTCTGGACTGAGATATTATAACTACTTTTGTAACATTGAAACCATAATTCATTCTGAAATAAGACGGAACTACAAGTCGTAGACGTGGACATAAATTGACAGAACTGCGTGGCCTATCGTGCTCTTCCTCTTCGTCTTGCATTCTCGTCTCTTTAATTTCATGTTTTACTGGTTGCTGTTTTAACACTCTCTTTGAATGGATGGTGGAGATTTCACTTGACTCTCATGTCGCATGAGAGAATCCATTCTTCTAGTTTTGAATATATGCGAACTAAACTTACTCATGTTTGTGTGAATTAAGTTCACATAAGCTCATTAATAAATTTTGAACATATTTGTATCCAAAAAAAAAAATTGAACATATTCACATGCATTTGAGTGAATTGATTTAATGTATAGAAATTAAGGATATTTATCTTTCAAAATTATTTCTTTCACTTAGTTAGGGGGTGTGGATATAACCTCAACTAAGGTGGGGATAGGCTCACCCTTCATTTTTCTTTGTTTGTTTGAACAAAGAAAGTGGTAAGTTCTCTTGTTGCTTTTTTTTTGGGCGTTTATTTCTCTCGTTGCTTTGTTTGTTCGGATGTTTTAGTGTTTCAACATGATAAAAAAAACTCCAAAGATGGTAAAACACAAACCAGAACAAGGGTAACCTTGTCATTAGAATCAAGCGGTTCTTATTGACAGCGACACTTTTTGAATTCTGCCCCATTAGTGTTGGGCAATGCCAAATTCCTTAAACATTTAATTTCCATGTTTACCCCTATTACCACACATGTACTTTTCCTTGTCCTCAAAGTCTTCCTTTCTTCATTCCCCCATTTCACACAAAACAAAACCCAACCCCACACAACACAAGACTCACCCACCGTTGCTCATCAATGGCGGATCCCAACCCTCAAAAGAAACCCCATTTCCCAATTTCTAAGTTAAACTCACGGATCCAACAAAAACCTATCAAACAAGGTAAGTCATGTTCAGATTTCCTCATCAAATCTCTATTTTTAGCACTATTTATTGTTGTTATCCCACTTTTTCCTTCACAAGCTCCTGACTTTTTGAACCAACCTATACTCACTAAGTTATGGGAGCTTCTCCACCTTCTTTTCATTGGCATTGCTGTTGCCTATGGTTTGTTCAGTAGAAGAAATGTAGAATTAGAAACTCATGTAGAAACTCAATCTAGTGATGATAATAACACACCTAGTTATGTTTCTAAAATGTTTCCTGCTTCCAATATTTTTGGTGATGTGTCTGAAAATCAAAATCTTTATGGATTTGATGAGAAGAAGATGATGCATTATTGGAACCCTGAGAGGGAGACAAGTGTTGATTGTTCCAATAGGGGTACTGACACTGTTGGTGTTTTTAATGAACAGTGTAATACCCAATTTCCTGTTTATGATGATAGTTTTGATTATTCTGTTAGATTTGATGGGAATGGAACTAATAATGTAACAAATGTGGTTCAATCTTGGAATTCTGAGTACTATCATAGTGAGGCAGTGGTTGTTGCTCAACCATACTGTGGTTCTGGTGAATGTGGTGAGGTTGTTGGTCATAAACCTTTAGGACTACCGGTTCGAAGTTTGAAATTGGTTGCAAGAGATGTGGATGGTGATGGACCTAAATTTGCTAATGAAATTGAAAGTGATTCCAGTTCTGGTTCAAGGGGTTTAGATAAGAGTGAAGATAGGGAATTTGGAGATGTGGAACCTTCCAATTTGGAGAAACTATTTAATGATGCTGATGCTGGTGGTGGATCGGCTTTCCCAATTCCTTGGAATTCGAGAGGTAGAAGGATGGAAAGGGAGAAAAGGTATGGTAATGTTACCGGTCCTTCACATTTTAGGCCTCATTCAGTTGATGAGACTAAATTTGAAGCAATTGGTTCAAGGTCTTTACAGTCTACAACATCTTACTCTTCCCACCCTAGTATGTATTCTTCCTTTGATTCGATTTCATCGGATAATATGGAGTTTCAAGTGGAAGAAATGAGACAAAATGAGGCTTCTTATGTGCCTGCTTCAGAAAACACAAATTTCCAAGAGAAAGATATGGGGCTAAGGAAGACTTCGTATGTGCCTGCTCCGGAAAATATGTTTTTCGAAGAAGAAGATATGGAACAAAGGAAGACAGCCTATGTGTCTGCTTCAGAAAACAAGAATTTCCAAGAGAAAGGAATAAGGCAAAGGAAGACTTCATATGTATCTGCTCCAGAAAATATGATTTTCCAAGAGGAAGATATTGAACAAAGGCAGACTACTGCCTATGTGCCTGCTTCTGAAAGTACAAATTTCCAAAAGAGAGAATTGGGAAAGAAGATTTCCAAGGGCGTCTCTTCAAGAATTAGAAGGATGAAAATGAAAGGAAAATATGCTGGTGTGTCTTATCCTTCACATTTGAGGCCAATGTCAGTTGATGAAACTCAAACAGAATCACTTAGTTCGGAGTCTTTCCAATCTGCGGGGAAGTTTTCTTCCCACAAGAGAATGTATTCTTCCTTGGATTCGACTTCTTCAGATAATACTGACTTCCAAGAGGAAGATATGGGACAAGAAAAGACTTCCGAAAATACGAGTTTCCAAGAGGAAGAAGATATGGAGCACAAGGAGACTTCCTATGTGCATGCTTCAGAAAATGTGAACTTCCAAGAGGAAGAATTGAGACAAGAGAAGACTTCCTATGTGCCTGCTTCAGAAAATATGAATTTCCAAGAGGTGGATTTGTCACAGAAGATTTCTCAGGTGTCTTCAAGAAATGGAATGATGGAAAATAGAGGAAATTATGCTGCTGAATCTCCATCTTCTAATTTCAGGAAAATATCTGTTGACGAGACTCAACATGAATCACTTAGTTCAAGGTCTTTCCAGTCTATGGGATCTTTCTCATCCCAGACAAGTTTACGTTCACGTTTGTCCATAGACTCAGTTTCATCAGAAAATACGAACTCGCTGCAGGAAGGTCTAGGGGAAAAGAAGAGCTTGCATGGATCTTCTTCTTCTTCTTCGAGTTCACCATCAGCTTCAACTAGAAGGAATAGTGAAACTTCATTGCAGCGATTTCAAGATGACCTGAAGAATGATTTGAATGATGATTGGAGGGGTATAAATGGGATTGGAAGTGGGGATTCCCATGGCAGTGTCAACAAAGACTCAGGGATGCATGCTTTACAGTCATCAGATTCAGACAAGCCCGCGAGCCTATCGAAAACTCCACCGAGGGGAAAATCGGTTAGAACAAGAAGAGGCAATGGACTGAATTCAGGGACAATGAAAATAGGAGAAACATCTAGCAGAGAAGCTGAGGAAAAGGTTGCAAAGAAGCCTAATAATGTTGATAAAATGAAAAGTGGAGAACCAGATCTTCTAATTAAAGGGATAGGTAAGAAATCTCTGGATTCCTATTGTCCTAAGCCTGAGGTTTCGTTTTTCAATCGTCGTAAGAGAGATAAACTAGAACCATCCAACAGTGTGTCTAAGGAGAGCTCAGATGAAGATGTGGTGTCTGAACATGTCAATGATTCAGGACTTGATTCTGAGGTGGACAAGAAAGCTAGTGAATTTATAGCCAAATTCAAAGCTCAAATTAGGCTTCAGAAAATGGATTCATTTGACAGATCAAAAGGTCAAAAAATCTTTGGAAACATTATTAGGTGATTTGATTTGTAAACTATTGTACTTCAATTGTTCCTAACCAGATGAATATGAAATTCATCATCGGTTTTATTATCTTGTGTTTCATTGAGCTTTCTTCATTTTTATGCTTTTCTCAAATTCTGTTATTTTTGTGGCAGCAGCAGTTCTTCCACTTTATTTATTTTTAGATACAAGTAAAGAATATTTTTTGTTTTCTCTAACACATTGCTTTTGGTGCTTGTGTTTTCTGTATTTACTAGTTGTTTCTAAGTAGGTGATGACATTCTTTCAGCTGCTACATGTTTTTATTATGCATCTTTGATGCCTTTGTAATTTTTTTGTATGATACATTGATACACAAGTGTTGCTATTGGTTGAAATTTTAGTCTGCCACTTCCTTGCCATGTCTGTTCTTCAAAGATATATGAGGGGAATCATTAGTAGAGAAGTCCATCCATATATATAAATATATAACTGCTGCGACAAGATATTCTGGTTGAATTTGAATAATAGTAATGTTATCCAGCTAGATGATTATCTAGGCATGTCGAGTAAGAGTGGTAAATTTCTTCAAATTTCGACTAGTTTTCTTGAGGTGAGGTAAATGTAATTACCTTCTTAAGTGTTCAAAGAGCTCAAAGGTCTTTACTGCCTTGGACAAAGGCGTCATCTCCTCGCCCTAAAATTTTTGTAGCAAAAAAAAGAGTGGTAAGTTTCCATTCGTGAATCACCTTAACATCTAAAACATTTTTTGTACACTCCCTTTATTCAAAAGTGAAATCCTCTTCCCAAAATATGTTTTCATCCATAAAAATCAATAAATAAAATATTTTCATTAAAAATTATAGTCATATTTTTAAAGTTGACATAATTTTGCACAATTAATTAGGGGTAACTTTTTTGTAAATGATGTTATAGGGTGTTAATACTTTTTTTTGACTAAAGTGCTAATACATTCTCTACACGTAATCAACTCAATATCTAGTATCAAAGACCACATTCTTCTAAAAAAAAGTTTTCCAATGTTTTCCCTAATAAAAAAAACCATGGTGACTATTCTATTGACTCAAAATCCTGTATCAAAGATCACCTTCTTCTAAAAAAAGGTTTTCCAATGTTTTCCCTAATCAGAAAAACCATGGTGACAATTATATTGATTTCGAAAAATCTCTTAATTTTTGATTTTTTGATCGCTATAAAATGTTTTCTAACTTTAAGTTTGACCACAAGGAGGGACAAGTCAATTATATACTAGGGCATACTTTTACTTCTATTGATCTTGTTAGGAGTGTTGTTAAGGTTTTTTAAGCAAATTGGAGTTCAATGGCTTCACAATAGAAAAGGAAATATCAACTATCTTGGCGCCTCCAACCCTAAAAATTTTTTGTAGTACCTAAAATTTTATTAAAAAAATAGAAAAATCAAAGCATTCAAAGCAAGGGCAAAACCCAAGCAAAAGCTACTTGAACCTATATAAAGTGGAAGGCCAAACCTATTCCTGAAAAAATTTCCCTAAAAAATTAAGGAACATAATCCCACCAAGAATAGGAATGGGAAGTAACCCCAAACGATGCTAACTTGTCCGCACAAGAAATACCCTTCTTAAAAATGGGAAGTAACCCTAAAAGATGTTAACTTATCTGCACAGGAACTGTCTTTCTTAAAGATATAAGAGACTATAAAAGACATATTCTTAGCCAAAAAATTACACTTATTCCACTTGTTTCTCGAAGGCCAGCGAGGTAGTACTAAAGGCCTGAACCACCATATTTGAGTTTCATGTTTTTATGTGTAAAAAAAAGCAATTTTTATAGTGTTCACAAGGTCAACTAACAATATTCCTTAGACTCTATTTGATAAAAAGTAGCGGATAGTGGATGAGTTAGCTTACAGCTTATAGCGGATAAACTATTAGATTAAATTTAAAGTGTTTGGTAAATTAGCAGACAAACTAGTTTATATAAATATAAAATGACATAAATAGACACTTGCCACTGTTTACACCTAAAAATTATGAAGTGTTAGTCAAATTTGGTGCTCAGTCGAGTAATAGAATCAGTTGATTAAGGTTTAGTCGAGTAATGAGGTGAGCTAATTTGTACATCAGTTCAAAATTTGATCAAAGGTCACGTGCATGGCATAACCAGAAGTAAGCTAAGTTAGAGAAAAAAGAACATCCATGAGTTAAGTGTCGTATATGGGATTCAGCAATACGCGAGATGATTGGGAACAACCCTAAAATTAGGAAGAGTGGATAATGAGCATAATGGATCGTTGGAAACATTACGTGGAGGGTGTCATACCCTAATTTTGTCCGGCTAATTGAAAAATCCAAAAAAAAGTTTTTATTCTCGTCGCCTAAATCGTGCGCGTGTCTTTTACGCTCAACGTGTGATGTTTATTTTGATACTCGTTTTTGTTGATATTGCTCTATTTCCATAAAATATAAAAAAAAAAAAATATAAATGAAATGTAATATAAATTTAGGCAAAAGCTGAATAGCCAAAGTCTCTTTTATTACATAACCAAAAACCAAAAAAAGCAAAAAGTACAACAGTTTAAAAGAAAATTTTAAAAAAAAGAGGAAGAGGGCGCGACAGCAGCCCTAGCTGCTGGTCCTTTTGTTTTTTCCTTGATGTTGTCCTTCTCCGTCCTTTCCTTTGACTGTCCTTCCCCAACACCCACTACCAGCGCCCCATCCAGCTGCATGCTGTCCTTTTGTCCTTTCTTCAATGGCTGTCCTTTTAATTCCTCACCTCCATCACACCAATTGGCCTATAAATATGTACAGTAACAGTCACATAAGGGGGGAGTCTCTGAAAATACAGAGAGAAACAGAGGAGAAAAAGACCAAAACCAAAAATTAAGAATCAGAAAAGAAAAGAAAAAAAGGGGGTTTGGAGCTCCGGCCGCCATGTGGTAGTCACCACCGTGAACCACCACCGTCTCCACTGACAGCCACCAACCCTCACATCACCACCCAAAAACACCTAAAAGCCACCGTTAGTCACCTCCACCACAACACCCCATTCGGCCTCCCCCTAGTTCTCACCGTAGCTCCCTTCCCTCTCTCTAACCGCAACCACCACCACAACAGCCAACAACCACCACCAAACTATCCTTCGTTTTCTCTGTCTATGAACCACCCAAATCGTTCACCACATCAACCCAACCACCACCAGAAACCTCACCAAACAACCACTGTCGTTGGCCCTCTCCCCCCCCACCGTCGCGAACCTGGCCTGCTTCCCCCATCACCGTGAGCCATCCCCCTTCTCCTCTCACAGTGTTCCCTCTCCCAGTTCTCGTGTCACCATCACTGGCACCACCACGGTACCCCCGGTGGTGGTTCTCCTCCGGTGAAAAGCCTTCCCTTGTCGTCGCTGTCCCCGTTTGAGCCGCCGTGAACCCTCATCTCTCTCTCTCTCACGCGTTCTCTTTCTCTCCCTCTCCGCCGTCCTTTCCTCCTTCATTCTCCCACATTCATTTTTATTTCTCTCTCTCTCTCTCTCTCTCTCTCTCTCTCTCTCTCTTCAAAACTTTCCTCTCTCTCTGAAATTTGGAGTAGTGGTGCGGCGCTGCAAAAAAGGGGAAAGATTAGGTTAAAGATTAGGGTTTTGGGTATATATAGTGGGTCTGGCTTTTTTTCCCCCTTTTTTTACTTCCTTTTTTATTTATTTCACACAAATCTCCAGATTGCTTCTTGCACCCATCCGTTTCCTCATCACAGCCCCATAGAAAGCCCATAACTCGTGGGCTAGGGGATCTGAAATAAAAAACAAAGCCACTACTGATTGCACCCCCCTATGTTTCATTGCTACGTCCCCTGGGTTTTTAAACTCAGATTCGCTATTTACACCATCCTTGTTACTTCGTATACCCCCTGTGAAAAGCCCACGAATTCGTGGGCTGGAAGAACTAGCAGTGGGCTGCTTTACGCACCCCCAGTTTTGTTAATACAACCCTCTTTCTGTTAATTACACCCCTATTTTACTATTACACCCACTCCCTTTTTGCATGTTTTTTATGTATGTATTTATTTCATCTTATATACTAACTCTCACTCTTCCTTCTTCTAATAATAACACCCCCATATTTTCTGTCTCACACTCTCTCTCATACCCCTTTCTTCACATGCTTAATCTTTTATTTCTCTCTTTTTCCACTAATGGATATTTGTTGTTTACACCATTTATTTCCTACATCCTCACCTTCTCACATTCATTATCTCCATGGAGTATATAATATTTTCTTCTTTTTCACTAGTCATGAGTCCAACTCATCCTCACACGTTTTACAAACCAATGAGTCCAACTCCTCTTCACATAATGTTACAAATCAATGAGTCTAACTCAGCTTCACACCATCTCAACTTATTTTTATGAAAACCATGTTTTCAAGCAAACAGTTTCAAATAATTAAACCCTCAACCACAAATCGGTTACTTGCAATGGTCACTCTGGGTTTACTCGTTTGGCCATTACGAGTGCCCTTCAATTTCCAAAAACATTTCAAATAATAAAAAATATAAACACACAAACATTTTCTACCAAGAACTAAGCGTGATTTGATTATCTACCAGGAGATACGTAGGAGCCGATGGCGGCCGACCTCTGTCAATTGCATTAATAAAAAACCTTTTTTCTTTTAATACATTTCTCTCCTATTTCTCAAAAAGTACAAAAAATAATTAATCGTTTAGTGAGTCTTTTTATTATTATTATAGGGGTAAAAACATTATTTCTGAATTAATAAATGTTTACACATTTAGTTAAAAGGTAACCTTCCTTAGGAAGGATGTCGTAGGGTGCTAATACCTTCCCTACTCATAAACGACTCCCGAGCCTAAACCTGGTCTGCAAAACCCCTTTATCCACTCAATAGGGATTTTCCAATGTTTGCCCTTAAACTAAACTTTGGTGGCGGCTTCATTTCAAGAACGTCGAAGAATCTCTCCTCCGGATTTTTCGGTCGCTACAGAGGGAGGTTACAATCCAGAGACACGGAACATGGGCATTAGTAGGTTATTCTTAGTCGAATAAACGTTGAGTTGCAGCATGGTTAGTTGTTAGCCAAGGTTAATGGCTAATAGACACTAGGCTAAGGCTTTGCCTATATGTACCCTACTTGTAAATATTTTTAAACGCACATTAATTTGGTAGAAGTCTATATTCAAGCAATTTATCTTTCTTCTACGTTTTTACTTATGTCATTTGTAGTTTAGTAGAATCAAACACCTACTTGCCTAAGTCTAGACAAATGATCAGCTACTTGGTTCTCCACCCATTTTTATCATGAATTTCAAGATCAAATTCTTGGAGGAGGAGAACCCATCTTATTAGTCTTGGTTTTGCATCTTTTTTTGAAATTAAATACTTGATGGCTGAGTGATCTGTATAAATAATCACTTTTGTTCCTCTCAAGTATGATCTAAACTTATCAAATGCAAAAACCACTGCTAATAATTCTTTTTCAGTCACATTATAATTCATTTGAGCTTCAATAAGTGTTTTGCTAGCATAATAAATAGAATGAAAAACCTTGTCATACCTTTTCCCTAGGACAGCTCCCACAGCAAAATCACTAGCATCACACATTAGCTCAAATGGTCTGCTCCAATCTGGTGTGACTATCACTGTTGCTGTCACCAATGCTTTATTCAGTTTTTGAAAGTCTTCTAAGCAAGATTCATCAAAGTTGAAATACACATCATGTTGCAACAGTTGACATAATGGTTTTGAAATTTTGGAGAAGTCTTTGATAAATCTCCTATAGAAGCCTGCATGACCTAAGAAGCTTCGGATACCTTTGACAGTTGTTGGAGGAGGTAATTTGTCTATCACCTCAATGTTTGCCTTGTCTACTTCCAGCCCTTTCTTTGAAATTCTACGACCTAGCACAATGCCTTCTTGAACCATAAAGTGGAATTTCTCCCAATTTAGGACCAAATTGGTTTCTTCACACCTGTTGAGTATTTCTTCTAAGTTTGCCAAACAGAGTTGAAATGTCTCACCAAATACTGAGAAATCATCCATGAAAACTTCCATGGATTGTTCTATTAAGTCAGAGAATATTGCCATTATACACCTTTGGAATGTTGCTGGAGCATTACATAGTTCAAAGGGCATCCTTCTAAATGCAAAGGTGCCAGAGGAACATGTAAAAGTTGTCTTTTGTTGGTCTTCAGAAACTATAGCAATTTGGTTATAGCCTGAATATCCATCCAAAAAGCAATAAAATTCCTTACCAGCTAATTGTTGTGCGAAAAGTAGATGTGCAAGTATACACAATCGCAACAAGTAATATATTGATAAGTAAAGATCGTTCCCACAAGATTGTTGAGTTTACTTCTATATTTAAGTTAGTAGTTAAGCTAGTGAGAAAACAAGTAACAATAACAAGTTGTCAACAAGTATTGTGAGTAACATAAATGTAAATAAACAAGTAAAGAAAGCTCAAGAGTTGATAAAGTGAGTTGGACTGCTCTTTGCTAAGTAATTTCTCAGTAGTAAAGCGCTATAACGTTAGACGCTGTAGTGTTAAGCGCTCTAGCATATGCTGTTGTGCCTTTCGGTCACTGATGCCAGGGTTTTGTTACAAGATTCCTATGTCTAGGTTCTAAATAAGTCCACCCCTGTATAATGAAGAACCCACAGTATTCACCTTATGAACTATTGCTCCCCTATGTCTAGAGTTAAGCACAAGTTGTCTAAATGTCTTTAAACAACATTTCATCCATATCAATCCTTGAGTTCGAATCATGGACCATGTCTGTACCCACGAATCTACTCGTTTCAGTTGATCAATCCCAAAACAAGTTTGAAAGCATTAAAATAGAAGGATTGAAACACAAACATCATAACGTTATATTAACAATACTAAAGAGTCATTACAAAGCTTAAAACAATCCAACTACTAAGTGTTTAGCTCATGATGAGCATCATCAACACAATACAAACTAAAAAGCTCATATTACTGAAAATGAAAAGAAGAAGCAAGGTTGCAAAAGATGCACGTAGTGGCCTCCTTCTCATGTGACGGGTTGCTGACGCTACAACACAGCTTCACAGCGCTGGAAATGATGAT
The DNA here is from genome assembly GCA_039519185.1 of Astragalus membranaceus. Classification (NCBI taxonomy): domain Eukaryota; kingdom Viridiplantae; phylum Streptophyta; class Magnoliopsida; order Fabales; family Fabaceae; genus Astragalus; species Astragalus membranaceus. The sequence goes on along the minus strand of CM076854.1, from coordinate 122,759,329 downwards.
CTTCTCTTGAAAAATAAAAGCTTGAAGTGGAGGATTAATGGAGGAGAAGGGTGTCAAGTTTTCCTCTCCAAAAACTCTCCTTATTTCGAAATCTACGTTATGAGGAAGAAGAAGTGAGATAGATATTATCCACATCTCATAAAGTAGCTTTACAAAAAGATGACAATGACATCTTTCAATAAAAATGCGCCAAGTGTCCTACTTGTCACTAAAATGCTTCCACACATTCTGAACAGCAAGGGATAAGTATGATGACTCATCAAACAGTAGTAGGCTCCAAAAGTGTCCAGCTGTCCCACCGCCATATAGCGCTATAGCGCTTACCGCTGCAGCACTTAACAGAAGCGTTAAAATACTCAAAAAGGCACCAAAAGTGTCAAATGATAACAAACAAGCTCCTAACCCTTCTTTCCTTTAAATAACTAATATTTACCTAATAAAGCACAAATATTACTTGAGAACTTGTGTTGATTTAAGTGATAAGAGCATAAATAACACATCTAAATATGAGTTATCACACCCCCAAACTTAAACCATTGCTTGTCCTCAAGTAATGACACTTGACAAAGAACAAACAACACAACAACATTGAAACAATTACATAGATTAACTGCACAAACAAGACAACAACAATATCTTTCTCTTAAAAAAATTATTATTACTTCAGAACTCGCATTTGTTTAAGTCTAGAAAGCATAAATAACTCTTATAGATAAGAGTTATCACACCCCCAAACTTAAACCATTGTTTGTCCTCAAGGAATGACACTTTATAAAGACAAATAAACAAACTTAAAATAGAACAATAACAACATAGAAAGACAGGGTCTGTTGCATCCCTAAATCAAACAATTTTTCAAAAATGTTCTTAGATGGCCAAACTTTCAGATTCACATTATCTCTCTCACACACACACCATTGTTTTTCACAACATCTAGAATTATTACTGCTCAATTGTGAGTGTGTGACTACTAGGCTTAGTTTAGCTCCTAGCTAGTTTCAACATTTCTCCTAGCCTTGGAAAGAGTGGTCTTCTTTTGGTTTAGCCAAAGAATTTTTCAAAAAGGAGAGTAGACTAACAACTTCACAAAAGACTTGAGGGGCTTCAAAGCACAACAAAGGGCTTGATTAGGCATTTCAGATCTTTGGCCAGTGCACTAACTATTGATTTGGTGATTTCTCAGCGCTATAGCGTTAGATGCTATAGCACTGGTTACTTGATGAACAGATTCAGCTGCAATGCCCTCATTACTGAACTCCTTATTTGAAATTCTATCTTTTTTTATTTTTTTATTTTCTTTTCTTTTTCTTCTTTTTTTTATATGCATTTTTGGAACAGTTCAACATTTGTTTCAGGCAATTGCAGCTTTTTACATGACCATTTGTACACTTTGGGTCCTATTGCACTGACCATCCTATAATCTTCATCCCTAGCCTTAATATAACCGATGCACCCCCAAACTTAGCTTCAAATGCTACTCTCAATTTTTATTAAAAACTTGACTAAACCTTATCATTCTTAGCTAACTAGGTTCCTTGCTAAGCCTAGAGTTTTGTGTAGAAGCAGCAATAAGACTAGTCATTGTTCAAACAAAGCTACTCTACTCACAACACATAATCATCATTAAATTTAGCCCAGGAAGAAACATATCCTATTATTGAAAAACTAGGAATTGCAACTGATCATGCTTTTCATTCAACAAACATAACATTAAACACATAACATTAACATTTCACATATAACATTAAACACATTTAAGGTCCTCCCCCCAACTTAAGACCTAGCAGTGTCTCCACTTCTCATGCAATTCTAATGGGAGAGGCCTATGACTAAAACTCAACAGAATTAAAAACAACAGAAATAAAACTCTAAACATACTGTTAGATGCAAGAACAAACACTATAGCACCTAACAGATTTATTGAAAACAAACAAACAAACAACATTTTTTTAAAAGAAGGGTTAGAGTACTTGTTTGCTAACCCAGATTTGAGCCTATTGCTTGCTCTGGTGGGCACCGTGGTGGCTCTGCTACTAGATTTTTTTCTTTCCTGCCGCTACAGCGCTAGGCGCTGTAGCCTCATTCTGGGGATCCTCTGCTTCCTTGTAAGCTTTCATCTCAGCCAGCTTTTCTGCTACTTCCCTCTCTGCAGAAAGATCAAGAGTATTCTCCTCAGATGCAGGTTTGTGCGGGGACTGGGCTTTAGGCGCTGTAGCATCAGCCGCTACAGCGCTAACTGGCACTTCTTCTTGTGGAGGGTCATCTGCCAAATTGGTCCCAGGGTTTCTCCTTTGGTGGCTTCTTTTCTCACTTCACAAAATTAACTCCTGCACAAAAGAAAAATTAAAAACACAAAATTGTTAGTTTAAGAACCTTGGGTTGCCTCCCAGTAGCGCTTGTTTTAAGAGTCTTCAGCCAGACTAAGTCTTGTTGATAGGTATCTTTGGCTAATGACGACTCTAGTGTAGGAGAGGGGATCCAATCATTTGCTACAACAAAATTAGGTTTCTCCACAACAGGTTTTGGCACCCTTGGCCTCATTTTGGCCACCATTTTTGTTCTTACAGCTTTGTTTGGTGCTACAGCAGATGCTGCAGCACTGCCTTCTGATACTAATGCTATAGTGCCACTTGTGACAGTATCCACTCTCTGCACTTTAGCTTCCAATTGGTGGTTTCTTTGTGGCAGGCTGAGTTTTGGTGGATTTTGTTCTTTTGTGAGACTGAGATGATTTTTTTTTGTTTTGATGAGGGAAGTTTCTTAGGAGATGGGGACTTGTGTAGAGTGGGTTGTTTTGGAAATAAGGAAGGTATTTGAATAAGGTTTGATGGTTTGGCTTGAGGTAAGGATAGATTAATGACTGGAAGGTGTTATAGGTGGAGGGGATGGTTCTTTGGTTGGTGATGGTTTAGGTGAATGTGTGGTGGAAAGGTTTTGGGTGGGTTGTGTGATTTGATGCAAAATGGGGGATACTTCCTTACTTCCCTCTTCTTTCTTATTATGCTCTCCTTCATCTTTCTCATCATCTTATTTTTAACTATTTTAACCACTTTCTCAACACCTCAGCTACGAGTGCTATAGCACATGGTGCTACAACATCAGAAATCTGCATAATTGACAGCACATACATACCACAAGTCTTCTTATTCATACCTGTAATAGTAAAAACAAAAACACACAAAACATAATTAGTCCTAAAAATCTGGGTTGCCTCCCAGTAGCGCTTAGTTTAAATGTCCTTAGCTAGACTTGACATTCAAAACCCAAGTTAGGGTGGATAATAGGACAAGAAGAAAATATCATCCTTCCGCTTTCTCTTTTTGGTCAGAAATCCCATGTATTTAGTATAGGGCAGCAAGTGTTCCCATGCCCCAACCAATAAGCATTTGGGATAGGAATTCCCACTCTCTTGAAAAAATTGAAGCTCAATTTGCGGAGGACTATTTTCTTCAATTACCAAGGGTTGTGTCTCAATTGTCACATGACTCTTTTCATACCTCAACCTTGGTTTTTCTTTCTTGTCACTATTTTTGAATTTTTCTTTTTCTACAACTACACAACTTTTTTTGTTTTTCTTCCACTATTTCCACATGACCACATTCAAGTTCAAACTCTACACTCTCTTTTTCTTCCTCTTGCTCAACCAACTTAGTAGATTCAATGGACTGAGCAAAAATTTCTTTAAAATCAGAGTTGCCCAAATGATAACATTCATCTTCAAACTCTACACATTTTTCTTTCTTTTGCTCAACCACCTCTTCATTACAACTCTCTTCTTTTAGATGCTCCATTATAGTGTTAAAGTGAGCCTCTATATTCTTACACGAAGCTTCAAAGTTGTCACGCTCCACCTTCATATATTCAATGGCATGAGCTAAGAGTTCTTTGAAATTATCTTCGTTCTGCTCAACCACCTCTTCAATACAACTCTCTTCCATATTCTTGCATGACACTTGAGAGTTGCCTCTATCCACTTTGATATCCTCAAGGAATTGAGCTAAGAGTTCTTTTAGATCAGAGTTGTCCTCATGTAATCCTTCAGTTTGAGCATGAGAATATGAATCTTGCTCACACACAACATTTTCCATGCCATAATCCATATTTTGGGTTGTCATGAGCATGAAATTTGTCTCATAACAGCCCCTTTCATGTTCACTCCCATGGAAATCATAGTTGAAAAATTATTGTTGAGCATTCCTTGCTTGCATGGAGTAAAAATTCAAATGGTCCATGGCATAAAGTGGAATTTTTTTTCAAACACTAAACACAAATAACAACAAAGAGAAACACACTACAAACACAAAACACAATAATAAAAAAATTTACTGGAAAAACAGAACATGCTAAATAAGATAATTTAAACTAACTAAACATTAGAAATTAACTTTCACAATCCCCGGCAACGGCGCCAAAAACTTGTTGTGCGAAAAGTAGATGTGCAAGTATACACAATCGCAACAAGTAATATATTGATAAGTAAAGATCGTTCCCACAGAGATTGTTGAGTTTACTTCTATATTTAAGTTAGTAGTTAAGCTAGTGAGAAAACAAGTAACAATAACAAGTTGTCAACAAGTATTGTGAGTAACATAAATGTAAATAAACAAGTAAAGAAAGCTCAAGAGTTGATAAAGTGAGTTGGACTGCTCTTTGCTAAGTAATTTCTCAGTAGTGAAGCGCTATAACGTTAGACGCTATAGCGTTAAGCGCTATAGCATATGCTGTTGTGCCTTTCGGTCACTGACGCCAGGGTTTTGTTACAAGACTCCTATGTCTAGGTTCTAAATAAGTCCACCCCTGTATAATGAAGAACCCACAGTATTCACCTTATGAACTATTGCTCCCCTATGTCTAGAGTTAAGCACAAATTGTCTAAATGTCTTTAAATAACCTTTCATCCATATCAATCCTTGAGTTCGAATCATGGACCATGTCTGTACCCATGAATCTACTCATTTCACTTGATCAATCCAAAAACAAGTTTGAAAGCATTAAATACAAGGATTGAAACACAAACATCATAACGTTATATTAACAATACTAAAGAGTCATTACAAAGCTTAAAACAATCCAACTACTAAGTGTTTAGCTCATGATGAGCATCATCAACATAATACAAACTAAAAAGCTCATATTACTGAAAAGGAAAAGAAGAAGCAAGGTTGCAAAAGATGCACGTAGTGGCCTCCTTCTCATGTGACGGGTTGCTGACGCTACAACACAGCTTCACAACGCTGGAAATGATGATCTTCTCTTGAAAAATAAAAGCATGAAGTGGAGGATTAATGGAGGAGAATGGTGTCAAGTTTTCCTCTCCAAAAACTCTCCTTATTTCGAAATCTACGTTATGAGGAAGAAGAAGTGAGATAGATATTATCCACATCTCATAAAGTAGCTTTACAAAAAGGTGACAATGACATCTTTCAATAAAAATGCGCCAAGTGTCCTACTTGTCACTAAAAAGCTTCCACACATTCTGAACAGCAAGGGATAAGTATGATGACTCATCAAACAGTAGTAGGCTCCAAAAGTGTCCAGCTGTCCCACCGCCATATAGCGCTATAGCGCTTACCGCTACAGCACTTAACAGAAGCATTAAAATACTCAAAAAGGCACCAAAAGTGTCAAATGATAACAAACAAGCTCCTAACCCTTCTTTCCTTTAAATAACTAATATTTACCTAATAAAGCACGGATATTACTTGAGAACTTGTGTTGATTTAAGTGATAAGAGCATAAATAACACATCTAAATATGAGTTATCATTAATGTGTCCAGCATTTGATCAATGAAAGGCAATGAAAAATGGTTCTTCTTTGTAGCCTTGTTGAGCCTTCTGTAGTCCATACAAATTCTTCATCCCGTGACAGTTCTGGTTAGTATCAATTCATTATTCTCACTGGCTATTACTGTCATTCCACCCTTCTTTGGTACACATTGCACAGGGTTCACCCATGCACTATCTGAAATAGGGTAGATTATTCCAGCATCTAGCCATTTGATTATCTCCTTCTTCACCACCTCTTTCATGATTGGACTGATTCCCTTTATGTCAGACATTTACCATCCTATTGCTTTCTTATGCTTCTTTAGGGTATTAATAAGATCATGCTCCTGCTTTTGAGATAAGTGAGAAGCAATGATCACTGGAAGTATATTATTTTCCCCTAAGAAAGCATATTTCAGATGCTGAGGCAATTCTTTAAGCTCAGGTTGACGAGGTTTATCAATTGAAGGAATATTCTTTTTGAGATTTGGGTCTTCAAGCTCTAGAGATTCATATTTTCTTGTCCATACCTCTTTAACTTCCAATTCTTCTTGCACAACTTCCTCTTCCACAATTTCTTTTTTTTTTCTGTCATTGCTCCAGCAATGGATGCTAAAGCATTGGTCAAGTGGCCATGCTCTTTGTGGAATTGTTGCGGTATTGCTTGATCCAGGGAGATAATTAGAGAGCATTCTTCAACATCTTCATTTGGGTATTTGAGAGCATTCATAATGTTGAATTTGATCTCTTGATCATTGACTCTCATGGTCAATTCACCTTTCTGCACATCAATGAGTGTTTTTCCAGTAGCCAAGAATGGTCTTCCAATAATGATTGGTACATCCTTATCTGCATCAAAATCAAGGATAACAAAATCTGCTGGAAACACAAATTTGTCAACTTTTATCAAAACATCCTCTACGATCCCTTCAGGATAGTCTATTGACCTATCTGCTAATTGAAGGGTCACAGTGGTAGGTCTGGGAGTTCCAATACCAAGTTGTGTGAATATGGACTTAGGCATTATGTTGATACTTGCACCTAAGTCACATAGTGCACGACCAGTATAAAATTTTCCAATTGAAAATGGTATAGTGAAACTGCCAAGATCTTTTAACTTCCTTGGAATTTTGTTCTGCATGATCATGCTGCATTCTTTTGACACAGCTACTGTCTCAAATTCTCCCAATCTTCTTCTCTTTGTGAGCACATCTTTCATGATTTTGGCATAATTGGGCATTTGTTGGAATGCTTCAACAATGGGTACATTGATGTGTAATTGCTTAAGTACCTCAAGGAATTTGCTAAATTATTTTTCTTCATGTGTCTTCTTCAATCTGTGTGGATAAGGCGGATGAGGGTATTCTGGAACTAACCTTGGTGGTGGTACATAAGCAGCTTCTAATGCTCTAGCTTTGGATGATCTTGCATCTGTTGCTCCTGCATCAGTTGTATTTGGTTCTTTTTTTATTTTTTTCTTTTTCTTCCTTCTCTACACCTTCAGCTTCATATGGTTCTGAGAGATCTTTTCCACTTCTCAAAGAAATGGCCTTTACATGCTCCTTCCCTTGTTTTTGTGAGGTTGAGGCTTATGTGGTGGATGGTAGTGAACCATTTGGCCTCTGATATAATGTTGTAGCTAGTTGCCCGACTTGATTCTCCAAGTTCTTCAGTGATGCATCATGAGCTTACCTTGCAGTTCTTGTTTCACTGATGAAAGCATCAATTTTGCTCATATATGCTTTAAACATTGATTCCAAGGAGTTATCATTTGCTGGTGTAGGGGTTCTTTGGTAATTTTGAGAGTGAAATCCAGGTAGAGTTAATGGTGCTGCAGCATTGGATGCTGGAGCAATATTGTTATTACTCCACTTGAAATTGGGGTGATTTCTCCAGCCTGGGTTATAGGTGTTAGAGTAAGGGTTGTTGTTTTTGTTGTATCCCACATAGTTAACAGAAATAGGGTTGCTTGGACATTCTTCATACAAGTGACCACCTCCACAGTATACACAACTAGTTGTTCCTTGAGGTGCTTGTTCTATTGCAGCAGCAGTGGGTTCTGTCATTGCTCCAGCATTGGATGCTGGGGCATTGGTAGAATTTAGATTTTTGATCATGTTGGTGAGAGATGCCACTTGAGCTGATAGAGCTGATATTTCATGGAGTTCATGAACCCCAACTGTCTTCTTTTGAGCACTGGCCCTTTATGTGGGCCAACTGTAGCTGTTGGTTGCAATTTTGTCTATCAACTCACATGCTTCATTGTATGATGAATTTAGTAACACTCCTCCAGATGAGGCATCCAACATGAGTCTGGTTTGGGGCTCCAAACCATTATAGAATGTTTCCATTTGTATTATGACAGGTATACCATGATGAGGACATTTTCTTAAAAGTTCTTTCCATATTTCCCATGCTTCAAACAGTGATTCTTATTCTTTTTGTCTAAAAGAAGTTATGTCATTTCTCATCCTGACATTTTTAATTGGTGGAAAGTACTTTGCTAGAAATTTTTCAGCTAATTCATTCCACTCAGTGATAGAGTTAGGCTCTAGGGAATTCAACCAAGCCTTGGCTTTATCTTTGAGGGAATATGGAAAAAGTTTTAATCTAAAAGCATTTTATGAAACACCGGGGATGATGAAATTGCTACATATTTCTAAAAATTGCCTTAGAAGCAAATGAGGGTCCTCATGAGGAGAACCACTAAATTGACCCACTGTTTGAAGCATTTGAAACATCATGGGTTTGAACTCAAAGTGAGTTGCATTAATTTGAGGTCTGACTATGCTGGTTTGCATGTTTTGCTGATCGAACACAGCATAGTCTCTCATTGGTCTGTCTCTGTCATTTATCATACCTATAGGTCCCATGGTGATGAATTGGTTTCTGTAATCATTCTCAGAACTAGGGTGTGAGCCATGAGCAGAACCTCTGCCTCTTCCAGTGCCATGATTAGAACCTTCACCTACTCCTTGTTCAGACATTGTTTGTCTAGCTCTGCCTCTTTGTCTTTGAAGTCTGCGCAACCTGTTAAATCTCCTCTCTATCTCAGGATCCAACTGAAATTCTGGTGTGTTGGACCTGGGCATATGCTGTAGCAACTATTGCTGGGGCAATGATTGTTGGGGCAATGATTGCTAGAGCAATGTTTGCTGAAACATAAGGAACAAACACCAAAGTAAAACTATCACTAATTTACTACTAAGTTAAACAATAAAAATTAATGGCAATCCCCGGCAACGGTGCCAAAAACTTGTTGTGCAAAAAGGTGTGCAAGTATACACAGTCTTTAACAAGTAATACAATGATAAGTAGAGATCGTACCCACATGGATTGAATTAATTTTTGAGAGTTTAAAATGGTAGCAACACTAGTGAGAGATAGAAATCCAAAAATAAAATAAAATATGATTGGTGTGTGTGTGTGAAACAGAAATTAAAGTAAGCAAGATAGAAATAGATTGTAAATTAATAGAGAGAAATAGTTGGTATGCTCTTCACTAAGTAAATCACTTTTTTATAGCACTATGTTATATATGATGTTGGAGCAATCATTGCTGTGGCAATTGATGCTCCTGCAATGGTTGTTGTAACAATTGATGTGCTTTTCAGTAACTAACGTCAGTGTTTCATTACAAGTCTTATGTCTAAGCTCTAAATAAATTCACCATTGTATATTAAGATCCTACAGTATCATCCTATGGACTATGCTATCCTATGTCTAGGTTTTAGCATGGAATTAACAAAGTTTCCTTTTTATTAAAACACTTATCCATATTAGTTCTTGAGTTTAAATCATAAACCATGTCTGTATTCATGACCCTACTTATTCTAAGTGATCAACCTCAAAATAAGTTTGAAAGAGTTATAAAGCAAGAACTAAATTGCAAGTATCAATATAACATAATAACTATTCAAAAGTTCATTACAAAGTTTAAGGCATCCCAACTAAATATATTTAGTTAATGCCTGACATGACTAAGCACATATAAACATAAAGATTCATATTCATATGATTGAAAATACAAAGGAAATGAGATAAGATAGAAATTACACAAATGGAGTTCATTTGCATATTCTGCCTAGCAATGCTGGAGCAATGAAACAACAACACAAGATGGTATAAAAGTAGAGGGAGAAGTTGTAAATTTTTTTCTCTGCTTCGAACCAAAATATTATATCTAAGACTACTTCCTAAAATTTGAGATGTTTTCCAATGATGAGGAGGAGATGTATTTATAGGCTTCTTGGAGTGGAGTAGTCTTGAGCATCAAGGTTACTTTGAGATGAAGTTAGGTTTTCCTTTTTTAATTTTATCTCAAAAGCTTCCATGTGATCGATCACCCATCATGTAAAAAGAAGAGGTCCATTGATGAGAGGACAAGTGTCTCTTAGAAGGGTGACTCTTGTGAGCTATGGGGTCTATGGTAGGCGCCGAACTCTCCCACTTGGCCACTTGTCTTACTTTTGACGCAACATGACGTCATCACCAGGATGCTATGGCATTCTGTGTTGTGAAGATTGTTGGGGCAATTGATGCTGGGGCAATGCCTCTGCTTCTATTGCTGGGGCATCTATTGCTGGAGCAATGATTGCTGCAGCAATTGAACAAACACATAAAATACTACGAATCATATAAAATAGTCATGAAATGTGCCTAAACCTTTCTTAACTCAAAAAGTTGTATTTCTTTTGTATTTCTATATTTAACAAAACATTATTACTGAGATTCTCACAATTATTTGGATTTGAAAGCGTAAATAACTCTATATAAAATAGAGTTATCAAGGATCAAGGGAGCACTAATTCTCAAGGATCCGAGGAAATCGTGTCCGAATCCGAGGCTGGCTCTGAAAGTGGAGAGGAGAGCCGAAACAACGAGACCGGAACCGATGAGTATTCCAGTACCAGGGTTGGGCCGATCGACGTCCCCTTACAGCTGCCTTTGTCAACCCCTCGTGAATATTCGTGGGTTTCCGAGTCCTTAAAGGCGACCCGATTCCTGTATGAGGCAGGCAGTGATATGAGCACATTCACTCGCATGATATCAGAGAGAAGAGGACAGATCTGGAATATGGAGGGCATGGAAAGTGACCAGCACGTCGCCGTTTGGGATTCCACTCTTAAGTTTGTTGTGTACGAGGTGACGATTTTCACCATGAATATCCGACCTCCGTTCACCGCCCTCCAACAGGAGGTTTTGAGTACGCTGAACTTGGCCCCCTCACAACTTCATCCCAACTCGTGGGCCTTCCTCCGAGCTTTCGAGTTGGTGTGTCTTCATTTGGAGAGGCCGGTATCAGTCGATCTATTCCTTCATCTATTCGAAATAAACAGGAGGCATGAGGAAGGGTCAAAAGATCGTTGGGAGCACGTGAGCCTCTGAGCTAGAAGGAATACCAAGATCTTCCAACCCTTCACCGACTCTTTGAAAGGAAGCTGGAAAGACAAGTTCTTCTTCGTCGAACCCGTCAACGCCGATGCTGTGAAGTACGTTGGAAAGTATAGCAAGGATGGACAATTCCTGGAGTCCACCAAGTTCCCTATTGGCTGGACCCTTGCCCACTTCAATTGTCAGCCTAGAGCTTACACCGTTAACAAGGGGAGGTTAAGTGAAGTGGATAAAGAGACCATGGCGATCCTGATTCACTGTGTCGATCCGATTCCCTATACAAACTTTAATTTGAGGGCCCGGACGTATCCGAGATAACTTGTAATATTTTGCTTGTTTAATCATGTTGTGATTTTGGCTTTAGCTTACCTCGGCCAATCTTTATTTTTCGCGCGTTAATCATTTACCAAGTTATGTATGTCGCATTTAGGACAGTTTACTAGGACTCTACCTAGATCGAACTCGCCCTTTAGGGCAATGGTAGCCTCGGCCATTAATCTTTGCAATTTTGAATCCAAAGATCTTTGTCGCCTTTGGGACATGATCGTACCTGATCAATACGATGGGTTGCTGGTGTCTGATGATGTTGCTCGGTCGTTGGGATGAAGGACCGAGTTCTGAGCCGCACGCGGGTGGTACCTGCAAAGGCACTCCAACGCTCAATTCAGAGGTGCTTCAACGGGCAGGGTCACAAAGTGAGTAAAAACGTACCTGAAGCCACATGCTAGTGTGGTATATATACTGTTGACTGCGCAGGCGCTCTAGCCGTTGCGCTTATCTCGGAGGCGGCCGCATCTTGCGGAGCAAGCCACGTATTGGGTCGCGCTGGGCTTGTTGAGTGAAATTAGGCTTTGAGCCCACTCCGGAACAGTTGCCCCCCAAGCCTAGGTCGCCTGGGGGCGGGCTAAGGCTTGATTCCTTGCCCCCCAGTGTGGTCACCACGACCGTTCTGGAACGATAACTGGTCGAAAGTTAACTGGTCGATTGTTAATTGGTCGTCTGCGTGGTCGCTGCCACGCGGCCTGGTCACACGGGGCTAGGTGCTGTCTCGAGTTTGGTGCCTGACAATCAACCGTCATAAATGCTGAGGCGACAGTTACTTTAGTGAGGTGACGTTTAAAGACTCGAGGAGTTTAAGTAATGATGGTACGCGAAGAGTCGCGCCTCTTCGCTTCCGGCCCATGGTGATAATTGGCCCATTATATATAGGGTTCAAGGGGGTTTCTCATTCGCACGTTTCTCTGATTTCCACCGCTCTCGTTGATCGCTCGTTGCAGAGGTGTTGGGTTGATCGCTGTTAACAAAGCTCGCTCGCAATCAGCTCGCTCCAATTCCAGGTAACTACGACCGCTCTTTCTTTATTTGAGTTTTTATGTTCCACCTGGTGGAGGGGGTGTCAGGTCTGGGGACGACCATGTCGCCCCTCTCCACGCGCGAGCAAGACCTTGACCGTTGTTCCCCTTCCCAGATTTATTCTGGCGCGGACCAAACAGACCCGCCGTATCTCTAGAAGTCTGGCCGTTTCCCTTGCACATAGTATGACCCGACCAGTGGAGCAAAGTTCTGTGCAAGCCCGGTCGTCCTCTTCTGACGATGAGTCTTCCTCTGGGTCTTCAACCCTGAACTGGACTTCCTCTGGTGAATCTGGAACTCGGGTTGCCGCTGAGGCTGCAGTCGGTAACGCCGCGGAAAGCAACGCACGGGTTGCCTCTGACGAAGGTATTGGCCAGGCCGCGGCCGACGGCACTGCGACGGCCGACAGAGGCCAACAGGGCGACCATCGAGAAGATCCTGAGGTCGCAGCTGCAAAGGACATGTCTTGGGTTTCTCTTAACCTGAGAGGTCAACGTAGCAAAATTCAACAGGGGGGCCAGGACATAGCGTATCTTGCGACCGGGCTAAACGAAGGATGGAGAATAGAAGGCATGGGCAAAGGGGAAGACGTCGCGGCCTGGACAGATGTGCTAAAATTCACGATGTACCGCATCATTTTTGAACGCATGGGCATAATTCTGCCATTTACCAGGTTCCAACGCCAGGTTTTACGTTATCTTCAGGTCGCCCCCTCTCAACTGAACCCGAACGCTTGGGCGTTCTTGCAGGCGTACGAAGATGTTCTTGTAGTTCTGAAACGGCCGGTCTCCGTAAGACTGTTTTTCACATTGTTTGAAATGAGCTACATTTATGAGAAAGGCTCCAAGGGCGCCCGTAAGGAAGCGGTTTCGTTCAAAAACCGCTCGACATACAATTTTTTTAAGCCTTACATGGAATCACTGACGACCGGGTGGAAGAGAGAATTCTTTTGGGTCGTTCCAAACTCGGCCGAGGCTCATCGAGGGATCGCCCAGATGTCAAAAGATGATCAGGAATGAACGCCCCTGTTTCCCACGGTGTGGAGTTTTAACCATTTCTCGATAAAACCAGGCCAGTACGCTTTTAAGGAAACAGAACTTGACGACCTGGACAGGGGGACGATCCATAGGCTGAGAAAGATTGCGTCCCTAGTCCCTGAGGGTCGCATCAAGGTCAAAAACATTGTGGATGCTCGTGGCAAGAAGAGAGTCAATGCCGCTCTTGGTTGGTGGTCGCTCGCTTAGTTTGTTTTCTGTCACTTCGTTTTACTTAACTGTTTCTAACCATCTACTTTTGCCTTTGCAGTTGACATGGCGAACATGAACGACTTCGACCTCTTGGAACAATGGGCGGCCGAGGATGGTGATACTTCGCCCGTCCGCGGAATTTCTGAAGCTCAACCTGGGGGTACGCCCCAACCTGCCGGAACTGGGTCTGAGCCCGATCGTCAGACTCCACGGGCGGGCACACCAAATCGAGCCATTGACTTGGGTAGCCCAATTCAAAATCAAGAAAGGTCTAAGAGGGACCGGTCGGTTGATCGCGGTGGTCAGAACAAGAAGCACAAGAGTGGGAAAAGCCATGGGCACTACCGGTCGCCTAAAATCGACCTGCTTGGATTGGGCGATGAGGACTGTGCTCGTTTCAAGGAAGAACCGTTCGAGGTGATGGTCGATGCGATGAAGGCCGCTGGAATTCTTTTCAAAAAATACCAAGATGAGGAAGCAGATCGCCTGGAAGGTAGGCGCCTTGCCAATAGATATTCATTGCTTGAAGACGATCTCGTTGATAAAAATTTTAAACTGAACTCAGCCTTGTCGTTGCTCGCAGAAATGAGGGGTGAGCGAGATGATTTGCTCAAGAAGATGAAGGAAGTTGAACCGAGTATCAAGGCGATGGCAGACAATGAGAAGAAGCTCGACGATGCAAAACGCCAACTTGTGGCCGCTGTTGCTGCTCAAACTGCGGCCGAGTCTGCCCTGGACAAGGCGGTCGTCGACAAGGAAACAGCTGAAAAAGAGGTCGAACGCCTCGCTTCAAAGAATAAAGAACTGTCGAACCAGGTCGCTGGACTGAAAAATGACCTGGATGCCGTGGAGGAGGAAAAGAACAAGTTTCGAGGTCGCTACAAAGACCTTCTTGACCGGGAGAAGGGAGCTGCGGAGGGTCAATTTGAGAATGCGGTCAGTCAGATTAAGCTCCTTTACCCTGATCTGGGGGTCGATCGCGAGATCGTGAAATGCACACATCGTGTGATCGAGCGGCAAATCGTGCGTCCCAAGAAGATGCTGAAGGGGAAGGTCCTTCAAGAAGAGGCGGTCATCTACCAGGCCCCTAGCGACTCTTAACTTGTAATTTTTTGAATTTTGTAATCTTGGCCCGCCTGCGAGCGGTGTTTTAATGGGCGCCCTGGATTCGACCAAGGCGTAGTCGTTTGTACTTAATGACAATTTTTCCATGAATTTTGGCCTGTTTAATTGCTCTGTAATTAGATTCAATTCTTTTTTTTGCTACTCTTTTAGACCGCTCGGCCAATCGATGGTCCTTCGCATAGGTCGCTTGGCGGCTTTCGTTTGGGTCATTCGATAGCACTCTTTTAGGCCGCTCGGCGGCTCTCGTTTGGGCCATTCGATGGCACTCTTTTAGGCCGCTCGGCGGCTCTCGTTTGGGCCATTCGATGGCACTCTTTTAGGCCGCTCGGCGGCTCTCGTTTGGGCCATTCGATGGCACTCTACTGGTCGCTCGACTGCTACTCGCATGGTGAGCGACCGTGCATACAATTTGCAGGAAATAAAGTACACAAGTCAAATTTTAAGGTCGGTCCTCGGTAAAAAACCCCTGTGGGGAAAAAGAGCGACCGCCTGTTCTTTATTGATCAATTAGTGTTTACAACTTAAACATAATACTTTCTCAATTTGTCAGCATTCCATGTTCTGGGGATGGTCGCCCCTTCCATGGTTTCCAGCTCGTAAGCTCCCTTTCCAGTCTTGCTGATAACACGGTATGGTCCTTCCCAATTAGGGGCGAGCTTTCCCTGGCGAGCGTTCTTATTCCCCACGTCGGCCCTCCTAAGGACGAGCTGTCCGATGGAGAACTCTCTCTTCTGGACGCGGGCGTTATACCTGGCAGCGACCTTCTGCTTGATGAGTTGCTCCCTAAGTGACGCCTTGGTTCGCAGCTCATCAACCAGGTCGAGCTCTTCTCTTGTTGCTCGCTCATTTGCGGTCGGGGTTGGTGGGTTGGTCGTTCTCCAACTTAGCTCTCCCATCTCAATCGGGATGACAGCGTCAGTTCCGTAGACAAGTCTGAATGGTGACTCCCCGGTCGATGAGTGGGGGGTCGTTTTGTAGGCCCAAAGGACCGACTGTAATTCTTCTGCCCAATTGCCATTGGCTTCATCCAACCTTCTTTTCAGTCTGCGTAGTACTTCCCTATTGGCCGCTTCCGCCTGGCCATTGGTTTATGGGTGCTCGACCGAGGTGAAACGCTGTTTCACACCTAGGCCGGCCAGAATTTCTCTGAACTTTCTGTCTGCGAACTGGGTTCCATTATCAGTCACCAGCTGTTGGGGCACTCCAAAGCGGGCGAACACATTTCTCCCCAAAAACTTAGACACCTTCGCTGAGGTAATGGTTGCAAGCGGCTCTGCTTCTATCCACTTAGTGAAATAGTCGATCGCAACGATCAGGAATTTCAACTGACCTGGTGCAGGTGGAAAAGGCCAAGCAGGTCCATGCCCCACCAAGCGAACGGCCATGGCGGGGTTAGGCTATGTAGTTCTGATGAAGGCGCTATATGTACGTCGGCATGAATTTGGCATTTTTTGCACTTCTGAACAAGTATCTTAGCATCCTCATCCATGGTCAGCCAATAGTATCCGGCCCTGAGCACCTTCTTAGCGATCAACCGTCCACCTTGATGGCTACCACAATCGCCTTCATGTATATCCCTCAGTACATGGTCAGCTTCAACCGACGTAAGGCATCTCAGCAATGGGGATGAGAAGCCCCTTCTATACAGTCTTCCTTCGATCACTGAGTACTTGGTCGCCCGCAACCTCAAGAGCTTTGCTGCCTTCTGGTCGCAAGGTTCTACTCCATTGAGAATATATTGCAAGATAGGAGTGATCCAGTCTTTGTCCAAGTCGACCGCTAGGATGGCTAACGGTTGGGCAGGCTTGGTCGATACGCTCGGCCGCGTTAATGTTTCTTGGATTAGACTTTTGTGGTTCTCGGGAGTCTTTGTACTGGCTAACTTTGATAAGATGTCAGCTCGAACGTTCTTTGTCCTGGGGACGTGCTTAACATCTGCTCGGTCGAATTGCTTGAGCAGATCCCTTACCTTGGCCAAATAATTCTTCAAGACGTCGTCCTTTGCGTCATATAGGTCTTGAATTTGGGAGACTACCAGTAGGGAGTCAGAGTGGAGTTCGACACGGTCGACGTTGAACTCTTTGGCTAGCTGCAGCCCGGCAATGCACGCTTCATATTCGGCCTGGTTGTTTGAAGTGTGAAACGCGAAAGTTAATGACACTTCAACTGTAAGTCCTTCCGAGTTCTCAAGTATCAGACCGGCCCCACTTCCTTTGCTGTTGGAGGATCCATCTACGTGCAAAGTCCAGGTCGTGATGGCTTGACCGTCTGGTATTGGAGTCATCTCAGCGATGAAGTTAGCCAACACTTGGGCCTTAGAGGCCGATCTAGCCTCGAACTTGATCCCAAACTCGCTGAGTTCCACAGCCCACTTGATCATACGCCCTGCTAGGTCAGGTCGGTGAAGGATTTGCCTAATAGGCTGGTCGGTCCTCACCACAACCTGATGGGCCACGAAATAAGGGCGCAATCTACGAGCGGCCACAAGTAACGCTAAGGCCAGCTTCTCGATCTTCTGGTATCTGATCTCTGGGCCTTGAAATACCTTACTGATGAAATAGACCGGGTTTTTCCTTAGGTCGCTCTCTCTTACTAGAACAGCGCTCATGGCTTCGTCTGTTATGGCCAAGTATAAGTAAAGCGTCTCCCCTGGTTGCGGCTTGGTCATGATGGGAGGGTTGGTGAGTGCCGCCTTCAGCTCGTCCAATGCTCGCTGGCATTGGTCGGTCCATTCAAACTCGACCTCCTTCTTCAAGAGCTTGAACAGTGGAAGCGATTTGTACGCTGATTTGGGTATAAATCGTGACAGGGCAGCGACCATGCCGTTCAATTGCTGAATTTCTTTTTTCGTAGTGGGTGGCCTCATGTCGGTGACCGCCTTACACTTATCAGGGTTTGCTTCGATCCCTCGCTCTGTTAAGTGGAAACCCATGAACTTGCCCGCCCTTACTCCGAAGGTGCACTTCTCTGGATTCAACCTCAAGGAATTCTTCCTTGCTTCATCAAAATTTTCCTTTAGGTCGTCAATGTGGTCTTGGTCGGTCTTGCTTTTGATGATCATATCATCCAAGTAGACTTCTGATATCCGACCGATCTGTCGCCTGAAAACCTTGTTCATCATTCTCTGGTAGGTCGCGCCGGCGTTCTTCAGTCCAAAAGGCATTACCTTGTACTGAAAATTTCCACGATCGGTCATGAACGCGGTCTTATGCCGATCGGGTGGGTACATAGTGATTTGGTTGTAACCTGAATAAGCGTCTAAAAAAGACAGGAGTTTGTAGCCTGCAGCCTCGTCGACCAGTTTGTCGATGTTTGGCAGGGGAAAGGCGTCCTTTGGGCATGCCTTATTCAGGTCGGTATAGTCGACGCACATGCGCCACTTACCATTTTTCTTCTTCACTAACACGACGTTGGACAGCCAAGTCGTATATTTAATCTCTTCAATGAAATTGGCCTTGATGAGGTCGTCAACCGCCTGTGCGGCCGCCAATGCCTTCTCTTCGCTCTGAGTGCGTCTCTTTTGTGCGACCGGTCTGGCTGTCTCATCGACGGACAGTTGGTGGCAAGCAATTTCTACTGGGATCCCGGGCATGTCAGAAGCCCTCCATGCAAAAAGGTCTGTGTAATCCCTGAGACAGGTGATGAGATCTTGCTTGACCTGTTCAGGTAGGTCGCTCCCCAACTTAACTGTCTTAGTTGGGTCGTCCGATAACTGAACATCGACCAATTCTCCGTGGGGCTCGGGCCTCTTCAGTTTATTCTTTAGCTCGCGGGCTAAATCGTCGTCGTCGTCCTCAAGGTCTCTATCTGGGTCATAACGAGCATCCAGGTCGGCCACATTGACTTGATGCCCCTCTCCTAGATCTTGCGGTTTAGCACTCACCGCCTCCATATCACAAATCTCTTGATAGAGGAAATGGCTCCTCATGGCCGCTTCCATATCGGCCATTACTGCCACCACCTGGTCGCTTTTATTGTAGAACTTCATCTTTAGATGCACAGTTGAGGCTACGGCCTCCAATTTTCCCAGTGTTGGCCGGCCGATGATGCAGTGGTAACACCATTTGATTGGCAGAACTAAGAACGTCGTCCTGACCGTCCTGTACAACGTGCTACCGTTCGTATCGTCTCCAAAAGTTATAAGCAATTCTATCATCCCCAGAGGGTAGGTGGTTGCCCCATTGAACCCGGTCAATGGGGTTGGTACGGCTTGCGGAATAATTTCGCTTCTGTCCACGTTTAACTTGTCAATCAGTTCCTCAAACATGATGTCGGCCGAGCTCCCTTGGTCGACCAGTATTCTTCTGACCTCGGTGTTGGCCATTACGGCCGATACTACCAAAGGGACGTAATTATTGACTTTGCCATCGAGCAAGTCTTCGTCTCCAAAGGAAATGGGCGGCCTATTCGAGGTCGGCCGTGGGGTTGAAGTTGAGCCGACCATCATAAGTTCATTCCACTTCCTCTTCATTGCCTTGTTGGACTCTCTGATATCCAACGGATTACCTCCATGGATGACCATCGCTACATTGCGGCCCTTCGACTGTCTGGGGTCGCGATCTTCCTCAGAATTATTACGCGGTTGCTCGACCGTTGAGTTGACGATCGCTTTGCCTCTGTCATTGGCGGGTTGGCCAACGGCTCTTTCTTCAGGGCGATCGTTACCTTCATCTCTGACATATTGCCTCAACTTGCCTTTCTGAATGAGATCTTCTATGTCATCTTTTAGGGTCATACAGTCATTGGTATCATGCCCCTTACTCTTGTGGTATCGGCAGTATTTCTTGGTAGGCCGACCTCCTTTCTTCAGTACTAGAGGATCAGGTCGCCTAACACCAGTGAACTCGTTGTTTTGGCACTCCGTGAAGATCTGCGCGATCGGAGTGTTTAACTTTGTACGATGCTCGTACTTCTTAGGCCGGTACTCGAGCTTACTGTCACGATAGTTATCTTGCCCCTTGGCCGGCCTGCTATTCTCTTCTTTGGGACGCGCGCGGGCGCCCTTGTCAGAGGCCAATTGCTCTTCGTAGCCCATATGGTCGTTGGCCCTTCTAAGGAACAGGCCGAGGTCGTAGTAGTGGTTCAGTGAGAATTCTTCAGCAAATCTGTGGTTCTTTCTTATACCACGTTTGAGATACTTCAGTTTGTCCATGTCCATGGCGGCATAAGTTTGGTCGATGGGCAGACCGTAAAGGCCGACCGGCAGACCATGGAATCTGTCGGCAATTGGAGGGGGTCCATGGGGTCCATGGTATTGTGGAGCATGCGACGACGATCGTCCTCTAGGCCGTTCTGAATAGTTTCTTCTTTGTCGGCTGATGGCACGGGAGACATCTCTAATCTCCTCGTTGCGGTAGTCGTTAAACTCCTCATACGAGTCCCACGACCTGCTTCTTGATCGGCGGGATCCTGAGGACTCGTTGGACGAGTATCTTGTTGGCGACCTGCCCGACTCTGGTCGGTAGCTCGAGTCAGCATAGTCGTAATCTTCCACAGGGGAACGACGGTGGCGTCTTCCTCGATGAGGGGGCGACCTGTGGACGATCGCCCTTCTTGAAGGATTGCGTTGGGGTACGCCTCGACGAGGAGGAGCTTCTCTTGGTGGTGGTGAATGGTGGGGCCGAGATGGTTGGCCTCGGCGACCGTTATCCGCACGCGGGCGGATCGAGATCGACCCTCTCTCATAGCGATCGATCAGCTCATCTCGATCAGCAATCACTTGATTCTTTTGCTCCAGAATTTGCATAAGTGCTTGGGTCACATGCTCTGGCAATGCTTCTGGGATTCCAGCTTCGGCCAACTCGGTCGGTAGTTGCTGGACCGGTTGGGAGACTGGCCTGCGGCCACCCTGCACTGAGGGTTCTTGGCGAGGCTCGCCTTGTGATTCATGAATTGTCACAGGCACGCCCTCTGGGGTCTGTTGAGGTCGGTCCTGTCCAGAGGGGTTGAGCCTGGAAGAAGTGCATTTCTGACGTGGCAGCATGGTTTGATGTGGAATAGCACTCGGGCCTCCCACTGTGGTCGCCAATTGATCGTACCTGATCAATACGATGGGTTGCTGGTGTCTGATGATGTTGCTCGGTTGTTGGAATGAAGGACCGAGTTTTGAGCCGCACGCGGGTGGTACCTGCAAATGCACTCCAACGCTCAAGTCAGAGGTGCTTCAACGGGCAGGGTCACAAGGTGAGTAAAAACGTACCTGAAGCCACATGCTAGTGTGGTATATATACTGTTGACTGCGCAGGCGCTCTAGCCGTTGCGCTTATCTCGGAGGCGGCCGCATCTTGCGGAGCAAGCCACGTATTGGGTCGCGCTGGGCTTGTTGAGTGAAATTGGGCTTCGAGCCCACTACGGAACAGGACAGTTTACCGGGGCTCAACCCTGATTGAACTCGTCCCAATGGGTCGCTACTACCTCAGTCGCCAACGATGTCGAGCTCGATGGCTCGGGTTCCGGTTTAGCGTGGAACTTTAAGGCGATCGCTTGACCGATTCCAAATCATTCCCTTCAACCTAGGAACTCTGTTTTGCTAATAAATGAAGAATAAGTAAAATGTATTAGATGGGAGAACATTTACAAAATTGGATTACACTGTGCCCTTAGGCTCCGACAGTAACAAGCTGTAATATCTTTTAAGTTTTGTGGTATTCCAGGTTCGGAGGATCGTTTCCCCCTCCAGGGTTTTCAACTCGAAAGCGCCGTTACCGGTCTTAGATACGACCCGGTAAGGTCCTTCCCAATTGGGTGCGAGTTTCCCTTGTGCAGCGTTCTTCAATCCAACGTCGGCTCTCCGGAGAACTAGATCGCCGACCTCAAAATCCCTTGGGACAACCTTTGAGTTGTACCGAGTTGCTATCCTTTGTTTGACCACTACTTCATTGAAGGAGGCTTTACCTCGAATCTCTTCCACCAGGTCGAGCTCTTCCCTCAAGGACTGGTTATTGTCTTCTGGCGACTTTGGATTGGTCCTTCTCCAACTCAGTTCTCCGACTTCAACTGGAATTACCGCCTCGCTTCCATAGGAGAGTCGGAAAGGTGTTTCCCCCGTAGAGCTCCGAGGGGTAGTCTTGTAGGCCCATAAGACATAAGGCAGTTCTTCCACCCAATTTCCTTTGGCATCGTCGAGCTATTTTTTCAGTCCGTTGAGAATTACCTTGTTGGCCGCCTCGGCCTGACTGTTGGTCTGGGGGTGCTCTACCGAGGTGAAACGGTGTTTAATTTTAAGATCGGTCATGAGCTTCCTGTAGTCCTTGTTAGCGATCTGGGTTTCGTTATCAGTTACCACTACTTCGGGGATCCCGAACCTGCTCATGATGCTTTTCTTAAAAAACTTCATACCGTTCTTAGCATTGATAATGGCCAATGGTTCAGCTTCGATCCATTTTATAAAGTAATTCACAACTATTATTAGGTAATTGACCTGGCCAGGGGCAGCCGGAAAGGGACCCAAGAGATCGATCCCCCACCATGCAAAAGGCCATGAAGAGGTGAGGCTGGTAAGCTCGGTAGGTGGGCCACATGGACGTTGGCATGGATCTGACATTTCCGACACTTCTTCACGTAGTTCCTAGCATTGGCTCCCATGGTCGGCCAGAAATAACCTGCCCTTAAAGCTTTTCGGGCCAGTGACCTACCTCCGAGGTGCTGTCCGCAAATTCCTTTGTGAATTTCAGCTAGGACATAATCTGCCTCCTCTCTTTCAATGCATTTCAGCAATGGCGAGGAGAGGCTTCTCTTGTAGAGGGTCCCATCAATCACGGAGAAGGACGACGCCTTCCTCCTGGTCAGTTTAGCTTCGCGCGAGTCCGGAGGCTCGCCCCCCGACTCGAAGTACTCCATGATTGGCGCAATCCAGCATTTGCTTTCTTCAACCACGCATATAAATTAGGAGAGTTCCGGGTCAGGGTAGACGCTAAGTCTATTGAGAATTTCCTGGATAACAGAACAATGGTTTCCCGGAACTTTGGTGCTGGCGAGTTTGGACAGTACATCCACCCTCTTATTTTCCGCTCTTGGGACGTGCTTAATCTCTGCTAACTCGAACTGAGCTAGCGATTCCCGGACCCGAGTTAAGTATTTCTGCAGGGTTGGATCCTTGGTTTCATATTGTTTCCCGATCTGTGATACCACCAACAAAGAATCGGTATTCAGGCGGACTCGAGTAACTCGGAGATCCAGGGCTAGCCGGAGCCTTGCAATGCATGCCTCGTACTCTGCCTGGTTATTCGAAATCGGAAATCCGAAGGTGAGAGATACCTCGATTACGACACCGGCTGGACTTTCTAACATCAATCCGGCCCGCTACCTTTTGGATTTGAAGATCCGTCTACGTGCAAGATCCACACCTCGTCCTCAGGGTCGGTAGGAGTCATTTCTGCGACGAAATCAGCAAGGACATGAGCCTTCATTGCCGTCCTAGATTCGTACTTGATTTTGAACTCGGATAGCTCAACCGCCCATTTAATTATTCTGCCGACTAGATCGAGTTAGTGTAGGATTTGACGAATCAGATGGTTCGTCCGTACCACAACCTGATGAGCAACAGAGTAAGGTCGGAGGCGTCGCGCCGCAATAATCAAAGCAAGGGCGATTTTCTCAATTTTCTGGTATCGGCTCTCCGGTCCTTGTAGCGCTTTGCTTACAAACTATACCGGATTTTGACCAGCCTCGGTCTCTCGGACGAGAACGGCGCCGACCGCCTGTTCCGAGACAAGGGCAATTTTCTCAATTTTCTGGTACCAACTCTCCAATCCTTGTAGCGCTTTGCTTACAAAATATACCGGACTTTGACCGGCCTCGGTCTCTCGGACGAGAACGACGCCTAACGTCTCTTCCGAGATTGCCAAGTACAAGTATAGAGTTTCACCCTGAATGGGCCGAGTTAGGATCAACGGTTCAGATAGAACCTTTTTGAGCTGGGCGATGGCCTCATCTCGCTCCGTGGTCCACTCAAATGTCACTTCCTTCTTAAGTAACTTGAATAATGGAAGTGATTTGAAGGCAACGTTTGAAATGAAACGAGATAGGGCGGCGATCATGCCGTTAAGCTTTTGGACTTCTTTCTTAGTAGTCAGTGTGTGCATCGGTCACAGCCCGACATTTATCTGGGTTGGCCTCAATGCCTCTCTCCGTGAAGTAGAATCCGAGGAACTTTCCAGCTCGGACGCCAAAAGTGTATTTTTCGGGGTTTAATCTCATGTTATTCTTCCGAACTTCGTCAAAAAACTCTTCAAGGTCGGCCACGTGGAGACTCTCCCCTTCACTTTTCACAATCATATCGTCGAGATAAACTTCTACGATACGTCTGATCTGCTTCCAAAACACTTTGTCATCATCCTTTGATATGTAGCTCCGGCATTTTTTAATCTGAATGGCATAACCCGGTAACAAAAATTACCGCGGTCAGTCATGAAGGCGGTTTTCTCCTGGTCGGAAGGGAACATCGTAATTTGATTGTAACCGGAGTAGGCGTCCATAAAAGACAATAAATGAAAACCCGAAGCATTATTGACTAGGCGATCAATGCTAGGAACAGGGAAGACGTCCTTTGGACAGACCTTATTAAGATCGGTATAATCAATCCACATGCGCCATTTTCCATTATTTTTCGTAATAGCTAGCTGGTGACAAGCAACCTCCGGAGGAATCCCCGGCATGTCTTCTGCCGACCAAGCAAAAAGGTCGGCATAAGCTTTCAGACACTGCGCGAGTTTAGCCTTTACTTCTTCAGATAGATCGGACCCGATCTTGACGGTTTAGCCGGGTCGTCCCCTAGCTGGATTTCAACAAACTCCCCATCAGGTTGAGGTTGTCTACTTCTCTTTTTCAGTTCACGGGTCAGATCGTCGTCATTCTCCTCATCCGACCTGTCCGGATCATACCTAGCATCCAGATCTGTAACATCGGCAGCCTTGCCGTTTCCGTTCTTCTTCGAATTTTTCCGATCTTCTTCGGGGGGATCCCCCTCCTCCATAGCCTTCTTGTCTGCCTTCATGTGCAAATAAAAACACCTCTCGGCGGACTCTAAGTCGGCGTTGAGGGTGATGATTTTGTTGCAAAGAGAATAGAACTTCATCTTCAGGTGGACTGTGGAGGTTACCGCTCCGAGCCTTCCTAGGGTTGGCCTTCCAATGATGCAGTTGTAGATTGAGGGACAAGGCAAAACAAGGAACTTGATTTTAACGGTTCTAACCATTGGTTCTTCTCCATAAGTGACAATCATCTCCAAGTAACCAAGTGGTTTGGTTCGCTAGCCGTTGAACCCAGAAAGGGCCGATCCTTTATATGGGGTGAGGTCCTCCTCGGAAATTTCCAGCCTTCTAAGGAGATCGACGAAGATGATGTCGGCCGAACTCCCCTGGTCAACCAAGATTCTCCTTACCTCAGCATTGGCCATCACAACTGTGATCAATAGTGGTACATGCTTGTTGGGCTTCCCATATAGCAAGTCCATATCGTCGAACGCCAAAGGAGGTCGGCTCGGTAAGTCTGAAGGAGCCGAGGTGGAAGCCACACTCATGATTTCTTTCCACTTTCTCTTCATGGTTTTCCCGGATGCTTCATTTGGGTAGCCTCCCGAGATAACCATCATTACGGGTCGTCCTTTAGACTTCCGAAAATCCTGCTCTTCCTTCGAGTTTTCTTCTTTTTCTTCCTTAGCTTTGCCATTCTTCTTAGGGTCATTTTTCTCTTCTTTGCCTCACATTCCTGACGAGGTGGCTTCTTCACATACCGGCCTATCTTTCCTTTCTTGATCAGATCTTCAATATCATCCTTCAAGGGATTGCAGCGATTGGTGTCATGGCCATTACTTCGGTGATACCGACAGTATTTGTTGGATCGCTGCCCCGGCCTGTGTGGGAGTGGATCGGGAAACCTGACCTCTTTAAACTCGACGTTCATACATTCTGCCAAGATTTTGGCTCTGGTTTCGTTTAGATCGGAATACTGTTGATGCCGGTTGTGGGGCCTGGACTCCCTTTCGTTTCGATTTTCTTTCTCATTCCGGGGCTTAGAGCCTCCGGGCTTGACGTGTGACCTTCCTGCGTTACTCCGCGATGTACTTTTGAGACCTCTGGAGGAACTCTGCGAGAGATTCAGGCTGGTTTACTCCGACATCGATCTGAAACAAGCTCCCTTCACGAAGTCCCACCTCCATGTAGTAAAGTCGGAAGGAGTCGTCAAGGTTCCGGACTTGCGCGGCTTCACGGTTGAATATCTTTATATAGTCCCAGAGAGACTCATTCTCGCCTTGCCGAATTGCCTGCAGCACCTTCTGGGATTTCGGCTTCATCTTGGAGTGAGCAGATAAAAGCTTAGCCAAGTGATCCAACGAAGAGACGGTGTTTGACTTAAGGGCCCTACCAATCCAAAGCCACTTTCTCCAGAGTGAGAGGGAAAATCCGGCACTTAATCTCCTCCGGAACATTCTGGTATTGCATCACTGTGTCAAAATAATCGAGGTGTCGATCAGGATCGCCAGTCCCATCATGCATTTTCAGACCCTCAGGGGGTTTCTCGAGGTGCTTCGGCACCGGATAGTAGTCGATCTTGCTCGTGAAAGGTCCTTTACGTTTTACTGATCTCTCCCGGGGTGGAGAGCGTCAGTAGTCGTATTTGTTGGGGGACCTCCTCGAGCGTGGGCGACAACGTTCCTGCCTTGGGGATCTTTCCAGGCTTCTGGAACGTCTCCTCGGAGAAGAGGAAGCCAGAGACGAGCTAGGCCGATGGGAGTCCTCGGGATAGTAGGTATCATCTGGTGTTCGACTTGGGGGAGTCCCCGATCCTCGCCCTACTCTACGACGAGGTGGAGAGCAATGATGGTGTCTCATCCAAGCCGGAGATCGGTGGCGCCTGCGGGCATGAGTCCTTCGACTTGGAGAGTTGTGCTGAGGGGAACTCCGATCTGGGATGTTCCGAGCCCGGATCTCAGTGATCTCAGCTTCCAACTGGGTGTAGCGTTGGCTTCTCTGTTGATCGGCCTCGGCTTGCCGATTTAGTAATTGGACGAGCTGTTGAACAGCATCGACCGGCACCTGGACTGTCTGAGGGGGAGGTGGGAGTCGGTTCCGGACTGAGCCCCCGGGAACCAATGATGTAGCCGTGTTTCGAGCATGCGCCGGGCTAAGGGATAAGGTGACTGCCACTCCTTCCGGAGTCACCTGCTGTAGGACCGATTCCTCAATGACACTCGGGATAATCCTATGTCATAACGTCGGAGCCATTGTCAATCAAGGAGATGAGAGAGGAACTAGAGTGTAAGATCCTCCCACTGTGGTCGCCAATGTTTCGTACCGTATCTCGATAGGTATGAACAAGCCGAGATTGTTGGTAGTATTAGACCTTGATCAACCGAGCTATGTTTCGATTCAAGGTGGGGTGGTACTGCAAAGCCACTCCGACGCTCAAGTCAGCGAGTGAATGAATTACAGGTCAGAATGTTGGTGTGTATGCATACCTTGGGCATTGCATTAATGCTTATTTATTAAGTCAAATGTGGGTTTGACCTAATGAATCAGAACCGTCCAATCTAAGGTTTAGATCTCAACCGTTCGTTTATGAATTTGCCATTAGTATTGGGCCTCAACTTACGTGAGACGCGGCCCGATCCGTAAGAGTTTCCTTAGTTGTCTTGGTAAGTTTTGTTTTTCCTTCATACAAATACAATAAGGGTTTTTTTTTTGTACCCCCATCAACTCTCATCTACCCCCATCAGCCCTATGAAAATACCAAAATACCCTTAAAATTTTGATAAAATTACAAAACATTTATCATTTCTCACTTGGATCCGTTTGACCAGAAATTTTCTAGAGATTATCGGATTTAACCTTCAGAGATACATCCGATTTCCCATCGGACTTACGCATCGGAGCTACCTATATCCGATCCACAAAGCGACAGCGTAAACAAGTGAGTCAGATTTACGTAGATCCGATTCTCCCATCGTATATACCTATATCCGATTTCCCATCGGATATAGGTAGATCCGATTTGACTTTTATTTTTAGACCACAATAAAAATACTAAACACGTGTCAAAAAAATTTAAGCTACAATCAAAATACTAAACACGTGTCAAAAAAATTTAAGCTACAATCAAAATACTAAACACGTGTCAAAAAAATTTAAGCTACAATAAAAATACTAAACACGTGTCAAAAAAATTTAAGCTACGATAAAAATACCTATTGGTGGTATGATTGCCGAAGTGTGGGATCTGGTTTGTCCATGCCAAGATAAATCTTTCCTTATGCTTTGTCAACCACGTGTCATGCAAATACTTAATAAGAGCGGGCAAATCAACGCAGGAGTCCTCAAAAATCTTCAAGTGAGCTGAGTACTCTGACTCGTCAAGTGAATCAATAATGTTATGCCAAAGACAGAGGACGTCCTTTTGCCTATCCACGTGCACCAACTCTTTAATCTTCGCTTTCACATTTTTAGACACGTGCCAAGAACATAACAAATTTGTAGCGGAAGGAAAGACATCAACAATACCGGACATAAGACCAAGATCTCTATCAGTCAACAACACCTGAGGCTGAAGTCCGTGCAAGTCAAATAATTCTTTTAGTTGCTGCAATGCCCAAGTAAAATGAATTCCAAGCTCGTGTGAAATATAGGCAAAAGCAACCGAGAAAGTTAACTCCGTTGAAGTGACACCTACAATCTCCAATAGAGGTAGATTGTATTTGTTGGTCTTGTAGGTGGTGTCAAGAATAAGAACCTTTAGAAACAACCGGAATAACTTAATAGAAGTGGGATGCGCCCACATGATGTCACTGACCACATCGGAACCCTCAAATTTTCTGCTCCAACATAAATAATTTTGCGTGTCAATCAATCTCAAAAGCTCTTGAATGTCTGTTCTAGGACCCCTCTTAGAAGACCTATAGGCGTAACGCTGCCTATATATTTGAGGAAGAGAAGTGACGTTGTCCGGATAATGGTTCTTCAAAGCAGTAAGACAATCTTTCGGGGCAACATTCAAATCAGTGTGCTCATTAACAATAGCTTTCTGCGGCTTAGTTAAACGACCAAAAGCTGTCGACCCAACCGGGGTAGTAAGCAACTGATGTGTGTGAAGACCACACCTAACACTAACACGCCAACCCCCATGACGTATTGTACAAGTAGCTCTCAATGTAAACGGACAACTTCTTCTTTTAGACCCGAAAACTCTAGAATCATTAGACCACTTCCCTTGCTTCTCGCAACCAAATATAATCTTATCTCTAGAACCCCTTTTACCTCCAGCTTTGTCAGATCTTACGATGATAACCACAACTCCAATACGCTTCCCAACCGCGTTAGCCCACTCTTCAACATCCTGGCGTGTAGAAAAAATCTACAAAATAGAAGAAATAGATAAATGTTGCGTACTTAATTAAGTAAATATCTACCAAACTTTAATTAAGAAAATTGG
Source organism: Astragalus membranaceus (assembly GCA_039519185.1). Taxonomy (NCBI): domain Eukaryota; kingdom Viridiplantae; phylum Streptophyta; class Magnoliopsida; order Fabales; family Fabaceae; genus Astragalus; species Astragalus membranaceus. The sequence goes on along the minus strand of CM076854.1, from coordinate 122,730,019 downwards.
TTTCAAAAATATATCCTCTCTGTCCAGAATGCATCTGTAGTGTCTACCACGAAAGGAACGACCTGAGACTCTGTATTCACAATACCTATTTCAAAATAGAACAACAGTTATAAAGTAAATAATTAAAAAAAAAACAAAGCGGATTTAGGTGACTTCAAACGTAAATCCGCTTTCTAATTTTTACAAATCGGATATACCTTCATCCAGGTATATCCGATTTGTTAAACAATAAAGGCGGATTTAGGTAAATCTGATTGGGCATCGGATTTAGCTAAATCCGATTTGTTAATATTTCGCCTTATGTTCAGAATTAAATTGTCAAATCAGATTTATCTGTCATTTTGATAGATCTGATTTGACTTATGCGTCGTATTTAAAGCTAATCGGATTTACCTTCCATTTAGGTAAATCCGATTTCCAGATTAAGTGGTCCCCCACCAGAGAATCTTCCAAAAGTCAATTTTTGTAATTTATGTCAGGGGTATTTTTGGAATAACATTTTTGGGTGGGGGTACATGGAAGCTGATGGGGGTATAAAAAAAACCATACAATAATGTTGCACAGGCCGGTGAAAATGTGGAATGGCCTAATGGACGGTGAATATTATATCCAAATCTACTCCACCAACCTTCTTTGTAATGTTGATAGATCTATGTGCCTTCAGTTAAATGCGTCATTAAAATAAATGTTTAAAAAAAAGACACTAGGCGCGTTTTGGATTGATTATTTAACAGTACATTACGCATGAGGATGCACGGGTGACACACACTTTATTTATTATAATTTGTTATGAACTTATAAATATTTTAAAAATTGTAAAATTTAATAAAAGAAAAAGGAAAAACTCAATAAAAAAGTTATATTTCAACTTGCTTTTTAACTTGTGTTGCAGAAAGTTTAAAAAAAACCAGTATCTTCTTCTAATTTTAATAATAGAGTAAAAATCGGGAAAACGAAAATGAAATCTAATATAAGACATGCACCCCATTGCCGCTCTCGTTGCCACTAGGGGTGTTCAAAACCGAACCAAACCAATAGAAAATCGCAAACCGAACCAACCCAAACCGAAAACCGCAAAAAACCGCTTCTTATTGGTTTGGTTCGGTTCTCTTTTTCATTGCACCGCGCGGTTTGGTTCGGTTCGCGGTTTTGATTATAGAAACCGAACCAAACCAAACCAAACCGCAAGTAACACTAAGACTTATTGACTTACAACATTCCTTACTAACTTACTAGCCCAAATGCAACTAAAACTCAACTCTCACTCACTTACTAGCCCAAATACAATTAATTCTTTGACTCATTTACAAACAATCTATATTATTATGCTATATTTAAAAATTACAATAAAATCTTTAATTCAAATTCTTTTAAACATTGTCTTAACTATCTTCAAAGAATTAAAAGAGCGTAATTTATATACTACATATATTTGAGTAGATTTTTTCTTAAAGATTTATGTTAGCCATTTTTTATGTTAGTTAATTTTTACTTTGTTTTAAATTATGTTTTGTCTTGGAAAAAACCAAACCAACCGAACCAATCCAAACCGCATTAGTTTGGTTTGGTTTGGTTCGGTTTTATTTTAGGAAGCCAACCGAACCAAACCAAACCGCATGTAGTTTTACCTTGCGGTTCGGTTCACTTTTTATCTCAAAACCGAACCAAACCGCACCGCGAACACCCCTAGTTGCCACTCCCCATTGCCGCTTCCCGTTGTCGCTCCCATTGGCGCTCCCTTTAACAGTTTCTTGTTGCCGCACCCGTTGCGGGTCCCAGTTGCTGTTCCCGTTGCCACTTGTTTATATATTTTTTCTAGGTCAATTAATATTAATTTAATTATTTTAATTAAATTATTAATTTTTTTGAAAAAATTTATTTTGGAATTTTTGTTAGCGGTATGATTTTTTGTTGACAATCAATAGTGGTTAAATTAATTGGTTTTAGTACATTTTTGTAAATAGTCAATATTTTTTTTGTTTTCAAATACAAAAAAAATTAAAATAAAATTTGTCAGCACGCTGCCAACTTCATAAATGATTGTTTAGTTTTATTTTCCAGTTACCAATTTGCCCTTTAAATTGCACACGTATCATGTGGATAGTTGCGCTAAAAATGTAAATTTTCTAACACTTAGATTTCTTATATTAGATTGATTAAATTGATAGTGGTTAAATTGATTGGTTTTAAAAGATTTTAGTAAATAGTCAATATTTTTTATTTTTTTGTTTTTCGAATACAAAAAAAATTAAAATAAAATTTGTCAGCGCCAGCAAGTTTATAAATGATTGTTTATTTTTTTTGTCAGTTACCAATTTGCCCTTTAATTTACATACCTCATACCCCCCAATTTCCATTTAACCCCAAAATACCCCTTTCATAAACCTGGATTTATCACAAAAAATGTATTTTCGGAACTGTTTTTTTTATTCCAGGAATCACCTAACACACATAAATCCGGAATTATAAAAGTGTATTCCGAATTTATCACAATCACGTAATTCTAGAAGTAAAAAATTGAGTTTTTTTCCGGATTTATCATATCAACATAATTCCGGAAGGCATTTTATAATTCTGGAATTATGTTGTAATGATAAATCCGAAAAAAACACAATTCCGGATGTATGGGCCATAGAAGATAATTCTGGAAAACTTAAATTTTTTGAGGGATTTAAGTGTAAACTTGGAACTTTGGGTACTTAGGGGGGTATGGGGTCCAAAGGGGTATGTAAATTAACACCCATTTATTTTTTGAAGTTTTTCATTAAATATTCAAATTATAATTAAAACTATTAATATTTTTCTGCTACTAGTAATTTTATTCGAAATTAAAGTCTCAATATATGGAGGAATAGAATTTGATGGTTCCTTTTTGTAAAAAAAATAAAATTTGATGGTTCTTCCTGATAAGTGATAACATGTGCTTCACACAGACAGACAGTCACGCTCCCTGTCATAAAAAACAAATGTTGTAAATTGTTGTGAACTATCACACTTTATTATAATTTATCTCAACTCGCAATTCCAATAAAAGATCTAAATACCACTTTGTTGAGATTTTTAATTACAAGAGAAGAGATATAATAAACACTTGAATATGAAAATGGTACTAGTATACTATTATTGATTGATTACAACATGATATAAAAAGGACTAACAACATCCTCCAATGAGGTTGCTTTACTATAAGAATTCCATTTTATTAGGTATTTTTGTTGGAGAGAATGCAAGTGTACTACCTCTATATATATATATATATATATATATATATATATATATATATATATATATATATATATATATATATATATATATATACTAGTGCTTAGAGCTTTCATAAGCTGATGTTTAATAAGCTGCCACTAAAAGCTTGTGGAATTGGCTTTTACGGAGCTTATGCAATTTTAAAAAAACACGGAAAACACGGGTAAGGAAACGGAAGCGACATGCGGAAGGAAACACGGGAAGGCTTCTCTACGCAAATCTTCATCGCAAAGCTCCAAAGAAAATTATTATAAAATATTAGTACATTATTACGAAAACTTTGAGCCAAACTCTTATCTAATTATTTAGAGTTAAATATTAATGAATATTATTAAAAGTTTCAAACAAAAGATTAAGTTTATTAGTCTTTCCATGAAGACCATATCCAAAAATAATAGTAATCATGACTTATCTTTTTATAAAAAATCTAAGGCAGTTTTTTTTACCCCCTCATTAGACCTCGTATCCCATTTTATCATAAATCCCCAAAATACCGCTAATTTTTCGTTAAAAAAAATATTTTTTAAAATTTCCGGAAATACACATATTTTCGGAAGGCATAAATATGAGTTTTCCGGAAATACCTCAAAAAGAGATATTTCCGGAAGCCAAAATTTCCGGAAATTTTATTTATTTTTTTAAAATAAAAAAAATTACGCGAAATAATTAAATGTAACGAAACTCGCTAAAATAATAAACAATAATAATACAGTATCAATACAGTAAAAATACAAAAAATAATACAACTAAATGTCCAAAAGTTGTAAAGCAGCCAACAGACTATCATAGACATCCCCAGGAATGCCGTCGACTGTCAAAAGACTATCATAGACATCCTGGACATGCATAGCTGCTCTCTCCATCCCGGACTCTAAGGGAAGTGGACCAACATCCTCAGCAGCTGCAGGTGCATCCTCTGGAGGCGAAGGCAGAGCTGGAGGTAAAGGCGGAGCCGGAGTCATGCAGGGAATGGACACCTGCAAGTACCATGGTAGGTACACGTCGTCACAAGCACCCTGGACGGGTGTCCGTCGACCGCTGTCCCTGAAAGCCCGTGCTGGGGACTGATAGAACATCAATTGATGTACTATGAACTCCGTAGATGGACGTGGGCCTGAAATAGGTGGATCAGGAATCTGCTGGACATATCCAAACTGCCAACGGACCCTGTCTGGCATATAAGGCACAACCACACCCCCCACAGCAGCCAACCTTTGAATAATGAAATGTTGTGAAACCGGAGGTACTATCTGTGGTCGTCCCAGGGGCTCCATATGACCTGCTCCCTCTGCAAGTCATCCAGCAGCTGCCGAAACTCTGGAAGCTTGATACTATCGCACTTCTTGTTTGCCCACCTGCTGCAACGTGGAAGTTCACTAGCACCGAAGTCTTTCCGCACCACGATGGTGGGGAAATACTCATATATCCGGCACTAAAATAATTAAAAAAATAAATAAGTAATTATATAAATAAAAGTAATTTTAAAAAATAATTAATTAATTAATTACCTGCAGCAGAGAAGCGTATCCGCCAATCTGCGACGTCTCCCAGTAACAAGCATCATTCAGCTGCTCGTAGAGAATAGCTAGAGCAGCTGGACCCCAAGCCCACTGGCCACACAGGTCAAAGTCAGAAATAAGAGTCACCCACTTGACAGGGACAGATGTGTGACTCTTGTCGGCAAAAATGGTGCTGCCCAACAAGTGTAGCAGATACCACCGTGCCGCCTGATCAAGAAGGCCGTGCTCCCTGTTCTGTGTGTATGCGGCTGTCAAGAAAGAAAATCGGAATGCCGGTCCCCTGTTGAACAGACACTCAGCCCAGCAGGACAATTCCAGCCCGAATAGCATCGGCAGTGTCAAAATGTGGCCGATGCGCCAACGGTGTGCCAGTGAGCGGCAAGTGGAGCAACGCGGACACGTCAACCAACGTCACTGTCATCTCCCCCCACGGCATGTGGAATGAGCTGGTCTCAGAATGCCACCTCTCAACAAAAGCTGATATGAGCTCGTGGTTGATGTTGCCGAGAGGTGTGATGTCCAGCTCAAACAGATGCGCCTGCTGTAACCATCCTACTATATGTGGGTGGTGCTGTTGAGGTCTCATCTTCAGTATCTTCCTTCCATGAGAAGCAGTTTTAACCTTACCCCGGTCCTGTAAGAAAATAGAAGTAATTAATAAATTATTAAAAGTAATTAATTGTTAAAAAATAAAGAAATTATTAAAAGTATTACCTCTCCCGTCTGTAGTAGTCTGTGGACGCAGTGGACATGCAACCGGTGTAATAAAACCTGCTCAGCAGCCTCATCATCATGCTGAGCAACCTCAGCCTCAGCCTGGTCATCTACATGCATGGCGTCTGGCTCAGCAGGCTCGTGATAATAATGCTCCTGCTGCTGCTCAAGCTCTCGCTCCGCAAAAAAATTAATTAAAACGAAATTTCAAAAAAAAAAATCCGGAAATACCATTTTTACAGTATTTCCGAAAGGTTAATTTCCAGGGAATTCCGGAAATACCTCAAAAAGAGGTATTTCTGGAATTCCCTGGAAATTAACCATTCGGAAATACCGTAATTTGGAGTATTTCTGGGAAATTTAGGGAAAAAAACTTACTTTTTCCGGAAATATGATGGAATGAGGAATGAATTCGTTTTTTAACATTTTTTAGGGGTATTTTGGGGTAAAAAAAATGCCAAAATCTAATATCCAAAATAAATATTTTACTAAAAGTATCCAATAATAATGGTGCTTCTAAGGTGAGGGAGCAAACCGAATCCCTCACCGGTGAACCTTTAAATATGACCGTAAAATATTGCCTAAAATGCTATGAGTGATTAAGATTGAATCAACCGGTGTTAAAACACAATGGTTGATGAATTTATATACAACATCCTACAGTCATATTTAATGATGCACCGGTGAGAGATTTGATTTGCTCCCTCACTCTAGAGAGTATCCAATAATAATCACTTATCTTTTATTATAAAAGTCTAGAGTGCTTCTAGGGTGAAAGAGCAAACCAAATATCTCACCGGTGAACCACTAAAATTGACCGTTGGATATTATGTAAAGAGTAAATGCCCAAATTCGTCCTTGACAATTTTTTCGTGGGACGAATTCGTCCCTGACAATTTTTTTGAGACACATTGGTCCCTGACAATTCCAAAACGAGACACGTTAGTCCCTCCATCCATTTAACCGTTACCAGCACAGTAAACGTGTCCTACGTGGCACGTTAACTGCCACGTTGTCACGTTAGATTTAAAAAAGGGACGAATCGGTCCCTGACAATTTAAAAAAGAGACGAATCAGTCCTCTGTTACTATTCATCGTCTTCTACCTCCAAACCTCCAAATCTCCAATCAACGAAGGTTCCACCCCTCCCCCCTCACCGATCCTCCTCTCTCACGGCTCTCTCTCACAGCCCCCCCTCTCTGGTTCGCTCTCCCCTCTCCCCTCTCCCCTCCCTCTCTGGTTCGTTCTCCCCTCACCGATCCTCCTCCCTCTCTCTCTTCGCATCTCGTCGTTCTCTCCCTCGTCGCTCTCCCTCGTCTCTTCTTCTCCTCCTCTCTTCTATCCCTTTCGTTCCTACGGTGAGGGTTTGGTAAGTGATGGCTTACGGTGGTGAGAGGGGAGAGCGAGATCTACGAGAGGCGGTGGTTGTGCGATCTGCGAGAGTGAGATCTTCGAGAGGCGGAGTGCGATCCGCGAGAGTGAGAAGGAGATGGAGAGGAGGAGAGAGAGAGAGAGAGGGATGAGTTCCAGATTTAACGTGAGTGAGGAGAGAGAGATGAGTTCCAGATCTGGGGGGAGGGGTTCACGGTGGGGGGAGGGGTGAACAGAGGAACGGAGGGGGGAGGGGGGAGGAAGAGGAACAGTTGGTGGAACAGAGGGGGGAGGGGTGATTTGTCCCCTTTTCAAAAAAGTCAGGGACTCATTTGTCCCATTTTCAAATTTGTAAAGTCAGGGACTTATTTGTCCCAAAATAAACGTGGCAGTTAACGTGACACGTGGCACTTAACGTGCCACGTAGGACACGTTTACTGTGTTGGTAACGGTTAAATGGATGGAGGGACTAACGTGTCTCGTTTTGGAATTGTCAGGGACCAATGTGTCTCAAAAAAATTGTCAGGGACGAATTCGTCCCACGAAAAAATTGTCAGGGACGAATTTGGGCCTTTACTCTTATGTAAAATGTTATGAGTGGTTAAGATTGAATCAACTAATATTAAATCTTAACCGTTGATGAATTTTTATATTACATCCTACGATCATATTTGATGGTTCACCGGTGAAATATTTTGATTTATTCTTTTACGAGCCTCCTAAAAGTCTAAAGTCTAATAAATAAAAGTCTAAAGGGGCATTCTCATTTCCTCTGCTCCTCACCAAATATTTACTTTCTCTGTCCAAAAGCGAGAGGAGCGAGAGAGTTTGTGTCCTTGCGATCTTCCTGCTCCTTTCCTATTGTTTCTCCACTTTCATTCAACTTGTCCGCTTCTTTCTCAAATCTCATTCATTCACTTCTGTCTCTCTCTTCTCCTTTCTCTCTCTCTTCACATTGCCATCTCCTCTTTCTCTTGTCTGAACAAACAACCCATTTGATCCTTTCTTTCTTCAATTTCTCATTTCTCCTCAATTCGATTCCCTTCCTCATCCTTTGATCAAAAGACAAGAACTTTCTTTCTGGGTCTCAAAGATACACTCGCTTCATGTCCTGGGTTTCCCATTAACTAAACATTTTTGTTGTTTTTTCATTGTTTCTTTTGCTATTTGATTTTCCAATAAAATAATACAAAAAAGGAAGAAAGTGAAGTGAATTACACAGATCTGCACTTTAGGCCCATGTGTCTTTTATCTATAAAGAAAACTCAATATAGTTTAAGAGAGAAATAAAAAGAGGATTTTTTTATTGTGTATTTCCAAAAATATGTATCTATCTATCTCTCTTATCTTATCCTTATCTTAATTTATGAATGGAGAGTAACTTTCATTCAGCAATCTCAATCTGAAAAAGGTGTAACTGTAATTGTAACTGTGATTACTGACTAGTGTAAAAGTTTCCAAAAGGAGATTTTTTGTTTTTTTTGGCTTTAAGGTTTGAAGAATTGAAGGTGAAGGAAGAGTTTGAAAGGGGGGATCTTGAAAATTTTGATTTTGAAAAGTGGGTAGTGACGGATCCATTAAGAGAAGAAAGTTGGTGTTCAGGTGGACTGGATTGTATAATTAGCATTTTAAGGGCTCTTAAGATGGGGTCCTGCTTCTCTGTAGAAAGCAGGAGCCCACACCCCACTTCGCCCTCTTCATCATCTTTTAGAAAGAATCGTAAGAATTCTAAAAAGAGATTTGGTTCTTCTTTTGAGTATTGGAGGAATGAGCCTCTTCATAGGATCCCTGGAAGGATCTTCCTTAATGGGTCATCTCAGTTTGCTTCTTTGTTTACTCAACAAGGCAAAAAGGGTACTAATCAAGATGCTATGATTGTTTGGGAGGTTAGATCTCTTACATTTTTCTAAATTTGATCATTACCTCTTGTTTTGTTATTTAGCTTTTGCAACATTTTTGTTTACTTTATTCACAACTCTAGATCCTATTTTTTCCAAATATTAATTGAGATTTGTTCCTTGCTTGCCACATTTGCACACCTTGTTCATGTTTTGTGTATAAACTGTTGACTTAAAAAAAGTCTTATGTTGATCTTTGTGTTATTGTATATCTTCTTTGCATGTATGGTTTTTTTGTGCATGGTAGTGGTAGCCACAGATCCTTAATTCACTGCATATTTTGGCTCTATATGACAGTCTTTGCCTTTTGCTTATGTAATTGTGCATTGAGGATCCAATATTTTATCTTGATAGGATCACTTGATGACATATGATGAATGATTCAAGTCCTAATAAAAGATCATAGTTGTGCTTTGTGTGTTTTGTTTAACGTTTGACAAACACAGTTCTTCATGAATTTGATTATGTAAAGTTGATTTGGTTAAAATTGAGGTTGAAGATATGAAGCACAGACACGTAAACACTCATTTTAATTTGAAAAATGGAAGTAATTGAAGTGTCTGTGTCGGTGTTAGTGTCCGACACGACATGTGTCGGACACCGAGCACGTCTTCACCTGAAGTGTCGGTGCTATAGAGGGTTGAAGTGATTGATGTTTGGATGCTAAAAGCTTTGTGCGTTTTAGTGTAAATTGTTCAGCATAACACACGCTATTTTTTATCACTTAAACTGAGATTTGGAGACAAATCAATTTCAATTTGGATGCTAAAAGTTTAAACATTGACCTTTTATTTGGCCTTTACTTCTATCTTGTTTATCTAGTAATGTTATTTATTGTGTGGGAAATGGAGATCTATAGGTGCTTTGTAGCTATCTGTTGACAATTGCAATTTTTAATGCTTGCCATTTTACTTTTCTGTTGATTATTGTTAATGTTGTGCTTTCCCTGCTTCTGTTGCTTCTGTTTATTATATATTGCAGAACTTTTGTTCTAGACAAGATACAATTTTTTGTGGAGTTTTTGATGGTCACGGTCCGTATGGTCACATGGTTGCGAAAAGAGTGAGGGATTCTCTTCCTCTAAGACTGAATACCCATTGGGAACTTAATGTATCTGGCGACGAACCCCTCAAGGAGATTAGCATTATTACTGCAGGAAGCATCAACTCAGAAGAGGCCACATTAGTATCCGCTGATGAGGAACCTCAAGTATCCATTGATGGCAATGCCGAGGGAACCGAAAAACTCCCTGAAATCTTTCATACACTTAAAGAGTCCTTTTTGAAGGCTTTTAAAGTTATGGATAGAGAATTGAAGATGCACCAAACTATTGATTGCTTCTGTAGTGGGACAACAGCGGTAACTTTGGTTAAGCAGGTATTGGTTTGTAACCTTTGGAACATTAGCCATTCTCTCATATATAATGTGTTTTATATTTTATAAGAATTATTTGCACGCCATTTTTTCTGACCATAGAATATTTTGCACGTTTTATAGGGTCGTGATTTGATTCTTGGAAATGTTGGTGACTCTAGAGCTGTGCTGGGTACAAGAGAGAAAGATGGTTCTCTTGCTGCAGTCCAGTTAACTGTGGATTTAAAACCCAACCTTCCAGGTATATAATTCTTACCCATTTTGTTTAACTATGGCATCGGATTTTCGAAGATCTTAAATCAAGCCAAGCAGACTGTAAAATTGTCAATGCTTTCTCCTTTAAGGTTCAAACACGTAGAATACTTGCACACAACATATCTAACCTACATCAGTTTGAAGAACATAATTTAGGGTTTAGGGTTTAGGGTTTATGGCTAGAAGCAAACCATTACATGGTTTCTGTTTACATAATCCCTTAAAGGATTGTAGTTTATATAAAGCTTTGTATTAAGTTAACATAGTTCTCTAGTGCTTTTCAAATAGTCAGCCATATACTCTTACATGTGCATATTGTGCATAAATAATCCCTTGTATATTCTTCTCTTTTGCAGCGGAAGCAGAGAGAATTCGCAAGTGCAAAGGACGTGTTTTTGCTCTTCAAGACGAGCCTGAAGTTTCTCGAGTCTGGTTGCCAAACAATGATTCCCCTGGCCTTGCCATGGCAAGAGCATTTGGAGATTTTTGTCTAAAAGATTTTGGTCTGATATCTGTTCCAGAGGTAACATACAGAAGACTCAGTGAGAAGGATGAGTTTGTTGTCTTAGCAACAGATGGGGTAAGAAAGATACCTCACTTGTCTTGTAGTATAATTGCACTTACCTATCTAGCAGACACGTAGACACCGACACAGACACGAACACCGGACACGACACAGACATGTAGACACCGGTTTAATTTGGAAAGTGCAAGTAATTGAGGTGTCGGTGTCCGTCTTCAACCTGAAGGGTCGGTGCTACAGTGTTACCTATTAAGTTTCATTATGATTACTACTTTTTTTTTACTTCCCCAATATTCATCTCAAGTTATGTGGCATGCAGATATGGGATGTGCTTTCAAACAAGGAAGTTGTCGACATTATAGCAGCAGCACCGAGGCGTGCCACCGCAGCTAGAGCACTAGTGGAGTTAGCAGTTAGAGCATGGAGATACAAGTATCCAACTTCCAAAGTCGACGACTGTGCTGTGGTTTGCCTCTTTCTCGACTCGGGTGTGCAAAAAGTATCAACCGCATCGCATAGCAACAAGTCGAAAGCGCAACCTAGTTCGGGAATCCAAGTAAGCAATGGCGGTGATGATGAGGAAGGTTTGAATGGACCTACTGGTCTAGAAAGGTCAGGAACATGCAGGGAAGTTAATAATAATGATGATACTTTACATGAAGATAATGATGAAGAGTTAAAAGAAGAAGAATATGAAATAGATGCTGAGACAGAAAAAGAATGGTCTGCTCTTGAAGGAGTATCTCGTGTGAACACATTATTAAACCTACCAAGATTTGAACCTGATAAAGAAGACAAAGCTGCTGCAGGGATTAGAAAACAAAAATGATATGATTCAAGCAAGGAAAGAATATTGAGCTGGTCCTTTACCTTTTTTTAATATTTATTTTTGGTATTTCAATTATAATTATTATAGATACATACATTTTTCTTTTGTTCTTTTTCATTTTCACAATTTGTTTTTAGTTTAAAGGTTTTTTTGTTCCTGAGAATATAACAGGTTTTGTATTTAGTCCTTTTAAAATTTTGTTTGTTTATTTAGTGTCTGAAATATAAAAAAAAAATTGTTTTTGGTCCTTGTTTGGTTTAATAATATTCATGTTGGTTACAGTCCATGTAAAATGTGATCTATTATTGAAATATGCATTAGATAAACTAAAATAAAACCAAATTGTCTGTTATAATTATAAAGACTCAAAATAAACAAAAAAGTATACGAAGGACTAAAGTGAAAATTGGTATATTTACAGGGATGAAAAAGTTATTTATGCCTTGTTTAAATATCTTTATTTTTGTTCCCACCTAATTGATGGTTTTTATTTTAGACTTGAGAGGGTGGCCAGGCTGTTTTAGTGTGTCTGGACACATTGATATTTTTTTTTTCTTGTTTTTGAATAAATATCTTAATCATACTTTTCTGAATGATATTCGTGTTTGTGTGATTATTATTAATGTGTTATTTATGCATGTTGAATGTTGATGATATGATATGAGAAGGACAAGGCTAGTGGCATTGGTTAGGTAGTTGAAATATCAGATGATCAGTGGTTTCTATTTTTGCATATTTCTTTTTCATATTCAAAATAATTATGTTGTGATGTGGTCAATGGTGTATGCCAGCGGTAATTCATGTTCATTTGTGGTGTGGTGGTGGCCATTGACAGCAGTATGCTTATACATATGACAAGAAATCAAGAGTGATACTAAATCAACATAATAAAGTCATAAATTGATGTGACGATAACATGTCAGTTTGTGACGAGAGACACTTTGAATTTTTGTTTATGGATAATACACCATTGAAGAAACTATTCACAAGCTCTATTATTGTATTTTTTAATCATTCATTTTGATCATTTTATCGTGTAGTTTTAGTTATTGACATTGTCTTGTATAAATGTAAGCATATAATCAATTGATACTTAGATATTAAATTTGTTTATTTATTTCATCTAGAGACAGAAAATTAATTTTAAATTTTTTTACCTCAAAAATAAGATTAATTAATTTAACCGTTAGGCTAAAAAAAACTCTATAGCATATTAAATTTATAAATAATGAGAGCTACAAAAAGCTACACATTTTTTTTTTGTAACATGCTCGATGATCATGTATATAGTCTTATTTTATACATTAGAAAAACTAGAACCTCATTTATTCATATTCATTTATGCATTTACTTAAATTTGTTTTCCTTCCAACCAACGGCTGTAAAAGTCCAATGCCTCCCGTGGCTTATATTCAGGCACAGTGTGTCCAGATCCCTGCACCAAACAAACTTTAGTTAATAAATTGTTAAATGTGGGGATATGTACTTTGGTGTTGTTTATTATGACTAATAATTACCTTGACTGTGAGGAAGATAAGGTTGTTGTCATAGGCTTGTAAGTACCTGAAGCATATGAAAAACCAATGTCGATTTCAATTCAACATAATTTAATTTCATGTAATATGCATTTTTTGTGTGTGTGTTTTGTTTGTTTAAAATTAAACAATTTACTTTAAAGAATAAAGTAATTAGATATATAATTGCTTCTTGATAATAATATTTTCGATTAATAGTACATGTATGATAAATCATGAATGTATTTTACAAAATATCAACAATTGATATATTTTACTTTTATTTTTTTTTAATTTCCCATGCGTTTTCTCTAGGTAGATGTGTCAACTTTGGACCAACCCAATAGACCAATCTCATGGTTCGGTGTTTCCCCATCTTTCTTTTTTTTTATGTTTTTTCAAGAGTATTTTTTGTGGTTTCTTTGTAAAAATATTGGGTTGGGTTGAGCTAGGCCGACCCATTGGCCCAATATTTTGGGTTGGGATGAGTTAGGAAAAATACAGCCCAACAGATAACTAGTAGGGCCAACCCACTTTTTGTGTTTGGCCTAATGGGTCGGATTTGACCGTTCTACCTTCAGGGATGTAATCATATTTGAGACAATATCGGACAGACACTAAGTGTGAACACACTTCCTAACAAGGATTTGAACATTGGTTCGCCATATTATGGGAGACTACTAGCCTCTTCACGGAGACCCGATGTTCGGCCACTGGTTAACTGGTATATTTTACTTTATAAAATGAAAATGCACTTAAAAACAAATAAATTCTAATTTTTGGAGGCTGCCATAAACATGCTAGCTAGTTGAAGATCTTTATGAAGGCATGCAAGTTGTATTCTGTGGTAGGTGTTGGAATAATGAAAGTGAGAGAGCATTAATTAATTAATTAATGAATGTACCCAGCAATTTGGTCATTAGAGATCCATGGCCTCCATTCATCCACAATTTTATATCCCATAGCTCTGGTCCAAGCCTCACTTCCAGTGAAAGGTACACACATATCATGGTCACCACTGCCATGTTAAGAATTAAAACAAGATTAATATTCCTTCAACAAATCTAACTAGTACTATTATCACTTAGTTAAGATCCAATTCATATTATTCAAATTTAAGAATAAATAAATATACATCTACCTGTAAACAAGTGCTCTATAGCCCATCTTGGTTAGCTTCCTGTGATAAGGAATCATGCTTCCAGCACTGTGATCATAATCTATCCTTCCATTGCATAGTTCCCACTCACCAGCCACACTTTCCTGTCCTCATTAAATATTCGAAATAAGGTTCGAAAATCAAATTCCGGAAACTAATATTTCTCCACTTAACTAATTAGCCACTAATATTTGTAACGTACCCGTTCGGCGTGAATGGCTTTCCTTACTGCATCATTGTTAAGCCAAGAGGTTGCTACTTCATCACTAAAACAAGGGACGTCGCCACCATGGCTCAAATTCAATTGAGAAGCTAATTGAGGCCATAATGTAACAGGACCATTTTTGATTGGTGCTCTAAAGGGCCAAGCTCTACCAAACAATCTTGTTCTCACTGGGAGAGGTCTCTCTGTAGCACCTAATTGTTGGAAACTAAGGGGTAAGCTACTGTTTCCTTTGGTTGCTGTAGCATTAGGGTCATGGTAACATGGTTCTAATATGTCGTACACATTAAGCCCATCAATATTCTGCATGTAACATATAACCTGTATCTTTAATAATGTTGTAATATTAATAATAATAAATAGACGTATCTTTTTTGTGTGTGAATATCTTACCCTATAAACTCTGTCCATGTTCTTGGAGCATTCATCTTCTTTAGAATCGTAGTAGTTTTCGTTGCAACTAGCTTGTACATCCTGCAAAATAATGATACTAATATTACTATTAAAGGTCAGTTCTGATTTTCACAAGTCAAAACCATGTATATAAAAATGAAATCACAAAATGAATTAGAGTTAGGGTGCACAAAAATACATGACTGTGCTTAATAAAGTTTTACTAATATGGTCTGACAGATAGCTTTTTGTCTATCCAAGCGTGCCTAGTTTTCCTGTGTATTGTGGCTCTGGTCTTTTCTTTCTCCCTCCTCTATATGAAGGCTCATGCCGGCCTAGTAACCGCTCCGCAGTTACTCTGGAGGTTCTCCTTTTCCCGCTCTATCTTCCACTTTCTCCTAATTGCCTTAGGATTGTCCGCCCCGGTGTTTTCATGGGTCGGACCTTTTGCATCAAAGAAGCTTGGGCTGAGTCAGAGCGATCTGACATGGAACTTTATGATGGTCCACAACCCCCAAGCACGAGCTACGCACGGGTGAAGCACTTAAAGAGTCGTTTCGTGTCCTTAGTGCTTAATTGAGAGCTCTTCCTCCGTTCGCTTGAGTGAATCCCTGCAAAACACCGCCTCATTTTCCTTTCTCTTGTTTAAATTAGTAGTCTCCGACAGCTATGTGACCTATAATAGGGTGATGGTTGACTTGCGCGGTTCAGGTGAAGGGATTTATGGTTCATGTTCCATTTCTTGGTTTATTAATTTGTTTATTTTTTATTTTAAGTTTTAATTTAACTAAATATTTAATTAATTAAATAATGACGTGCCATAATTATGTGGCTTACTAATTGACATGACAGTCAAGTGTGGTGATTACATCAGGTACCACGTCAAATAACGAGGTCCACCTACCTTTTTTTTACATGCTTCCACATCAACTAAAAAAAATGAAAAACCCTCATTTGAACTAAATGTCCATGTTTTTAAAAATAGGGGGACTAAATGTCTGAGTTTTAAAATTGGGGGGATCGAATGTCTAAATAATTTGTAAAAATAGGGGGGATCAAAATTGAAATATAATCTATAAAATAATAGTTAATGTTATCTTAAAGTATTAAATAAATAAATAAAGAAAAATTATGCATATTTTTTTAGTCAAGAAAATTATACATATTTAAAAGTATAATAATATATGTATGAGCTGACCTTATAGATATCGTCGGATATGAGGCCCATCCCGTGCACAAATGGGATTAATGCCTCCCCGTCAAATTTTGGGTCCGTCACTGCATTTCCCACCATGTAACCCTTCAAACAAAAGTATATTTAGTCAACCATAATTAATAATATGTTAATTAAATGCCAAATAATTTAATGCTTTCATATCTATATAAGTCTATATAAGTATACGTACCTTAAAATTGATCACGGGCTTTCTACCACTCCGGATCCCTGCCATGGCACACACAGCAAATACTTTATGCTGCTATGATAATACAAATATATATTGCAAGTTGGAAACCAAAAACATACTATATAAATAACCTTTTTGATCATGAGTTTATATATATCAATATGACCTTTATCCACGAGTATTTTTTTAATTTTTATATTCAAAGAAAGTTTTCATATGATTTAAATTATTGGAAAACTTACAAAAAAATAGTACGATATTATGACCATATAAAAGTGATGAGATACCTTTAACAACATCATAAGCTAGAGTGGGCACGTAAATTCCAGCATAAGATTCCCCAGAAATATAAAATGGATTAGCCTGAAATTCTGGATATTCCTCAAACCACTGCGCCACCAGAAAAAATCCAAAGCATTAATTAAATTATGTCATTCTTCTGATTCAAATGTTATAATTGCTTCTCTTGAAAAAATTATTATTATAACCTTTAAAAGGAAAGCATGGGTATCAGAAGCAGTTCGATGGTCCTCAGTGACGTAATTGCTTGTGTTCTTTGAGTAAGAGAACCCAACACCCGTGGGTGAATCCAAATATATAATATTCGAAACCTGAAATTAATTAATATAATCCTAATATAAATTTATCAATCAAATTAATAATGTTACTTCATATACATAGTATTTTTAAGTCTAAGACAAAGCCTAAAATATTTAGATGCAAATAAATTAAGCAATATTTCTGGGTCATGTGTTTTTAACCTTCGACCAGCTGTAAGGATTGTTATGTAAAGTGGGTAGGCTCCCTTTTGTTGTTGCCGCCTCAAAGTTGAATGGTCCTGCAAATAGATAGTTCCGTTAGTGAGTTAAGGACATCGATTGAAAAAGCTTGTAGCAAAATGTCTGGGATTTGAATTTTATAAACTAACATTTCACTATACCTAACTAATTAACGACTAACATTTTCATTTAAAAGAATTCGATTTAAAACTGGTCCCCAAGTTGGTAGAAAGATGACAAATTTTGAACAGAGGAAAAGTGACCAAACAATGTAGTATTATTGGATTTGGAAGTCCAAAATGTTGCTTAGAAGTTTGAAACCAACAAGGAAAGTGACGAGGTTAATTAGGGACAAAACAATTATTATATGCCCCCGCCAATACCGGAGCAGTTGAAGATTAAATATGATGAGCGTGACATATATATAAAAAAGAGTACCATATAGTATAAATAAAATTTGCATATATATATATATATAATATACTACCATGTTCATAAACGAAGCCATCGAAGCTGGAACACCCGGGTCCACCATTCAACCATAGAACAACTGGATCCTCTGGATTTCTCTCTGAACTAACAAAATAGTAGAATAGATTCTTCCCACTCTCACCATTTCCATCAATATTTATATATCTGAAATCAAAAAAATAAAATAAAGTGAGCCATTGAATTGATTAAGATTAGTAATGATTATAAAGTGTTACGTACCCTGAGTAATGCTTGGAGAGGAAATTGTCATTAAAACCAGGGAGTTGTGTGACAAGAGATTCTAGAGGAGCAGCTTCAACAAACATCCAATGACTCAACAAAAGCATGAAGAGTGACACACCAAAATAGGGTAGTAACTTGTGATTGTCCATTCCCAATAATTCCTTTCTAACTTGGTGAAAATTCACTGTGTTGTGATGACAAATGATGAAATAAGCAAATGTGGGGAGTTTGCAAGTTGTAAGATATATATAAAGTTTCAATAAGTAATATAGTCAAGGCCAAGCATTTGGTTTATATTCAATTGATGGGATTGGGAGCTGCATTTATGTTAAACTTTATGGAGAGGGACAGCTAGGTTTTCTATTAATCCAAAAGAAATTAGGATCTAGAAATGGACTATGTTTACTTGAATTGTCTTAGTGGACCACATTCATTTATATATCATCATACTCATACACTACACATACCACATTATATATCCCCGGTTTTCCCTTCCCCCAAAATGGTATGACCTCCTTAATTAGATCAAGATATGGTAACTTGGCTAGATATAGCACTAGTCAGTTGAATGGTACGCCTTGAATCATAATGGTGTGGGGGCGATTTGATCTAGTTGGGTGAGTTAGGTCTTGCAGGCTTGGTTGTGTTCCCCGATATGGTGGGATGCATGCATATTAGGGTATATGGTAGAATCATTAAGTTTTGGACGAGTGTTTGGTGTGGTTTGGTCGGTCGCTTTTCGAAAATTGTATCCTAAATTCTTTTCTATAGTGGTTAGATAACATATTTTTTCGTGTTTGTAAAATCAGATGCTCATCGAAGCCTTGTCTTGCTGTGAAAAAGTAGATCAACTCTGAAGTCTAGCTTCTAAGTTGCCGTGAAAATATTGCCGCAATTTTAATTACTTAAACATGGGAAATACATCGTTCAGGCCACTTCATGTTTGTTGTGGGTTCAGTTAAATTTTGATTTCGTGATAGTGTGTAGCAAACCATTGAACAATATTGTCGCCTTAAAACTGTTTATAAAATGGGAGTTCAAATACATACATACATACATCTTGTACTCTTGAATAGTTACTGTTTGCTTTGATTAATGAAATTATTTTCAAGAATTATTAATTAAAATTGCCCACCCGTGGTATATAGTAGGTGCATAATTACTTAACACCCAAAAAGAAACAAATGAAGCCGGAGACAACAACCTTTTGGTCAAAAAGGTAAGTGTCACCTTAAAAGTTAGTACTCCTAATCAAGACCACTAAGCTAAAATCAAACAAAAGACAAAACATTTGGTTTTGGCTATTTTATATAATTAATTAAATCTTGGCCTATTACATGTGAGTATACACTCAGCACAGTACTCATAGGGCGGGACCAGAAAACTATATACATGAAATTAGAAAGTTTAATCTCGCACTTCATATCAACTTCTTTATTATTTTTGGATATATAGAAAAAATATACTAGTAATATATTATTTTAAAAATTACATATTTGTCTCCTAAATGAATTATATATTTTGAAAGTGCATTTCCTCATTTTAAAAAATAGTTTTTAAATTAATTACTAATGTTAATTAAGGATATAAATGTGAAATTTATTTATCAACATAAAATTTATTTAGTTTACACTTACTTCTGATCTGATTATAATATATTGTATTCTACCTTTTTCTCCATTTTTCTTTTTGCTAACAATATTATTAATTACCATTGAGATTGAGTCATATATATCTCACCAACTATTAATTAATTAATTATAAAAATACACCATTAAAAAAGTTAAATAACGACGGAAACTTTGACAATAGAATTAGTGACAAATTTCACTTTTTATCTCTAATTTTAGTCACAAGTTTATTTATTTTTCTAATAGTGATGTATTACGAACTTTCTCTAAACAATATATATATGTTTTTGTGTCCACTTTAGAGTTGAAGTTGTTCTCCAATACAGTCTGCTCTGTACTGCTGCTTTACGACTTATGAGACGAAAAGGGTATTTGGACATCAAAAGTAATGGCATATGGCGCAAATGCGAGTGGGAAATCAATAACAGCGTTGAATAAATTTCTTTGAATTGTGTGCGTTGGTGGGACTACTTTTCTTAGAAACTCATTCAAAATAAAAATTAAATTTAAAAAGAATTTTATTAACATATACTTATAAAGTTATTAGTATACAAATATTTAATAGCATGACAACTTGTGTATTTTAACACATTAAATGAGGTGATTATCATTATATATATTAGGCTTAAATATGTTTTAGGCCCCTACAAATATAGGGTGTTTTGGTTTAAGCCCCTGCAAAAAATTTTTTTTGTTAAAAGCCCTTGCAAAATGACATATTTTGTTATAAGCCCTTCTATGACTAAAATGTTAGCCTTAACATGGAATGCTATGATTGCTGGATATGTTGAGAAGGGCTTATAACAAAATATTTCATTTTGCAAGGGCTTTTAACAAAAAAAAATTTTTGCAGGGGCTTAAACCAAAACACCCTATATTTGCAGGGGCCTAAAACATATTTAAGCCTGTATATTACTAGTATTTGACAATTTTCATTTTTGTTTTTTCAATTTTCTATTTAAAAGAATTTAACATGCTAAATTCTATAAAAGATATAAAAAAAACATAAAATTAGCATAATAATAACATAATTTCGTTTTAAAAAATGTAGAAGTTAGTTAGGGGTGGGTGGTTACCTGGTAATGGTAGTGGATATGAAGTTTCCACACGCACACGTGCACGTGCACGTTCAGTCGCCATTTCTGGTTATAACCTTGCAAAATATCCAAAGAATATTATACTAACATTAAATTAATGAATTGATCAGATGAATTCAAAGCTTGTTTCAAGAATATTTTACAGTTTTTTTTTTGGATAAGCAATTACTTTTACAGTGAAAGATAGTAAAAGAAACAGATAATAAATTAGATGAAGTATCTCACAGGTTCTCGTCGAGAGTGTGTGGTGGTGCCGGCGGTGGTTGGACGATGCAGCAATGTTAGGACTTGGCGGCGATTCCAAATGAAGGATTAGAGAACGGTTTTGTTTGGTGTGTGAGTGAGTGAGATGAAATACTTTTGGCTTAGAAAACAAAAACATGAACAATGAAGGATATATATAGTGACGGATATATCAAAGGTAATATCAAAAAAGTACTGTTTCTCGTTATTAAGAGATTTTTGTTCTTGTCACAAAACAACAAGAGTTTGCTAATAGACTATTTGCGATGCCGTTTCATTCGGTTTTGAACCAAAAGTTATGAAAAGCAGTTTGGTTTGATTGAGTTGACTTCTGTAAAAAAAATTGAATCAATTTGATCTGAACCAATACGATTTAGATTGGTTCAAATTTTTACGAGCTAGAAAACATAATTTAATTACAAATCCTAATATTAAAAAAATAAAACAATGATGTGATTTCAACTTTTGGTGTGTGTGTGGTGGCGGCTTGTGTACGTCCATTTATGACTAGTTAAGTCGTGATTCTGTGAGACTAAAGAGATCCGTAGGCTAATCTGTAAGACCTAACTTAACTAACAAATGCCGAAATTATTATGCTGGATATCATGTCCTGAGTTTGAACCCAAGACCTCGCAGTTGTGCGCGTGTGCTTGAACCATGTTTAAGGATCTTTGGGGGTCTTAAAACACTTAGTGCGCACCGTATTTCGACCAGTGAGATTTCTGCGTCAAGCCAAAATCGCGACCAAAATTCACGGTGATCGAGAAGCTAGCATTTGGAGGGAAATGGATCCCCTGCATTCATTAATTATCTCTAATAACTCTCTCCACTTGTGATTTTTTTTTAATTTTTTAAAAACAAAATAACAACAGCCACAATAGTGAATATTGACTGTTGTGGATCTGCATTCCATTTGCAGCTTCCATTTTACTGCGAGTTTTCTGTGGTGAAATTGATTCGAGATTCGAGTTTGCATTTCCAAACGCTTATCGTATAAGAACTTTGGGTTCTTTGAGACTTTTATTAAATATACTAATCATTAAAAAAATTGTGTAAAGGAAAGCAATAAAAGTATATTGTTTTAACCTTCAATATATTGCTTATGCAAAATGAAAATTAGGGAGTCATTATCAGGAGCCTGTATATGCTTGAAACTGGGGGGGCACAAGAGAGATGGAAATGTATCATCATCAAGCTATTCACATGGTGCAAACTTTTTTGGCCCTTTCTTATTTTCTTGAAACTCAGCAATTTTTCACATAGTGCTAATTGAAGAGCTTATTCAAGCAAACTAGCTTTCATCAAATGCGTGATACGAGACCATCCAAATTTAAATAAATACACAAAATTATAGATGCCAATATGCCATAATTACACTTGCTATTAGTCTCAATCTTCTTAGCCTCTATACTTAGGTCATAGCTAGGTGTCTATTAATGTTTCAAAACTCTAATTGTCTTGTCGCTCTCATTTCAGTGCTATGTTTCCTTTTTATGTAATGGTGTTGGAATGGGCTGAGTTTGCTGGATGTAATACAAAATATGAATTGTTATTAACAATCACAACTGGAACAAACTTAATTTATAAATGATTCTTGGAGTTGTTATAATTTTGTTTAGTTTTAACTAGCAAGTTAGGTGTCCGGTGTCCCTTAACATGAATTCTTTTTGTTTTTGTGTGCATGTGTGTAAATAAGTTTTGACAGAAGTAAATGATCATCTTTTATGTACTCCCTAGTAAGTTTCTCAGCTCCGTACTAAATTCAAGTTAATTATGTTATTTTTTGAGTAAACCCGGGTATCCACCGCAGGACAACAGTGACTAATCCCTCGCTCATTGTAGGTGCCTCGAGGGGCAGGACAGCTCGCCCAGAGTTTTAACGTTGCTCCGTACCCAATGCGGAGATCGAACTCCCGACCCTTGGTTAAATGAGGTTTAGCCCCAATTGCTGAACCCCACGCTCTGGGTTAGTTAGTTATGTTATTATAACAACTAAACTTGTAAACTTCATATGTTTGAAGGCAATGAAATATTGTTTTGTCTACATCAATGAAATGACAAATAAACATCACGCACACACGCTACCACACTGTTCACATCTGAGTTTGAACTCGGGAGCCGACGTCCCCGTGTCGCTCAAAATAGCTTCTCATTTGAAGCAATTTTTAAATTATTTTTAGATTCCCAGTTCTTTGAAAAATGTATAACAAGTGGGCGGAAATCTTTTAAAAATGATATATTTATAAATAAAAAAAGTAACTATTTTTCAAAAAAAATGTGAAAAACGAGATCATAATCAAAGAAGAAAAGTATACAAAAACATGTATGGTTTTCCATCATGAATCTAAAGAAAAAAATAATTCATAAAGAATAAAGACAATTATAAAATTGATATTTACGTAAAACAAACAATGTTTAATGTTTCCTCGTCAGAATTCATAAACAAAATAATCATTTATAAACAATATATCTGTAAAGACCAAATACTAAAAGTAAATTATATAAACAAAATAGCAAAAACTTAAAAATAAGAGTTAGAATTGAGAAAAAGTAAAAAATTTAAAACAAAATATTAAGAGAATAATAATCAAGAAAAAATTTAAAAATATTGAAAAAAAAAGTAAAAAGAGTTTTTGGAGGGAAAACAAGTTTTATCAATTGGTGAATGAGAGACCTCATTAAAAAACAGGTGAATTTTCTTAAATAGATAATAGATAGACGGAAAAAGTTGGAAAACCTCTTTTGTTAAAGAAATTGCATTTAGTTCTTAATGTAAAAAAAAATTAAACTTCATGACATAGTAGCTGCAAATTGTATTGAGAGAGAAACAATTCCAACATTTAGTTCTTTGGATCTTCTCTTTTTTCATGCAAGAAAGTAAGGATCAATAATTTTTTTTGCTAACAATTTAAATTTTTTATGGGTATAAAGAAATTAAGAGAGAATATTCTAGTATCTAAGACATATAGTGATATTATATAATCATCATGTTGTTGAACATTCATCAAGAACCTAAACCTCATTCACACTTACTCCTAAGAGTAACTAACCAATCTTTAAGTATATTCGACTATTCAATCCTAGTAGGGCTTAGGTCACCCTACGGGTGGAGATTTAAAGTACTACCTTTATGCTAATCGTGTCGGACGTATACAGTATCTTTCATTCACATTTGCGTAGAGAAACAAAACTAAAGCAAAAAAGTGTTTTACACCTTTTGTGGGTGAACAGTGGTGCTAAAATGAAATAGGGAGGTGGGTTTAACAATCTTCAAAAAATATTTTAAAAAGTTAAAAAGAGGATACCTTATTATTATCCACAAGTAAGCGTGAATAAGAAGGAAAAATAAGAAAAAAAAGAAGAGGCTCTTATTGTCTCCACATCTAGTTTGTAATCCTAAACAACACACCTTCCACCACGTAATGGGGAGACATGAATTTGACTGCCGCTCTTTCTCGTTCTCTCACCACCACTACTTCTCTTTCCTCCTCCGCCGCCGCCGCCACACTTTGCCGGAATAGATGCTTCTCCTCCAAGTTACCTAAACTTACTTGCACGCCCTTTTCCTTCCGCGATCATCACTACCGCTCTTTCATATTTCGAGGTTTCACTTCTTCCCTTATTATCACCACTATTCCCGTTTTCTCTTTGATTATATAGAAATAGCTTAATTTTATATGATGAACACTAATTCAGTTAGTGCTTAATTAATTTGTTTATGCAAATGGACCCTAAATCATAGTTAATATGCATGATCAATATCAATTGTCTTTTACTCTTTTGTGGTTAAGTAATGAATTGTCATGTATTAACTATTTTTGTTGTGCTTGTGTCTTGCTGCTACCAATCCAATAGCATAACATAATCCGATTACTATTTAGTAGTATAATAATTATCAAAATAACTTATCTCACACATCAAAGATAAGAGGACTTAGTCTCAGTCATTGTTACTGAAAAATAAGAGGAATTAACCTATCAATTTGTTCGCCCACTTTTAAGTTTTAATGTTGAATAGATAGATGGGTATAGGAATAGCCGAATAGGAGTAAATCAATTTGAAAAAAGAAATAATGCACAATGTAAAATTGAAGGATTGTGAAGTTGATATATATGTTAAACTTACACACACTATGAAATTGATATATGTTAATATGTTATGTGGAATGTGTTCTGCAGTTGCCAATGAAGATGATAGAACCAAAATTTCTTCTGATGCCACCACAGAAACATCATATTCAGAGGCTGATAAGATTGTTGATGGTATGGACTTTGGTGAGCTGTGCAATGAGTTTGAGTGCCTCAGTAGTCCCTTGGTAGAATCCACTGCGAGACAACTTGCACGAGATATACTTGAACAAAGGAGTGGAAATCGAGCACTTGGAACCTTTGCCGTTTCAGTCGTTTACAAGGTACTTACTTGTCTTGTCCAAACCTCTACACCTATCTATTCATCAAGAAAATAACTTGTTTTCCTATAAAGCAGTTTGTTTGTTTCCCTCATTGGAACTTTATATTATGTTTATGATACTGTTCCGGTGTACAGGATCCTCTCAGGAGTTTTACTGGTCGCCAGAAGTATAAGAGACCATCATGGGCGAACGGTGCACTAGACAACACATCTGTGGTGAGTTTTTATACGTTAGAGTCCTGCTCTCGCGGCTGCAATTAATCCACATAGAGGGATTCTTCGATTTCCTCTTATCATCAATTGCTTGATCAATGCTTGAGTAGATAGCAACTCTTAGAACTTCAAGTATATAAGATTTTCTTTTTAATTTGATGGGCTAGAAATACATAAGCTATCAGCTATGTACTTACTAGTTTCTATTTTTGCCACTGATCAATTTTTGTTATTGAATCTTGTGAAATCAATTTCAAATCTCATTTCCTTCTAGTTATTCCATCCCTTGGTTTGAAATCTTCCGTTTGAGGTAATTATCTAAGAATTTTTGAAGTTATCAGTTCAACAAAATTCACTATATATCAGTGGATTTTTTATTGAAATATTCCAATTCCATGTATTTTTATCAATCTATTAGATTTCTCTTTCACTTATTAATGTTATCAATCTATGAAATCTGTTTGGTTACAGACTGTGCAGGAAATGGTGATGCTGTCAAGGAGTGTTTTAAGTATCAAGTGGACAATGAGAGGGAAGCCCAAGTCTTTTCTAGCTGGAGTAGGAGGAGATCTGATACTTCGAATCACTTCGAAATTTACTCTTAACCAAATTAGTGGACAAGTCATTCAGCATGAAGAACTATGGGACTTGTCAGCTTCATCTCCTAGTGCTCAGGCATTTTTCTGGACATCGCGCGCTCTTTTTGCTAGTGTTGAATCTGTAAAAGACTTGGCTGATATTGCCAAGAATTTGAGTGATAACTTTTCAACTAAGAAAGATCAGAACATGGAGATTTATCCAGATCCTTCTGGTGATCCTACCAAGGTGAGTTACTAGAGCTTGATTCCACAACTTGAACATTTGACAAAGCAAGTACTAAAACTTGCACATAAGACATATTCTTTCATGAGTTAATTGTTGGTTTGTGCTTTTATTCAGTTCTTCCAGAGGGATGACAGTTTTCAAAGAGATGTATACCAGATTGCACTACTCCTGGCAATTCTTTATTTTGTGGTACAATTTCTGAGGTTAACTTTGTAAATGTAAAGCCTGTGTGTCCTGTTATGATCTACATTTTACATCTATTCATGAATATTTAACATTATAATACGTGATTATCAGCTTATAATCATAATGTTGTTTTGTCATAGTTATAATGAAATATGTTCTTATTGTGTATAATTTCAGACGTTTCCCTTATGATTTTTGGCAGGCCTGGTACATAGGATCATTTGATATTGTGTTATAAAAATAACAAACAATGTTTAAGATGCGTGTGCTATTTTCTACCAACAAAAATATAAGTCTTCTTTCTTACAGGTGAAACTCGAACCAACCCGAGATAAGATGACAATTGGAAATGGAAAAAAATGCCTATTATTTTAATTTCCCAATACTCCATAAAGTATTTTAAATTTATACGTCAATGCATTAGGAAATTATCCAAAAACCCATAGTTTTTCATTTACACTTGTTTTCTAATGAGAATCCATTAGAAAATTAGTCATGTGCTTATGTACCCTCCTCATTTAGAAATGAAAACAAAAAAAGCAGCTCAAGAACTTCAAAGTTTCAATCGCCCCTTTCTCAGCTATATTTCCATCTATATGAGAAACGGTTAAGATATTTTCATCAATCACACCATTCAAGGAATTATGTTGCAACAAAATGAAATAATTGCCATTCCTCACATATAGTAAAACAAGTCATTTAAGTGCTTAGCATGGCAATAAGCAACAAAAAGAATGTCAATATTCTTCCATTTAACACTGTGGAAGCTGAAGAAAGATCTTGTGCACCCACTGTATATACAGACCCGGTTTTATCATCCTTCACTTTAATGCTGGTAGAGCCTGCAGAATCAACAAGAAAAAATCCAAAAGAAAAATGATAACAGAAACTATCTTAGGTGGTATAACTGGAACAACCTTGGATTGTAACATTTAGTATATAAAAATAAGTAAGGAACTCACAATTGTAATCAGTCCATCCAATGACCATTTTATCAAGATCATAGACGACTAATTTGTTTGATAGCACCAAATCTGCAATTGGAAATATATGATGTTAATAAATTATCTAGTATCTAAAAATATTAGAAGTTTAAAACTAGCATCAGTCAAGTCACATAGAGCAATAAAGTACGGGTAAAAGGTCATAATTTAACATAACATATATCATAAATAGATAAAGTTTTCCCATGAATTCAATAGATTAAATTATAAGAGAAGTTTCGTTTCAAAATTTACCTCCAAGAAGAATAAGGTCTTTTCCATTCTTAACTGGTGTTGTACTTTTCTGCCAGCCAATACACCACATATCCTCCTGGAGGACAATGAAGAGAAAATATTATCAAGAAACAGCATTTTTTAACACCTGAAAATAAACTTATTTGTTGTTTGACGAATTATCTAGCTGCCACAAAGGTTCACAAATTAGAAGCTTGATAAAAATACAACCAATAATCAAGTTATCACTCACTTTATAGAAGAACAGGTAGTCGTGTGGATAAACCGTCAGGGAAAGCCCCTCAAAGTGAAATTTGACAACTGGAAATCCATCATCAAAACTGAAAAATTAAAATGGTCCACAAGTTAAGTGCTGCATTTGCCAGACGACAAAAGTGAGCTGGTTTCCTTCTTGAACTAATGAAACATAATTTAAAAAAAAATACATTTTTATATACCATAATTTCATCTGAACAATTTTAGGCTATTCATTATTTCTGCATTTTATAAGAATGTCTTGAACAAATAGTTCTCACACAGTATAAATTATTTTGTAAATGTTTTGCGGGATAACATCAAAGTAAAATAAAGACACAAAGATAAGTATCGTACTTGTTAGAATAACGAAAACAGGTGAATTGGTCCTCAACCAGAAACAATTTCAGTCCAGGCTGCCGAGCTAAAATCTATCACAAAGAGTAATCATGAGCATTCAAGTTGAAAATATTGATTCACTTAACTCTTAAATTACACTCACCTTTGTTACTATCTGGTCATAAATTGAAGCTGGAAGATAAGCCAAGGTTGTACCACTATCTATTATTGTTCCTCTCCCATTTCCAGTATCAAATATATCCATAGGGAGCTGTATAGCCTCCCCTTCAACCTCAATGTCCTTCAAAATCACATTGTAGTGTGCCCTGAAATTGTCAGTAGACTACAGTTACGACATAAATCGAATCCCAAAACCTAAACCGGCAATAATATAGATTATATGAAACTGAAATAACATTTAGAAGAAAATATGCCAGAGAGCTTGTATTGAAAAATTTTTAAGCTTATATCAGAGATTTCAAAATGAATCTACCTTCATAAAAGATGAAAGCCTTCAAGTAGACAACAGAAAACAAAAGGACTAACCCCTAAATAGTAAATACTAAAGATAGAAAGAGAGCTGAAATTTCATATACACAAATACAAATTTTTTTACAGTAACCACAAAGAGAAACTGCTTTGACAATTTTAAATCTCAAATAACCCCAACAAGATTGATCTTAAAGTTTAATTGTTTATACATCTACATCTACAATAATGGCATGGAGGTGAAGCAATAAATTGGCTAGATAAAAATGAAATTCTACTACATTGAATTTGTGTGAATGTTTTATTCCATTCATATATCTAACATTAACAGTATTTTCATTATCTGATATATATAATTTATACTTATATATAACCATAAGGCTTTTACCATATTTGACAAGATAATAAAGAATTCTAAAGTCAATATAAGTCTTCAGGAAAATAACATCAACGAAAACCTAACATATTTGGCTCTCCTGAAGTTAAATGGAAGTGGCATTATCATCAAATAGATATCATACTGTTTCATCACATTAATAATATCAAACAACGAAGCCAATATCGGCACATACATTCTTGGTACCAATGGAGTTGTATTAAATTTTGGCGCCACCACTTCCCCTATGGAAAATATTCCTCCTCCATTAATACTGTCAAGGCAGTGTGAAAATATTCTTTTCACCTTTCCAGATGCAGCAAGCTGTGAAAGCACAGAAGAATTTGATTGTCCAAAACCCATTATTCCATCAAGGGATTCGTCAGAAGATGAACTCAATGTCCCAGATTGTTTAGCGCCACACCTATTAGCAATTAGCAAGTAAAAATTAAAGACAACATAAAAGAATTAAAACTACAATGGTGATGTTTTCTGTTATTTCTTTACCAACCTATGAAGCTAAAAAAGGGGAAAAAATGGAAACACCGCCTCGAGTTTCATTATAAAGAAATAAACATAACTAAGGAAAGCTTCAACCCAAATCAATCAACAAACTTATGACACTACTCAAGATACCCTGATAAAATCTAGTAGGAATAGACGACCTGTGGTGTCAAAGGTTCAATTATTCATCAAATTATCTATATACTTCTACTCAAGTGTGTGTGTGAAGTAAAGCACTAGAATTTAGAAATAATACTCACCCAAAAATCACAGTGCCATTGTCGGGCACAGTATGAAGATTACCATTAATTCGGTTAAATGTAAGATAATCCTTCATATAGGATCCAGAGGTTGTACTTTGATCTCCATAAGTTATGCTGTATGGACAGGACATATCTTTCTTACAACCAGAAATTGGACCATCATATGTGGAAGTGCAAAAATCATCATCACAAGAAACCAAATTTGAAGTCTTGGAGTCATTTGGGTCATAGAGTGTCAAATCCATCTGTTCCATAATAATGATAATAATATATCAAAAACTACATTCATAAGGTCAACCAATATAAACATAGTATGCCCTAAATGACATCCTCTCAGGGACTACTCTAATACTCATCTCTTTTATTCATTTCGTGAGGTACCAATACCCTATTTCGTCATAGATTTATTGCTTGCTACTTCATATTCAATACATAAACAGTTGAGAGAATCCTTTGAATTGAATACAATTAAAAAAAAGGTGCTACAGCAACCCTCAATATACTAATATTTCAACCAGAATGCATGAAAATTAGAGCAATACAACAAAGTCTAGATACATACACCAAGACCACTCTTCTTAGGACATGCTGTGCAGCCAACACAATTCACCCAAAGAATGTCACTTCCTGTATCAACTTGCACATAAAAGTCCTTTACAGGAGAGCCAAGCCCAAGTCTGGTATAATAAAGCCTGAATAAATGAAACAGAACAACATCAAGCTTCCACATCAAAATTATAACAGAATAATAATCTTCTCTCATTATTCCCCTATTAGCCTCAAATAGTTTGAACCAGGAAACATACGTTACATACCAATTGAATGTGCATCCAAGCCAATAATAATAAATGAAAATGCATGATATAAATAAGGTTTGTCTATGCAATGGCAAAGCTATCTTCCAATTGAGGCTGCATCAATTGCAACTTTCCAAAATATCAAAAATTGCGAGGCAACTACAATTTAAAATCATAAATTCAAAATCTGAAATTGAAGAAAAATAAAGAAAAGGGGGAAGAAAGTAACCCGGTGGAAGAAGGGAGGCCATTGCCACCAAGAGGGATATCAGCGGCAGAGAGAAATCTACCACGGCGACGAGAATCATGATTTTTGATAACATCTAAACTTGAATGAGGGCCTTTGAATTTGCGTTCAACAGGGAAAACAAAATTCCCATTGGCAAAGCAACAAAATTGGATAACAAACAATCCCACAATAAGAATCAATCGATCCATCTTCAATGGTTAGAAAACGCAGCTTTAATAGAAAACAATAATAAAGGAAAAAAATCGAAGATGCGAGAGAGACTCTACTCCATTTCCGACCCAAAGATGATACAAATGAAGGGTCGGTGAACGAATAGAGAGAGGGAAAGAAGAAAAGAAAGAAAGAGACGGAAAAGAAACTTTGTTAACCACGGAGAGAGAAAGAGAAAGAGAGAGAGTTGAAGAGAGAATTTCGCGGTTTCAATGGCAAACGACACGTCTTGGATTTTAAAAAATTAATAAATAAAAATAATAAAATGTTGTTATTATCGTTAGTAGATGTCCTTTGCTTCGTTGAGTTTCTTACCTTCCGTTTCAATCCCATTTAGTATCCAATTTTCCATTTCAATTTGTTTTCCTTTTTTTCCTTCAACTTCTACCCAGCCACCTATGCACTCCATTTTTGGTAACCAGCACATCATTTTGGTTGTGTAAATGATTCTAACATTCCTTCGATTCCATGTCACCCATCTCCTTCAAAAAGAAAGTCTCACATACGTTTGTAAAGGCTTTTCTTTTACCCCCTTTAGTATCTGTACCCCCGTATCGACCAAATCGATCATTTTAACCCTAATTTCTTTAAAAGTTTTTGGAATTACGTGTTTATACATAATTTCGGAACACATTCTTCAAAAATTTCCGGAATTACGTCTAAACACATAATTCCTAAACGAATTATCCAGATATTTCCGGAATTATGTCTTATGAGATAATTCCGGAATACATTTTTGACTTCCGGAATTATGTGGCTTGAGCAATGTTTTAAAAACCGGACCGGACCGACCGGTTCAACCGGTTGAACCGGAAACCGGACCCCCGGCCGGTTGGTTCAACCCCATTTGAACCGCAGTCCTATTGAACCGCCTAGAACCGGATCGAACCGGGGAAGAACCGGGTTGAGCCGTGGTTCAACCGCTTTGAACCGGAAACCGAACCGGATTGAACCGCCCGAAATACATTTTTTTATTTTTAAATTTACTTTTTTCTCCAAAATTTAATATTTTTTATTTTTTATTTAATAAATTACTCATCCGGTTCAACCATGGTTGAACCGATTGAACCATGAACCGGAGGCCTTGCCGGTTCGATCTCCGGTCCGGTTTTAAAAACATTGGGCTTGAGGTAATTCCGAGAAAATGAAAAAATGCGTTCTAGAATTATCCCATAAGACATAATTCTGGAAGTATTTTTTTTTAATTGAAACTTTATTTTAATTAATTAAAAACGCTGATTACATTGACTGAAAAGTGGATTACAACAACAGAAACAAACATAACAGAAACAAATAAGATTAATTAAAACGTTCGACTACTGTGATGGTGGAGTTAAACGGTGAATGATCTCGGCGACACTCCGCGTGGTTTCCACGTACAAATTCACAGGACTGAGACATCGAAAGGCGTCATAGATGTCGATCATGACTTGCACGTTATCGTCGTTCTTCAGATACATTGTGGACCAGCGAACACATCCATTATCGCACTGCTCGGGTTTGCGATAAATGATACGTTTGACCTCTCGCTCGTCACCCTCCACTTGCACCTTACTCTCTAGTTTATCTTTGAGAGAAGCGAATGTGATGTGTAACAATGCTAATTTGACAGGAATGACTTGGAAGAATCAAGTGTAATGTTCTATTGATTATCTCACAAGATAGTGAGTAAAATTCAAGTACACATGATTTATAGAAATGGAACGGTGCAGAACAGAGAAGAAGAAAGTATCTGATAGACAGAGGAAGAAGAAGTATTCAGTTGGAAGGAAGAGAGAAGTTACATCACAATACATTTCATGCCCTCACTATTCTCTCCACAAACTACTTATAGTTCACATAACCTCCTAGCATAGCATTTCTTCATTTCCTCATTTACCCTTTACAAACTCATTAGTCATTGAGTTCATTACAATACCTTCCCCTTTAAAACAACCTTGTTCTCAAGGAGTCAAGATAATATTGTAGGTTGATAGTGACATATTGATCGATGGCCCCAAGTCAAGTGAACCCTTCTCCTGCACAACAGAATAACCACCCAGATCCCATTGTTTGAATGGGACGGACCCTTTGTTGTGAGCATAATATCCATTGCCACCTGGATCCCATTGATATTCTTTCCTCATTTGCATATAAATAGCCAACATCTGCTGTGAGAGTATGACATTAATGTTGTCCTCATCAGTAACTTTGATGGGCCTTGATTTTAGAAGCTTGAAACCTGAAACCTTAGCCTCAACACCTTCCCTTAAAATAATGCTACTTGATTTAATGTTTTGGTGGATGGTGCTCAGCTTCAGCTTCTCATGCCAATAACATATACCCATTATGTATCTAAGGAGTAAACCATTTAGTGCAAATCCATATTGGTCCAGTTCTCCACCATCACCATTTAAAACAATAGAATTCTTACCATGTTGTCCACAAAACATCATATCTGTGTGTGCATGTAGTGCTCTAACTAATAGAAATAGCTGATACACAACATTACAATACACTTTGATTTGGATTGAAGGCAGCAATTCTCTATCAATTGTTAAATACCCAGGTGCCTGGTAATCAAAACTCACAGCAAGTTCATCAGCTACTTGGGACATGTTCAATTGATTCTCATATTTAAAAATGGAAGAATTTGTATGATCAAGCATGCCAAAGAATACTATGTTAACAAGGTCCACTGCACTATAGTTATCATTTCTTGAACCTGATGTTACAACCCATCCATGAGGAAATTTTATTGAAGGAATAAGTTTGCAAACGAAATTTACTCTTGGACTGGAAGCCACATACATAGTCAATGATTTTTCTACAGCTGCATCAATACTCACATAAGCAATTACATGGAACTGAATGCTATGAAAATAGATTCCAAATAGCTCTCTTGCTGCCACATTTCTTGTTAAATCCAGTTTTCCAATACCAGAATAGGTTGGATGTGTAAAATCAAGTAAGCTGTCAAGACTTTGATGCAATGCAAATGTGGTAAAAACCAAAGATGCAAAATCAATTAAATTGACAAAAGCTTGGTTGAGGCCACCCAAATGCATACAAGCTCTAATGACAGTGGCTAAAATGTATTCATGTAGAAGCTCACCACAACTGAATTCGCAATAATGTTGGTTTGAACAGCACAAAAATTCAGCTCCAAGACTGGTTTTAACCACAATAACTACAATCATTTTCTTCCAAACGGGTGCACTTGATACTGACCACATTGAAACAATTGCTACTGCAACCACCTTGGAAATATGAAGAGGATACAACCCCATAGCATACACTCTACCAAGATCATGAACAAGAAGGAAATATTTTTTCCATTCACATGGATTTTCAAAGAAGTCAGACAGTGGCTTCAAGTAATGTGGCAGACTTGTAATATTGTTTGTAACAATTGAATAAATTCCATAACATGTGAAATCTATTGTAGCCACTGGTATCATGTCATGACAGCTGGTGACACATGTTCTCTTGCTACTAAAATGGGTCAGTGGCTCCAAATTTAAGACACCATAAAGTGACTCTATCCAAAATATAGAACCAAAGCCAGGTGTCACTGCAAGGTTAAATAAAACTAGCCCAGACTTCATCACAACATTGCAAAGATAATGAAGGGAATATGTGTTGTCCAGAATCAAGAGGAGATCATTCAATATTATATGACTGCTTAATTGGAACAATATAATATCACCATAACAAGCATAAAATTTCTCTAGAATTCCCACATGTTACAGGTCTTTGGATTTCTGCTAGGGAGCTGCTCTCCGGTAACAGCGTACGCTACAGAAAGGTTGGTCAAGAGGGGAATGACCAACGGTGTGAGGAGCTCAAATTAGGGATTTTGACTATAAAAGAGAGAGAGATATAATAATTGACCAAAATGATTGCTACCTTTCATTAATTTTCTGACAACTAATAAAGGACAATCATTACAAGGAATATTCCTACCTAGCTAGTGACAGCTCATAGCCTAGAAACTTCCAACAAAAGACAAAATAACAAAAAAAATCCTAATTGAACAACTAGGGAAAACAACACACAGAGTAATTTATTTAAAAAATGGTAACTATTCAGAATTTACTGCTGATTCTTCAAATACCGTCACAATACCCCCGGTTTAAGCTGACCCTAGACCTCAAGGGTTAAAATCAGGGAATTGGGTGATCACATCATGATAGAACTCCCAAGTAGCATCTTCTATGGCAGCATCTTTCCATTTCACAAGGACTTTTGTAGCAGGTAGGTGGCCTCTCTGCACCATCTTCCGAGCTAAAATGGACTCAAGAACACCACGGGTCAGCAGAGCAGCAGTGTTGGCAGGGACCCGAGGGTCAGCAGCAGATACAGGTGGACTCTTTTTCAGTTGGGAGACATGGAATACATTGTGAATTCCAGTGGCAGCAGGTAAATCCAATCTGTAGGCAGTGTTCCCAATACGATCCAGCACTCTGTAAGGCCCAAAATATTTGGGTAAAAGCTTGTGTGACTTGTGAGGTTTCAAGCTGCCTTGCTTATAAGACTGTAGTTTGAGAAGGACCAAATCACCCACAGCAAATGTACGATGATTTCTATGTTTATTAGCCTGCTGAGTCATGCGGTTTTGGGACCGCAAAAGATGAAATTTCATGAGCTTAAAAGCATCCTCTCGAGCTGCTAGAGAACGGTCTACAACTACTGATTTGGAAGCACCAGGCAGGTATGGCAAGTGAATTGGTGGGGTCTGCCCGTAGACAACCTCATAAGGGGTGGATTGGATAGCAGAGTGAAAATTGGTGTTGTACCACCACTCAGCAAGAGGCAACCATTGTAACCAAGTTGTAGGCTTGTCAGCACACATACAACGCAAATAGGTTTCTAAGCCCTTGTTTACGATTTCAGTTTGGCCGTCAGATTGAGGATGATAAGAAGTTGACTTGTTGAGAGCAACTCCTTGTAGCTTGAAAAATTCTGACCAAAAGTTACTAATAAAAACCGGA
This sequence comes from Astragalus membranaceus, assembly GCA_039519185.1. Taxonomy (NCBI): domain Eukaryota; kingdom Viridiplantae; phylum Streptophyta; class Magnoliopsida; order Fabales; family Fabaceae; genus Astragalus; species Astragalus membranaceus. Next base: position 122,693,805 of record CM076854.1, on the reverse strand, counting down.
TCTCTGTCACTTGTGATGCTATGAGGAGTACCATGAAGTTTGAAAATGTTATCCATGAAAACTTGGGCAATTTCAGCAGCAGTGTAAGGGTGGGATAAAGCAATAAAATGTGCATACTTGCTCAAACGATCTACCACAACAAGTATGACTTGCTTGTTTTTTGAAGTGGGTAAACCCTTAATGAAAACAAGGCTAATATCATGCCAAACACGATTAGGAATAGGGAGGGGTTGTAATAAACCGGGAGACGGAGCCAAGTCTGGCTTGTTGGTCTGACAAGTCAAGCAATTCTTGATGTGCATCAATATATCTTTATTCATACCCTTCCAATAAAAGAGAGACTTCACACGAGCAGCAGTCACATCACGGCCAGAGTGTCCCCCGAGGGCCGAATCATGTAGCCAGGCCAGAATATGTCCTTTCAAAACATCATTGTTGCCTATTACCAACTTCCCACGCCTTCTAAGCTCATTTCTCACCCAAGTGTATTTGCTATGACTTGCTGGATTTTGTTGTAGAGCAGAAATAATGGTCTGCAAGTGAGGATCTGTTTGCCATACATTCTGAATAAGCTGCAACAAATCTGGAAAACCATTATCAAGCAACAAAGTAAGCATCAATTCAGCACCCTCCTTTCTTGAGAGAGCGTCTGCAGCTTTATTAGTGACCCCTTCTTTGTATTGTATATCAAATTCATACCCCATCAATTTAGTAACCCAAGCATGCTGAAATGGTGTGTTAAGTCGTTGCTCCAATATATATTTGATACTCCTTTGGTCAGTCTTAATAGTAAAAGGAGCATGAGCCAAATAAGTACTCCACCTCTGAACCGCATACACAATGGCCAATAATTCCCGCTCATAAATGGACATGGCTTGTTGTTTTGGGCCCAAAGCTTTGCTTAGATAAGCAATAGGGTGGTGGTCTTACATCAACACCGCACCAATACTCGTGCCTGACGCATCAGTTTCCACAATAAACCGCTTGGTAAAGTCAGGTAAAGTAAGAACCGGGGCAGCCACCAAGGCTGTCTTGAGCAAAGAAAAAGACTCCATAGACTCTGGTGTCCATTTGAAGTTGTCAAGTTTGAGCATATCAGTTAGGGGTGTGGCAATTTTGCCAAAGTCTTTGACAAATCTTCTCTAATAGCCTGCTAACCCAAGGAAACCACGTAGTTGTTTCAAGTTTTTTGGTAAAGGCCATTGTTGGACAGCAACTAGTTTGGCTGGATCGGTAGAGACACCATTGTGAGAGATAAAATGGCCTAAGTATTCCACCTTATTCGTGGCAAAGTGGCACTTGGCTTTGTTGAGAAATAACTTCTCAGATCTGACTGTCTCAAAAATAGTGTGCAAGTGCTGTAAATGCTCCTGAAAAGTCTTACTGTACACAAGAACATCATCAAAGAAAACAATAACAAATTTTCTAAGAAATGAATGAAAGACATGGTTCATGAGGGCCTGAAAAGAAGTAGGAGCATTGGTCAGGCCAAAGGGCATAACCAAGTACTCAAAGTGTCCACTGTGAGTTTTAAAAGCCGTCTTGTATTCCTCACCCAAATCCATCCGAACCTGATGGTATCCAGCCCGTAAATCCAATTTGGAAAAAACCGTGGCACCACCCAATTCATCTAACAAGTCATAAATTAAAGGAATAGGGAACCGATCCTTAATTGTAGATTGATTCAAGCGTCTAAAATCCACACAAAGACGCCAAGAACCATCCTTTTTTCTCACTAAAACAGTAGAAGATGCAAAAGGGCTAGAACTATGTTGTATTACTCCTTGAGTCAACTTGTCATCAATTAACTTGTCAATGATATTTTTTTGGATAGCAGAATACCTGTAGGGACGTAAATTAATAGCTGAAGTACCTTCCTTGAGTGGGATTCTGTGATCAAACCCCGGTCTGTGAGGAGGTAAGGTCTGAGGTTCTTGAAAAATGTCATCATATTGAGTGATCAGCTCCTGAATGTCCGTAGGAATAGAGTCAGAACCTTCAGCTTGCAGCATGTTGCATGTAGGACGAATGAACTCAGAATCAGGGCCTTGCAAATGAAGAAGGCATAACTCTGCCCCCTGCCGAACAGCTTGTGCAAATGACTTATTATTCACCAATTTGACGGTAGGAGTTTTAGCCCCTCGAAGCACAAATTTTCTTCCTTGGGTGGTAAATTCCATTTGAAGTTTTTCAAAGTCCCATAGAATCGGACCCAAGGACTTGAGCCATTGAATACCAAGTATTAAATCATAACATCCCAAAGGTAATACAAAACAATCAGCAGTGAATGTCCCCTGTTGCAATTGCCAAAGAAAACCCCTGACAATATATAGAGCACTCAATTTGTGACCTCCACCTGCAGTAATGTTCATTTTCACCGGCTCTAATTTGCAACCCAATCTCTTAGCCACCTCTAAATTTAAGACATTATGGGTGCTCCCACTATCAAGGAGAATTTGTAACAACTTCTTGGCGGAACCGGTCATAGCATTTAAAGATAATTGTGGAATTTCATTTTGTGACAGTTTCAGCCACTGTCTGTATCTGCTCTACTTGTTCAGCCTCATGTTCAGGTTCCTCATCCATTTCCATGATCATCAATTGGTGTTTTCTATGTTTGAGATGGTGGCCAGGTGTAAAAAGCTCATCACAAAACATACAAAGGCCCTTGGCTCGCCTTTCGGACATCTCAGCAGCAGATAGGGTTTTGGTAGTACGGTTAAATATAGGTTTGGTGGTGTTTGATGTCTCTATGATAGGTAAAGGTGCTGTTTGGGTGGGTACGGGCTTGGTGTTTGATGTTGAAGGTTTGGTCCAAGAGTTTCCAAAACGGTTTGGGGTTTTGGCAGGAACTGGTTTGGCCATTTCATGTAGTTTAGCTAAATTGGCAGCATGAGCAATGGTGGTGGGGTTAAACATTCTCACATTCATTTGAGTGCTATGCTCTAAACCAGCCAAAAAAATACTCAGAGCATGTTCAGGGATTAGAGTTACCTGAGTAAGAGCAAGCTCAAATTGGTCTGTATACTCTTGAACAGAGTTGGAATGCTTCACTTGTAGCAGATTAGACAGTGGGTCTTCATAAATGTCCCCAAAACGCTTCGTAATGTCTTGAACATACTGCTGCCACGATGGGTAGATGTCGAACTTTTGCCTCATGTAGTTGAGGTGCCATTGAAGAGCCAACCCGTCCAAATGAATGGAGGCGAGACGCACCATTGCTGCCGGCTGAGTGTTGCCCAGTTGAAAAAAACTGGTCACACTTGTACAACCAGTCACGAATCTTGCTGCCATCAAAACGGGGAAATTCCACTTTGGAAATGCGAGTGGCGTAGGTGGAATTTGGTGGTGGCGGTGGAGGCGGTGGAGGTGGTGGGGGTGGTGTTGGCGTACCGTTGTCTCGTTGGAGTTCACGCAAGAGGGTGTGAATCTCACCCATCCCTTCATCCATACGAGTGCTAAGCTGATCCATTCGAGCTCCAAGCTCAGTGCTGCGTTCCAAGAAACGTTGTTCCACATCGGCGATAGATCTGGTCATGGCCTCAGGATAGAACGAGAAAACTGATACCAATTGTTACGGGTCTTTGGATTTATGCTAGGGAGCTTCTCTCCGGTAACAGCGAACGCTACAGAAAGGTTGGTCAAGAGGGGAATGACCAACGGTGTGAGTAGCTCAAATTAGGGATTTTGACTATAAGAGAGAGAGAGAGAGAGAGAGAGAGAGAGAGAGGGAGATATATAATAATTGACCAAAATGATTGCTACCTTTCATTAATTTTTTGACAACTAATAAAGGACAATCATTACAATGAATATTCCTAGCTAGCTAGTGACAGCTCATAGCCTAGAAACTTCCAACAAAAGACAAAATAACAAAAAACCCTAATTGAACAACTAGGGAAAACAACACACAGAGTAATTTATTTAAAAACATGGTATCTGTTCAGAATTTATTGCTGATTCTTCAAATACCGTCACACCACATGACTAAGAACATGACATGGATGATAAATTGGTGAGGGATAAAACCTGGTGCAGTACATATCGGGTCATTCAGGTGGCGGTGGTGGATATGATATCATATGATATGTCGCATCTGGCGGTTCCAGCAGTAGTGATTGCGTTGGGACATTTCGTCGAGCACATGAAAGGCATGTTTGCATCAAGCCCATCCACATCATTCCTATCAGTTGCAGTATGGATGGTTGTGTAGGAGCGACACATCCACGATGAAGAATGAGTCGCAACACCAAGACAAGAGAAACTGCCAGTGTCGTTGATAACTCATATTTATATAAGTTATTTATGCTCTTAGCACTTAAATTCATGCAAGTTCCCAAATAATATTTGAGTTTATTTAGCAAATATTAGTATTTAAGAGCAAGGAAGGGATAGAAACTGTTTTTGTTATCATTTGGCACATTTGGTGCCTGTGTGAACTTTTTAATGTTTCTGTTAATATTACAACGTCAAGCGCTATAGTGCTTGCTAGCAGTGGGCCAGCTGAAGATCAAAAGTGAAAAGTGGAATCTTGGGGCCTACCACTTTATGTCTTGCCGGTGTATATTTTTCCTGTGCCTAGGACTGTGCAAACGCTTTTTAGTGGCTAGAATGGACACTTGGCCACTTGCTATTGAAGGATCACTTTAGTTGGTGAGATGGTTACATCTACTTTTTGGAAAGGCTACTTTTTGAAGGGGAGAGAAATAAACAAATATATCTATCATCTTCTCCATATCATTCCATATACCATTCGAGACTTAGAGAGTTTTTTGGAGAAAAACTTGACACCATTTTCATCCTTTAACCATCTACTTCAAGCTTTTATTTTTCAAGAGAAGATCATCATTTCCAACACTATGAAGCTGTGTTATAGCTTCATCTACCCATCTCATGAGAAGGAGTCCACGTAGTGTATCTTTTGCAACTGTGTCTCTTCTTTTCAGTTTCGGTAATATGAACATTTTGGTTTGTATTATGTTGATGATGCTCACCATGAGCTAAACACTTAGTAGTTGGATTGCTTGGAACTTTGTAATGAATTTTTAGTATTGTTAATATAATAGTGTGATGTTTGCGTTTCAACCTTTGTGCTTTAATTCTTTCAAACTCGTTTTTGGATTGGCCAACTGAAATGAGTACATTCGTAGGTACAGACATGGTCTACGATTCTAACTCAAAAGTTGATATGAATGAAAGGTTGGTTAAAGACATTTAAATAACTTTTGCTTAACTCTGGACATAGGGGAGCAATAGTTCATAAGGTGAAAACTGTGGGTTCTTTATTATACAGGGGTGGACTTATTTAGAACTTAGAAATAGGAGTCTTGTAACAAAACTCTGGCGTCAGTGACCGAAAGGCACAACATTATATGCTACAGCACTAAGCGCTATAGCGTCCAATGTTATAGCGATTTACTTTAGAGTATTTACTTAGGGAAAAGCAGTCCAACTCATTTTATAAACTCTTGAGCTTTCATTACTGTTTTCATACAACATCTTTATTATTTTCATGTCCAAACACTTATTGTTAATATTTTGCATGGTTCACTAGTGTGTTAACGATTTAAACTCTAAAATTAACATCAATCCCTGTGGGTACGATCTCTATTTATCATTATATTACTTGTTGCGACTGTGTATACTTGCACATACTCTTTTCGCACACCAAGTTTTTGGCGCCGTTGCCGGGGATTACATTTAATTTTTATTGTTTAAGTTTTTAGCAATATTAGTGAAGATTTTACTCTGGTGTGTTTGTTCCTTGGTGCTACAGCAGTAGGTGCTATAGCGCATGCCCATGTCACAACCACCAGAATTTGAGTTGGATCCAGAACCAGAAAGGAGATTTAGGAGACTGAGACAACTTCAGAGATTACAGCAACTGAGACTTACAATGTCTGAACATGGTGGTAGGTCAAGTTCTGGTAGAGGTACCACACATGGTGGTAGAACTAATTCTGGTAGCGGAGGTAGATCAGAACCAGATGCTCGAGGCAGAGGACCACCCACTCTACATTGCATGATCAAGAGGACTGGTACAGAAATCAATTCATCAACCAAGGTCCAGCAGACATTGTAAATGATAGGGACAGACCTATGAGGGACTATGCTGTGTTTGATCCCCAAGTCATGGAGACAAGCATAGCTAGGCCTGTTCTTCAAACAGCTCACTTTGAATTCAAACCCATGATGTTTCAGATGCTCCAAACAGTAGGTCAGTTTGGTGGTTCTCCCCAAGAGGACCCCTATTTGCATTTAAAACAATTTTTGGAGGTTTGCAGTAACTTTATCATTCCAGGAGTTAGTGATGATGCATTTAGGTTAAAAAATTTTCCTTATTCCTTGAAGGATAGAGCTAAGGCCTGGTTAACTTCTCTGAAGCCTAACTCTATCCACACTTGGAATGAAATGGCTGAAATGATACGTTTGACCTCTCACTCGTCACCCTCCACTTGCACCTTACTCTCTAGTTTATCTTTGAGAGAAGTGAAGGTGATGTGTAACAATGCTAATTTGACAGCAATGAATTGGAAGAATCGAGTGTAATGTTCTATTGATTATCTCACAAGTTAGTGAGTAAAATTCAAGTACGCATGATTTACAGAAATGGAACAGTGCAAAATAGAGAAGAAGAAAGTATCGGATAGAGAGAGGAAGAAGAAGTATTCATTGGAAGGAAGAGAGAAGTTACATCACAATACATTTCATGCCCTCACTATTCTCTCCACACACTACTTATAGTTCACATAACCTCCTAGCATAGCATTTCCTCATTTACCCCTTACTAACTCATTAGTCATTGAGTTCATTACATGATGTTGTATTTAAGCCTACATGAAATAGGTTTTGGACACTGAAAATGGACATCACCATCTCTGTTGGCGATTGTGCCTTGATGGTAAAGGGTAGTCAGTGCGGAATCACGAGAGTATATTGGGTTGAAGGGGTGTCGATGTCCATTTTCTTGTGTGGTGTGTGAAAGAAGTTGAAAGTGTGAAAGAACTGAAACCTAAATGAGTATATTTATAGCGAAAGATCTGAAACCCTAAACAGGATTTCCACCGTTGATGAAAAATGTCGGCAAAATCTAGACCGTTGAAAGTGTCGGCAACATCAAAGCCGTTGAAGGTGCTGTCCATAATCAAAATTCTAGGAAACATCTCAATAACTTGATAGACTCAGGGTGTGCCCACATGAACTCTTTAACAACATCAGTGTTATCAAGTCGTCTAGTCCAACACAAATAATGTTCAGATTCTACCAGTCTCATAAGCTCATGTATTTCAGTTCTATAACCTCTCCGACTCGATTGGAACGTGTTGCGGGTGATAATTACGGAAGGTAAAAATTTAAAAATTTCGGAATTACGTGTAAAGTGATAATTCCGGAAGGTAAAAAAAATAAAATTTCCGGAATTACATATTTTTACATACTTCCGGAAGGCAAAAAATTTAAACTTTCCGGAATTACATATTTTTACATAATTCCGGAAAGGCAAAAAAATAAACGTTTCGGAATCATCAAAATTAGATAATTTCGGAACACATTTTTAAGGTTACGGAATTATCCACTATACGTGTTTCTGGAAAGATAACGAAAAAACATTTCCAGAAATACCTTTTTGGGAGGTAATTCCGGGAAAGTGAAAAATTTTGAGCACTGTTGAGATTTTTGTAAAAAATGAGATGTATTTTGGGGATAAAACGAGTTATGGGGGTATAGGGTCTAAGAGGGGTAAAAAAAACACCCCTTTGTAAATCGTTATCCCTCCTCATTATTATTTATATAAATAGATTTTTTTTGGTGATTTACTTTATATAAATAGATCCGGTATGCATACATACCCAGGTAAGACGGGTTATAACTAACCCTAACTCTCCCAAATTTTGATTGGACCATTTTTGTTGACCCTAATACGTCCTTAAATTAGGATAAACCCGATAAGTTACGGGTCAACTTAGGGACTAACTTGACTGCTCGGGGAAAACGTTAGATTATTTAATCAATTTGACGGTTTACTTAATATGAATATCTAATGAATTGAAATTATGAAATTCTAGCAATCCAAAAGGGAGTGAAAGGATATGCTATGAAATTCTTGCTAACAAGGACTCTCTTCTTTGTAAAAACCATTTTTTCGATGGCGGGAAGAAAAACCATTATCTGAACCGAATAGAATAGTTAATTGAAAAAAGGCTTAAAGGTACATTTGGTCCTTGCAAATATACAAAAAAAAATTTGTTTCGTCCCTGCAGTTTTAAAAATTTTTAAAAAAAAAAACCTTGCAAATACCAAACGCTTCTAGTTTGGTCCCTGCCGTTAATTTTTGACTAACAATGTTAATGATTGGGTGACGTGGATGCCAACTCATCATCTCTTTCATTCCTTTTTCTCTGAAACTCTCATCTTCTCTATTCTTCTTCTTCTCATCTTCTCTTTTTCTTCTTCTCATCTTCAATACCAATTTCATCAACATCAATTTCAATTTCCAGACCTGAAAATTTAAATCATCAACATCAATTTCATTTTCCAGATCTGGAAATTTAAATCATCATCAATTTCATGTTAATTTCGTTTTCGTTTTAAAGGTATGTTTCGTTTACCCAGAATATTAGGCCATCAAATTGATGTTGAAGACAGATTAAAATGGAGGAAGAATATGAAAGGAAGCGTTACATCATCTTATTCATTCCTCTTTCTCTTAAACCAGCTTCTTCGTTCTTCTCTCTTCTCCCCATCTTCTCTTAAATAGTGTTGATAACAAATTAATGCTTCTGAACGCAGATCCTTCTGGGTTTGAGAAAATCTGTGTTTGAGAAAATCTGGGTTTGAGAAAATTTCATTACGGAACAGCGGCATCATTATCCTTCTGAACGCAGATCTTCATTCATCTCATCCTTATCCTTCTTTTTTTTGAACTGAAAATTTCATTCACTAATTTTTCAAACAAAGCTATAAATTTAATCCTTTTCGCCGATCCAGATCAGAACAACAAAAGCAAGTTTGGAACGATAACCCCGTTTGGATTTCATAAATAAAAAATCTCAAAAACCTTCATGTCAGATCTGGGTGAGGATTGAAGGATTGAAGAAGAGGAACAGTTAACGCTGAATTTCTGGATTTTGATTTTGGATGATTTTGATTTTGATTTTGATTCTGAGTTTCTGGGTGAGTTTTTTGATTCTGAGTTTTGATTTTGTGATTTCAATTGAAATTAAATAATATTTATCCAACTTGGCATCCAACATGGCAGACACGTCACAAGGAACTAACGTTGTTAGTCAAAAGTTAACAGCAGAGACGAAATTAAACGCGTTTGATAATTGCAATGACTTCTTTAAAATTTTTGAAATTGCAGGGACGAAACATGATTTTTTGTATATTTGCAGGGACCAAATGTACCTTTAAGCCTTGAAAAAATGACCCGAACACATCCAAACAAAAACGTTTTTTTTGCAACTTTTGGTTTGCAATTTTTTCGGGTTGGTTCAGATTTGTACGCACCGCGTGCTTAGACCATGTTTTATGATTTTTGGGGTCATAAAACACTTAGTGCATGTTTGGATAAGCAATGAGATTTTTGCGTCGAGTCAAAATTGCGGCCAAAATTCACGACGATTGAGAAGCTAGCATTTGAAGCTTCAATTTTACCGCCAGTTTTCTTGTAGCGAAATAGACTGGTTGAAGCGAGTTTACATTTCCAAATGCTTTAAGGAAATATACTAATCATTAAAAAATAGTGCAAGGAAACTAATAAAAATATATTGTTTCTCAAAATGAAAATTAGGGAGTCATTATCACGAGCATGCATATGCTTGAAAGTTGAAACCGGGGCACAAGAGAGATGGAAATGTATCACCATCAAGCTATTCACATGGTGCAAACTTTTTTGGCCCTTTCTTATTTTCTTGAAACTCACTTAACATATAGAATTCATTGAATTAATGTATTTATTCACATTTGTTAAATATATATGCACATCACACTTAGCAATTTTTCACATATATAGTGCTAACTGAAGAGCTTACTCAAGCAAACTAGCTTTCCCCAAACGCATGATACGTCGAGGGCTGGCCCAACCCAACCCATGTTGAGGTCTAAAGCAAATTTTAAGATAAGGCCTTTAAATACTTTATATATATATATATATAGGTTTTTAGTCCCTACAAAATCGGCTCCTTCTAAGTTTAGTCCCTACATTAACGAAATAGGCGTTTTGGTCCTCATCTTATTTTTTCGTTTTCAATTTTAGTCCCTCACTAGTTTTTTACCCGTGCATACGCACGGGTGATACTGTATGGTCGGTGTATTACCATGAAGTCATAATAATAATTTGGAAGATATTGATAAGTTGTGAACAATGTCCAAAATGTATGATTTGAAATTCAAAGTAGAATATGCATCCCCGTTTGCATCCTCGTTGGTCCTCCTGTTGGCACTCCCGTTGGCACTCTTGTTGCCACTCCCGTTGGCACTCTCACTCTCGTTGGCACTCCCGTTGGCGTTCTCGTTGGCACTCCCGTTGGCATTTTACTCCTTTTTAGTAATTATAAAATAGTTATTTGGTAATTTTTTGTAGTGATTAAATTGATTGATTTTATTTTTTATGAAAAAATTAATTGATTTTACTCATTTTAATTGATTTTAGTAATTTTAGTAGTTTGAGTAAATTATAAAAATGAATAATTTTTTTTAAATAGTTTTGTGGGAAAAGGTTTAAAAAAAGTAGGTTTGAGTAGTTTGAGTAAATTATAAAATTGAATAATTTTTTTAAATAATTGATTATACTCTAATTATTTAGTTGGGAAAAGTATAAGATTGATATTTTGGTAGTAGGTAAATGGTAAGTTTGAAAAAGTGTGTGAGAGTAAAAAAGTTTGAAAAAGTGAAAAAATAAAATTACATAAATATACTCCAATTGCTTAGTTGGAAAAATGATAATATTGATATTTTGGTAGTGGGTAATGTATAAAGTCAAACAAAATTTAATTAGTCAGAACTTTATCCATCCCGTGAAAATCAAGACAATTTTAAAGTTAACAGATTTAATTAGCCTAAAACAAATATTAAAATTTTGTCAAAATTTGAAAATTTTAAAATAGTAAAGAGGAAAAATAAAGGTGACATGTAGATTAAATTAAAGTAGGTATATTGTGAAAAATAGAGAAATGGGAGAATTAGAGGAAGAAAGAGGAGAGAGAGTGAAAAAATATGAAAAATAGGGAAATGAGAGAATTGAAAAAAGAAATAAGAGAAGGGAGTAAAAAGTGAGGGAGAGTGAAAAGTGTGTGAGAGTGAAAAAGTGAAATGTTTGAAAAAGTGAAAATGATAAAATTGTAATTTTGGTAGTGGGTAAATGGTATAGATAGATATATAGTAGATGACTTTTAATAGCGCTTCAAACTTTTAATAGCGCTTATAAAAGGTCAAAAAAACGCTATTAAAAGTTTTGAAGCGCTATTAAAAGTCATGAGGGACTAAAATTGAAAACGGGAAAATAAGATGAGGACCAAAACGTCTATTTCGTTAATGTAGGGACTAAACTTAGAAGGAGCCGATTTTGTAGGGACTAAAAACATATTTAACCCTATATATATATATATATATATATATATATATATATATATATATATATATATATATATATATATATATATATATATAATGGTGTTCCAAAAGGCTGAGTTTGCGGGATGTAATATAAAATATGAATTGGTATTTAATTCTAGGCCGGTGGTTTTTGTACCCCCTTCTTTAGATCCTATATTCCCCTATATTCATTTAATCTCAAAATACCCTAATTTACACTCATTTCCGGAATTATGTACTAAAGTGTAAATCCGAAACTATATTTAATTTTATTTCCCGGAAATATGCACTAAACATAAATCCGGAATATATATTTGGCTTCCGGATTTATGTCCCAAAACATAATTCCGGATTTTGTAACTTTTTTGACTTTTGGATTTATGGAAATTTTACATAAATCCGGAATTAAAAAAATACATTTCGGATTTGTGTCAAAAACGTAAATCCGTAATTAAAAATGAAGTGTTTTAAAAAAATTTGACTTATGGATTAAGCGTGGCCCATGGACTAAGCGTGGCCCATGGGGAATTACAAGCTTTTACCCAAAGAGATTGAGTGAATTACAACCTAGGACCCTAGGACCCTAGGACCCTAATTAGTTAAGAGATTATCTGCTTGAGTTGAGTCGCATAAGCATTCGTTAAAAAAAATAGGACTTATGGATTTGGATCTTAAAGGTTGTAAATTCACTTGGGTTAGCAACCTTAGAGATGGAATTATCACGAGGGGGAAGATTGGTAGGGTCCTGGTTAATTGGAGCTAGAGATGCCTTTTCCCTCATGCTAGAGCTATTGCTCTCCCTTTGGTCATTTCGGACCATTCCCTTATTGTTCTGATTCTTCGTCCGAGGGAGAGAAGGGATAGAGTTTTTAAATTTGAAGCTTTTTGGGCTGATTATGATAAGTGTGAGGATGTTATTAGGAATGGTTGGGTGAGAGATGGTCAGATTAATCTTGATAACCCGGGGAGGCTATTCGGTCTAGAACCTTGGCGTGTAAAGTTTATTTGCATGATTGGCATAATAAGACTTTTAGAAGGGCTGACTTAAAGATTAATAGAAAGAAGCAAAAACTGGAGCTGATTCTTAATTTTGATAGGGTTAACTGGGAGGCAGTTAAGATTTTGAGGAGTGACATTGCCAACCTTTGGAAGAAAGAGGAGGCTTATTGGGCTCAGAGATCTAGCCTGAAGTGGCTTGGGGCTGGGCAGGTATTCGAAAAATTTTCATGCGTCTACAGTTCAGTGGAGAGATAGGAATAGTTTGCAGTGGATAAAAGATGAATCTGGTTCTTGGATATTGGCCAGCAAGCTATTCTTAATTCGGTTGAGCTTCACTTCAGTCGTGGCTATGACTCTAGTAACCCTCAACACATTCTTGAGTGCACTGCTAGAGTCCCCAAATTGGTTAGTGAAGATTTGAACAGAGTTCTTTTAAGCTTGGTTTCTAATGAGGAGATCAAGGAAGCTGTTTTCAGTATGGGCGCTCTCAAAGCCCCCGGTCGGGATGGTTTTAATGGTTTATTTTTTTCAGAAAAATTGGGGTACTATCGAAGACGAGGTATGTAGATCTGTTAACTCTTTTTTCCTGGAGGGGCGTTTGGCGTTTGATAGAGTGGAATGGGAGTTTTTGAGACAGGTGTTTTGGGCTTACGGTTTTCACAATACTCGGGTGGATAGGGTTATGAAGCTTGTGTCATCTGTCTCTTACAGGTTCAAGGTCAATGGGGTCATTAGCAATAAAATGACCCCTCTAGAGGTTTGCAGCAAGGGGACCCGCTTTCTCCTTATTTGTTTATATTGGTCTTTGATGTGCTATCTTACTTACTTCTGGATGAGCTTGATAAGAGTAGGATGTTGGGTATAAAGTTGGCTCCGCAGTCGCTAGCTATATCACATTTATTCTTTGTTGATGATGCATTACTTTTTTCCAAAACCTCTCTGTGACTGAAATGCATTCTATTATGAGGGTTTTAAACTTATTTTACCAGGCATCGGGACAAACTCTTAACCTTAGCAAATCTGGTCTGATTTTTGGAAAGGAGGTGAAAGGCAGTGTGCGGACTCGGTGTGCTGCGATCTTATTATTCCTATTTGGGATACCCCTAGGAAATATTTGGGCCTCCCAGCTGAATGGGGCAGGTCTAAAACTAATGCTCTGAAGTGGATTAAGGATAGGGTGTTGTCTAAGGTGGAAGGGTGGAAAGAGAAGCTTTTGAACCAAGCGCGTAAATAGGTGTTAATTAAAGCGGTAATCTAGGCGATTCCTTCTTATGTTATTCTATTATGAAGTTTCTGAAAGGCTTCTGTCAGAATTTGTCCTCCTTGGTGTCTAAGTTTTGGTGGAGTTCTCATGGTAAGGAGAGAGGTATGCACTAAAAGAGATGGAAAGAGATTACTCGGAGAAAGAGTGAGGGGGGTTAGGTTTTAAGAGCTTTGAGAGTATGAACCATGTCCTTTTAGCTAAACAAGCTTGGAGGCTCATCAATAATCTTAATGCCCTTTGGGTGAAAACCCTTAAGGGTATTTATTTTCCTAACGGTCTTTCTTTTTTGCAGGCGAAATAGTTCTTGGATTTGGCGGAGTCTCCTATTTGGTAGAGACATAATCAAGAGGCACGGGAGATGGTCTATTTCCGCTGGCACCTTGGTGGACATTGAGGAGGATAACTGATTGGCTTCGAGTGCTAAGGCTTTTAAAGTGGAGGGGAGTAGGTTAACAAACTATGTGACTTAATGGAGGTCTCAAATAGAAGGTGGTATGTGAATAAGGTTGTGTTATCCCCTCCTTCGGCCATTGCCACTCTCCAAACGCCTATTAATTGGGATACTCATAATGATCTTGTGTGGTGGCCTCTTGCGGACTCGGGAGAGTACACTGTGAAATCAGGGTATGCTGCTGTAACTTCTAATATTAGTGCCCCTTCTGCTGGGCCATCTTCATTTGCTATTTCGGAGGTGTTTTGGAAGTGTACTTGGAGTTTGAACTTGCCTCAGAAGATCAAACTTTTCCTTTGGAAAGTTATACATAATATTCTTCCCTGTAGAGAGGAGCTGGTGCGGAGACATATTGGAACCTCCTTTTGGGTCCTACTTGTCAGGAAGCAGGGGAATATTTGGAACACTTATTTATGCTTTGCCATTGGGTTCAACCGGTCTGGTTTCGTTCGCAATTCCACTGAGTGGCTACTTAGATTGGTTTGCCCTATATTCAGAATTGGATTCTCCACAAATGGAGTTTGCTGGGTTCGTTGAAGGACTCTGGATGGGGGATGGACTTGGCATACTTGGTGAGTAGTTTGTGGTTTATTTGGAAGGGTAGAAACAACTTTGTTTTTGAAGGGAAATCCATGTCTCCTCATGGCAGGATCAAATTAGCTGAAGGCCTTATTTCTGAGATGGCGTCTATCAATAGGGATAGTCTTAACCGAAGTAATAAGCTGGCGCAACCTAGGATTGTAAGCAGGTGGAGACCACCTAGAAGTGGAGTTCTCAAATTGAACTCTGATGCTAGTTTTATTGAAGAAACAAAAGGGAGTTCAATTGGTTGTGTGGTTAGAAATTACCTGGGAAAGATGGTGGCGGGTTGCAGTAGGCTGATCCAGGTGTGCTCTCCATTGATGGCCGAAGCTCTGGCTCTGCGCGTTGTCGTCTTGCTGGCGTCAAATCTCAACTTCTCATAGGTGATTTTTGAATCTGACTCATTAGATCTTGTTCAATGCTACAGAGGAGAGAAATTGAAAGCTGAGATTAAAGACATTTTGTTTGATATCAATGAGATGAAGTAAGACAGATTTGGATTGCAAGGGAGGGAGCTCCGGAACAATCAAAGGTTCACTCAAGAAATCCCAATGAATCGAATGGGAAATGGAAAGTGAATCTAGGGTTTCAATGCATAAATGCAACAGAGAGAGTTTAGAGAGAGAAGATATATTTCGGCTAATGGTTGATGATGTATTGATTGCCTCAAAATGAGGGATAAATAGTCGTACAATCATTTGGGAATATTCCCCACATAATATCTAGCACAGCTGTGCATTCTAGAAGGATAGAAATGACATTCAAATATTAGTGTAGTGCAATGAATAACCCTAGTAGTACAATTGGTAAATGGTGAAAAACAATAGTAACTAGTAATTAAAATTAAAGAGTGCGGGGTGAGCACACTGTCACAATACCCCCCACTGCAAGAGCACTCTTGTCCTCAAGAGTGAAATGAGGGAAAGTCACGAATGATGTCATAATAGAACTCCCAAGTGGCCAACTCAAGTGGGAGATTCTTCCACTTCACAAGCATTTTTGTAGCAGCACGATTTTCCCTCTTTACCATTTTTCTATCCAAGATCTCTTCAGGTTCTCCCTTAGCAGTAACCACCGCAGAGACAAAAGGGTGTTGAATAACAGCAGTAGCAGGAAAAGTGCACAGTTTTAACTGAGAAACATGCACAACATTATGAATTCCAGCAGTAGGAGGAAGGTCTAGTTGATAAGCTACCTTACAAATGCGATCAATGACTTTGTAAGGCCCATAATACTTAGGATTAAGTTTGTGGAATGCTTGATTTCTCAAACTGAATTTCCTATAAGGGTGTAACTTCAGAAACACAAAATCGCCAATGTTAAAGTTTCTGTCAGATCTATGCTTATCAGCCTGTTGCTTCCTACGGTTCTGAGCTCCAGTAAGATGAAATTTCAGCAGTTTGATAGCTTCTTCTTTGGCACTTAAAGATCTGTCCACTGTTAGAGAAGTAGACTCTCCAGGAAAGTAAGGCAAATGGATGGGAGGGGGCTGCCTATACATCACTTCATAAGGTGTAGTTTTGATAGAAGAGTGGTAGCTTGTGTTGTACCACCATTCTGCCAAAGTTAACCACTGAACCCAGGTAGAAGGTTGCTCACAGCACATGCACCTAAGGTAAGTTTCAAGAGCCTTATTGACAATTTCAGTTTGGCCATCACTTTGAGGGTGATAGGCACTAGACTTATTCAAAGCTACCCCTTGCAAGGAAAAGAACTCTGTCCACACTTCACTTAGAAATACTGGGTCCCTATCACTGACAATGGTTGAAGGCATGCCATGCAATTTAAATATTGAATCCAAGAACAATTGAGCAACTTCAATAGCAGTATATGGATGAGATAGAGTAAGAAAGTGGGCATACTTACTAAGTCTATCCACCACAACGAGAATCACTTGTTTACCATGGGACTTTGGTAAACCCTCAATGAAATCCATACTTATGGAATCCCATACACGTTCAGGCACAGGCAGAGGCTGCAAAAGACCCGGAGATGCCACTTGTTCAGATTTATTTCTTTGGCACGCGGTGTATTCACGCACATAGGTTTGAATTTCCTTAGTCATTCCCTTCCAAAAGAACATAGATTTCACCCTAACAGTGGTGTTATCACGCCCAGAATGGCCCCCTGTGGCAGAATCATGTAACCATTGTAAAATGAAACTCTTAACACTGGTATCATTTCCAATGACTAATTTCCCATTTCTTCTCAGAACTTCATTCTTCCAAGTAAACTTAGGGTGAGAAGTTGGATCTCTCTTGAGCTCTTCTATCAGTTTCACAGTATGGGGATCAGTTGACCATGATACTTTAATTTTGGAGAGTAGGTCAGGTCCAGTAGCATTGAGAGTAAGAGCCAATAATTCAGATCCCTCCACTCTAGATAGTGCATCAGCTGCCACATTTTCCTTCCCAGCCTTGTAGAGAATTTCAAACTCAAATCCCATTAGCTTAGACATCCAGGCTTGTTGAAATGGGGTGTTGAGTCTTTGTTCCCACATATGCTTGATGCTCTTTTGATCAGTCTTGATCACAAATGGTCTGTGACCTAAGTAAGTGCTCCACTTCTGAATTGCATACACAATTGCCAAAAGCTCTTTTTCATAAATGGATAAAGCCAGCTGTCTAGGACCAAGAGACTTGCTGGGGAAAGCTACATGATGATTACCTTGCATCAATACTGCACCAATACCTCTGCCCGAAGCATCTGTTTCAAGGACAAATTGCTTGGAAAAATCGGGGAGAGAGAGAACAGGGGCAGTCACCAAAGCATTTTTAAGATCCTGGAAAGCAGTTGTAGCTAGAGGGGTCCACTCAAAGCTGTCCTTCTTGAGTAAGTCAGTTAGAGGCTTTGCTATCTTCCCAAAGTCTTTAACAAAATGCCTCTAATACCCAGCAAGGCCAAGGAAGCCTCTGAGTTGTTTCAAGGTCTTAGGGGCAGGCCATTCTGCTACTGCTTTCAACTTCTCAGGATCAGTAGAAACTCCATCTTTTGTAATGAAATGGCCAAGGTATTCAACCTTGGTGGTAGCAAAGTGACATTTCTTCTGGTTGAGATAAAGATGATTAGCTCTGACAATCTCAAACACTTGTGCTAAGTGTTCAATATGATCCTGCAGAGAAGAACTATAAACCAAAATATCGTCAAAGAAAACTATTACAAATTTTCTCAAAAAGGGTTGAAACACATGGTTCATCAAGGCTTGGAAAGAAGCAGGCGCATTGGTAAGGCCAAAAGGCATCACCAAGTACTCAAAATGGCCACTATGTGTTTTAAAAGGTGTCTTGAACTCTTCACCCTTACTCATTCTAAGTTGATGATACCCAGACCTTAGATCAAGCTTAGAATATACAGAGGATCCACCTAATTCATCCATCAAGTCTTCAATGAGAGGGATAGGGAACCTATCTTTTATGGTATCATGATTTAACTTTCTGTAGTCAACACAGAGTCTCCATGAACCATCCTTCTTTCTCACCAGTACGGTGGGGGAGGCAAAGGGACTGTTACTGTACTGTATAACACCCTGTTCAAGCATTTCAGCTACTAACTTATCAACCACATTTTTCTGTATAATTGAATACCTATAAGGTCTCAAATTCACAGGATTTGTGCCCTCTTTCAAGGGAATTTTGTGATCAAAACTGGGCCTAGATGGAGGTAATTGACTAGGTTCCTTAAAAATATCTCCAAACTCAATAATCAACAGTTCAATTTCTCTAGGAAGAGTAGATACAGAGTTACCTAAATGGGAGACATTGCAAGTAGGAATGATGAATTGTGGGACAGATTGATCAACTTGCAAAAAACACAGCTCAACATCGTGGTCAACAGCAGTATTTAAAGCTTCATTAGAGATTAGTTTAACAGCATCCGGCTTAGTGGCACGCAGCAACACCTTCTTATCATTCACAGAGAATTCCATCTGAAGCTTCCCAAAGTCCCACATGATTGGATCAAGTGATTTCAGCCACTGTATACCTAAGATAAGGTCGCAGCAAACCAATGGAAGAGCAATAAAATCAGCAGTAAACTCGTGGTTATGCATAGACCAAGTGAAACCCTTGCATCCCCTTGCATACATAAGGAGCCTCAAGTTTATGTCCCCCTCCTCCAGTGATACTCATTGGTTTAACTTGCTCCAATTTACAACCCAGTTTCTTGGCCATAGCTAAGTCCAAGAAATTGTGTGTACTTCCACTATCCAAGAGGATTTGGAAAATCTTCTTGTAGTAGAGTCCATTCACTCTCATAGTTTGATAACTAGAAGACCCCATCATGGCTTGCATTGATATTTGAGGTGCGTCCACATCATCTACATGAGTGAGCACGGGTTCCAGTTCTGGTTCAACATCCACTTCCTCATTATTAGGTTCCTCCCCATCTTCAACCTCCATCATCATTAAAGTGTGCTTTCCCTTGTGTTTAAGGTGGTGTCCGGGAGTGTATGGCTCATCACAATACCAACACAATCCTCTAGCACTCCTTTCCTCCAATTGAGCTTTAGAAAAGGGTTTGTTGAAGTTGTAAACAGTGGGTTTTGGGTGAAGGTTATTTGTGGGTAAAGGTGTTGGGCTAGGTGAATTAGAGGGTTTGGAATTTTGGTAAGGTTGTTTATGGTATGGTTGTTTCTGGCTAGGTGTTTTGGTGGTTTCAACGAGCTTGGCGAGGTTAGATGCATGAGCTATAGTCGTAGGGTTAAACATTTTAACATGAGCTTGGGTTACAGGATCCAATCCAGCTAAAAAGATACTCAAAGCATGCTCCGGTATGATGCTAACTTGTGTAAGAGCTAGTTCAAAATCATCAATGTACCTTTGAACAAAAGCAGAGTGTCTCACCTTAATCAAATCTGCCAAAGGGTCCTCATATAGGTCTCCAAATCTCCTTCTAACATCAGCAGAGTATTCGGGCCAGAGTGGGTATTCATCAAACCTCCCCCTCATATAGTTAAGGTGCCATTGCAGAGCGAGCCCTTCTAAATGAATCGAGGCCAATCTCACTCGCGATTCCGGAGGGGTTTCATCCAACAAGAAGAACTGAGCACATTTGTAAAGCCAATCCTTCACTTTCCTTCCATCAAACCTAGGAAATTCAACTTTGGACAAACGGGTGGAGTAATGGCGAACTGCGGTAGGTTCATTTCGCGGTGGAGAGGCTGGTCGGGGTTCGTGACGAGGTGGTGGTGTGGTGATTATGGGGGTTCCAACAACAACATCTGGGATTGGCTGGGGTATGTGGTTGTTTGGGGTTTCGTTCGTGGATTGTGAGGATCTGTGTGACTGAGCTAAGATTAAAGTTCGCAATTCTTCCATTCGAGCATCAATCGTGGCCTGGATGTCGTCGATTCGTGCGTTCACCCCCCGTGAGGCTTTCTTCCACCTTTCGGTCTAAGTCAGCAACAGATTGGTTACGCGTGGCTGCCATTTTTTTCACAAGCACAGGTCGAGTGCTTTGATACCAGCTGAGACAGATTTGGATTGCAAGGGAGGGAGCTCCAAAACAATCAAAGGCTCACTCAAGAAATCTCAATGAATCGAATGGGAAATGGAAAGTGAATCTAGAGTTTCAATGCATAAATGCAACAGAGAGAGCTTAGAGAGAGAAGATATATTTCGGCTAACGGTTGATGATGTATTGATTGCCTCAAAACGAGGGATAAATAGTCGTACAATCATTTGGGAATATTCCCCACATAATATCTAGCACAGCTGTGCAATCTAGAAGGATAGAAATGACATTCAAATACTAGTGTAGTGCAATGACTAATCCTAGTAGTACAATTGGTAAATGGTAAAAAACAATAGTAACTAGTAATTAAAATTAAAGAGTGCAGGGTGAGCACACTGTCACATGAAGGCCCAGTTTGATTTTGTGGGTTTCACCTGGGTTGCGAGAGATGTGAATGAAGCTGCGCATGTGGTGGCTGCTTTGACGTGGCGTCGCTCTTTGCCGTCAAATTGGGTGTTCTCTCCTACCAGAGAGCTCGTTGTAGTCATGCGTAGGGAGGAGGTCTCGGTTACTCCGCCTCTCTTTCAAAGGTGGAATCTTCTAGTTCTTCCTATTTGACCCGAAACCGATCGATCTAGCCATGAGCAGGTTGAAGAGAGCTCTAACAGGCTCATGAGATTTTAACTTACTGTTTTTACAAAAATAATTAAGCACTATTAATAATGACACATTTTTAATTCTGGGTGGTTGGCGGTTGGTGTATTGTCGTACTGGTGTTTATTGACTAATACATATTGTTAAAAAATGTGCAACTTATTGAAAAAAAAAAACCTTTAGGCAATGTCTTTCCCCTTTCTACTAAAAATTAGGGGTGTTCGTGATTTTGAGCAAAAAAGTGAATTGGACCGCAAGGTTAAAATATATGCGGTTTGATTTGGTTGGCTTCTAAAAAAACCAAATCAAACCAACGCGGTTTGGATTGGTTCGGTTTTTTACGAGAAAAAACACAATTTATAAATCTGCCAAAAGAAGAAAACAATTGTGTTGTTGCATATAATTACTAATTAGCATCAAAACACTTTGATACAAAATAAATATCATTCCAAACAAGAAAAATAAACGGAAAAATAAGAAAAACACTCTTTATGAGGTTCCCTCATATTTACATGTGTTCCAAAGCATTCTTGTAATAGGAAAAAATGATTTGGATCCGCGTGAGAGGTGGTAAAACATTAGAGCATTGTTAAAGCTACATTAGAGGTGGTAAAACATTAGAGTATTTTTTTTACCTAAGTGGCTTACCGGACGGAGACCTAACCCATTTGGCCTAAGGGTCTTAACCCAACCATAATTGCTAGCTAATTTCCAACGTGTAAAAACCCTATTTTCCACTTAGGTAAAAAAATTTTGCGTGTAACAGCCACATCACACTTCTGTTTCCTTACCAGACGTGATTTTTTTTTGATTGAAAGGTATTGTGATTTTGTAACCACTAATATGTGAAGTTGTATTTTCTTTGGTGGTGTAGTATAATTTAGGCTAAATTATAGTTTTGGTCCCCCTATTTTTAAAAATTCAGATATTTGGTCTCCCTATTTTAAAACTCAGACATTTGGTCCCCTAATTTTAAAAAATCAAATACATTTAGTCCAAAGAGGGACCAAATGTCTTTGATTTTTTAAAATTGGGGGACCAAAAATGTCTTTGATTTTTTAAAATTGAGGAACCAAATGTCTTTGATTATTAGCCATAAAAAACTGAAAATTCCTCTTGGGACTAAATGTCTTTGATTTTTTAAAATTGGGAGACCAAATGTCTGAGTTTTAAAATAGGGGGACCAAATGTCTGAAATTTTGAAAATAGGGACCAAAACTATAATTTAGCCTATAATTTAATAGCTAAAAGGTGTGACATTGTGCACTGACTTTTGGATATGATGGAATTTTCAGGTATGAAGAGAATAATTTAAATGTGGGGAAAAAGAAAACTAATCTTATGTTCGTAGGAGATGGAAAGGCAAAACAGTAATTACAGGGAAGAAAAATGTTGTAGATGGCATGACCACTTTCCATACTGCTTCCTTTGGTATGTTCTTTTTCATATGCTTGCTTATTTGGTTGTGCCCACTTTTATCTAAAAAACTACTTATACAATTGGTTTTTTCATTAATTTAGCATTTACTTTAAAAAGGGCAAATAAGTAAATACAATTAAAAAAATACCATGTCCATGCATGATAATAAAACAACGCGAGCAGCGTAAATTATTTTGGACCCAATATGTTAACAAGCAACGTGGCCTACAATTAGAGTGTCGTATACTCGTATGTTAACATATACTCTTAGCTGTCTAATCGCATGTCTATTCAGAACTCCTTGTGAAAGTGCACTTGGACAATATTACCCCTACCGTTTATGCATTTTACGATAGTAATAGAACAAATGAACAATACATGACACCCTGTTATTTTAAAAAACAGAAAGAAACAGAATGTTGATGTCATGAATGCATGTATTATTGTTCCCGCATAATGCGTTTTGCACACATTTTTGTCGAGTCTTTATACTTCACTTTCCAAATCAAAAAGTAAATTATTTTTAACAAATAATAGATATCTCATAAACATGAATTATACTACTAAAGGGGTATTATAACTGAAAATTGGGTGGGATACGTTTCTTAATATTTTGGACCCAATATTGACCAAAGAGAGTAGTGTTTTATTGTTATTAATTGGTAACAACTAACAAGTGATTGAGAAGTACTTACAACTGGTTTCAACTGGTTTTTTTAAAAAAGAATAGAAGTAGCAAAAACTAATTGTGCACTCATTAAATGTATGTTTGAATTGTATTAAAAAGGTGGGCCAACCAGCCAGTTCATGGGTTGGCCCAACGAACGGGGAAAATGTTTTTCCAGTTTTCTGCAAAAAAAAAGTTCCATGTGCTGGCCCTAGCCCATGCAGCTTTGTGGGCTTTTACATGAGTGGGCTTTTGGCCCCAACCCATGTGGGAATTGACAGCTATCCGAAAATCTCATGAAATTTTAGCTTACTTTTTTTAAAAAAATAATCAGACTGAGCCAACTTTACAGACAGCCCATGATCAAGTTGGGAACAGAAATAATATTGAGGAAATATTCCCTAGGCAGTGGGAATAATCAACTATGGCTTACAACAACATACTAAGATGATATTTCCTTAGCTTCCACCCAGCAACTTACAATTGCATTAAAAATACTTACAGAGGGGTATCTCAATCATGATATTTTCACATAGAAAGAGAACAATCAGCGTTTAGCTAGACCGAACAGTGTCTATTGCAGTGACCAAATCATCAAATTTAGCTCCAGTAACTTCTTTTACAACCTTGTTGTCCTTCAGAATTTTAAAAGTGGGAACCACTTTAATTCCTAGCTCTTTTGCCAACGGCTGCAAATAAACATTTAAATACTATGTGTAAGTGAAAGAAAGTATGGCTTAACCGTAGACTATCTACTATACTACATTATACTATATCCATCCATACCTTGTTCTCTTGGTTGCAATCAAGCTTTAGAAAGACAACATCCAGATACTTCTCAGATAATTCTTGAAATTTTGGAGCCATCACTTTGCAAGGACCACACCTGCAAAATTCATAAATCATATCCAAGGTTATCCAAATATCCAGTTACTATTTAGCAGCAGGGATAACAATGTCATAAAGGATCGATCAAAATCATGATTCTTAAAATAATCATTCCTGCAGAACCACGCCAAAGAAACTTGTTTTCCTTCCTTTTTTTAAACTTAAGAAATGATCAGCTGATCACTAGTGAGGTCACATAACATATTAACATCCCAATAATATTCATGAATAATCCACTTTTAACCACATGAAAAAAAAAACAATTTACAATCTTTTTTAAAGCAAGTTATCAATGACTATATATAACTACCCTCATTTGGGTTCATCTGCTTCATATCCCAAATAATGACACAACTTCATCCAAAAGAGGACACCGTGGACAGGCCTTTGCTAAGCACATAACTACAGAAAAGCATGATGCTTAATTGTACACCAAAACCAACTTTGATACCAATGTCAGACTGGAAAGCATTAAGTTCCTTAACCAGTGAATTAGTTCCTCTTCTGTTTTCCTCAAATTTGGTTATTCTAAATTAAAGCAAGGGTTCCCTTTATAGGACAAACTAAGATTTTTTTTTTTTTTTAGAAATGGGTGGGGGAAATGGGATATACTAGTACTCCCTCTGGCCCATAATAAGTGTTGTGCTAGTAGAAAAAATAATTTTCCAAATAAGTGTTATTTCATCTTTACAATATAATGGGGGAGTAATATTTAAGTGTAACTAATGGCCATGTTACAATTGTCCACTAGGGGATATGAACCTTGTTCATTGGGGGAGAAGAATTGAAGAGTTATATAACTATTTATCTTTTGCCGTATTTTCGTCACCCATCAGTGGTGGAACGAAGAAGGACGTGGAAGCAATTTTTGGAGGAGTGCAGGTGGAGGAGGTGGGGATTGGTAATGTTGATCATGACTATGACGACTCGAGTCGGTGGAAATGATTGTTTTTTGGTGGTTGAAGGAGTAGGACGAGACCCATGGCAAGGTGTTGGTGCTGGTGTGGGTGAGGCCAGTTGCGAGACTGGTAGTAAAGGAGGAAAGTTCATCAGCAAGGGATGAAATAGCATGGAGGCAGGTCTGTTGAGATCATTGAATCTGATGGAGAATGGAGTAAATGTGGGAAGGTGAGTCCATAGCAATGGAAGCACCAATGAAAGGAACTAACTGAAGAGAAAATTACAGAAAAAACTAAATTGAGCTAGGCACAAGAGAAGGAAACTAAATGCTAAGAGAAAACTAAGCCTTCTTGAATATTCTTCTTATGTATCCCTTTATTACATCTATATCCATGTGACCCATATACAGCACTCGAGCAATCCATCTAGCGAAATAAACAACAGAATCGAAGAATGAAATGTATATAGAATATCCTAACAAAGTAATGACTAAGTATAACAGAGAATGATAACCACAATTGAGCAACAGTTACTTCTAGACTCTTCTATACTTGATACCCTTATTCAACACCTGGGCTGATTGGATTCACTACCATTTATTTAGACTATAATAAGATGGTAGAATATTACTGGAAATGTGTAGTTACTAAACTCTTCAAAAGAAGAAAGTTTGAGTTTAGTTAAACAACCAAAAAATTGAGTTTTTAACTGGCAGAAAATGACTTTCAAATTCCAATCGACTTTAGTGTAAATGAATTGCATTCCACCTTAGACATCATATTTCTGTTAGTAACAAGCAAGTGTAACTGTAAAGTGATTTTCATTCCTTTTTTTATAGTTTTTTCAACTAACGGTATATGCAAGCCTTTACAAAAATCAGAATAAACCAACCAAGATTTAGCTACACTATAGGAATGTGATTAATTTTACCAAAAAAAAGGAATGAGAATATGAGATTAATTAATTCCTTATGTAGCTAAGAGAAACAAATATAATATGAGTACATTTATATTCCCTAATTTCATTCCATCATACAATAACAAATACAACAAAGCACAATTCTTATTCCTGAATTCAATTCCATCATATAATAACAAAATATTATTAAAAGAGGAAAATGATATGTGAATAACTAATTGAATTAATTGAAATAAAAAAATAATTTACCATTGGGTGTACATGTCGAGGACGACGGTTTTATCGCCGGCGGCATTAACAATGGGCCAGAAGGTATCCTTGTTAACCTCAGTAACCTGTCCCACCGTTACCGTGGGTCCCGCAGTTTCCAAGCTAGATCTTACACTGAGACTCGAACTCCCACTCTTCCTCAAACTGAAGCTCCTGAAACCTACATTTTTGGAACTAAAAATTGAAGAAGAAAAAGAAGAAGTAGAAGAAGAAGAACCAAGTGATAGCCTTGCGGAGGAAGAACTATCCAACACGGTGGTGGACGGAGAGCCAACCCATTTAGTGGTGCAGAGATTTAGAGCCATTGGAGAGTGAGTGTGTGGAACTGAACTGAGATGTGGTGGGGATTTTTTTGTGAAGGAGAAGAAGAGGGAAAGTGGAGATGAAAAGACGTTCTTGTCCTTTGAGTTTGTGTGTGATATTGTTGCTCTTGCGAAAGCGAGGGTGGTGTTGGTAAATTGAATCACGCGGGATTCTTTGGTTGGAGAGAGAGAGTGAGTAGGAAACAATGTGATCGTCTAGTTTTCGGGTGCGTTAGTACCAAATTGCCCTTCCATGATATTTTTTCCTATTCTGACCGCATCTTCACATAAATTCTTTGGAGATTCTCTTCTTGGAAAATGCTAGGATGAAGAAGTGTCTCATCTCATGTCATCTATAATAGACCGTGTTTGAAAACTATTCCCTCGATTGGTTATATAACATAAGCAAAAGTTTATCAACAGATGTATCTAATCCAAAATTTGAACCAGATACATCTACTTTTGTTGACCATTTTTTGCTTATATTCTGTAACGGAGGGAGTATATGATTAAAAAGTGTTGTTCGACCATCTCTAATGCACATTGTTTAAGTTATTGCTTAAGCTACGCAATTGTTGCTGTTGTTTCAGCGTTTTCGAAATTATACCGAAGAAATTACTGGGATGAGTCGCGGACTAGGTCGCTCTCTTTAAGACGTTTTGTGGCACTGCTCGATGGTGCAAGCAGACTATCAACCACGGCGCCCCCAGGATAAAACAGCCTAGTTACGATTATGACTGCACAGTCAGTAATCGCTCGAGATATACACCTCTCAATATGGTTTATAACCACTCAGGAATATGGCTCGTAGGCCACTCTTAGAAAAGAAGAAGAAGAAGAGACGAATTTAAGAGAGAATTTTGGAGGAGAGATTTCGTTTTTATCTGGTATCGTCAAGTGAGGGAAGAGCCTTTTTATAGGCTTCAGTAACTGCTTCGTGCGCAAGTCAAGGCACGATTTTAGGCTCCACTAACAACTGACTTGGAGCGCAATTCAGATAGGAACGGAGCCTTCATGCGCAAGTTGTTGCGCGAATTTCGAGATCGTTAACCACTAACTTGGAGCGCAATTCGCAACAGCTCTATCAGATAGCGTTCGTCGTATCTGGTCGGTTCAATGAATCTGGACAAGCACGTTCCAAAAAAATAAAATATAAGTTTAATTAATTTCGCAAAAAATACTTTAGCGTGCTTGCCCGTTCATAAAACTGGGTACCCCTTGGGCCCCAACCCAAAGGTGTGAACTTCCCACTTATAAGCACTCTTCAAGTGCTTAGTCCAAGCAATGTGGGACTTTGTAAATTTTTAAATTCACACCAATGTTCCAACAATCCCCCACTTGAATTTAAAACAGTTCCAGAAATAGCGTCAAGTGCCTCCATAAGATTGTGCATAAGCAGAGGTGTCGTACGACTTGAACCTTGCGTAGCGGTTAAGATTTAGAATAAACAAGAGTGACTTGTAGTCTTGAACTCTATCTCTAATCGTCGAAACCACACACAACCTTTTCCATAGGTGTATTCTCATATGCCCGTGCGTTTATGGCCCTGCACGTCTATCCCAGTTTAGTGAACGCTCTAGGAATTTCTGCCCAAAATGCCATAGGAAGCGGCCCCACTTCCACATTCACAAAGGTGAGTCTATCAAGAGTACTCCTGTAGCTAGGTACTCTACTCCACATGGAGTATAGATCTCATTAAGAGTTTCTATTATCTCAACCTTACATCGCTTCAGGAATCATGCTTATTTACTTTTAATAGCATGTTCATCTCCTGTCACTTCACAACTTGTTATTACCCATTGAACCTAATTCTTGGGATCTCCTGTCTTTTAGGTCGGGTTGCCATTGTGAGTGACTCATGGTTCTAAAGGCAGTAGTCCCATCTTTTGAGATGTACTTTGGACTTTCTCTCTGGCTAATTCGTCCGTCAAAGGATCGGCTAAGTTCTGATCGGTGCGTACGTGATCCACTCTCACAGCTCCTTTTGTTAGTAACTCTCTAACTGTGCTGTGCTTACGACGGATTTGTCGTTTCTTACCGTTGTAATAACGGTTCTCTATTTTTGCAATAGCCGCGGTACTATCGCAGTGGATCAAAACAGCTGGCATCGGTTTTTCCCATAAGGGAATCTCTGCTAGTAGGCATCTTAACCAGCTAGCTTCTTCACTGGCTGTCGCTAGTGCTATCATTTCAGACTCCATAGTGGACTGAGCCAGAATGGTCTGTTTCTTAGATTTCCAGGAAACGGCACCACCGGCTATACTGAATATGTAGCCACTAGTTGCTTTGGAATCATCTGACAGAGTGTTCCAATCAGCGTCACTGTACCCTTCAAGTACAGCTGGAAATCTCTGATAGTGTAATCCTAGATTCATGGTTCTTTTAAGATATCTCATGACTCTTTCAATAGCATGCCAATGCTCGATACTAGGTCGACTAGTAAACCTGCATAGCAATCCCACAACATAGGCGATGTCGGGTCTAGTACAATCAGTAGCATACCTTAGGCTGCCAATGATGCTCGCATATTCCGTTTGTCTAACACTGTCACCAGTGTTCTTAAAAAGTTTGACACTTGGATCATAGGGGGAACATGCAGGTTTACAGTCAAAATAATTGTATTTCTTTAAGATCTTCTCAATATAATGAGATTGATCCAAGGAAATTCCTTTCTCGGACCTAGTGATCTTGATCCCGAGGATTACATTAGCTTCTCCGAGGTCTTTCATATCAAAGTTGTTGCACAACAATGATTTCACTTTATTTATGGCATGAATGTTTGATCCAAATATGAGCAGATCGTCTACATAGAGACATATGATAGTGCAAACGTCATTCTCAGTTTTGTAATAAATGCATTTGTCACTTTCATTCACTTTAAACTCATTCGACATAATCAAATTATCGAACTTCTCATGCCATTGTTTGGGAGCTTGTTTGAGACCATACAGAGACTTGTCCAACCTACAGACATTGTGTTCTTGCCCATGGACTACAAAACCTTCGGGTTGCTCCATATAGATTTCTTCTTCTAATTCGCCATTTAAAAAGGCGGTCTTTACATCCATTTGGTGTACTTCTAAGTTATAAATAGAAGCCAGAGCAATTAGTACCCTTATGGATGTAATTCTGGTAACAGGCGAATATGTATCGAAAAAATCTATGTTCTCTCTTTGTCTAAAACCTTTGGCAACAAGGCGAGCCTTGTACTTATCAACAGTGCCATCAGGTTTTGGCTTCCTTTTCAGAATCCATTTACAACCAATGGTTTTGAAACCAGGAGGCAAGTCCACTAAGTGCCATGTCTTGTTAGACTCTAGAGAATCCATCTCATCATTTATGGCTTTTTGCCACAAGTCAGCATCCAATGAAGACAGAGCTTCGTGAATGCTAGTAGGATCCTCCTCTAGTGTATAGACCGTGTAGTCGGGTCCATAGTCTTTAGCAACACGTGCTCTCTTACTTCTTCTAGGTTCTATTTCCCTTTCTACGTTGTTTTCAACGCTCCTAGGCACAGGAACCTTACTAGTTCCAGAGCCCCCACTATTTCTTGATTTAAAGGGAAATTTATTTTCATAGAAGTCAACATCGTTTGACTCGATGGTTACTTTTGCATTCAGGTCATAGAATCTGTATGCTTTGTTGTTTACCGCATAACCAATGAATACACATTCATAGGCTCTACTGGCAAGTTTGACTCTTTTTGGGTCTGGGATCCTTACTTAGGCCAGACAGCCCCAAGTTCGGAAATAAGACACATTTGGTTGTCTTTTCTTTATCAATTCATAAGGAGAAATTTTATTCCTAGATTTAGGAACTCTGTTCTGTACATAGCATACTGTTATTAAAATTTCACCCCACCAGTGTGATGCAGCGCCCGAATTAAGCATAATCGCAACTGTCAATTCGGTAAGGGTTCTATTTTTCCTTTCTGCTTTACCATTCATTTCAGGTGAATATGGTGCAGCCGTTTCATGTATGATTCCATTCAACTTATAAAAGTCATTAAACAACTGGGAATCATACTCAGTTCCTCTATCGCTTCGAAAACGCTTTATCTTTTTTTCAAATTGATTTTCAATTTCCTTTACAAAAATTTTGAACATGTCAAGCGCTTCACTTTTATTTTTCATAAGGTATACAAAAGTGTAGTCTGAGCAATCGTCAATAAATGTGATAAAATAGCGTTTACCATTTCTGGTCAAAGTTCCGTCTAGTTCGCAAATATCAGAGTGTATTAAGTCTAATGGCTCTGATTCTCTAATGACGGATTTGTGAGATGACTTTGTAATTTTGGCTTGAGTACAAAATTCGCATTTATGAAAATCGGTTAACAATAGTTTGGGAATTATCCCTAAATTGCTCATATTCGAAATAATGCGCTTATTGACATGACATAAACGAGAGTGCCAAATATTAAAATCACACAACATATACGCAGAAGGAAAAACTTTATTAACTTCAACATTCAGTTCGACATCTCCAATACCTGCAACAGTAGTGGTGTGGGCGTCGCCCAACAACACGTTCTTATCATCAACCGCCTTGTATGTTTTAAACATAGCACGGTTATTGCATACATGGCGAGAGGAGCCAGTATCATTCCACCAGTCATCAGATCCACCAACCATGTTGATTTCAGTAATCATAGCAGTAAAGTGCTGCTCTTCAGTCAGGTTAGCCTGCGGAGCAGGATTGGGCCCGTTCCTACACTTGCGTGCCATATGACCTGGTCTTCCACACTTGTAACAAAGGAATGGAAGAGCAGCTTCATTCTTTGGTTGTGGTGGTGGCTGAGGTTTGGCATTTGGGGACTTTGGAGTGTTCCCATTCTTGTGGTTGCGGTTCTTTTGAATCTGATTACGGTTCTGATTCTTGAAATGTTTGCCAGTTGGCTTCAGAACCGCTCCTGGTCTCTTGTTCGAAACAAACAAGATTTCATCATTTTGATCTTGCTTCCGAGATTCCTCCTCAATCCGGAGTCGGGTAATCAAACTTTCCAAAGAAAACTCTTTGGTCTTGTGCCTGAGAGAATTTTTGAAATCCTTCCAGGCAGGAGGAAGCTTGTCAATAATAACAGCTACTTGAAATTGTTCATCTAAGGCCATGCCTTCAGAGACAATTTCATGAGCTATTTTCTGTATCTCATGTGACTGAGTCTCTACAGATTTATCATCTGTCATCTTGAAGTTGAGGTAGCGGCTCACAGCATATTTTTTAGTGCCTGCTTCCTCAGTGTCATACTTCTTTTTCAGAGCATTCCAGACCTCTTTAGCGGACTTGCAAGAGCTGTAATAATCATAAAGATCATCACTCAGTCCATTAAGAATGAAGTTCTTACAGAGGTAGTCATTGTCGTTCCAAAGCAATATCTCTTTGGCTGTTTTAGTCTGATCTTCCTGTTCGGCTGTTTCGTCGACTACTGGAATCTCATCGGTCAAGACATTAGCAACTTTTTTCATAGTTAAGAAAAATTGCATCTTTTGTTGCCAACGCTTGAAGTGGGATCCCTCAAACCGAAATGGTTTGTTGAAGTCGGAAACAGTGGGACCAGTAATCTCTTCGGTAGTCATGGTTGAAAAAAAAGAAACGTCTTAAAATTGTTGTTTCAGCGTTTTCGAAATTATACCGAAGAAATTACTGGGATGAGTCGCGGACTAGGTCGCTCTCTTTAAGACGTTTCGTGGCACTGCTCGATGGTGCAAGCAGACTATCAACCACGACGCCCCCAGGATAAAACAGCCCAGTTACGATTATGACTGCACAGTCAGTAATCGCTCGAGATATACACCTCTCAATATGGTTTATAACCACTCAGGAATATGGCTCGTAGGCCACTCTTAGAAAAGAAGAAGAAGAAGAGACGAATTTGAGAGAGAATTTTGGAGGAGAGATTTCGTTTTTATCTGGTTTCGTCAAGTGAGGGAAGAGCCTTTTTATAGGCTTCAGTAACTGCTTCGTGCGCAAGTCAAGGCACGATTTTAGGCTCCACTAACAACTGACTTGGAGCGCAATTCAGATGGGAACGGAGCCTTCATGCGCAAGTTGTTGCGAGAATTTCGAGATCGTTAACCACTAACTTGGAGCGCAATTCGCAACAGCTCTATCAGATAGCGTTCGTCGTATCTGGTCGGTTCAATGAATCTGGACAAGCACGTTCCAAAAAAATAAAATATAAGTTTAATTAATTTCGCAAAAAATACTTTACACCTCACAGCCCAAGCCCGAGCCCGGGCCGGCGGCGCGCGTGGTGGTCAATTAGAGTGCGTGCTTGCCCGTTCACAAAACTGGGTACCCCTTGTCGAGGTGGAGGAGGTGAAACATGAAGTAAAAAGCTTTTGTGAAGAGAGTTATGTGGAGATGGATTTGCATAGACCTATTCTCAGTGGTATGGAGTTCAGCATAACATTCGAGGACCAATATGCTCTTCTCATTGCCCCCTTTTCTGAGGAGGAGGTGAAGGAAGCAGTGTGGCATTGCGACGAGAATAAGAGTCTGGGATCTGACGCGTTTAATCTCAATTTCTTTAGGGAATGCTCGGAGATTGTGAAGGAAGATGTTTTGGGTTCATTTGAGGAGTTTCATGGAACCACGGTGATACCAAAAGCTATTTCATATTTAAGAGGATTTACTATTTACTATTTAAGAGGATTTCATATTTTATGAAGGTAGATGTTGGGGAAAAACACGTGAAAGGGACAAGAAAAGGAAGTGGCGGCGCTAGGGACAAGAGGAATAAGTAGGGCAATATAATATTAGGTAAAAGCTGCACTGAATTTCATAAAAGTAGGTCATAATTACATGCTACTGACATCAGTATATATATATATACAATGAAACAGGCCTAGGCCCATAATTTCGACTAGCCCATTAGACTGGCCCATTTCGACTAGGTTTCTAACTACACCTACTATAATTACAAGCAATAGAATTACTAGGCATATCTCAATATTCCCTCCTAATTCACATTGCTGAGCGATATCATTCCAAGCATTGTTCTCAGTTCTTCGAATCTTCCATTTTGCAATGGCTTGGTCATTGCATCAGCTACTTGAAGTTCCGAACAGCAATATTCCAGATTCAGCTTCTCATTGTTTACTTGATCACGCAGGAAGTGATATCTGGTCTCTATATGCTTCGACCTTCCATGTGCGACAGGGTTCCTTGCGAGATCTATCGCAGACTTGTTGTCGATCAACAATTTCATTGCTTCGACCCTGTGCACTCCAATTTCGACCAGTAGCATGCTCAGCCATGATGCTTGACATGCTGCAAAGGAAGCAGCTACATACTCTGCTTCACAGGAGGACAACGCAACAATACTTTGCTTCTTCGAGCACCAGGAGATGGGTGTCGAACCATACATAAAGACATACCCACTTGTGCTTTTTCGATCACTCCTGTCTCCACTCCAGTCGGAGTCAGTGTAGCCAAACACTTCATTACCATTCTTCGACACACTCTTGCTAGGGAACAGAATACCATAACTTTGTGTTCCCTTTACATACCTTAGTACTCTTTTTGCTGCTATCATATGAGAGCTTTTCGGCTTCTCCATGAATCTGCTGATCATTCCGACACTAAACATAATGTCAGGTCGAGTGTTGCACAAGTACCTCAGGGAGCCCACAATCTGTTTGAACACGGTGGCATCTACTTCAATCCCTTCGTCGTCTTTCGACAGCTTGCTGCTAGTGTCTGATGGTGTCGAAACTTCCTTGCAGTTGCTCATGTCGAATCTTTTCAGGATATCAGCTGCATACTTCGACTGGTGCAGGAGTATACCCTTACTTGTCTTGGTAAACTCCATCCCCAAGAAATATGATAGATGTCCCAGATCACTCATTTCAAATTCTGACATCATCACTTTCTTGAAGGCTTCGACTTCGACTTCATTGCTGCCAGTTACAAGTAGATCATCTACGTACAGGCACAACAACAACTGAGTCGAAGTTCCATTCTTCTTTACATACACTCCATGTTCATTAGTGCATCTAATAAACTTCTGAGCCAAGAGAAATCCATCAATTCTCTTGTTCCACGCTCTTGGAGCTTGCTTGAGCCCATACAGGGCCTTCTCCAGCTTATAGACTTTGTCTTCTTTACCCTTCGACTCAAAACCAGGCGGTTGACAAACATAGACTTCCTCCTCCAGAGGTCCATTCAGAAATGCTGACTTTACATCCAGTTGATGCAGGGGCCAGCCTCTATGACTTGCAAATGCTACTACCAATCTTATGGTTTCGATCCTGGCTACTGGGGCAAAGACCTCATTGAAATCCAAACCAGGTTTCTGCAGGAACCCTTTGGCTACTAGCCTGGCCTTGTATTTGGCCACTTCTCCATTTGGCTTGACTTTGGTCTTGAAGACCCACTTCACCCCTATGGCTTTCTTTTCTTTTGGAAGTTCGACTAGCTTCCAAGTATCATTCTTCTCGATTGATTTCAACTCGTCAATCATTGCTTCCTTCCACTGCTTGTGACTAAGGGCTTGCTCCACGCTCACTGGTTCTGCTTCTGCCATTAGTGCAAAGTGTGTCAGGTCTCCCTCTGCTGTAATAGCAGAATCTGGGTAAGTGTCGAATCCTTCTAGTCTTACTGATCTCTGCCTTTCCCTTTGCGACCTTCTTAAAGGTTCGACAGCAATGGGTTCTTCTGGCTCTTCAGTTTCGATCTCTTCATTCTGATCATCTCGATCAGAGACTTCGTCGAAGTCCATTATTGTAGTTTTCTCACAGCCTTCTTCCCAGTTCCAATGTTTCGACTCATCTACTACGACATCTCTGCTTTTCACTATTTTCTTCTGCACAGGATCATACAGTTTGTATGCTCCTGTCGAATGATAGCCAACAAGGATCATTTGTTGTGCTCTATCGTCCAGCTTGCTTCTTAGTTGCTCAGGGACATGTCTATAGCATACTGCGCCAATTATTCTGAAATGCTTGACACTTGGCTTTCTTCCTAGCCAAGCTTCTTCAGGTGTCTTCCCAGTCAATCTCTTTGTGGGGCATTTGTTCAGAATATACACTGCTGTGGCTACAAGTTCTCCCCATAAACTATGAGGTAGCTTCTTCTCCTTCAACATACTTCTTACCATGTTGAGAATGGTCCTGTTTTTCCTCTCAGCGGTACCATTATGCTGAGGCGTGTAAGGTGCAGTGACTTCATGCACAATTCCTTCTTTCTCACAGAATTCGACAAATCCATGAGAATTGTACTCACCACCTCCATCGCTTCTAAGGATTTTGATTGCACATTCACTCTGCTTTTCAATCATTACCTTAAACTTCTTGAATATTTCTAGTACTTCACTCTTCCTTTTGATCAAATATACCCAGGACATTCTAGTGTATTCGTCAATGAAGGTGACAAAGTACTTATTCCCTCCTAAGGAACATACTTCGAAAGGACCACAGACATCAGAAAATATCACCTCTAGCTTCTTCTCTGCTCTGCTAGGTACTTCTGATTTAAACGAGTTTCTTGGTTGCTTCGACTTGCAACAACTCTCGCAAACTTCGACAGGTACTTTTACTGCAGGCAACCCATGAACCATCTTCTTTTCATGTAGTTGACCCAAGCTCTTGAAGTTGAGGTGGCCATATCTTCTGTGCCACTTCCAGTGCTCCTCTTCGACAGTACTCTTGAGGCAATGTTCTTCGACTACTTGCAATTTGATCTTGAAGGTTCTGTTACTCTGCATTAACACCTTCAGAATCAACTTCTTGGTCGAATCAAACAGACTGAGACTGTTATCACCCATTTCGACGGTGAATTTCTTCTCGATCATCTGCCCAATACTTAGCAGATTGCTCTTCATAGCTGGTACATAAAATACCCTTTGGATGTAGCACCACTTACCATCTTTCGACAGGAACTTTATGGTACCTACTCCTTCAGCAGTAACTTTACTGTTATCTGCAAACCTTATCTTCTTGCTTATCTGCTCCAGTTCGACAAACCACTCCTTGTGACAACACATGTGATTTGAGCATCCTGTGTCGAGATACCATTCGACAGACTTCTCTTCAGTCGAATTTGTATCAGCCTTCAACAACAGTAATTCTGGGTCAGTAGCTGTCATGAATGACAATTCGTCATCATCATTGCTGGCAATGTTGGAGGTTTCACCAGTGTTTCCACTGCCCTGCCACACACACATTGCACAAGTATTTTGAGCATCACAAGTGAATCCACTTATGCAAGTGTTCCCACTGTTTTGCTCGCTACTTTCAGCAAGTCCTTCATCGAGTCGAATCTCATCTTCGACAGCCATCAACATTAACTCCTCTGAGTCAGAGTCTGAGTCACCATCATTAGCAAACTTGGCTTCTGCATCTTTATCCCTAGGAACTTTCTTGTTTTTACACTTGTTCCTATAATGCCCAAATTGCTGACAGTTATAACACTGAACTTTCGACAGGTCTCCCTTCTTCTTGTCGAAAGATCCTTGTTCTTTCTTCTTACTGCTTGATCCCTTTTCTCTACCCTTCTCCTTGTTGCCTGCCTTCCAATTTCTCTTAGAGGAGTATGAAAGTAAGGCTTGTTCAGTTTCTTTCTCTGAACTTCTCTGCCTTATTCTCAATTCATGCGCCTCTAAGGAACCCTGAAGTTCATCTAACTTCAATGTATCTAGGTCCTTGGATTCTTCAATAGCAGTAACAACGTAGTCGAATTCCAGGGTTAAGGATCTGAGCACCTTTTCGACTTTATTTACTTCAGTCACAGTTTCACCATTACCTTTCATTTGATTAGTTAATGCTACTAACCTCGTAATGAAATCTCCAATCGATTCTCCATCTGTCATCTTCAAGCCCTCGTACTGCTTCCTGAGCGACTGTAGACGTATCTTCTTCAGCCTATCTGCTCCTCCATACGAGTTCTTTAGGATGTCCCAAGCTGCCTTTGCTGAATCACAGTCGATGATCAGGTTCAGGATGTTGGAATCAACGCATTGGTGAATCAAAAACAGCCCTTTTCCATCTTTCTTCCTCAGCGAATGGTGGTTGTTCCTCACCGCTTCAGTGGCGTTCGCTGCCAAGGGTGGAACACCATCATTCACGACATCAAGAACATCTTGATATCGAAACAGCACCTTCATCTGCGCACACCAGCGTTCATAATCCTTTCCGTCGAAGATTGGGAGGTTCCCCGGAATACCCCCACCAGAGTTGTCTCGCGCTGCCATGATACTTGATAGATTTTATAAGGATCTAACAAGCTCTTGATACCAGTTTGTTGGGGAAAAACACGTGAAAGGGACAAGAAAAGGAAGTGGCGGCGCTAGGGACAAGAGGAATAAGTAGGGCAATATAATATTAGGTAAAAGCTGCACTGAATTTCATAAAAGTAGGTCATAATTACATGCTACTGACATCAGTATATATATATACAATGAAACAGGCCTAGGCCCATAATTTCGACTAGCCCATTAGACTGGCCCATTTCGACTAGGTTTCTAACTACACCTACTATAATTACAAGCAATAGAATTACTAGGCATATCTCAATAGTAGATACATTCTGAAATCCCTGATATAAGCTTAAAAAACTTTCAATGTGGTTTTGAAGGACATTGAGGTTGATGGGGAGGCTATACAGCTACCTATGTATATATTTGATTCTAGAAATGGGGAGGAACAATAATAGATAGTGGTACAACCTTGGCTTATCTTCCAGCATCAATTTATGACCAGCAGCTAGTAACAAAAGTGAGTGTAATTTTAGAGTTAAGTGAATCAATATTTTCAACTCCAATGCTCATGATTACTCTTTGATAGATTTTTGCTCGGCAGCTTGGACTGAAAGTGTATCTTGAGGAGGACCAATTCACCTGTTTTCATTATTCTAACAAGTACGATATACTTATTTTGTGTCTTTATTTTACTTTGATGTTATCCTGCAACATATACAAAGTAATTTATACCGTATGAGAACTATTTGTTCAAGACATTCTTATAAAATGCAGAAATAATGAATAGGCTAAAATTGTTCAGATGATATTATGGTATATGAAAATGTATTTTTTTGTAAATTAACTGAAGTTTCTTTATTTCAAGAAGGCAACAAGCTCACTTTTACTGTATGGTACATGCAACACTTAACTTGTGAACCAATGTAATTTTTCAGTTCTGATGATGGATTTCCAATTGTCAAATTTGACTTTGAAGGGCTTTCTCTGACAGTTTATCCACACGACTACCTGTTCTATAACGTGAGTGATAACTTGATTATTGATTTTTTTTTGTGAGTGGCGGGCACCGACGGAGGTATCGCCCCGGACCATGCAGTGTTCCAACGCTGACAGCAAAAGACTAATCTGCACCGAGTTGAAATCTCCAACCCTGGCCAACGTGATTCGCTCTGACTGGGAATTGAACAGGGGAGCATACCCTGACGACCCCAGCAGGACTCAGAAGGTGCATACACAACCAACTGAGCCAGCCACGTTGCTTAACTTGATTATTGATTGTATTTTTATCAAGCTTCTGATTTATGAAGCTTTGTGGCTGCTAGATAATTCGTCAAACAACAAATAAGTTTATTTTAGGTGTTAAAAAATGTTGTTTCTTGATATTATTTTATCTTGATGGTCCTCCAGGACGATATGTAGTGTATTGGCTGGCAGAAAATTACATCGATTAAGGATAGAAAAGTCCCGATTCTTCTTTGGGGTAAAGTTTGAAATGAAACTCCAGCTATAATTTAATCTACCGACATCGTGCGGAAATTTATGTTGAGGATAAACACGTGAAAGAGACAAGAAAAGGAAGTGGCGGCGCTAAGGACAAGAGGAATGATTAGGGCAATATAATATTAGGTAAAAGCTGCACTGAATTTCATAAAAGTAGGGTACAAATTACATGCTACTGACGTCGGTATATATATACAATGAAACAGGCCCATGCCCACAATTTCGACTAGCCCATTCGACTGACCCATTTCGACTAGGTTTCTAACTACACCTACTATTATTACAAGCAATAGAATTACAAGGCATATCTCAATATTCACTCCTAATTCACATTGCTGAATGACATCATCCCAAGCATTGTTCTCAGTTCTTCGAATCTTCCCTTTTGCAATGGCTTGGTCATTGCATCAGCTACTTGAAGTTCCGAACAGCAATATTCCAGATTCAGCTTCTCATTGTTTACTTGATCACGCAGGAAGTGATATCTGGTCTCTATGTGCTTCGACCTACCATGTGCAACAGGATTCTTGGCGAGATCTATCGCAGACTTGTTGTCGATCAACAACTTCATTCCTTCGACCCTGTGCACTCCAATTTCGACCAATAGCATGCTCAGCCATGATGCTTGACATGCTGCAAACGAAGCAGCCACATACTCTGCTTCACAAGAGGATAACGCAACTATACTTTGCTTCTTCGAGCACCAAGAGATGGGTGTCGATCCATACATGAAGACATACCCACTTGTGCTTTTTCGATCACTCTTGTCTCCACTCCAGTCGGAGTCAGTGTAGCTAAACACTTCATTACCATTCTTCGACACACTCTTGCTAGGGAACAGAATACCATAACTTTGTGTTCCCTTTACATACCTTAGTACTCTTTTTGCAGCTACCATATAAGAGCTTTTCGGCTTCTCCATGAATCTGCTAATCATTCCCACACTAAACATAATGTCAGGTCGAGTGTTGCACATGTACCTTAGGGAGCCCACGATCTGTTTAAACAAAGTGGCATCTACTTCAATCCCTTCGTCGTCTTTCGACAGCTTGCTGCTAGTGTCTGATGGTGTCGAAACTTCCTTGCAGTTGCTCATGTCAAATCTTTTCAGGATATCAGCTGCATACTTCGACTGGTGCAGGAGTATACCCTTACTTGTCTTGGTAAACTCCATCCCCAAGAAATATGATAGATGTCCCAGATCACTCATTTCAAATTCTGACATCATCACTTTCTTGAAGGCTTCGACTTCGACTTCATTGCTGCCAGTTACAAGTAGATCAGCTACGTACAGGCACAACAACAACTGAGTCGAAGTTCCATTCTTCTTCACATATACTCCATGTTCATTAGTGCATCTAGTGAACTTCTGAGCCAAGAGAAATCCATCAATTCTCTTGTTCCACGCTCTTGGAGATTGCTTGAGCCCATACAGGGCCTTCTCCAGCTTATAGACTTTGTCTTCTTTACCCTTCGACTCAAAACCAGGTGGTTGACAAACATAGACTTCCTCCTCCAGAGGTCCATTAAGGAATGCTGACTTTACCTCTAGTTGATGTAGGGGCCAGCCTCTATGTACTTGCCAATGCTACTACCAATCTTATGGTTTCGATCCTGGCTACTGGGGCAAAGACCTCATTGTAATCCAAACCAGGTTTCTGCAGGAAACCTTTGGCTACTAGCCTGGCCTTGTACTTGGCCACTTCTCCATTTGGCTTGACTTTGGTCTTGAAGACCCACTTCACCCCTATGGCTTTCTTTTCTTTTGGAAGTTCGACTAGCTTCCAAGTATCATTCTTCTCGATTGATTTCAACTTGTCAATCATTGCTTCCTTCCACTGCTTGTGACTAAGGGCTTGCTCCAGGCTCACTGGTTCTGCTTCTGCCATTAGTGCAAAGTGTGTCAGGTCTCCCTCTGCTGTAATAGCAGAATCTGGGTAAGTGTCGAATCCTTCTAGTCTTACTGATCTCTGCCTTTCCCTTTGCAACCTTCTTAAAGGTTCGACAACAATGGGTTCTTCTGGCTCTTCAGTTTCGACCTCTTCATTCTGATCATCTCGATCAGAGACTTCGTCGAAGTCCATCATTGTAGGTTTCTCACAGCCTTCTTCCCAGTTCCAATGTTTCGACTCATCTACTACGACATCTCTGCTTTTCACTATTTTCTTCTGCACAGGATCATACAGTTAGTATGCTCCTGTCAAATGATAGCCAACAAGAATCATTTGTTGTGCTCTATCATCCAGCTTGCTTCTTAGTTGCTCAGGGACATCTCTATAGCATACTGAGCCAATTATTCTGAGATGCTTGACACTTGGTTTCTTCCTAGCCAAGCTTCTTCAGGTGTCTTCCCAGTCAATCTCTTTGTGGGGCATTTGTTCAGAATGTATACTGCTGTGGCTACAAGTTCTCCCCATAAATTATGAGGTAGCTTCTTCTCCTTCAACATGCTTCTTACCATATTGAGGATGGTCTTGTTTTTCCTCTCAGCAGTACCATTATGCTGAGGCGTGTAAGGTGCAGTGACTTCATGCACAATTCCTTCTTTCTCACAGAATTCGACAAATCCATGAGAATTGTACTCACCACCTCCATCGCTTCTAAGGGTTTTGATTGCACATTCACTCTGCTTTTCAATCATTACCTTAAACTTCTTGAATATTTCTAGTACTTCACTCTTCCTTTTGATCAAATACACCCAGGACATTCTAGTGTATTCGTCAAAGTACTTATTCCCTCCTAAGGAACATACTTCGAAAGGACCACAGACATCAGAAAATATCACCTCTAGCTTCTTCTCTGCTCTGCTAGGTACTTCTGATTTAAACGAGTTTCTTGGTTGCTTCGACTTGCAACAACTCTCGCAAACTTCGACAGGTACTTTTACTGCAGGCAACCCATGAACCATCTTCTTTTCATGTAGTTGACCCAAGCTCTTGAAGTTGAGGTGGCCAAATCTTCTGTGCCA
Organism: Astragalus membranaceus; assembly: GCA_039519185.1. Classification (NCBI taxonomy): domain Eukaryota; kingdom Viridiplantae; phylum Streptophyta; class Magnoliopsida; order Fabales; family Fabaceae; genus Astragalus; species Astragalus membranaceus. The sequence continues at coordinate 122,651,786 of CM076854.1, read as the reverse complement.
CTTCCAGTGCTCCTCTTCGACAGTGGTCTGGAGACAATGTTCTTCGACTACTTGCAGCTTGATCTTGAAGGTTCTGTTACTCTGCATCGACACCTTCAAAATCATCTTCTTGGTCGAATCGAACAAGCTGAGACTGTTATCACCCATTTCGACGGTGAAGTTTTTCTCAATCATCTACTCAATACTTAGCAGATTCCTCCTCATATCTGGTACATAAAATACCCCTTGGATGTAGCACCACTTACCATCTTTCGACAGGAACTTTATGGTACCTACTCCTTCAGCAGTAACTCTACTGTTATCTGCAAACCTTATCTTTTTGCTTATCTGCTCCAGTTCGACAAACCACTCCTTGTGACAACACATGTGATTTGAACATCTTGTGTCGAGATACCATTCGACAGACTTCTCTTCAATCGAATTTGTATCAGCCTTCAACAACAGTAATTCTGGTTCAGTAGCTGTCATGAATGACAATTCTTCATCATCATTGCTGGCAATGTTGGAGGCATCACCAGTGTTTCCACTGCCCTGCCACTCACACATTGCACAAGTATTTTGAGCATCGCAAGTGAATCCACTTATACAAGTGTTCCCACTATTTTGCTCGCTACTTTCAGCAATTCCTTCATTGAGTCGAATCTCATCTTCGACAGCCATCAGCATTAACTCCTCTGAGTCAGAGTCTGAGTCACCATCATTAGCAAACTTGGCTTCTGCATCTTTATCCCTAGGAACTTTCTTGTTTTTACACTTGTTCCTATAATGCCCAAATTGCTGACAGTTATAACACTGAACTTTCGACAGGTCTCCCTTATTCTTGTCGAAAGATCATTGTTCTTTCTTCTTATTGCTTGACCCCTTTTCTCTACCCTTCTCCTTGTTGCCTGCCTTCCAATTTCTCTTAGAGGAGTATGAAAGCAATGCTTGTTCAGTTTCTTTCTCTGAACTTCTCTGCCTTATTCTCAATTCATGCGCCTCTAAGGAACCCTGAAGTTCATCTAACTTCAACGTATCTAGGTCCTTGGATTCTTCGATAGCAGTAACAACATAGTCGAATTCCAGGGTTAAGGATCTGAGCACCTTTTCGACTTTATTTACTTCAGTCACAGTTTCACCATTACCTTTCATTTGATTAGTTAATGCTACTAACCTCGTAACGAACTCTCCAATCGATTCTCCATCCGTCATCTTCAAGCCCTCGTACTGCTTCCTGAGCGACTGTAGTCGTATCTTCTTCAGCCCATCTGCTCCTCCATACGAGTTCTTTAGGATGTCCCAAGCCGCCTTTGCTGAATCACAGTCGATAATCAGGTTCAGGATGTTGGAATCAACGCATTGGTGAATCAAAAACAACCCTTTTCCATCTTTCTTCCTCAGCGAATGATGGTTGTTCCTCACCGCTTCAGTGGCGTTTGCTGCCAAGGGTGGAACACCATCATTCACGACATCAAGGACATCTTGATACCGAAACAGCACATTCATCTACGCACACCAACGTTCATAATCCTTTCCGTCGAAGATTGGGAGGTTCCCCAGAATACCTCCACCAGAGTTGTCTCGCGCTGCCATGGATCTTGATAGATTTTGTAAGGATCTAACAAGCTCTGATACCAGTTTATTGGGGATAAACACGTGAAAGAGACAAGAAAAGGAAGTGGTGGCGCTAAGGACAAGAGGAATGATTAGGACAATATAATATTAGGTAAAAGATGCACTGAATTTCATAAAAGTAGGGTACAAATTACATGCTACTGACGTCGGTATATATATACAATGAAACAGGCTCAGGCCCACAATTTCGACTAGCCCATTTCGACTGGCCCATTTCGACTAGGTTTCTAACTACACCTACTATTATTACAAGCAATAGAATTACAAGGCATATCTCAATAATTTAATCTATTTTTGATATATGTTATGTTAAATTATGAACTTTCACTTCTCCCTTTATTGCTCTATGTGACTTAACTGACGCTAGTTCTAAGCTTCTAATGATTTTAGATAGCTATATCATTTATTAACATCATATATTTCCAATTGCAGATTTGGTGTTATCAAACAAATTAGTCGTCTATGATCTTGAAAAAATGGCCATTGGATGGACCAATTACAATTGTGAGTTCCTTACTTATTTATACACTAAATGTTATAATCCAAGGTCGTTGTTCCAGTTATATCACCTGAGATGGTTTTTGTGATCATTTTTCATTAAGAATCACGTTTCATCCTTCCATAGTCTACACTTTATTTTCATGTCTTGTAAATTAATGTTTGAGATTTATGAACTAGAGAAAGAGAAATCAATTAACTTAGAATTTTCTTGTTGGTTGTGTAGGCTCTACAAGCATAAAAGTGAAGGATGACAAAACGGGGACTGTTTATAAAGTGGGTGCACAAAATCTTTCTTTTTCTTCAGCTTCCACAGTGTTTTCTTCAGCTTCCACAGTGTTAATTGGAAGAATATTGACATTCTTGTTGTTGCTTATTGCCATGCTAAGCACTTAAATGACCAGTTTTACTATAGGCAAAATTACACTTTTATTCCCAAATCAAGTTCTTGTTAAAAAAGGGAAATGGAAAGAAACGATTCATCAATCTGCATCCACAACGAGGCAAATATGATGATCAAAAGTTCAAGCGAATTTCTTTAATTTATAGTGAGAGAGAAACAAAGTCACAATCATGTGACATTAACCTTTTTCATTTGGTACCAAAAGATTCCAGTGAATCAATACCTACCGCTTGCTTTATCAAAACGCAGAATTCCCAAAACACATAGTTTTAAAAATTTTCAGTTCAGTTACATAACCTTAACACTCAAAACACTAAATTGCGACGAACTCATTATAAGTATAAAAGTATACTTATATTTAATACCGAATTTGAAAATACTCTTTAGGAGGAGAAATTTTGTTGTAACATAATTCCTCTTGTGTGAGGAATGACAATTATTTCATTTTTTTGTAACATAATTCCTTGAATGGTGTGATTGGTAAGAATATCTTTAACTGTTTATCATATAGATGGAAATATAGGTGAGAAAGGGGCGATTGAAACTTTGAAGTTCTTGAGCTGTTTTTTTTGTTTCATTTTTAAATGAGGAGGGTACATAAGTACATGACTAATTTTCTAATGGATTCTCATAAGAAAACAAGTGTAAATGAAAAAGTATGGATCTCAGGACAATTTCCTAATATTGACGTATAAATATATTATTTTTTGACAAGAACAAAATATACTTAGATAGCTTAAATGAGTAATTTAAGTTAGGAAAGCAATAAATAAATTAAGACTTTTTATTAATTTATATTTGGGCTACGGACTCCCTAAGTAGTCTTTTTCTTCTAATTAATGCAGAAGATTTCAACTATTAGTTTTTTAATAGTTATATTAGTGAACATCTATATCTTATTAAAAAAGAAATTATATAAAAAATGTTATTATTCATCTTCATTAGTTATAAATTTTAGGCTAAATAGCACTTTTGGTCCTTTATCTTTGCTCCAGATTTCACTTTGGTCCTTTATCTTTTTTTTGGTCCGTTTTGGTCCTTTATCTTTCATTTTCGTTTCACTTTGGTCCTTTATCTTTTTTTTGGTCCGTTTTGGTCATTTATCTTTCATTTCGTTTCATTTTGGTCCCTCACGTTATTATTTAATTCAATTAAAACATTAAAACAATTAAAACAATTAAAACAAAATTATTTTAAAACAATTAAAACAATATTTTGGTCCCCCACCGTGAACCCCTCACCCCCACCGTGAACCACTGTCAGCCACCAACAACCACCACCCACCACCACCCACAACCACCACCTCCCAAACCCAGATCTGGTTCGCCTAACCACCACCCACCCACCCAACCACCACCCACCCAACCACCACCGGTGCGTTTGATGTATGATTTGTCCTCTGCTTTACATAAGAGGTTAAGCGCTTCCATGGTGACTTTGAGTTGTTGAGGGTGACAATTAGCGAAAACGAGATTATACTGATCGGCGTCGGTTTCATTGTAAAGCGTATTGAAGGAATCTTTACCGTTGAGGGAATTGAAGGTGTAAACAGATTTAACAAAATCGGATTGAAGAGCGCAACGAATCTCACCATCTTCAAGTTGTTGAAGAACATGGAGCCATGAATCGAGAGTGCAAAGGAAGAATCCGAATTGGTCAAACGGAACGATGGGGAAAAGAGATAGTAAAAGGAAGAAAGAAAAGAGGAAGATGAGATCAGATCTGGGAAAAGGGGAAAAGTTCCACGCACCCTCAATGAAACTTTTCCAGTTTCAGATGAGATCAGATCTGGGATTTTCTTCTTATTATTATTGAAGATATTAAGTGTAGGCAGCGTCGGCAAAGTGAATGAAAATCCACAACACACCAAACTTTTGGTGGTGGGTGGTGGTTGTTGGCGAACCAGATCTGGGTTTGGGAGGTGGTGGTGGTGGGTGGTGGTTGTTGGTGGCTGACGGTGGTTCACGGTGGGGGGGAGGGGTTCACGGTGGGGGACCAAAATATTGTTTTAATTGTTTTAAAATAATTTTGTTTTAATTGTTTTAATATTTTAATTGAATTAAATAATAACGTGAGGGACCAAAATGAAACGAAATGAAAGATAAAGGACCAAAATGGACCAAAAAAAAGATAAAGGACCAAAGTGAAACGAAAATGAAAGACAAAAGACCAAAACGGACCAAAAAAAAGATAAAGGACCAAAGTGAAATCTGGAGCAATGATAAATGAACAAAAGTGCTATTTAGCCTAAATTTTATCAATCAACAAATTATACAAAATACTATTATTTGTTTCTACTTATGCGGAGTATTTTGTTATGCAACACGAGAAAAGCGATTGATATTTTTTTGATCAAAAGGAAAGCGATTGATATAATTGTTAAAGTAAAGGAGAGAGATATCATAATGTGTCACGAGTAAAAGATACTCGAGTCCCTTAATCAATTGGTCTTGGTATGAAAAAATATTTATTGAGAGAGAGATCAACATGTCAGATACCTCAAAAAATTAATCTCCGAAATCGGCGTAAGGATGCGTTGGTTTAAAAAAAACTAAAAGAGAGAGAGATTTGGATATAGTAAGTAATTCTTTACTTAATTCAAGGGAAACAAGCAATAACTGGTAGTATTGGTCGAGGAGCCAACCAGAATTCTGTAAAAAATATTGAAGACTGTGGGGTTCTGAACTTTGACTACATCCATCCAACAAGATACCGCCACGTCAGAAAACTGATGCAGTTGAAAATGACGAAAGTACCCCCTTGCGCGTAACAAGAGAATAGTAGATCGCAAATTGCAAAAAATGTGTTTGAATTGAAAATTAGAAAAGCTGTTCCTTCCTTCCGGGGAGGCGCATGAAGCAGATGTGGAAGTTGCTGATTTGTTCGAGTGACACCAAGTCAAATAGTTTTTGGGCGCAACGCAATATTAATTTTAAATCATAATTTAATTTAGTTATTTACTAATAATTTCTTAGATCTATAACTCTTATATAAAACTGAGTGTGTTTTAAGCGTGGCTTTTAAATTTTAAAAAGAAGAGAAGAAAAGAGCGAAAGAGAAGTAAGAAAAACAAGAAGCAAAGAAGAGAAGAAGAAAATGTGTGGGATATTTGCGTATCTGAATTACAACGTGAAAAGAGAAAGAAGTTACATCTTGCAAGTCCTCTTCAACGGCTTAAGGCGGTTAGAATATCGCGGTTACGATTCTGCCGGAATCGCAATCGATTCTTCTGAACCTCAATGCTTCTCCGATTCCGATTCAACTTCCTCTCCTCCTCTTGTTTTCCGTCAAGAAGGGAACATCGAGTCCCTCGTCAAATCCGTCTACCAAGGTCTAATTCCTCTTTTCTTTTTCTTTTTTGCTTACTTTTCTTTTGAATTTTTGATGTTCGCTGAATCGCCAATGCAATTTGTGTGTGCAATTGAATGGAACAGAGGTTGGTGAAATAGAATTGAACTTGGAGGAAAGTTTTGGAACTCACGCGGGAATTGCGCATACGCGTTGGGCAACACATGGAGAACCTGCTCAACGGAACAGTCATCCCCAAACTTCAGGTCCTGGAAATGAATTTTTGGTTGTTCACAATGGAGTTATCACTAATTATGAGGTATTATACATTAACACTAAATCACTAAGTCTTGCATTGCATTAACTCTTTGTTACATTTGCTATGTATATTTGAGGATTTTTTTTATTGCGTGTTTAGGTTTTGAAGGCAACACTGCTTCGGCATGGCTTCACCTTTGAATCCGAAACGGATACGGAAGTCATTCCTAAGCTTGCTAAGTTTGTTTACGACAAAGCAAATGAAGCTGCTGGTAATTTTTTTATTGATGAATGTTTGATTTACATCAAATTTATAGGGTTGAGGTATATATGAGTATATGACATTGACTGCTACTGGTGACATGGATTGAAACTAGAGCATGATTGATTTCATGATAGGCTGGCTGTTGGTGTAACCAGTGTTTTAAAACTCGGACCGGTGGCCGACTCGGTGAAGGTACTGGGTCACTGGGTCAAGGGTCGGACCGAGGGGTCGACAGTTGAACCGTATGACCAAAACCCGGATCGCATGACCCGGACCCAGTCTCTATTCCTCGAATTTTCAAGAACTATATAACTTTCGTACCTGTAAAACTTAATTTCCTAAAATGACACATCCTGCCTAGAAAAGTCAAACAAAAAATCACATCCTGCATAAAATCATCCTATACTCATAACTGATAAATATAATGCAAAAAACAAACTAACTCTAATAAACTTGATTACGGTTTTCCTTATTTAGAAGTGCTACATCAGAAAATCAAAAAATCACTGATAACAATTACTCAAATGGAGCCAATAATGCAATAATGGAAAAGAAACAGATTAAACGACGTCGTTTTGATAAAAAAAAAATTAAAAATGCACAACCCAATCTGGGTCACGCCGGGTCACCGGTTTTCGCAAAACCCGACCGAGTCACACCGGTTTTCACCGGGTGGCTACATTTCCGATCCATAAGACTGACCGGCTCGGTTACCCCCCGGTTTCCGGTTCGCCCGGGCCGAGCTGGTTTTTAAAACTATGGGTGTAACTGTTAATTGTAAAGTTGTATATAACTATTAAACTATATATAACTTGTGAAGAGGAAGGGAAGAGGGTAGACATAGGCAAAATGACCATTTTAATGCTGAAATGCAAAACTGGACTTTTTTTTATATGGATTTGTTTTATAAAAATGATGTCCCAATATAATGTGATAAACTTGCATTGATGCTGGTGAATGCAATTGTTTTTGAAGCTTTATAGCTGACCTACCTTTTTGACTTCTTATAGAGAGGTGTAATGTAAGTGCCGATGTGGGTGATGTTAACTGAGTAGTTGTCTAATGGTGTTGCAGGTGGTCAGGTTGTTACCTTCAGTCAAGTTGTTTTGGAAGTTATGAGGCATCTTGAGGGAGCCTATGCACTTATTTTCAAAAGTCTACATTATCCTAATGAATTGATTGCTTGCAAGCGTGGTAGTCCGCTGCTCCTCGGTGTTAAAGTAAGTTGAATGATATTTAGTGGTTGATTTTCTTAGAACAGTGACCTACATAAAACTGCTTGCCTGTGGTCTTTTTCTGGCAATACTTGTTTTTGTTTTGTTTTTTATCTTTGGCTTTCTTAACGGTTCTTCTAGTCAGAAAGCCAAATGATCGAGGAATATGGTTGCTTTGGTTGCATTCATTGTCTTGAGACATGAAAATGGCCCAATTGTTGATATGCTAGCATTCTAGCCGTATATGCTGTCAGACTTTTTGTTTCAAAATGCATAGATTGGAGCTTAAGTTTCACCCTTATACTGCCTTGCAGATCGAACTAAAGCTATGATTATAATTTATTTTAAAGCAGTGGGAAAGGAATAGCTCATTTTCATGCCGTTGGCAATGCTACTGTTGAACAAGCTTAATTTTTTGTAGGATTAGTTGGCCTCCCTTCTTAAATACTGGTTATTAACTGTGATATATTCAAATTTAAATAATTTATGAGAAATCCAACTATCCATTATGAATTATCTACTCGAGAGAGATGCTGAGATGCCATTCATATGAAATAAATTTGTTTTGTAAACAAAAGTAGTCTTTATTTCCTGTAGCTGAAAAATAAAAAACCTCACTACTTAGAGTTTGTATTTTGAATTTTTTCTCTCAACCATGCGTTTCACATATAAGAAAAAATAATTGTTTTGTAAAGACAAATAAAGAAGTACATAGCAGAGGTGAAAATAAGATATCTTTTGAATCTTTAGACTGAAAGATAAAGGAAAAACAAGAAAAGAAAGTCATATTAGCTTATGATTTCTTGTCTTACATTTCTAAGTCACAAAAAGAAAACCTTCCGAAATGTCCATTAGTTGACTGCTCTAACAAGCCTAAAAGATCACTTTCCAACAAAAGAAGCAATATTAAAAATTGAAAACTAATATATCCTTGAGAAATACATGGGCCAACATTAGGAGAGTTTTGGGTGGCCTGCAAGCCTCCAAGAAGTCATTTATATTAATCCTAACCGCCACTGTAGTCCAAATGAAAGATTCACTTTTTGGACTTCTAAAGGAGGGTAGCGAAAGCAAAGTTTTCCCGTTAACAAACAGGAAATAGGAGCTAGTGGAGTCACACTATCAAGATTTTTAAGTAATGTCTTTCAGTAATGTATGTAAAAATTGTGGAATGCCAATAATTAAAAGTATTTTGAACAAAACAACGGCAATTGCAGTGATGATGCAAAAAGTTCGAGTTAATTAATTACATGAACCATCATCCTTTTAATTACATGAACAAAATTGGTTTTTAAACCACAAATCCTCCTATAATTAATTACATGAACCATCATCCTTTTACTATGATGAGCTTTGCTTTCTATTACAAATTACAATACCACCTTTTAATTTAATTTATTTTTCATAGTTAATAGTTAAAGTAATTACTGCTCTAATTTCAGGAATTGACAGAAACTAAGGATAATGGTTCAGCATTTGAGGACAACAAATTCCTATCAAAAGATGGACGACCCAAAGAACTGTTTTTGTCTAGTGATGCCAATGCTGTGGTTGAGCATACTAAGAAAGTGCTAGTTATTGAGGATGGTGAAGTTCTGCATCTCAAGGTAGATACATCAGTCTCCCTTTTCAATAGTGCTTGTAAGTTAATGTGTTTATATGTCTACTTGGCACATTTAAAACCACTTAAAAATATAGTAATCTGACTCTTGCAAATATTTACATAAGAATGATGTATTTTCTGCAAAGATTGTTTTCATGATTTCTTAGTTACTCGCTTCATCTGTCCGTTACACTCCTTCCTTTCTGGCATGATAAAATAATAGCTTTTATCATTCACAGATACTGTATGTTGCATATGGTATGTCAATTTGAAAACATATTGTTCTTACTTGGAACTGGAAATTGTTGTGTCAGGATGGTGGGGCTTCTATTCTGAAGTATGACAATGACAAGGGTGAACAGGGCACTTCTTTCTCCAAAGCTTCTTCAGTGCGACGTGCATTATCTGTTCTTGAGATGGAGGTTGAGCAGATAAATAAAGGACATTATGAGCATTATATGCAGAAGGAAATCCATGAACAACCAGAGTCCCTAACAACCACAATGCGGGGGAGGCTCATACGTCGGGGATCTAGCAAATCTAAGTCTGTACTGTTGGGTGGACTGAAGGATCACCTCAAAACCATTAGGCGAAGTAGAAGGATAGTTTTCATCGGTTGTGGCACAAGTTACAATGCTGCTTTGGCAGCTCGACCAATCTTGGAAGAACTTTCTGGTCAGTACTGTATGACTTCAACTTTTTAAGTTTTGCATATTAAAACTAAAATTATGCTGTTATAAAGTTGTATTCTATACATTGAATTATTATAGGTATTCCCGTTACTATGGAAATTGCCAGTGATTTATTGGATCGTGAGGGACCAATATACCGAGAAGATACAGCCGTTTTTGTTAGTCAATCTGGTGAAACAGCAGACACTCTACTTGCACTGCAATATGCTTTAGATAATGGTGCATTATGTGTTGGGATAACAAACACTGTTGGTAGTGCAATAGCAAGAAATACACATTGTGGTGTTCATATAAATGCTGGTGCTGAGATTGGTGTGGCAAGTACCAAGGTAAATTTGCATTTAAAGCATGTCGTTTTCTTTATTTCATTTTATGTTGTCCCATATTACTGATTTAAACTATAGTCTACTTACACATATACAACTGTTACAGGCATACACAAGCCAAATAGTAGTGATGGCCATGTTGGCTCTTGCAATAGGAGGCGATACTATTTCCAATCAAGCGAGAAGAGAAGCTATCGTTGATGGTCTTTATGACCTGCCAAGTGAGTTTCTATCAGCTGAGTATCTTACAGTAATTTTGTACATGCTTAGAAACTCACTGTTTTTGCCTAAATAATATGGAATATAAGCTTAGCAAGAAGCACACAATGACACAAATACTAGTTTAGAGGTGAAAAGTGGAGAACATGCCGTGTCACAAATCTAACGTTTCAGTTACCTCAGGTCCATCATCCATTGAGGTAAAGGATGATGTTTATCATAGGATCCTGGCAAAGTGGATGAAATGAAAGAATGGTTCAAGTGTAATTTTTTGTGATAAAAAGTACCCCTTGAGCTCAAAGGAAAAATGCTACCGCACAGCTATAAGACTCAACATTGTATGAAACTAAATGGTGGGCAATTAAAAACCAAAAAGAAAACAAGATCAGCAATGTTGAGATGAGAGTTCTACTATGGATAACTGGTCACACAAGACTAGATAGCATCAGAATACTATCATTAGAGAAAAAGTAGAGATAGAAACTACTGTTGAGAAGATGTTAGAATCTTGTCTTAGTTGGGCATGAGTTAAGAAAACCCATAGAAATACCAATAAGAGAGAGAGAGAGAGAGAGAGAAGACTATGAGTCAAATCATTAAGATAGATTTAGAGTTTTGGATATGATTCATACCAGGGTATTATGATATTGATTAATGGGAAAAACTTTGATTGTGGTTGTTGTTGTTCTTGTGAGTTAGCTCTCTTGATAGGTCCAAACAGCATCATCTACCCAAAGGTTTCTAAGAACAAAGCTCGCACAGGGGCTTGTGCCAATTGAGCTTTGTTCTTACAAAAGGCACGCTTGGAATGGAGCAACTTTACCTCCTAAACTTTCTATGACCAGAATAAAATAAGGAAGTTAAAACTTCAGGAATTCTAGACAACTTCAATCAAGCTAAAAGTTATCTTTTTATGAGGAATCCTTCAAATACTGTAGCAAATGCCACATAAAGTTAGCTCAGGAGCAGTTATAGAAGTAATCTAATTAAAATTTAAATTGTTGAATTGCAGACAAAGTCAGAGAGGTGTTAAATCTTGATCAGGAGATGAAGGATCTAGCAAAGTTATTGATTGCTGAGCAGTCTCTTCTTGTCTTTGGGAGAGGATACAACTATGCAACTGCTCTAGAGGGAGCTTTGAAAGTAAAAGAAGTGGCACTTATGCATAGTGAAGGGATACTCGCCGGTGAAATGAAGCATGGGCCTTTGGCATTAGTGGATGAAAATCTTCCAATTGTTGTTATAGCTACACGTGATGCTTGCTTCAGGTTTGTTGTATTGTATTGACTGTTAGTGTTGAGTAGCTCCATGTTCTGAAAATAGGAGTTTCATATTGAATCATTGATATTGATTGGTATCTCTTACATTATGCAGCAAACAGCAGTCTGTTATTCAGCAACTTCATGCCCGCAAAGGTCGCCTAATAGTTATGTGTTCAGAAGGGGATGCAGCTTCTGTAAGCCCTGGTGAATCTTGTAGGGCAATTGAAGTCCCACAGGTCGTGGACTGTCTTCAACCTGTAATTAACGTAGTTCCATTACAGGTATGCTTACAACCTTCTTTTGAGCCCGTTTACTCTGCTTTAGTTTATCCTTACAACATTACTACATTTAAAAAGGTATATATTTCAATATTAGTGTCAACGGTTCTATTGTTTGTCTATCTTTATATAAATAAACACAATCTCAACTGTATGTCGACAGTGAGTTTCTATTCATTATTATTTCATGAGCTTCTTGGTATTTTCTCATTTGAGCACAAATAACGCTGTCTAGATTTCTCATGCAAATGTTGCAGTTCTATTTCCTTCTTGCCACCTTAAATATTAGTAATAGGCTAGCTTCTTCTCTATGTATTCTAAAAAAGAAAATTCGTATGTCGTATATATTTCAACAAATTATTTCTTTCTAATGCAGTTACTGGCATATCATCTCACTGTGCTGAGGGGATTTAATGTCGACCAGCCTCGTAATCTTGCCAAGAGTGTTACCACGCAGTAAAAACATTGTTTACTAGCGCATTGTAAATTAGTGATTTTTTTTGGAGAGAAAAACATTGTTTACTAGCGCATTGTTTACGTAGGAGAGAAAAAAAATGTTCGCTGACTTCACTTTCTTTCCTTTATTCTGACAAAAAAAAACTTCAACAAAAAATTCTCAATGCTCTGAGACATGATTTCCGTTGAATACTTGAATTCTGTCTTGGAAAGGATGGCATGCTAGCGCATTGTAAATTAGTAGTTGTAGGCTCACTGGTTTATCAACAAGCCACCTTCTCACCAAGCAGAATAGACAACAATCATTTGAGGTTTTTGATGTATTTGTTTGATATGGTCGGAATGGGTATCATTTCCATGTAAATCATTTGTAGCATGGCCTTACATTACACGGAAATATTTCCTTTAAAGAAATGAAGTTCTTAAAGAGCAAAAACTGCCCCTGATACAGAGATCTAATCTCCGTAAATTCAAAGGTGCACTGGCAAATTGGCAATTTTTATATATCAAACTGCGTGGAACGTTGTTTTTTTTTTTGACAAAAGCGTGGAACGTTGTTGATGGCTCATTATTATACATTAGGACTCTATTCTGTAGGAATGTTGTCTTAATGTTAGTACAAAACTGTCCAAAATTCAATTTATCCTGATATGAATCCACTCATGCCTCAACTTAACAAATAGCTCAAATCGATTATCTATATATCTAATTTATTGTTTATTTGTTTATTACAATATATATATATATATATATATATATATATATATATATATAAAGTTGAGATAAGATTGCACGCATGTGTAGAACTTTTTAGACATGTTTTATGCGAGTTTTCTCTCTCCACAACACATTACTACCCTGCAATATTTGAAGGTCCCACTAGCCATTTCTTTCAACGAGGGCATAATGGCTTATCATTACGTGTTGTTATACAAACATGTGCCATGAAAACAGATCATGAATCTTGCCAGAAAGATATTGACCATAGATTTGAGACGAGAAGCAAAAATTGTCTTGGATGCCAAGAACGTCACCTCAAATTGATTATAGATGAATTATGACTGTAGGCTGTAGCAATGCTAATTTATGGCCACTGTAGCTCATGCCAAATTTAGTTGCTCGCCTATAGTAATTTTTTACTAACCGTTCTTTTTCACAATTTGTTGTATAGATTTTCCATGTCACTTGAATGATCATTAAATAGCAAGAGTACAGCTGAATCCATAATCCATAAGAAAGGCCTTGGTAAGATATTGGTTAATCTTGCTGTCAAAAAAAATATATATTGGTTAATCTTTGACATAAAATTGGTTTTTAAAACATAACTTCGATCTAAAAAATTGATAACCTCGTGTTTGATATGCAAAACCAACATGAGAATCTCAAAATACTTGTAGCTCAAAAAATTGATAACCTCGTGTTTGATATGTCAAAACCACTTAAGGTCTATTGAAAGAAATTTCCATGTTTACACTACATAAATAAAATATCTTGTTCTGTGTGGAACCATGCCAGAATACATGCTGAACTGGAAATTTAGAACACCTTGTGGAACAACCAACGATTTACCAGAGTCCAAAAATAATAGAGAAAACTCCCCCAATCAAAGCATGAATTGAACCAGCAATTTTACTAGGCAAAAATACACAGACAAAATGGACCATCTCACCTAAAAGGTTTCCATAAAAAAACAGTGTACTAAATAATTCAAGAACCAGCAGCATATTATACTGTCTTTCTGTCATTGAAATAGTAGAGTCTACACAACACAAGCCTGAAAAATTTATATGCAAAAATGACAAAACCATAATACAGACAATAAAACCTTGGTATTACATGGATCATTATTAGCAAAACCAACATGATCCAACATCTGATCCCTGTCTAACAAAGACTTTGCCAAAACCACAGGCCAATGTTGCTTAATGCTGACCACCAAAATTGTCACCCTTTGTCCCTTGACAGAGGTGATTGATTCAATCCAAGCAGAAACGGATAAAGACCGTGACTGTACAGAAACAATAAACAAGACCAACCACAGGCATAGATTGGCAATTAAGCAGATTGATCTAGAATTCTGAAATGCAGTAACATGCTTATCTTCTACCAGTTACCAAGCAGCTCTCAACACATGATCACCATCTTCAGCAGCATTAGCCTGAATAAAATCGAAAACCAAGTTAATCATAAATATCAAAATTAATTACAAATTTCAAATACCCAACAAAAGAAGGAAAGAATAAGTTTCTGAAAGATATTAAAATCGACCATATTTGTTACTAAATGATAATTTGATTATGAAGCCCGGATACTCCAAAAAGAAAAACTATTGGTATCGGGCTCAAATCAGCCATTGATATTTGAACACTTCCAATGGATGTCCTAAAAGCATACCAATTTTTTCTTTTTGTTATGGATACAGTCTAGATGCTCTTGGGATATTTCCCAATGTGTCCCAAAAGTATCACAATTAAATGTCCCAAAGTATCCCAAGTTTTTTAGAAGCTGTGCTTGCTCTGGATGATGGTAACCAGGGGGAAGAGAATCACTGAACCAGTTAGTATTAGAACCAGTTAGTGTTGGACATTAATTTGGTAAAGATGGTTTTGAATTGTTGGCTATTGTATAGAGCTGAGACTTGTTTTGAGTTCTACTAAAGATGCTTTTGTTGATATTCTGACATAGGGATTAGAATATATTATGATGCAGGCAGAAACATTTTATTTTTTTATTGATCACAAATATTTTTTTGTAAACTATGATCACATGTGTTTGTATTAACAAAACTATTTTAGTCAAATCAAATTAACCTTCACATTGGGAACCTGAGCAACAAAAAACAATCTGAAGGACTACATGCATATCCAAATAACACAGGAATAAGCTACTAAAATTGGCTAATGACAAGGCACATGGTTTGTTTTCTTGAGATCATATGTTAAAACCCCATTGCCATCATGAAAATTAGCATATACCATAATTTCTATCATTTCAATTTTTACGGACTAACATAAACAGCTACTGCATTTTTGGTAAACAAAAAATCATAAATTTCAAATACCCAACCAACAAAAAATCATAACTTTAAGACACCCAAATATAAAAACCATGAATTTCAGATACCCAAAAGAGAAAAAAATCTAAAATTTAAAGATAGATGGAATAACAAACCTGGGGGTTACAATCAGGAGGGTCTTCAAAAAGGGACAAAGAGAATTGTTTATCAGCAACACCAACATCAAAGTGAATAAGACCAGAGCTAGGTAGATCAACACGAATTCCCTTAACAGGGAACCACAGGAAGAGTTCCTGAGCAGACACACCAGATAATTCCCCGATCTGACCAAAACCAAGGGTTCCCTTTATATTTGAATCGTAGTGAACCTCGTTTTCGAATTTAGCGTTGCATGATTCTTCCATCCATACCTCGAATTCGCCACTGCTACCGTTGATTTCGTATCGCGTTATTCCTTTCGGTAGAAGCCCTACGGGAAGACCTTGTGCCTTTAATTCATCGTATATTGTCGTTGAATTTGAAGCAATTGCCGTTGAAGATAACCATGATAAGCTCAAAATTACGACGATGAGAATAAGATTCGATGGCAAAATGGAAACCCCACCTGCCATAGCCATCGATGATTTGGAGATTTTTTTTATCAACGGGGAGAAAGAGAGAGAAAGGAAATACCAGAGATTTTGGAGTGTTGGAATGTCTCTCCTTTCCCTTTCCTTATTTTACCAAATGGTAAGTGAATTAATTAATTATTTGTTTTTCTTCTTATTTTTATCTCTTTTATTTTATTTATGCCCATTTATTTTGGGTGTTAAAAATGAAAATGTTTTTTTATTTTTTAGATAAGCAATACTTCATTGAAAAAACACTAGGAGTGCTCAAACTCAAACAATCAAAAGTTAAATATTGTTTAGGCAATGAAGTGGATCCTCCAGCCAATCAGAAACATTAAAAGAAAAATTACATTTAGTTCTATAGATCAACCAACTCCAAGACAAGTGCTTGATACGAGAGATAATAGAATCCGTGTTAGGAGGCTCCGTCTTGAAAACTAAAGCCTTTCTTGCCAACTAAATATTCCAACAAGTAGTCAACCAAATGAGGTGCTTTACACTCTTAGCCCGCTTCCCTTTAATCAATCTTCCCCACCCGTGACAATGATCAAAAAGGCTAACATCATCAATTGGGTTTATATGACACCAACCACTAACCCGGTTCCACACAAACGACGTAAAAGCACAAGACAAAAACAAATGCAGCTGAGTTTCGATAATACCTCCACAAAACGGGCATAAGGACTCCCCCTCTAAAGCAATAACATGGTGATAAAGTAAATTATCACGCGTTGGCAAGGACTCCCTCAACATTCTCCAACCAAAGACAATGACCCTCGAAGGAGTGGCACGTCTCCAAAGCTTCTCTAACAACTTAAACAAAGGCGCGTTCTAACCGCTTTTGGTGCTTTATAAAAACAAAAGAAATAAAGCGGTAAACTATTCAAGACTGAATTGATGAGGATGACTCTACCTCCGATGGATAAATGATGCCTCTTCCAAGAAGCTAACCTTTTCCTTAGCGAATCAAGCACGGTTTCCAAGTTGAGACTCTTCACGGATTTTCCCCCACCGGAATTCCCAAAAACTTGAAAGGAATAGACTCCGATCTACAATGGAGAAAAGTTGAGGCGGAATCAAGAAACTCGTCGGAAATATTAATACCAATGATCTTGCTCTTATGAAAGTTCACTCGAAGACCGGAGACCAATTCAAAGCTGCGCAAAATGGATTTTATCCCCCACAAATTGTTCCAAGTTGGTTTACCCATCAACACCGTATCATCTGCAAATTGTAAAATAGAGAAACTAAGAGCATTAGTGAGACTATAGCCATCAAAAGAACCAACCTCCACCGCTTTAGCCATCAAAGCCGACAAGCCTTCCGCCACAATAAGAAACAAAAAGGGGGAGAGGGGATCCCCCTGTCTCAGACCTCTGTGAGTAACAAAGTCATTTGTAGGACTCCCATCACCAAAACCGACAACGTGGTGTTGCGCACAAGATTTCATCCACTGAATCCATTTATGAGGAAAGCCCATCCTGTTAAGCATATTGAATAAAAAATCCCAAGAGATGGAGACATGGAGTCATAAGCTTTCTCAAAATCAACCTTAAACAAGAGACACTCATCCTTCGATCTTTTCGCATAATCCACAACCTCATTTACCACAGCCACCCCATCCAAAATTTGTCTACCCTCCAAGAAAGTAGACCGACAAGAAGAAATAACCTTAGGGAGAACCTTTTTGAGCCTAGATGCCAACACCTTAGCCAAAATCTTATACAAACACCCTATCAAATAAATAGGTCTATACTCCCCCAAACTTTGAGGATTGTCATTCTTGGGAATCAAAGCAACAAAAGTAGCCAAAATAGCCTTAGGGAGAAAGGCATTGGCGTGAAATTCATTGAGGAAATCTACAATATCCTTCTTCACCAACTCCCAACATAACTTTATAAAGGAAATATTAAAGCCATCCAAGCCGGGGCTCTTATCACCGTCACAACTCCACACCTCCTCCCTTATTTCTTCCTCCGAAAAAGGCTCAATCAACAAATCCGCATCAAATTGGGAAAAACGATTAAAAGCAAGGCCCCCTAACGTAAGGCGGTTAATTCACGATTCCACAAAACAATTCTCAAAATAATCCTTGCCCTTGTTTTTCACGTCATTCACGTCCTCTATCAGCTTGCCGTTGTCTCCTAGTAACATCACACTACACTGTCTTCTTCTAGAACGCAAGATAGCATGGAAATACCTAGAATTCATATCCCCCTCCGTTATCCATCTAATTCTTGATTTCTGAGCCAAAATGGATTCCTTTGCTTGAATCTCCTTCCAAAAGGATCTCGAAACCTCCTTTCTATTCTCAACCACCCCACTATCCCACCCATCACATAAAGCAAGATCCAAAGAATTCAAATCTCGCTCCAAAAACTCAATATTCAGATCGACTTTCCCAAAAACTTCTCTATTCCAACTTCTCAACTTTTCCTTTAAGCTTGAGCTTCTCTTTCACCACATGTGCTTTAAAACCTGAGACTTTAAAATTCTCCCAACTACTTCTCACAAAAGGGATAAAATCAGGATACTCGAACCAAGCATTAAAAATCCGGAACGGCTTTGGCCCCCAATCTTTCGCAAGGCGAATAAGCCAAATAGGATTATGGTCAGAGATGTCACAATTACCGACCCATTACCCGGAAATTCCCCACAAACCAATCAATCTCTCTGAAATGAGGAATCGATCCAGCCTACTCATAGATAAACCATCCACACTAAACCAAGTAAATTTATTTTCTGACACCGGAACATCAACTAAAGCCATGGAAACAATAAAATCATTGAAATCCGAAATCTCCGAATGCGAACTGTCCCCATTCCTCCCCCTTCTCTCCTCCACACTTGAAACTGCATTAAAATCTCCTACTAGACACCAATCACCCTCGCCAATATTCTGATTAAGAAGAACTAAATCTGCCCACAACCTTCTCTTCGCAACAACAGAACAAGGGATGGTGAAGAAGCTAATCTAACCATTCCACCTTCAAGTGACGTATTGGAAACGGACTTAAGTTCAAGAGGAGCTTTTCTCACTTTACCATCTTTTGGATTGCGCTTGGGACCAACCTTCAAAATCTTGCGTTGTTTCCTAGGCTTACTCGCAGGAGGGATAAGTGGCACAGCTAGTGGACCTTGGCTGAGAATAGTAATGGGCTCGGCCACAGGACTTGAACGTTGGTCAACAATAGCTTGATGTTGGCCCACTAAAATAATTTGGTGAGGTGACACCCTCGTAGGCCCCACAGACAAGTTGACAACACCAGGGGATTGCGTTGAGGAAAACGTCGTACCTTCCACCAGAACTGGAGATTGAGCACCACAATGGAGCCCACCAATCATTGAACTTCCATCCCCATTAACATTGGAATTTGAAATTGAATTTACGGTTTCACAAACAACTGTATCGTAACCTGCCTGAGTATCCGTCCCATTTACTCCATAATTATTGCATGCATTAAACGACTCAATAACAACTTCTTCTTCGTCATCGTCGTCTTCTTCACCATCACCGGTACCTGAAAAATAAGAATCCAGGAACTCATCAAATCATCATGAGGCACATATTTTTGGTCCGTCTTAGTCCACACCATCGGACCAACCAATCTTCAACCACTTTAATAGTAAAAGGCACGTCGTTAATATGAATTTTAAGAACCTTGTTAACCGTTTCCGTGACTTGAGTGCGAACCATGATCCAAGCAACATCAAAGAATTTCTTCAACACCGTATTATCATTAGAGCATACATAATGACCCACCCTGGCCGAAAGAGTTTCAAAAAAATCCGCATTCCAGGCATGCACCGGGATCCCATAACAACGAATCCATGTAACTCTTTCCGTATCAACATCTGTAGGCTTCCACGGACGGACCCATTTAAACCATTGAGACAGCCACTCCCTAGCCTCTTCAATATAACCACGAAAGTCCTCCTCATCCTTACCTCCTTCCAACAAAACCAGATTCGAGCCCATCAGAGTAGCTTTTATGGTGAACACCCCCTGCCTACCTTGATCAGATCCAAATCTTCTGTTTCTTCTACCTGTAACCACTTGCCAGCCATCAGCGTTAGAGCGCCGACCACCCCACTGTCCACCTGTGTCCCTTTCCCACTTATTCATCCTAACCGTTGTTCAATATACTCGTTATGCGTCAAAAGTTCTTTTGTTCAGAACATTGTATTGCATCAACAGATTAGATCATGGGAGAGGAATCAAATTTTGATGGTGGTAGCGAAGAGCACGTGAACGGCGGCGTTATAGAACGGCGACGGCGCTAGGAGGAGAAGAGCGCCAGCGCTAGGGTTTTTTGGCTATTCCTATTTTTTCTAGTTTGTA
This sequence comes from Astragalus membranaceus, assembly GCA_039519185.1. Classification (NCBI taxonomy): domain Eukaryota; kingdom Viridiplantae; phylum Streptophyta; class Magnoliopsida; order Fabales; family Fabaceae; genus Astragalus; species Astragalus membranaceus. The sequence goes on along the minus strand of CM076854.1, from coordinate 122,631,441 downwards.
ACAATATATGAATAACCAATAAAAATGAAAATGTTGAATGTCAATGTGAAAAACGAAAATAAGATGATAATTTTTATTTTACAAGTATATATGATTTTTTTTTTGACAAAGCAAATATAGTATATGATGGTAAGTTGAAAGTATTTTCTTTTTGACAAAATGGTAATTTGAGGGATCGTGCCATTTAGATCCTTCAAATTTTAATTGTTCAAATTAGGTCTTTCGGGTATTGTTTGATTTTCACATGTTTTGATTGTGCAGATTTAAATCCTCTAATTTTTGTGTTTGTGTGATTTTATACCCTTTTATCGTTCAATTTCTAATAAAAATGTTGATGTATTGTATTATGTGTGGTTATAACCTAACACATTTTTTTTGGTTACATTTTTCCTTTTTTTTTTGTTACAACCTAACACATAATTTAGTCTAGCTAACATGTTAGTTGGTTTAAAAATTGAAAAACCTTACAACATTTTCAAATACGAATTAAACAACAACTAAGCAGAAAGATCAAAAGCACATCATTGTGATATACCTAAGGACTCAATTTGCTCAATTAAAACCCGATGTACATGTATTATAAGAAAAGTAGTACAATTTATAATTAGTTTGAAAGAAATTAATACCTAAATGTTGACAATTTAAGTTTTGCATAACCAACAAGAGTTGGTTCGAGCGATAATTGGATTTGGATCCCACCTCAAACTCATCAGATTCGAATTTTGTGTGTGACAAAAACTCTCTTTGGAGAGGAAAACCACACGAACCGACAAAGTCGGGTATTCGGTGGGTACAATACACCTCAAGCGATATGAGGACGCCAACTCCCGAATTCAAACACGAGTGTGATCGTATAATAGTGTGTGGTGTTTATTTGTCATTCTGTCTAACCTAATAAAAAAAATACCTACTTTGGTAAAATATAACTTCACATTTGCGTAAAACTTATTTATGGTGTCTATGTGTGGTTGTTTTTTTTGACAATTCTATGAGTGGTTGTTGAATTGTTAAAATAAAATTAATAATAGACCTAGAAAATTAATACTTCTTTCATCTTATTTTACTTGATGTTTTGTCTAAAATAAATTCTCACATTACTTAACGTTTTACATTACCACCAAATAGGGGTGTGAAAATAGATGGATTGGATGTATATGAATTTGGATTATAATGGATGGATTTCAGAAATACATTTACAAATTTATATCCATTAAAAATTTACCAAACAAATCTAATCCAATCCAATTCATCCATTGACAAAAAAGTCCATCCAATCTCCATTAACAGTTTAAAAAGAAAAATAATTAAAACTGACACGCGGGTGATACTGTATCTATTATAATTATAATTATAAATACGTTGAAAATTGCAAAATATAAAAAAAAGGAAAAAACTTGATAAAAGGCTATATTTTCAAATTTATTAAAATAGTTGTTTTTGAAAAACTATAAAAAAAAAGGTCGGTATTTCTTATAATGTTAATAATGGAGTAAAAATGAAGAAAAATGAAAATGAGATTTTAGGTAAAATATGCATCCCCGTTGGCTCTCCCATTTGCATCCCCGTTGGCCCTCCCGTTGCCACTCCTGTTGGCATTTTACTCATTTTTAGTAATTATAAAATAGTAATTTGGTAATTTTTTGTAGTGGTTAAATTGATTGAGTAGTTTTAATAGAGAGATTAATTTGGTAATTTTAGTAGTTTTAATAGAGAGATTATAGTAAATAATAAATTTTAGATTATTTAATTCTTGAGTATAAAATGAATTTAATAATTTAGTTTTTTGATAATTTAGTTTATTGGAATTTCTTTTTAAAATTTTGTTAAACGGATGGGTTTTTTTGACAATTTTTTTTTGACAAAAGGTTTTTTTTGACAATTAGTGGTGGTTAAATTGATTGATTTTAGTAGTTTGAGTAAATTAGAAAAAGAAATAAAAAAAATTATTTTTTTAAAATAGTTGTGTTGGAAAAAGTCTAAAAAAGCCGGTACTCCCGTTGGCGTTCTCGTTGCCGCTGTAGTTGCCACTCATGTTGGCAATCCCGTTGGAAAAAAAAGGATGAAAAAAAGGCTTTTTTAAAAAAAAAACACACATTTTAAAATATTAATTAAATAATATTTTTAAAATTATGAAGAAAGACTTTTTAAAAAAAAGGTTATAAAAAAAATTTAAAAATTGTTTTAAATTTTTTTAAAGAAATAAACAGTTTTTTTATAAAAAAACAATTTAAAAAAAAAAGAAAAAGAAAACAGTTTTAATATTTTAAAAAAAAAACTGTTTTCTAAAAAAACGCTATTTTTTCTAAAAAAGCGCTATTTTTTCTAAAAAAAGCGCTGCAGATTGTGTTTTTTTGCTTTTCTTTGTCTTGTAGCGCCAAAATGACTAAAATGCCCCAAATTTTGGGCAGGTGGCAAACTCAGGAGATGTCTAATATGGACATTTCTTTTTTAAATTTTTTTAAAAAAATAAACAGTTTTTTGATAAAAAAAACCATTTAAAAAAAAAAGAAAAAGAAAACAGTTTTAAATTTTAAAAAAAAAAACTGTTTTCCAAAAAAGCGTATTTTTTTCTGAAAAAGTGCTGAAAAAGCGCTGCAGATTGTGTTTTTTTGCTCTTCTTTGTCTTATAGCACCAAAATGACTAAAATGCCCCAAATTTTAGACAGGTGGCAAACTCAGGAGATATAATATGGACATTTTGCAGGAGATATCAAATAGGGACATTTTGCTTATATTTGATTTTATTATATTGAGTTTGATGCCCACGTTTGTTAAGACACCGCCGTTAGGGGGACAAAAAAGCAGGAAACACATCCTAGACATCTATCCTCAAGTCCATTTTCTGATTACTGCTAGATAGTTTAACCTCATTTTGACATTCTATAGTATAAATTCACTCCAAAATGGTTCGGTTATTGAGTGAAACAATGAAGCACAAAACAAAAGGTGGCAGGGAGGAAGAAAAGTTGCAAAAAAAAAAGGATCAAATGCTCCCCCAACATTACAAAAATAGAAAAGAAGAAACTGAAGACTAGAATTAATATCACACACATCAACTTACTTAAAAGTTGAAACCAAAAAGAAAAGTCCATCAAAACGTAGTCCAATCATGTAGAAATGGAAAATAGGGGGTGGGGGTAAATTCAATATAAACGAGTAGTTCTTCTCAACTGTAACATCACAACTCAAAATCTTCCTACACTTCCTCTACTTGGGGGTTGGGGGAAATGACGCGCCTCACATTTTCCAACTACCAAGACCTGCGGATTATCGTCCATCTACTTGAATACTCCGTCAGCTCTACGGTTGAATGACAAATAGGGGCTGCAAAGGAACAAAATATATCAAACCTATAAAGATTGGTAAGTTAGTGAGTATTAGTCAGGAAGGTCCAGAATACTCACCATGTCAACGCTTACAGACTTGCCATCTTCAGCAAGGATTTCAACTATAGTTCCTGACTGATCAGCCTGTATAATACACAAATTTATAGACAGATGCCACAGGATCATCAAGACAAAATAAAAGTTGCTACAACTAGTATATCTCTTGTTGATTATTTTTTTTTTTTGCATTCTATAGTTATTACAAGTTAGAAATCAAATTTAAGCATATTTATACATTTGTTTGAATGAAAAATTTATTGTATGGAAATGTCTAACCATAATGAATCCATAAATGATTCAATCAGTTTTCGCACTTCACACTTGCAACAGTGAAGTGTACCTATCTGAACTAAAATAATGCATGCATGTGTCCGATCCAATTGGTTTCAGTAGTAGAATCAGTACTGCTTTAGCCTTTAAGTAGCAGATGACATGAACTATAATGAATATACAAGCTATTTCCTCCTTGGAATAAGTTGAGAAGATAACTATTAGCATGATTCTGTATTTTTTTTCTATTCTGCTTGAGTAAACTTCATTGCTACAAATTCATTATATGTATGGTAACAACCAGTACCTTAACAAAAAATATACACGTGACACGAACTGCACGAACTTTAAAAATACTCTGAATCCCAATATAATAATACTAACAAACCTGTTCATATTTTATGATATATCATATCAAGGACAATAAGCAGGAAGGAACTACTATAGAGAGGAGGAACAAAGACTGCTGAAAAAGAAAACAAAAAGAACAAAGATGCTGCAGAGCAATAGATCAACCCATATACTCCCTCTCTCCTCCTTATGTGGCTCAGTCGGCTTTTCCTAATTTTTTATTACTTTGACATCAGTTTTTTTTCCGATTAGTACTTATTTCATGGAAAACGGTCTTATTAAAGGAACAAGTAATGCTACAGCTCATATTAGCGTGCTAATAGGGGATTACACCCCTTAGGCTGTAGCTGTGTAACTAATTCAGGAGCTTCAAAAACTAGGGGTTGGACCTTATAAACTTCCTCTTCTCTTCAAGGATGTCATTTAGGAAGGCATTGTTGACATCCGGCTGTTGGAGCTTCCAACCTCTTGAAATAGCCAATGTAAGGATGGTCCCAAGTTCCTAACTCCTAACTGTGGCAGGTTTTGATGTGAGGAGGTCCTCATCAGGTTTGATGATTGGCGCTCTATCTCAGAAGCTTGTGTCTTTCTGTTACAACCAAAGCACTATTGCTCTAGCTCACAATCCAGTTCTTCATGCCAGGACCAAGCATATGGAACTGGACTTATTCTTTTTAAGGGAGAAGGTTCTGCAGAAATAATTACATGTTTCCTATGTCCCTGGTTCTGCTCAATATGCTGACATAATGACCGAGGCTCTTCCTCCTTCCAAATTTGAGGAACTCAGAATCAAGCTCACAATTTGTGACTCACTTCAGAAAGCATCACACCCTGCTGAGCCTGCGGGTGAGTATTAAAGGAATAGGGGTTGCTACAGATCATAGGAGCTAAGATAGACCTGCTAACAGGGGATTACAACACTCATAGGAGCTAAGATGGACGTGCTAAAATAGACCTAACTCACCTAACTGACTATTTGACTCAGTAAGTAGTTTAGGCTCCTATAAATACTGCCAACTACTTGTAATAATTAACTAACAATTAGTCTTCAATAAGAATTTTCAGAAACAGATTTCTCTGTTGAAACTCAAACTGAGTTTGGTTTGTGGAAATTTTACAAGTATCACCCTAATCAAGGTTTCACTGCTAAAATAGAGGAATAAGACTACAAAGTAAATTGAAAATCCTAAACTTTAACTTTCAAAGTATGCTGCTGCGCTGCCATTTCTGTTATATTAATGCTTTCTCTGCCTCACTTTAGTTACAGTTGTTGTTCTAAATCTAACTTCTATCTAGAGAGCATACCTTATCCTCCTTCTTTAATTCCAAATATATACTTCTATCCAAACAACACTTACTGTCCGTAACTGTCCATCTTACAAATTCCTAGTAATCATTATGCAGTTCATGCTACATGATCTACCTAGTAACGACACAGTAAGGCATAATCAGGGTGCAGTTACCATCACCATTTTATACATTAGAACATCTTTCCATTTCGTTAGCTCAATTTACTTAATAAGATGATCAAAATGCATTGCAAATGTGCTGATAACCTCAATATGTTTACATTTTGCTGCACTATCCATTGCTACCCGGTGTTTGATCATTTAAGGAATATTTTCTTTGCAAAAAAAAACATGTACTCTTGTGCCATGTACTGATTACAATTTATATCAAAAAGAAAGATATTAAGTGAGATAAATCCTCACCAAAAAAAAAATCACAAATATGAGCATAGAAGAAAGAAAAATCTCAAATACTGTTAACAAAACTAACACATCCTGTGGTACATGATCTAGAGCACCAAATTCAACATTTAAATAATGCAATGAGAGGTAGTAGGTGTATAACAAATATGTGCATCTTAAAGAGTTGTGAATTGTGTTAGGTAAAGTTAACAATTATAATCAACAATTACAATGTAAAAATATAAAAACTTCGAACTTACTTCTATTTCATTCATCAACTTCATTGCCTCAATGATGCACAAGACTTGCCCCTTCTTTACTTTGTCTCCAACCTAAAGAAAGAGTCCACTCATATAAGGGTGCCAAAAAGCAAGATACGAAGATAAATATATAATCAACTAGAAGATCTACCTTCACAAATGGAGGTTCACCCGGTCCAGGACTTCGGTAGAATGTCCCTGCCATGGGGCATTTGAGAGGAGGATGTGTTGATTTAGGTGGCTTGAGAGCAGGGGGAGAAGCTGATTGTGAAGGAGCAGGAGTAGCTGAAGTAGATGCCTGTGCAACTGGTGGCGCCGGTTGCGAAGGTGGTGAATACATCACCGCAGGTTGAGGAGCATACTGTAGTTGAGGCATAGCCTCCTTTTTCCTGATTGTTACTTCAATGTCCTTCTGCTTCATCTGGAACTCAACAATGTCTCTTGAATCAACAAGCCTGAATTAAAAGTTGGACATAAAAGTTTTCATTCAATTGATTCACTCCAAACATGTTGGGAAAGCTCGTATATAATGATCATTACTTATTACTAAAAGTAAGTAGCAAGATTGAATCATCTGCTTACTTTACAAGACTTGCAACTTGAGTAATAAACTGAGAGATTGATTCTTGAGTTGCCAAGACAGAAGAAGATGATTCAATTGAACGTTTGGCCGGTGGTTCCGCATCTGATTTGGCTTTGACAGGAGGCACAGCATTGGAGGAACCATCAAGGGAAACCTTGTTGAAGTCAAAAGATTAGACCAAATGTAGCATAATTTTGACAACTTTATAGTTTATATCATACATGTATGCATTTTGTCACAGCCTAAGAGTTAACTTTTCAATCAATGAAGATAATGTCGCATTTCTATTTCTCAGCTTAGCGACATGTGTGGTGTTTATTTGTCATTTCGTCAAAGCTAACGAACAAAAGAAGAACCAAATTCAAAATTGAAAACATAGAAAGTGTGAAAGGAAGAGTGGTTACCACTTACATCATTTAACTGAGCCTTAACCCTGGAGCATAATACCATATGACTAGGAGGACATCCCTGCACACATACATAAAGAAGTTGTACCATAATTAATTAAATAAAAAAAGCAAATATTTTTGGAAGTTGGGAACATATATATGGAAGATAGAGATAATGTGTGAAATAAATGAGTGTTGAATTTTTTCAACATTATTATTATATGGAAAGTGCTAGGTAGATAGACAAGAGAATTGCTAAGGTATTGAATTGGGATGTGACCTAAATTAAAGAGTTAGATGGAGATAACTATGGAGAATGAGAGGGAGAGGTACCTTGGTGAAAAAGCGGAGGGAATTGAGTTTAGGAGAGAGACGGAAAGAGATTGAGGGATGAGAGAGACGCGCGGATATGTTGGTGGCGACAGCTGCAGTGGCAGCAGGAGGAGAAGGTGATGTCGAAGCCAAAGAGGAAGCCATGGAGAGAGAAAGAGAGATTTTGGAAGGATGTTCGATGAAATCAATGGAAGTGAAAGTGAAGTGTGGGACTGAGATGAGTGAGTGGGGGAATGGGCGCAGCTGCTGCACAGACACTAACTCACATATCCAATACTTCCCATCATTTCTCTCTCTCTCTATACCTTCGTTTCAATTTTTGCTTGCTTGGCAAGATTACGTAATTTTAAGTTATTTATTTGTAATAAATTAGCCTTTTAAGTTTTGCTAACGTTTTCACTTTAATTATTTTTTTTTCAAATAAAGTTAACAATAACCCTACATGTGGTTAACTTTGTTTATCTGTAGTTACAGACTAAATCTAAATTTTGGTCGAGAAGGCTTTCGACTAATCCATAGTTCAATCGAGAAATAAGTAAATCATAGCTTCAAATTGTTTCATTGAAAAATGTTTGGCTTAATTACAGTTTTGGTCCCCCTATTATGACCAATTTTCGATTTTGGTCCCTGAACTTTTAATTTGACGATTTTGGTCCCCCTATTTTTCCAATTTGAAAAATCAAAGTCCCCCACCCCAATTTTGACTCAGTTTGACTGACTGATCCTACGTGGCAGCCCACGTGGACAGCCACGTAGGCACACCCCCCCACCCCCCCCACCCCACCCCACCCCACCCCTCCACTGTTTGTCTTCCCCACCGATCCCCACCCCCACCCTCCACTGTTCCCCTTCGCCCCTCCCACCCCACACCCCACCCCCACCCCCACCGTGAACCCCCCATCCCCACCGTGAACCCCCCCTTCCTTCCCCTTCCCCTTCACCGGATCTGCGAGAGCGAGAGAGACGCAGAGAGAGCGACGGTGAGCGATGGTGAGCGAGAGAGAGGGAAAGCGAGGGGGGAGGGGAGAGACGGTGAGCGAGAGAGAGAGGGAAATCGAGGGGGAGGGGAGAGACGGTGAGCGAGAGAGAGAGGGAAATCGAGGGGGGGAGGGGAGAGACGGTGAGCGAGAGAGAGAGGGAGGTGCGAAGGGAAGGGGTCACGGTGGGGGGGTGGGAGGGGTGGGGTGGGGAAGAGGGGAAGATGCGAAGGAGAGAGAGAGCGACGATGGGGTGGGGTGGGGGGGTCGGTGGTGGGGGTTGGGGTGGGGGTGGGGTCGGTGGTGGGTGGGTCGGTGGTGGGGGGGTGGGGGTGGGGGTGGGGGTGGGGTGGGGTGGGGGGAGGGGGGTTCACGAGGAAGAAGAAGGGGTGGGGGTGGGGGTGGGGGGGGTGGCGGGTGGGTGTGTGCCTACGTGGCAGTCCACGTGGGCTGCCACGTAGGATCAGTCAGTCAAACTGAGTCAAAATTGGGGTGGGGGACTTTGATTTTTCAAATTGGGAAAATAGGGGGACCAAAATCGTCAAATTAAAAGTTCAGGGACCAAAATCAAAAATTGGTCATAATAGGGGGACCAAAACTGTAATTAAGCCAAAATGTTTTCTTTCTTCTTTTATTAGTGATCAGTAATTATTATAAAACATTAGATCATTTTTCTTCTAAAGTTTAATTTTAATTTCTTTTATAATGCGAATTTTTAGTCATGACTTGATTGATAATCATATTCAAACATTTAATTTTTTTTTTGGATAATCATAACACTTAAATTTAGTCATCCCATTAAAATTTACATTTAAATATTCAAACATGTTAATTCCATGATTGATAGTTATATAGTCGGTGAATCTTCATGACTCAAATTTATTAGGTGGGTTATGTATGTTTTCAGTATCTTAGTTTTTTTTTCTTCTTTAAGAAGCAAATGTTAGTGGGGTGATGAAATGTTAGTTTCAGTAGCATAGTTAAACCTGTATAATTTTTATTACATTTTAGTTTCTCAATTGCTTTTTTAACCATGATAAACTGTGTCTTCATTAAAAAACAATGTGACCCCTTGACTTGATAGCTTCGAAGTTATTGTATTTATAGTTGTTTCTATTATTTTTTGTTATTTTACATCATAAATTATTATAAATACACTGTTTTTTATATTTTTTCAATTCTATTAGAGGCTATAACTTTTGAAATGTCAATAGGTATATTAATTTCCTAAAGCATATTTTATTTGATTGAATCCCTGTCTTTTCTCGATTTAGCTAGGAATATAAACCATTTCATTACATGAGTTTCTTTTTTGTTTGATTTTAGTTTTCAATTTATTTTTTTATTGTCTACGAATTTGAGCAGCTATTCCAAATAAGGCAATTTTCTCAAATAAGTCTTCTCTTACGAGCAACCAACTCTAGATGGACAAACCTTAGAAGGTCAAGGAGAAGACTCCTAAAAAGTCTCCCACGAAGGATTCTAAGGACACTCCTGTAGCGACCGAAAAATCCGGAGGATCTCTCGCGTTCAACGAAGTCGCCATCAAAGTTTAATTATTAGAGAAAACATTGAAAAATCCCTTTGAAAATGAAAATGGTCTTGGAAACCAGATTTTGGGTTCGGGAGTCGATTATGCGTGGGGAAGGTATTAGCACCACACAGCATCCTTTTAAAAAGGTTACCTCTGATTAGTTGCGCAAAACATATTAACTTTGAAAAATATTTATTTCCCTTTTGTTATGAAATGAATTGAAAAAGACTTAATGAAAACAATTGCTTTTGTATTTTTGTTGAGAACTAAGGAAGAAAATGTTTAGAAAAGACTAAAAAATGGTTTTTTATTAATGCAATTGACAGAGGTCGGCCGCCCTCTGCTCCTACGTATCTCCTGGTAGAGAATCAAATCACACGTAGTTCTTGGGTAGAAAATATTTGTGTGTTGGTGTTTTTTAATATAGGGGTTTTAGGACTTGTGATCTGTGTTGAAGGACCACTGGGGTCTGAAGGAGCGCTGGGGCTCTGAAGGACCACTGAGGGCTGAAGGAGCGCTGGGGCTCTGAAGGACCACAGTTCACTTATCCTAAAACGATGACTAACCCGGCTGTACGACCGACTTAATCCCCTACTTTGAAAATAAGATTTTTGATTTTTGAAATGAAAGAGATGTGTTTAAGTTAGGAATTATTTATTTTAAATAGGGATTTTAGGACATGATCCGTAACGGTTCATTAGTGACCTAAAAAGCAGACTAACCCGGTCGTACGACCGACTTAATCCCCTATTTATAATTTGTGGTTTTTTTTGTAAAAAAATGCATTAAGAAAGAAAGGTAATGGAAATTGTTTATTTTTGCGCTTGACAGGGGCGTGACCCTGCTCCTACGTATCTCTTGGTAGAGAATCAAAGGCTACGTAGTTCTAGGTAGAAGAGGTTTGTGTGTGGGTATTTTTATTGTTAAGCATCTTTGAAATTAGATGACATTAATGATGACCAAACAAGTAAACTCAGAAGGGTCACCACTAATAGTCTATTTGAAAATAAAAGGTGTTCGCAATACTCAAACGAGTTAAACTCAGAGTGACCATTGCAAATAAATGGTTTGAGGCTGAGTGTTTGATTATTTGAAAATGTTTGCTTGGAAACATCATCTAAAATAAAAGTTGAGATTATTTGAAAATGAGTTGGACTCATTGATTTGTGGGGATGAGTTGGACTCATTTCTCTTGGAACAAGGGAGGGTGTAGGATACGAAAAATAGAGTGTAAATAGTGTACAATATTAAAAAAACCTGATGAGAGAAAACAAGAAAATAATAGTGAAATAAAATAGAAGGGTTATGGGATTAGACCAAAACAAGTAATCAGGGGTTAGACCAAAACTAAACTTCTCGTGGGGTACCACAAATGGAATGCAAATAATTTGCTATGTACAATATTAAAAGTAAATAAGAAAAAGAAACTGACATTAAAAGAAAATAAAAGGGAGTAAATGGGTCACGAGCAACACAAATGGGATGTGAAATCCCTAAATCCCCAAATGTGCAACACAGTGAGAAAAAGAGTGATAGGGTTCACAGGGAGAAAGAGATGGAGCTGAGGCAAAGAGATAGCGATGTGAGAGGAGAGAAACGAGTGGTCTTCGGTGGAGAGGGAGTTTTGGTGAGGGAGAGGTGATGACTGAGAAAGATGGTGAAATAGAGGGTGAGAGAGGTGGTGACAGCGGAAACGACGACGGCAACAGCGGTGGTGCGCCGGTGACGACAATGGTGGTTTGAGGTGCTCATCTCTACTTCTCTCTTCTCTATCTTATTCTTCCATTTTTCTTTTGATTGTGAATCTGTGAATTAAAGGATATGGGTGTGGTTGCTGGGAAATGTTTCTATTTGGTGGAGGTGGTGGTGTATTGAAGAAGATGAAGTCTATGACAAGCTTATTGAATTTTCACTCATCTTTTGTTTCTATATTTTCTCATTGGTTTCTCACTCTGTCTCCCTTATTATTTCATTTGGCTCAGTTGGGACTTAAATTAATGAGGATTGTTGGTTGTGGGTGGTTGCACTTTTGGTGCTTGAAAATTTGCTTGTTTGTGTTGTTGTATGCCGTGAGAGGATGCAAAGAACATAGTGCACTACTGAGTATTGCTGGTTCACGTGGGGTTGGCGTGGAGTAGTGTTCTGCCTTGGCGTGGAGTGTGAGGGACAGTGGCGTAAAGCAGTAGATTTGTGATGCTGTTTGCTTGTAAAATTGGTGTTGTGTGAAAGAATGGAGAATGGATACTGTGGGAAGCTTTCAGCAGGCAATGCCGTGGAGCAAGTTTAATTGCTTGTAGGACCATCTTTACTTTGACTAAATATGTAAAAAGCAAGAAACATTTAAAAGCCAGTTGGCCCTAATTCTAAAAAAAGACAGGGATAGCATCCAATATTATTTCTTTTTCTTTTTCTTATTTAATTAATTCTGAGTCTAATCTTGTATTAATTTTATTTATGTATATGGAAGTAACAATAAAGACAGCTCTATTTATGGTTTTCTCTATTATCTATTTATTTTGTCTATACATGTTTACTAAAAGCTGACTTGGTAAAAAACTGATTATATAAAAAAAAGCATTTATTCACAATCTGATTTTTATTGGATTTTTATAACAAAATTGACAACAACGACGATAAACATACGTACACGATGAGACGCGAACGCGTGTCCGCAACAGGGACAAAAATGTGTACATTATTAACAAAAGCACACGCGCACCAATGAGAAGTAACACGCCTATACGCGACTGGGAACGACACACAATATTTTAGATTTTCTAGTAAACTTTAAATTAGCCGGACAAAATTAGAGTATGACAACTCCCAAGAAAGCTTTGAAGGAAGGAGGGTTACTGTAGAAAAAGCTACTCCTAAGAAGGTAACTTATATAAATATTTCAACCAAATGATTTTTGAAATTTGAATTTTCATCTTCAACATAGAAATCGAATGGATTTTTGTGGTGTGTGGAATGAGTTGCATTCATTATAAGTATCCAAATGTGCATGATGGCAAGGCTCTCTAGGTCATAATGCCAAAAAGAGTGGCATTGGCATTAGCTTTGAAAGATTATATCAAAGGAGACAAGGAGTTAGTAGCTCTCAATGCATTGTTTACTCTTCTAACTACATAAGTTTTTGGAGTTTAGAGCCTCTAAACATAGTTGGGTCTGGAAGTCTTCTAAACAACATAAGTTATGTAGGAATACATTAATTTACAATATTGTCAAATTGAACAAAAGTGGTATCAACCACATTATAAATTAAACTCTTGATATGTTACAAACTAATTATAATTTTGATTCTTTTTAGGTTTTGACTGAGGTTTTCGTCCCGCACGGGTAAAAGCACTAGTAATTAAATATTTGATGAAGGTCATGTCAGAGTGAGAATAGAGCAAATTTTTTTGGATATAAAACAGTGCAAAAATGCCCAAACAAAAATACACATGAACGAGTTTAGGAGTAGCAACTCCGTTTATTTTAATTTAAGGATAATTGTACCCTCTTTCTCACTAATAATAGTCATTTATACTACCTTTGAGGCTTTTACTTTCTTCGCACGCATTCGCCTTCTCACCGTGCGGAGACGAACTTTTGGCGCTAATATCTCTCTCCCTCACTCCCTTTGGTGCCAACTCCTCTCCCCTCCATTTTTTTTTATTTTTGTGTTTCTCCAAAAAAACTCCACCCTCCCTCCTTTTTTTGGCTTCCGGAAATACCTCTTTTTGAGGTATTTCCGGAATTCCCTGGAAATTAACCTTCCGGAAATACTATAAAAAATGGCTTCCGAAAATACCTCTTTTTGAGGTATTTCTGGAAAACACATATTTCTGCCTTCCGAAAATATGTGTATTTCTAGAAATTTTAAAAAAAATATTTTTTTAACGAAAAATTAGGGGTATTTTGGGGATTTATGGTAAAATGAGGGTATGAGGTCTAATGAGGGGGGTACAAAAAAAAAACTGTCAAAATTTAATTGTTCACATAGGTGAAGTTTGTTCCCCCATAATTCATAATTTTATATTTTAAGGGTACTTTATGGTTCACTAGAAATTTTAACCGTTCAAATAGTGGAAATTGATTCCTCCATAATCGGATTAGAGAAAATGAAAATTAATTTCGCAACAAATTACGTAAAGTTATTTTTTATGCTAAGTAGTGTGTTTTTTTATACTTTAGTGTTCGTAAAAAAAAAACTAACTGTTCAAATGCTCAATACCGGAAAAAAAATTAACTGTCTGAATGCAAATTTGTATTGGTGAAAAAAAATCAAGACAAAATATGTAAAGTTCGATGCTAAGTAGTGTGTTTTTTTATAATTTAGTCTTCGTAAAAAATATTCATCTATTCAAATATGTTATGTAGAGTGTTGTTGTTTGGGATCTTATGTAATTTGATAATGCGTTAAACTAAAGTTATTTGATTATCATTTGTTGTCTATATTTTAATGGATCAATTTCATTTGTGTGCTGATTTTTAAAAAAAAAAAAATTAACTGTTTGAATTACTTATGTTTGAATTATAAATTGCTATGCTACATTATTTCCATTGACTATTGCTTATGTTTGAATTATAAATTTCCGTTAATTTGTGTGCTGATTTTTAATTTATTCATCAAATTTTAATATCCCAACAATTATAAAGCTTTGACCCCGTGCATCGCACGGGTCCCGACGCTAGTGAAAACCAAACACAATGCCTCCAATTGGTCTTCAATGGGAGCGCTTTACATCTACTGAATCTACTTCATAATTAGATCCTTATACCGGGCGTTTCCAGCTATGGGTTTCTTTGGCTCTGATCATGCCACCACCCTCTCATCCGCCCATCGTTGTAGACTTAGCAGCTGATTCAGATTGACGTTTCATATACTTATTTTGGTACTAATTTTTTATAATTAATATTCCATACTTATTATATTTAGAGCTTATATTTTAATTTGCTGTTTTTTTAAAAACGGATTTATCTAATTAATAGATAAATCCGTACGAACAAAATTACAAAACGAAAGTATCTAATTTCAGATAAATCCGTTATCTAAAATTAATAATAACGGATTTATCTATCATTTATGTACTTCCGGTTTGTAATTTTACCAAAAATGGATTTACGTTTTTTCACTTACTTCTGTTTTGCAAATTTCGTAACATACGGAAGTAATTGACTAAAATGTAAATCCGTTTTTGTTTTTGTCTACAAACGGATTTACCTGTTAAACTGGTAATTCCGTTAAATTCAAATTATCAGGGGTATTTTCGGATTATCATAATTTGTGGGGGTATAAGGTGAAATCATGGGGGTACAAAAAAAAAGACCCAGAAAAAAATAGTCAAGCCCAACAGGCCCAATGAGGAACGAGGGGTGAACATTGAGGCCTAAAGCCCTACAAATTCCTGACCAAAAAAAAGCCCTACAAATTCTACATTTGAGTTCAGTTACTTGGACACCGAGAGATAGAGAAGCGGTTCAGTTACGAAGCAAGCGAGCCGAAGAATTTGGAAGAAGATGGCATCCCTCGCTCTCCTCCGCCCCTCCTTCCTCCACACTCACTTCCAAACCCCCAAGCTCTCCCTCCGCACCCTTAAACCCACTTCCTTCTCACCGTTAACATCATCGCCGCTATCCAAACCCAAGCGCCGCCAAAACGGCGTCGTAATGTCCGCCTCTCCACAACCAACAGAACGCATAATCTCCATCGCTGCATACACTCTCCCATTTTTCAATTCCCTCCAATACGGTCACCATATCCTTTCTCAATACCCTAAATTCGCACTCCTCTTTGAGCCAATCATCCCTTTCCTCGCATTCTATAGATCCCTCCCTTACGCTTCTTTCATCGCTTTCTTCGGACTTTACTTGGGAGTTGTCAGAAACCCTAGCCTTCCTCAATTTGTTAGATTCAATTCAATGCAAGCACTCACACTTGATGTACTACTCGTTCTTCCTATGCTCTTTCAACGGATCTTCTCTCCTGGTCGCTCTGGGTTAGGGTTTCGGATCCTGATTTTGTCGCATACTGTGGTTTTTGTATTCAGCCTCATTTGCTTTCTTTATAGCGTTGCTTCTTGTGTTTTGGGTCGTACACCTTATTTGCCTTTTGTTGCTGATGCTGCTTCCAGGCAAATTTGATCTTATTTGATAATGTGATAGTAGTATGTTGTATCTTAACACTCTCTCTTTTGCTTTTTGGTCACTTCTTTGTTTATTAATTTGCATTTAATCAATACAATTTCTACGGCCATTTTGAAGCAACTAGAGAGAGCTTTTGCGGTAAATTTGTGTTGGAAAGCAAGAATGCAAATTCAAACATACGTTTAGTTTCATATCCGCAATTCTATTCACTCAACGCTACTCTTGTTTTCACAGTTTTGAAGGTAGAGATAAAATCGATGCCACCATTTTTGTTGAAGAAAAATCTAAAGTCAACGAATGGTGCTAAAATAGTTACAAAAATTTAATAAAATAATCCAAACTTCAAATGTAGAAGTAAATCAACACATTAAGTTGCAATTTTATGTTCACCTTCTTGCTCATTGCCTAAAACATCATTTTCAAACGTCCGCACGAAAAATATGATTAAACCCTTCAATTGAGGATTTATAAGACCCAATCTTTCTCCTTTATCATCTCTGAAAGCACTTCGCAAAAAGTGATTAGTTAAACCAAATTCTTAGTTACCTAGTGGCATGTGGGTGTGCAAAACTCATTTCGAATTGGTCAATCAAATCGGTCCAACTGAGAGCGAGAACCAGACGCATAGCCAATTCAAGCACATTAGTGGATCAGACATACACTCAACATAGATCGATAAAAGTCTAGTTTTTCATTGAGCACAACATGAATTGCCCAGGCAATGCATGTATTTTATAAAAACAAAACAGAACAAAGGTCAAAGAAGAAGGTCCCAAAGCACAACAATATCTAACAAAATGATAGTTCTTCAATGAGAAGGAAAAAAGAAAACGACAGTGGACAGATATTGAACTGAAGAATTGCAATGTCATAAGAAAATCAAGAAAACGTGGTGACTTTAGGCGATGCTTTATTCCACATCTAGATAAATTTAGGGTTTTCATGTCATATAAAGGAACCGAAGAGATAATACGAATGGGCCTTGTTACACAAGACTAATACAACTTAAAGCACACTAAATGATAACACAAACAAAACTATTATTTAAAGCACAACTGCAGAAATGCTCCATGTAGGCAGATTAAAAATTAGATTCAAATATCTGCAAAGCATCATCAAACCATAATTTAGCAACACCTAAGCTCAAATTACATCCATCGTCAGGGACATATCTCAATACAACGCAAAATTATTTGTCCAAAGACGGGTATCACCATCCAACAAGCCTAGACATCTTATCATATCCAGAAGATTCATGGCAGCTGCTAGTGCCGATCGTAACGCCTGGCAATCAAGCAAGACAAGTTAGTACGAGACACCCACAAAGAGTATAACAATTTGACCTCTCTAAAATTTAACCTTTATTTTAGACAAAATAAAAATTTCTACTAACATCAATTATTACTTATTAACATAGTACATAACAATTCTTGGATTGGTTAATATTCCACTGATTTTTTTTCTTTTGATTAGTTCAAATCAATCTCTTTCCTCTCCAAAATTTAACCCCTTAATGCCTGAAAGATGAAACGGGAAGATGGATTCTAGAGTAAAATCCAGTCTATAGAGTATGAATTCCAACAATTAGAATGGAATTCAGAACAATCTAGAGAATGTGTAAAGAGAAATAGAGAACTAGAGAGAAGATTGAATTTGTGAATATGTTGATTGATATCAAATGAGGCACAAAGCCTTGCTAAATAAAACCCTTAAGAGCTAAAAGGATAAATTGACATAAAGTAAAAACCTAAGGTAAATACCATTAGCATAATACTGTAACAAAAGAATTGAGAAACCAAATTCTAACAATAATGTATAATTAAAGAAAAAGAACCAAAGATGAAGCCTTTCAACACAGATGTACAAACTATACATGTGCCCCAGTATTAGAATGCCACAAGGAATGCTTTAGGAGTGACATCTAGTAAGCCCTACTTCACTCTTAGATCCAGGACCCACTTGTGTCACTCCTTTTGGATTCCCTACGCACTTGTAGGAAAAAGCACTGCGAGAAGAAAAAGTCAGGTAAGTAATCAAGAGAGACAAGAGAGCTTGTACCTATGACGATCATAATCTCTAGATCGCTCTCGAGAACGTGAGCGTGACCTCCGACGACTTCTTGAATCATAGGAGCGGCGATCCAAGTCTCTATCCCGGTCTCGGTCATATCCACGGTCTCTATCATAGTGCCTATCACGATCCCTGCTCCTACGATCATGGTCTCGTCCTCTTTCATGGCTCTCGCCACGTTCACGGTCCTTACTTGGCTCCCTGTCACGTTCCCTACTCCGTTCTTTTGATCTGTGCATATAAATGCAAACAATAAATAACTAAATATTATCTTTTAGCTCACTGTCTCTCACATGTTTCTGCATTTTGAAGCAATGAAAATTACCTCCTGTCATCATGCCGATCAGTCTTACGGATCTTGTTGTTCCTTTCTTCCTGAATCAGAGAAAATAACAGTCTGAGATCCTTCCTCTCCCCAATTAAACCAAAGGTTAATATATTATTTGGTATGTGAAATTAAAAAAAAAAAACCCAAAAACACAACCCCATAGTCATGAAAAGTGAAACTCAATTCTTTTTATTCTTCCCTCTTTACCTATTAATGATCAAAAATTTGAAATAACCAAAAGTAGCATTTAGAGTTAACAATAGATTAAAAAGAAACTTTTAGGTTTCGAACAATCAACTAATTATTCCCAACGTCTCCCATTACAAGATGGGTGGGCAATGATTGGGTGAAGTAACAAACTTGCTATGATTGGTAGGATTGTCACTAACTAGATCCCAGAGAAATCAATCTGAAAAATTCTCATTTTCTTTATAATTAAAAGAGATGAAATTACTGTACATTTTCAACATATCACATCATTTTGTTTCTTTTTTTATACGCTTCTAGAAAGATGAAATTATTGGATATATTTCAAGAATTACATGCAAGCAATAGCCTGAAAGGTGATCAAAAGAGAGGCTTTAGGAGTCATGTTGCAAAAAGACAACTGGTAAACCTAACACACTCCATAACTAAAATGAAATACATAGTGAGCAATCAGGTTTACAATACGAAAAAATACACAAGATCAGGAATGCAAGAAAGATGACTTACTTGAAGTTCTGACAATTTCTCACGAATCTGCATATAGCCTAAGTGAAGTTTCCCTCCAAAATGATCAGCTAAACGGCGATCACTGTAATAGTAATGTAAATCAAAATGCTACAGAAAAATATACATAAGCAACAAGACATCATACTGATATACATGATTCCCCAAAAAAATTCTAGCTAAGAATAGCATGATCTACAAGCAAAAAACAGAAAAGACGCACATTCTTTAGCTGCAAAAGTTATCCTCGTAAAACTGGCACAAGAGCCTGCTGGTGACAAGGAGGTATTACTAACGGGTCAAAAGCTGAAGCACTTAAACCCCAAATTCTAACACTGAATGCCTAACAAAACTTAAAGACGAAAGATGCAGGGCACAGGATCAGATCCTACCTGTCATACACACTTAGAAATGCTCCACAAATGTCGCATACACGTAGCTTCTGATCAGTCTGAATTGTTACAGATGAGTACAACAGGTGTAAGAATCAATATTATACCCAGGTAAAATAAACCAAAAATTCTCAACCAAAAAAATGAAAAATGTGAGCATGACAAAATTGTGGATATGGCAGTGATAAAAGAAAATATTTTGCACGGTTCATTTTCTACGTGTATGTGCATATTGCTCTCCCACCAGTGTCAATTCATTATTTTAGACAAGGCAGGATATCAATGTATACCTCTGATGTTGTATACATAGGTGAAATATCTAATATAAAATTATATTATAAGAGCAGCTTTTATTTAACATATAAAAGCCGCTGAAAATGCAACGAATTCAGGAGCTTCTTTCCTACATGTTAGCTAATTTATTCTCACGTCTGCTTAGCTGTGTTGGTGGAAAAACAATTCCAGCTTTTATCATTTAAACGAGTTATGAATCATGGAAATTCTACTCACAATCCGCACATCAGCCGCCGTGTACTTTGCAGAGTCTGGTGCTGGTTCCTGCCTGGCAGGAAGCTGTGATAGAAAAATCAGATCTTTAGAGCCATTACACAAGTAAAAGCTAGAAATTTGTAACGAAAAACAGCAGCCAAATATGGATTGAGCAATTTAAAATAGTTGCAAATAAATTTAAAACATGAGGGACCTTCTTAAGTGCTTCAGCCTCTTCCAATGCTTTTTGTGCCTCATCAACCAATCCTTGCTCACCTGTTCATTCAAAATAATTTCAGCAAATATAAGGCAGAGAGCCTTTCCTAAAAGGTATTTGGTTGCATTTCGGAGATGCTAAACAGGAAAGCAAGGGACAACATTCCTGATTGAAATTTGATCACAACACAAAGAATCAAGAACCACACAACATGAATATCTTATCACGGTTAACGACTGCTAGGCGGTGGTCAATTATACTGAAATTAAAAAAGTTACTATTAAAGGTAATATCACAAAATATTAGATCGGAAAAATAAAATATATAAAATAATAAATCAGTACGTATTAACAAAGTTCTTTTGGAACATGCAAATTTTCTCCTCAACAATCTTGATTCCCTTCTTTCTGTGGCCAAAATCCTTTTCCTAAACCTGGAGACTTTGATTTGATGTGATACATACAACCAGCATTAGTTCTTTTCAATTCTGATGCAGGATAAGAGAGGATTGATAATTATATTTAAATAATGTTATTGTAGTTTCCAAATGGACTTTTTTAGGACAGTCAGAATTGCATGTGACCTGTTGATAAACTTGGAAATGTTTTGATTTACTTAAGATATGCAAGGGTTGTTAAAACTGTAGAAGCCCTAATGGAAAAGAAGAAAAACCCGGATACTTGTGTAATAAGGCTCTATTTAATCAAGACAGAAAGAAGAGAGTAGGTTTTAAGGGTGTAAATGTTTGAGGGTGTTCCCACCTGTTTTATAGTTTTAAGGCTCTAAATTACCATACAAGGAGAGTTCTCTCACTTTCTTTAATCTGTTAATTTGTTAATAATCAGTTAATCCAGAAATGTGCCAGTTTGCTAATCCATAATTATCTAACGTGCTTATGAATATGACTACACTGCGCTTGAAAGACATGCATGTAGAAAACTACGCAGCTACTTTAAACTCCGGAGCATTTAAATTAAAAATACTTGCAATGCAGTGTGTTTGGATTGGCTTATCTCATTTAGTTTCACTGTTAATAAAAGCTTATCATAGAAACAAAAATGCTGCAAATACAATTTTCCACTGAAAAGACACTTGTATAAAAATTAAACAAAAGCAAATATTTGCACAAACTGGCAAGAGTATCACTGACTTACCAAGATCCTCGGCCTTTTTCAACTTTTCATTTATCATCTCTTGTGTTCGAGCATCAGGAGTAACAACAGGAAGGGGCGCTAAAGGTGGTGGATTTGGCAGAGGTTGAGGTAGAGATGCCCTATCTTTGTTAAAAGCATCTAAGAGAAGCATAGACTGTTTGAAAATTTACATATAGCCAAAAGAGTTGTAAGCATTCTTCACTTAAATAGTGATCATCTACCAATTATAACATGAATTTGAAAAGAAAAACACACCCAGATCACAGAATTGACAATCACACATGGAGCTTCGTGTTCAAGGTAGATCACTGACCTGCTTGTCTGCTCTTTGGGTTCTAAGTTCTTCTACAATCTCCAAAGCTCGAATCTTCATATCTGACTTTCCTTCAAGATCTGCAAGCCCAAAATTATTTTACGACAGTGAAAAGAATAAATAAAACAGGGCAGTTGAAAGTTTGGGTGAGGAACAAAAAGCAACTAATCACATAACAAATGGATTGAAACCAAGGACAAAAAAGCAAAAGCAACATGCACATTCATCTATATGAAGTGGCTACACTTGAGACAAGAAAAATCTTGGGTTTACAAGCATATAAACAGATACCGTTAATAGTTCCAACTTGTGGATTTACTCCCTTTATTATTCTACAATTCTCTTTTCACCAAAAAAAAATCTAAAATTCTCTAATTCTCAAATCTTAGCAATTAAAGACTAAAACTTCCATCTATCTAGATGCCGAAAAGAAAAACAAAAAGTGTTTGCACAGTATTGATAGTAATAACATTACCATATTGATCAGCTTCTTTCAACTTCTCTTTGATTTGTTTAGACAACTCAAGCACCTCAGGTGTCTGCTGCAGATCAAACAAAATAGATATTAAAACTTGTAGGAGACCATCACCCCCAATGACGACAATAACAACATCAGCAGCAACCTAATCAGGATTCAAGTGTACCTGAGTTACTTCAGAGACTGAAATTGCAATAGCGGCTTTCGCATCATCGTCCTCGAGGCGCTTGAGCGCTCTGCCAATTTTCCTATCACACTCACTAATAAGCTTATCAATAACGTCCTCCAATTCCCTGTCATAATTATCAGTCCCATTGACTTTCGCTTCCTCGTATCTATAAACAGTTAAGTACTATTCCAAAAGTACAATAATAATGATAACACAACAACTCCACCTCAGTTATTATTATTTACAACACTTCATAAATCATTAATCAGTGCCAGAGATAAATACTTCGGGAAGAAAGGATGAGGGTCGGTTAGTGGCAGCATTGAATATCAAAAGAATAAAAAAACATTTTGGTCCCTAAATATGTTTAACTTGCACAAACATCACCGTTCCGGCCTTTCTTTAATCAGTGTTCTTAAATGTATCTTTCATGGTACTCCTCACACATGTCATCAACAAATTAATGAAAGAAGACACAAAAGGATGTTTATGAAAATTCTACACATTCAGGGACTATAATGCACGATTATAGTGTCAGTGCCTCTCACATTTAGGGACTAAAATTGATTATTTACCCTTCTCAAAAATTGAGAGAACAAAAACAATATGCATATATCTTATAAAGACTGAATCTTTTTTTATTTTAAAAGCAATACCTTAAACCACAAAAGACAACACAAAGAACAGTGTAATGAGTAAGCAGATAAAGGAGTAAGAGATCGTAAAGGATACTCTTTCCTGAGCTGCAAGGAGTGCACCTTAGGGCAAGGACCCATATCCATTTTCTGAAACAAAGACAGTGAGAAACTGAATGAGAACGATGACCTAAGTCGCTAACCGCAAAAGAACAAAACGACGGTGGAAAAAACGAGAGAAAGAGTAACGGGATAATTTACCGTTAACTGAAAGAGTTCGTGAGGGCAGAGACCGACGAGGTAAAGACGACAGACATCGCGATCGTAATACTTGCGATTAACTTCTCGAACGTCGCCGTTTCGATTGGCTCCCATTAGCACGTCCAGCTGCTTCCGTATCGCATCCATGGTTCTGACTCACAGCAAACCACTTCTCTTCGGTTTCGCTAGACACCGCTGCGGTTTCTACTTCACTCACCCCTCTTCTTCTTCCCTTTTCTTTTCGATCTGGTACTGGATTTACCCAGCGCTGTGTTACGTAGGCGAGTTAGGGTTACGACTTAAAGAGGTCCTCCAAGTACTAACTAGGGTGAGTGTCTCTTTTCTTCCGTAGCCTATTTTCGTATTTTTACTTTTGCCATAGAAAAATAAATAAATAAAGTTTAAATATTTTTAAGTACATATGTGGTAATTTTGTTTTTGTCTGTGCATTTTTTAAAATAATAAATAAATCTCTACAAATATCATAGTATGGATTTTTTTTTGTCTACGAGTCTTTGACCCCCTCCGGTGTCTAGAGAAACGACCCTGAATAATCCAGAGTTTGGCCGGGAGGTAAGTAAAGTCGGACTCCAATTTGTTCCATCGCCAGGAATCGTACTCGGGTACTAGTCAAGTCCGCCCCTTAAGATGGAGCGCATTAACCACTCACAAGTTTGGAGTTCATAGTATGGATCTTAACTTACTGGTTAACTTATTTTCTTAAATTGTTAATGTTATTTTGGATGGATGCACTTTTTTGGTACAGTAAATACATTATGTATGGATCTTTTTATGTTATTTTCTACTTGTGTTTTTTTATAGACACCGTAGGTATTGTTCCGGACTGGGCTGAGCCCATGTCCGTATTTAGCCCAACAATCCATTACAAAGTGTGGTCTAGGCTATTTGTGCGTTGCAGCCAATCAACAGTCAATACACAGATCTAACGGCGTACAACACGCTTCTTTACTCACACGCTTGGGCAGCCAAGGCACCCCACTTGGCATCTATAAATACCAGCTCAGTCTCTGGGCCAGGTACGCATTCCTCATTTGGACCTCTTATGGACTTCTGTTTTGCTACCAACTACTCAAACCGGCCTCACCCGAGTCCGAGTAAAATGGTTTCTGGTTTTGAGAAAACCAAACATTTGAGGAAGAAGATAACTAGGACCAATTTGACCCAAAATGTGCAAAGACTGATTTGTCTCTTTTTTAAAAATTTTAAAGCTAGAGACTAGTTTGGCGCAAAATAATGTGTTACATGACATTTAACTTGACACGTAGGGATGTGTTAAGTGAGCATTAACGACCGAAATGATAGAAGGACTAACGTGTTCCATTTTGAAAAGGTGATGGAGTAACGTGTCCCACAAAATTATCTGACGAATTTGGCACGCGAGAAAAATTGTGGGACCAATTCGACTCTTTACTCAAAATGATATAATAGTTATTCTCCGGACCAAACTAGAAGCCGAAGTTTTTAGGTTTAAATATGTTTTTATACCCTGCAAATATATGGTGTTTTGCTTTTACCCCCTGCAAATTTTATTTTTTTTAAAAACTCCCTACAAAAACAACTTTTTTTAAAAAGGTCCTTCTGTTAACCCACCGTTAAAAAAATGCTGACGTGTCTGACTTGTAATTTTTTTATTCTTTTCTAGTTTTTTTTAATGCTGAGTTGTATGCCAAAAAAATGCTGATGTGTCAAATTGTGTCCTATTTGGCTTTTCCACTGCATTATTTTTCATTTTTGTTTAGTTTAAAAGCTGATGTTGGATTGCCACATCAGTGTTGTCTTCTACCTCCATCGCTCCTCCTCAAATCTTCACCCACTCAAACCTAAAAATACCCATTCAAAATTGGCCCCTTAAACCCAGAAAAGGATTCCTAGCACCAAATCTCAAACCAAAAATTGTTTATCCAAATCCCAAACCCAGAAATAGGTTCATAGTGGTGACAGAGAGAGGAAATGGAGAGAAATCGTGGGAAAAGGGAGGGAGGAGATAACCGAAAGCAAACCATTTTCTACAAGCATCCTTGCTACTGTTTCCAGAAGAACACCCATGTGACATAGCACAATCTTCAAAAACTATCTCAGACCAGATCTTCTCAAGCCATGTTAGAAAAATCTAAGCTTTAAAAAAGGGTAACCAAATAGGGGAAGGAAAAGTAGGGTGTATGCTAGGAAATGAGAGATCTAAGGCGAAGTAGGGTGCAACAGATATTTCCACGGAGGAATGTGTAACACCCCGATAAATTCTAACATGTAGAGCTACCGAAATGCACTAAATGGCATGCATCAGAGTAACTTCCTGTTATTGAAATATTGAACACAACTAAAACTTTCGATAATACATATCAAATGATTCTATGAACCTCATTAACTTCCTGAAAATGCTTAAGTTTCACAACTTAAGACGTATACAATCATGGTGTTCAATACTCAAAACATAAAGTAGCGGAAACGATTTTACAACTGGTACATGATAGTTATACAATCGATAACATAGAAACGGTAAATGGGATAAAGGTTTAAACATGAAACTCAATCTTCAATGACTCCAAGAGTCGCACCGGCTAACCGTGCTTCTTCGCCTTTGCTTTCCCCTGTTTCTCTGTAAAAACCACAATAATTAAAGGGTGAGATAAACATTAACTCAGTGAGTCCTATCGAGACCCCTTACTAACTCTAGCGGTTCATTATTCTTAACTTGTGAACTCATGGCCCTAATAAGCAACCATGTGGACATGTCTTTTACCTCTTGTAATTTGTAGCTCTACTAAGCGACTACGCATTACCTTTCTTTTACTTTAATTATTCTAGCATAACACCTCAAGCCTACCTATTCTTAGGCACTTCTTTGGCTTTTGGTGAACCCATCCCGCTATTACTAGTGGGCGAAACATGTGAGCCTAGGATTTGGGGCTCATGACTTCCCCTCCCCTAGTATGCTAATCCTCTAAGGGTCGTCACCCTTGACCTCAATTTATATATTTTTATATAAGTGTACCCGCATTGGGCCGTCTATTACTTTCATTCATGTACTGTCTTTCCTTCCTCAAGGGAAGGTATCTTGTCGTGAATTAAACATTGTTTATCTTGACTTGTATAAATTGACATGTGTACACTTGCGTTTTACTAACGTACGGTTTTTCCTTAACAGTCTTGACTACCAAAACAGAACATTATACATATTTGATCACAGATATGATTAGCCCTGTTAATAAGGTTTCCAACGCACCAAATAACACCTCAATCGGACTCCCGGATCAAAAGTTATCGCGAAAACAAAATCGGTAGGGTTTGCTGAAAATTACACTGCGTCGCGACGCGAACAGGTTCTGTCGCGACGCGAAGAGTTACAGAAACGAAAACTGTCACAATTTTATGCATGGTCGCGAGGCGACGGCCACGGGTCGCGACGCGACCGTTGGCAGAAGTGTTCAAAAATGACTTTTCGAAATTCCGTTTTGTTCCGTTTCGCTTTCAATCCGGTGCCGACACATTTTAGGACTTCTGTGACTTAAAAACAGACATTTCAACCAGCAATTCAGTCATATTCCAGCGAAAGCATTAAAATCAAGAAATCAATAAAACATATATATCCACCGAAAAACCGTAAAAACGTCATTTTCCCGAAAACGGTTTTTGACCCGATTCTTTTCAAAACGAAACGCGAGACATAAAACTCAGTAGCACAACACATCCCTAAGCGAGTATAGAACTCACCTAACGTGATGATAATCACGCAACCAACGGATCAACGGAAAGACACGGTTGGAGTAACCTCACGAACGGTCCCGAATTCGAATCTACGCTACTCCAAACGCTCCAAAAACTGAACCGATCGAGCTTGGCCTCTACCACTTCGAATTTAAGCTCCCAATCTACCCTATGAAGGCTGTTAATCACTTTGTAGCTCTCAAAACAAACATGCATTCATCATTCACCCCATTTTCATGACTTGGAGCTTGCAACTTCAACAATGGTAGAATAAGGTGGAGAGGGATGTAGATGATAATCTTTGTATCAGTGGATAGAGGTTGAGAAGCTGGGTTTAATGGTGTTACAATCTCTCACATGCATCAAGTTTGGATGATGATCTCTCCTCTTCTTCCCCCTCTCACTCTCTCTCTCTCTCTCTCTCTCAAACCCTCTCTAAATTTCTGGTTTCAGTTCAAATGAGGGAGTGTTTGGGTGTGTGGGGTTGGCTGGGTCTTGGGTGACCAGCTGACTCACTCAACTAGGAATTGACAAAACTTCCCCTCATTTAATCATGTACAAAGACCATTATAACCTTCAGCAACTTGTTCACTTCCTATACTATGACATGGCCTAATCTAATGAACTTGGCCAAATCCTATTAACTCAACATAATATTTTACTTATGCACAATAATAAATCACCTATTTCAAACCTCACATAATTAAATAGTTATGCTAATTAATCGAATCTTAATAACCTCACGTGCTAATTATTCGATTTAGCCAATAGTTCACCTTAACCTTTTCGCTAATTTAAATAAATTAAATTAGCTAATTAGGGGATGTTACAGAATGTTTCCTCGCCAACCCTCTTCTCCATTTTCTGTCATTTCAACATTTTTGGAGCATGGGCAAGCTTCTTCCATAATTAATGTCAGCACATTTCCAGCAGAATAATGAACCTTCCATTGATAGCGTTGAAGAGGAAAAATCCCTAACTTAATTTGTGTTTTTGTTGATGATGAAGAAAGATGGAAACAACAACAACAACAACACAGAGAGAGAGATGATGAAGAGAGATGTTGAGGGAGAGGGTGTGTTTGTGTTTTTGTTGATGATGAAGCTGAGATGGAAACAACAATAACACAGAGAGAGATGAAGATGAAGAAAGATGAGTTCAGATAAAAAAAATTGTAGGGGGTAAAATCAAAATACCCCCTATTTGCAGGGGTAAAAGCAAAGTCAAAACGTCAGCAAAGCCAGCTGACAGTTCCGTTAGACATGTCAACAAACCACTAACGGAGACTTGACAGAAGGAATAATATCAAATAAAAAAATTTTACAAAGGGTTTTTTTTAAAAAAAAAATTATAGGGGGTAAAAGCAAAACACCCCCTATTTGCAAAGGGTAAAAATGTATTTAAACCAAGTTTTTATGGGGGACTAAATTGAGTACTGCAGTTGTTGTCGCGGAAGACTCTCCAATCCCGATCCCAGCGAGTGAGTCCAGCACAAACAAATTACTAGTAATTCAAAACTCGAAAGTAAATAATATCGAGAGTGTGATTTCTGAGAGAAAACAGACTCGGTTGCTCCGCCGCGCCGACACAACAATGGCGGTACTCCGGTTAGTTTTGGCGGTTACTCTGTTCCTTACTTGCTTCTTCTCCCTATCACCTGCTTTCCAATCCGACGAGCTTCTTCTCGACGACGATGAATTCGGCCTAGAAGGTGGACGCCCTCAATCCCACCAACCACCTCACACCACCACCACAACCACCACTCGCAAGAGAACTCCTGACTCCGCCTCCGATTCCAAGATCCAATTCACACTCCAACACGCTTTTGGAGACTCCGATTTCTCCGATGCTGGTAACTTCTCCGCTCGCCTCAAAACTTGGAGCCACGGCGCTCAGGTTCATTCATTCTCTTCCTCTTTTCTTCAATTAATTGATGAATGTTTATCGCTTGCTAAATCTATATGCTTATTTTGCATATCGCTCTCATATTAGAATTTTCGTGTTGAAATTTTCAAACCAAGTTTATCAATTCATCGATTCGATTTGATTCCAGTTTTAGGGATAACTGGAAAATCTTTTGTCGCGTAGATTTGCCCTAAGTTCGAATGAATATAAATATGTGATAGATTTATGCGGTTGCACTGAAAAGCAATTTTTATCCGTGACAGACACTGACGAAGCTGCGGTTTTCACGGGATTCTTTCACTGATGTTGAGAAGAAGAACTTTCAAGTAATTATTTGTTTTCCATTGAGCCACTGGGTGCGTGTGTGTGTGTTTTGGCATGTTAACGTTGTGTAAAGATTTGATACTCTTCTATTATTGCAGGAGCTGTTGAAAGGAGATGATTTCTATAGGATTAGACTACCATCCAATGTTTTGAATCCTCCCGGCAGGGAATATATTGTTTCTTCGGTGAAAGCTGTAAGTTGATTCTGAATCAAGTTCTTGTCCATTGGATTGTATGAACTAAAAAAGGTCAAGGTTCCTTTTCGCGCAAATATGGTGGTCATGGTCTTGTCCATTTATTATTCATTCCTTGGTTTTGTAGTCACATTTATGCTTGTGGTAGTGTGAAGCTTTTCGCTCCCCAGTCTTTGACTCTGTTCCTTCCAGCACTGTTTTTGGTGGTGTAAGATAATGTCGGTACTGTCATATGATAATTAGTTTCATTATTCTAATAATACCGTGCATGATTTGTTCTGCACTTATCATTTGATTTTGAATGAAAGATACTCCATATATTCTCTTTCATTCTGTTTGTAGTCTTTGTATGAATGTCTTTCAGTAGCTTGAATTCTTGTTATGCCACCACTGTGTTGATCACTGTTTTGATAGTTGTGGCTTTTATATATGGATTTGTGGTGACTGTTTGAACTATTGTGTCCAATTAAAACTAACAGTTCTGCTTATCTGAATACAGAGATGTCTTCCAGGTGATGGATTGGAGGAGCACTTTGTAATACACACGGTACTTTACGTTCTCAAAATAAAATATGTAGTTTTTAATACATTGATGTTCTTATATGTGCAAAAATGACTTATTCTCCACTCAGTTCAGATATACATTCGTTTCATTTGAAAACCAGTATCAACAGTCTTAATGGAAATGGTAAAAAATAGTAAGAGTCTTATGATGCTGATTTTAAATCGGCTGGGATAACTGACATGCTTTGCTCCTGCTCTTTTGCATACGATGTTGGGAATGTCCATTCAGCTGCTTTCGTGTTTATATAACAACAATAACAAAACCACATGAATCAGACTCTATCATAATCCAAAGTTTCAGCAACACCATTGAGAGTAAAGTCTTTTATAATGGTTTCAGAAGTCGGTTACTTAAAACATGGAAAAGTTTCCGTGTCTTACACGAATGCGATACGTATATGCGTTTGATAGTTGATACGTCCAAATATATGTCCAGAAATTATTCAATAATTTTTGTTTGAGAATAAATTTCCCCAATACTTCTCATATTCCTCTTAGATAAGTCTTACCAATTAAAAAACACATTACCTATATAAGACACACCATATTATTATTTTTTACTTACTTTTTTTACAATTTTCTTGCTTCATATGTCTCCCCCATATTACCTAGCACACAAAAATGGAGAACCTGGAAATGGAATTGAACTTTGATTCTATAGCTTTTCTTTTAGATCTTTCTTAGTTTCTATTTCTTTTTAATCTTTTTTTTATTGAGTTTTTGTTAATCTTATTGAGTTTCTTTCCTTTTTCCTGTTTCAGGAAGGTGTTAACATCTTAGCCGTCAATTATGGTGCTCTTGGGGCTTGCCCTTATCCCCGCCAACTGAAGCATGTAAGCGTCTATGTTACCCAACTGCACTTATTTTTGCGGTCATTGAGCATAGCTCAACTTTAAAATTTCAACATGTTTTGTTGTCAATTGTCATCTTTTTTCTCCTCGTCTTGCTTTTGTTCCTCTGTAAACAAACAGTTCAACTTCTGTAAAGGGTAGAATCACCATCTATTATTCTAATTGTTCATTTTGCACAGAGCAATATTTAATAATGCTCTTCCCTTCCATAATATTAAAAAGATGCTACAGATACAGAAATGATTCAATGTTTATTTTTGTTTCTACCATGCATGTTCTGGTTGGTTTTATAACCTTCTAAGCCACAACTTTTTCTTGTTCTTAAGAGTAACCGTGTCTTAGAAAACCCTAATGTGCATGTTTTCAGGTATAGTTCATACCTGTGCAGAAATAAAGTTTGTTGTTTAAAGCCTGAATTTATATTGTGAAAGCTAATTTTATACATGTTTTTTGTTTTTTTGGCTTTAGCCTGCAAAGTGGTCTTTCAAGTCACACACACTTTTGAAGAACACTGAACAGGCACCAAGGTAAGTTTTATGATTGATATTCTCTCTCTTAATTGTTATTTTTTTAACTTAATATACTAATAGTAACGGAGAAGCGGGATACAAAGTGTTCCTAGCAAGGTTGCTGAGAGAGCAATCAATTAAGGAAAACTTTCCAAAATATGGAACAAGTATTTACCTAATAGAAAACACAAAATATATATAATCTGCCTTTTTCCCTTTCTCTCTCCGGTGATACTGAAATTCAAATCTGATGGATTTCTCATATTTATTATGGTTTATAGAAAACCTAAAGAAATTCAAATCTGCATAATGCTGGATTTCTCATATTTATTAATGGTTTATAGGAAGTATGCGTAGACGAAAATTCCATTGAATATAGGGCCTTGTTTGGCTTTCACTCCCATTATTTTTATCTTGATGTTTAGGCTGTATCATTTATTCTAAAATCTAAAATATATTATATAACTGGCTAGATGCCAGTCTTGACAGGTTTTATATTTTCTAACAAATCATTAGTTCACTTCCTCTTGTCTTGTGTTATTGATCTAGCAAATGCTGTTGAGATACCTTAGTGCTTATGCAGTCAACTTACCCATTCATTTGACTTAGAGGAAGCTCTTGGTCTCAGGATTAAAGCTCATTTAACTCGAGCTAAAAAAATGGTGGTTATTTGATGTGATGCCTTGGTGTGATTTTCATATGGCGATGGGAATAACCAGGATTCCACAAACAATCTTAATCTTGCAATCATTTAGGACGATAACAGGGTTGGGTTTAATGGGTGATCTTATGATAAAAAATGGGTGGACTAAAGGTTCATTTTCATTAAATGAATTGAAGATATTATTGTTCTGGACACCATGGGATAGATTGTGAGGGTCAAGTTGGTGGCTGAATGGGTGTTGTGAACTATAGCTGTAAAACTAAAATATTTGGTTTGATGGGATTTAGGGTGGACTAAAGGTTCATTTCAATTAAATGAGGATATTATTGTTCTGGACGCCATGGCATAGATTGTGAGGGTCAAGGTGGTGGCTGAATGGGTTTGTGAACTATAGCTGTAAAACTAAAAATACCGTGTTTGATGGGATTTAGGGTGGATCTAAGGAAAGTTTAACCAGTGTAGTAAAGGAATGTTTTATTAGTGTCTTTATGTAGGAACAGGTGATCTATGTGGGCATAGCAAATTTAGGAGCTGAGAGGTTGGGAAGGAAAAAGAAAGTTCACCTAGGCATCAGGGCTTCTTTGGATTGGCTTATTTTGGATGATCTACTTCTACAAGTACTTATGACTTATGAGACTGGGAGAGCTTATGGAAACAATTTATGACATGTGTCCATAAACTGTTTTCAGCTTATTTTTCTTAGATAGCTTATGAAAACAACTTATAACTTATATGAAATAGTTTGACACTTCGACTATATTTTATTATAGAGTAACTTATAAGTTATAAGCAATTATGTTATAAGCGCGTAATTAAGTTGCTTATCCAAACATGTTTATAGTTCAGTACTTCAGTTGCTTGCACAACACTAGTCGTAGTAAAGGCTTAGAATTGTATTCTCAGTGAATATAATTTCCATGCCCAAACATGCCCTAATCAGAAAATATTTGTTAGAGATATATAAACTTCTGTGCATTACCATTTACCAAACATCGTTGGAGAGTTGGTCTTTGATATGGTATCCGAACTTCTATGATCAAGGCAAACAATTTGATGCTTTCCACCCTTGTTTTTCTAAATAATAAACAATAAATTTCAGCATTAAATAGAGTGAGCCTGTGCATTGTCCTTGTTTCATGCCCAAAGGGCTCTTTAGAAGATTAATTTGAAGACAGATCTTTGGAGGACCACGTTGAGGGTTCGCTAAAAAAATGAATGTCCTAAAATATCTCATGACATGAAAGCAAAAATTATGGAAAAAAATATAGAGAATTAGGAGATAACTTCCCTAACCAAATGTTTCCGTGCAATTGCCTGGACTTTGTTGATTAAAATTTATCTTATCTGCTTAAACTAGGAAGGAGAGGTAAACCTTTGGCAATTTAGTTTTTTGACATTATATATGATGTAATTCTTGCATTATCTTTATGACTACTTTTTACTTGTGTTTTCTGTATTATTCAAACAAATATTATTTGCTTTCAGAGCGCCGATATTTTCTGAAGAGGTGCTTGGTGCAGAGGGGGTAGAAGGTGAAATTGTAAAGCCAATAGAGAGATCCTTTTGGGCTAAATACGTGAGTATACAACATGCATGCTGGTTTGATTTTTAAGCCACAGATTTACTTCTATTTTCCTTTTTAATTCAACTATATACACATTAATTTTATAAACATTTTTCGTTTGAACCTTTCTTAATATCAGTGGATGTACGTGATCCCTCTCGGACTCATCGTAATGAATGCTGTTACACAAGCAATGAACATGCCTGAGGAACAGGCTGGTGGGCAAGCTGGAGCACCACAGCAGCCAGGAACTGCAGTGCAGCGGGGAACAAATCCCGGCGTGCGTAGAAGATGATAATTTGGCTTCGTCTATCTAAGAAGACATCATCTTAGGGACATTGGTCACGATTAAGATTTTTAGATTGACCTTTTATGTAACATTTCAAAATAATTTAGTTACATGTATTAGCTCTGTAGGGTCCGTATCAAGAAATCAAAATCTGATTTGCTCGTCAACTTTGAAACAACGGGGTCTTAAAGTTTTCCAATTAGATTGAGTAGTTAATGTCTTTGAAGCATTGAAGTATTAACACGGAAAGCAGTTTGGTTTCCTGTGGTTTTAGGCAATTATTCTCTGGCTATATGTGATCGTTTTTGAATTGTACGAAAGTTTATACACATTATTTATTTGATGAGTTATTTAAATTTCAATAGTTGGATTGGTTGGATTTATATTCCCTTGGTCTTATTTGATGAGGAGCCTGTTATATATTTTTCATTTTGTTTATTGTGAGCCGATTTGAGACCTCTTTTTTTATGATCAGTTGTTTCACATCTTACAAGCTCCCCTTTTGAAGTAGAATTTTTTGGAAATGGATTCTCTATCTTGATGGCGGGAAAATGTATTTAACTTTAGATGATTTTACACATAAAAGAGGAGAGAGAATGTAAAAAATTATGGAGGGAAAATATGAGATATAGACAAAGGTAGGTGCATTTTACCAAGTTGAGAATCCATGTCCAAAATTTTTTCATCCAAGTAATTGTACCTACACATTCTTAGACTAAGTAAGCTTCCCTTAAAAGCTTTTTTTTTCATCCATGTACTTGTACTTTAACCATTGTTGGCTCACATACGTTAACAACATTAAGAGGACGTGTTACTTAGTCTCTACATTGCTAAGTAGACTTTCGATACAAGAAGCTGGTTAGGTAGTCACACATCATCAGCTCTAGCACCACTTGTAGAATTTTTTTTAAGAGAACAACAAAAGACTATGACCAGATTTATTCTCAAAATCTTGAAGAGTTGAATTGTTAGGTTTAACACCTGATATACTCTCCATTTTGTTTATTATTAACGAAACCTTAACTACTTTATTTCAGAGACACACACACACACACACACACACACCATATTTTTACTAACACCCGGTTTCCCCCTTTTCAATATAATATTGCACGGTCATTATACATCTTGTTAAAATGGATTTTATGCATACTTCCCATTGATAATTCTTCATTTCTTTGTTAAAGGTTAGTTGGCATGGATACTTGGATTCTGACTTTGAGATCATTCATCCCATTGTTGTGGGTGCCTAAATTAGTACTTCGATATCCAAATGCTGTGAATGTCTAATGTGAGTTACATAAACCAATGAGTCTTTTGAGGTTGTTTAAAAAGAGTACAGGGATTTTATTTATAGCTTCAAGACAAAAACCAAAACAACATGCTCTTTTTTATGTGCTCAAGGAGTTGCAGTGCTATAGCTCATTTTTGTGTTGAGCAATCAATGTGAAGAACTACCACTACCAATGTTCCTAAAAAACTACGTGCACATTACAATAGCCTTTACAACAAAGCTTGGGACCAAATTATTTATCATTAAAAAACTTCCAATAAACTAAAACCTATGGAACATACCACCAAAATCAACATAAGCAAAATTCATAACAGTACATAAATTATAGTCAACTGGATAACAGATAAGAAAGAAGGCCGCTTTATCCCATCAGAGTTCATCCTGTAAATTAAAGAAAGTAACATTTGTTAGTACAACAAAACATAAAGATGTCAAAGATTTCATATCAGTCAACAATCAATCCCAAGCTGAAAAGTATGTAGTGCCACCTCTATTTCTATTGCCCTAATCAGTATTCGAAAGAATAACCTATGAAGATATGACGACTTACATGATAATCATCCATGTAATCACGGCGATGCTGCAAATGAGAAAACAACTACGTGTAAGTGAAGCTTCTCGTTGTAGCAACAAAGGGCAACAAAAAGTATTACTAAAGCACAAATCCTCTGCTGGCGTCGAATGGTGTTGCGCGAACAAGGACCGTCAGATTCTCTCTAGATTTGACAGTCTTCGCTGCGCAACACCATTCTGCGCGCAGCAGAGGATCCGTATTACTAACCATTACAAGATAACCATTACATCATCCATCCTATTTTAAAATATTAGTACTACTCATCCATCATAATTCCTTAAACATGTTTATATTTTGTTTTATTCAAACCAGGATAAAGTCTGAAAACAGTTTTCTGCCTAAGTTATTGTGAGAAACACATGAACCAATTCAATCTATTTCTTTTATTCTTTGTCAAAAGACTTAACTTTAGTAAGATCTAAGTAGCATAGCTAATATTTCAGAATAAGGTTCATCCTTCACTAATTCATTCCATAACAAAAGAATGAATATTGAATGTATGGCATGTATGTATGATACAAACCTTTCTATATCTGTCTCTATGTCTGTCTCGGTGTCGTCGGTCAGAACCTCTCTCTCGTCTCCGTCTTTCACCTTCTTCTCTTGCTCTTTGAGACTCCTGCACAAATAAGAGTTTAGATTCTACAAAAGACACTCGGGGACTCAAGACAGATGACAGTACTAAATAGCGTGTGTTCATGTACCTCATCCTCTTTGGCTCTTCTCACTTTCTCTGCTTCCTCAAAAGCCTCCTTTTCAATCTGAGATGCAACAAAATAAGGGCCAGCTTTAACTTATGCCAAGAGAAGACACATATTAAGGAGAATTGAAAAGACTTGCTTGTGTCTAGTTAGATGCGCTTTTTTGCGACAAATCAAATATCACTTAAAAAATGCTTAATTAAACTTCTAAACCATACATTTTCAAGTTGCATTAATTTCATGCTGTTTTAATTTTCTAAATCCTTAACAAAATATTTGTTGTTTCTTAATATGTAACCCAAGTGCCACCTACAAGATAGATATTGAGCTAAATCAAACGCAAGTGAAAGCAAAAAACTCACCTCTCTGTTGGCGAACACTTCTTCAACAGCTTGTTTTGCATAATCAGGATCATCACAAATCAAAACATTGTCAAAAATTGAACCACCTTTAACCTGAAAACACAATATATGCATCAATTTCATTAACTATGATCATCCATTCAGGCTAATAGAGATCTACAGCATAACATACAAGACATCATCAAATTTGGAATTTTGCATTCATTATACCTGCCAGACTTCGATGCCGACATATTTGATAGGCTTGAGCACATAAAGATCGGAATCATCTTCAAATTCTGATACAGGGAAAAATGAAATTTAAGCATTTACTAGTGTACATGAAAGTTTGAAATATATACTAAATTATGACTAAACATACCTGGATTATCTATCCATGGAGTTTTCCATTTCCCTTTGTAGTTAGGGTTCTTGATTTTCTGCCAACAAAGAGGTTGGAAGTAAGAGATATTGGCTGATGAAAGAAACTTAGAGAATATAGAAAGAAAAAAAACAAATTATGGCAGCCCTATAACTCCCTAAACTTGATCAACAAACCTTTCGTTTCCATGGTCCTTTGTATGCTGGATTTGGTATCTTTGGTGATTTCCATATTCCGTCTTCATCTTCATCCCAACTATCAGGCTAATTAAGAGGGAGAAAATGCATAAGATTTTTTTATATAAAAAGCAAAATCCTCAGTTATCTCTTTTGCCACACCCAAGACTCGAACTTGAAAAAAAACGCCTCCTACGAGAAAAATAGGGGGGGAGGGGAGGCGGTATATAACAAAGTGGCAAATTCATGATGCCACTAGCATCACAATCAAGCTCCCTATAAATTTGAAAATCTATCTATAGATGCATTTGTAGATTTACTTTTCCATGCAACTGACCTCTTTAGCATTTGGGTCCGGAATTTCTTTTGGGATTGAATCATATCCCTGCAACACCAATAAATAAATCAGTTTTTCATACCAAATGGACTAAAACTACCATCCTCGTATTCCGTTATCATTAGGAATAAAATATATTTTTTTGAATACCTGAGGTTTGACAGCATCAGGGTCTTCAATGTATTCTCTGTCATCCCAGTCAGCAGGCTGCGAGTTGCGAGAAATTTTAAATACAACTTATTGTTAAAACAAAATACACATCTCAGCAATCAAATGCTGTTGTAATATAATGCGGTTGTAACTTGTAAGACACTTAGAACACCAAAAGCATCAATTAGCTACTGAGTAAAACAGCTGAAAATGAAACCTTTTTTGCTTTAACATCTTTGATTTTTCGTGGAGGAAGAATATCCCAATCTGTATACATGCTTCCAGAATCTCTTTCTCTATTATCAACCAAGACACTATATGTAGCATCTGGTCTGAGAATGAATGTGTAAAAATGTGTTAACTTGTCAGTTTCACATTGCAGGTCCTTCTTTACAGGGTAATTTTGTCCTTCATAAGAGACTATGACATGGAGCTTCTTTGTATCCGTGCCACATAAATCTGGTCCAAACATTACACTACAGAAAATTTGTCAGTGCGGCATTCCTTTTGAATGAAAAACAGAAAATGAAGTTACAGCATTTCTAGTACACAATCTGTTACTCCCTCTGTTTCACGATACATGTCATTTTAAGGTTATTTACACATACTAAGTAGACTAATGAATTTTGTTACTTTAGATGGAAGTATTTATCTTTTTCCTAGAATACCCCTTGTGGATCGGGAAACAATCACTGTAATTTGTCTATTTGTGAATCACGAAACAATCACTGTATACAAAATAAAGTTTGGAAAATGGAACAAGCAACACACCTATAAGGCGTATCCCCGCCGAATTTCTTTTGATTAACAAATCCAGAGAGGAGCTTCAAGTAACCTCCACCACACTCAATCTCTTGTTCAAATTTTATTGAATACTGTAGGACCAATGTTCTGTTCTTGTTGCTGAATTCTGGTATCTTCGCAGAGATGGCGAAATGTTTGGCATCATTAGATGTTTGGATACCTACAAGATTACACAAAAATGGCTCTAAATATTACAAGAGCAACAAAATTTCTGTTGCTATTTTTTTTGTACATAAGAAAGGGAGACAACTACAAGTCCTTCAGAGAGTAATGTGTGTTGCATTTACTACACAAACCTCCCCTCTATGTGAAAATTACAAGTCCCTTATTTATATGTTTTTATCGTCGTTTTGCACATACCAAGGAAGTCGGTAAATTTTCTTGTTTCTGATAAAACTATTAGTCAGTTAATTACTCACCACACTTATTTCTATCTCTACGATAAATAATTAAGGGTATAATTGGCAAACAAGTAATTAATGTAATCTTAATCTATCAAACTGATAACTAAAAAGAAACAAACTCCTTCTGAAAACCGACAGGTAATATGAAATGGAGACAGTATAAATCAACAAGTACCTTTATCATCAGGATCTCCAGCCCACTTTCCAGCCGTGTGCTTGAATGAACCCGCTTTGCCTTCACTCTTTTTCCAGTCTGATTTTACCCAGCGACCCTGCCATCCATCTTTACAAAATCCAACACATTAAAGACCATCAATGAAAAGAAAAAACAACTACAAACTATATAAGCTGAATTTAACACTACCCAACACTTGTTTTGTTTGATATGTTAAGTGCTTTTTTTGTGTGTAAACCGGGTATTCTTTGCGCGTAACTGCAGAGACTAATCCCTCGGATATGTTAAGTGCGATACATTTTTTTTAGTTTATTTCAACTTCGTTGTTGCATTGCAGCATTTTTTCACAAAATTTTAAAAATATCAAACATGAAAATAAAGGTGGCATTCTTATAACCATCGTCAAGGTCCATTTGAATTGGTTTATTTTGGTTTATTTACTAGCATAAACACTTATGACACTGTTGTGTTGTGAGAGCTTATGGAAACAACCTATGACATATTCATAAGTTGTTTTTAGCTTATTTCCATTAGCTCTCCATGATAGCTTACAGAAAACAACTTGTAGCTTATATAAAAATGGTTTGACTTTATTTTATCTTTTATTAATGAAATAGTGAACACTTATAATTAAGTTGTTTTTTCAAACAATGATAGCATAGAACAAACCAAGAATCATTTTTCTCGCGATTTCTCCCGTGTCCAAACAAGGAATGATTGTTATTCAAGTTTCCAGGGGAGAATATTTCAATTTTTCAAGCAATAGTAGAAATGGAAACTTAAAAGAAAATTCACTACAGTTCCATATGCCATACATACCTGGTTTGCATACTAGTAATCAAACATGTAACTAATCACAACAGTCATCAATTTAATTACGATTTAACTAACTAGTTAGCAACTAACCAGACTCAACTAACTTTTCACATAACGAACAAGTAAATAAGTAATTAACGAGAGCAGAGAAGAAAAAGGTACCGTCGAAGCGCTCTTCAAAAATGATTTCGGAAACTGAAACTTGTAGTAGCAACAAACCGAAGAACAGAAACAGCTTCAGTTCAGTTAAAGCATTTTCCGCCATTTGCAGAATAAGCTGTTTTAGCTTTCACTGCCAACTTCCAGTTTGAAGAACTCAGCTTACTTATAGAAAACTTACCTAATTCTTTGCCCCAAAAGGTGTTCTAATTACTTATCTGCCACTATACTTAACATTCCTACTTAAATAAACTTTACCAAAACTAAAAGTTTAAAATATACTTTTTGTCCCAACTAGTAACATACCCGTGCATCCGCACGGGTTGATCGCGTTGTCTGGTATAGTTTGAATCAGATTGATTTCTAGAATTTAAATAATGTAAATCGAAGCTATGTTTGTAAGAGGTAGATAGACGAAGTTAAAGTAAGTTTTGTGGTTACGATAAATAAAATTTCTCTTTTATTTTGGTAATAATGATATTTAAATTTTTTTTCTTCATACCGTTAATTTTTGTTAATTAATGACATATTAGTATTAAATTGAATAGAAATGATGTAAATGAAACAGTTCCATAGAAATTTCAATGTCTCAAACTTAAAATACAAAAGCAGATATTAATAGTTGATTAATGCTTTAAAACACAGTTAAATAGTCTGAACATTACCTCGTGAAAATAAAGACAAATTTAAAGTAGATAAAAATAGTTTTAAATATAAAATATATAAATATTAAAATCTAAAAATGTAAAAGTATCATTTAGAAACAATATGTGCATTTATCCTGTGTTTTTTATATATCAGTGTTGTTATCTTGTGTTTTTTAATATATCAGTGCGGCTATCCTGTGTTTTTATATATATCATTGAAGTTATCCCCGTGTTTTTATATATATATCAGTGCCGTCATCCTGTGTTTTTTATGTATCAGTACAGTTATCTCATAGTTTCAATTGATTGTTTGAGTTGATTAGTAGATTATAGTAGATAGTTAAAGATAGATATTAGATTATCAATAAGAAATATTTATCCTGTATTTTTTATAAATCAGTGACAATTATTTGTCCTTTTTTAGATATTAGTGACAATTTGTCACGTGTGTTTTAAATATTAATCAGTTTAAATAGTCAGTAAGTCTTCTTGTTTTTTTAGATAGTAGGTTTATAGTAGTATTCAAAAATTATAATTATCAATGACAAATATTAATCCCGTGTTTTTTTATATATCACTACAGTTATCCCGTGTTTTTTTTATATATCATTGCAGTTTTCTCGTAGTTTCAATTGATTATTTTAGTTGATTAGTAGATTATAGTAGATAGTAAAAGTTAGATAGTAGATTATCAATGAGAAATATTTGTTTTAAATATTAATTATTAGTTTAAATAGTCATTAAGTCTTCTTGTTTTTTAGGTAGTAGGTTTGTAGTAGTAGTCTTCACAATTTTTAATTATCAATGACAAATATTAATCTCGTGTTTTTTTATATATCAGTGTAGTTATCCCGTGTTTTTTATATATCAGTGCAGTTATCTCGTAATTTCAATTGATTGTTTTAGTTGATTAGTAGATAATAATAGATAGTAAAAGAGAGATAGTAGATTGGTCAAAAAAAAAGAGATAGTAGATTATCAATAAGAAATATTTGTTTTAAATATTAATCAGTAGTTTAAATAGTCATTAAATCTTCTTGTTTTTTATATAATAGTTTTATAGTAGTCTTCAAAAATTTTAATTATCAATTACAAATATTAATCATGTGTTTTTTTATATATTATTGCAGTTATCCTGTGTTTTTTTTATATATCATTGCAGTTATCTCGTAGTTTCAATTGATTATTTGAGTTGATTAGTAGATTATATATAGTAGATAGTAAAAGATAGATAGTAGATTATCAATAAGAAATATTTATCCCGTGTTTTTTAAAAATCAGTGACAATTATTTGTTCTTTTTTAGGTATTAGTGACAAATATTTGTCACGTGTGTTTAAATATTAATCAGTTTAAATAGTCACTAAGCCTTCTTGTTTTTTAGATAGTAGGTTTATAGTAGTTTTCAAAAATTATAATTATCAATGACAAATATTAATCTCGTGTTTTTTTTTATATCAGTGCAGTTATCCCGTGTTTTTTATATAACATTGCTGTTATCTCGTAGTTTTAATTGATTATTTTAGTTGATTAGTAGATTATAGTAGATAGTAAAAGTTAGATAGTAGATTATCAATGAGAAATATTTGTTTTAAATATTAATCAGTAGTTTAAATAGTCATTACATCTTCTTGTTTTTTAGATAATAGGTTCATAGTATGCTTCAATAATTTTAATTATCAATTACAAATATTAATCCCGTGTTTTGTATATATCAGTGCAGTTATCCCGTGTTTTTTATATATCATTGCAGTTATCTCGTAGTTTCAATTGATTTTTTTAGTTGATTAGTAGATTATAGTAGGTTATCAATGAGAAATATTTGTTTTAAATATTAATCAGTAGTTTAATCCTATGTTTTTTATATATCAGTACAGTTATCCCATATTTTTTATATATATAATTGCAGTTATCTCGTAGTTTCAATTGATTATTTTAGTTGATTAGTAGATTATATTAGATAGTAAAAGATAAATATCAATAAGAGGTGATATTCGATTATCAATAAGAGTATAAACAAATTTCGGAGAGAAAAATTAAAATTTTAGTAGATTATAGTAGATAGTAAAAGATAGATAGTAGATTATCAATAAGAGTGTATAAATTTAGAAATTTAGTTAAAAAACTAAAGTATAATGATAATAGAAAGAGAAAAATTATTTATGAAAAAAGTAAAAGTAAAGTAAAAAGAAAAAAAAGGAAGAAAGAGAGTGTAAGAGAGAAGTGAAAAGGAGGAAAGAGAGTGTAAGAAGAGAGAGAAAAAAAAGGAAGAAATAGAGTGTAAAAAGGATAAAGGAAGAAAGAGAGTGTAAGAGAAAAGTGAAAAAGAGAAAAGAGAGTGTAAATAAAAAGAAAGGAAGAGAGGGTAATGACCTAAATACCCTTTGGAGTTATTATAGAGTGACAAGGTGTCAAGTAAGTGTGAAGGCTTTTA
This sequence comes from Astragalus membranaceus, assembly GCA_039519185.1. Taxonomy (NCBI): domain Eukaryota; kingdom Viridiplantae; phylum Streptophyta; class Magnoliopsida; order Fabales; family Fabaceae; genus Astragalus; species Astragalus membranaceus. Next base: position 122,588,335 of record CM076854.1, on the reverse strand, counting down.
TGGGTAATTTAAGTGTGGTTTATTAGTATAAATAGATATTAGATCAGTTTTTTAGTTTTTTTTATAAGAAAAATGGTATTAAATGGAAGTACCAGGGTACTCCAACCAAATATAAGAGATGAATATTGTTTATACACACTAATTGACTATTCCACCATTAGGCTACCGTCATATTACATCTCCTTCCTAATCAGTTTTTTAGTTTTAAAATTCATCCCTCTTTTGGTTTCTTTAAGTTACAAAGTAATATTGTAATAGTAATATAATTCTTCATTTATTTTTGGCTCAAGTATATGTTTGACCCTGCAAATATGGTCATAATCCATTTAGGCTCCTGTAAAAAAAAGTTTTAAAATGGCACTTGCAAATGTTAAGTGTTTACAGTTAAGCCCCTCTGTTAACTTTCTGTTAAAAAAAGTGATGTGGCTAACAGAGATGACATTAGTAATGTGCCACGTGGCAGTGTTGACATGGGGGATGACGTGACATGTCAGTACCACGTGGCACAAAGACTCAATCAAATGATGACACGTGGCAGTGACGACATTACTGATGTCATCTCCGTTGGCCACATCACCTTTTTTTTAACAGAAAGTTAAGAGATGGGCTTAACTATAAACACTTAATATTTACAAGGGTCATTTTAAAACTTTTTTACAGAGGCCTAAATGGATTATGGTCATATTTACAAGGACCAAACATATATTTAAGCTTTTATTTTTTGTTCCTTTCGAAATGGCACTTTATTTTGTAAACATTTATCCCATAATAGTCCCCATTTTATGTCAATATTGTGTTTTTATTTTGCAAATATTATGTCAATATTGTGTTTTTATTTTAATTTTTGTATTAAAAATAAATATTGAAAGTTAACTTTCCAAATAATAACTTTTGAATAATTTAAAATTAGTTTATATATGTCGTTTTTTGAAGTCCTTTCTATCAGTATTTTATAAACATCAACAACAATACAATTTATTTATGCATCTAAAATTTTTGTTTGGTAAAAAATATTAATTTGTTTTAATTTAGTAGTCACATTAATTTTTCACTCAAAAAAAAGTTGGTTTTAAATCAATTTCTTTTTTATATAAATTAGATATCATTTGCACACATATGCAAAATCTAATCCATAATTGCCGGCAAAGCTCTCTCCCTCTCTCTCTCAAGGATTCTAACGCCGGTGCAGTCTCATAGCTGAATTTGAACCCAAGAATTCTGATTAAGCTGGAAGACGCACTCATGGATAATCAATTTCCTTTGAAAATTGAGGACCTCAAAAACATGATAATTGTATTAAATAAAGAGTGTTGAAAACGTCAAATTGTGCACCAGAGGGCCAAATTTGACGCAGCAAAGGCCAATGGAATCGTTTCTTTCTTGCATTTCTGTTTAATTATTGTTATTATCAATATATTTTGAATGAAAGAAATAGGAAGTCAAAGTCTACGGAGACCTTACAAAACTCATCAAACCAAACAATGCGGCAAAATTAGAAAGACCTTCTAATTTTATGTTTTCTTTTGTGGGTCAAGCCGTGTGTTGTGTACCTTCGGAGAAGACTCATGTGGAATACGCTTAAGCTGTCCATGGCGACCGGCCATGATGAACATTTCCACAATCGTTGTGTGCCTTTAATTTCTCCACTTAACATACCCTACCACTAATTAAAAAGTAACCATTACTTAATTTGCTAACAAATTTACCATTAACTTTCAAATGTACAACTGATGCACATTTCATTACATGAATTGAAATATGAACTTAACTTGTCGTAAGTTTACTTGGTGAGCTATGAAATACTAATACCAAAAGAGTTTAAGTTGTTTAGGGTTCAAATACTAAAGAACAACAATTCTCCTTATTAACTAATTAACTACTAATATTTATCTATCAGAAAATGGAATATGGCTTTACTTTTTTTTTTGTTTACAATGCGCACACAACACCAATTATACTAAAAAATAGCTATAATATTTTATAAAAAAATGTTATTCGAGCATGACACGCCCTTAGCTAATTCAAATATAATGACCATTATTGTTTCCGGTCTAGAGGTCATCGGCCCTGCTCTGGTGCCCTAGGGAATGAAGCTATGATTAATCTAGAATTCAAATGGAAAGTAAATAAAGTCGGGTCCAAGTTGTTCCATTGCCAGAGATCGAACACGGGTATTAACAAAGTCTGTCTCTTTAGACAAAGTGGACTAACCACTCACACACAATCTGGAAACCATTTAATTGCATGTTTGGGGTCACGGTAGAACCGACGTATCATGCATTGAGACTAAACAAAGTAAGAACCACCAAACAATGTATAACATAACTTATCATGCATTGAGACTAAACATAATCGAAACACTTACAAATGAAGTATTTCCCTTCGCATAACATGAAAAAAGAAAAACAGTGCATTATGAAATACTTCGTAAAACTTTAAGGCCTCAATTTATATCGTAAATTTAGCACAATTTTTATTGACATGAAAAATTAAGGAACATAATATGCAAAGTTCTACAATGCCAATATTACCAAAAGTAAAGGGCACTCAAGTGGGCACATCCCCAGTCAAACACACTTCTGGGATAGAGAGGGGTGACGAAAAAAGTTCCATTTTCGAAGCAAACAAGGAGGCAAAAAATGTCTTAAACGTTGGATGATTCTACACTAATTTATGATAAAAGAAAAATTATACACCAAGCCACGTAGAATCTACTACTTTGCCTGAGGATGAGATGCAATGAAGTCAACAGCAAGGCTAATGGAGTTGATCTTGTCTGCTTCATTATCAGGAATCTCAAACCCAAACTCTTCCTCAAGAGCCATCACAATCTCTACAGCATCTAAACTGTCCAATCCAAGATCATTCTGGAAATGAGCAGCTGGGGTAACCTGACAAATGCAACGAAACACGCGATCCACATTAACAAAAGGACAGAAGCTAAAATTATGGCAGTACACAAGAGGACCACTGGGAGAACGGATTCGACTTCTACAAAATGAACGGTACACTTTAGAGGCTAAAGTGCAGCGTTAATCAACAGTTGCAAGTCCACACTTTCTCCTCCAAAATACGAGTAAATAGTCATTTTGATCATTGAATGTGTGAAATGTTGTCATTATACTCTTTGAATGTATCGAAATTGAAAACGCATCCCGGAGTGTCTCTTTGAGTAATTTTAGGAACTAAATTGACTTGAGGACCAAAATGACTAACAAAAAGCATATTTGAGGACCAAAATGACTTACTAAAGAGATACTTGGGGATGTGTTTGCAATTTCGATACATTTAGGAACTATAATGACAGCGCCTCACATTCAGGGACTAGAATGACCGTTTACCCTCCAAAATACACTCTTCACTTAAGAGGAACCAAATCCTTGGCAGTGAATGAACCGTATTCGGCAAAGTTAAGTACAGTGTTTCATGATTTTCTGGCAGAAAATGATGTTTATTGTAATGAAAGATTATGTCGGTTACTCTTTCATAACGAGGAACAAGCATAGCTCAAATATAGGTATTGTTAGTTAGAGTAAGTATTACACGAAGCTTAATCAAACCCTAAGAGACATCTTATTTACTACTTATATTGTAATTGTTCAGTAGCATTGTAAAAGAGTAGTAAAAAATGATCATCCATAAACATTGGAAATGGAAAATTGCAAAATACACCAAAAGAAATCAAGAAATAATGGCGAATAAAGAACAATCAAAGTTCAATGTACGAAAACTTGAACCTACTAAACTAACAATAACATTAAGATTTCGCGTATTGATGAATTAATTAATCAATTAAGACAAAAAGCAAAATGGAGATTGAGAAAGGGATTTGGTTAGTACCTTAGAAGGATCGACTTTCTGGAAGTTTTTGACGCAGGAAATGACGCGATCTTGGACCTCCGATTTGTCTAGAAAGGAACCCCTAACCTCTTCGCTGAAGCGGCGGAGGAAGACGCCGGGAAGAAGACGCAATGGAGATTGGTAGGATTGAGGAAATGCATCAACCTGCACTCTCAGGTATTTCATCAGAGGCAAACCGATCCTCCTCGCCGCCATTGAATTCAATAGAAATGAATCAAAAACCTCACTCTCTTTCTCTCTCTATTCTCACAGCAACTCAGTCAACACGAAGAAGAATAATGGCGATAGATAATATGCCCTCCAAACCAAACCCTGTCTTTTCACTAACACTTGGGCTGGGCTTCTTGCATTACCCATTAGGCCCAACCTCTACATCTTTCTTTGCTTCTGTGTAGTGTCTCGTTCACGTAGCTTAGTTGGCATTTCGGAATTTCTTTTCCACCCTCCCCTCGTACTTTTCCACCTCCCTCAAAAATAGTACTATTTAAAATATCCCCACTCGACCCTTTTATTTATGTAATTGACTAACGCTCGGAACCTTGTTACCGAGAGGAATCTGTATCAAGATATTAAGACCCCATGGTGCTTTGGTACCGAGTATTTTATAGGAATGTGTTCTCACACAAAACACTCAGTATCTTGGTACCAAGTAAGTTGAATGTGCATAATTGTGTGAGACTCCATTCCATTACACAATCGGTACCAAGGTACTGAGGGCTATCGATATCTTGATATTGATTCACCTCGGTACCAAGTGTTAGTTTGTTGGAAAAAAATAGGTTGCGGGCTGTTACTTGCAAAGAGGAGAAGAACTAGGGATGGCAATTTCTACCCGTAAGTGGGGATCCCCGCGGGGATTGCCCTGTTCGGGGCCCCGTGGGGATGGGGACGGGGGAGAAAATCTCCCCGCAGTCAAAGTGGGGATGGGGACGGGGATCATACCCCCCGCCCCGCGGGGACTTTGCCCCGAAATATATTACATAAATATTTTTATTATAGATGTATATTATACTATAAGTATTAAGTTTTTAGTCTTTTTATACGTGTTTCTAATTTAAAATATTTAATTGTTCTAACTTTTATACTTTTTAAATATTAAAATATAAAAGTAAGGCTAACTTTTATATTTTTTGTATTAAAATGTTAAAGTTTTGTTTTTTAGTCTTACTTTTATATATTTATTCAATTTTATTATATTTTAATTTATATTTTTTCAAACTTTTAATAAATTTTCGAAGTCCCCGCGGGGACCGCGGGGATCCGTGGGGATGGGGATGGAGGAGGAAAACTCCCCGAAGCGGGGATCGGGGATGGGGACGGGGGACAATTTGGGAGGCGGGGACGGGGAGCGGGGGAGTACTCCCCGCCCCCGCCCCGCCCCATTGCCATCCCTAAGAAGAACTGCGACAGGTATACCATAGAAAATGGTGGCGTATGAGGACAACGACGACTGTGGTGGTGGGTTTGGAGGTTTTAGAGGGAGGTGTAGAGAGGAGAGGGATTGGTGAGAGGCGTGAGAGAGAAATGAAAGGGTGGGAGGGAATGGGAGGTGAAGAGATATTTTAAATCGGGGAATTTGGGGGGATTTGAGGTGGGGTGGGTAGAAAGTATGAGGGGGGTGTGGGGGGGGGGGGGGGGGGGGGAATTTGTTGGTGCATTAAGAAGTGATTTAACAAAACTGTATTTCCATTCATTGACTTTGTGAGTATATAAATACAAGAGAGGGTCAATTAGTTACAACCAAACTAACAAATTAGCTAACTAATCATAACTGACCCAGTAACAGATATGGGCTTATACACTTGGCCCAGAATACATAGCAGAGGCCCAATTACCTAACAAATTCGTCCCTTGAACCGAACTGTGTACAATTCAGTTCACACATAAAACAGAAATCAATCAAAAATTACAAGACAACAGCAGGATTATGGCAACAGTAACATGATCACAGTTTCTTCAGTCCTAGTTCTTCTCTCAGCCTTTGAAATGTCTCTGTCTTCAGTGGTTTTGTCATGACATCTGCAACTTGATCTTCAGTCCTGCAATGCAGTAGGTCAATCACACCTTTTACCAAGTTCCTAAGGAAATGGAACCTCACATCAATGTGTTTGCTACGGCCATGAAGTACAGGATTTTGGGACAACTTTATAGTGGAGTTGTTGTCATAATGTATCACTGAGGTTCTTCTCTGAGGCAGATCAATCTTTTTCAGAATTCTCCTAAGCCATATTGCTTGACACACACACACACACACACAATAGGCAGCTGCAATAAACTCAGCTTTTGTGGTAGAGAGAGTTACCACGTGCTGTTTCTTTGAGGACCAGCAAACAACTCATGAGCCTATTAGAAAAACATAAACAGGGGTTGATTTCCTATCATCAACATCACCAGCATAATCACTGTCTGTATAGGCAATGAATTCCCTTTCTCCATGGTTACTGTAATGGATACCAAAGTCAAGAGTGCCCTGCAGATATCTGAAAATTCTCTTTGCTGCCTGAAGGTGTAGCTCAACGGGTTTATCCATGTATCTGCTAATTAATGAGACAGCAAACATTAGGTCTGGTCTTGTAGATGTTAGGTACATCAAGCACCCCAACCATCAGCTTGAAATCTGTTGCATCAACTACTCTTCCATTTCCTTCCCTAGACAGTTTTGATCCTGGCACAATAGGGCTCTGAACAGGCTTGCAAGAGCTCATTTCAAACCTGTTCAAAACTTCTCTTGCATACCTAGCCTAAGTAATGAAAATTCCTGAAGCACTTTGCTTCACTTTAACTCCAAGGAAGTGGTTCATCCTTCCCAAATCAGTCATATCAAAGTTTTTCTTCATAGATGTTTTGAATTCAGTGAACGGGTTCACTATTACCAGTGAATATCATGTCATCTACGTAGAGACTCACAATTAACAAATTGTCTTCTCTTCTCTTAACTTAGAGTGTGTGTTCAGATGGGCATTTTAGGAATCCTACCTTAGTAAAATAAGCATCAATCTTGTTGTACCAATCTCTTGGAGCTTGTTTCAACCCATATAGGGCCTTATGTAGCCTGTACACTTTCTGTTCTTCTCCCTTTCTGAGATAGCCAGGTGGCTGTTCAATGAACACAGTTTCTTTTAGCTCACCATGTTGGAAAGCACTTTTTACATCTAGCTGGTAGACACACCATCCATTCAAAGCAACCACAACCAACACTGTTCTTATGGTGTCCCAACGGGCAACTGGTGCAAACACTTCCCTATAATCAATTCCATGCTGCTGTGAGAATCCATTTGCTACCAATCTAGCTTTGTGCTTTTCAATTTCTCCTTTCTCATTGAACTTTGTGTGTGTTCAGATGGGCATTTTAGGAATCCTTCCTTAGTAAAATAAGCATCAATATTGTTGTACCAAGCCCTTGGAGCTTGTTTCAACCAATATAGGGCCTTATGTAGCCTGTACACTTTCTGTTCTTCTCCCTTTCTGAGATAGCCAGGTGGCTGTTCAATGAACACAGTTTCTTTTAGCTCACCATGTTGGAAAGCACTTTTTACATATAGCTGGTAGACACACCATCCCTTCAAAGCAACCACAGCCAACACTGTTCTTATGGTGTCCCAACGGGCAACTGGTGCAAACACTTCCCTATAATCAATTCCATGCTGCTGTGAGAATCCCTTTGCTACCAATCTAGCTTTGTGCTTTTCAATTTCTCCTTTCTCATTGAACTTTGTGTGTGTTCAGATGGGCATTTTAGGAATCCTTCCTTAGTAAAATAAGCATCAATATTGTTGTACCAAGCCCTTGGACCTTGTTTCAACCCATATAGGGCCTTATGTAGCCTGTACACTTTCTGTTCTTCTCCCTTTCTGAGATAGCCAGTTGGCTGTTCAATGAACACAGTTTCTTTTAGCTCACCATGTTGGAAAGCACTTTTTACATCTAACTGGTAGACACACCATCCCTTCAAAGCAACCACAGCCAACACTGTTCTTATGGTGTCCCAACAAGCAACTGGTGCAAACACTTCCCTATAATCAATTCCATGCTGCTGTGAGAATCCCTTTGCTACCAATCTAGCTTTGTGCTTTTCAATTTCTCCTTTCTCATTGAACTTTGTTTTAAACACCCATTTACACCAATCCTCCTAGCACCACGAGGTAGATCTGTCAATTCCCATGTGCCATTTCTCTCTATAGATTCTATTTCAAGATCCATGGCCTTCTTCCATTTTTCACTCCTCACAGCTTCTTCAAATGTGAGAGGGTCATATGTTGGGGTGATCACAGCAAGACTGAAGTCTTTTGTGTACTACAACTCATCCAATTCAGCATCATTAGTGACATAATCCTGCAGGTATGCAGGCTTCTTCTTGGTCCTCCCTTTATTGAGACCATTCCATTCTTCACTTGGATTGGTTTCACTAGGCACATCATTCTGCTCTTCATTCACAGTGCTAGTGTCTTGTTGATTTTGGTCCTCTGCAGCAGTAGTAGTGGCACTCTCTTGTTCTTCTTTCTCTTCTAAGTCCAGTGCCCTATCTTCATTATTTGAGCTCTCCTTTTTCCATTTCCACAGTTCATTTTCAGCAAACTTTACATCTCTGCTAGTCAATATTATTTTAGCAGTGGGATCATAGAGCTTGTAAACTTTTGACTCCTCACTTACACCAAGGTGAATGCATTTCACACTCCTATCATCTAGTTTCTTCCTTTGTGCATCAGGCACATGAGCATGAGCTACACAACCGAAAATTCTGAAGAAATGCACTGCAGGTTTCACCCCACACCATGCCTCTTCAGGTGTCATGTCTTGCAGGGATGTAGTTGGACTTCTATTTTGCACAAACATAGACCATTTCACAACATATGCCCAAAATTCTTTAGGTAAACTCTTTTCAGAAAGTATGCATCTAACCATATTGAGTATTGTTCTGTTTTTTCTTTTGGCCACCCCATTCTGTTGGGGTGTATAAGCTACTGTCATTTGCTTCTTGATTCCATTTAGGCTACAAATTTCATTAAACTCATTTGAGGTGAACTCTCCACCTCTATCAGTTCTCAAACACTTCATTTGACAGCCAGATTCTTTTTCAACTAATGTTTTAAATCTCTTAAAACATTCAAATGCAGTAGATTTTTCAACGAGTAGAAATGTCCAAGTTTTTCTACTAAAATCATCTATAAAAGTGATGAAATACCTCTTTTTGCTGTGAGATTCAGGTTTGATTGGTCCACATATATCAGCATGCACAAGTTCAAGCCTTTGTGTTGCTCTCCACAAACTTTCTTTAGGAAATGAGTCTCTGGCTTGCTTTCCCTTCTGGCAGTCATCACACACCCTTGAAGATTGGGTTATTTGAGGAAGCCCTCTCACCATATTCTTCTGCACAAGTGCTTGTAGACCCCTGTATCCCAAGTGCACATACCTATAGCGCCAGAGATGGGCACTGTCTTCAGTTGAAGCTTCAAAGCATGAGGGCATTATGATATTGGCAGTGACAACAAACATTCGATTTGAAGACATCCTGGACTTGATGATTAGACCGATTTTCTTGCGGTAGACTTTGCAAACATTGTCTTCAAAGATCACCTTCGAGCCTTTCTCCTGTAATTGTCCAATACTGAGAAGATTACTTCTTAGTTCTGGAATGTAGTAGACCTTTGTTACAATTTGGATCACTCCATCTATCTCCAACTTTATGCTTCCTCTTCCTTGAGTCATCATTCTCTTATCATTTCCTAATCTCACGAAAACCTTGACTTGTTCATCCAATTCGAAGAACCAATCCCTATTTCCACTCATGTGATTGCTGCAGCCTGAATCAAGAAACCACACCTTCCCCGTATTGTCTTCCTCTGTCTGAGCCATGAGTAAGATATCTTCTTATTCGTCGAATTCAGCGTAATTGACTTTATTTTCCAAATTAGGGCACTCATATTGGTAATGCCCTAATTTGCGACAATGATAGCACTCGATTGAATCTTTGTTGAGGGAACCCCTCCCTCTACCACGACCTACTCTTCCACCGAAGCGACCCCTTCCTCTGCCTCAAAATCCTCTTCCTGGGTGACTTTTAATGCTTGTTCCTACTCTTTTTCACCTGACATCATACTCTCGTGCACAATCAAACTGCTTTGAAGGGAATCGACGGATAGGGGTGGTGACGTCGTTGGATTCTATGATTGAACAAACCACGTAATTGAATTTCTTGGTCAATGATCTCAGGATCTTTTCGACAATCGTCACTTGCTCGATCTTTTATTCGTACACTTGCATTCGATTAACAATCTGCATTGTTTTTGCAAAGTATTCGTTAACCGATTCTCCCTCTTTCATACCTAGAAGCTCAAATTCCCTTTTCGCCGCTTGCAATTGAGCCCGTTTAACTTTCGTTGAGCCCTTATACTTCTGCTTCATCGACTCCCATATGTCCTTTGTCGCATCTTTAACAAGAATCGTCTCGATGTTGCTCCGATCTATGGCTTGAAACAAATAGTTTTTTGCCTTCAAGTATTAAAGCTTGATTTCTTCTCCATTCTTTATCTGTTATTGTGTTGCTCCTGCAGGTGGAACATAGACTCTATTTTCGATCAAACCCTAATACTCTCTTGACCGGTGTAAGTTTTCCATCAGTATCGACCAATGGTCGTAGTGCCCGTCGAACTTCGAAATCGCCGGCTGCAGGAAATTGCTCTCTTTCTCCGCCATCGCACTTAGTCGCTATCAGTTGCTGATCTCTCTCGTCTCTGATGCCAGCTGTTGGTGCATTAAGAAGTGATTTAGCAAAACTGTATTTCCATTCATTGACTTGTGAGTATATCAATACAAGAGAGGGTCAATTAGTTACAACCAAACTAACAGATTAGCTAACTAATCATAATTGACCCAATAACACATATCACCACAATGGGCGGCAAAACTCTCCCTCAAGAGATTTAACAACACTGCATGCCCAAAGCTAGATTCGAACTCAAAACATTGGTTAAGCTGGAAGAGACCCCTACCATCTTATAAGAAATTACTTAATATAATGATAGTATTTTTTGACAATTATATAATAATAGTATTTTGAAAATATCATCCTTAAAAAGGTCATAAATTTCGAGATGAAAGGGTTATAATTTGCCATGAATGGAATGAATAATAATGACCTTAAGCCGTTCAAAAAATGACGGTCTAAAATAAACTAAAACGCCAATTATCAATCATTCATTGAGAAAACATTCGCAAGTACGAAAATAAGCAAGAAATCACAGTCAGTACTCATCAGCCATGTTGTTGTTCTTCATTTGCGTTTTCCTCTTTTTGGTCTTCTTATTCAAATTCGCTACCGCTTATGGTAATCTCTCGCCACTGTCCTCCATACTCATCTCACGCCTCTTCTTCCTACTTTCCCTTATCGTTGCTTTCATTTTTTATTGTTATTATTAGGCGATTTCACTTTGATGTCCAAGAAGCAACCAAAGCGCGAACAAATTGAAGATAAGGTTCTTTTGGTTTTACTTCTAACTTTTATTAACCCACACAACACTCTACACTTGTTTTCTTATCAATTATGCTCTAGTCTTAATATATTTCATTTCCTTTCCTCCCAGGTTTTTTGGATTACTGGTGCCAGCCGTGGAATTGGTATATTTATATAACATTAACTATACCTTTCTTTTGCATAATGTATTGTAATGTAATGACTTTGATAAGAGAATGAATTAAACTAATTAGCTTTGGATGAATTTGATTGAGGAAGTTGATGCATTCAGTTTTTGATAGCCTGCCCTTTGTTTGGTTTCCTACTTTGTTCTGTTAATTATCATCTTCCAACAAGTGTCTCTCTTGATCTAAATAATCATGCAATGCCATCCAATAACAGTTTTAAAATCTTCTGTTTATTTTATGCTATTTTATTTTGTTTCAGTTTTTTTTTTGTATTCAATTTCTTCTCTGCAATATAGAATGATTGTCCTCTATAGCCTGAATCTTTTACTTATTTGTATGTTTGTTTGTTGACTAATTACATTTATTGTTTCTTTATCTCTTTGATGATGGATATGAAGGTGAGATTCTAGCTAAACAGCTTGCAAGTTTAGGGGCCAAGTTGATTATCTCTGCAAGGAATGAAGCTGAGCTAAACCGAGTGAAGTCAGAGCTGAAAGGTATGATGATAACTTACAATTGCATGTAATCATGTAATTAAGGTCTAAACTTAACTACTCACATATGTCTAAGTATAAATAATGATATCGACATTTGCCATGCTCTATTAATACATGATTTGCATACCACCAGGTAAGCATGCACCTGCAGAGGTTAAGATCTTACCATTGGATTTAACCTCTGGAGAGGATGCTCTTAAGAAGATTGTTGATGAAGCAGAATCCCTTTTTCCGGATTCCGGTGTTGATTATATGATCCATAATGCTGCTTTTGAGCGTCCTGTGAGTGACTGATCGCTTTATATTTCTTCAGGCTTTAATTGCACACCAGAATTGAGAAAATCCATGAGATACTTGCATATGTACCATTTACATGCCAGTATGATATAGGGGTGGTGCATTGATGAAATTTCTGTTCACTTATCTGCTTAATGATTCTTAATTTTGTTATATACTTCTTTAATTAATAGTATTATGAAATTAATTATTCTGTTTTGCAGAAAACATCCGTTTTAGATGTAACTGAGGAAGGTCTCAAGGTATTCCATGAATGTGACTCTTATTCTGCTTAATTACCAAAGAATTACTTTCAAAATATTGATAGCAGTTTTCTGAAGTTCTGCATTACTCTTTTTCTCCTGTTTAGGCAACATTTGATGTCAATGTTCTGGGGACAATAACTCTAACAAGACACTTGGCACCTTTCATGTTGAAGAGAGGGAAAGGTCATTTTGTGGTGGTATGTGAGAGTTCTTTTATCATATCTTATTTTGGTCGTGGAATCTGCATAGCAATATTTTATCAAGTGGTTAGTTAGAAAAAACATCATGGTACAAGAGCTTGCAACAAGATGTTTACCCGTCTTTGCTTATCAAGCGAGACAAGTGCAAGGAAAAAGGAGAGAGTAGTCACTGGTCGGGTTTTCAATTAAATTTTATAACTACCACATGTAGTTTTGAAGTTAATTTGATATTGCTTTTAACCCTTATTTCATGTTCCTTAATTGATAACCTTTTGTTCCTTGTTACTATCAGATGAGTAGTGCAGCAGGAAAGACACCTGCCCCAGGTCAAGCTGTATACTCCGCATCTAAATATGCACTTAATGGGTATTTCCATTCCTTGCGTTCAGAGGTATGTACATTGTTTATTATCTTTTCATAAAAGGGTAGCAATCGACCGCAATAAACCCTACCATAGCATATAACTCGGAGATAAATGCATAGTTTTTCTCCCAAGAGAAATAAAAATGGATACAGTAGATGTTTCTTTTCTGATTATCATACAGTACATATCAGTTTATACACCACTAAGTATAATCATTTTATGGCGGCAGCTCTGTCAGAAAGGAATCCAAGTAACTGTTGTCTGTCCTGGTCCAATAGAAACATCAAATAATTCTGGAGCGAAGGTTTCATCTGAGGTATGTACCATTGCTAACTTATCATCCATTGTCAGAGTAAAGAAAGACACAAGTTGAGTCTGTCTGGTTTCACGTTACTTTCTTTCCGCCATGTACATAGTACAGGTATCTTCAATAATTTCTAATCACATCCATATACAAACCATTTAAATCCTTCTTAATAGTATGCTCTTTAGTTTTCTTTATCTCTCTCTACCTATTGGACTACCTTTCATATGATCTAATTTTTTATTTTGGACTTTAAATCTTCTTCTCAACAGAGGCGGGTGTCATCGGAAAAGTGTGCAGAGCTGACTATTATTGCCGCAACTCATGGCTTAAAAGAAGCTTGGATATCATATCAGGTAAAAGCACTGGCATTAGTTCATTTTTGTTGATCCTTTCAGTTAGCATAAAAATACATTCCAGCTTGCAATTTGGTCCTTAGTAGTACTCAAAACTGAACTCTTTTGCAGCCTGTGCTTGCTGTCATGTATCTTGTTCAGTACATGCCAACTATTGGTTATTGGCTCATGGACAAGGTATTTTCTTCCTTCTTTAATATGCACTTTGTGAGTCTTTTTTGTTTATTATGTACTATTATTGGACATCAATCACAATACATAAACAAATTTGTAATTTGTTACATATTAATAGCTCTATATTGATGACTGGTAGGTTGGTAAGAATCGAGTAGAAGCTGCTGCACAGAAGGGAAACACTTATTCTTTGAGCCTACTGTTTGGAAAAAATAAGGCAGCGTGACGCCCATCAATACATGATTTTCAAAGATTTGTATCAAGTACAATTTACTTGGAGGTTATTTTATCAAATGGAGTTATACTCTTTCGTTTTTTGGTTAAAGAGTAACACCCTTTCTGATAATTGACAAAATAATAAATATAGTATGTGAAATATCTAATTGAACAATCAAAAAGCTCCTATCAAAGGGAAAACTAAGGAAGGGTCAGACTTTGCATTCACATGAGATAAATTCCAAAGCTGGAACTTGTGACCTTCTAATCAGCAGTGAAGTTTTGGAAATAAATTATTTGTATTTTGTAGTATGAATGAAAAAGTTACCAAATCATGCACAAATGAGGTGGCTGTTTTATGTCACATCTTTACAGTTTTTCTTTATAATGTTTATTGTTTTGAAAAATATTTATGCATGTTTTGTAACTCTCACCTAGTCATTTGTGTGAATTTTATTCGTAACAAATAGTACGACTCTCCAAATTTGAAGTGATTGGCGCTAGCATTTCTCTATTTCTCAACTACAAATCAGCTAGTCTGGTAATTTATCCATAAACTAGCAATAATTCAAGATAACGAAACATATAATACATTCCAAGACTTAGAACTCGTTTGGTTTGGTGGTGGAGGGCCCTAAAAGTGCTTTTAGTGTTGTCTTTCGTGGTTTTGCTCTTTATTGTTGATGTTTGGTTGTCAGTTGAAGAATTGATTCTGCATCGTGGAATCGATTCCGGCAGAAGCAACATTTTCTAGCTTTTACTTTTGGTAAAAATCGATTCTCTGCATATCACAAATGATTTGTCAGCTTTGCCCTTTTGATCTGCAGTTTACCGTGTCTGTGTTGTTGCAGCTTGCATTTCATGTTGGAAGAACGTTCTAGGTTAGAGAAGAAAGGATTTGGGCTCAAAAAATAGAAATATTGGGCTTTGTAGAATGGAGAAGGAGGATTTTACTAGGCCCACGACGTCAAATCTGTTTGGTTTTTTTTTTACCCCCATCACCTCCCTATCTACCCCCATCGACCCTGCGAAAAGACGCAATTGCCCTTCACAAAAATTAAAAATCCCGAACATATCCTGATTTCAATTTTTTTTTTGGAAATCGGATTTAGGTAAATCCGATTTCCACTAAAAATTTTAAAAAATTAAAATCGGATTTAGGTAAATCCGATTTCCACTAAAAATTTTAAAAAATTAAAATCGGATTTATTTAAGATGGGGTAGATCCGCTTTGAAAAATAACAAATCGGATTTATCTTAAGTGGGGGTAAATCCGCTTTGTTATTTTTAAAAGCGGATCTACCCCCATATAAGGTAAATCCGCTTTTAAAAATAACCAAAGTGGATTTACCTTATGTGGGGTCCGCTTTGTTAACCTAATTAATAAATAAATAAATAAATAAATCAGTTAAAATTTTAGATACAAATTTCGACCGTCTTTTAGTTCTGTTTAGTGTGTAGTTCGTTAACACGTGACGATATTGTACGTCGGGAGAATAATTTAGGCTAAAAAATCAGTTTTCGGGTAACCTACTCAAATTGTAATGAAACCACATTCTTTAAATCCGAAAAATATCAAGGATCAATACTCCTCAAGAAGGGACTTCTTTCAGGACTACGGACCTCAAAATCCCAAATTTCATCGTTTACTATTTTTTATTAACTTTTTTAATTTTTCATAATCTCCAAAAAATTTGAAAAAATTTGCATAACCTTATTTTGGTTTTATTAAATTTTTAGTGGTGTTTTTATAATTTTTGGATTAGTTTTGGCTGTTTAACGAATTTTTAGTAGCATTTTATAACCTTTTTTAAAAAATTAAATAAAAAACAACTTTTTTTAATAACAAAATCGGATTTACCTTAGGTGGGATAAATCCGATTTTCTTTTTTTAGGGAAATCGGATTTACCTTAGGTGGGATAAATCCGATTTTCTCTCTTTTTAGGGAAATCGGATTTATGTGCCCACCAGGTAAATCCGACTTTAAAAATAACAAAGCGGATTTACCTTAGATGAAGGTAAATCCGAGCGAATTGCAAGTTGGGCAGGGGTATTTTCGGGTTTTAGCAATTTGATGGGGGTAGATAGGAGTTGATGGGGTAAAAAAAAAGCCCAATCTGTTTTTGGTTTCGTAACGTTTTTTTTATGAAAATGAAAATTGGTATCCTGATGCTTTTTTTTGACCAAAAGGTTTCCTGATGTTAAATTTGTTTAAAAGGGTTATATAATGATAAAATTTTTAAATATATTCCAAATAATATTTTTCTTGACATCTATACTCAAAATAATTTAGATTTTGCTAATTTAGAATTTTTATTTTCTATTTTTTCATGTTTTTGGTTTCTAATATAATTTTAAATTGAGACCTAATTTAGTAATATTTCATCCAAAAACAATTTTAAAATATATTCTTCAATTGGAATTTTAATTTAGATATTATATAAGTTAATTTATTATTATTAATTGAAACCTATTTTGGTAATTTCACACTCAAAAGCAATTTTGATCCAATCTATCCAAACAACAAATATTGATGAAAATCACTTTTCGATAAATGTATCCAAACGAAAATCACGTTACGTTCAACTCACTTCTAATTAAAATCAATTCTGCAAAATCAATTTTGTCAAAATCAATTATCACCACTGCAGAACCAAACACACACTTATTCTATAACACCTATTCTATCTTTCAAACATATAATGAAATTCTCATTCTTTCACGGTTTCACTCACGTTTCAAACACAACGTCCCCTCTACCACGCCTTTCACTCACGTTTCATTCATCTTTTGTTGGTGTTGTGTTTTAGGAAGATTCATTCACAGACCTGTTTAAAGAATTTGGTAGTCATGCTTTTCACTCACCTAACATTTCATTCTTTCACTTACCTTTCATTCACAGCTTCCCTGTACTATGTCTTTCACTCACCTTTCATCCATTTTTTGTTGGTATTAAGTTTTAGGAATATTCGTTCACGGATCTCTTTAAGAACTCAGTAGTCATGCATTTCACTTACCTAACCTTTCATTCACAGCTTCCCCTGCACCATGCCTGTCACTCACCTTTCATCCATCTTTTTATGGTATTGAGTTTTAGGAATATTCATCCACGAGAATCTCTTTAAAGAACTCGGTAGCCATGCCTTTCACTCACCTAACCTTTCATTCTTCCCGAGTCTTGGAATTTACTTGAAACAAGAATATCCCGCTTTATGTATAAATTGCCTTCTAAAGCTCTTTCATTCATGAGTATTTAAACTAGATTTTATCAAATGAATTTAATTAAAATGCTAAAATACACTTTTTGTTCGATATCTTTACATGAACAGTGTCACATGGATAATTTGCTACATAAACAGCTGACTATGTTGTTAGACCATTAAATATTTTTTTCATTTTCACCTTTTATCTCTTTTAAAATATTCGTTGAAGTCTTTTATCTTTTTTAAAAAATATTTGTTTTTGTCGTTTATCTTTTAAAATACTCGTTTACATCATTTATCTTTTCAGAGTAAATTAACATGGTCATTCCGTTAAGTGTACTATTAATTATGAGAATGGCCAATTTAATTAACTATGAAAAGATAAAGGGGGTAAACAAACATTTTAAAAGATAAATGACGAAAACGAGAAAACAATAAAAGATAAAAGACAAAAAATATAATTTAGCCTAATTAAAACTTAGTTTGAACCAATGTTTTTAAAACCAGACCGGAGATCGAACCGGCGAGACCTCCAGGTCATGGTTCAATCGGATGATTAATAAATAAATAAATATTAATTTTTGGAGAAAAAGTAAATAAAAAATACATTTCGGGCGGTTCAACCATAGTAGAATGGCGGTTCAAAGCGGTTCAATCGAAGCCCAACCCGGTTCCAACCATCCTGCGCTCCAAATGGGTTTGAAACAACCATTTGATTGGGCGGTTCCCGGTTCAACTGGTTGAACCGTCTGGTTCGCTCCGGTTCTGAAAACAATGGTTTGAACTTATCAACCTAACCAAAAAAATTACTTTTTTATTCAAGTTAAAATAGTTGTGGAGAAAGAATTTGAATATATTACCACCAAAAACGATATTTAACACAATCACATTTACTTTAAGCTAAAAGTAAGTGTAAGGAGTTCAAACGCTCCCTTGATTCCGCATTGTTATGGGACACCGTTGTACAAAGGCTCCCTGATAGAATCAAGTTCAGTGTTTCCAATAGAAGATATTAGTTGACCCCACTTGTAGACTGTGTCATGCTGTACTTGTGTTTGAGATAGGATTTGATGAAGGGGTCTAACTCACCATCCATTACAGAGGTGATATCTGGTGTTTCATGCCCCGTTCTTACATCCTTTACTAGTTTGTATGGATGGAAAACATAGTTTCGTATTTGTTGTCCCCATTCAGCCTTGACTGCATCCCCCCGAATCTGCTTAATTTCAGTTGCCCGTTGCTCTATGGATATCACCAACAGCTTGGCTTTCAAACGGCTTAAAGCCTTTTTCTTATTTGATAGTTGGGATCTCTCCTCTGCACAAGGGTAGCTTGGAGTTAAAAGAGGCAGCAGAAACACCGCAAAGTCACGTGACATGACAAACCAATTTCAAGATAGACCAAGATATATTTACTAGTACAATTAAACAAATTTCAAAGAAGCAAAAAGAACCTGTGCAGCGAACAGTGACACCAGTTGGGATATGTGTCATCCGAACTGCAGATTCAATTTTGTTCACATTCTGACCCCCTTTTCCACCTGCTCTTGAAAAACTAATTTCCAGGTCCTCCTCGGGAATTTCAACATCTAGAGATTCTTCTGGAATAAGAGGCATGACTTCAACCCCAGAAAAGCTTGTCTGTTCAAATATTAAGACTTGGAGTTTAAAAGAAAAATTGTTGCATTTGATGGAGAATGCTAAGCACATTCGAAGGCTTTATTTTTTTTTCATTAATAAACAATGAACATCACTACTATATAGTTTAACATGGCGCTTTTTCTAGGGTTTTGATCCTTCAATCTGATATGGTTGTTACCTGACGAAGACCTTTGGAATTAAAAGGGGATTGCCGAACAATGCGATGTGTTCCTTTCTCCCCAGATAAATACCCATATGCATAACGACCTTCAACTTCGATGATAGCAGATTTGATTCCAGCTTCTTCACCAAGGGATTTCTCGACCACTCTGGCTTTGTATCTCTGTTTCTCACACCATCTCATGTACATCCTAAGAAGCATGTCCGCCCAATCCTGCACTGGAAATGATAATTTTCTTACAGAAGTTGAAATTGAATGCTTAGCATCACCACCAAGTACTCAAATTCCAAGCAAAACACAAGTAGGAAAAAAAAAGAACAGGAAAGATGCATAAGTTGCATCTTCTCCGAATAGGGCCCTCTATATCATGGTTTGGAAAATAACAGCACCAGCTATATATTTTACCTGTGCATCAGTACCTCCAGCACCAGCTGTAATAGAGATAACAGCACCTTCCTTATCGTAAGGGCCGGAAAGAAGTTGAGTCAGCTCAAATAGATCTAGTGATTTATTCAGCTCTTTAATAAGACTAGCAGCCTCCTCAAAAAGCCCTTTATCAAGGGATTCCATTTCCTCTGTCAGCTTAATTATTGTTTCTGCATCCTCAACCTATATTCATTGTAATGAAGACCATATTAGCACATGACTTAATGGCACAAGTGAAGAAGTGGACATACTTAAATAATCATGAGTCCTTATGAGAGAAAAAGATTTGCTATACACTATGCAAGCATCATGAACGTTTATTCGGTCGTGTTTATAAATCCAAGTCTGCAGATGGGTCAATTACATAAATTAATTGACGCCATGAAGTCCTATCCTGTAATAATTCCAAATATAGACCATTTACGTCTAAACCACTCTTAAATGATTTGGCCAATATATTTCTTGGTCTCCCTCTGCCTGCATTTACGACTAAACCACTCTTATTGGCAGGGGAAATGGTTGATGGCGGTTGAAACATATTGTGTCATGAGTTTCAATTTTACAAAATTACACTTCATTTTTTATGTTAGTAAATCTACATGTTAGTTCTTAACGCAATAGTTCCTAAAATAATTGTTGAGAATTGACAGAATTATATTTAACCTGTGTTTTGAACTCTTTGAGCAATTTCATCTTATCTTTGACATCAGACAGTGCTGAAAGAGTCTCTTGAGCTTTAGCTCGATTGTCCCAAAAGGAGCTACTAGATGCTTCCTCCTCCAAATTGGTTAGTTCTTGCTCCAATAGCTGTAGACCAGATGATTCTCTAATCTCTTTGACACGCTGGGACGTAATTTCAACATCCCTCCTCAGAGAATAAAAATCTGCAACACAATGCCCAGTTACGGCTACTTCGTAATAAATTAATCCAGAATTGATTTTAGCTACTTTCCTCTGATTAAATCCACCCATGCATTATGATGCTGCATTTAATTATACAAAAGCAAGAGAAACTAGAAAGTCCCCAGTGACTTAAATATAAAGAAGTCCACGGGATAAAGCTAATGCATGCACAAATCTACTTATTAAACTACAAACTAATAGTTTAGATTGCAATGATTTGGAATAGAAAAAATTCATGACCAGTGACCAACAAATATTAATAAGATATTCCCCTGTAGTCTCTCAGTGTTTCAGCTTATATCATTCTTTTAAATGAGATTCCCAATAGTTGAAGACAAAAAACTGGATGGTAACCAAAGGATGCAGGTTCCAATATTGACATTATTCTAAGACTAAAAAATCCAAGGAACCTCTTCAACTAAAAGTCAATTGCAGCAAATTCCTCTGTGGTTCAAAACTCTGGCAACTCGACTCGAAGTAACCAAAGTATGCATGTTGACTCCCTACAAGGGTTTTCTGTGCATATGCACTGGGGGTTCAATTAACATCATTCATTACAGTTTAGTAAACTAAAGAAGTCAAGTGGCAGAGTTTTGAACAGATTTGGATTATCCGCAAATATAAAACAAGATATGACTGCACTAAAGTGAGTAATTCACCCTAGAGGATAAAGCAAGTTGATATGAAAAATAGACAGTCAATATCATGTGTACATGCATAGTAAACATGGATTCATTGAAATACACATTATTGATTTTTTTCCATCAAACGTTGACCTCTCTCTTACTTTACCCTCTACAGTGCTCATTTTAGAGAAATCAAATCTGTAAAACAAACTGTAGAAAATTTCAACCATAAAAACTACTGATTTTTACTATAAAAATTAATCGTAAGGACTTAAAATTACAAGAGAGCCATTGGAAGCAAGAACTGCAGCCTGAGCAGTTATCTCCAAACAATAGCGGATCCATTTCCTTTTTGAATCACAGGGGTTCTGCAAATGACCTAACATTGGAGGGAGTTACGTGCATTTTAGCCTTATTCTAAAATCTAAATACTTTGTTTCAAAATAAAATCAAAATACTAACGTGATTACATCACGCCCCATGCTTGAAGAATGGATGAATGAATGAAAATGTCACATAATCTCATCTAGCTCATTGCTTAATAAAAGACATAAAAGTACCTTGGAGTGCCCATTCACTGGTATCAGTGTCCTCTCCTTCCCCGACGCTCAATTGATTCTCAGGTGTTGCGGGTAAAACTACTGCAAAAGCGGCAAAGACGGGACGCAATCAAGTACAAAATAAATGAACCAGAACTGAAAATAAATGGCAAATATGAGATGGGACTTTGATATTCAGGGAGAAACCAAGAATAATCCCAGCTCAGAACAGGGAATCCAATTGTTGAAAGGAATCCGGTGTAGAGAGCAACGATAACAGATATACAGAAAATAATCGAGAGAGGAACGAAGCTTATTTGGTACAGTGTGTTTACTGTGACAAACTACAATCACCGAAAAGGGAAAGGTAATAATAGTCTAGCAAGGAAAAAGGAAACAGAGAAACTTACCAGGGGGTATAGGACGGGAGAGAGTGGAGCGGAAAGATAAGAAGGGGAAATGCTTTGAAGAAGAAGAAAAAGAGAGAGTGGGATTTTGTGGTTGGTTAAAAGACCTCAAGGTATTGGCGGTTGCAGTGGTGTAGCACATAGGCTGCGAAACAACTTCCATGGCTTCTTCCGAGTTAGTTAGGGTTTTATGATTCCCACCACCACTCGCTCCAGCTCCGAGGAGGAGATAAGAGAGTGTGAGCGAATGAGTTAGTAATTTAATTTTGACGCGTCACACAGACTCACGGGTTCTCTTCTCTTTCATTCCGCGAATATGGGTAAATGGATCCACTGTCCACTAACTTTGGATCCATTCGATCAACGTTTAAATACGCTTTTAGCTCCTGGAAATCTGTAAATCGGGGGTGTTTTGCTTTTACCTTCTACAATTTTTTTTTTTAAAAAACACATTGCAAAAACAACTTGTTTTAAAAAAGTCCATCTGTTAATCTACTGTTACAAAAATGCTTATGTGTCAAACGAAATTGTGAGATGTAATTTTATTTTCTTTTATAATTATTTTATTTATGGCATGGCTTGCCACATAACCACTCACACACCACCACTCACTCCACAACCACTCTCTTCTCTCTCTCACCCACACCACAACCACCAACACCACCACCACTCACACACCACCGCTAACACCACAACCACTCTCTTCATCATCTTCAACCTCACTCTCTCAACCTCATTCATGTTTGAAACCCTGATTTCTCCCCTCTTCTTCATGTGAAATCACTCTTGTTTGAAACGAAATTGTTGTTGTTGAAGAGGAAACAAAAATGAAATTGTTGTGAAGAGGAAACAAAATCGCCGTGAAGAGGAAACAAAATCGATGTTGTTGTTGTTGTTGTTGGAAACAAAATCGCTGTTGTTCAAGAGGAAACAAAATCAAAATCATTGTCATTTCATTTCAATTTGTTCTATTTCGATTTTGGGGTTTTTTGGATTTGTGTTGATTCGTTCCATGTCAATCGATGTTGATGTTTTGTTGCTGGAAATGATTCTAGATTGAAAAAAAAGATTTGAAGAGTGAGGTTTGTGTTGTTGTTTTTGTTACAGATTTGTCTTTGTGATGGTGAAGTTGAAGGAGATGTTGTGGGGAAGCTTCTAACCCCTTTGGCTCTGTGTTCATCACATCCCTTTTCTCCATTCAATTTTAATTTTAATTTGTTGAAGGAGGGGAATGAAAACTCAACAAAGAGGGACAGGTTTCGTGGTGGTGTTGGTGCTGCCAAGGAGAGAGATGGTGAAGAAAGAAAAGTGAAACTGAAGGGAAAACGAAGGAGAGAGATGATGAAGAAAGATGGAAACAACAACAACAACACAGAGAGAGAGATGATGAAGAGAGATGTTGAGGGAGAGGGTGTGTTTGTGTTTTTGTTGATGATGAAGCTGAGATGGAAACAACAACAACACACAGAGAGAGAGATGTTGAGGGAGAGGGTGTGTTTGTGTTTTTGTTGATGATGAAGCTGAGATGGAAACAACAACAACAGAGAGAGAGATGAAGATGAAGAAACAAGGGTTCAGATAAAAAAATTTGTAGGGGGTAAAATCAAAACACCCCCTATTTGCAGGGGGTAAAGGCAAAGTCAAAACGTCAGCAAAGTCAGCTGGCAGTTCCGTTAGACACGTCAACAAACCACTAACGGAGACTTGACAGAAGGACTAATATCAAACAAAAAAATTTTGCAAGGTGTTTTTTTAAAAAAAAATTGTAGGGGGTAAAAGCAAAACACCCCCCTATTTGCAGGGGGTAAAAACATATTTAAACTTTTGATCAATCCATTAATAAATCCATTCATTGATAAAATTGGCTTTTTTTTACCCCCCTCAGATACTCTATACCCCTCAAATTGACCAAACTACCAATTTTACCCCTAACTCCTCAAACAAATTTTTGGAATTACCTCTTAACACGTCATTTCGGAAGGCATTTTTTTGATTTTTTCAGGAATTACCTATCAAGACATAATTCCGGAAAGGTTTTTAAAAAAAGAACCGTAGGTAAAAGTCAATTTTTTTATAAAAACCTTCTAGATTTATGTGTTGATAGGTAATTCCGGAAAAAATTAAAAAATGCCTTCCGCAGGTAAAAGGTTTTTCTATAGAAAAAATAACAATTTTTTCAGTTATGGATAACAGTTAAAGTCCCGTGATTTTGAAGTTATACTGTGTTTTTTCTCCCTACATCAAACGTTTCTGTCAAAAGAAAATATTCAGACACTAGCTAGAAAATATAACTTAACTCGTTGATTCCCTTTCTTATAATTTCTATTTATTCCAATGTTCAATCAAATGACAACTATACTGTTTTTATAACAGTAACTTTTACCTACGGACAGAAATCGTAGGTAAAAGTCTTTTTCTTTTATAATAGGGACTTTTACATACGGACAGAAATCGTAGGTGAAAGTCAATTTTTTTAAAAAGTTCCCAAACCAAATTTTTCATTCTGGAAATACCATTTTTTACATACTTCCGAAAGCCATTTTTTCCAAAATTTCGGAAATACCTTTTTTTTGAGGTGTTTCTGGAACACAAATTTTTCTGAGAAATTTTTCAATAAATCAATTTCCAGTTAAATTTTGGTAAAAATGTGGGTGGTATTTTGGGGTTAAAATGTATTATGGGGGTATAGAGTTATGAGCGCGGGGGTGGGGGGGGGGGGTTTACAAAAAAAAACCCAATAAAATTTTGCTTACCAATAAAATTTTGCTTACCCCCACCATTAGGCTCCATACCCCAAGTTTTCCCAAACTTTTCATTTTGCCTCTTAATTTTAATAAATATTCCAATCTTCACCCTAACACACTCATCCAGGATTATCTATAAAATATAATTCCATACTATTTTTTAAAAAATCACTTCTGAATTTAACTTTTTTATATAATTCAGAATGTTTTAAAAAAATCACTTCTGGATTTATCTTTTATACATAATTTATGAATTGTTTTTGTCTCGGATCGAGTAGAGACTTGATCTTACATGGTGACTACACCTCGGCTACTCGGTGTGGTGCAGTCTGTGACAATTTTTAAAAATCTATTCTGAATTTATCTTTTTTACATAAATCTGAAATTAAATTTTAATCTTGGTTATACTTCTAGTAGCGCTTGTTGTAAGCGCTATTAAAAAGTGGATTCCGGATTCATACATAATTCCGGTTGCGTGGTGTGTGTGTGTAGTGTTTGTCATAGTTTTTAATAGTACTTATTCAAATAAGCGCTAATAAAAGTATAACTAAAATTAAAATTCCATTCTAGAATTATGTTTTAGACATAATTGGGAAATGTATTTTATTTACATTCCGGATTTATGTCTTGAAACATAATTTCGGAATAAAAAAAAGGTTCCGGATTTATGTTTTTATGTCTTAAAACATAAATCCGGAAATTTCTTCGAAAAAAGGTTCTGAATTTACCTTAAAACACATAATTCCAGAAAATGCTTATCGAAAAAAAAAACATAATTCCGGAAAATCAAAACAAAATTCTAAATTAAGTTTTGATTATTTATTTGAGGGTAAAATGAGAATAAATGAAAATGTGGAGTATTAGGGCTAGTGGTGGGGGTAGAAAAATCAAAACCCAAAAATTAATGAATTGGATCTAATCTATCTATTTAATTAATAGATGAATTGTGATCCATCCACTAAAATTTTCAATCCAGTGAATTATTAAATTTAAAATAAATTTATTGTTTATTAGTTTTTAGTTTTAAATTTCGAATATAATTTAACGAATGAATTATATATATATATATATATATATATATATATATATATATATATATATATATATATTTATATATATCCATGATGTTATGAATATTATTGGATATTGGATGTCCATTTCTCTTCTCCCATCATCTCCTTTATTATCTTTGTGTAGTGGCCTTTATGGTTGACTACTCACTTGTCCTTCCCCATCCTATAAATAAGGACTCACCCCCATATGTAAAGATGTACTTGTGAAGAGAAATACAAAGACTCCCAAATTCTATCATTCTCTCATTCTTTGGTTGCTATAGTTTTGATTATTCTACAACACGTTATCAGCACGAAGCTCTTACGGTCTAAGTTCTACCAACCTAAGGTATGTAATATTAGTTCTTACTTATTGCATGATACTACTTATTGTGTTGTATGCTTGCTTATTGGTTTTTGCTTTTATCTTATCACATTTTATCAGAATATTTCTTTAAAACCTCCGTTGTATAATTTTTTTGAAAGACGAGATGTATTAGTGTTTTATGGATAGTTTGATAAATAGCTATTTTGGAATAGAAATGTTCTACATATTGTGATCAAAGTTTGGATAGTTAATCTCGTATTGAGAATAGTTGTTAACTGGACTGAATTACTTTTTATTCGATATGTTGCGTTGCGATAAGTCCGGCTTCTCTGAACATATTATATATATCCATGTACTGTGATCGGAAACTCATATATAAACCAGTCCGAACACCAAGATTGCTTTGTTTTAATTTATGATTTTATATGATTTCACTTGAAAAGAAAAAGACACTGATTTATATAAGGTTGTATACATATTTATATAATTAGATTTACATGCCTATTATGTGGACCAATACCGTCGATTTTACGTGCTTATTATGCTCTTTTAATCAACGTGTATATGGGCTTCAAATTCAATTGCTATTTAATTAGAGTGATAGTTTTACATTGGGTTCAGTTACATTATCTCTTAAAGAACCACGTTCTTGTGCTTTCACTTTGGTTTTTAGTACATCAATTTAATCAACTCTTGATTTATGCTCTTGGTTTATAATGTGTTTCAATGTTGCTCCTAGGCTTCTCGGCTTCTTCCTAGAAATATTTAATTTTTGGTTTTCTTCATAATGTTATGTTTAATCTAACTTGTTTAATTTTATATTTTCATGATAGTTCTAAATATGTCGAACCTTACTAAACTTGATTTTGAGGCTCTTGACATTTCGGGAAAGAATTATTTGCCATGGGCTCTAGATGCTGAAATTCATTTCAATGCCGAAGGGCACGGAGATACTATTAAAGAAGGAAATAAAGCATCTAATCAACAAAAGGCAAAAGCCATGATTTTTCTTCGCCACCATCTCCATGAGGACCTTAAAAATGAATACCTTACGGTAAAAGACCCACATGTCCTTTGGAACGGTTTAAAGGAAAGATATGAGCACCAAAAATCTATTATCCTCCCAAAAGCTCGTTATGATTGGATGCATTTGCGTTTACAAGATTTTAAAAGTGTAACTGCCTATAATTCTGCAGTATTTAGAATCACTTCCCAATTACAATTATGTGGAGAAAAAGTGACTGATGAAGATATGTTAGAAAAAACATTCTCCACTTTTCATGCATCCAATGTGCTCCTGCAGCAGCAATATCGAGAAAAAGGCTTTCAGAAATATTCTGACTTGATTTCTTGCCTTCTTGTGGCCGAGCAAAATAATGAACTTTTGATGAAAAATCATGAAGCTCGTCCCACTGGCACTGTTCCATTCCCAGAAGTGAATATAGCAACACACGATCACTATGGATAAAATCGTGGTCGTGGTCGTGGTCGTGGCCGTGGCCGTGGTCGTGGTCATGGCTATGGTCGTGGTCACGGTCTTGATCGTAGTCACAGTGGAAATTATAAGAACACGTCTTTTCACCAGAAGTGGAAAAATGTTGGAAAGAATGAAAAAGGTGGGCAGAGTAGCAAAAGTAATGAAAATATTTGCTATCGTTGTGGAGGAAAAGGTCATTGGAGTCGTACTTGTCGTACACCAAAACATCTTGTTGATCTCTATCAACAATCAATTAAAAATAAAGATAAAAGGATTGAGAGTCATTTTGCTTATGAAGATGATGGTAATACAAATGCTACTCATTTGGATGTCGCTGATTTCTTTGCTGACCCTGATGGAAATATTGGTCACCTTATTGTGGATGGAAATATAGTCAAGAAGTAGATTTTCCTAAATATCACAATAATAATAAAGTTTGAGAGTATCTTTGAATTTTCTATGATGTTTTGAATATCCTATGCTAATAATAATAAAGCTTTATATTTAAGTGTGTTTTCAACTTCTATAGATTATGTTCAAATAATTCAATCATAAAATTTTTATTCTTTCTCATGCTTCTCTCTTATCATATTCTTTTCTTCTTTGGATAGAATGAGTATTGACACTAGCATCAATAATGGAGATACGTGTCTTGTCGATAGCGGAACTACCCATACAATTTTCAAAGATGCAAAATATTTCTCTTATTTAGTGAAGCGAGAAACCAATGTTAGTACTATATCTGGCTCTTCAAAGATAATTGAAGGCTCCGGAAGAGCTAATATAATGTTATCCCGGGGAACAAATTTACACGTTGAGAATGCATTATATTCCCCCAAGTCTAGTAGAAATTTATTAAGTTTCAAAGATATCCGTTTAAATGGATATCATATTGAAACAAGAGATGAAGGAGGTATTGAATATCTCTATATAACAAGACATACTTTGGAAAAAATAAGTGTAGTGGAAAAACTGCCCGCCTTTTCCTCTGGTTTGTACTACACTTATATCAGTGCAATTGAAGCACACGTTGTTGTAAACGAGAAATTTACAAATCACAAAAAATTTGTTGTTTGGCATGACCGGCTGGGCCATCCCGGATTCATAATGATGCGAAAAATAATTGAAAACTCATGTGGTCATCAATTGAAGAACCAGGAGATTCTTCAATCCAATAAGTTCTCATGCACTTCTTGTTCACAAGGGAAGTTGATAATTAGACCATCACCAACAAAAAATAGAAGTGAATCTCTCAACTTTTTAGAACGAATACATGGTGATATTTGTGGGCCAATACACCCACCATGTGGACCATTTAGATATTTTATGGTTTTAATTGATGCATCAACTAAATGGTCACATGTTTGCCTGTTGTCAACTCGCAACCAAGCATTTGCGAGATTGCTAGCTCAAATAATTCGAATAAGAGCTCACTTCTCTGATTATCCTGTCAAGAAAATACGTCTTGACAATGCTGCTGAGTTTTCATCTCAAGCATTTAATAAATATTGTGCCTCCATTGGAATTGACATTGAACATTCTGTACCACATGTTCATACACAAAATGGACTTGCAGAATCATTTATTAAACGTATAAAGTTAATTGCAAGACCACTTCTCATGAGATGCAAACTTCCCATTTCCACTTGGGGACATGCAATTTTGCATGCTGCAACATTGATTCGCATCAGGCCAACAAGTTATCATGACTCTTCCCCTTTACAGTTAGTTTTTGGTCAAGAACCTAATATTTCCCATCTTAAAATTTTTGGATGTGCGGTGTACGCTCCAATTTCTCCACCACAATGCACTAAGATGGGTCCTCAAAGAAGGTTGGGAATATATGTTGGATATGAATCTCCATCTATTATAAAATATTTTGAACCAACAACAGGAGATTTATTTACAGCTCGATTTGCTGATTGTCATTTTGATGAATCAAATTTTCCAGCATTAGGGGGAGAGAATAAGTAGTTGGAAAGAGAGATCAGTTGGAATTTATCGTCATTGTCTCATCTTGATCCTCGAACTAAACAATGTGAACTTGAAGTTCAAGAGATAATTCATTTGCAAAGCTTAGCAAATCAATTACCAAATGCATTCACTGATCCAAAAGGTGTGACAAAATCATATATACCAGCTGCTAATGCTCCAATAAAAATAGATGTCCCTGTTGGGCAATCTAATATTGCAAATGAGTCCCAACCACGACTGAAGCGTGGTAGACCAGACGGTTCCAAAGATAAAAATCCTCGAACAAGAAAAGGAGCTAAAAAGAAAGATGGTCCAGAGGAGGATATAGAAACTCTCAAAGAGTCTACAGACATAATTGACATTTCAGTCCCAGAAAAGATTGATCAGGTACCTGAAAGTCATGAAAATAAAGAGATCTCAATAAATTATGTCACTAATGGAATACAATGGAACCGACAGGATGTCAACGTTGATGATGCTTTTTCATATCATATAGCGCTAAATGTGATAAATGGTAATGAGGATCATGAACCAAAATCCATTAAAGATTGTAGACAAAGTGAGAATTGGCCAAAATGGAAAGATGCAATTGAAGCAGAATTAAACTCGCTTTACAAGCGAAAAGTTTTTGGACCTGTAGTCCGAACACCTGAAGGTGTGAAACCGGTTGGATACAAATGGGTCTTTGTGCGAAAACGAAATGAGAATGGTGAAATTGCAAGATACAAAGCTCGACTTGTTGCTCAAGGGTTTTCACAAAGACCTGGCATTGATTTTGATGAAACATATTCACCTGTTATAGATGCAAGTACTTTTCGGTACTTAATTAGCCTTGTAGCATATGAAGGGCTTAATTTGCACATGATGGATGTTGTCACAGCCTATTTATATGGCTCACTCGATAGTGACATTTACATGAAGCTCCCTGAAGGATTTAACTTGCCTGAGGCACATAGTCCAGGATCTCGAGATGACTACTCCATCAAATTGAATAAATCTCTCTACGGGCTAAAACAATTTGGACGCATGTGGTATAATCGCCTCAGCGAATATTTGCTAAATGAGGGATATACAAATGACCCTATTTGTCCATGTATTTTTATAAAAAGATCTGGAAAAGAATTTGCTATCATTGCTGTATATGTTGATGACATAAATATTATTGGAACTCCTGAAGAGATTCCAAAAGCTATAGATTGCTTAAAGAAAGAATTTGAGATGAAGGATTTGGGAAAGACAAATTTTTGTCTAGGATTACAAATTGAGCATTTGAAAAATGGAATTTTTGTACATCAAGAGGCTTATATAGCAAAAGCTTTAAAACGTTTCTACATGGACAAATCTCATCCGTTATCTACTCCTATGGTTGTTAGATCACTGGATGTGGAGAAAGATCCATTTAGACCTCGAGAAGAGGGTGAAGAACCACTTGGTCCTGAAGTACCATATCTCAGTGCAATTGGAGCACTGATGTACCTTGCTAATTATACGCGCCCTGATATATCATTTTCTGTCAATCTATTAGCAAGATATAGTTATTCACCCACACGAAGACATTGGAATGGAGTCAAGCATATACTTCGTTACCTTAGAGGTACAATGAACATGGGGTTGTTTTATTCCAAAGTACCCAAATTAGAATTAACAGGTTATGCAGATGCAGGTTATTTGTCAGATCCTCATAGTGGCAGATCACAAACAGGTTACTTGTTTACTTGTGGTGGTACAGCAATTTCATGGAGATCTGTGAAACAGACCATAACAGCAACATCATCAAATCATGCAGAACTTTTAGCACTACATGAAGCAAGTCGGGAATGTGTTTGGTTAAGGTCTCTGATTCAACACATACAAGAGACTTGTGGTTTGTCTTCCGGAAGAATAGATGCAACAACAATCTATGAAGATAATACTGCATGCATTGCTCAGTTGAAAGAAGGTTACATTAAAGGAGATCGAACAAAGCATATTTCTCCAAAATTCTTCTTCACTCATGATCTTCAGAAGAATGGTGATATAAGCATTCAACAAATTCGTTCATGTGATAATCTTGCGGACCTTTTCACAAAATCTCTCCCAAGCAGAATCTTTGAACGACTGGTACAAAAGATTGGTCTTCGCCGTCACAAAAATGATTGTCTGGATGAGGGGGAGAAATAAATAAATTTTGTAAAAGGATATTGTACTCTTTTTCCTTCACTAGATTTTTCCCACTGGGTTTTTTTCTAGTAAGGTTTTAATGAGGCATATCCTCAATGGACATCCAAGGGGGAGTGTTATGAATATTATTGGATATTGGATGTCCATTTCTCTTCTCCCATCATCTCCTTTATTATCTTTGTGTAGTGGCCTTTATGGTTGACTACTCACTTGTCCTTCCCCATCCTATAAATAAGGACTCACCCCCATATGTAAAGATGTACTTGTGAAGAGAAATACAAAGACTCTCAAATTCTATCATTCTCTCATTCTTTGGTTGCTATAGTTTTGATTATTCTACAACACATGAAAATTTATAACCGGATGAATTTGATTTTTGTTCGACAAAGGATGAATTTGATTGATTTGCATTGAACTAGAGTGTTTGACCCGTGCTATGCACGGGTACATTTGTACTATTGAAAATTGTTAGAAAAAATATACATTTTGTTCGTCAATTTATGTGTGGTGTTAGAGGTGTCAATTTTCCCTTATACACACGAAAAAAATCCTCGTGGGAACTGTCCAGTTTAAAGACCTAAAGATGGATATTATTCCCAATGGGGTTTGGGGACAGAGGACTAAATTCTTGTGAAGGCTTGGCAGGAAGGGGAGAGGGTTTACACCCCTACTTCGTGGGATGACAATTTCTACCCGTAAGTGGGGATCCCCGAGGGGATTGCTCCGTTCGGGGCCCCTGGGCGGGGAATTTTCCCCGTGGGGACGGGGACGAGGGAGATAATCTCCCCGCAGTCAAAGTGGGGATGGAGACGGGATCATACCCCCTACCTCGCAGGGACTCCGCCCCGAAATATATTACATAAATATTTTTATTATAGATGTATATTATACTATAAGTATTAATTTTTTAGTCTTTTTATACGTGTTTCTAATTTAAAATATTTAATTATTCTAACTTTTATATTTTTAAATATTAAAATATAAAAAGAAGACTAACTTTTATATTTTTTGTATTAAAATGTTAAAGTTTTGTTTTTTAGTCTTGCTTTTATATATTTATTCAATTTTATTATATTTTAATTTATATTTTTAAAACTTTTAATAAATTTTCGGATTCCCCGCGGGGACCGTGGGGATGGGGATGGAGGAGGAAAACTCCCCGAAGCGGGGATCGGGAGATGGGGACGGGGGACACTTGGGAGGCGGGGACGGGGAGCGGGGGAGTACTCCCCGCCCCCGCCGTGCCCCATTGCCATCCCTACCTACTTCGTGGGGTCTCAATTTCTAATAAAACTATTATGAAACTCTAACCAATACATATAATATTATTTTATCAAATTAATATTGCTAAGAAACCAAAATTATTACATAATCCCTATTACCATAACTTTAAACTTTATGATATGTTTTTTGTTTTTTATACATTTTCCCATATATATTGCATTTAGTTTATTATTTATTATGTTGTTTATGAACAATAGGGTCCCACAGGGAGGGGTAACTCTCCAATGTGCAGAGATGTGGAGTAATATAAGATGTGGAGACAAGAAGTGAGAAAATATTTCCTGTCCCCATCCCGTCCCGCTGATATCTCTATTTTTATTTGTGTTAAGGATATAAATGTGTCTATAAAAAATAGAAAATAATATAAATATATATATATATATATATATATATATATATATATATATATATATGATATTTATTCAATATTTGGTGTTTCATTTGATATAAAAAAATGACCATACACACAATGTGCACTTAAGAAATATAACAAAAGAATTATTATGAGAAATTTCACATATATAGCTCCGGAGTTCAAATGTCAATAACAATTTGGCAAAATTCACATAAATTCGAATTCCTAATTTTAGAGGAAATATTAGGAACATTATGACATTATTTTTTTGATGGAAATAGTTAGATGAAATATTATGACATTTTCAGATTTTGATGTTATTTTTTTGATATAAAATTGCGAAGGAAAATTTATTAACTTTTCTCATCTACCATTTTGTTCCGGGGATTCCTAAATTTTGAAGGCACATTTGATAGAAAAATCTGAAGCACTACCTTCCAAGGCCGAGAATTTGTTGGACACAAAACATAATATAAAATTATACATTTATATAATACTTTATTAGCAAAAATAGTATATAATGTTAATAATAAGTGGGACCTTACTAATGTAATTAATGTTTGTTTAACCAGAATATGACATTTGGCAATGCATTAATGAAGATGCATTGTCAAATGTTATAGATATAGATGGATGGTGACGGATTGGATTTTTTTCCATTTATTTCTTTTTCCATTTATATCTAACGGATTCTAAATGGACTAATACTAGAATAATTGACTCGTGCCTCGCAGGGTATACCTCATCTTTTAAAAAGATTATCAATACTGTTATGTTTAAATTGGTATTTTTATAATATTTGTATGAGATCTCACATAACCACTACATTTGCACGCACATAATTTTTTATTTTTTCACTAAAACACACATATATTTTTGAAAAATACATAATGAGTGATCTCTTGGGTAGGGATGGCAATGGGGCAGGGCGGGGAGTACTCCCTCGCTCCCCATCCCCGCCTCCCAAGTTGTTCCCTGTCACCATCCCCGATCCCCGCTTTGAGGAGTTTTCCTCCTCCATCCCCACGGATCCCCTCGGTCCCCGTGGGGACCCTGGAATTTTATTAAAAATTAGAAAAAATATAAATTAAAATATCATAAAATTGAAAAAATATATAAAAATAGGACTAAAAAACAAAAATTTAACATTTTAACATAATAAAATATAAAAGTTGATCTTAGTTTTATATTTTAATATTTAGAAAGTATAAAAGTTAGAACAATTTAATATTTCAAATTAAAAACATGTATAAAAAGACTAAAAAATTACTTATAATATAATATATATCTATAATAAAAATATTTATGTAATATATTCGGGGCAGAGTCCCCGCGGGGTGGGGGGTATGATCCCCGTCCCATCCCCTCTTTGACTACTGGGGGATTTTCTCCCCCGTCCCCACAGGGAAAATTCCCAGCTCACGCCCCCCGAATGGGGCAATCCCCGCGGGGATCGCCACATACGGATAGAAATTGCCACCCCTACTCTTGGGCACCTAATTAACGACTCTTGTCCTCCATACCTGGTGGTTTTTTGTTTAAATCTCGATTGGTATATATGGTATTGAATGGAATGAAATACTTAAAAGGAATGGGATAAAAATGTGCTTGTACATTAATAGTGTAACACCCCGATAATTTCTAACATGTAGAATTATTGAAGTGCACTAAATGGCATACATCAGAGTAACTTCCTATTAATGAATATTGAACACAAACTAAAAATTTTGATACTTAATATCAAATGGTTCTCCGAACCTCGTTAACTTACTGAAAATGCTTAAGTTTCATAACTTAAGACTTATACAATCCTGGTGTTCAATACTCAAAACATAAAGTAGCGGAAATGATTTTACAACTTGTACGGTGAAAGTCATACAACCGGAAACATAAAGGCAAAATGGGGACAAGGCCTAAACATGAAAATCAATCCTCAACAACTCCAAGAGTCGCACCGGCTAACCATGCTTCATCGTCTTTGCTTTTCCCTGCTTCTCTGTAAAAACCACAAAATATGAAGGGTGAGATAAACATTATCTCAGTGAGTCCTATCGAGACCCCTGACTAACTCTAGCGGTTTATTAAACTTTATCTTTGAACTCGTGGCCCTCATAAGTAACCACGTGGACATATAATGTTTTCATGTAACTTGTAGCCCTAATAAGCGACTACTCATTAAATTAATTACTTTCCTGATGTAGCCCTAATAAGCGACTACATAACATATTATTTAGCTTTGAACTCATGGCCCTAATAAGCGACCATGTGGACACATGTACTATTTCTTGTAACTTGTAGCCCTGATAAGCAACTACTCGTTACATTAATTACTTTCTTGATGTAGCCCTGATAAGCAACTACACATCACATTTTCATGAACTTAACACAACACCTCAAGCCTACCTTAGTATGGTTATTTCTCCGGCTTTTGGTGAACCCATCCCGCTAATCACTAGTGGGAAAAACATGTGGGCCTAGGATTTGGGGCTCATGACTTCCCCCACCCCAGTATACTAATCTTGGAGGATCGTCACCCTCGATATACTCATATTATTACAAGTATACCATCTACATTTCCCCGAGGGAAAGTAACCTGATTTGTTTTTACATGGATTGAGAGTTTATATAACTTATATAGACTTACAATCAATTAACCTAACATGACATGATGGAACTCAAGGTCCGTTTTCTTAACATGATTTGTGTACACTCGCGTTCACTATAGTTCGGTTTTTCCAACATTCTTAACTTTCAAAACAGGGCATTTTATAGTTTGAATTACACCTCTGAATAGACCTTTCAATAAGCTTTAAAACGCAACTGAAAACACCTCAATCGGATTCCCTGATCAAAAGTTATCGTGAAAACAAAATCAGTAAAGTTTGCTGAAAATTTACACTGCGTCGCGACGCGAACAGGTTCCGTCGCGACGCGAAAAGTAACAGATAGATTTTTCATTGCAAAACAGTGTATGGCCGCGAGGCGATAGCCACGGGTCGCGACGCGACTGTTGGCAGAAGTGTTCAAAAATGACTTTTAAAAATTCTGTTTTGTTCCGTTTCGCTTTCAATCCGGTGCCGAGACATTTTAGGACTTCCGTGACTTAAAAACAGACATTTCAACCAGCAATCCAAACCAATTGTTCAAGCAAATCAACCACACATAAACATCATCATGAATCATCAAACAATCAATCAATCCTAATCACATAAGTTATTGTTTAAACACAATCTTGGAAAAACGGTTTTCGACTCATTTTCGCGAAACGAATTTAAATAACTATTGGTTCAGAAAAATATCAAGACATCAGTTTTCAAAACAGTTCCCTAAGCGAGTTATAGAACTCACCGTTTTGATGATCTCGCGAGAAATCACGTCCTCACACGAAACGACCGGACCGTAACCTCTCGAACGATCCCCATATGAGTACTCGCACCGAACTCGTCCGATACTCGAAACTGAACTTCAGAACAGCAACCAAACACAAATCCCAGCTACTGAGTTCCCTTCATGTCTACGGAATTTCTTGAACTTTGACGACTCGAACCGAAACTTGACGAACCGACATTCCCAGCTCCACACCCGTTTTCCAGCATTAGTGTACAGATTTTCAACACGTTTATCTAGGTCAATTCGTAGCCAAAATCCCTCAAACCAGTGCCCATTGTGTAGATAGTTTTGTCTAGTTTCATATGGTTCAAGTTTCAAACGAATGCACCCAGTATCCAGAGAGTTGTCATGAAAACAAGGGGACTGGGTTAAAACTGACTCTAATTCAAAACTGAAACTTGTAATTCATTTTTCTCCCACCATACTCAATGAAATCCGTTAATTCTTGTGCCTAATTCGAAGCATTTCTTGTCTAGTTTCTGAATTGGAAAAAATCAGGATCAACTGAGTTGTGTACAAAGAGATACAAGGTAAACACTGAATATGGTTCAAACGGGTTTCAAGCAGAATCTTGCTTGAGTTGGTACCTTCAATCCCAACCATCAAGAACCACGATTTTTTACCTCCAAACTGAACTCCAAACACTTATAGTTACAGAAACTTTCTTCTACTAGTACATTCATCAATGTAACTCGGCTTTACCTACCATCTAGTCTCAAATATACATGCAAGAGTCCAAGGCTCCACATGCAAGATTCAAAACTCAGATTTTTCTCAAGTAGAGCTTGGATGTTCTTCAATGGTAATTTGAGTTGGAGAAGGGTGTTGGTTTTGAAACTGACATCACTTGGTAGAGGAAGAAAAATGGTGAATAATGGTGGTCTCAAGTTGGACATGCATTGAGGGATGAAGTTTTTCCCTCCTCCTCTTCTCTCACTATGTTTCCTGGGTTTTTGTGAAGTGCTGAATGAGGGAGTGAAGGAGTGGCCCAGGTGAGTAATTCAGCTGAGAGAATTTTTAATGAGGGCAGAATTACCATATTGCCCTTATGCCCAATTTTCACTTAACTCTCCTTAAACTCTTCTTAATTCAATTCTAATTCCCTAACTAGTCAATAATTTATACATTAATCACATATTGCATAAAGTTGTGTGTAGTGAAAGATGGTTTAGCTGGAACACATTTCTGGGTGAAAAGACGGAAATACCCCTATCTTAGTATTCTCGCTTAAAATCACAATTCGATCACCAATCAGTCAACAATCCAAGTACTAATATAATTTAGCACACAAGCAACACATAATTCACTTAGTCAATAACTTTACCTCATAATCAATCAATTATGATAATTAATCGCCTTGACCTCTTGCTAATTTTAAATAAATTAAATTAGCTAAATTGGAGATGTTACAAATAGACTTCTCGACGTTACATCTCCATATGATGGTTGTGTGTTTCTATCTCACTTTTCCTCATTAGAAAAAAAACCGCAAGCTAATTACTAATTTAACTTCACCTAAGTATTTCTCTCTAAATTTTATTACATTTTTATAAAAGTATGTCATTTATGTGTAAATGTGTATTTAGCTCTATAGATGATAGTCCATAAAGTACGTTGTTTCTGAAAATAGGAATAAACTCTTTTTTTTTTTGCGAAAATTACAAAGATACACCAAACAAAATATTAACTTAAACATAATATGTAGTATTGTGTCAATTATTATCCTAAACAGGAACTGGAGATTGGTGGAAAATATTCAAATAGAGGTTGTTAAATTGAAACCTATGATTTAAACGAAGAGAAATTAGCGTATACCTTTAAACAAAAATGGGGAGTTGGATACCTGTAAGTATCAAGAAGAGAAAAATAATTGGTCTCAATAGTATTCTACCACGTATTTTTTGGTACACACTTCATAAGTACAAACATAACATAAAATTCAAAAGAAATATAAACAATGAGAGGGCTTGATGATGCATTTTACCCAATACACTTGTCTTAATAGTAGGCTTGACTGCCACACAATCACTTGTTCTCAATAGTATTCTAAATAATCCCCTTTTATGTGGCCTAAAATACTAAAAACCATACTAACTCTTACTACCGATTGCAAGTATTGAAAAGTATCATAACCTTCAAATGTTCGCAAATGATAAACAGGTCAAAACTGGTGAATTCACAATAAATTGTTTTGAATTGCCCCGACTAAATTGAAAACTCCGAGTGGGTATCAAATCTTTTTTCACAATAAACAAAAAATTGTAATGGAAGCGTGGGTGAAAATAAGAGGTTTTATCTTATGAACAAAGAGTGTGGTGTCCATAATGAATAGAGGAGGAAGACAGTTGTAGGTTCGTGCCACTCAAATAGTGCCGCTGATACTCCCTTTCTAGATCATCTTCATAAGGCAGCTTGAAATAAAATCTCCTAACCCTGCAAATCTTATTGTAGCAAAAAATTTGTTTTGAATTCCCCCCGACTAAATTGAAAACTCCAAGTGGGTATCAAATCTTTTTTCACAATAAAGAAAAAGTCGTAATGGAAGCGTGGGTGAAAATAAGAGGTTTTATCTTATGAACAGAGAGTGTGGTGTCCATAATGAATAGAGGAGGAAGACAGTTGTAAGTTCGTTCCACTCAAATGCTACCGCTGATACTCCCTTTCTAGATCATCCTCATTAGGCAGCTAGAAATAAAAGCCCCCAACCCTGCAAATCTTATCGTTGCAAAAAATGACCCAACAGATCTCATCTTTGCAACAAAAAGCCATAAATTTGAAACAAAAAGAGGAGACAAAGAGGGGTTAGTTATTATTTCCCATTGGAGATGATGTAAACAGACACTAACATACAAAAATTTAAAGCAGAGAAAGTGAGGTGTGGGACTAAGGACGTAAAGCCAAAACTAATATTGAAGATAAAATTAATCTGTAGAACGTATTTTAGAACATGGTGCGATCATCAAAGTCCCGTGAGTATGCCTCTACAAAGTTTCGTTGTAATACAACCTACAATCTTCAGTGGTCTCTGCAGTGTGTTTCGAGAGGGTGGAGAGAGTGATAAAATGACACCATGGGGGTTCAATGCTTGAAGTGATAGAAGAAAATGAGATACATAAAAGATAAGAAGAGGAAAAATAAATAATCGAACCTGAAAAATCATGAGATATCGTAGAATAACATTGAAATGAAAACATTTTCAGATCTCTAATATAGATGTAGAAGAGGGGCATGGAAGATCATATCAGAGGGCCATGGTTGACAATGGAGATGAAAAGCAAGAGGGATCGAATGAGCGCTGATTGAAAACCTAAACCCAAATATTATGCTCGTCTGAAGAATATGAGATAACTAAAGTGAAGTGATAAGATAAAGAGAATAATTATTTATGGGAAAAGTAAAGTAAAAAGAAAAAAAGGAAGAAAGAGAGTGTAAAAGAAAAGTGAAAAGGAGGAAAGAGAGTGTAAGAAGAAAGAGAAAAAAGGAAGAAAGAGAGTGTAAGAGAAAAGTGAAAAGTAAGAAAAAGAGTGTAAGAATATAAAAAAAAGAAAAAGAAATAGAGTGTAATAACATTTTTACCCTAAAAAATTTGAGGTGTCTTTTATATAAAATAGGGGTATTGGCAAAATAATATGTAGTGAATTGGTATAAATCTATAGTATATATATATATATATATATATATATATATATATATATATATATATATATATATATATATATATATATATCAATTTCATTCAGTTTTTCATTCTACTTTTAATGACCAAATATTACATTCTACTTCTAAGTTCTGACGTCTATAAGTCATGATGAGCTAAAGAATATCCTCTTTTGATGCTTATTGATTCAATAAGTTTCCACGAGTGTGCATAAAACAAAACATGTGGCTACATTGTTTTTGTTTTTTAGGTAGGCACGTGGCTGCATATTATACACCTTTTTTTTGTCAACACCATTGATTCTTCGGTCTTCAGCTGAATATTTACGATTTGTTTTTTGTTCTTTTCTAGTTTTTTTCTCACTTTCAACTTGATTATACTCTATTTTTTTTTAATTCCAGCTTAATTGATCGTTTTTTAGTTCCCCAGTTTCATGTTATATATCCTCCAATATTAGATTATCAGCACTTTGGCCATGTTTAATTGGTTATTTCCTTAAGTTTGGTCACTAAAAACTAATTAGTTTTTGCCCTAGTAGTGTATAATTTATTAATTCTTTTAAGATGTATATAATTTATTAATTAATTAATTGATAATTGTGTTTAATCAAAATAAAGGTATTCACTATTCAGTAAGTGAAAAAATAAGTGATTCGCAAAAAATAAGTGTTTCATCTTTTTAGTCTTTTTTACGCTTATTCTTTTTATAATATTCCTTATTTGTGCTCACTAAAGTAAAATAAAATTTATTGTATCTATATCAAATACGCGGATACCGCACTGCAGTCATCCTGAAGTTGCGGCCCCGCACGCAACTTCAACTTTTTTTATTTTATTATTTTATTATTTTTTGAAATAATATTCAATTTTTTTATTTTTTATTTTTTAAATTACAACAGTATTAATTTACTAATAGCATATTTTGATCAATTTGGATCAACTGGTATTAAAAGTATACTTAATTTAGTGTTTATATTATATGCGAGTATTGTGACTTCAATCCATACTTCGCGCCAAATTTCCACGTTTTTGCATTTTTTTCTTTTTATATTTTTGGGATATTTTAAAGTACAAAAAAATTTTAGATGTTGAAATACACGAAGTTCATTCGCCAAATATTGATTTGGTGAAAACAAATTATTTCGTAAGAAAATACGTAAAGTGATTGAGATGCTAAGCATTATGTTTTGGTGAACTTTAGAGTTCAAAAAAAAAATTAACCGTTCAAAACGCAACGTTTGTTCCTCAGTGTCCAGTTTGGGGGAAAAAAACAGTCACAAAATATGTAAAATGCGATGTTAAGCAGTATGTTTTGGGGTACTTTAGCGTTCAGAAAAATTTTAACTATTCAAATACGCGAAGATTGCTCCTCAATAATTGATTTGGTGAAAAAATACAATAATTTTGTGACAAAACACGTAAAGTGAAAAGCTAAGCAGTATGTTTTGGTGTACATTAGAGATAGAAAAAATTTTAATTGTTCCAACACGCAAAATTTGTTCCTCAAAAACCAGTTTGGTGAAAAACAAATAATTTCGTGACAAAATACGTAAATTGTGATGCTAAGCAGTATGTTTTGAGATACTTTAGCGCTAAGAAAATTTTTAACCATTCAAATACCTAAAGTTCCCTTTTACTAATTTCAGTACTTTAAAAAAACAATATCTTTTTATACTTCATCTCTTTATATTTTTTAGGACATATTTTTCTGAATCTTTAAAAAATTATTTATTTTTATACTTATTCTCCTTATATATTTTCTGAACCTAAAA
This sequence comes from Astragalus membranaceus, assembly GCA_039519185.1. NCBI lineage: Eukaryota > Viridiplantae > Streptophyta > Magnoliopsida > Fabales > Fabaceae > Astragalus > Astragalus membranaceus. The sequence continues at coordinate 122,546,064 of CM076854.1, read as the reverse complement.
TCTCTATTGAATTCATTTAGCTCGGTCACTACCAAATCACAAATACATTTTTTAATATTTTTTTTAGGATTTAGGGTTTATAAGAGTAATCTTCTCTTTCGTGTTTGGTTACATTCATCATTACTGAGAGTTGATTATTTTTCTTGCAATATATCATATGCTATAGATACTTACTCCTACGGGAACGTCAACTACATTTAAAATAGAACCCCAATATTATATTCTTTCAACTTTGAATAGGTGCTTCTATTTTATTGGTGGTTTTCATCCAACATTGCATGATACCCACGCGTTTCACTTTCTATTAGCGTTATCTTCTTTAGAAGCATACTTAAATTGGTGTATATATTTTTATCTTTAGTTTAGGATTTACTTTCGCGGGAACTTCCGCCACATTTGCAATAGCTTCTTTTAACTTTTTGTATAGCTGCTTCTATTTTATTGGTTGTTTTCATCCAACTCTGCTTGAATATGAATTATGATATTAAAATTCTTTATATTTTTTTTTTATTATCTATGGATGTTCAATTTCGATGTGTTTGTTAATGTTCTTTTTTTATTTTATAATTCTCTTATTTAATTTATAATTATAATTTAATTTTCATTCACGGGAATTTCAGCCACATTTACGATAAAATCCCCCATCATATTCTTTCAACATTGTATAGGGCTTCTATTTTATTTGTGATTTTCATTCGAACCTACATGATTCTCACGTGTTTCACTATTTCGCACCGACGAATATTAGAAACATACTTAAATTTGTGTTTTTTTTATCTTTCTTTTAGCATTTTCTCCCCCAGAAAACTTCAGTCACATTTATAATAAAACCCACATCATCTTCTTTCAACTTTGTATAACTGCTTCTATTTTATTAGTGTTTTTTATCCAAATTGAGTATGTCTAATCCGATGATATTGATAATACTTTTGTTGATTCATAATACGCCAGTTGTTTGTTGCTACACGTGACGGTGACCTACATCACCTCACCCATTGTTTGGTCCCGGTACAATTTATTCATTTCCTTTGTATTCCGTTAACTTTTTTTCACACACACATATAAAATATTAATTTATAGCAATAAATTACATTATTAAAATAAATAATTATTTTATAATAGATAAATAAATAAATTAGTTTAGTTATCAAGTCTATCTATCTATACCATTTATCCACTACCAAAATTACAATTTTATCCTTTTCACTTTTTCAAACTTTTTCACTTTTTTTCTCTCTCACACACTTTTTCACTCTCTCTCACTTTTTACTCTCTTCTCCTATTTCTCTTTCCAATTCTCTCATTTCTCTATTTTTCATATTTTTTCACTCTCTCTCACACACTTTTTCACTCTCTTCTCCTCTTTCTTCCTCTAATTCTCCCATTTCTCTATTTTTCACAATATACCTACTTTAATTTAATCTACATGTCACCTTCATTTTTACTCTTTACTATTTTAAAATTTTCAAATTTTGACAAAATTTTAATATTTGTTTTAGGCTAATTAAATCTCCTAACTTTAAAATTGTCTTGATTTTCACGGGATAAAGTTCTGACTAATTAAATTTTGTCTGAGTCCATACATTACCCACTACCAAAATATCAATCTTATCATTTTTCCAACTAAGCAATTGGAGTATATTTAGGTAATTTTATTTTTTCACTTTTTCAAACTTTTTTACTCTCACACACTTTTTCAAACTTACCATTTACCTATTACCAAAATATCAATCTTATGCTTTTCCCAACTAAATAATTGGAGTATAATCAATTATTTAAAAAAAATTATTCATTTTTATAATTTACACAAACTACTCAAACCTACTTTTTTTAAACTTTTTCCCACAACTATTTAAAAAAATTATTCATTTTTATAATTTACTCAAACTACTAAAATTACTAAAATCAATTAAAATGAGCAAAATCAATTAATTTTTTCATAAAAAATAAAATCAATCAATTTAATCACTACAAAAAATTACCAAATAACTATTTTATAATTACTAAAAAGGAGTAAAATGCCAACGGGAGTGGCAACGAGAGCGGGAGTGCCAACGGGACTGCCAACATGAGTGTCAACGGGAGTGGCAACGAGAGTGCCAACGGGAGTGGCAACGAGAGTGCCAACGGGAGTGGCAACGAGAGTGCCAACGGGAGTGCCAACAGGAGGACCAACAATGATGCAAACGGGAGGGGCAACGAGGATCTACTATCTATCTATACCATTTATCCACTACCAAAATTACACTTTTATCCTTTTCACTTTTTCACTTTTTCACTTTTTCAAACTTTTTCACTTTTTCACTTTCTCACACACTTTTTCACTCTCCCTCAGCTTTTACTCTCTTTTCTTCTATTTCTTTTTCCAATTCTCTCATTTCTCTATTTTTCATATTTTTTCACTCTCTCTCACACACTTTTTCACTCTCTTCTTCTCTTTCTTCCTCTAATTCTCCCATTTCTCTATTTTTCACAATATACCTACTTTAATTTAATATACATGTCACCTTCATTTTTCCTCTTTACTATTTTAAAATTTTCAAATTTTGACATCTATCTATACCATTTACCCACTACCAAAATTACAATTTTATCATTTTCACTTTTTCACTTTTTCAAACTTTTTCACTTTTTCACCCTCACACACTTTTTCACTCTCCCTCACTTTTTACTCTCTTCTCCTATTTCTTTTTCCAATTCTCTCATTTATCTATTTTTCATATTTTTTCACTCTCTCTCACACACTTTTTCACTTTCTTCTCCTCTTTCTTCCTCTAATTCTCCCATTTCTCTATTTTTCACAATATACCTACTTTAATTTAATCTACATGCCACCTTCATTTTACCTCTTTACTATTTTAAAATTTTCAAATTTTGACAAAATTTTAATATTTGTTTTAGGCTAATTAAATCTCTTAACTTTAAAATTGTCTTGATTTTCACGGGATAAAGTTCTGACTAATTAAATTTTGACTGAGTCCATACATTACCCACTACCAAAATATCAATCTTATCATTTTTCCAACTAAGCAATTGGAGTATATTTAGGTAATTTTATTTTTTCACTTTTTCAAACTTTTTTACTCACACATTTTTTCAAACTTACCATTTACCTATTACCAAAATATCAATCTTATGCTTTTCCCAACTAAATAATTGGAGTATAATCAATTATTTAAAAAAAATTATTCATTTTTATAATTTACACAAACTACTCAAACCTACTTTTTTTTAAACTTTTTCCCACAACTATTTAAAAAAAATTATTCATTTTTATAATTTACTCAAACTACTAAAATTACTAAAATCAATTAAAATGAGTAAAATCAATTAATTTTTTCATAAAAAATAAAATCAATCAATTTAATCACTACAAAAAATTACCAAATAACTATTTTAAAATTACTAAAAAGGAGTAAAATGCCAACGGGAGTGGCAACGAGAGCGAGAGTGCCAACGGGACTGCCAACATGAGTTCCAACGGGAGTGGCAACGAGAGTGCCAACGGGAGTGCCAACAGGAGGACCAACGAGGATGCAAACGGGAGAGGCAACGGGGATGCATATTTTACCTCTAATGTCCAAATACAATATTATGGATCAATGTAGTTTTGATTGTCAACGGAGATGCGTATTCCACTTTGAATTTCAAATCATACATTTTGGACATTGTTCACAATTTATCAATATCTTCCAAATTACTATTATGACTTCATGGTAATACACCGACCATACAGTATCACCCGTGCGTATGCACGGGTAAAAAACTAGTGAATAATAAATTATACTTTCAATTAAATAAATAAATTAAACTATCATGAATTTTAAGTAAAAAAGTAAATTAGAATTTCAAGTAAATATATAAATTAGACTATTAAAATATAAGTTTAAAATATTTAATCTATAAATATCTTAATAGTTATTTTAATTATCATAAATTTATAACAAAATAATTTATACATTTTTTAGCATATTTTATATTGATTAAATAAATCTAACCATCAATTAAACCTGTCACTTTGTTGTAAAAAAAATTAAACATGTCCTTTTATGTCATTTTACATTTATCATTTAGTTCAACTGTTAATTTTACCAAACACTTCATTCGTCATCAACTAGCTTATTCGCTATAAGCTCATCCGCTATTCGCTAGTTGATCCACTATTTTTTGCTCCACTAATTTAATTACCCAAAAAAAAAGAATCATACACTAATTTTATGATAAAAACCCATACGAAATTTATGCAATTATAGAATGGTGGTTAAATAAGAGTGGTGATTAAATAAAGAGGGTTAAAAAGATAGTTGCTGCCAATTGCCATAATAACTCTACCAAACAAAAATTTGTGGCGAGAAGACGCACGCGGTTCATGCAGATGCGCAGTCATTTAAGAGTCTACCGGTACTATTGTTATTCGGTAAGTGTAAACATCAAGAATTCAATATCAAGTGCAAAATCTGTTCTCGTTCGTTCCGTTCCGTTTCAGACAAGAAAAAGCCATGATCGTCATCAACACAAACTCCACGAACCAATAATATTATTAATATTATTAATTAATTAATTAATTAATTAATTACTCCATCATTATTATACTTAAATACACGTTGGAGTTGTAGTAGCTCAACAAGACTCAACACTCAAGTTCGTACTCCTTCCAAGTGCTTCCTTTTTCTCGCCGCGCTTCTTCATCACAGTGTGGCAGTGTCATAGCCATGGGTTTTTGTCCTTGTTTTGGAGATGACAATTCCGAGAAACCAGTAGCGGATCGTGACCCGGTCCTTCTAGTTTCCGGCATGGGTGGCTCCATCATCCATTCCAAGCCCAAGAAATTCGGTTTAACTATTCGCGTTTGGGTTAGACTTCTCCTCGCTGACTTGGAGTTCCGAAAGAAGGTTTGGTCACTCTACAATCCCCAAACAGGTAAGTACCATACTATACTACTATTCCTCTTATTCTTCTTCTTCTACTACTACTAATTACAACTATGGTTAACCATGGTTATGCTTTTCTGACCCTAAATTAACATCAATTTGTAGGTTATACAGAAACGTTAGACAAGAAATCTGAAATTGTGGTCCCTGATGATGATCATGGACTCTATGCAATCGATATTTTAGATCCTTCATGGGTAAGATAAATTATTAATTAATGATGATAAAGCTCATACATGATTTTTGTTTTTTAATTTTTAATTAGGGTTTGTTGTGCTTATATTAAATGTTTTTTTCTTATGTTGTGTTGCAGTTTGTAAAATGTGTGCGTTTGACAGACGTGTATCATTTTCATGACATGATTAATATGCTTGTTGGATGTGGTTATGTTAAAGGAACCACCTTGTTTGGATATGGATATGATTTCAGGCAAAGCAATAGGTAATATTGTTGTTGTCAATGTAAACTTCATTCAATGAATTTATTAAGTGAGTGAATTCAGGCATTGGATCGGTTAGAATTAGTTGCTCAAGACCAATAGGGATTGAGTCTAGTGGAAGGGGCCAGTCTCCCACAATGTGGTGAACCAAGTTTCGAATCCCTGTTGAGAGAGGCTGTGACATTACGTGCTCGACTGTGCTTCAAACGGGATTACCTCAGATGAGGGGAACCTGTGGGAAACCAAAAAAAGGAATTAGTTGCTCAATTTAGATAAGTTTTTTGTTTCTAACTTACCAAAGAAGTTCCTATAAATATGTATAGGGGTTTACTGTTTATAAGCTGAATGATAGTGCGTCTGAAAAAGTTGAGATACAAAAACATATTTCAACTTATGCAAGAGGTTGTTATTTAGAGGACTTGTATTCATTGCAATTTGCAAGGTCATTCCAACCTTTCTTTTTCTATAAGAGCTTATTGAAAAGTTGATCCAAACTGGTTCCTAGTGCTTAATGTTTTTTGGTTTTGACAGGATGGACACGCTATTGGACGGTCTTAAGCTCAAGTTGGAAACTGCTTACAAAGCCTCTGGTGGAAGAAAAGTCAATATAATTTCACATTCGATGGGAGGGATTTTGACCTTGTGTTTCATGTCACTTCACAGAGATGTGAGCATAGTTTTTCTCCATCACCACTTACAGCACTTGTGCTATTTCTACAATGTATAGGGAGGAAAATTAAAGCAAAACTGGTGGTTATTTACGTTGTTCCTTGGCAGGCGTTTTCAAAATATGTGAATAAGTGGATTTGCCTGGCTTGCCCTTTCCAAGGTAATTGTTTTCCTCTGTTTTTCTGTGTTTTCCTTTTGTTTGGTATAGTTTGTCTGGTGTACGTTGAGGCCACTAAATAGTCAATTCTTTGTGTCCTTGGTTGAAAATTTACAAACATTAGGTTTGTTGAATGTAAAGTACACACCCTTCTTGTTGGCCATATATAGTTAAATGTGAAATTCTTGAGTTGAATTGAAACATATTCTTAAGGGTACATAATATAATATATATTATCGAAAAAAACGGTACATAATATATCGATAATTGTGCCATCCTACAAAGACCAATTATTTTCCATTCTTATTTAGCTTCAAGTTTTTATTAAGTCTGTTGGGGTTCTTACTAGGGATTTGACTTGTTCCTAACATTTTCCATGGACCGGATGGAAAAAAGTACCCAGCCATAATCCTCTTCCAAGATTTGATTACCAAGAATAATTTTTTTGCTATAAATATATTGATTGATTTGGTGAAAGTGACAAAAAAATGCTCATTTAGTCCATTTTGAAAACAATCCTATAAGGCAAATCATTGAAAAAAATACAAGTAAATGGTCTATCTTTGGACGTAATATGATAGGATTTAGTTGATTGATCTATATGCCAACCCTACCCAGTGGCCAATAGAAAAATGTTACATTGTTCTTACTTGGATCACAATTGTAAAGGGCTTAACACTCTTCTCCTTTAAACCCCCCACCCATTTTTATGATGTCTTAACTATCTATGCATGAATATAAATTCTGCATGAACAGGAGCCCCGGGATGCATCAATGATTGTCTATTAACTGGACTGGAGTTTGTTGAGGGCTTTAAAAGCTACTTTTTTGTATCAAGGTGGACTTTTCATCAATTGGTAAATTCTTGTTCTCAATTAATTTGTTCTGTTATTGTCGAAATTGAATGCGGGGATAGTACTTTCACTAGGAAAAATCTTCAATTACCCTTTCAAAAGATTTGATCAGGCACCATTGCCAAGTAAGTGGCCAATCCAGTTCAAATGAACTGTCTTTTCAAACGAATGAATTGAATGGTGACAAGGCTTGAATCCTTTGGAACTAGTGGATATGAACCGCATACAAGATATAATGGCTTTGATTGGTGCTTAAGATTCTCTGCTTTTAAGCCTCCAATGAATTAGCTTAAGATCATTCCCCCCACTTTGTGAGATCTTCTTCCTTCAACTACCCATTTGAAATTTCTAACTTAGTCATTGAAGGCTCCACACCGGTGAAACTCTCCGGCGTCTGTTAACAGAGATCCATAGACGTTTCCAGATCTTCTCCACTTGCTATTGAGATCCAAAGCTTGGTCACCATCCAACTCATCACTTTGAGAATGGTCACAGTTTGCATGCTCTTTTTATAACATGTTCTAAAGCCACTAAGTTTTTCTGAGATAATCTTTCTTACCACATTAGCTAGTTGAGTGTCCATCAATATATGAGATGTTGGCAAATCCAGAATATGAATGGAAAAAGCAGCCAGAAATACTAGTTTGGCGAAAGCATACGAAGGATGAAAATGTTGACATCAATTTGGAATCTTATGGACCAATCCAGAGTATCTCTTTATTTGAAGAAGCACTGAGGCACAATGAGGTATTTTGTTTCAACTTTCTTTAGGTTTATAAATATAGGACGTGTGGGCACATATGCTTTGGAATGTTCAAGAATTTGTGTTAATTATAAAAACCATAAACACCAAAATTGCATAATTACCCTTGTAAATTTCCCATGAACTTCTATCTTATATACAAACACGTCTTTTTTTTTGCAGTTAAAATATAATGGGAAATCGATATCACTGCCCTTTAATTTAGCCATCTTCAAATGGGCTACTGGAACTCGTCAAGTTATAAGTAATGCTAAACTACCAGATGGGGTCTGCTTCTATAACATTTATGGAACATCATTTGACACACCTTTTGACGTTTGGTATGTGAGTAAAATGTTGCTGGAAAAGCAAGTATGTCTTTGTATTAATATAGGTTGAGAAATGGAAAGTTTGGGAAAAACTGGGTCACGCCACAATACGGCTATTGGGATATTTTTCCACCTTACGACTTTGATCAAAATTTTATTATGCCTATAATCAGTATATTGCATGATGAACTTTCCCATTTAGCTTAACTTGTCGTGTTTCTTGCATTTCAAAAAGCATTTTTTTTCCAAATTTTGATCCAAAGAAGGATAATCTCATCCTCAAGAAATAAGGATCTTATCACTGACATCTGGACATACATTTGGGCATACGTGCAGCTATGGCTCAGAAAAATCTCCAATAGAGGACTTGTCTGAAATATGCGAGACATTGGTGAGCCACTTAAATCTCTTGTATTTCAATAACAAAAACCACTAATGAGACTCTTATATCTTCATCACCTAAAAATATGTTGTTTATTGATGCTGCAGTATTTTCTAGCTTTCTTGAGAAACACACATTTCATAATCCTAAAAGGAAATCCTCTATTAAATTTGGATTTTAAACAATTCTTGCAATTAGGAAGTCGGGTTCCCTCTACAGACTGTAAAAATAGAAGTACAAAAAAGAATATCACGACTTTTTTCTTTATTAAATAAATTCAAATGTACAACTGACTGGGAGAGATATAGTTCTTTTGATTTGATAATATATAATTCATGCCACGAGGAATCTGTTTGCCGCTTTTGTGGAATGTGAAGGAGGAAAATGGGAAAAACAGTGGGATATTCTATTAGGCCGTAACAAAAAAACTGTTAGGCTGTAAGAGAGGAGGGTGGGAGAAGTGAAAGGCATGCTAGAATGGATAGGGGGTACAAGTGTCTCAAATCATCTATGTTATATTTTCTCCTTTTCTGTTTTGAGTGTTTCGTTTCATCTTGATATGGTGCAATTACTTCCTGGTTAACTGGTTTTTTACTAAGCTCAGTAACTAGAAAAGTTTCTCTATGATGTTTGATAAAACCAGACCATTCAGTATCAGTCCTGTCTGTACCTTTCACAATCAAACTATGTAGTGTAGTACAAAATTCAATCTTATTTGAATAAATAATTAAGCAACAATCAAATTTTTATATTGTTTTGACATCAGGTTTGTGAGACCTAATATCTAAAATGTCTTTCATCAATTAATTTCTTTAGTCTTCTTACAAGAAAATCTCTATAATATCTTTCTTTGTCACTGTTTTGCCAAGTCCTTGTTACTGGTTCATCATATAACCAGTGCTTTACTAAACGATACTTTCTTCTAAAAATTACTTTAGGCGTTAATTATGTCCATCATTAGTTGTTGAAAGATTTAGTTCTTTTGAGTAGTTATTAGTTAACATGGAATGGTTGAACTCAGAAGTTGCAAATATTCAGACCATAGAAGATCTTCTAAATCTCATTCTTTCTTCTCATGCCTAAAAGTATAGATATACAAGGTGAAGGGCTATGGATCATAAGTCTGAATTCTCAGTGTATATCCGCTCATCACCAAGGATTATTAATTTAGAAGGTGTTTGGTCAAGCTTAATTAAGTGTTTATTGATAAACACTTATCATATAAGAGTTTATATACAAGCTAGCCTCTTTATATAATTGAAGAGGGAATGAGAGTAAACTCTGCACAAACTCTGTATAAGATGTTCCTATAATACTCTAGGAAGACTAAGAAAATAAGCTGAAAATAAAACTGGTAGGAAGATATTAAGCTATTTTTATAAGCTATTTTTATAAGCTATTCCAAACACTTATATAAGTGCTTGTCGTAAGGTGTCTCCAAATAAACTCTTCCAGACACCCTCCTATTGAACATGAACAAACCATGGATGATGTAGTAGTGAATGAGGTGGTGGATGTTGTTAGAACAATGAGACCATGCAATATAGTTTTATTATAGATTTTTCCCCTTTAACCTGGATTTCGGTGAAGCTTATGATTGAATGGAGAAGAATTTCTTAGAATAGAAAAGGCGAATTTCTGTATGTATTCCAGTTGCAATTATTTTTGCGATAGGGAGTTATTAATCAAGTCTTGGTTTCAAGAATAACAAGGAGTTATGCAAGGGGATCCTTTATCTTCTTGTGTGCTTTAATGGTCGGGGTTGAAAGTTGGTTGGCTATTGATAGGGATCACAATAAGAATATTAGAAAACGTTTAAATAATGTTTTGCTTTCTTTCCTAAAATTTACTGTGACCTATTATCCTTTTATGATGGAGGAATGGAGGACAAGGAAAGTTCGTGAATGTCATTTATATCCTCAAGTTCTTTGTGGCAGTCTTTGGTTTAAACTTTAAAGATTAATTTGGCTTAGAGAAGTTTGTCTTGTTTTGACTATGGATAGATTACCTCTTCCTATGCTTCTTTAGTTAGTTGTCAAATATCGTAACATTCTTTTTGTCATTTGGCATTATTATCATTCTTATATAGTTAAGAGAGGAATTGAGTGGGGAATGTTCCTTTCTGAACAGTCTTTTCCATAATCTATTATTTATGTATAGCTCCACTTCCACATAATTTTTATTTTTATTCAAGGTCCCAGATATTTCTTGTAGCTCACTTTGGTAGGAACTTTTTGATAAAGAAACCAGTTGGTTTTATTTGGTTTTAGTTACCAAGATTGGTACATTTGGACTTGGCTTCGTCTTGTTCCAAACGCCCCTTTCTCTGTTTCTAGTTCATTCTCATAACTATTAAAGTTTCCTCTCATTTTAAAACTCCAAAACTTCCTCTGATCAAGTATTTTGTTTGGGCAATGGTTTGTTCTTTAGGCTTAATACAAGTGACTTGTTCCTAATCTTTAGAATTGGGGAAGCTGTGTCTCCTTATGTGTTAGGCTCAGCCTTAGTGCAGAAATAATGGTCGATTTAGTTTGCGCTGTATAGCAGCTACTTCTATAAATATATATATATATATATATATATATATATATATATATATATATATATATATCCATAAATCTGTGTAAAGTTCATGGTAAACACACACTATTGTTTTTTACCTTAGAGCAGTTTCTTTTCATTGGTTTTGATGTGTTTGACAAGAAAAATAAAGCTGTGGTTTCAAGGCAGGGTGCTGCTACCTTGATCCAAAAAAAAGGCAGGGTGCTATTTTAGCAGTTCCTTCCATTTATGTAGAAAGAGAGAAGTGCTCATATTCTTAGAAGGGTTTAACTTCCCCGTTGATTTGTTTATGTTCGTGTTTGTTTCAAGGGAAATCTATTACTGATAGGCAGGCAGATTAAATAACTTTGCTGCTTTTTTAGCTATACTTTAGATGTGTATTTGCTTTTAGTTTGTCCCTAGGAGGACATAATTCTCTCATTGCTTTCTAATAATATGTGTTGTGCATGTTCTTGCACACTTGTATGCAGTGTGTGTTCATCTATATTCTATGAATTAAAATGTTCCACTGTTTTCAGCCACGATACTCTTATGTTGATGGAGATGGAACAGTTCCTGCTGAATCAACCAAGGTGATTTTTTTATCTTTCTGTATTCTGTACAAATACTTAGCTGTTGGTTGTAGTGTAGCCATATTGAAATAATCATAACTGCTTTGGACTCAACTAAAATGCCAAATTATAATGTTAAAAGTAATTAATTTCAAGGTGACGGCGTTTCTGCAGGCGGACAGATGGATTTTGTATGAACTATCTGATATTTTCTTTATTGTAGTTTCAGATTTATCAATTCATTATGCTAATATATCACGTCATCAAAATTAATTATGATTTTATATTTATAATGTGAGGAGTTTTTTTGTCTTCTCGTGTCACAGGCCGATGGACTTGATGCTGTTGAAAGGGTGGGAGTTGCTGCTGGGCACCGTGAACTATTAAGCGATGAAACAGTATTTCAACTTATTCAAAAATGGTTGGGCGTTGAGCCAATGGTTAGCAAGCAATCGAAGACATCAAAAGTGGCAGATGCGAATGCAATCAACCCTATGGTTCTATAAGTTTGTTACTTTCGGAAAAGGGGGTAAAATAATACCAAAAAAAGGTCAAATCCACGTTGACCAAAGCTAAGTGTCTTTCCATGCTATTCTTTTATGAGAGTAAACTGGAAATACCTAAGCTACTATTATTTACGCACCTGTTTGGTGCATGTTTAGGTAGTCTAAAGACTCTAAACTACAGGGTTATGGTACAATTTCATTATGCATCATGTATTGTAGAATTCATTGTTGGATGGGGGTACTGCATCTGGTGATCATAGAGCAAGTTGAATCTTATTTCTTATATCTCCAAGACATTTGGCTGCTTGGTTACTTTGTCCTCAACATGTACTCATAAATATATTGTTTTAGCATTCTTATCATATTGTCAACATGACCCAATATAAACTCTACTTTCACAATAAGAAAAACAATTACTTAGATAAGCGTATGCTAGATTATTTGTTTAATAACTTTTTATCTCACAACATGTTTTATTTGAATGAGATCAGAAATGATCTTGAAGATTTAAGAACCTTGTTTTTCAAAATACACCTTTAATGTTTTTTGCTATGATGGATATTTCTTCTTTTGGTGGGCCAAAGCTTTTCCAAACATTGCCTAATACGAAGGTCTCCCAATCAGAGGGGCCAAATATACAAGAGTGACAAAAGGAGGTCCAAGAGACCAAGACCTAGTGTCCAGGCTAGGACTCAGTTTTGAGAATACGTAGTCTATTGGACATGGTAGTTAGTAACCCCACTTGAGCTAGAGCTCAAGTAATTCTGTTTAATGATTTTATCCATTTCTATTGGCAGCCAAAATATGGTTAGTAACCAATAGGAACAATAGAAATAGGCTTAAATATTATTTACCCCCTTACCCCCTGCAAAAAAAAATTTTAAAATGGACCTTGCAAATATTAAGTGTTTCTAGTTACCTCTCTGCTGTTAACTTTTCTGTTAAAAAAATGACGTGGCAAACTGTGATGACGTCAGCACTGGCGTCAGTGCCACGTGTCACCATATTATTGGACCTTTGTGACACGTGGCACTGACTTGCCACATTAGCATCCTATGTCATTATGGCCACGTGGCACTGACATGTGCCACGTCAGCAACCAATGGATGGCTGCCACGTGGTACTGGCTTGGCAATGGGGAGCTACAGTGTTACTTAAAAAAATAGAAATTTTGATAGCTGATAGGTGTTGAACTCGTGACTTTTTAGTAAAACCACATACTAATACCATTGAACCAGATCAATTCATGTGAATGTTAAGCTAACAATTAATATATATTACATAAAAACGAATTTATGCTTAGTTTAAAATCAACTGGATGTGTTCTTCGCATACCCTTCTTCTTTTTCTTCACATAAGCCCTTCTTTTTCAACCCTGGTGCGAATTTTCGTTTTAATCCATAAAATAAAAAAGTTTAAAAAAGGATCTAAGAACTAGGCTTTTGAGAAAATTTGTTTTCAAAATATGATATGAAAAATTTTTCATAGACAAGTTCAAATGAGTATGCTACAAATGAGTTTCAAAAATACTTCTCAAAAGTCAAAATCTTGTTTAGACAAAGTGTTTTCAAAAGAAAAAATTGGAAAGACTAAAAATGTTTAGAAAAAGGATCTAAGAACTAGGGTTTTGAGAAAGTATGTATTCAAGATATGGTAAAAGTTTCATAAAAAAGTTCAAAAGTCCATGCAAAAATGAGTTCCAAAAGTTACTTCTCAAAACCTAGCCTAGACAAGTTCAAAAAGAGTATGGAAAATGAATTTCAAAAATCACTTCTCAAAACCTAGCCTAGAGAAAGTGTTTTCCAAAGAAAAAATTTGAAAGATTAAAAAAGTTTAGAAAAAGGATCTAAGAACTAAGCATTTGAAAAATTATGACTTCAAAATATGATATGTAAAAGTTTCATAGACAAGTTCAAAAATGAGTTTCAAAAATTACTTCTCAAAACCATGCCTAGACAAAGTGTTTTCAAAACAAAGAATTTGAAAGATTAAAAATGTTTAGAAAAAGGATCTAAGAACTAGGCATTTGAAAAATTATGACTTCAAAATATGATATGTAAAAGTTTCATAGACAAGTTCAAAAATGAGTTTCAAAAATTACTTCTCAAAACCATGCCTAGACAAAGTGTTTTCAAAACAAAGAATTTGAAAGATTAAAAATGTTTAGAAAAAGGATCTAAGAACTAGGCTTTTGAGAAAGTATGTTTTCAAAATATGATATTGAAAAAGTTTCATAGAAAAGTTCAAAAGTGTATGCAAAATTGAGTTCCAAAGTTACTTCTCAAAACCTAGCCTAGACAAGTTCAAAAGAGTATGGAAAAATGAATTTCAAAAATCACTTCTCAAAACCTAACCTAGACAAAGTGTTTTCAATAGAAAAAACTTGAAAGATAAAAGGATCTAAAAAACAAGGTTTTTGAGAGATTAAAAAAGTTTGAAAAAGGATCTGAGAACTAGGCTTTTGAGAAATTATGTTTTCAAAATATGATAAGAAAAAAGTTTCATAGACAACTTCAAAAGAGTATACAAAAATGAGTTTCAAAAATACTTCTCAAAATCTTGCCTAGAAAAAGTGTTTTCAAAACAAGAAATTGGAAAGATTAAAAATGTTAGAAAAACGATTTAAGAACTAGGCTTTTGATAAATTATGTTTTCAAAATATGATGTGGAAAAGGTTTCATAGAAAAGTTCAAAAGTGTATGCAAAAATGAGCTCCAAAATTTACTTCTCAAAACCTAGCCTAGACAAGTTCAAAAGAGTATGGAAAAATGAATTTCAAAAATCACTTCTCAAAACCTAGCCTAGAGAAAGTGTTTCAAAAAAAAAATCAAAATCAAAAAAGTTTTAAAAAGGATCTAAGAACAAGGCTTTTGAAAAAGTATGTTTTCAAAATATGATTTTTAGAAGGTTTCAATTATGCCACTCAATTGAAATTTGATTACACAAAGATGAATATACCTGAATCATGCCAGGATGACCGCGCATGTTATTTCCAGGCCAAGAGGTTCCATCTTGCATATTGCATCCATCATGAGGCATAGTCTCTCTGACAGAAATGAACGACAATAATTAATTCCAGGCCAAGAGGTTCCATCTTGCATAGTCCATCCATCATCAGGTGTTTTCTGACCCTTTGCTACCAAAGCATTAATTCTTACTTTATACTCTTCATAGTCTCTCTGACAGAAATGAAAGACAATAATGAAGAAACTTCTCCAAGCAAAAATTTACAGCTCTTATTATACGTTTGTTATTTTCGATTCTAAATACATTTGTGTGAGAAATAAGACCTTCAAGATTGGCAGAGACATTTCCAAGATGATCAACAACAGTGACCATGACCCTGCATATGTATTCTTTTGTATTTTCCATCACACTGCAATGTGTACAAGTTCCAATATGTAATGTCACAGTATGTCCAACTAGCAAACAAACTTACTTTTACATAAAATTAGAAAGTGCAATAAAAAAGGGGTAACAAGGACATAAAGAAATCTATACTTTTTAAGTAGCATGATTTGATTTCCAAACAAATTATGTCGGGTTCTAAAATCACAAAAATGATTATCAAGTGTGAACAATCCATATCACTTTTTCATACTATTGTCTTCTTAGTTAAACGCTTGATTTGTTTAGTGTGTGGGTTCTAAAATCACAAAAATGATTATCAAGTGTGAACAATCCATATCACTTTTTCATACTATTGTCTTCCTAATTAAACACTTGATTTGTTTAGTGTGTGTTTGGTATCGCGGTGAAAATCATCAGAATTGATTTTTGCCTTGAGTTTATTTATGTCTTCAATTGATTTTGCCTTCAAACCTAAATAAGAAGAAGTAAAAAGTAGCTTTTGTGTTGGATCATAATAGTAACTAAAGCAATTGAGATTTGTTTTCTTTAATGAAAAATAGAACTAAAGAAAGAGTGGGAACCTGTCCTCTGAGCGGTGGCTGAGGATTGCATGAGTACGCATTAAGAGCCAGTCAAGAACTAAAGATAGAGTGGCAATTTCTTGGCGAGAATAATTTGACTGCTTTGATCTGCAACAATTGGGATTGGTGTTCTCGTTCATTGAATGGATATACCTGAATCATGCCAGGATGATCGAGCATGTTATTTCCAGGCCAAGAGGTTCCATCTTGCATAGTCCATCCATCATCAGGTGTTTTCTGACCCTTTGCTACCAAAGCATTAATTCTTACTTAATACTCTTCATAGTCTCTCTGACAGAAATGAAAGACAATAATTAAGAAACTTCTCCAAGCACTCAATGTGAGGTTAAAAAAATATTAAAGTAGCAAAACAAATATTAAGCTTCTAATGCTTACCTTCATTGCTATACGTTCCTTCACAAAAGAAGGTTGTACTTTATCCTTTAGGTAGTCAATCTTCTAAGAGAAGTAGAACTCAGGTGCCCTTGCCTCAATTGAAAACTTTTTGCAGAATGGTACCCATTTTCTAGCAAACTCAGATGTCTCCACAAGAGAATCAAATGACAGCATTGCAGCACCATCCTCAGACACATAACAGAATATTTTATCCACAGGATGGTCCACAGCACAGCAAGGATAGAAAGCACTCTATTAGCTGTGACCAGCGGCAGTTCTTTCAATGGATCAACTACTGTACTAACAAAGAAATCCACAGCAGCAAGCTGTGAGGGTACGAAAGTGTGTGACCCGGATACGGAGAATTCTCATGGGATTCATTGGATACACATATGTTGTATTCATCCATGGATTCGGTTCTCTCGTTCGTTTGCTTTGACAAATTATCTGAAATTATTCCCGAACAAAACAAGAATCAAATCAACAAACATGACAAAATCAAGAACCAAGCTCTGAGCGGTGGGAAAATTTAACTAAAGCAATTGAGATTTGTTTTCTTTAAAGGAAAATAGAAAAAAAATTAAGAGTGGGAACCTGTGCTCTGAGCGGTGGTTGACGATTGCATTAAAAATTTGAGTTTGAGTGCTTTGATCTGCAAAAATTGGGATCGGTGTTCTCGTTCATCCATGATTCTTGATTGCGTTGTTAGATTATCTGATGATATTCCCAAACAAAACAATAATCAAATCAACGATTCACAATGATAGCAATTGGGATTTGTTTTCTTTTATGGACAAGTTAACTAAAGATAAAGTGGGAACCTATGCTCTTGTGGTGGTTGAAGATTGCTTGAGTTTGCAATCAAAAACCAAGCTGTGGAATTTCTGGCGAGCTGCATTGATCTGCAAGAATTGATGTCAGAGAATATTAAGGCAATTCGACTGATTTGTGAGTGAGGGAACAAAGAGTACCGCACCTTTCATGTTGAATCTGTTGATTGACTTCTTTCTGGGAGGAACAAGAAAGAAGAAGATAAAGCATTCCAAAATCTTTCTCAGCGAAAGCATCACCCGCGAAAAGAAAATCAGTGTATTCCAAAATATTTTTAACGACTATATTAACTAATATTAAAGGAGCATCCACAATGCCACTTTCAGTAATTGGCTTGTGGCCGGCTCCATGATGGTCGACAGGATACCCAAACCGTAAAAACAACTAATTGGGATTTGCTATTCACCCTCCTCTTTTACTTGTACAACCCTTTACATGTTTAGGATTAAAAAAGTTTGAAAAAGGATGTAAGAATTAGGCTTTTGAGAAATTATGTTTTCAAAATATGATATGAAAAAGGTTTCCAAGACAAGTTCAAAAGAGTATGGAAAAATGAGTTTCAAAAATTACTTCTCAAAACCTTGTCAAGACAAAGCGTTTTCAAAAGATAAAATTTGAAAGATTAAAAAAGTTTAGAAAAAGGATCTAAGAACTAAGCATTTGAAAAATTATGATTTCAAAATATGATATGTAAAAGTTTCATAGACAAGTTCAAAAATGAGTTTCAAAAATTACTTCTCAAAACCATGCCTAGACAAAGTGTTTTCAAAACAAAGAATTTGAAAGATTAAAAATGTTTAGAAAAAGGATCTAAGAACTAGGCTTTTGAGAAAGTATGTTTTCAAAATATGATATTGAAAAAGTTTCATAGAAAAGTTCAAAAGTGTATGCAAAATTGAGTTCCAAAGTTACTTCTCAAAACCTAGCCTAGACAAGTTCAAAAGAGTATGGAAAAATGAATTTCAAAAATCACTTCTCAAAACCTAACCTAGACAAAGTGTTTTCAATAGAAAAAACTTGAAAGATTAAAGGATCTAAAAACAAGGTTTTTGAGAGATTAAAAAAGTTTAAAAAATGATCTAAGAACTAGGCTTTTGAGAAATTTTGTTTTCAAAATATGATATGAAAAAATTTTCATAGACAAAGTCTATTCTACAAATGAGTTTCAAAAATACTTCTCAAAATCTTGCCTAGAAAAAATTGGAAAGACTAAAAATCTTTAGAAAAAGGATCTAAGAACTAGGGTTTTGAGAAAGTATGTTTTCAAGATATGGTAAAAGTTTCATAAAAAAGTTCAAAATTGCTTAAGCCTAGCCTAGACTAAGTGTTTTCAACATAAAAAGTTCTCAAAACCTAGCCTAGACAAAGTGTTTTCAACATAAAAAGTTTTCAAAATTAAAAAAGTTTGAAAACGGATCTAAGAACAAGGGTTTTGAGAAACATGTTTTCAAAATATGATTTTAAAAAGGTTTCATTGAAAAGTTCAAAAAAGTATGCAAAAATAAGTTTCAAAAATACTTCTCAAAACATTGCCTAGGCTTTTGAGAAAATATGTTTTCAAAATATTATATGAAAAAAGTTTCATAGACAAGTTCAAGAGTATGCAAAAATGACTTCAAAAAATTACTTCTCAAAACCTTGTTTAGACAAAGTGTTTTCAAAAAAAAAGTTTGAAAGATTAAAAATCTTTTAAAAGGAATTAAGAACTGGCCTTTTTAGGAAGTATGCTTCCAAAATATGATATGAAAAAAGTTTCATTGACAAGTTCAAGAGTAAATAAAAATGAGTTTCAAAAATTACTTCTCAAAACCTGCCCAGACAAAGTGTTTTCCAAAGAAAAAATTTGAAAGATTAAAGGATCAAAAAATAAGGTTTTGGAGAGATTAAAAAAAGTTCAAAAAAGGATCTTAGAACTAGGCTTTTGAGAAATTATGGTTTCAAAATATGATATGAAAAAAGTTTCATAAACAAGTTCAAAAAAGTAAGCAAAAATGAGTTTCAAAAATGCTTCTCAAAATCTTGCCTAGACAAAGTGTTTTCAAAAGAAAAAATTTGAAAGATTAAAAAATTTTGAAAAAGGATCTAAGAACTAGGCTTGAGAAATTATGTTTTCAAAATATGATATGGAAAAAGTTTCATAGAAAAGTTCAAAAGTGTATGCAAAAATTAGATTCAAAAATTACTTCTCAAAATTTAGCCTAGACAAGTTCAAAAGAGTTGGAAAAATGAATTTCGAAAATCACTTCTCAAAACCTAGCCTAGACTAGGTGTTTTCAAAATCAAAAAAGTTTGAAAAGGGATCTAAGAACAAGGCTTTTGAGAAACATGTTTTCAAAATATGATTTTAAAAAGGTTTCATAGAAAAGTTCAAAAAAGCATGCAAAAATAAGTTTCAAGAATACTTCTCAAAACATTGACTAGACTTGAGTGTTTTCAAAAGAAAAATTTTTAAAAATTAAAAAAATTTGAAAAAGGATCTAAGAACTAGGCTTTTGAGAAAATATGTTTTCAAAATATTATATGAAAAAAGTTTCATAGACAAGTTCAAAAGAGTATGCAAAAATGACTTTAAAAAATTACTTCTCAAAACCTTGCCAAGACAAAGTGTTTTCAAAAAAAAAAATTGAAAGATTAAAAATCTTTGAAAAGGATTTAAGAACTAGCCTTTTGAGGAAGTATGCTTCCAAAATATGATATGAACAAATTTTCATAGACAAGTTCAAAAGAGTAAATAAAAATTAGTTTAAAAAATTACTTCTCAAAACCTTGCCCAGACAAAGTGTTTTCCAAAGAAAAAATTTGAAAGATTAAAGGATTAAAAAATAAGGTTTTTGAGAGATTAAAAAAAGTTCAAAAAAGGATCTTAGAACTAGGCTTTTGAGAAAATATGTTTTCAAAATATTATATGAAAAAAGTTTCATAGACAAGTTCAAAAGAGTATGCAAAAATGACTTTAAAAAATTACTTCTCAAAACCTTGCCTAGACAAAGTGTTTTCAAAAGAAAAAATATGAAAGATTAAAAAATTTGAAAAAGGATCCAAGAACAAGGCTTGAGAAATTATATTTTCAAAATATGAATAAAGTTTCATAGACAAGTTCAAAAGAGTGTGCAGAAATGAGTTTCAAAAACTACTTCTCAAAACCTTGCCTAGACAAAGAGTTTTCCAAAGAAAAAATTTGAAAGATTAAAGGATCCATAAACTAGGTTTTTGAGAGATTAAAAAAGTTTGAAAAAGAATCTAAGAACTAGGCTTATGAGAAATTATGTTTGCAAAATATAATATGAAAAAAGTTTCATAGACAAGTTCAAATAGTATGCAAAAATGAGTTTCAAAAATACTTCTCAAAACCTTGCCTAGACAAAGTTTTGAAAAGAAAAAATTTGAAATATTAAAAATGTTTGAAAAAGGATCTAAGATCTAGGCTTTTGAGAAATTATGTTTTCAAAATATGAAATGCAAAAAGTTTTATAGAAAAAATCAAAAGTGTATGCAAAAATGTGTATCAATAATTACTTCTCAAAACCTAGCCTAGACAAGTTCAAAAGAGTATGGAAAAATGAGTTTTAAAAATCACTTCTCAAAGATAAACAGTGTTTCCCAAGAAAACCTCACAAAGATAAACAGAAATTTAAAATGAAAATTCAGCTTTTGCAGTGCTGCAGCCTATGAGAAGCATATAACAGTATCTGATTATGCGTCTCAGAACAGAAATTTGATTAAACAAAGATGAATGGATATACCTAAATCATGCCAGGATGATCGCGCATGTTATTTCCAGGGCAAGAGGTTCCATCTTGCATAGTCCATAAATCATCAAGTGTTTCCTGAGCCTTTTCTACCAAAGCGTTAATTCTTACCTTATACTCTTCATAGTCTCTCTGACAAAAATGAAAGACAATAATGAAGAAATTTCTCCAAGCACTCAATCTGAGGTTAAAAAAATATATTAAAGTAGCGAAACAAATATTAAGACACTGGTTAAGAAAGTGCAATAAAAAACGGGTAACAAGGACATAAAGCTATACTTTTTTAGTAGCATGATTTCGATTTCCAAACAAATTATGTGTGGTTCTAAAATCACAAAAATGATAATCAAGTGTGAGCAATTCATATCACCTTTTCATATTATTGTCTTCCTAATTAAACACTTGATTTGTTTAGTGTGTATTTGGTATCGCGGTGAAAATCATCAGAATTGATTTTTGCCTTGAGTTTATTTCTGTCTTCAGTTGATTTTGCCTTCAAACCTCAATAAGAAGCCGTAAAAAGTAGCTTTTGTGTTGTTGGATCAAAATAGTTTCACTAGGCTTTACATTAAACTTGTTGTTAGATAAAAACATTTAAACATTAACTTTACTTCAAACTCGATTCTAACCGAATCAATTTTACAAAATCAATTTTTGGGTTATGCCAACAGTGACCTGATTGGTAATTGGTTCCCACTATAGAAATGCACAATTTTAGACCCAAAACAAGAATTGAAAAGTGAGCTTCCAAGCCCAAATGTGTCCTCACATGGGCTTTGCAGCGTCAAATCACAAATGTAAGCAAATTATTCAACAGAAAAATAGTAAAAATAGACCAAAAAGTAGAAAATCAAAGAAAAGAAAATATCAACTAAATTCAGCTAATCTTGAACCAGATATGAAAGCAAAATTCTTGCCATATAGACATGCATGGACCGGATAGACATGCATGAACAAGATAAATAAATCCTGAACCAGATAAGTGTTAACAAACTAGAAAAGCTTGTAGCTGAAAGGCAGAAAATAACATTCACATTAAATTTGGCATGTGATAGGGAAAGACAATAATAGTAGAAGAAACAATCAAGAAAGTAGTGTATTATTGATAAAAAGGCAATAGCCAACACAAAGTATGAGAAGTAGGAACAAAGAAGAAGCAATAGGGGGCGCCTCCCTAGAGACAAAAACCCCAAACCCTAGCCCAAGCCTTGGCCAAACAAAACCTCCCTCCCTTTCACCCAAAACCCTACTTTTATCCTCCCGGCAATCCAATCATTGCCAGCCACTAATCTAGGTATTCCACTTACTCGGAGCCAATGACCCTTTTGCCCCTCCTTACAAACACATTGCCGAACTTGCTCCTTGTTGCCCTAGCCGTAGCTGTCGCATTCGCATCAATACTTCCCCCTAAAACATCCACCTTGTCCTCAAGGTGAAACTCTGGAAACTGGCTCTTCATATCTTGGATAGGATAGGGATATTCTAACAACAACAAAATTCCTCCAACATCCCAAAGCTTAAAGCTTAGTGACTCAATTAAGCACATTAATAGAGAATAATAATTTCCTCCTGGTTCCCATTGAATGTGTTTCCTTTTCACAACCATAAACCACAAAGATGTCCACCGAAGAAGTCGGAACTCTTGGGTGAGGACACGGCTCATAATCACAAAAGTAATATCTCCACTGGGGACCAAGATAGAGTTTCGACGTGCATGACATTTGCGGCCTATTACCATTTCTTGATCCACAATGAATTCAACAACAGGGCTTATTTGATTATAACAAACAGGGCTTATTTGATTATAACAAACATGACTCTTGGATACCTTTGAATTCACATGGTCACCACCAGAATCACTAAAGAGGCATGCCTTTTGTTGATGTGTTTGATTCCCATGGTGTTCTAATGCAAATGTGGCACTCTCATGTATGCTCACATTTTGTTTGAGGCCACTTGGATCCCACCGCTCTTGTTTAGAGCCACCTAGATCCCACTCATGGACAAGTGGTGGCTTTACCATGATTGGAGTATTTATTAATTGTATTAATCTACTGCCAAAACTCCTACCAACCTCCACCATCAACCGAGATAATAGATGGAAACCATTGCAATCATCCCTAACAACCCCCACTTCTTTCACTTCATTTTCATTGTCAAACAAACTAGTGCCCAAGTGTTCTAGATTCTTGAGGAACAAAATCAATCTATACCCCACTTCTCTTTCTTCTTGAAACACCTTCTCTTCACCAGAAGCTTGCGAATAGTTACTCAAATGAGTTTCGTGAGAAAAATGTTGGAGTAGGAGAATAATGAAGAGTGGATACAAAATATGTGTTGATATGGATTGTGCTTCAGAATAGATGTGTACTACATAAATTTCTATGATAAGTGCTTGTCTTGAAATGGGAAAATACACGTGAAATACTTGTGGAGGCCAACCAGTGCCTTTGTGTTCCAGAATACCATGAAACGCACCTGCCACAAGTGTACTGTGAGGATGCTTTTTATTTTGGGCTTCATTTGCTACTTGCCACACCCTCCCTTCAATATTAAGTTGGGCTGACATAAGAACCGTGTTTTGGGCCCGACACGTTGAGTTAGAAGTGTGGTCCTTTTTGTTTAGAGTCCAATCAGACCCCACAAGCTTCTTTCCCAGTCTACTTATTACTTTGGACACCTCCCTCTTGATATAAACCTGGTCAGAGTTACTAATCAGAACTTGGGCCTGGCCCCTTGAGTGAGACGTGAGACCCATGCTCAAACCACTCCAAACAACCTTGTTCTTCTTTTCTGAGTCCATTAATATTTCCAACTCACAGTCCATATTGTTGACCTTTGGAGGCATAGTTATCAAAATCGAGATTCTACGCAAGATCGTGAGCAGGGCAGCAAAATCGGAAATCGTAAAATCACAAGTAGAATCGGAAGATTCTACCCAAAAAAAAAGTATCAAAAACTAGAATCGGAAGGGGTTAAACAAAATCGTAACTCGTAAAATCGCAAGTAAAATCGTAAGATTTTACTAAAACAAAGATATTATTAGTATACATATACACCTAATTTGGTGAAAAAGGGGTTGAAGTTAAAAAAAATAAGGTTATCTAGTAGATACTAGAAATGGGGGTATTTCTAGTGAAAAAGTAGGTGTGGTTAGGAAAAAGTGTCATTTGCAGTTTGGGCCAAGCCCATTACCCTAGACCTAATTTTGTCCAAAACCTAGTCTATCCCTTCTCTTCTCACGGCAGCCGCAACCATTTTCATAACTTCTTCTTCTCTTTTGCGTTCTCCTTCAGAACTTCTTCTTCTGTCTTCTTCAGATCTTCTCCTTCAGAACTTCTTCTCATGGCTGCTACCACCGCGTTTTCTTGCGACTGAAACAAAGGGAAGAGTAGAGCTTGCGAAATTCTGATCTGTTTACAGTGTTCTCCGACCCGTTTACAGTGTTTTCAAAACATTCTGATCCGAGCGATTTTCATCGTGAAATCACCTCTGAATCGTGGAATCGTACGATTTCACCAAAACTCGCACGATTCCACTAGGTTTTACGATTTTGCAACAAAATCGAATCGTAGGGGGTGCGTAGAATCGTAAAATCGTGCGATTTTGCGATAAAAATCGCGATTTTGATAACTATGTTTGGAGGTGTGAATAGCAGATATTGGGCCTGGCCCAACGACTTACCCCTCAGATCCAATTGCCTAGAATCCCATCCAACCCAAACCCTCTTCTCTACTCTCTCTGTATCGCAACCACCAACCACCGCCGCAAGAGGAAGGACAGACCCCTCCCCATCACAATCTAGTAACTCCTCAGTCGCCGCTCCGCCTTCCGCCGCCGTCGCTCCACCGACGTTCTCCTCTGATGGTTTACGGAGCCCCTCCCCGGCTCTATTGTTCATTCTCACCCTTTCCTCTACCTCCCATCTTTCGCGCACCTCAGTCACGCGAGAGACAAAGATTTCCCCTAAATCAATTGTGCCTCCGTCAGGCGCTTCCAACATCGCATCTTCCAGTGTTGGTTCTTCCGGCGACAGCTCTTTGTCAACACCATCCCACTCTTCCTCTTCTAGTGTCCTCTCTGCCACACCTCGGTCCTCGAACTCCCACACCTTCACCGTGAACGCGTGTCGATCTGGAGGATCTGGTGGTTTCGTAGGCCGTGCATGAAGATTTCCGGCAACTGACTTTGCTGTTTTGGCTCCCTTCTTGATCTCATGTTGTTGTGTGTCGAGTTCATCATCAACGTACTTCACTGATTCTGCATCATCTGAAATCTCCTTCGTTGCTATTGGGGCAGTTTCTTCCTTGCGCAGATCTGAATGATCTACCACGAGCTTTTCGTTTTTCTTCTCTTCTTTTGCTTCATCTCGCTCTGGTTCTCTCATCGCGATGGGCCTCTTCGCAGTGACCGGTTCCACAGTTTCACCACTCTCCTCCCGAGGACGAAAACGACGAGAACGACCCCGACATTGCCGTGTATGACGTTCCAACCATCGCCAGAACTCATCCCTCTGGTTACGCCATTCCACCCTCAATTCATGGAGCCCACGCTCCACCGCATCCAGCCTCCTATCCAAAGCTGTAACGGTTGATCGTACCATCTTCGCTTCACAATCACAGGATGCAGAATCGAATCTGCTTTGATACCAATGATAGGGAAAGACAATAATAGTAGAAGAAACAATCAAGAAAGTAGTGTATTATTGATAAAAAGGCAATAGCCAACACAAAGTATGAGAAGTAGGAACAAAGAAGAAGCAATAGGGGGCGCCTCCCTAGAGACAAAAACCCCAAACCCTAGCCCAAGCCTTGGCCAAACAAAACCTCCCTCCCTTTCACCCAAAACCTTACTTTTATCCCCTAGGCAATCCAATCATTGTTAGCCACTAATCTAGGTATTCCACTTACTCGGAGCCAATGACCCTTTTGCCCCTCCTTACAAACACATTGCCGAACTTGCTCCTTGTTGCCCTAGCCGTAGCCGTCGCATTCGCATCAGTATGCATAATTATAAGAGTGTGGAGAGTTTAAAGGACTAACTCTCTTTTCTTTTCACTTTTCAAGAAAGTTGTTTCATAGTAATCTGCAGCATGGTGAAGCTGAGACACAGTAATCTTGATCGGGATAGGAGAACTCTCATGGATTTCATTGGATATGCTGTGTTCATCCATGAAATCGGTTCTCTCGTTGACTTGCTTTGACACATTATCTGAAGTTATTCCCAAACAAAACAAGAATCCATCAGCAAGCATGACAGCAAATCAAGAACCATGCTCTGAGCTGTGGGAAAACTTAACTAAAGCAATTGAGATTTGTTTTCTTTAATGAAAAATAGAACTAAAGAAAGAGTGGGAACCTGTCCTCTGAGCGGTGGTTGGGGATTGCATGAGTACGCATCAAGAGCCAGTCAAGCACTAAAGATAGAGTTGGAATTTCTTGGCGAGAATAATTTGACTGCTTTGATCTGCAACAATTGGGATCCGCGTTCTCGTTCATTGATGGTTCTTGATAGCGTTGTTACATTATCTGGAAACATAGACCAACCTGGGAAGTTCATTTCCTTTTATGTTATGGGCACCAATGTTTCCCAAGAAAACCTAATAAAAATAAACAGAAATTAAAATTGAAAATTCAGCTTTTGCATTTGCTGCAGCCTATGAGAAGCATATAGTGGTATCTCATTATGCCTCTGAGAATTAAATTTTGATTACACAAAGATGAATGGATATACTTGAATCATGCCAGGATGATCGTGCATGTTATTTCCAGGCCAAGAGGTTCCCTCTTGCATAGTCCATCCATCATCAGGTGTTTTCTGACCCTTTGCTACCAAAACATTAATTCTTACTTTATACTCTTCATAGTCTCTCTGACAGAAATGAAAGACAATAATGAAGAAATTTCTCCAAGCACTCAATGTGAGGTTAAAAAAGATATTAAAGTAGCAAAACAAATATTAAGCTTCTAATGCTTACCTTCATTGTTATACGTTCCTTCACAAAAGAAGGTTGTACTTTATCCTTTAGAAAACGATTTAAGAACTAGGCTTTTGATAAATTATGTTTTCTAATTATGATGTGGAAGAGGTTTCATAAAAAAGTTCAAAAGTGTATGCAAAAATAAGTTCCAAAATTACTTCTCAAAACCTAGCCTAGACAAGTTCAAAAGAGTATGGAAAAATGAATAGCTAAAATCGCTTCTCAAAACCTTGCCTAGACAAAGTGTTTTCAATAGAAAAAACTTGAAATATTAACTATCTAAAAACAAGGTTTTAGAGAGATTAAAAAAGTTTAAAAAAGGATCTAAGAACTAGGCTTTTGAGAAATTTTGTTTTCAAAATATGATATGATAAAATTTTCATAGACAAGTTCAAATGAGTATGCTACAAATGAGTTTCAAAAATACTTCTCAAAATCTTGTTTAGACAAAGTGTTTTCAAAAAGAAAAAATTGGAAAGACTAAAAATGTTTAGAAAAAGGATCTAGGAACTAGGGTTTTGAGAAAGTATGTATTCAAGATATGGTAAAAGTTTCATAAAAAAGTTCAAAAGTGCATGCAAAAATTATTTCCAAAAGTTACTTCTCAAAACCTAGCCTAGACAAGTTCAAAAGAGTATGGAAAATGAATTTCAAAAATCACTTCTCAAAACCTAGCCTAGACAACGTGTTTTCCAAAAAAAAAATTGAAAGATTAAAGGATCTAAAAACAAGGTTTATGAGAGATTAAAAAAGTTTGAAAATGAATCTAAGAACCAGGCTTTTGAGAAATTATGTTATCAAAATATGATATGAAAAAAGTTTCATAAACAAATTCAAAAGAGAGTGTTACAAATGAATTTCAAAAATACTTCTAAAATCTTGCCTACACAAAGTGTTTTCTAGAGAAAAAATTTGAAAGATTAAAAATGTTTAGAAAAAGGATCTAAGAACTAGGCTTTTGAGAAAGTATGTTTTCAATATATGATATGGAAAAAGTTTCATAGAAAAATTAAAAAGTGTATGCAAAAATGAATTCCATAAATCACTTCTCAAAATCTAGCCTAGACAAGTTCAAAAGAGTATGGAAAAATGAATTTCAAAAATCACTTCTCAAAACCTAGCCTAGACAAAGTGTTTTCAATAGAAAAAACTTGAAAGATAAAATGATCTAAAAACAAGGTTTTTAAGAGATTAAAAAAGTTTGAAAAGGGATCTGAGAACTAGGCTTTTAAGAAATTATGTTTTCAAAATATGATAAGAAAAAAGTTTCATAGACAACTTCAAAAGAGTATGCAAAAATGAGTTTCAAAAATACTTCTCAAAATCTTGCCTAGAAAAAATGTTTTCAAAACAAAAAATTCGAAAGATTAAAAATGCTAGAAAAACGATTTAAGAACTAGGCTTTTGTTAAATTATGTTTTCAAAATATGATGTGGAAAAGGTTTCATAGAAAAGTTCAAAAGTGTATGCAAAAATGAGTTCCAAAATTTACTTCTCAAAACCTAGCCTAGACAAGTTCAAAAGAGTATGGAAAAATGAATCGATTTTAAAAACCTAGCCTAAGAACAAGGCCTTTGAGAAAGAATGTTTTAAAAATATGATTTTAAAAAGGTTTCAATTATGCCTCTCAATTGAAATTTGATTACACAAAGATGAATGGATATACCAGAATCATGCCAGGATGACTGCGCATGTTATTTCCAAGCCAAGAGGTTCCATCTTGCATATTGCATCCATCATGAGGCATAGTCTCTCTGACAGAAATGAACGACAATAATTAATTCCAGGCCAAGAGGTTCCATCTTGCATAGTCCATCCATCATCAGGTGTTTTCTGACCCTTTGCTACCAAAGCATCAATTCTTACTTTATACTCTTCATAGTCTCTCTGACAGAAATGAAAGACAATAATGAAGAAATTTCTCCAAGCAAAAGTAGCTTTAGTGTGTTTGGTATCGCGGTGAAAATCATCAGAATTGATTTTTGCCTTGAGTTTATTTCTGTCTTCAGTTGATTTTGCCTTCAAACCTCAATAAGAAGCCGTAAAAAGTAGCTTTTGTGTTGTTGGATCAAAATAGTTTCACTAGGCTTTACATTAAACTTGTTGTTAGATAAAAACATTTAAACATTAACTTTACTTCAAACTCGATTCTAACCGAATCAATTTTACAAAATCAATTTTTGGGTTATGCCAACAGTGACCTGATTGGTAATTGGTTCCCACTATAGAAATGCACAATTTTAGACCCAAAACAAGAATTGAAAAGTGAGCTTCCAAGCCCGAATGTGTCCTCACATGGGCTTTGCAGCGTCAAATCACAAATGTAAGCAAATTATTCAACAGAAAAATAGTATAAATAGACCAAAAAGTAGAAAATCAAAGAAAAGAAAATATCAACTAAATTCAGCTAATCTTGAACCAGATATGAAAGCAACATTCTTGCCATATAGACATGCATGGAGTGGACTACCACAAGATAATTAAATCCTGAACCAGATAAGTGTTAACAAACTAGCAAGCTTGTAGCTGAAAGGCAAAAAATAACATTCACATTAAATTTGGTATGCATAATTATAAGAGTGGGGTGAGTTTAAAGGACTAACTCTCTTTTCTTTTCACTTTTCAAGAAAGTTGTTTCACAGTAATCTGCAGCTTGGTGACGCTGAGACACAGTATTCTTGATCGGAATAGGAGAACTCTCATCGATTTCATTGGATATGCTGTGTTCATCCATGGAATCGGTTCTCTCGTTGAGTTGCTTTGACACATTATCTGAAGTTATTCCCAAACAAAACAAGAATCCAATCAGCAAGCATGACAGCAAATCAAGAACCAAGCTCTGAGCTGTGGGAAAATTTAACTAAAGCAATTGAGATTTGTTTTCTTTAATGAAATATAAAACTAAAGAAAGAGTGGGAACCTGTCCTCTGAGCGGTGGCTGAGGATTGCATGAGTACGCATCAAGAGCCAGTCAAGAACTAAAGATAGAGTGGCAATTTCTTGGCGAGAATAATTTGACTGCTTTGATCTGCAACATAGACCAACCAGGGAAGTTCATTTCCTTTTATGTTATGGGCACCAGTGTTTCCCAAGAAATTCTAACAAAAATAAACAGAAATTTAAATTGAAAATTCAGCTTTTGCAGTGCTGCAGCCTATGAGAAGCATATAATAGTATCTCATTATGCCTCTCAGAACTAAATTTTGATTAAACAAAGATGAATGGATATACCCGAATCATGCCAGGATGGTCGTGCATGTTATTTCCAGGCCAAGAGGTTCCATCTTGCATAGTCCATCCATCATCAGGTGTTTTCTGACCCTTTGCTGCCAAAGAATTAATTCTTACTTAATACTCTTCATAGTCTCTCTGACAGAAATGAAAGACAATAATTAAGAAACTTCTCCAAGCACTCAATGAGAGGTTAAAAAAGATATTAAAGTAGCAAAACAAATATTAAGTTTCTAATGCTTACCTTCATTGATATACGTTACTTCACAAAAGAAGGTTGTACTTTATTCTTTAGGTAGCCAATCTTCTAAGAGAAGTAGAACTCAGGTGCCCTTGGCTAAATTGAAAACCTTTTGCAGAATGGTACCCATTTTCTAGCAAACTCAGATGTCTCCACAAGAGAATCAAATGACAGCTTTGCAGCACCATCATCTGACACATAACAGAATACTTTATCCACAGGATAGTCCACAGCACAGCAAGGATAGAAAGCACTGTATTAGCTGTGACCAGCGGCAGTTCTTTCAATGGATCAACTACTGTACTAACAAAGAAATCCACAGTAGCAAGCTGTGAGGGTACGGAAGCGTGTGACCAGGATACAGAGAATTCTCATGGGTTTCATTGGATACACATGTGTTGTATTCATCCATGGATTCGGTTCTCTCGTTCGTTTGCTTTGACAAATTATCTGAAATTATTTCCTAACAAAACAAGAATCAAATCAACAAACATGACAGAAAATCAAGAACCAAGCTCTGAGCGGTGGGAAAACTTAACTAAAGCAATTGAGATTTGTTTTCTTTAAAGGAAAATAGAACAAAATTAAGAGTGGGAACCTGTGCTCTGAGCGGTGGTTGACGATTGCATTAAGAATTTGAATTTGAGTGCTTTGATCTGCAAGAATTGGGATCGGTGTTCTCGTTCATCCATGATTCTTGATTGCATTGTTAGATTATCTGATGATATTCCCAAAAAAAACAATAATCAAATCAACGATTCAAGATGATAGCAATTGGGATTTGTTTTCTTTTATGGACAAGTTAACTAAAGATAGAGTGGGAACCTGTGCTCTTGTGGTGGTTGAAGATTGCTTGAGTTTGCAATCAAGAACCAAGCTGTGGAATTTCTGGCGAGCTGCATTGATCTGCAAGAATTGATGTCAGAGAATATTAAGGCAATTCGACTGATTTGTAAGTGAGGGAACGGAGAGTACCGCACCTTTCATGTTGAATCTGTTGATTGGCTTCTTTCTCGGAGGAACGAGAAAGAAGAAGATAAAGCATTCCAAAATCTTTCTCAGCGAAAGGATCACCCGCGAAAAGAAAAACAGTGTATTCCAAAATATTTTTAACGACTATATTAACTAATATTAAAGGAGCATCCACAATGCCACTTTCAGTAATTGGCTTGTGGCCAGCTCCATGATGGTCGACGGGAAACCCAAACCGTAAAAACAACTAATTGGGATTTGCTATTCACCCTCCTCTTTTACTTGTACAACCCTTTACTTGTTTAGGATTAAAAAAGTTTGAAGAATGATGTAAGAATTAGGCTTTTGAGAAATTATGTTTTCAAAATATGATATGAAAAAGGTTTCCTAGACAAGTTCAAAAGAGTATGGAAAAATGAGTTTCAAAAATTACTTCTCAAAACCAAGCTTAGAGAAAGTGTTTTCAAAAGAAAATTTTTCAAAATTAAAAAAGTTTGAAAAAGAATCTAAGAAATAGGATTTTGAGAAATTATGTTTTCAAAGTATGATATGAAAAAGGTTTCATAGACAAGTTTAAAAGAGTGCAAAAATGAGTTTAAAAAAAATCACTTCTCAAAACCTTGTCAAGACAAAGCGTTTTCAAAAGATAAAATTTGAAAGATTAAAAAAGTTTAGAAAAAGGATCTAAGAACTAAGCATTTGAAAAATTATGATTTCAAAATATGATATGTAAACGTTTCATAGACAAGTTCAAAAATGAGTTTCAAAAATTACTTCTCAAAACCATGCCTAGACAAAGTGTTTTCAAAACAAAGAATTTGAAAGATTAAAAATGTTTAGAAAAAGGATCTAAGAACTAGGCTTTTAAGAAAGTATGTTTTCAAAATATGATATTGAAAAAGTTTCATAGAAAAGTTCAAAAGTGTATGCATAATTGAGTTCCAAAGTTACTTCTCAAAAACTAGCCTAGACAAGTTCAAAAGAGTATGGAAAAATGAATTTCAAAAATCACTTCTCAAAACCTAGCCCAGACAAAGTGTTTTCAATAGAAAAAACTTGAAAGATTAAAGGATCTAAAAACAAGGTTTTTGAGAGATTAAAAAAGTTTAAAATATGATCTAAGAACTAGGCTTTTAAGAAATTTTGTTTTCAAAATATGATATGAAAATTTTTTCATAGACAAAGTCTATGCTACAAATGAGTTTCAAAAATACTTCTCAAAATCTTGCCTAGAAAAAGTGTTTTCAAAAGAAAAAATTGGAAAGACTAAAAATCTTTAGAAAAAGGATCTAAGAACTAGGGTTTTGAGAAAGTATGTTTCCAAGATATGGTAAAAGTTTCATAAAAAAGTTCAAAATTGCATGCAAAAATGAGTTCCAAAAATCACTTCTCAAAATCTAGCCTAGACAAGTTCAAAAGAGTATGGAAGAATGAATTTCAAAAATCACTTCTCAAAACCTAGCCTAGACAAAGTGCTTTAAAAATAAATAAATTCAAAATCAAATTTTTTTGAAAAAGGATCTAAGAACGAGACTTTTGAGAAAGTATGTTTTCAAAGTATGATATGAAAAAGGTTTCATAAACAAGTTCAAAAGAGTGCAAAAATGAGATTTGAAAATTACTTCTCAAAACCCTGCCTACACAAAGTGTTTTCTGAGCCTTTGCTACCAATGCATTAATTCTTACTTTATACTCTTCATAGTCTCTCTAACAGAAATGAAAGACAATAATGAATAAATTTCTCCAAGCACTCAATGTGAGGTTAAAAAAGATATTAAAGTAGCAAAACAAATATTAAGATTCTAATGCTTACCTTCATTGCCATACGTTCCTTCACAAAAGAAGGTTCTACTTTATCCTTCAGGTAGTCAATCTTCTGAGAGAAGTAGAACTCAGGTGCCCTTGGCTCAATTGAAAACTTTTTGCAGAAAGTTACCCATTTTCTAGCAAACTCAGATGTCTCCTCAAGAGAATCAAATGACAGCATTGCAGCACCATCATCTGGCACGTAATAGAATACTTTATCCACAGGATAGTCCACAGCACAGCAAGGATAGAAAGCACTGTATTAGCTGTGACCAGCGGCAGTTCTTTCAATGGATCAACTGTACTGACAAAGAAATACACAGCAGCAAGCTGTGGCGTGTGATCAACAACAGTGACCATGGCCCTGCATATATTCTTTTGTATTTTCCATCACACTGAAATGTGTACAAGTTCCAATATGTCATGTCACAGAATGTCCAACTAGCAAACAAACTTACTTTTACATAAAATTAGAAAGTGCAATAAAAAACGGGTAACAAGGACATAAAGCTATACTTTTTTAGTAGCATGATTTGGATTTCCAAACAAATTATGTGTGGTTCTAAAATCACAAAAATGATAATCAAGTGTGAACAATTCATATCACTTTTTCATATTATTGTCTTCCTAATTAAACACTAGATTTGTTTAGTGTGTGTTTGGTATCGCGGTGAAAATCATCAGAATTGATTTTTGCCTTGAGTTTATTTGTCTTCAGTTGATTTTGCATTCAAACCTCAATAAGAAGCAGTAAAAAGTTTAAGCTTTACATTAAACTTGTTGTTAGATAAAAACATTTAAACATTAATAACGTTACTTCAAACTCAATTCTAACTGAATCGATTTTACAAAATCAATTTTTGGGTTATGCCCACAGTGACCTGATTGGTAACTGGTTCCCAATATAGAAATGCACAATTTTAGACCCAAAACAAGAATTGAAAAGTGAGCTTCCAAGCCCAAATGTGTCCTCATATGGGCTTTGCAGCGTCAAATCACAAATGTAAGCAAATTATTCAACAGAAAAATAGTAAAAATAGACCAAAAAGTAGAAAATCAAAGAAAAGAAAATATCAACTAAATTCAGCTAATCTTGAACCAGATATGAAAGCAAAATTCTTGCCATATAGACATGCATGGACTACCACAAGATAAATAAATCCCGAACCAGATAAGTGTGAACAAACTAGCAAAGCTTGTAGCTGAAAGGCAGAAAATAACATTCACATTAAATTTGGTATGCATAATTATAAGAGTGGGGTGAGTTTAAAGGACTAACTCTCTTTTCTTTTCACTTTTCAAGAAAGTTGTTTCACAGTAAACTGCAGCATGGTGAGGCTGAGACACAGTAATCTTGATCAGGATAGGAGAACTCTCATCGATTTCATTGGATATGCTGTGTTCATCCATGGAATCGGTTCTCTCGTTGAGTTGCTTTGACACATTATCTGAAGTTATTCCCAAACAAAACAAGAATCCATCAGTAAGCATGACAGCAAATCAAGAATCATGCTCTGAGCTGTGGGAAAACTTAACTAAAGCAATTGAGATTTGTTTTCTTTAATGAAAAATAGAACTAAAGAAAGAGTGGGAACCTGTCCTCTGAGCGGTGGTTGAGGATTGCATGATTACGCATCAAGAGCCAGTCAAGAACTAAAGATAGAGTTGGAATTTCTTGGCGAGAATAATTTGACTGCTTTGATCTGCAACAATTGGGATCGGTGTTCTCGTTCATTGATGGTTCTTGATAGCGTTGTTACATTATCTGGAAACATAGACCAACCTGGGAAGTTCATTTCCTTTTATGTTATGGGCACCCGTGTTTCCCAAGAAAACCTAACAAAAATAAACAGAAATTTAAATTGAAAATTCAGCTTTTGCATTGCTGCAGCCTATGAGAAGCATATAGTAGTATCTCATTATGCCTCTGAGAATTAAATTTTGATTACACAAAGATGAATGGATATACCTGAATCATGCCAGGATGATTGTGCATGTTATTTCCAGGCCAAGAGGTTCCATCTTGCATAGTCCATCCATCATCAGGTGTTTTCTGACCCTTTGCTACCAAAGCATTAATTCTTACTTTATACTCTTCATAGTCTCTCTGACAGAAATGAAAGACAATAATGAAGAAACTTCTCCAAGCACTCAATGTGAGGTTAAAAAAGATATTAAAGTAGCAAAACAAATATTAAGCTTCTAATGCTCACCTTCATTGTTATACGTTCCTTCACAAAAGAAGGTTGTACTTTATCCTTTAGGTAGTAAATCGTCTGAGAGAAGTAGAACTCAGGTGCCCTTGGCTCAATTAAAAACTTTTTGCAGAAAGGTACCCATTTTCTAGCAAACTCAGATGTCTCCACAAGAGAATCAAATGACAGCATTGCAGCACCATCATCTGACACATAACAGAATACTTTATCCACAGGATAGTCCACAGCACTGCAAGTGTAGAAAGCACTGTATTAGCTGTGACCAGCGGCAGTTCTTTCAATGGATCAGGATACGAAAGCGTGTGACCAGGATACGAAAGCGTGTGACCAGGATACGGAAGCGTGTGACCACTGCATTATCTGATAGTATTCCCAATGATAGCAATTGGGATTTGTTTTCTTTTATGGACAAGTTAACTAAAGATAGAGTGGGAACCTGTGCTCTTGTGGTGGTTGAAGATTGCTTGAGTTTGCAATCAAGAACCAAGCTGTGGAATTTCTGGCGAGCTGCATTGATCTGCAAGAATTGATGTCAGAGAATATTAAGGCAATTCGACTGATTTGTGAGTGAGGGAACGGAGAGTACTGCACCTTTCATGTTGAATCTGTTGATTGGCTTCTTTCTGGGAGGAACAAGAAAGAAGAAGATAAAGCATTCCAAAATCTTTCTCTGCGAAAGGATCACCCGCGAAAAGAAAAACAGTGTATTCCAAAATATTTGTAACGGCTATATTAACTAATATTAAAGGAGCATCCACAATGCCACTTTCAGTAATTGGCTTGTGGTCCGGTTCCTTGATGGTCGACGGGATACCCAAACCGTAAAAACAACTAATTGGGATTTGCTATTCGCCCTCCTCTTTTACTTGTACAACCATTTACTTTTTTAGGATTAAAAAAGTTTGAAAAAGGATGTAAGAATTAGGCTTTTGATAAATTATGTTTTCAAAATATGATATGAAAAAGGTTTCGTAGACAAGTTCAAAAGAGTATGGAAAAATGAGTTTCAAAAATTACTTCTCAAAACCAAGCTTAGAGAAAGTGTTTTCAAATGAAAATTTTTCAAAATTAAAAAAGTTTGAAAAAGGATCTAAGAAATAGGATTTTGAGAAATTATGTTTTCAAAGTATGATATGAAAAAGGTTTCATAGTCAAGTTCAAAAGAGTATGCAAAAATGAGTTTAAAAAAAATCACTTCTCAAAACCTTGCCAAGACAAAGCGTTTTCAAAAGAAAAAATTTGAAAGATTAAAAAAGTTTAGAAAAAGGATCTAAGAACTAGGCTTTTGAAAAATTATGAATTCAAAATATGATGTATAAAAGTTTCATAGACAAGTTCAAAAATGAGTTTCAAAAATTACTTCTCAAAACCATGCCTAGACAAAGTGTTTTCAAAACAAAGAATTTGAAAGATTAAAAATGTTTAGAAAAAGGATCTAAGAACAAGGCTTTTGAGAAAGTATGTTTTCAAAATATTATATTGAAAAAGTTTCATAGAAAAGTTCAAAAGTGTATGCAAAAATAAGTTCCAAAATTACTTCTCAAAACCTAGCCTAGACAAGTTCAAAAGAGTATGGAAAATGAATTTCAAAAATCGCTTCTCAAAACATTGCCTAGACAAAGTGTTTTCAATAGAAAAAACTTGAAATATTAAAGGATCTAAAAACAAGGTTTTTGAGAGAGTAGAAAAGGATCTAAGAACTAGGCTTTTGAGAAATTTTGTTTTCAAAATATGATATGAAAAAAATTTCATAGACAAATCAAATGAGTATGCTACAAATGAGTTTCAAAAATACTTCTCAAAATCTTGTTTAGACAAAGTGTTTTCAAAAGAAAAAATTGGAAAGGCAAAAAATGTTTAGAAAGAGGATCTAAGAACTAGGGTTTTTTGAAAGTATGTATTCAAGATATGGTAAAAGTTTCATAAAAAATTTCAAAAGTGCATGCAAAAATGAGTTCCAAAAGTTACTTCTCAAAACCTAGCCTAGACAAGTTCAAAAGAGTATGGAAAATGAATTTCAAAAATCACTTCTCAAAACCTAGCCTAGACAAGTGTTTTCCAAAGAAAAAATTTGAAACATTAAAGGATCTAAAAACAAGGTTTATGAGAGATTAAAAAAGTTTGAAAAAGGATCTAAGAACTAGGCTTTTGAGAAATTATGTTATGAAAATATGATATGAAAAAAGTTTCATAGACAAATTCAAAAGAGTATGCTACAAATGAATTTCAAAAATATTTCTCAAATCTTGCCTACACAAAGTGTTTTCAAGAGAAAAAATTTGAAAGATTAAAAATGTAGAAAAAGGATCTAAGAACTAGGCTTTTGAGAAAGTATGTTTTCAATATATGATATGGAAAAAGTTTAATAGAAAAATTAAAAATGTATGCAAAACTGAGTTCCAAAAATCACTTCTCAAAATCTAGCCTAGACAAGTTCAAGAGTATAGAAAAATGAATTTTAAAAAATCACTTCTCAAAACCTAGCCTAGACAAAGTCTTTTCGATAGAAAAAACTTGAAAGATAAAAGGATCTAAAAACAAGGTTTTTGAGAGATTAAAAAAGTTTGAAAAAGGATCTGAGAACTAGGCTTTTGAGAAATTATGTTTTCACAATATGATAAGAAAAAAGTTTTCAAAAGAGTATGCAAAAATGAGTTTCAAAAATACTTCTCAAAATCTTGCGTAGAAAAAGTGTTTTCAAAACAAAAAATTGGAAAGATTATAAATGTTAGAAAAACGATTTAAGAACTAGGCTTTTGATAAATTATGTTTTCAAAATATGATGTGGAAAAGGTTTCATAGAACAGTTCAAAAGTGTATGCAAAAATGAGTTCCAAAATTTACTTCTCAAAAGCTAGCCTAGACAAGTTCAAAAGAGTATGGAAAAATGAATTTCAAAAATCACTTCTCAAAACCTAGCCTAGAGAAAGTGTTTCAAAAAAAAAATTAAAATAAAAAAAGTTTTAAAAAGGATCTAAGAACAAGGCTTTTGAGAAAGTATGTTTTCAAAATATGATTTTAAAAAGGTTTCAATTATGCCTCTCAATTGAAATTTGATTACACAAAGATGAATGGATATACCTGAATCATGCCAGGATGACCGCGCATGTTATTTCCAGGCCAAGAGGTTCCATCTGGCATATTGCATCCATCATGAGGCATAGTCTCTCTGACAGAATTGAACGACAATAATTAGTTCCAGGCCAAGAGGTTCCATCTTGCATAGTCCATCCATCATCAGGTGTTTTCTGACCCTTTGCTACCAAAGCATTAATTCTTACTTTATACTCTTCAGAGTCTCTCTGACAGAAATGAAAGACAATAATGAAGAAACTTCTCCAAGCAAAAAGTTACAGCTCTTATTATACGTTGGTTATTTTCGAGTCTAAATACATTTGTGTGAGAAATAAGACCTTCAAGATTGGCAGAGACGTTTCCAAGATGATCAACAGCAGTGACCATGGCCCTGCATATGAATTCTTTTGTATTTTACATCACACTGCAATGTGTACAAGTTCCAATATGTAATGTCACAGTATGTCCAACTAGCAAACAAACTTACTTTTACATAAAATTAGAAAGTGCAATAAAAAAGGGGTAACAAGGACATAAAGAAATCTATACTTTTTTAGTAGCATGATTTGGATTTCCAAACAAATTATGTCGGGTTCTAAAATCACAAAAATGATAATCAAGTGTGAACAATCCATATCACTCTTTCATATTATTGTCTTCCTAATTAAACACTTGATTTGTTTAGTGTGTGTTTGGTATCGCGGTGAAAATCATCAGAATTGATTTTTGCCTTGAGTTTATTTCTGTCTTCAGTTGATTTTGCCTTCAAACCTCGATAAGAAGCAGTAAAAAGTAGCTTTTGTGTTGGATCAAAATAGTTTCACTAAGCTTTACATTAAAGTTGTTGTTATATAAAAACATTTAAACATTAATAACTTTACTTCAAACTCGATTCTAACCGAATCGATTTTACAAAATCAATTTCTGGGTTATGCCAACAGTGACCTGATTGGTAACTGGTTCCCACTATAGAAATGCACAACCCAAAACAAGAATTGGAAAGTGAGCTTCCAAGCCCAAATGTGTCCTCACATGGGCTTTGTAGCGTCAAATCACAAGTGTAAGCAAATTATTCAACAGAAAAATAGTAAAAATAGACCAAAAAGTAGAAAATCAAAGAAAAGAAAATATCAACTAAATTCAGCTAATCTTGAACCAGATAGGAAAGCAAAATTCTTGCCATATAGACATGCATGGAGTGGACTACCACAAGATAATTAAATCCTGAACCAGATAAGTGTTAACAAACTAGCAAAGCTTGTAGCTGAAAGGCAGAAAATAACATTCACATTAAATTTGGTATGCATAATTATAAGAGTGGGGTGAGTTTAAAGGACTAACTCTCTTTTCTTTTCACTTTTCAAGAAAGTTGTTTCACAGTAATCTGCAGCTTGGTGAAGCTGAGACACAGTAATCTTGATCGGGATAGGAGAACTCTCATGGATTTCATTGGATATTCTGTGTTCATCCATGGAATCGGTTCTCTCGTTGAGTTGCTTTGACACATTATCTGAAGTTATTCCCAAACAAAACAAGAATCCAATCAGCAAGCATGACAGCAAATCAAGAACCAAGCTGAGCTGTGGGAAAATTTAACTAAAGCAATTGAGATTTGTTTTCTTTAATGAAAAATAGAACTAAAGAAAGAGTGGGAACCTGTCCTCTGAGCGGTGGCTGAGGATTGCATTAGTACGCATCAAGAGCCAGTCAAGAACTAAAGATAGAGTGGCAATTTCTTGGCGAGAATAATTTGACTGCTTTGATCTGCAACAATTGGGATTAGTGTTCTCGTTCATTGATGGTTCTTGATAGCGTTGTTACATTATCTGGAAACACAGACCAACCTGGGAAGTTCATTTCCTTTAATGAATGGGCACCAGTGTTTCCCAAGAAAACCTAACAAAAATAAAGAGAAATTTAAATTGAAAATTCAGCTTTTGCAGTGCTGCAGCCTATGAGAAGCACATAATAGTATCTGATTATGCCTCTCAGAATTAAATTTTGATTACACAAAGATGAATGGATAAACCTGAATCATGCCAGGATGAACGTGCATGTTATTTCCAGGCCAATAGGTTCCACCATGCATAGTCCATCCATCGTCAGGTGTTTTCTGACCCTTTGCTACCAAAGCATTAATTCTTACTTTATACTCTTCATAGTCTCTCTGACAGAAATGAAAAAAGACAATAATTAAGAAACTTCTCCAAGCACTCAATGTGAGGTTAAAAAAGATATTAAAGTAGCAAAACAAAGATTAAGCTTCTAATGCTTACCTTCATTGCTATACGTTCCTTCACAAAAGAAGGTTGTACTTTATCCTTTAGGTAGTCAATCTTCTAAGAGAAGTAGAACTCAGGTGCCCTTGGCTCAATTGAAAACTTTTTGCAGAATGGTACCCATTTTCTAGCAAACTCAGATGTCTCCACAAGAGAATCAAATGACAGCATTGCAGCACCATCATCTGACACATAACAGAATACTTTATCCACAGGATAGTCCACAGCACAGCAAGGATAGAAAGCACTGTATTAGCTGTGACCAGTGGCAGTTCTTTCAATGGATCAACTACTGTACTAGCAAAGAAATCCACAGCAGCAAGCTGTGAGGGTACCGAAGTGTGTGACCAAGATACGGAGAATTCTCATGGATTTCATTGGATACACATATGTTGTATTGATCCATGGATTCGGTTCTCTCGTTCGTTTGCTTTGGCAAATTATCTGAAATTTTTCCCGAACAAAACAAGAATCAAATCAACAAACATGACAGCAAATCAAGAACCAAGCTCTGAGCGGTGGGAAAATTTAACTAAAGCAATTGAGATTTGTTTTCTTAAAAGGAAAATAGAACAAAATTAAGAGTGGGAACCGGAGCTCTGAGCGGTGGTTGACGATTGCATTAAGAATTTGAATTTGAGTGCTTTGATCTGCAAGAATTGGGATCGGTGTTCTCGTTCATCCATGATTCTTGGTTGCGTTGTTAGATTATCTGATGATATTCCCAAACAAAACAATAATCAAATCAACGATTCAAGATGATAGCAATTGGGATTTGTTTTCTTTTATGTACAAGTTAATTAAAGATAGAGTGGGAACCCGTGCTCTTGTGGTGGTTGAAGATTGCTTGAGTTTGCAATCAAGAACCAAGCTGTGGACTTTCTGGCGAGCTGCATTGATCTGCAAGATTTGATGTCAGAGAATATTAAGGCAATTCGACTGATTTGTGAGTGAGGGAACAAAGAGTACCGCACCTTTCATGTTGAATCTGTTGATTGACTTCTTTCTGGGAGGAACAAGAAAGAAGAAGATAAAGCATTCCAAAATCTTTCTCAGGAAAGGATCACCCGCGAAAAGAAAAACAGTGTATTCCAAAATATTTGTAACGACTATATTAACTAATATTAATGGAGCATCCACAATGCCACTTTCAGTAATTGGCTCGTGGTCCGGCTCCTTGATGGTCGACGGGATACCCAAACCGTAAAAACAACTAATTGGGATTTTGAGAAAGTATGTTTTCAAGATATGGTAAAAGTTTCATAAAAAAGTTCAAAATTGCATGTAAAAATGAGTTCCAAAAATCACTTCTCAAAATCTAGCCTAGACAAGTTCAAAAGAGTATGGAAAAATGAATTTCAAAAATCACTTCTCTAAACCTAGCCTAGACAAAGTGTTTTCAATAGAAAAAACTTGAAAGATAAAAGGATCTAAAAACAAGGTTTTGAGAAATTAGAAAAGTTTGAAAAAGGATCTAAGAACTAGGTTTTGGAGAAATTATGTTTTCAAAATATGATGTGAAAAAAGTGTCATAGACAAGTTCAAAAAAGTATGCAAAAATGAGTTTAAAAAATACTTCTCAAAATCTTGCCTAGAAAAAGTGTTTTCAAAACAAAAAATTGGAAAGATTAAAAATGTTAGAAAAACCATTTAAGAACTAGGCTTTTGATAAATTATGTTTTCAAAATATGATATGGAAAAGGTTTCATAGAAAAGTTCAAAAGTGTATGCAAAAATGAGTTCCAGAATTTACTTCTCAAAACCTAGCCTTGACAAGTTCAAAAGAGTATGGAAAATGAATTTCAAAAATCACTTCTCAAAACCTAGCCTAGACAAAGTCCTTTCAAAAAAAATAAATTCAAAATCAAATTTTTTTGAAAAATGATCTAAGAACGAGGCTT
This sequence comes from Astragalus membranaceus, assembly GCA_039519185.1. NCBI lineage: Eukaryota > Viridiplantae > Streptophyta > Magnoliopsida > Fabales > Fabaceae > Astragalus > Astragalus membranaceus. The sequence goes on along the minus strand of CM076854.1, from coordinate 122,503,333 downwards.
TTGAGAAAGTATGTTTTCAAAGTATGATATGAAAAAGGTTTCATAAACAAGTTCAAAAGAGTATGCAAAAATGAGATTTGAAAATTACTTCTCAAAACCCTGCCTACACAAAGTGTTTTCTGAGCCTTTGCTACCAATGCATTAATTCTTACTTTATACTCTTCATAGTCTCTCTAACAGAAATGAAAGACAATAATGAATAAATTTCTCCAAGAACTCAATGTGAGGTTAAAAAAGATATTAAAGTAGCAAAACAAATATTAAGATTCTAATGCTTACCTTCATTGCTATACGTTCCTTCGCAAAAGAAGGTTCTACTTTATCCTTCAGGTATTCAATCTTCTGAGAGAAGTAGAACTCAGGTGCCCTTGGCTCAATTGAAAACTTTTTGCAGAAAGGTACCCATTTTCTAGCAAACTCAGATGTCTCCGCAAGAGAATCAAATGACAGCATTGCAGCACCATCATCTGGCACGTAATAGAATACTTTATCCACAGGATAGTCCACAGCACAGCAAGAATAGAAAGCATTGTATTAGCTGTGACCAGCGGCAGTTCTTTCAATGGATCAACTGTACTAACAAAGAAATACGCAGCAGCAAGCTGTGGCGTGTGACCGTGATACGGAAAATTCTCATGGATTTCATTGGATACGCATATGCTGTATCCATCCATGGAATCGGTTCTCTCATTTGTTTGCTTTGACACATTATCTGAAATTATTCCCAAACAAAACAAGAATCAAATCAACAAACATGACAGCAAATCAACAAACATGCAATTTAATTAAAGCAATTGAGATTTGTTTTCATTAATGGAAAATAGAACAAAATTAAGAGTGGGAACTTGTGCTCGTAGTGGTGGTTGACAATTGCATGAGTGGCATGTGAATCCTTTGGATTGTATAATTAGGCAATAGTTTTCTAGTTTTTGTAGGTGTTTGTTTTGACTGACTAGTAGGGTTGGTCCTTGGAGCATCTCTAGTGCCCCCATAATTATATTTTGCTAATAATAATATTAAAACATACCCTATGCAAAAAGAAAACATAATATCAAATTAAATCTCTTCCCTCACTTCTTATGCCGTCCTTTAAATAAACTGTGTCTATGTGTTTCAAGCATTCAAAGTCCTAAACCACATTCTGAAAATTAGCAATGAGGTGTTGGTGGAGTTGAAGAAACTTGTTAATTGCTCCCAATAAGATGAACCACTCAGTTTGGAAATTAGCAAGATAAGTGTGAGTCCTTATGCAGTCACTCTTATTAGAAGCTGATAATTTAAGAAGTAAAACCATACCCAATCAAACCAGAGAAGATATTAGTCTCATGGTGAATCCCAGGGGCCTAAGCCATAGGGATATTTGGTGGACCTAAGAACTAATTAGGATGAGTTTCAAAGAAATAAATAATACCCAACTTAAAAAATAAAATAACATAAAAAGAGAGAACTGACTTGAACATTGATATCTCCAGAACAATGGCTTTCACCAAGACAAGGAGAGTGATTCTTTTCCTCCAAGTGTTTGAATAATAGCTTCGAGAAGTTTAATATCGTTATCACGCTTTGTGATTTCTTCTTGCTTTGCACGCCGTTCTTCCATGTGCAGCTCAAACACCTCTGCGATAAAAACCATAAACCATTAGATAAACCATTATCTCTTTCATTTGTTTATTAGCAAATGGATAACAGATTCATTTTAAAGGAAGCTAGAATTTTATCTGCTGACCAGTGTAAAAAAAATGTGTTGAGACAATAAATTTACAATTTAAGGAAGAAAATAACAATTACAGATTACAGTTTCAGAAGAGAATGAATTTGTGTTACTGAATCAATTAAAGATCACAAGTAGTTATGCCGATAACAGATGTGCCAACTAACAGAAGTTTAACTAACTAACAATTTCAGTTTATAGACTAACTAAAAAAATCAGAAACCATTAGCTTTGCCGAGCACACAACCGTTCTAAATTTATAATTATAATGTGAACAAAGAAGTAAATTGCCACTAAAACCCCAACCTAGCATTCGAAAGGAAGAACGATAATAGCATAGCATCAACAATTTTCCAAATTAAGATAGATAGTTAACTAATTAATTATTTAGGAACTGGATTCGATCCTGAGCTTGGCATTAATTCACAAATTAAACTAAAATTTCAAAAAGACAAACAGAACCGGAGACCAAAATTTTACGAGAAAGGAACATACTGGATCAAACATCGTTTTAAAGATTCACCTGAATTATGGAGAATTCTCATGGATTTCATTGGATATGCTGTGTTCATCCATGGAATCGGTTCTCTCGTTTATTTGCTTTGACACATTATCTGGAATTATTCCCAAACAAAACAAGAATCAAATCAACAAGCATGACAGTAAATCAAGAACCATAGCTGTGGGAAAATTTAACTACATCAATTGAGATTTGTTTTCTTTAATGAAAAATAGAACTAAAGAAAGAGTAGGAACCTGTGCTCTGAGCGGTGGTTGACGATTGCATTAAGAATTTGAATTTGAGTGCTTTGAACTGCAAGAATTGGGATCGGTGTTCTCGTTCATCCATGATTCTTGATTACGTTGTTACATCATCTGATGATATTCCCAAACAAAACAATAATCAAATCAACGATTCAAGATGACAGCAATTGGGTTTTGTTTTCTTTTAGGGAAAATTTAACTAGAGATAGAGTGGAACCTGTGCTCTGTGCAGTGGTTGAAGATTGCTTGAGTTGGCAATCAAGAACCAAACTGTGGAATTTCTCGGTGAGCTGCTTTGATCTGCAAGAACTGGTGTCAGAGAATATTAAGGTAATTTGACTGATTTGTGAGTGAGGGAACGGAGAGTACCGTACCTTTCATGTTGAATCTGTTGATTGGCTTCTTTCTGGGAGGAACAAGAAAGAAGAAAAGATAGAGAATTCCAAAATCTTTCTCAGCGAAAGGCGAAACCGCGAAAAGAATAACAAGTGTGTATTTCCAAAATCTTCGTAACGACTATATATTAACCATATTAAAGGAGCGTCCAAGACGCCGCCTTCTATAATGGGCTTGTGGCCCGGTTCTTGATGGTTGACAGGCTACCCAAACCTTAAAACAACGAATTGGGGTTTTCCTATTCACTCTCCCCTTTTACTTGTACAACCCTTTTACTTTTTACTTGGGATTTGCATAAATTGTATTAAAGATTAACTTTTGGTAGTGAAGAAGCACACATGGAAAGGTATTTGTCTCGGTATGACGGTATGGTTCTCCTTTCCCACCTAGCATCCGCTTCTCATTCTCTTTTGTTATCACCGATGACAGTATCTCAATGTTGGCCAATTAGACAAGGTCGCGAGAACGAACCAATAGAGAATCCAAGGGTTTCTTAACAATGTATATGTCGAGTGGATTGATTTTTTGGTTGGTGGTAGTGCAAGGTGGCACTTGTAGAGTTATAAAGTTATCTCTGTCATTGATACTTGTAGAGATTCATGAGACTTGTTGCGATTGCAAACATTTGGATTTCAGGTGATAGGCACAATACATCGTAATTATAGACAATTTTTATTATTATCATGAGTTAGCTTATGAGTTTTCCACAATAAATATTCAACACATATTCTTTATTATACACAATCAATCAAACAACATATTCCTTTCAAAGTTTTATGTATTATCTTTAATCTTTATTTCTCACTACTCTTTAGAGCAAGGTTTTAAAAACCGGACCGGACCGGCCGGTTCAACCGGTTGAACCGGGAATCGGACCCCTGGCCGGTAGGTTAACCCCATTTGAACCGCAGGCCAAAGAACCTCCCAGAACCGGATTGAACTGCCAAGAACCGGAAAAGAACCGGGAACCGAACCGGGTTGAACCGGTTTGAACCGCCCGAAATGCAATTTTTTATTTTTAAATTTACTTTTTTCTCCAAAATTTAATATTTTTTATTTAATAAATTACTTATCCGGTTCAACCATGGTTGAACCGATTGAACCATGAACCAGAAGTCTCGCCGGTTCGATCTCCGGTCCGGTTTTAAAAACATTGCTTTAGAGTAGTTTAGCGACTCACGACTACTGAAAACTAAAATACTTTCTAAATGTAATCGACCAGTATTTAGGAATAACTATTGATATATTAGTCGATTCATTCAACACTAACAAAAAAATCAATTCATTGAACTAATATAAAAAAGAGGCAACTTAGGTATAGTTCCATAAGAGTGTTGTTCAATTTGTGACATATGAACTAATTTATACGAATATAATAATAAAAACGATTGATAGTATAATTAATAAATAGTTAATATCATTTCAATAACATAATTTAGAAACATATGAACTAATTTATACGAAAATACGAATAATGAAAACAGTTGATAGTATAATTAAATAGTTAATTAATATCGTTTCAAAAACATAATTTAGTAGTAAAACACAAGTATTGTGTGAACATCGTGAGTGTGAGTTGAAACTCGAAATGCTCTATTTTCCCCTTCTAACCCAACCTCGACATTTGTACTAATAAAAAGAAAATAGACAATATATCCATGCTTTAATTGGAATTGTACTTAAATTCTCTTAAATTAAAAACCTCGTGCAAATAAGATTTGTGTGTTTTGAACTTCGGTGTCGAATCAAAAACTTTGGAAATTGACCCTCAGAAATTGAGAGCATCTCTACACGGGATGAAGCATGCGGGGAGCGGCGCAGTGATGGGGAATCAACACATAAACATAATAACAGAGCAATACAGCGGAAATAAATTTCCCAAACTTGCAAGAACCTATGAGGAGCAACAACGAATATATGGCGACAAATAAAACGAAATAAAAACGCACAAATGAACACCGATGTTTTTAACGTGGAAAACCCCTCAAAGAAAAAGGGTAAAAACTACGGGTCGTCCAGACCAAAGAAATAGCTCCACTATAATCAAATAAGGGTACAAGAGAGTCTCAACAAAGTGCACAAATAGTGCTAACAACCAGCCAATACAATAAAGCACAAAAGCTTACAAATTGAGAACAAGAAGATGAAAATACCCAAAACTACAGCTTCAGTGCGAAGAAGGTTTCTCTCTCCTCGGACCACGTTTCGACGATTCGAACAGTGAGACTGTAGAACTATGTCTCGCGAACCTGCTGTCAAAAAACGAAGACGATCCAACGGTTAACGAATCCGCAATCGCAGTTTTACGGTGACAGGTTTGAGAAAAACGGGAATTGCTCTATCTCTTCTTTTCTCTCTTTTGGTGGCTCTCTCTATTCCGAAAATCCCTCTTCTTCAACCCTAATTTAACCCTCTCTGTAACGCCCAAATAATTTAATTATTTATTTAATTAAATTATATAGGTATTTTATTAGTATAGACATATTAAAATAATTATATGGTGTTTTATTTAAATCAGGGAGTGGTGTCTAGTGATTAAGTTGAATAGTAGAAGGGGCCCCGTGATCCAAGAGCCCAAGGGCCTAGGCGCATGAAGGAGAGCATTAGCTAGGGTTTGGCTCATTAGCGCATTTTGGAGAAAAGAAAGAGAGAAAGTTGCGAAGAGAGGAGAGAAGGGGGACGGCGCGAAACCAAGGAGAAGAGGGGAGGAGCTTTGTTGCTGTGGTTCTTTGGAGCTTTCGTGCAAGGGGATCTCGTATTCGGCAAATCTAAGGTAATGGTGGGTTCTATCCTTATAATAGGGTGTATGATGGGTGTTATGTGGGGGTTAGGCTCTATATTGTCTCTTTGATCTTGTTTGGTGTTGATGTGGTGATGTTAATTTGAATGTGTTCACGATGTTTGTAATTGGTGTTTGGTGATTGACCATGGTGAAAATCGAAAATTGAACCCTAGGCGCCATGGGCGCCATTGATATGTCGCATATGTGGATGTTGTTTTGGTTGCTGGAAAAGGCGCCCTATTGCTGGGCGCCATGTCTATATGTTGTTGCTGTCTTAGTTGCTGGAAACGGCGCCCTGCTCCTGGGCGCCAAGTCTGTGTCGTGTTGCGTTTCTGTTGAAGGCGCCCTGCTCCTGGGCGCTAGTTGCTGTATGGTTGCTGATTTCTGTAGGCGCCCTGCTCCTGGGCGCCATGTCTGTTTTGTTGCTGATTGCTGTATGCGCCCTGTCCCTGGGCGCCATACCTGTCTCGTTGCTGATTGTCGTAGGCGCCCTGCTCCTGGGCGCCAAGTTTGTTTCTGTTGCTGTGGTGCTAGGCGCCCTGTTGCTGGGCGCCATGTCTGTCTGTGTTGCTGTTGTGCTAGGCGCCCTGCTCCTGGGCGCCAATTCTGATGTTGTTGCAGTTGTGCTAGGCGCCCTGTTGCTGGGCGCCAGTTTCTGTTCTGTTGCTGATGCTCTTGGCGCCCTGTTGCTGGGTGCCAGTTTCTGTTGTTGTTGTTGCCTGCTAGGCGCCCTGTTGCTGGGCGCCAGTTTCTGTTGTTCCTGTTGCCTGCTAGGCGCCCTGTTGCTGGGCGCCAGTTTCTGTCGTTGCTGTTGCCTGCTAGGCGCCCTGTTGCTGGGCGCTAGTTCCTGTTGTGTTGCTGTTGCACTAGGCCCCCTGTTGCTGGGAGCCAGTTCCTGCTGAATGATGTTGCCTGTTGGCGCCCGGTTGCTGGGCGCCAGTTCCTGCCATGTCTAATAGGTGTTGCTGTTTTCTAAAAATGATGTTGCTGTTACTGTAAAATGAATGTTGATGTTGCTGTATAATAAATGTTGCTGTTGCTGTAAAATAAATGTTGCTGTTGCTGTAAAATAAATTTTATTGTCGCTGTAAAATAAATGTTGATGTTGCTGTAAGATAAATGTTGCTGTTGCTGTAAAATAAACGTTGCTGTTGTTGTAAAAATTAATGTTGCTGTTGCCGTAAATCTATTGGTGTCTTTGGTGTCGGTGGATGTTGATGTTATGGTCAAATGTTAGACTGCCCTATAGGTGTTGGTGTTATTGGTGATGATTGGTGTTGTTGGTGATGATATAACAGGTGATGTGCCTATTTTATTGGCTAAGGTGATAGGTGATGGGTCTATGACCAATTGTTGATATTTGATGTTGTTGTGTCACTTAGATGACTATTATTATTGACTGTCTCTGGTGCATTGTTCATGGTGTCGCATACATTTCATTTGCATTATTTTGGTGATGACTGTTTCGGTCTTGGAGCTATAGGTGATGATGGTGATGCTCATATAGGTGATGATGCCCTTATTGGCTATTTTATTGGTGATGATTGGTACCACATGCATATACCCGTTGGTGTGGGTTGCATCTCATTTATTTACTCATGGCATTGGTGATGATTCTTGGTGATTTGTAAATTGATGTTGTTGTGAAGCGGTGGATATAGTTGTCGTAACTCTAGCATATTGCCTATCACATATGCTATTATAATGTTAGATATCTCACCCCTTCTGTTTGAATGTTACCCCTATGCTGGTAACGTGCAGGTGATTGCGAGTGAAGGCATGTCTACCTTCGCTAGTAGAGTCGGTGTCATCGCTCTAATACGTAGCACTCGGGGGGATGAACGCTAGTTTTATTAGTTGTCTTTAATATTTAATTTCTGAAGTTTAATGGTGATGTTATGATTACTCGTTGAAACCTTTATTTTTATTCTGCTGCATGGTGATGGAGTTACTGTTATGTATCGTACTATTTTAATGGTGAATTTCATTTATCGACGTGTGATGTTTTAATGGTGGAAATGTGGCATCCCTTGTGGGTGTAGCAAAAAAAATGTGTTTTGAAACTCTGATTTTTGTCAAAAAATTTCCGGGTAGAAAATCGGTGTTACATTAGTGGTATCAGAGCAGTTTCGGTCTGTCCGGCCAAGTTGTCAAGTTATTGTGTCATTGACGATCAAGTGTTGTCAATTAGTTCTAACTGTTGCTTATGATTGTAGTGATTAGTTGAGATGGCTGGAAGGAACGATGCTGCTATTGCTGCTGCGTTGGCTGCTATGGCTCAGGGCGTGGAGGGTCAACAAAATGCTGGTGAGAATGCTGGGTCTCGTAGTTTGGCTACCTTTCAGAGAGAGAATCCGCCTACCTTCAAGGGCAGATATGATCCCGATGGGGCTTTAGCTTGGTTGAAAGAGATGGAGAGGATCTTTCGTGTGATGGACTGCACTCCAGCACAGAAGGTCCGTTATGGTACGCATATGCTGGCAGAGGAGGCCGATGACTGGTGGTTAGAGGTTAGGCAGAGATTGGAGACTGCAAACGAAGAGATCACTTGGGCTGTGTTCCGCAGGGAGTTTATGAGAAAATATTATCCGGAGGATGTCCGGGGTAAGAAAGAGATTGAGTTCTTGGAGCTGAAACAAGGGAATATGTCCGTGACTGAGTATGCTGCTAAGTTCGTGGAATTAGCAAAATTTTACCCGCATTACAGTGAGGCTACCGCTGAGTTTTCCAAGTGCATTAAGTTCGAGAATGGGCTGCGTCCTGAGATTAAGAAGGCTATTGGTTACCAGAAGATCTGTGTTTTCTCCGACTTGATTGATAGCTGCAGAATTTATGAGGAAGACAACAATGCTCACTACAAGATTATGAATGAGAAGAGGAGCAAAATTCAAAGTCGTGGTAAGCCGTATGATGTTCCTGCTGGTAAGGGTAAACAGAAAGCTGCTGTGGGCAAGAGGACTAGTGGGGGAGATGCTCCTGCTAGCATTGTATGTTACAAATGTGGCAAAGCTGGTCACAAGAGTAATGTGTGCAAAGCTGAAGTGAAGAAGTGTTACCGTTGTGGTAAGGAGGGTCATGTGGTGGCTGAGTGTGAGCGTAAGGAGGTGGTCTGCTACAACTGTGGTGAAGGAGGGCACATTAGTACTCAGTGTCCGAAGCCGAAGAAAGAAAGGTCCAGTGGAAAAGTGTTCGCTTTAGCAGGTGAAGAGTCTACTGAAGATGATGGACTTATTAGAGGTACGTGCTTCATTAATGGTACTCCTTTAAAATCTATTGTTGATACTGGTGCCACTCATTGCTTTATTGCTGCTGATTGTTGTAAGAAATTGGGTCTTGTATTGTTTGCTATGAATGGAGAGATGGTTGTCGACACTCCAGCTAAGGGGTCGCTAACTACTTCTCTGGTGTGTTCTCAGTGTCCTTTGTCGATCTTCGACGGAGACTTTGTTGTGGATTTTGTTTGTTTGCCGTTGAGCGGATTGGATGTAATCTTAGGTATGAACTGGTTAGAGCATAACCATGTCCATATTAATTGTCGTAGCAAGTCGGTGAGTTTTGGAGGAGAGGAGTCTGGCCTGATATCCGCTAGTCAGTTGCGGAAGTTGATGAAGGAAGGAGTTCAGTTATTCTCGCTGATGGCATCATTGTCTGTTGAGAATCAAGCTATCATTGAAGAGTTGCAGGTGGTGCGCGAGTTTCCTGATGTTTTCCCTGATGAGATTCCAAGTGTACTGCCAGAGAGGGAAGTTGAATTCTCTATTGATCTTGTACCTGGTACCAAACCTGTTTCTATGGCACCGTACAGGATGTCCGCATCCGAATTATCTGAGTTGAAGAAGCAACTTGAGGATCTGCTCGAGAAGAAGTTTGTGAGGCCGAGTGTATCGCCGTGGGGAGCTCCTGTGTTGTTGGTGAAGAAGAAGGATGGTAGTATGAGATTCTGTGTGGATTATCGGCAGTTGAATAAGGTGACAATTAAGAACAAGTACCCACTTTCGAGAATAGACGATTTGATGGATCAGTTGGTGGGCGCTCAAGTATTCAGTAAGATTGATTTGAGGTCAGGTTATCATCAGATCAAGGTGAAGGACGAAGATATTCAGAAGACGGCTTTCAGAACCCGTTATGGTCATTATGAGTATTCGGTGATGTCGTTCGGTGTTACCAACGCACCAGGAGTATTTATGGAATATATGAATCGTATATTTCATACTTACTTAGATCGGTTTGTGGTGGTATCATCGATGACATTCTGATTTACTCTAAGTCGGAGGAAGAGCACGCTGAGCATCTGAGGTTAGTATTGGACGTATTGAAGGAAAAGAAGCTGTATGCGAAGTTGTCGAAGTGTGAGTTCTGGTTGAAAGAAGTGAGTTTTCTCGGTCATGTCATTTCTGGTAGTGGTATTGCGGTGGATCCGTCGAAAGTAGAAGCAGTGTTGAATTGGGAGGCTCCGAAGTCGGCAACTGAAATTAGAAGCTTTTTGGGATTGGCCGGCCATTATAGAAGATTCATTGAAGGTTTCTCTAGGTTAGCACTTCCGTTAACTCAGCTAACCTGCAAAGGAAAGGCTTTTGTTTGGGACGCCCGTTGTGAAGAAAGTTTCTTGGAATTGAAGAAGAGATTGACAACGTCTCCTGTCTTGACGTTGCCCAATCCGGAAGGGTCGTATGTGGTGTATTGTGATGCTTCAAAAATGGGTTTAGGTGGTGTGCTTATGCAAGATGGGAAGGTTATTGCGTATGCGTCGAGGCAGTTGAGAGTTCATTAGAAGAATTATCCTACGCATGACTTAGAACTAGCTGCAGTGGTCTTTGTGCTGAAGGTTTGGAGGCACTATCTCTATGGTTCTAGATTTGAGGTGTTTAGTGACCATAAGAGCTTGAAATATTTGTTTGACCAAAAGGAGTTGAATATGAGGCAGCGACGGTGGTTGGAGTTGTTGAAGGACTATGATTTCGGTTTGAACTATCACCCAGGCGAAGCTAATGTCGTGGCTGATGCTTTGAGCCGGAAGACTTTGCATATATCAGCAATGATGGTTAAGGAGTTAGAACTGATTGAGGAGTTCAGAGATATAAGTCTGGTTTGTGAAGTGACGCCTCAGAGTGTTAAGTTAGGAATGTTGAAGATTGGTAATGATTTTCTGAACAGCATCAGAGAAGCCCAGAAATCAGATGTTAAACTGGTAGACTTGACGGTCGGGATTGATCGATCTGAGAATGAGGACTTCAGGTTGGATTCCCAAGGTGTGTTGAGGTTCCGTGGTAGGATTTGTATTCTTGATGATGCAGACATGAAGAGAGCCATTCTTGAAGAGAGTCACAGAAGTAAGTTAAGTATTCATCCGGGAGCTACAAAGATGTATCAAGACCCGAAGAAGTTGTCTTGGTGGCCTGGTATGAAGCGAGATGTGGCGCAGTTCGTTTATGCATGTTTGACTTGCCAGAAGTCAAAGATTGAGCATCAGAAGCCTGCTGGACTGATGCAACCGTTAGAAATTCCAGAGTGGAAATGGGATAGCATTTCGATGGACTTCGTGACGGGATTGCCTAATACTGCGAAAGGGTATGACGCAATTTGGGTGATTGTTGACAGGTTAACAAAATCGTCTCATTTTTTCCTATCAACATCACATATCCAGTGTCGAGATTGGCGGAGATTTATATCCGGGAGATTGTGAAGCTTCATGGAGTTCCTATGAGTATTGTTTCAGATAGAGATCCAAGGTTCACTTCAGATTTCTGGGAGAGTTTGCAAGAGAAGTTGGGGTCTAAGTTGAGGTTGAGCTCGGCATATCATCCTCAAACAGATGGTCAGTCAGAAAGGACAATTCAGTCATTAGAAGATTTGTTGAGGGCTTGTGTCTTGGAACAAGGAGGTTCGTGGGATTCCTACCTTCCACTGATAGAGTTCACGTATAACAACAGTTATCATTCTAGTATTGGGATGACACCTTTTGAAGCATTATATGGTCGGAAGTGTAGAACCCCACTGTGTTCGTATGAGTCGGCAGAGAGTGTGGTGCTTGGACCGGAGATTGTTCGAGAGACAACTGAAAAAGTGAAGTTGATTCGTGAGAAGATGAAGGCTTCGCAGAGTCGAGAGAAGAGTTATCACGACAAGCGGAGGAAAGATTTGGAGTTTCAAGCGGGTGAGCGTGTATTTTTGAGAGTCACTCCAGTGACCGGTGTGGGACGTGCTTTGAAGTCAAAGAAGCTCACTCCTTGTTTTATTGGTCCTTATCAGATTTCAGAGAGAGTCGGGAATGTTGCATATAGAGTGGCTTTACCGCCTAACCTTTCGAATTTGCACGACGTGTTTCATGTGTCGCAACTTCGGAAGTACATTTCAGATCCATCTCATGTAATCCGCATAGATGATGTGGAGGTACGGGATAATCTCACGGTGGAGACCATGCCTGTACGGATCGAAGGTCATGAGGTGAAAGTTTTAAGAGGCAAGGAGATTGCGTTGGTGAAAGTAGTCTGGTTAGGAGCTTCCGGAGAGAGTATGACGTGGGAGCTGGAGAGCAAGATGCGGGAATCCTATCCCGAGCTGTTTGAATCAGGTAAATTTCGAGGACGAAATATTCTAAGTGGGGGAGAGTTGTAACGCCCAAATAATTTAATTATTTATTTAATTAAATTATTTAGGTATTTTATTAGTATAGTCATATTAAAATAATTATATGGTGTTTTATTTAAATCAGGGAGTGGTGTCTAGTGATTAAGTTGAATAGTAGAAGGGGCCCCGTGATCCAAGAGCCCAAGGGCCTAGGCGCATGAAGGAGAGCATTAGCTAGGGTTTGGCTCATTAGCGCATTTTGGAGAAAAGAAAGAGAGAAAGTTGCGAAGAGAGGAGAGAAGGGGGACGGCGCGAAACCAAGGAGAAAGAGGGGAGGAGCTTTGTTGCTGTGGTTCTTTGGAGCTTTCGTGCAAGGGGATCTCGTATTCGGCAAATCTAAGGTAATGGTGGGTTCTATCCTTATAATAGGGTGTATGATGGGTGTTATGTGGGGGTTAGGCTCTATATTGTCTCTTTGATCTTGTTTGGTGTTGATGTGGTGATGTTTGAATGTGTTCGCGATGTTTGTAATTGGTGTTTGGTGATTGACCATGGTGAAAATCGAAAATTGAACCCTAGGCGCCATGGGCGCCATTGATGTGTCGCATATGTGGATGTTGTTTTGGTTACTGGAAAAGGCGCCCTATTGCTGGGCGCCATGTCTATATGTTGTTGCTGTCTTAGTTGCTGGAAACGGCGCCCTGCTCCTGGGCGCCAAGTCTGTGTCGTGTTGCGTTTCTGTTGAAGGCGCCCTGCTCCTGGGTGCCGTGCCTGTGTCTGTTGCTGTTGAAGGCCCCCTGCTCCTGGGCGCCATGTCTGTTTTGTTGCTGATTACTGTATGCGCCCTGTCCCTGGGCGCCATACCTGCTTCGTTGCTGATTGTCGTATGCGCCCTGCTCCTGGGCGCCAAGTTTGTTTCTGTTGCTGTGGTGCTAGGCGCCCTGTTGCTGGGCGCCATGTCTGTCTGTGTTGCTGTTGTGCTAGGCGCCCTGCTCCTGGGCGCCAATTCTGATGTTGTTGCAGTTGTGCTAGGCGCCCTGTTGCTGGGCGCCAGTTTCTGTTGTTGCTGTTGCCTGCTAGGCGCCCTGTTGCTGGGCGCCAGTTTCTGTCCTTGCTGTTGCCTGCTAGGCGCCCTGTTGCTGGGCGCCAGTTCCTGCTGTGTTGCTGTTGCACTAGGCGCCTTGTTGCTGGGCGCCAGTTCCTGCTGAATGATGTTGCCTGTTGGCGCCCGGTTGCTGGCCCCCAGTTCCTGCCATGTCTAATAGGTGTTGCTGTTTTCTAAAAATGATGTTGTTGTTGCTGTAAAATAAATGTTGCTGTTGCTGTAAAATAAATGTTGTTGTTGCTGTAAAATAAATGTTACTGTCGCTGTAAAATAAATGTTGTTGTTGCTGTAAAATAAATGTTGCTGTTGCTGTAAAATAAACGTTGTTGTTGCTGTAAAAATTAATGTTGTTGTTGCCGTAAATCTATTGGTGTCTTTGGTGTCGGTGGATGTTGATGTTATGGTCAAATGTTAGACTGCCCTATAGGTGTTGGTGTTATTGGTGCTGATTGGTGTTGTTGGTGATGATATAACAGGTGATGTGCCTATTTTATTGGCTAAGGTGATAGGTGATGGGTCTATGACCAATTGTTGATATTTGATGTTGTTGTGTCACTTAGATGATTATTATTATTGACTGTCTCTGGTGCATTGTTCATGGTGTTGCATACATTTCATTTGCATTATTTTGGTGATGACGGTTTCGGTCTTGGAGCTATAGGTGATGATGGTGATGCTCTGATAGACTACACTAAGCTAAAAACTAGATCTAGGGTTGCAAGAGAAGAAATAAACATAAAACAACTTTTGAAATTTCAAATCCTCTAAGGAGGCAGCATTACATCTTAAATACTTAGGGTTTTTTTCTAAGACTGCTAAGCAAATGGGCCACAGGCCACTTAGAGCAACAGGAATGAAATAACAATAAAAGAGGGACAATGTCCATTACTAATTTCACCTTAAAAATTACTGAATGAAGTCTTTCAGCCATACTGGCTTTTGGGCCACACGACTGGGCCTGTTGGGTATCACCATTGGACTGCTAACATTACTTCCGGGTCTATTGAGAACCTTGTCCTTAAGGTTCAGGACGCGACGTGGCGCGCTGAGAGTGGCTGGGGAAGTATCCAATGCGTCCAGCAAATCAGATGTTTGAAGTAACGGTCCAGATGTGGTTCGCTGAGAGTCGTTGGGATCCAACGGTGCGGAGGATGGCGCGTTGTTCCGTGGAATGGCCGCAGGTGCAACAGCTGGCTGGGACAGCAACTTGTCCATCAAAGCAGATCTGGGAACAGCGACTTGTCCATCCAACAGCTGGCTGGGACTGCTTTTTGCATTGACATCCGAGTCTTTGATCAACGGCGTGGATTTGCTGGGGAGAGATCCGTTGGGATCGTGCGGCGCAGCTTGATGCGCGTTGTCCCGAGGGGACACAACAGGCGCGCGTGGTGCAGGAGTGGCAGGCGTGGGCAGTGCCTTTCCAGGCGCGTGTGGCAGGCGCTGATCAGATGTTGGGGAGCGCGCGAGATCAGATGGTGAGGAGAGCTTGAGTGGATCGAGAGCAGGATCGCACGGTGCAGATTGGTTGGCGTGTGTTGGGTGCTGAGCTGCGCCTTTTACTCCACCTTGGGAGTATCCAATGTATTTCAATGGATCTGATTTGTTTTTAAAACCCAATGGTCCAGATTTCCCTTGTAATAGATCAAGTCATTTGAGTAACTGTAATCGTTCTTCATGTCTGTTTCTGATGTGCACCTTTGAACCAATTCCTTTCCCTTGTCATCTGTCTTGTAGTACTGTTGGAGTTGAGCAATAAGCATTGGGATTGGAGATGAGATTGCGGAGAGCAGTGTTGCATCCTCTGTGTATTTGCGGCTAAGTGCGTCCGCAACCAGATTAGACTTGCCAGGTTTGTAGTAAATATCAAAACTGAACCCTTATAACTTAAAGGCCCATTTCTGTTGTTCTGGTGTTTGAATCTTCTGAACAAGGAGGCTCTTAAGGCTCTTCTGATCTGTGTAAAGGTGAAAATGTCGTCCTAAGAGGTACTGGCGCCACTTTTTTATTTCTTCAGTGACAGCAAACATTTCCCGCACATACACTGAGGCAGCTTGCATCCGAGGACACATCTTTTTGCTGAAGAAGGCTAAGGGATGACCGTCTTGGGAGAGAACAACACCGATGGCTGTAGCGGAGGCATCTGTTTCAACCACAAAGACCTTGGTAAAGTCAGGGAGAGCAAGCACTGGCACTGATGTAATTTTCTGTTTTAACTCTGTAAATGCCACTTCGGCATCTGTACTCCATGTAAACTTAGTGGAACGCAACAAATCGGTGAGAGGAGCGGCGAGAGAGGCGTAGAGACGCACAAATCGTCTATAGAATCCGGTGAGGCCTAAAAATCCCCTGAGTGCCGTGAGTGAACGCGGATTTGGCGAGTCTAGTATAGCTTGAACTTTATCAGGGTCTGGGGATACACCATTAACAGAAATAACGTGACCTAGGTAATGAACAACATCAACTGCAAAAACACACTTAGACAGCTTTGCAACAAAATGATGGGTCTGAAGTAAATCTAAAACAAGTCTTAAATGAAGTAGGTGATCAGATAAACAACAGTTATAGATTAAAATATCATCAGAGAAAACTAGAACAAACCGTCGTAAAAAAGGTCTTAGTAAATCGTTCATTGCTGATTGAAATGTAGACGGCGCGTTAGACAGCCCAAAAGGCATGACTAAGAACTCGAAATGTCCGTCAAAAGTGCGAAAAGCTGTTTTATGAGTGTCTTCCGGTGCAACCCGAATCTGGTGATAACCTGAGCGTAGATCTATCTTGGTGAATATTTTAGCTGAGCCAAGTTCATCAAGGAGTTCATCTATAGTGGGGATTGGGAATCTATCCTTAACAGTGACTGCATTTAGTGCTCTGTAGTCAACACAAAATCTCCAAGTTCCATCTTTCTTTTTAACCAACAAAACTGGGGAGGAGTAAGGGCTGTTGCTAGGGACAATAGTGTCTTCTTGTAGCATGTCATGGATTAGGGAGGTCATAGCTTCTTTTTGGGAGTGAGGGTAACGACAGGGTTTGACATTGATGGGGGGGTGTTTGGGAGTAGTGGGATGTGGTGGTCATGAGGTCTGGGGGGTGGTAGGCCATGTGGTTCTTGAAAAACAGTTGGGTAGTTTTGGAGTATAGAGTTAATCTCAGGTGCTAAGGTATGGGCTATTGAGTCAATGAGGTTGTTGGTGGTTTTGGTGGGGTTTCAAGGCTTTGTCAGTGGGCTCAAAGCTTAGGAGGTGAAGTGAGGCAATTGAGTCTGTATGTAGTAGGTGGCAAAGTTGGGGATAGGTAGTTTGGGCTAGGCTGGATTTAGGTTCTCCCTTTAGTGTGATGGGCTCATTATTGTGATGGAAGGTGTTGGATGGTATAGAGAAATCTGCCTGAATTGGGCCCAAAGTTCTAAGCCACTCCATCCCAAGGACTACATCAGCACCTTCAATGGGGAGTAAGTAAAATGGTAAGCAAAATGATTGGTTTTGAAGGTTGATATGAACGGAACTACAAATCCCTTCACATTGCAAATGGGAACCATTTCCAACCATGACAGAAAATGTTGGGATTTTTGAAGTGGGCAGTTTCAAATGCTCTGCAATTCTTGGTTGGAGTATGTTATGGGTGCTCCCAGTGTCAACTAGAACCATAACTATCAGTCCACCAATTAGGCCGTAAAACCTGAGTACTTGAGGGGCAAATTGACCTGTTAGAGCTTGGGGTGATAGTTGAAAGTAAGTTTCTTCTGATTCAACTACAATTTCTTCATTTTGAGTTTCAGTGGGGTCTAGGTCTTCACCTTCCTCCAGCATGAGTAAAAGATATCGACCACTAGTACATTTATGCCCCGGAACAAACTTCTCATCACAATTGTAACATAGACCTTGAGCACGACGCTCGTCCCGTTGGGCTGGACTGATGCGCCTTATAGAGTATTTGGGTTGGGTTGGTTTTGGTGGGTTTGGGGTGTTTTGGGTGGTAGGTGTAGTAGTTGGTTGTTGGGCTGGCTTGTGTGAAGGTGGGTTTGTGTTTGAAGTTTGGCCATAGGGTTGGGAAAAGGGTTTTGAGAATTTGGGTTTGGTGGTTTTAATCTTATCCTCAATGAGTTTGGCTAGACCAATAGCTTGAGAAATTGAATAGGGTCGTTGTATGGCTATTTCATTTCTGATTTCTGGGTTTAAGCCCGAGATAAAACAGTTTAAAATCGCATCAGCTGGTAGCCCTAAGACTCTATTTCCCAATTTCTCAAAGTTAGCTTGGTATTCAGCCACAGACCCAGTTTGTTTAAGCTTAAAAAGTTGGGCTTGGTGATTTTCATAAGTAGAGGGACCAAACCTTAGCTCTAGTGCTCTAGCAAAGGTTGTCCAATCAGCAAGTTGGCTGTTGTGATGCATCAATTTAAACCAACTAAGTGCTTTTCCGTTCATATAAAATGAAATCATAGGCAAACGATTTACCATGGGAATGTTGTAAAAGGAAAAAAACTGCTCAGCTTGGAACAACCATTCCAAAGGGTCTGTTCCATCAAAAATTCCCATTTCTACTTTTGGTTGTCTATAAGGGATTTGAGGGGTAGTTTGGGAAAACTGTGGAGAGTACATCTGCTGCATAAAATTAGGGAACATATTTTGGTAAGGTGAGGGGTTGTATGGGGGAATTTGGGAAAATGCAGGGTAGGTTGTTGGGCCATATATGTTAGGGGGTGGTATAGGTGGTGGTATAGGTGGTGGTTCAGATCCAACAAGGGAAACAGTGGGTTGGCTCGAGGTGGGTTGCGTCAGAACTGTGAGTATTGGTGTAGAGACAGTGTGGGAAATAGCATGTTTATAACCAGGGGGTAATAAAGGGGAAGAAGGGTTACCTGATGAAGGAGAGTGCTGTTGTGCAGGAAACCTGTCATTAATCAGTTTTGTGAGTGTCTCAAATCGTGAATCCATTAGCTGTTGTTGATTATCCAGCCTTGTATTCACAGTACCCAGCTGTTCACCTAGTTGTTGCTCAGGCTGCTGGTTATTTTCATGGAGGACAGCATCCATGTGTTGATAGGAAGCTTGAATGGCATTATCCAGATCCTTGGATGTTGGGTTGGTAGCTTTTGGAGGCATTGAGAAACAAAATGAAAGCACCAATGATAGACTACACTAAGCTAAAAACTAGATCTAGGGTTGCAAGAGAAGAAATAAACATAAAACAACTTCTGATATTTCATATCCTCAAAAGAGGCAGCATTACATCTTAAATACTTAGGGTTTTTTTTCTAAGACTGCTAAGCAAATGGGCCACAGGCCACTTAGAGCAACAGGAACGAAATAAAAATAAAAGAGGGACAATGTCCACCATTACTAATTTCACCCTAAAAATTACTGAATGAAGTCTTTCAGCCATACTGGCTTTTGGGCCACACGACTGGGCCTGTTGGGTATCACCATTGGACTGCTAACATGCTCATATAGGTGATAATGCCCTTATTGGCTATTTTATTGCTGATGATTGGTACCACATGCATATACCCGTTGGTGTGGGTTGCATCTCATTTATTTACTCATGACATTGGTGATGATTCTTGGTGATTTGTAAATTGATGTTGTTGTGAAGCGGTGGATATAGTTGTCGTAACTCTAGCATATTGCCTATCATATATGCTATTATAATGTTAGATATCTCACCCCTTCAGTTTGAATGTTACCCCTATGCTGGTAACGTGCAGGTGATTGCGAGTGAAGGCATGTCTACCTTCGCTAGTAGAGTCGATGTCGTCGCTCTGATACGTAACACTCGGGGGGATGAACGCTAGTTTTATTAGTTGTCTTTAATATTTAATTTCTGAAGTTTAATGGTGATGTTATGATTACTCGTTGAAACATTTATTTTTATTCCGCTGCATGGTGATGGAGTTACTGTTATGTATTGTACTATTTTAATGGTGAATTTCATTTATCGACGTGTGATGTTTTAATGGTGGAAATGTGGCATCCCTTGTGGGTGTAGCAAAAAAAAAAAGTGTTTTGAAACTCTGATTTTTGTCAAAAATTTTCCGGGTAGAAAATGGGTGTTACACTCTCCACTTATAATAAGTGAAAAACATAATGGGCTAAAATATTTGGGCATTTATCCACATAGGAATGGAGCCCACTACCCAACATATCTCTCCCTCACAACTATGTGGAGGCAATCGCCAAACTGGCGATATCACAACAAATTTGAAACTTCCCTCTTGGCAAAGCTTTAGTCATCATATCTGAACCATTATCATCTGTATGAACTTTGGCTAACTCCAACAACTTAGCATCCAAAACATCACGTATCCAATGATACCTCACATCAATGTGTTTGGACCTATTAGGAATGTCAACGGGGCGGGGCGGGCACGGGTATCTCACTACCCGGACCCGCCCCGTTTATTATAAATAGGCCCCAGACCCGTCCCGGACCCGCGCGGGTACCCGTTTAACGAGTTTTAAACGGATTTTTTTTAAACGGGTACCCGTGGGTATTTGTAAATTAATAAATAAAAAACTTTTAAAAAGTAAAATTTGAAATACCATAGAAAATTAGTTTTTTTAACACTATTTTTTTGATTCATTTATATAAAAAAATTACGCATTTTGATATGCATTTATCGTATCAACTATTTATTAATATATAATTGTTAATGAATTGAGATAAAAAAAACTAAAATTATGATAATAGAAACTTGAAAAATAACAACTAAACATTATCCAAAATATTAGGATAAAAGATACAACAAAATGTGAATAAACATCCACTTAAACAACAACAACAATAGATGATAAAAAAGGAAGAAACAACATAATTTTCAACGGGTACGGGTACCCGCGGGTCCGGGTACCCCGCTACCCGGACCCGCCCCGTTTATTGACGGGTAGCCAAAATACCCGTTTATTTGGCCCGCGGGTACCCGTTTAACTACCCGCCCCGGACCCATGACGGGTTTTACCCGCGGGTCCGAGTTTTTTTGACACCCCTAAGACCTATTATGAAAAGTCGGATTCTTAGTAAGATGAATAGCACTTTGACTATCAACAAATAAGAAATAGTTGTCCTGAACATAACCAAGCTCCTGCAAGAATTTCTTCAACCATATCAACTCTTTGCTTGCTTCGGTAATGACAATGAACTCTGCCTCTGTAGTAGACAATGCTACACACTTTTGCAACCTAGACTGCCAAGCCACAGCTCCCCCAGCAAACTTAATCATATACCCCGAAGTGGACTTCATAGAATCAATATCTCCATCCATGTCAGAGTCGGAGTACCCCACCAAGGTGGGTTTGTCACCTCCAAAACAAAGCCTCATACAAGTAGTACCACGAAGATACCTTAAAATCAATTTCATAGCATTCCAATGCTCTCTACCTGGATTTGACAAAAATCTACTGACTGTACCAACAGCATCCGCAATATCTGGTCTTGTACACACCATTGCATACATCAAACTACCCACAGCAGACGCATAAGGAACTCGTTCAATATCAATTTTATCATCTTCATTTGAAGGAGATTGTTTGGAACTCAACTTAAAATGAGTAGCAAGAGGAGTGCTTACCGCCTTAGAGTTTTCCATCTGAAATCTCTGCAACACTCTTTCAATATAGTGCTCTTGCGATAGCCAAAGTTTCTTCTCCTTTCTGTCACGCATCATTCTTATACCAAGAATCTGTTTAGCTGCTCCCATGTCTTTCATGGCAAAAGACTCACCCAACTACTTCTTTAACCTGTCAATCTCGGAAATATTTTTCCCTACAACAAGCATGTCATCAACATATAACAACAGGATAATGAAATCATCATTAGAAAAATTTCTAACAAAGACACAATGATCAGAAGTAGTCTTTTTATATCCTTTTGGCAACTTCACCAAATCATAAGTGTGATTATCATGCAGTGACTTCATCTCATCATGCATTGCATCCAGCCACTTTTGACTTTCTTCACTTTCTATGGCCTCTTGGAAACACTCAGGTTCCCCTTGATCGGTCACTGTCACATACTCATCAGAATTATACCTTGTAGATGGTTGTCTTCCCCTGCTAGACCTTCTGAGTTGAGCTTGAGATGAATCAGAAGCCTCACCAGGATTCTCATCTTCTAACATCTCATTCTCCTCATCATCATTAATTGGAATATGTAACTCATCTTCAAGTTGTTGATCATCAACATGTGGCTCACCATTTTGAACATTACTATCAACACTATCCAAATTCTGAATAGGCAACCGAACTGGATCAACATCTGATAAGTTGTCATCTTTCTTGGGTGTAGTCTTCTCCACCTTATCAATGTCCTCAATAGTTTGGTCTTCCATGAAAACAACATCACGACTTCTGAGAAGTTTTTTCCCTATAGGATCATACAACCTATAACCAAATTCATCTTGACCATAACCAATGAAAATACATTGCTTTGATTTTGCATCCAACTTGGATCTTTCATCCTTTGTAACATTCACAAAGGCCTTACAACCAAAGACTCTCAAATGATCGTAATTGACCTTCTTCCCAAACCAAACTTTATCTGGAACATCACTATTCAAAGCAACAGCGGGACTGAGATTAATAACATGCACTGCCGTGTACAGTGCCTCACCCCAGTAGTGTTTGGGCAACTTAGCTTCCGAGAGCATACACCTCACTCTCTCAACTAGTGTTCAATTCATCCTCTCTGCTAAACCATTTAGCTGAAGAGTTTTAGGAGGAGTCTTTTCATGTGCAATACCCTGCTGCTTACAATAATCATCAAAGGGTCCACAATACTCACCACCGTTGTCGGTACGAACACGTTTCAACTTCTTACCTATTTGCCTCTCAACCAGAGTTTGGAATTGTTTGAACTTCTCCAAACTTGGTCTTTTGTCTTCAAGGCATAAACCCATAATTTCCTGGAACAATCATCAATAAAAGTAACAAAATAAAGTGCACCACTAAAAGATTTTACCTTTAGAGGGCCGCAAACGTCAGAATGCACCAGTTCAAGTAGCTCTGACTTCCTAGAGGGTGGATGATTTTTGAATGACACTCTAGTTTGTTTACCAGCCATGCAATGAGAACATTTCTCCAAATCTGCATTCTTCAAACCTACAAGCACATCCTTTTTAGCTAACACATTTAACCCATTTTCACTGATATGGCCAAGCCTTCGGTGCCACAAAGATGCTTCCATATGCACAGCATTCACGCTGTCTATAGAAACCATAGCTTTTGTCCAATACAGTTTAGAAAGTTTCTTCCCTCTAGCTAAAACCAAGTTACCTTTGCTGAGTTTCCACTTTCCACCACCAAAGTGATTATCATAACCACAATCATCAAGCATAGACACAAAAATCAAATTAAAGCGAATATCGGGAGCATGTTTGACTCCTTTAAGTAACAACCGCATTCCCATGTTGGTTTGCAAACAAACATCACCAACACCAATTACCTTAGATACACCATCATTACCCATCCTCAACACTCCAAAGTCACCTAGAGTATAGGATGTGAAGAACTCCTTCTTAGGTGTAACGTGCAATGTAGCACCAATATCAACTATCCACATGCTCTCATCTGACAGAAGATTAATTGTCTCGTGATCACGGAGAATAATAAGGTCATCACCAATAGTAGCAGTAACATGATCATCATAATCATCATTATCCCTTTGTTTCTGCTTACCTTTCTTGTCTTTATTCTCCCTCTTCCTCTGAAAATAATTCTTTTGTATGTGCCCTTTTCTGTGACAATAATTGCATTCCACATTTTCAAACCGAGACTTGGACTTGCTTCTTTTTTTCTCTCTACCACCCTTTGTTTCCTTTCTCTGAGTACTTCTCCCCCTATTTTCAGTGACAAGTACCTCGGATTGAGATGAAGAACCCTGTGCCTTCCTTCTCTTCTCCTCATTAAGTACACCACCCTTAGCCGTTTCCAAAGAAACAATACCATTAGGAGCAGAACTCGTTATAGAAACCCGAAATGTCTCCCACGAATCTGGTAAAGATAATAATAAAAATAGTCCCAAAAGCTCATCATCAAATTTGATACCCATTCCTGACATTTGATCAAGAAGCCCTTGAAAATCACTCAAGTGATCCGAAATAGAAGTCCCCTCCTTATACTTCAAACTTATGAAGCCATTCAACAAAAACAATTTATTATTCCCTGATTTAGAGGCATACAAGGACTCTATCTTCTCCCACAAGGTTTTTGCATTTGTTTCATTAGCAATATGGTTATAAACATTATCTTCTACATATTGGCGAATGAAACCACATACCTGCTGATGTTCAAAATCCCATTCTTCGGTACATGTCGAATCCGGCTTTTTACTACCAAAAATAGGAAGATGCATTTTCTTCACAAACAATAAATCTTCCATCTTTCCCTTCCACAAATGATAATTTGTACCATTCAAAGAAACCATCTTTATATTCATATTTGCCTCCATCAATCAAGCAAGTAAAATAGCCCCTAACCAAGAGCTCTGATACCACTCTGATGGGGAATCAACACATAAACGTAATAACAGAGCAATATGCTGCGGAAGTAAATTTCCCAAACTTGCGAAAACCTATGAGGAGCAACAACGAATATATGGCGACAAATAAAACAAAATAAAAACGCACAATTGAACACCGATGTTTTTAACGTGGAAAACCCCTCAAAGAAAAGGGTAAAAACCACGGGTCGTCCAGACCAAAGAAATAGCTCCACTATTATCAAATAAGGGTACAAGAGAGTCTCAACAAGTTGCACAAATAGTGCTAACAACCAGCCAATACAATAAAGCACAAAAGCTTACAAATTGAGAACGAAATAATGGATTTGCAGAACGAAATAAGAACGAAATTCTACTGGGATTAAAATCGATTTCATTTATTGATTTCAGATCTGGGATTTCGTTTATTAACAAAATCGATTTCGTTTTTGTAGGTTTGGGATTAAAATCGAATTGGGATTGAGATCGAAATTTAGGATTGAAGAAGATGATGAACGATTTCTGGGTTTTGTGGATTTTATGTTGCTGTGTTTTGGTTTCAATGGCGTTGGAGAAGATGAAGTTTTATGTTGTTGGTTTTCATTGAAGTTTTTTATGTAATATATACAATTAGTTGCCTTAATAATCACAAGAATTGATTTGGCCAAATAGTAATATGGAGAGGGTTTAACAAACAAAGTGGTCACAAGTTCAACACCTATCGGCTACCAAATTTTCTATTTTTTTAAGTAACACTGCAGCTCCCCATTGCCAAGCCAGTGCCACGTGGCAGCCATCCATTGGTTGCTGACGTGGCACATGTCAGCGCCACGTGGCCATAATGACATAGGATGCTGACGTGGCATGTCAGTGCCACGTGTCACAAATGTCCAATAATATGGTGACACGTGGTGCTGACGTCATCACAGTTTGCCACGTCATTTTTTTAACAGAAAAGTTAACAGCAGGGGGTAACTAGAAACACTTAATATTTGCAAGGTCCATTTTAAAACTTTTTTTTGCAGGGGGTAAATGGATTATGGTGGTATTTACAGGGAGGTAGATGATATTTTAAGCCATAGAAATAACTAAAAGACATCTTTGCCTCAATTGATTTTTCAATTTACTCGAGGCGATCAATAGCTTCCTAGGGATGATTTAAGAAAATAGGATCAACCTAGTCAATGTGTAATGGAGAACCACCTAAAAACCTTCACCATACAAATTACGAATTATGTAATCCAATCATTCACAAATAAGCATAAATACAAAAACCATGCATGAGATTGAGGATCGATAACGATTGCTAATAGTCAGTGATTTATAGTAGTTCTTAAACAACATAAGAAAGCAAAATTGCTGGAAAAGGGTAGTGTTGTTATAAACTTCCAAGTAGCTAATACAAATACAAAATCTTTCATTAAAGCTACTATAACAGTCTTAAGAAAATGTCTTTCACAAGACAATGCATACGTACTACACGTATGCAAATGCGTGATACTTGTCTCGTGGGCTGAGTAAAAGCGCTGAGTAAAAGCACGGGATAAATTACCAAATCTTAGAAGGAAAAACAACATACTAAAGAAAGTGAAATTACAAATGAAGAAGAAATAGCATTACATGTCTAATCCGTTTAACAAAAACACAACTATGCCTTCATCAATTATTCATCGGCATCTTTGTTTTTCTTTTTCTTGTGCTTCTTTTCACTATCCTTTCCGTTACTAATCTCCAAAGCATTATCTTCAGTATCTTTGTCTTTCTTCTTCTTCTTCTTTTTCTTCTCAAACTTGTCCACCTCAGGCGAACCATCTTCAACTTTTTCCTTATGCTTCTTTTTCTTCTCCTTTTCAACTTTCTCCTCATCAGAAGATGCATCATCTCCATTCTCCTTATCCTTCTTCTTTTTCTTCTTCTTTTCAGATTTCTCCTCATCTAAAGCTGCCACCGCGTCTCCATTCTCTTTATCCTTCTTTTTCTTCTTCTCTTTCTTTGCAACATCAACCTCCACATCAACCTCATCAGCCTTCACCTTCTTAGCCGGAACAATGGGACTATCAGCAGTTTCATGTTTCTTTCTTTTACGCCCTTCCCCATCTCCATCCTTCACACCTTCAGTTTCAGGAGCAGCAGCCATACTAGCAATCACACTATCCCCACCAGCAGGCAAAACCACATTCCTCATCCATTCCTGAGGAGTACTCTCATTAGGCTTGCCATGCTTATCAAGCTTCCCTTGAGCAATCAATTTCTTCTTCATAGAAGCCCTAGGTCCCAAACCCCATTTCCTGGGATAAGTATCCCGATCCATAACAACCCTCTTAATCTTAGCAACAACACCATGATCACAAGTAGCCATAACAGCAGTAGTCATCTCAGCAATCCCAAGAGCAATAGCTTCACCTTTAGTAGTCATAAGGACAACTTCCTCACCAACCTCAATATCATTCTCAAATCTAAGCAACCCAGGAATCATCAACTTTGCACCATAACAAATAGCATTAACAGCAGAATCCTTAACAACTAATCTCTTATAACTAGTCAAAAGAACTTCCAAAGGCATAACAACCCTTCTCAAATAAGTCTCATCACGATAATTATCATAAACCCATTGAGCATCCATAACATCATGCATAGAAACCATATTATCTTTCTCACCCATTATCCCAGATCTAACCCTCCTAAGTTCTTGCATATGCCCACCCACACCGAGAACTAAACCCAAATGAACACACATAGTTCTAACATAAGTACCAGCTTCACAAGAAATCCAAAAAACAACTAAATGTTTATCAGCATCATATTCAAGAAGCTTACTTTCATAAATAGTTCTAATCCTTAGTTGACGTTTTACCGCAGAAATCAAAGGTGGCCGTTGAAAGACAGCGCCGGTGAGAGATTCAAGTGCACGAGCCACTTTCGCGACGTCGGGGACAGCAGAATGAAGACGAGCGATACATACGTACTCCTTTCCAGCGCCTTGTTGAGATTTAACAAGACGAGTTGCTCTGTCAATACAGACAATTAGGTTTCCGGTGACTTTAGGATCGAGAGTACCGCTGTGACCGGTTTTCTCG
Source organism: Astragalus membranaceus (assembly GCA_039519185.1). Lineage (NCBI taxonomy): Eukaryota > Viridiplantae > Streptophyta > Magnoliopsida > Fabales > Fabaceae > Astragalus > Astragalus membranaceus. The sequence continues at coordinate 122,476,463 of CM076854.1, read as the reverse complement.
ACACGGAGGATGCGTTTAATCCAAGCGACAACTTCATGGGAAGATGGATTAGCTGGTTTGTCGAGGTTGAGGACACCGTATTTGAGGTAATCGATGAGTGGACGTTTGAGAGGTGAGTAACCGGCGGGGAGAGGTGTGTAGTGACCGGTACGGACGTTGAGACGGTCGTAGTTTTTGAGGAGTATTGGCCAATTTGAAGTGTCGATTGTTGGTGTTACATTTGAAGGTTTGATCATGAAGTCTTCTTTGTTGTTCTTGTTTTGTTGCTCTGTTTCTGGTTCTTCTTGTTCTTCATTTTTGTTTCGGTGTTTCTTCTTCTTGATTTCGGATTGAGACTGAGATAGAGACATGGACGAGACAGGGAAATGAGAAAGGAAGTTCCGACACGGCCGCACAGGGGGGTTTAGCTGAAAACACTGAAGTGAGTGAACTAGGGTTTTAGTTTTTATTGATTTCAGGAATGAATTCTACATTCTATAAGGTGTATGGATAGCCTTGTAAATATTATAGGCATTTTATAAACACCCCTCCCCAATATATTTTCTCACCTCCCCAAAAGTAAAATGAGAAAATTTTCCCTCCACTTATCTCCCATTTTACTTGCAAAATATTTTAAATTTTCAATATTAGTTTTTTTTAAAAAAATTTCAAGTATTACTTTAAGAATTTAACTAGTAGGATACCTGTGCATATGTACAAGTGCTGTCGTGTTCTTTTTATGAATGAACTTTGACAGTATTTAAATAGTCAGAACATTACCCCGTGAAAATAAAGACAAATTTAAAATAGATAAAAAATGAGTTTCAAATTAAAAATAGATAAATATTAAAATATAAAAGTATCATTTAAAAACAATCTGTGCATTTATCCTTTGTTTTTTTATATATCAGTGCAGTTATCTCGTGTTTTTATATATATGTCATTGCAGTTATCCCCGTATTTTTTATATATCAGTGAAGTTATGTCGCTTTTTTAGGTACTAGTGACAAATATTTGTCACGTGTGTTTTAAGTATTAATCAAGTTAAATAATCATTAAGCTTTCTTGTTTTTTTATATAGTAGGTTTATAGTAGTCTTCAAATATTAAAATTATCAATGGCAAATATTAATCCCGTATTTTTTTATATATTATTTCAGTTATCCCCTGTTTTTTATATACTAGTGCAGTTATCTCGTAGTTCTAATTGATTATTTGAGATGATTAGTAGATTATAGTAGATAATAAAAGCTAGATAGTAGATTATCAATAAGAAATATTTATCCCGTGTTTTTTTATATATCAGTGACAATTATTTGTCCTTTTTTAGGTATTAGTGACGAATATTTGTCACGTGTGTTTAAAATATTAATCAAGTTAAATAGTCATTATGTCTTCTTGTTTTTTTAGATAATAGATTTATAGTAGTCTTCAAATATTATAATTATCATAGGCAAATATTAATCGCGTTTTTTTTATATATCATTTGCAGTTATCCCGTGTTTTTTTAATATATTAGTGCAGTTATGTCGTAGTTTCAATTGATTATTTTAGTTGATTAATAGATTATAGTAGATAGTAAAAGTTAGATAGTAGATTATCAATAAGAAATCTTTGTTTTAAATATTAATTAGTAGTTTAAATAGTCATTAAATCTTCTTGTTTTTTAGATAGTAAGTTTATAGTAGTCTTTAAAAATTTTAATTATCAATGAAAAAATATTAATCCTGTGTTTTTTTATATATTAGTGAAGTTATCCCGTGTTTTTTTATATATCAGTGCAGTTATCTCGTAGTTTCAATTGATTATTTTAGTTGATTAGTAGATTATAGTAAATAGTAAAAGAGAGATACTAGATTATCAATAAGAAATATTTGTTTTAAATATTAATCAGTAGTTTAAATAGTCATTAAATCTTCTTGTTTTTTAGATAGTAGGTTTATAGTAGTCTTCAAAAAATTTAATTATCAATGACAAATGTTAATCCTGTGTTTTTTGTATATATCAGTGAAGTTATCCCGTGTTTTTTTATGTATCAGAGTAGATATCTCATAGTTTCAATTGATTATTTGAGTTGATTAATAGATTATAGTAGATAGTAAAAGCTAGATAGTAGATTATCAACAAGGAATATTTATCCCATGTTTTTTATACATCGGTGACAATTATTTGTCATTTTTTAGGTATTAGTGACAAATATTTGTCACATGTGTTTTGTAACACCCCGGTATTTTTATTGAGTAAAAATACCCAAGTGCACCATCCCTAATACATCAGAGTTATGGAGATTCACTCATACTAGTATTTTGGGTTAGTCGATAGGTCATGGAAAAATGATTTTATGAAATCCTATCATTGTGTGGGTCATTGTTGACTCCGATAGGTCATGGAAAATTGTTTTATGAAATCCTATCATTGTGTGGGTCATTGTTGACTCCGATAGGTCATGGAAAATTGTTTTATGAAATCCTATCACCATGTGAGTCATTTAGACCGTATAGTTGACTCCGATAGGTCATGGAAGATTATTTGATAAAATCCTATCATTATGCGAGTTATTGAGAACAGTGATTGTTCTCGAGTTTAGCCCAAAGTACTAGATGTATCTTGTAACACCCTAAATATTTAATTAATTTATTTAATTAAGTATTTAGGAATTTATTTAATTTATTGGGTATAATTTAATTAATTAAAATTATATTAATTTTATGTTGGTGGTATTAGGAAAAGGAGGCGCCACTTGAATGAACTTGGGCTTAAGTGAAAAGCCCAAGCCCATGATCCATGTCATATGCGAATTGGCCAAGTCATTTGGGGTTAGGGTTTTGTGTGGACAATTGCGAATTGGAGAGAAAAAGGGAGAGAGGCGCCGTAGAGAGAGGAGAAGAAGAGAAGGAGGTCGCGAAGTCCAAGAGAAGAGGGACGTGATTTTTGTCGCCGTGGTTCCGTTCGTGACTGTCTCTAGGGCTTCTGTTCTTCAAATTCGAGGTAAGGGGAGTTCTATCAATTTATATAATAGTTCGTATGATAGGTTTTAGGTAGTGATAGCTTAGATCTATCCATGATCATGAATTTGTGTGTAATTTCATGTTTGGTTAGTGATATATATGTGATCTTCATGATTTGTGGCTGAAAATCCATTTTTGGTTGTGGCATGGGTGCCTAGGGCGCCATATGTTTAATTCTGTGTTGCTGGAATTGTTGCTGAAATTCTGTTGTTGCAAGTGTGTTGCTTGTGTGTGCGTATATGGGGTGTGTTAGGTGCAATTTCAATTTCTGGGCACATTTTACCGTGCCATCTTTTGTATTTGCCTGCCCAAATTCAATTTTAAGCATTTTGGCTCGAGTGGTTTTATCTTTGCACGTGTAATTCTGAAGTTGTCTCACTGGGTGTTGCTTGTGTGCGTATATGGGGTGTGTTGGGTGCAATTTCAAATTCTGGGCACATTTTACCGTGCCATCTTTTGTATTTGCCTGCCCAAATTCAATTTTAAGCATTTTGGCTCGAGTGGTTTTATCTTTGCACGTGTAATTCTGAAGTTGTCTCACTGGGTGTTGATTGTGTGCGTATATGGGGTGTGTTGGGTGCAATTTCAAATTCTGGGCACATTTTACCGTGCCATCTTTTGTATTTGCCTGCCCAAATTCAATTTTAAACATTTTGGCTCGAGTGGTTTTATTTTTGCACGTGTCATTTTGGAGTTGTCTCGGTGCGTGTTGCCTGTGTTGCCTGCGATGTCTAAGTTTGTCTTAGGCGCCCAGTGCCTGGGCGCCATTTTCAGGATGTTCCCAAACTTTTATGAAAACTGTTTTCGCTATATCTTTTGACTTGGACGTCCGTTTTGAACGTTTCAAAAAGTGTTGAGAAGCTTTTCCAGTTGTCTACCTGTGTGTCTTATTTTTAAAATAAAAACTTATTATTTTCTGGTGGCTTCTATAATGACGATGATGCCCTTAGTGGCTAGTTAAATGACGTTTTGCCCTTAGTGGCTAATATTATTGATGATGATGTGTAAATGACGATGATGCCCTTAGTGGCTAGTTAAAGGACGTTTTGCCCTTAGTGGCCAATATTATTGATGATGATGCGTAAATGACTGTTTTGCCCTTAGTGGCCATTGTTGTTTGGTGACGTTTATGGATAAGTGACGATTAGGCCCAAAAGGCTAAGCGACGATGATAATAAGCGACGATGAAATATAGCGACGTTGTTGTGTGTAATTATGAATTGACAGGTGCTGTGCCTCTTATTTGGCAAATTGGTAAGTGACGGGTCACGTAGTTGACTGTGATTGTGTGTGTTTGTGTGTGATGCATGTCATAGTGTCTCATGTATTCCATGTGCATGAACCCAGCGACGATGAGGCCATAAAGGCTAAGCGACGATGAGGCCATAAAGGCTAAGCGACGATGATGAAAGGTACCTCATGCATATGCCCGCGAGTGGGTTGCATTTCATATAGTCACATGACATTGTGATGAGTTGTTGAAATGACGTAATTGCTGATTGTGATTGTGATTACTCTAGTGCTATGACTTTGACTTATTGCTTATCATGTGATTTTTTATATGGATTGAATTGGACTCACCCTTCTGTTTGAATGTTACCCCCATGCGGTAACGTGCAGGTGATCACGAGTGAAGACCTAGGTATCTTCACTAATTTTGAGTCGGCTCGTCATGCTCTGATACGTAGCACTCAGGGGGGAAACGAACTCGATGTTTTTAAGACTATTTTAGTTGTCATATGTTATTTGATGGTTTTCTCTTATTTATACTTTCCGCTGCGTAGTTGGTTTTAATGATGTCACGGTTGTGGTGACGATAACTGATGCTTGAGTTTTTCCCCATTGGGGGCGTGTTACGTATTGCACAATTATTTGATGTTGAACTATTTATTTGACGTACGACGTTTTGATTTGAGTATATGTAACATTCCTTGCGATGAAAAGAAATTTTGAAACTCTGATTTTCCGATTAAACCAACGGGTAGAAAAGGGGTGTTACATATCTCCAAGAGGACCGAAAGGTAATGTCCCAAACTTTCTATCCGTTACGAAGGGAATTTGGAACGAAAGTTGTTAGTGCATTGACTACTAAGGAAAAGCCGAGGTTTTAAGCATTGAGTTGGGCATTAGTCTCTAAGCCATGATGCCTACACAAGTTCCCACTATAGTGGCGAGGTTTTAGTTTGTTAACCTCTCATTTGTGAGGGTTAACAATTAGATTGTATTTGTGTGACTTCTGTTTGACAAGTCAAATGTGAATACTGTTCTGAAAAAGTGTTGCGACTGCTGACTGTGTTTTATGTTATGAATAACCATCAAAGGTAAATTGATTGAACTACTTGCGATTGACTGAAATAGATGTACAATTACATTTTGGGTATGTTGATGATGACATCGAATACATGAATTTGTGAAACAATGACACGAGGTTTGCTTTTATGAAAATGAGAATGCATTCAGAGTTTGTATCACTTGCATGTGGTTGTTCGGTGATTTGAGTTTATGAAATGATACCCCAACTCATGTGACTAAAAAAAAATAATTCATGTTCAATGCTTGTGTTGTTGAATTTTGACTAAGTATGAGGATTTACATGTATCATGACAAGATAGAAAGACTGTTTTAGCAAGTTAAGGCTTAAGGTATAGCTCAGGATAAGTGTGGTAACAAACGGAATGTACAATTTCGAAGTAAAAATTTGATTTGGTGAATTGATCAAAGAGCCCGATCCATGCGCCTGAGAGGCACGGACCGTGCGAGATTTTCTGCCACCCCTTTTCAAATTAAGTCCAAATCATTCTGTTTCGACGCCATTGCTTACCTAATCTTGTCCTTACCCTAAGTTGAATATAATTCCCATTGAAATCAACTGATTTGATTTACGTTTAGTGTCACGAGAGTGTTATAAACATTATATCAACTGATTATGGGATGATAAGGTAGTATATCGGAATAGAAATGGGTCGAATGCGAAATTGGTACCAAAGAATAGCAAAAATCCCAAGTTCTAATTTTCATTCATTGGATACCAATTCTATTCTGATTCCATTTCTAACTCAAGAGTCAATGACTTACGTTTGTTAAGGCTATAAGAGAAGATGTGTTTGAATGAGTCCCAAACAGAATTAGAAAATAATTATCGTGCACTGGGGAAGAGATTGATTATTGTTTTAAAATATGTAATCTAATTGTTTTAGAGTGGATGACTAAATTGCAATGGAATGAACCCAAGTACAGTTTATAGTGCGGAATCATGTGAGAGATAGAATCTAAGATTTTTTTATGCGCTAGCTAGGTTGATGCGTGAACTTCATGTTAAGAAACCCTATTGTGTTATTTGATTAAGAATAATCAAAGTTGGGGTGTGAACCAAACTAAGTGGAGTAAAGTTTCAAGTTATTTTTACTACAAATTCAAAGTTTTAAGTGGAATAAAGTTACAAGAGTATTTTCAAACATGATATTAAGCCTAAGTAGGCATATAATAAGTTTCTCACTTTGTTTTAATTGCAAGGTTGTGTGGATTGTGACCTTAGACTGTTCTAGGGTAGTGATGGCACGTACCTAAGGTTGATATAATTCACGTGTCATGTGCAAGCTTAGAAAGAAACTCATCTCTTTATTTCAAGATTGTTTGGGTTTTGTACCAAAGAGAAAAACAGGTTTCAAGTTAACAAGACTGTTTTCTTTTAGTAAAGATCCTTCTGAGAATGTATATTCTCGGTTAGCAAATTGGTAAAACTTAAACAATTTTTTAGGACAAAAATTTCCAAGTTGGGGTGTATTGTAACATCCCAAAATAATTGTTTCAATTATTTTAGTTGGTTATTTTAATTATGTTGGTTAATGAATAATTTAATTGCAATTTGATTATTTGTGGTTAATTGAGTTAATAATTTATGGTCAAGGTTACTAATATGTGTGACATTGTGTATATTGTGTATTGACTTCTAAAATTAAATATGGATTTAGGTGGGGGCTTGTTTAGAAATTTGAGATAAAGTAAGGGTATGATGGTCATATCCCATCACACACACTTAATGTTTAGTTGACTTTTTAAAAAGAAAAGAAAAGAGAGAGTCGGGAGAAAGGAAAGAAAAGAAAAGAAAAGAAAGAGAGAAGAGGGAGAGGTGAAGGGCGAAGGGAAGAAGAGAAGAGGGAGGATGAGATTTTCATGGTAAGTTCTTCTTCTTTCTTCCATTACACTCAGTTTTCCATTTCTTTTCTATTGATACCAAAATCAACACCAACAACTCACTCTTTCTCTTTCCACCATTTTCGAATTTCATGGAGAAGTTGAGAGATTTTGAGTTTTCTTCTTCATTTCTATATCTTGGAGGTTTGGGGAGTTCAAATAAGAGTTTGATTGCTAACTTGGAGTGAGGAAATCAAGTGTCAAGGGTTAGAGTTTCAATTTGGGAAAACAAAGAAATTCACTACAACAAAATAGGCAACCAGCGGCGGTTAATCTGCGGCGGTTTTGGGTAAACCGCCGCCGCTTATAATTTTGCGGCGGTTTGTTCGGCGGTTATCTTGACTGCCTTAGTTAGTAAGTAAACGACGGCGGTTATTTGGCAATCTGCGGCGGTTTGGGTTTTTGGAGTCAAGCGGCGGCGGTTATGAGGTGATATTGCGGCGGTTGTAAAATTTTCGTGTCAAAAACAACTCCCTCCCTTTTTTTGTCAAAAAAAGTTCCCCCCCTTTTTTTAATCAAAGCGCTTCTTCTCACGACTAAAATAACCAATCTCAGTTTCATTTCTCTCACGGTCAATGTTTCAGTAAAAAAAACAAAAAAAAAAAACAAAGCTTCTTCTTCTCTCACGATTCTCAGTTTCCTCTCTCGCACGAAGCATCACCCCTCTCTCGCACGAAGCATCATCATTCTTCTCCTCTCTCACGACGCATCATCATTCTTCTCCTCTCTCTCACGACGCATCATTCCTCTCGCGCACGAAGCACCGCTCTCTCACTCACGAAGGCGAAGCGGCGCTCTCTCTCTCTCTCTCACGAATACGAGGCGGCGCGCTCTCTCTCTCTCTCACAAAGCTCTCAACAGGTGCGTCTTCTAACTCTCTCTCTCTCTCTCTCTCTCAAAATCTCTCTTTCTCTCTCAAATTCTCTCTTTGTTTAGGGTTTTCAATTTTAATCCCCTTTCTTTAGGGTTTTGAGAGAACGCTCTCTCTCGAATTCTCTCGGTTTTGCTGCTTGGGTTTCTCTTTGATTTCAAAATCTGCTGCTGATCTCTCTCTCTTCTGCATCTTCTGTGTTTAATTACCATCATTTATTGGTTTCCATGAAATTTGTTTTCTGCCTTAGCTTTTTGGAATTCTTGTAATTGATGTGTCAAAAAAAATGCTTCATTGATGTTGTTGATTTGTTTGCTTCTGCTGCATTTATCCCCCTGTGATTGGGTTTTTTCACTCATGGTGATGATTTAGAAGAATGGGGCTTGGTTTAATTGAGATTTGAGATCTGATTTTGAAATTGAAATTCAATCAATGTGGCACTTGTTAAGCGTATCTTCAACTCTCTTGTTCAACTTGTTTGCAGGAGAATATCATTTCTTGTGTTTCAAACCTCATCTTATTCTTTGACTATACTGACAATTGTGATTAGTTATAAGTTTTGATTGCTGCTCATTTAGTAATTTGCACAAAATAACCTAAGAGTGTGATTGATTTTAGGGCTTGATATTCGTTTGTCTATTTAATTTTTGGTTTTGTTTTTCTTTCTTTATTTTAGGGCTTGATATTCGTTTGTCTATACTTAAGAGGCTTCAAAGACTGCCAGGAAAGATTGTAAGTTTTTAATGTCAATGTTTGTGAAAATTGATCTTTTGGTGCATCTATATATAGCATTACATGACTGGAGCTGAAGCAAATGAAACTAATTGCTAACCATATTTTCATTTTGCAGCATCTGCTTTAAATGCGTTTACATTCTTGTCTGCTGAATGTTTCCAAGCCAATGAAGGTGATCATTGTGTTTCAACTCCCTGGGAATGGGTAAATTGTTGCACTGATGAGTACACTGTGATCTTAATTTAGTAATTCAGCAAGTTAACTTTCCTGTTCTATGTCTTGTTATGTGTCTCCTGCAGGTGTTGATTTTAAAGTCAAGTATGTGATGATGAGGGTAAAAAGCTGAAACTTGCCATTTGGGATACTGGTATTCAATTCACTTTTTTATTTTCACTTTCTATTTAGACCTTTATTCAAATCCTTGGCTAATTAGTGCCTAATTGTAGCTATGGCAAGCATGTGTTTTAGTTTTAGACCTTTTTAATTGTCTGGCTATACCACATTTGATTGATTATACTTGATTAATAATGCAGCTGGTCAAGAGAGATTTAGATCAATACCTGCACTTCTTGTTTCATTCACACAATTTAGTTAGAGAAGATGATATGTTGGTTAAAGAGAAAGTTTCTCTTGAATAAACAATTTAGAAATAGAAAATAAACAATAATCGAATTCTTGGAACCTCTTATTTTGGAAGCAGCTCTATCATAAGCCATGGCAGCAACTTCTTTGTCTAGGATAGGTGTTTGCGTTCTCCTGATTTTCTGATTCTTCTTGCAGTATTTCTATTTAAAGTGCTGATTGATCTGGAGGAAAGCAAATTTATGCATTGCAAGAAACTATAGAAGAGTTAGTTATATTGTAAATGTGCATTCCAGATTTATGCATTGCAAGAAACTATAGAAGAGTTAGTTAATTTCTTTGGAACATAGAGAGCACTTGTGGCCACAATATAGAATAAAAGGATGCACATATTTTACTATCTTCTATATATAAACAAAAATAGGATTATTTGGAAGATTGTGATATACCCTGCTCATCCTTTCTCCAGATTTTGTGACTTTTGTAGCTTACGATTTCAGCTGGGAAACTAAGCAAAGCCTTGGAACCTCTCATTTTCAAAGAAGCTCTATCATAAGCCATGACAACATCTTCAGCAGTTTGGAAAGTGCCAAGCCATATCTATTCACTTAAAGCCAAGATACTTGTATGACATGGGTGAAGATGATGAAGAGATAATGACTTACATTTAGTGCTTTGTTTAGGAGTGAAGGACTTACTCTCTAATACTTAGTTTGTCTTAGGTGCCTTTGTAATTTTTGAAAGAATTCTTGTTTGTAATATTTTTTTGAAAGTAATAAAGTCAATTTTAATTTTGTTGTTTTCCTATATTTTTAGTTATTCTCATAGCAATTATATATTATATTTGTGCATGCAATACGATTCAACTAGCAGCCAAATAAAAAATAATTTTTTTTTATAAAAAATCAATTTTTTGCGGCGGTTTATAACCGCCCTTAAATATCATTTCATAACTCAGAACCGCTGCAAGTATCCACAAAACCGCTGCAGATAGGTAACAATTATTCTAACTCAGCCAATATTATTAGGGGCGGTTTCAAACCGCCGCAAAAGCCAGACCGCCGCCTAAACCGCCGCTAATTACTACTCCGGGCGGTTATTCCAGCGGTTGTCAAAACCACCGCAGAATTTCCTCGCGGCGGAGGTAACTGCAGCGGTTCTAGAACCGCCGCGAGGGGTATTTGGCAGCGGTTAAAACCGCCGCGAAATGCTTTTTCAACCGCCGCCGCTTTCCTGTTTTGTTGTAGTGATTGTTGGTGCCTAAGTTGAGATTTCATGCGAATTTGTGTGTGTTGGAAGCGACAATCAAGGTGATTTCTATGAATTTGCTTCTGTGTTCAGTTAAAAACATGTGTATTTCTGAATTGGGTTGATAATGTGTTTGATTGGTGAAATTTCATGAATGTTTGATGCCAATTTTGATGCTAAACTCACTGTTTGGGGTGTTCTGGGTATAGGTTCGGTTATACAGTAACTGGGAACAATCTAGTGGTCCAGAAATTAGGTGGTTTATCTTTTTAGAAACTAGACTTAATTCTTGTTAATTTGGCACTGGTTTGGTTGCATTTGGAGTTGTATAGCTCAAGTTATAGGTGACACAAGTTAGGTTAAGATTCTGGAAATAATATTGATATAGGTTCAGTATTTCGGGCATGGTATTTCCATTTGAACTCATTTGTGAATGACTCTTGTTTTATTGAAAACTAGACTTAATTGGCCACGGTTTAGGCTCCAGTCCCATGTAATTTGAGTGAGTCTTGATCATTTTAGGAGGGTTGCAAGTTAGGTCATAGTAGCTGTCCCCTGTTCTATATATAGTAGATTGTTTGATGAAACTGCACTGATTGGCCCACTATTTTGCAAAATAAAGTCATAGTTGGAAACTAGACATCCATAACTTTCTGTAGAGGGGTCATTTGTTGAATTCCGTCGTCGTTTGGTCAATCAAATAATTTTCCGAAGTTTATGTATATTTGCTGAAGTTTTCATGTGGAATGATTGACATTCAAGTGTACTCGTTGTTATTAAACCGTATAGTTTACTAACGAGTGAGAAAACGACACAAGTATCAAGTAATAGACCTAAGTGTCTAAGTTCAAGTAATAAGATGAAGGAATATGACCTCGTGTCGAGTAATGGACTTAATGTCCGAGATAATAATAAAAGATACCATGGGGATGACGATCCCGAGATTCATGTAGCATACCTAGTGGTGGGGAGTCATGAACCCGAAGCATTATTCGGTATAGCTATACGAATTAGGGTTTCCGTTGAAATTGGGTATAGAATACCTAGCATTATGTCTCGGATTATGCTAAGCCCCAAACAAGATGAAAACACAAACATGAACAAGCCACAGACTAGAATACGACACAGTCAAGAACAATTCATAGACAAAGAAAACACCGAGAGAGGAATTGTGAGGGGTTGCGAAAGAACTCACTGAGATTTGTAATCTCACTGTTTTTATGTGGTGTTTTCAGATGTACAGGGTAAAATGAAACAGACTGAGGAAGAGTAGCAGAGGCATTAGCTACTCAGTTAGATGGAAGATCCGGTTGAGATCTTTATGAGATATTGCTTCATTTTCCTCTCATGTAGTATTTTATAACCTTGTCTTATAGTTGAACCATAGTCATGTTTATTTTATCGAATATGTACCTTCTGAGTACTTAATTCGGATTTGTATTTGAGAAAATTTTATCTCAAAGTTATGTTATGTGGTTTTAATCCGCTTTAGTTTAATTTGGTCCATTATTATGAGCAGATTATACTCTGATTGTTTATGATTATGTTAATACTTTTGGTTCACCTAGTTGTGAATTTAAGGTGTTACACAACTCATCAACCTTCATTTTCCGTTTAGCTGTCCTACACTCTTCCTCCATGGCTATCACAACACTATCAAATCTTGGAGATAAACTCCTCATGATCTTTTCTATAATTGCTAGATCATCTAATGTTTCACCACAACTCTTCATGAGATTAGTTCGATTAAGTACCTTTGTGATATACTCTGCCACGGTATCCTTCCCCATTCCAAGAAGCTCGTACTACATTCTCAGTGTCTGGAGCCTCACCTTCTTGAGTTGATCTGCGCCTACGTAAGTGCTCTTCAAATTGTCCCACACATCCTTCACTGAATCCGCATATGAGATTCGTTCTCAAATTGCAGGACTCACACAATGGTTGATCAAGAACTGTGCTTTGAAGCCTTTCTTCTTCACCTCCTTGTACGCTGCCTTCTGCGCATCAGTGGGCCTCTCCAGTAATGACTCCAAACCGGTTGAAACGATCTCTAGCACATCTTGAAACCCGAAAGGAATCCGCATTTGTTTGCACCAATTCTCGTAATTCTTCCTGTCGAACATTGGGAGAGGACCAAGAAAATTCTTCATATGTTGTTCGTCATCTTGAAGCGTTCTTGCCTTGAATCGTAATCATCTCTAATACCAAATGTAGGAGCAAGAGTGTGTAATTATGGAATGAGAAAATGAATACGCAAATGACTAGGCCAATGGCATGGGTACTCCGGCGGCTTTTCTTTTGTCACATTTGTAGGCATTTTGCTGTTTTATGCTATTAACTTGCTGTGACTTTGTTCGCAGATTCATCATTTGTGTTTTTAGCGATTTTGAGTTTGTATTATCATCTATGTAATCTATCAATTTGAATGAATGAATATCATTTTTAGTCAAAAAAAACATAATGGATAAAGCAAAGTTTTAATATTTAAAAAATTTAAAGACCAAAATTAAGTTGTTAAAAATCACTGCTAGCAACTTATTTAAAATAGCGACGAAAGTACAATATATTCATCTCAAATTTCGTCACTAAATTTAATGATGGAAAAATCGTTGACAATTTTTATTTTTATTTTGACCCTCATCGTGTCTTTAATTCTATTTTTTCAGGAAATAATTAAATATAGGTATCACCAAGTGGGTGTGGCACAAGTGGTAAGTTGCTTGGGCCCCTTAAGCATTTGGCCAGGGGTTCGATCTCTGGCCGGTGTGTATGGAGAGACATCGCTTGGGAGAGGTCAGCCCTTAAATGAACTCCAGTACCTCGAGGGATTAGTTTCCACAGTCACCGTGGGGGATACCCGGGTTTACCCAAAAAAGAAGACGTTTTGATATGTTTCCAACTCAAGTTTTATGTTCCTTGTTCGCCTCGTGGTGTTCTCTGATCCCGCGTTGTTGTTCTCTGTGGATCTGGTTGTTCGCGATTTCTGTTCGTATCGTGGTGTGCCTTGTTCGCGTCTCCTGTCTGTGCTCGCGATCTTGTGCTCTTCTGGATCTTGGCTCGCGATTGCTCTGTATTTCGGGAGTTGGGGTTCACGATTGTTCTTGAATCGATCTTCCTTGTGCTCTTGGATCTGTTGTTGTTTTGTTTTCAGGGCTGGATCTCTGCGTCGTTCACTGCCCGCGGCGCCGCCCTCTCTGTTGGTCTGCTCGTTCTGATCCTGCGATTGTCCGCGGTTCCTCTGCGCCGTTTAAAGTAGCTTCCCCGCGGCGTTGCTGGTTTGGATCTGCCTTTTTGGTGGATCTACGCGCCTTAGGAGGTTCATGGTGTGCCTCTGTTTCGCGGTGGCTTGCTGTTTTGAATCGCGAAGGGGTCTGTGTACTGATCGCGATGGTGGCTGGTAGTTCGATCTTGTTCCACAGTCACGGTTCCATCCTGATGCAGCTTCCTTGTCCCTCGTTCGTTGATCCCTGCTGTTCGTCGTTGATTTGCTCATCGTCGCTTGAAGTCATGCTTGGTTGTGTCACAGTGTTGGCTGGTGGCACAACACTGTGGTGGTAGCTAGATTCGACGACCTCGGTCAAGCTCGGTCGTGTCGCGGTGTTGGCCGGTGGCACGGCTTTGCGGTGGTGACTGGTGTTTCGGCGCCGGGAGTCAGGAGGTGTGCTGATACGGTGGGTGCTAATTAGGTGGGTTTTCTTTCAGATTTGGTTGGAATCCGGGTGTGGTGGGTGGTTGCTGATGCGTTGCCATTGTTCCTTTTGCTTCTGAGCCCCTTCCCAATCCCCGGGCCTCCTCCTTTAACCTCGATCTTTGGAAGTGAGCTTAATGTGAGGATATTGAGGTGGTGCAGGGTGCTTGGCGCGTGCGTTCAGTGGGCGATGGATGATGGTTGTGTGTGGTCGACAGCTTTCAGTTAGCAGTTCTCTTCGTCGGGCTCCCCCCTTTTGCCTTCAACTTCGGAGCCCCTTCCCAATCGTCTCCTGGCCTCCACCTCTAAACCTCGATCTTTGGGAGTGTGCTTAATGTGAGGATAGTGAGGTGGTGCAGGGAGTGGGGTTGATGTGGGTGTTCAGTAGGCGGTGGGCGGAGTGTGTGGGGGTTCATCGGGTGTTGACCTGCTTTCTTCTTCGGGTTGTCCTGGTCGCCTTAGAATTTCTTTTCTTAGAGTTCTTTGGTTGTTTATTTTAGGAGCCTTTATAGGCTTTCAATTATTGTCATCATTGCCAAGGGTTTTGGTCTAGTCTCCCCTTGTGGTTTGTCCTGTTTTCTTTTTACTTTTAATAAATTCAGGCTTGCTGCCTGTTAGCGCAGGGGTTGGTTCTGATGCGGTGTTTTGCGGTGTTTCGCGGTGGTTCACGGTGGTTTGTCTGATGTTCGCAATGGTGGCTGTCGTTTCGGACTTTGGACCCGCAGTCACGCCTCCTCTCCGTTTGTCGTGGGCACTTCTCCCTGTCGCTCGCGGTTTTGCTTGATTGTGCCACGGTGTTGGCCGGGGGCGCAAGGCCGCGGTGGTGGTTGGTGGCTCGGCTACCTCGATCAAGCTAGGTGTTATCGCGGTGTTGGCCGGTAGCACGACTTTGCGATGGGGGATGGAGTCGCGGCGCTGGATGTCTGGGGGTGTGCTGCCGGTGGGTGCTGATTCGATAGTTTGTACCTTGTCGGACGCCAGATTGCAGTTTGCAGATCGCCGGGCTCCTCCCCCTTTGCCTTTTGCTTCTTTGCCCCCTCCCAATCGTCTCCGGGCCTCCACCTCTAACCTCGATGCTTTGTGATGTGCTTAATGTGAGGATAGCGAGGTGATGCAGATTGTTGTGGTTTGGAGTGTGAGTTCAGGAGGTGGTGGGTGGAGGTTATGTGGGGACTCTCAGGTGTTGCCCTCTCCTTTTGGGTTTTCTGTTCGCCTTAGAATTTCTTCCATTAGAGTTCTATGGTTGTTTATTTTAGAGGCCTTGTTGGGCATTCTATTATTGTCCTTATTACCAAGGGTTTTGGTCTAGTCCCCCCTTGTGCTTTTATATCTCTCTTTATTTTATTAATAAATTCGGGCTGACTGCCTGTTTGATTAAAAAAAAAAAGGCTTGCTGCCTGTTTGTTTAAAAAAAATATTAAATATAGGTATGAACATTGATAGAGCATTATAATTGAAAAGAAATGTAATTTTTTTGGTTAGCATGTTATTGGTGTGCAGTTTCCACTGACTTTGCCGATGATTAATCAACGTCCGGGAACCTGACTAGCCATGTGTATACGTACCCGGCTTTGCCGGTCCGTGTGGTTCAAAGAGAAATGTAATTAATCCTATTTTCAAATAAAGGATGTTCAAACTTAAGTTTAACTATTCAAAGAACTATCTCAAGGGATACTGAATGAGTGCACCAAAGGAGTCCAAACAGGAGGTTCCCGGTTCAAACCCAGAAAAGTAACATTCCCCCTCCCACTAACATTGCCTATAAAAAAACCTACTACTATTCAAAGAACTGTTACACTTGTGTTATTGAGTTTGATTTTTTATCTACACTATATATTTATACAACTAAACCACATATGATTTTACCAATACCCCCATTCAATCTAAAAGACACCTCAAATTTTTTAGGGTAAAAATGTCATTACACTCTATTTCTTCTTTTTTTTCTCTTTATTCTTACACTCTCTTTCTTACATTTCACTTTTCTCTTACACTCTCTTTCTTCCTTTTTTCTCTTTCTGTTTACACTCTCTTTCCTCCTTTTCACTTTTCTTTTACACTTTCTTTCTTCATTTTTTTCCTTTTTACTTTACTTTTCCCATAAATAATTATTCTCTTTCTCTTATCACTTCACTTTAATTCTTTTAACTAAATTTCTAAATTTATACAAACACTACTTTAATTAAAAAATTTGAAGACTACTACTATAAACCTACTGTCTAAAAAACAAGAAAACTTAATGACTATTTAAATTAGTAATTAATATTTAAAACAAATATTTCTTATTGATAATCTAATATCTAACTTTTATTATCTACTATAATCTACTAATAAACTAAAATAATCAATTGAAACTACGAGATAACTGCACTGATAAATAAAAAAAACACGGGATAACTGCAGTGATATATAAAAAAACACGGGATTAATATTTACCATTGATATTTATAAATTTTTTTGATTATTTATAATTAAAAAACACGGGATTAATATTTGCCATTGATATTTATAATTTTTTTGGACAATTTATAATTAATATTTACCATTGATAATTATAATTTTGGAAAACTACTGTAAACCTACTATCTAAAAAAACACGGGATAACTGCAATAATCTACTATAATCTACTAATCAACTCAAATAATCTAATATAAAAACACGGGATAACTGTAATAATCTACTATAATCTACTAATCAACTCAAATAGTCAATTAAAACTATGAGATAACTGCAATGATATATAAAAACACACAGGATAACTACACCAATATATAAAAAAAACACAAGATTAATATTTGTCATTGATATTTAAATTTTTTGAAGACTACAATAAACCTACTATCTAAAAAAGAATAATATTTAATGACTATTTAAACTACTGATTAGTATTTAAAATAAATATTTCTTATTGATAATCTACTATCTCTCTTTTGCTATCTATTGTAGTCTACTAATCAACTAAAATAATCAATTGAAACTACGAAATAATTGCACTGATATATAAAAAAAAACACGAGATTAATATTTGTCATTGATAATTAAAATTTTTGAAGCCTACTACTACAAACCTGCTATCTAAAAAATAAGCAGACTTAATGACTATTTAAATTACTAGTTAATATTTAAAACAATTATTTTTTTATTGATAATCTACTATCTAACAAATTTACTATCTACTATAATCTACTATCAATTAAAATAATCAATTGAAACTACCAGATAACTGCACTGATATATAAAAAACACGGGGATAACTGCAGTGATATATAAAAAACACGGGATTAATATTTGTCATTGATAATTATAATTTTTGAAAACTACTATCTAAAAAACAAGAAGGCTTAATGACTATTTAAACTGATTAATATTTAAAACATACGCGACAAATATTTGTCACTAATACTTAAAAAAGGATAAATAATTGTTACTCATCTACACTATATTGATACATGTAAACCACTAATGATATTACCTATTGGGCCACTTGGCAAGCTTGACACTTGGCTTTATTAGGGACAAAATTGACCAAAATTATTCATTCAATCACAAATGCTTCAGCGCTCTGTATCTTCTTTCTCCCTCCCTTCTCCTTCTTCTTCTTATTTCTTCCATTATTAAAATTTGAAATTTGAAATATGTATCTTCTCTTCAATTTTTCCATTTCTTTCACTTCATCTCTTTCATTTCAATTTTCGGTTTCCTATCTTCTTCTCAAAACCCATCTTCTTCTTTTTTTTTCTATTCTTCTCTCTGTCACTTCTCTCTGTTTTCTCCCTAATTTTTTTCTCAATCTTCTTCTTCTTCTTCTTCTTCTTCTTCTTCTTCTTCTTCTTCTTCTTCTTCTTCTTCTTCTTCTTCTTCTTCTTCTTCTTCTTCTTCTTCTTCTTCTTCTTCTTCTTCTTCTTCTTCTTCTTCTTCTTCTTCTTCTTCTTCTTCTTCTTCTTCTTCTTCTTCTTCTTCTTCTTCTTCTTCTTCTTCTTCTTCTTCTTCTTCTTCTTCTTCTTCTTCTTCTTCTTCTTCTTCTTCTTCTTCTTCTTCTTCTTCTTCTTCTTCTTCTTCTTCTTCTTCTTCTTCTTCTTCTTCTTCTTCTTCTTCTTCTTCTTCTTCTTCTTCTTCTTCTTCTTCTTCTTCTTCTTCTTCTTCTTCTTCTTCTTCTTCTTCTTCTTCTTCTTCTTCTTCTTCTTCTTCTTCTTCTTCTTCTTCTTCTTCTTCTTCTTCTTCTTCTTCTTCTTCTTCTTCTTCTTCTTCTTCTTCTTCTTCTTCTTCTTCTTCTTCTTCTTCTTCTTCTTCTTCTTCTTCTTCTTCTTCTTCTTCTTCTTCTTCTTCTTCTTCTTCTTCTTCTTCTTCTTCTTCTTCTTCTTCTTCTTCTTCTTCTTCTTCTTCTTCTTCTTCTTCTTCTTCTTCTTCTTCTTCTTCTTCTTCTTCTTCTTCTTCTTCTTCTTCTTCTTCTTCTTCTTCTTCTTCTTCTTCTTTTGCTACTGTGAATCTGTTCTATGTGTTGTACAGTCCTTTGTTTTTCAAAGCTCTCATCACAGAGTACTTGCAAACAAGGTAAATCAAAGGAGTTAGGGTGTGAAGGACCAAAATAAACAAAAATATCACAAGGAGTGATTTCATACCTGTGAAACCTTTGTTTTCCTTCGTTTTGTGTTCATTGAAGATTTCGTACCTTGTGAGCCTTCGTTCTTCGTTTTTCACCAGTATTCAGTACATGCAAGTTTCAAAAAACAAGGAAATTTAGTACTCGTACTTAGAGGTTCTGATACAGAGAAATCAAAGAACAAAACAAGGGGGGTTTTGTTCAATACCTGTTTGTTGTTGCATTTCAAGCTCCATTGTTGTAGTTTCAAGCTTTGATTCATGAGTTTTGGTTCCATTGAGCCAACAATGTTTTGCCAAAGAAACTCAAATCCTTTCTTTTGGTGAACATGCATCTTTTCTCTGATAATCTCAGGAATCAATTCCCAAACATTGTCATTTTCAATTTCTTTAGACGTTGGTGATTCATCACTGGAAGCATGAGTGGAGAGCACATGTATATCATCATTGTTTTCATCACCATTAGCCTTTGGCACTGAGTTTTGTTCTCCACAGCATTGCTTCTCCTCTTTGTGCCATCTTGGACTTTCCACCTATCAATATATTTGAACTAAGTTATCATATTCTTACTGAGGCAATAGACAATATCTAACCAAATATGGAGAATATAATTAACATTATATGGCTTTTAATTGAAATAGTGCTGTAAACGTCAATTGACTTACAATGGGTGGACAAACGTCTACTATAGCTGTTTTCACAAAGCCACATCTGGTGCAGTAAATTCCAATTTCTTCATCCAATCTAAAATCATGTTCACAACTTTCCTTGGATTCTTTCTCAGTATTAACATTTGAACCCTATTTTGGTAATATAATAATTGAACTGAATCAGCCTCAACCTTAGTAAAGAACATTAAAAGAAAACCAAAATCATATAAATAATAAGTACAAATAAAACACAAGAGTGGGGAAAGAATCGTCACACCTCTGTTCCTTCAAGATAACTCGATGCCAATGTTGTATCCATTTCTTCCCACAACTTAATAATAGTTCCAGCAGGGTCTCGGTTCTAAACACGTAGACACCCATAGATGCAATATAAGGATGTTTCTTTGCTTCTTCCGGAGATAAGCCTAGAAGCGTGGTGTCAACATGCTGCAATTATTATTGATGCATTAGCCAGGCAACAACTACATTAGCAAATATTCAGCTTGTAAGAAAGTTCAGGCTTGAGATACTATGAATGCACCATTTTCTTGAGATCTGATCCCTTGAGAGAGATAAACGGAACCTGCACGAGCCTTGTGGCTTTCTCGTGGATCTGGTCTTCGTGTTCGTTGATCCTTCGTGTTCGTCGATCTAGTTTTCGTGTTCGTTGATCCTTCGGCTTCGTGTTGCGCCGTCTGGTTCTCTGGTTCCTTGGTTATCTGGATCGGGTCTTCGGGTCTTTGTGGTGGCGACAGTGAGTGGTTGGTGGTGAACGGTGAGAGGGTTTTGCGTTTTGGTGGCGACGGTGAGTGGTTGGTGGTGAACGGTGAGAGGGTTTTGTGGCGACGGTAATGGAGTGCGAGAGTGAGAGGAGGCTTCGAGAGAGAGAAGAAAATTTGAGAGTGACAACTGAAAAGAGAGTGAGAGGAGGCGTACGTGTGAGAGGGATGAGGGAAACCGAAAATGAGCTAGGGTTTGAGAGGGATGTGGGAAACGTGTGAGAGGGAAACTGAAAAACAAGGAAGGGATCGTGAAATTTTTTAATAATGAAACAGACTTTTTGAGTCGGTTGTTTAAAGAACCGATTCTGAATGTAGCTATTTGGAATCGGTTATTCAGTCAACCGATTCCAAATGTCTAAATTGTCACATTTCGAATCGGTTGTTTAAACAACCGATTCTAAATGTCTAAAAAAATCTGTCACACTTCCATTTAATTGCAAATTTGCCACCGCGTCCACATTTGGAATCGGTTATCCAAACAACCGATTCAAAATAGTGCTTTTTAAAGCTAATTTTGCACTAGTGTCTTCCTCACTAATTTTGCAGGAATTCGATTCCTCTGTTTCTGTTCCACTGATTATCGTTTTTTATGTTCATAGGTTTTGTGGTTTCCTCCTCCTCTTTTCGATTTTTTGTCTCTGATTGCAATTAGCGACTTCCATGACGACAATAACTGTGACTAGTGGTATCTAGGTTGTTGACAACAAGAAAACTGGTCTTCTCCCTTCACAATTTGGTATTCACCTCTTTCCATTTTCATCTTTACTATTTCTGCGATTTACTTTTTTTCTTGCAAGACTTTCAGGACATAAAAAGGGTTTAGCATTTTTGTTTTGTTTTTGTTGTATTTTCCTTTCTTATTTTTTTCTTCCATTTTTGCTGATTTGCTTTTTTAGATTTTGTGTTGATTAGGCTTTGCAGGTTCTCCAAAGTCATTGAAAGAGAAGTTGAAGAGATGCAAAATAATTGTTTTGCATACCCATTTTGTATACTTCTTCATTTGCTGTTGAGAAAGTTTAACATTCTGACCCATTATTGCTCTTTTGATTCACATTTTTTTCTCTTCCGTTTTAACTAGCATTGACAGATCCACATCACTTGGATTGACTGGCTCTTTTTTTATTTTCCTCATCTTATAATATTTCCACACTATATATTTTGGATTTTTTTGTTTCCCCTACTGATTTTTATTTATATTTTTCATTTCTGCTACTCATTTATTTCATTTTTTTTCCTTTGATTTGTTGGTTACAACTTACAAATGCAAGGTGCCATTTTAAACACATGAGAATAAAGTAGTTTGAGTTTGCAATTGAGTGCATATTGATGGAAGAACATAATGTTGAGAGAGGTGATTATATTGTCCTTAATATTTTCTTTGACATAACTCTTTGACAAGAGAATATTTTCTTTGACTACAAAAAACATAACTCTTTCATAAATTTTTTTGTTGTTGATGAATTTCATTGATTTTCTTATTTAAAATTTTGGTGTTTTCTTATTCTAAAATAAAAAAAAACTATATTTGCTATGTTAAGGTTCATTAGCATTCACTCTGTTGACAAAATAGAAATAGATACTAATGTAGAATAGTTTGCTTATATTGGCTGTTTGTGTTTCTTAGCGGTCCAAGTTTCCAAAAGTAACTTGGAGCATAGGATAAGAGAATATACAAAAAACTAGGCAACAGGAGAAACACAAATCAATTAAGCAAAACATAGCAAGTCAACTGGGAAACAGGAGAAACACAAGTCAGAAGAAACATTTTTAATCTCTTGAGTCCTGGATGAGCACCCTAAGGATGCAATGTACATCACATTATGCCGTAAAAGTTGCAATGTGACCACCATAAGGATGCCTTTTTATCTCATAGGAAAAGCTCAATCAACTTAATTCATCACATTGCATATGCTTTTTATATTGAATCCCATTGCATATGCTTTATATTTTGTCAAACAGATAACACATCTTCAGTTGTTTTGCAAAGCATTTAGTTTTTGAACCAAACGACTTTTGGTAACTATACTTTTTATGTATTATTCTACTAATGTTGTACTTTGACAAGTATATAATACATTGGACATTTAAACAAACACAAATTATTCCAGTTTAGTTTGTATGCAAGTTCTAGAAATCATCTTGCTCTTTTGAGTTTGTTACCTGACTTTCTCTCCAAAATATGTTTATACCCATAGGTTTGGCTTTTGTGAGAAATGAGCTACTTGGGAGGCACCTCTGGGAACTGGGGAGGTGATCATCCATTTTCATTCATTTTGTTTTATCTATATAAAATATTGTTTTAAATGTTTAACTCAGGGGTGGCAAATTTATTCAGTCTTCTTCCAAAAACCATAAGTCTGTTTTATTTACTAATTGAGATTTGAATTCTACTGTGGGTTAGTGCAGTTGTTAATTGAATCACTTGGATTTCATATTGATATAAACATTATGGTTCACTGCTACTATAAACAAGAGAAAAGGGGTTGAATACTTCATATAAACAAAATGAAAGAGAATGGAACATAAAAGATAAACCCGTGAACTTGCACCATGGACTGTATTGGATCTAAAATAACTTTAGGGTGTATTATAGATTATGCTTCTCATAACAGCAACCAAGATAGTGTTATGTTATGCAACAAACAAGTAAATCGAGTTTACGATTTAACAGAGATATTTTATATTTACCAAGACATGTTAAATTGCAATGCTTGATGATACCATGAAAAAATTCAGACCCCTTTCTTAAATTGTAGTGTTCTCTTTAGATTGATGAAGTTGTGAGAATCCATGAATTGATCATCATAATTACTAAATGTGAAGTAATAGATGTTTTATTATGGAGGGACAATAATGTATCAGCTTCTCTTTTGGTTGGAATCATATTATGTAATGTACCATTTTTTGTGACATTTCCATCACAATTCTTGGCATCTACCTATAATCCACTGTTGCAGATATCTGTTTTTGACTAATAGATGTTGACTTATTTTCTGCTGTAACACAATTTCCACTACAAACAGATTACTTATGCTGTAAAATATCTATGTTGTTGTGCAAAATTGCCATTCTTTCTAATGGCCTAATGTGTAATATTTTGGAATCTCTTATTTAACTGTGTACATGTGGAACAGTGTCTTAGAAATGTAAAATACTAGGAACTATGCCTTATGAATTTAAATTCTTAGTTAGACTTACTATGCAGAGGTATTCAAAGGAAATTACACATTATGGGAATCTTATGGGAACCTTATTACTTGCAAACTAAAGAAGCATTATGCATTATGGGAAGAATTTACATTTCAAAAGTCTTATATAGTCTCTTTTGCAAACTCCATTTGGATTAAAAAGTAACTACTGCTATGACAATTTGGATTACAAAACAGTTCTAACCTGCCTCTAATGTCTTATACTTATACATTGTTTCAGATATCAATATGGACATAGAGATGCTCTTGGAAAGGTAAGATGGAGTTCTTTAGATCGGTATTGTCTCTCAATACAAATTTCTGTACTTTGTATAGTGAAAATATGCTAGATTCATTTCTGAATAAGATTTAATTTGTAGAACTTTTCTTTAGAACATGCTTATTTTGTTATTCTTTTCCATCGTTTTCATACTGTCATACCCAATGTCTAACATGAAGATTTTTTTCTCCATTGTTTCTAAGCTTGCTGACTTTGTTTGACCACTCTCTTCCTTGGCAGTTAGGCTAGAATGGTCAGTACTCATTAATTACTGTGCAACGAATGGTTGGTCCGTGTTGTCTAGGAACTAGCAAGGCTTAATTATTTACACTTCGAAATTATTTTCAACAGTAAAATTTAAAGATATATTTTCATTTTGAAACTCACCTTCGTGTTAAATATCAGTTCTTTATCTATTGAATTATGCCATTGAATGGAAACTTATAATAGCATAATTGTCAATGAACTTTTGTGTACCAAGTGCTACTCCTAAAGCTGCATGTTCTTAACTTTTACTACTAAATCTGCATGTTCTTCAATGTACTATTGGCTATGGGGTACCATGAGAAGTTGCCGTTGGAAAAGAATATTAGATCAGGTCTTAGATTTCATCTTCTGGGGTTTATTTGTTGTTTGCTGAACTAATCAACTAGATCATTTTTATAATATCAGCAAATCTCATTCTCACCTATATTATGCTTTTGCCATATGACTTTTGATTTAAAAGTAAAATATAATAGAATTGGATACATCATGTTAATATCAGGTACAATCGGGAACTGAGAAAACGAGAGAAGTCAAATACACTACAAGAATATTTGATTTTTCCGGCCAGGACTTTCCGGCGGATATGGATCCGCCGCAAATTTTCCGGCGGTTTCTAGGCATTTACGGTGGATATGGATCCGCCGCAACGTTACCGGCGGAATAATTGACGTTTGCGGCGGATCAATATTCGACTTGGTTTTTGCGGCGGATTTAATAAAAATTGCGGCGGATCAATATTACAAAAATTGTTAAAATTTTACGAGATTTTAACAATCCGCCGGTAAGGTTATTTCCGGCGGATATTTGACAATTTTGAATTTCAAAAACCGCTGCAATTCCCCATTCGTCCGCCGCAAATCCCCTAATCCGCCGCAAATCCCATAAATCCGCCGGTAACTACCGTTTCTGGTGGATCTTGCCTTTTGACCGTTTGACTTCGTTTTTCCTATATAAACCCCTTCTCCCCTTATTCTTTTTCACACCTCTACCAATACTCTCATTCTCTTGATACGACACTCTCTTAATACGGCACTCTCTTGAGCATTGTCGGCAGCGGCTCCAATAGAGTGGCGTATGTCTCCATTTCTTTGTAAAGAAATTTCCACATTGTCATGAACACCCCTTCATATTTTTCGTTAAAAGTAACCCCTTTATCAGCAAAAAGCTCCTCCTCATTATTTCCACCACAAGAGACATATACGCTCATCAAACGCTCGGTATCATCCTCCAACTTAACAATTCGTCCTTGCAGTTCCTCAAACTTTCTATTTAGAGATTCAACCATCTTTTCAAAAGATGGTTTCTTGTGAAACCTTCTATTTTGAAAAGATAGTTGAATCTCTAAATAGAAAGTTTGAGGAACTGCAAGGACGGGTTATTAAGTTGGAGGATGATACCGAGCGTTTGATGAGCGTATATGTCTCTTGTGGTGGAAATAATGAGGAGGAGCTTTTTGCTGATAAAGGGGTTACTTTTAACAAAAAATATGAAGGGGTGTTCATGACAATGTGGAAATTTCTTTACAAAGAAATGGAGACATACGCCACTCTATTGGAGCTGCTGCCGACAATGCTCAAGAGAGTGTCGTTTCAAGAGAATGGTGTAGGTCTCTGTTTAGGGGTAGCAGACATTAAATATATAAATGATAAAAAATAATAAAAAACCATAATACTCATAATAATACAACAACATACCCGACACTAAATTAACGGTCAAGATCTTGCCGACACTAAATAGTGAATAGTGCAGCGTGATTATTGAATAATGAATAGTGATTAGCTTGGACACTAATTAACGGTCAAGATATTGCCGACACTAATTAACGGTCAAGATCTTGCCGACAGTAAATAGTCAATAGTGATTAGTGTCGACACTAATTAACGATCAAGATCTTGCCGACACTAAATAGTGCTGCGTGATTATTGAATAGTCAATAGTGATTAGTGTCGATACTAATTAACGGTCAAGATCTTGGCAACACTAACTAAATAGTGAATTTTGATTTTGGCTATTTGCGTCGGATATTTGGGTATTTGCGGCGGATATTTGGGTGTTTTAAAAAAATGCGCGGCGTTTTAATTTGAAATATCCGCCGCAAAGACCCACAATCCGCCGCAAATCCCCGTTTGAAAAATAGGCGCGGATATTTAATTTCAAAATCCGCCGCAAAGACCAAAAATCCGCCGCAAAGGGCCTTTGCGGCGGATATTTCCTTTTGACCGTTGGCTCCGTTTTCCTATATATATCCCTTCCCCACTTCTCATTCTTCACACTTCTAACAATCCTCTCATTCTCTTCTTAAAATTTCTCTTTTACTCTCTCCAAATTCTCTCCTTCTCTACTAAATCTCTTTTTGAAGTGTAGCACTTCCTCCCTACGAATTGTCTTCTCCTCTCATTGGGAAATTTCTTCAAGGTATGTTTTTGATATGAGTTAATAGTTTTAGTTTTTAATTTTTTTTTATATTCGTTTTTAAATTATTTTATAATAATATGAGTTTGTTACTAATTGTGTTGTTGTTTGTTTAGGTATTGTTTGGGTTCTTCCTTTTTCCTCTCTGCTTGAGTTCAGGATAAGCTTCAAGCCAGAGCCTTCTTTTCACTATGGTTAGTTGTTAAAGTAATTAATAAAATATTACTTACTTCACTATTTATAGTAAAATTTTGTTACAAATTTTGTTTGCAATAATAATACAAAATAGTTTATATCGAAAAAACTTATTTATTAAGTCCACTTATAAATTTTATTAACATATATTGTCTTATAAAAATTGAAATTTAAAATTAAATTTGGAATTATTATTTATAATGTTTAAATTATTAGTATATAACATTATCAAAAAATTAATTGTGTTACTTGTAATTGATAGTTTATTGAAATATCAAAATAAAATGAGTAATATATAAATATATATATCAAAATATGAAGTAATTGATAGTTTATTTTATTTATATTGTAGTGTAGTATACATAGTTCTTGAAAATGGATCGTAGTTGAAATGTTGAATGTATGATCGATTGTATCCTGGAAGATCTGGTGTAAAACGATGTTTTGTAGAAGGAGTGGAAGAGTTTATTTTTTGTGCTAAGTACATTGATCATGAAGAATTTGGGCGACAAGGCGGTATTAGATGTCCGTGCTTGAAATGTTCATTTGGAGCTATAAAAAATGAACATGAAGTTAGACTTCATTTGTACAATAACGGGTTTAGGCCAAATTATTGGACATGGAGTCGTCACGGGGAAGATCTGGTGTAAAACGATGTTTTGTAGAAGGAGTGGAAGAGTTTATTTTTTGTGCTAAGTACATTGATCATGAAGAATTTGGGCGACAAGGCGGTATTAGATGTCCGTGCTTGAAATGTTCATTTGGAGCTATAAAAAATGAACATGAAGTTAGACTTCATTTGTACAATAACGGGTTTAGGCCAAATTATTGGACATGGAGTCGTCACGGGGAAGGAGCGCCAGGGGTAGCTGCAAGTCCTGCGGTTAATGTTCCGGTTGAAGTAGTAGATCACACATCAAGTAGTTATCCAGCGACTACGACATCTGAAGGATGGGGAATACAACCGTTAGATGTTTATCAGGGAATGATATCTGACGCTGTTTGAGTAAATTTGGATTTTGAAGAACCAGATGCTGACGAAGTTCCAAATGAGGAAGCTCAAAGGTTTTACATGTATTTGAGTGAGACAAATAAACCCATATTTGAAGGATCTACAGACTCAAAATTATCAATGTGTGTTCGGTTGTTGGGTCTTAAGTCTCAATTTAATGTTGCTGAGTTGTGCATGGAATATATGACCAAAATGATGTTGGATGCAACCCCCATTAGAGGGAGTTTACCGCAAAGTTATTATGAAGCTAAAAGAGTGGTATCGAAGCTTGGCTTAAAATCTAAAAGGATTGATTGTTGTGTGTCTGGTTGCATGCTCTATTATAACAATGAGTTTGGCATAAATGATGGAGAGTTGTCGGAATGCAAGTTTTGTGGACAACCACACTATCGTGTCAGTAGATCAGGGATGAGCAGAGGCAAACCGGTTCCACGAAAATCAATGTTCTATCTGCCTCTTATTCCAAGGCTACAGAGGATGTTTACTTCAATGGAGACCGCGGGTAAAATGACATGGAACCATCAAAATAGAAATTATTCTGGTGAATTACGTCACCCATCTGATGGTGAAGCTTGGAAGCATTTTGATCGTGTTCATCCAGATTTTGCTAGTGATCCACGCAATGTTCGGCTTGGTTTGTGCTCTGATGGTTTCACACCATATATTCAAGCCTCGGCAACACCGTATTCATGTTGGCTAGTTATTGTTACCCCATACAACCTTCCTCCAGAAATGTGCATGTCCAAACCATACATGTTTTTAAATTCTATTATTCCAGGGCCAAGTAATCCAACAGCTGGTATTGACATCTATTTGCAACCTTTGATTGATGACCTAAAAAGGTTGTGGAATGGTGTTTTAACTTATGATGTGGCACGCAAACAAAATTTTGTGATGTGGACCATTAATGACTTCCCTGCCTATGGAATGTTGTCTGGATGGGGGACACATGGTAAGATGGCGTGTCCAATTTGCATGGTTGACACAAAGGCTTTTAGTCTTAAATACGGAGGAAAAGTTTCATGGTTTGACTCGCACCGTAGGTTCTTACCTATGGATCACCCATTTAGAAAGCAGAAATATGCGTTCATCAAGGGAAATGTTGAAACAGCTGGACCTCCTCGTCAGTTGACACCAGAGGAAGTTTGGAATAGTGTTAGGGATATCCCTCCTGTGGAAGTCGTAGCGGGTGTTGTTTCTCGTCCAGATGGCTATGGGCAATGGCACAATTGGACAAAAAAAAGTATTTTTTGGGAACTTCCCTATTGGAAAGATAATCTATTGAGACACAATCTCGATGTCATGCATATAGAGAAGATTTTTTTTGACAACATATTTAACACTGTCATGAACGTGAAAGGCAAAACGAAAGACAATGAGAAAGCTAGGAAGGATATAGATCATTTCTGTAGACGAAAGGATTTGTTGTTGGTTGAGCAAGGTACTAGGATTTTGAAACCCAAAGCCAATTATACTTTATCTACCGAACAAGCGAAAGCAGTTTATCAGTGGATAAAAGAGTTGAAAATGCCAGACGGTTATTCTTCCAATTTATCTAGATGTGCGGATGTGGATAATGGGAGGTTGCATGGGATGAAGAATCGTGATTGTCACGTATTCATGGAGTGCTTACTTCCTATCGCTTTTAGTTCGTTGTCAACACACGTTTTGAATCCGCTCATTGAAATAAGTCAATACGTTAAGAATTTGTGTTCTGCAACGCTAAAAGCTGATGATCTTTCAAAAATGGAACAAGACATCCCACTTATCTTATGCAAGTTGGAGAGAGTATTTCCGCCTGATTTCTTTGATTCTATGGAGCATCTACCGGTGCATCTCGCATATGAAGCTAAACTTGGCGGACCTGTCCAATACAGATGGATGTATCCGTTTGAAAGGTCAGCTAATTTTTATAATATAAGAAACAAGTTTAAATTAAAATATATGACTATTATATTAATATCATATTCTCTAGGTTCATGGGTGATTCAAAAAGATCGGTGAAAAACAAAGCTAGAGTTGAAGGATCGATATGTTCTTCTTACTTACACCGTGAAACAACACATTTTTGTTCTCATTATTTCAAGAATCAATTTGCTCCTGGAAGCAGTCGAAATGAAGTGGATACTGAATGGCCTAGACATCCTTTGGCTTTGTCTGTCTTTTGTCTACCCGGTCGTCCATCTGGGAAGGAGTCAACTCACTGGCTAACAGATGAAGAGTTAAGTTCAGCACATGTTCATGTGTTGATAAACTGTACTGAGGTGCAACCATTTATTGAGTATGTTCCTCAACATTAACAATCGATCTTAATTAGTTAATATAAAGTAGACAAGTGTGTAACAATTAAATTATTTCTTTTTAGGGAGTTCTTGTCATCAGAGGCAGTACGTGAAGACCAATCTTCTGCTCATATTCATGCGCATTTTCCAATGTGGTTTAGTCAATATGTGTATTCCCTCCCGCCAAATCCTACCAACCAACACTTGAGGAACATATCAGACGGTCCTCGAAGATGTGTTAAAGAATGGCACACATACTTTGTCAATGGATACAAATTTCACACCAATGAATGGACACAGGGCAGAGAGACAGTCAATAGTGGAGTGTGCATGAAGGGGGTCACTGGAGGAGGTGAAGATGATTTTTATGGTGTGGTTCAACACATATATGAACTTCAGTACCCCCATCTAGATTTTAGTCCAAAGGTAGTGGTTTTTTATTGTAATTGGTTTGATCCGTCTGCTCGAGGAACAAAGGTGAATCCAAAGTCAAATACAGTGGACATTAAAATGAATGGTAGATATCGACCGTATGATCCGTTCGTCATTGCACAAAATGTGAGACAAGTCTATTATGTCCCTTATCCATCAATGCGGACTGATAGGCGTGGTTGGTGTGTCGCAATTAAAACAAAACCAAGAGGTCGCATTGATCAGACAAATGATGACACGGTGGAAGATATGCCATATCAAATGGAAGAGATGTCTAATGTAAATGAAGTGATTCAAGTTGAACCCATTGTTCGTTTATGTGATGAGCCAAACACCGGCGATGAAGTTGTTGATGACGAAGATGCTGATGGTGAAGATGCAACAGACCACATTGGTGTATCAAGAATTCACTCCTCCGATGATGATGATTTTGAGAATGAATGGGATTCAAATTAGTTATTTATGTTTCAATCAATTATATAGGGATGTAATTTATGTTTCAACAATTCTATTTTTAATGAAGGATGCTATTTTTAATATTGAAGGATGTTATTTGTTTGAGAATGAATGGGATTCAAATTATTTATTTTAATGAGTTTTGTATATGTTTATGTTAACCTTGTTTAGTATATGGTCTTTGTTTGTTTAAATGTATATGTCTAGATACAGATATGGCATCTCATGATGACTCAGGATCCGATCATGACGGCGCATATGTTCCTCCTCCACCTCCCGATGCCGCCAGCACTAGCAGGCGGAAGACATCTACTCGCCTAGGGCGCCGTGTTCAGCCTACGCGTGTTGTTGTTACTACTGGTGGATATTTGCCACCACCTGTGTCTGAGGATGGTGCTAGTACTAGTACTGCAGGGGGCCCATCGATTCCTGTTGGTACTGAGGGCTTATCCCCGACACATGTTGATGCGGATGGGGTACGCACATTCATTGATGGGACTGATGTGATTAGGGTTACACCTGATGGGCGTATCATATTGCAGATTGTTGGCGATTCGTAAGTCTATATATATATATATATATATATATATATATATATATATATATATATATATATATATATATATATATATATTATTTATTAATTTATTTTTGTTGCCATTTTTATATAACTTATATTTGGTGTAACAAAATTCATCTTTTTTAATGCAGTTTTATTCCTTCGAAGGCTTCAGCTACCGCCAACACAAAAACAATCAAGGAGAATTTTACCAAGAGCTGGAAGAACTGGACAGAAGTTAGAAAAGATAAGGATGCAAATAAGAAGATGTTAAGATCATTTTTGGTAAGTTATTCTACGAAATAATTAATTTGGTGTATTATCTTATTGACTTGATTAATTAATTATTGCCTTATAATTAACAACATTATTGTAAATCTCTTAAATAGGAAAAATGTACATGGTATCCAGGGGAGCAAGCCGCAGTTGAGAGAGTGTTCCATAAGAAATGTTCTCATCGCTATTCTGAATTGATGCGGAGGCCGCGCAGTACGGGTACGAAGCCATCTTATATGGGAGACTCAACTTGGGCTGAGTTTAATGAGTATTGGGAGACAGATCAAGCATTTAAGAATTATTGTGAGAAAGCCAAGAAGAACTGTGCTTCTGAAAAAGGTGGCTGCACACACACGGGGGGGAGTGTTAATACTGCAACGCATTACATGCGTTTGGTAAATTTATTACTTTATTACTTGATTAATTAATTATTTATAATAATTAACTAGTCATTTTCAATATGTGTATTTAATTAATAATATATATATATATATATATATATATATATATATATATATATATATATATATATATATATATGTACATATATAGGTGGAGAGGGAACAAAGGCCAATCACTTTGCCTGAGTTGCATTGCCACATGCATATGGTGGAGGAGACTGGTGAGTACGTTATAGATCGGGCGAGGCGTATTCAGGTAAAACTACTTTTACAATTATATATTAATTAATGTTTATTATTTATATTAATAATTAGTTATTTATTTGTTGGGTTATTTTTTCAGGAGAGCTTCGAGGGTGGGATGGCTGAGTACCATCAGTCACAACAGAGCAGTGGGGCAGCTGTCGATCCAGTGGAGGAGGCTAGAGTAGCTCGTGATGTTTGGGAGAGAGCAGTTGGTCCCCAAAAGACTAATCGTCTGGTAGGATCAGGTGCTATTGGACCGGCTCCTTTTTGAACAGGCATTATTCTGAGTCTATCAGATTCACATTCTGGATCCTCGACTGGTCGCAATTATGTTCCCAATGCTGGTGAGTTGAATGATGTTAGGCAATTGACGCAGCAACTGAGCGAGGCTCAGCGTCAGATTGTCGAGCGGCTGGAGCAAAGTGATCGGGAAATGCAGGCGCTTCGGGATCAAAGTGATCGGGAAATTCAGGCGCTTCGGGATCGAAGTGATCGGGAAATGCAGGCGCTTCGGGAGCAGGCTAGAGTAGCTGAGGAGCGCATGGAGGAGCGCTTTAAGTTATTGCAGGATCAGATGATGTCTCAGCACTCGAGGCCATCCTCATCAGCATCCTACCCGCCGCCGCCACAGCAGCATTACTACCAACAGCAGTATGCACCCCAGTATCCCCAGTCGTATGCACCCCAATATCCCCCGCAGTATGCACCGCAGTATGCGCCATTCCAGCCATACCAGCAGCAGCATCAGTCACCTCGCCAGCCATACCAGCAGCCCCAACATCAGTCACCCCTGATCCAGCCAAACCAGCAGTACCCCCAACAGCGGTCACCCCCGCTGGACATTGATCTTAATGTCCAAATGTCATCGCTTAGTGCTTTACTTCAAGATGATGATACATATTATAATAATGTTGATGAGATTGACCGGCAGGCACCCCAGTAGCTTTAGATTATTTTATTTTTTTGTATGGATATTTTATTAATTGTATGGATATTTTTTTGTGATAATATTTTACTGCTTTTCCCAATTTTTATTTTTTTAAATTATAAATTAATTAGTTATTGGAATTTATTTTTTTATCAATAATTAAAAAAATTAATAAAATAATATTTT
Organism: Astragalus membranaceus; assembly: GCA_039519185.1. NCBI lineage: Eukaryota > Viridiplantae > Streptophyta > Magnoliopsida > Fabales > Fabaceae > Astragalus > Astragalus membranaceus. Next base: position 122,443,007 of record CM076854.1, on the reverse strand, counting down.
TTTTAATTAAAACGATTTTTTTAAAAAAATAATATTTATATTTTAAAAATAATAATTTTTTTTTAAAAAAAGGGTACTTTGCGGCGGAATTTTAAATAAAACGTGTTTTTAAAAAAAATTATATTTATTTTTTTTAAATAAAACGGGTACTTTGCGGCGGATAACGAGTACTTTGCGGTGGATACTTTGCGGCGGATATTGGGAACTTTCCGGCGGATATTTTGCGGTAAAATCTTTTCCCTTTTACGACGGATTATCCGCGGCAAAGTTCCGGCGGAATTTGCGGCGCTACTAAATCCGCCGCAAACGTGCGGCAGATAATCCGCCGCAAAGCGTTTGCTTCGAGCTGGCTACCGGCGGCAAAATTCCGCCGCAAAGTCCAAATATCCGCCGCAAATTTGGCTTTTGCGGCGGATTTTGCTCGCCGCAAAGTCCAATTTTTCTTGTAGTGATACAATCACGAACTTGCAAAGGAGACAACAAAGGTAGCACTCTTTTCGTTTTCTCAGGTTCCTTTGCAATATGTGTGCTTAATCGTATTCGTTTTAGTCTATGTTCGTTTGAATCTGCTTCCTTTTCCATTTGCTTAATTCGGGCAGCTTTTTAATTCAGTTTTGCTTGGTCTCTTAATGACATTGTCTTCTATTTAAGTCAGGTGGTCTCTTAATGGCATTGTCTTCTATTTAAGTCAGCTGGATTTCTTCTTTGTTCTTCTCCATTAGTTCGCATTTAACCATTTACTCTGTTGTCATTTAGTTCTATGGTGGTGGTGGTGCATTTTTGGGTAAATGGAGAAGCATCTTGCACCTTTGTGTTCTTAAAAGTGACTATGATTCTGTTTTGTGTGCGTTTACATTTTGGTTAGGGACGCTAAAACTATTGATTTTTGAATTGAAACCCAACAATTCCTTCATTGACTTTCTTTTTGAAAATTTCGCTATAAGCTCCTCACCCTTACAAATTTTGATGGTTGCAATTTGCAGGTTCGGAAGTTAGATCTCTTCTTCTTCTTCCAATGTCAAGGGGTTGTAAGAAGAATAAAGGGGTATTCTTTTAGCTGGCTGAAACTTTATTTTGTTCTTGAATTTTGTGATGGAACTTTGTGTTGTGTAATGTTCTGCCCTTCTTCTCATATCTCTAATTGCAATATAGATAGTCAAGGAAAATATGATTTTCTTCCTTGGAGATAAACATCAGTGAAGAAGCTGGTATGAAAATGGAAAGTTTTTTAATATGTTTACTTTCATTTTTTTCAATTATAATCTTCCTTAGGATCATATAATTAGTAATCACTAATTAGATTGTTGGAACTAAAAAAGGCTAACAATGAGTTGTTAGTTATTAGATATTGGAGATAATTTGTCATAAGAGTGTTGGTTTTCAAAAGATCAATGGATTCTATACCAATTTCACATCAAAAAAAATAAAGACTAATAACATAATATTGGTCTTTCCTTCAGCTTTTGTATTTATGGGTCATGTATGTCTAGATTTATATAAAGCATAATAGATCAAATGGTTTTTCCATGATTGATAAGACATCTTTTGAGTTGAGTGTTGAGGTGATAGTCTTGAACCAATAAACTTCATCGGTCTCTATTTTTACTGCCACTCCGATAGACTTATTGCTGCAATTTGTTTGTGCCTTGCTTGATTACTGTTGAATTGATTGAATCTTCCATTTGTTATTATAAATATAGGTCCAACTAATTTTTTATTTGAATTGTTCTAAACTAATCTTAAAATTTGTACCATTTTGCATGGTGTAAAGAGTCTACCTCTCAAACAACAAAACCTGTTGTTCTCTAGATCTGGGTTGAACAGAGGGCGAGCATTTGTTGAAACGACTTTTAGTTGTTCTTACTAAGGTGAATCCTATAAAATGTGTAATTTTGTTTTGTCTTTTGAATCAAAATCTGACATGTTATTGCTTTGTTGGGCATCATCTTGGATGACTTTTCATAGGACCATTATCTTTGATGTTAGAATGACTATTATCACACCTGTTAAATCAATGTATTTTTTATTTTTTAGAAGTTTATGTTTATTGAAGTATTAGAGACAACTGTTAAAAGTTTTGTACCTCTTCTAATCTTATCTTGCTCTCAATACATTGGTTATAAGACAAAACATGTTATCTTCATGCAAATTTGATTGGAGCTAATTTTACATGGCAACTAATGCAGGCCCAAAGAAGATTGTTCTCACCATGAAAGATTTGAGGCAATACTATGAAAGATTGATTATTGAAATTAGAAGATTCGTGCTGAATTGAGAAAATTAAGTTGCACATTAACTTGGATTTTAATTCATGCTTTATCTAAATTTGTATTTTTGTGGTTCACGTTTTGTAAAATATTGGGCTGTCACTTTGGATTTAGCTAATTTACCTTGGTCATTGCCTTCCAATTTTAAGACAAATTTAGAATGATCAAATTTTAAGTTCATGAATACATTTTGTAATATCATTTTAACTGTGATACTTAGCATTACACTTTCTCTCTTTTTTGCATTCCTTTACTTTACATACAAGCGGAAGATTTTGGTCTCATACCAAAAAATTTGCCAAGTGTTATAATGGCACCATGATTCAATCATGGAATAAAATTTGATCAATGTAATATCAATTTAATATTATTTGTTTAGATGATGTCCAAAATTGGCACAAATCTGAGGAAATCATTGAATTTCAGTTATGTGATATGCAGTTTGGATCAACTAAATAATCTATATAATAACTTTTGGGGTTTTTTTTCATCAAATGCCAATACTACAATAACATAATAACTGGGTATAATGATGTCACATAGCGCGTTAAGCCCGTGCGGAGGCACGGGTCATCTATTAGTATATAAAAAAACACAGGATAATTATTTGTTATTGATAATCTACTATCTACAATAATCAACTAATCAACTCAAATAATCAATTGAAACTATGAGATAACTCCACTGATACATAGAAAAACACTGGACAACTGCCCTGATATATAAAAAAAATACAGGGATAACTGCAATGATATATATAAAAACACGGGATAGTTGCACTGATATTTAATAAAAAATGTGGGATAACAACACTGATATATAAAAAAACACTGTACTGATATATGAAAACACACTGGATAAATACACATATTGTTTTTAAATGATACTTTTATATTTTTAGTTTTAATATTTATCAATTTTTTATTTAAAACTCATTTTTTATCTACTTTAAATTTTTCTTTATTTTCACGGGGTAATGTTCAGACTATTTAAATATTGTCTATATTCATTCATAAAAAGAACACGACAGCACCTGTCCGTATGCAAGTCATCATCTATATTTTACAATTGATTTTAGATTAATGAGATTTCAAATTAACGTTTCTATTTGAGGTAATCATATCACGTAACGTGATCGACCCGTACGGATGCACGAGTATAGTACTAGTTTTTAAAAAAATACAATTATAAGACCCACTGTTGTGGTCAAAAGCTAATTATTACTATAAAGAATGTTAATTAAGATTACATGGAAGTAAGGCTAGTCAAAGTCAAAAAATGTTCAAATCCCAAACAGAGTTTCCACAAAAACAAAGCTAGGGCATTGGATTTGATAAATTAATATATAAGCCCGGATAAAAAGACACGAATGAGCATTCCCAGAACTTGTTAGCTTATGATAGGATTCTATTTGAAAAAATAATGGGTAGATAGATACATAGGCACATGAAGCATGCAATTTTATAATATTGGACTATTCTAAGTTTCTAACCCGAATCCCATCTGTTCTCTCACTCATCACATCCCAAACACAAAATTATGAAACAAGTAAACAAACAAAAAATCCGACTTTAATTTATAATAAGACAGAAGTTTAGTCTTTAAAATTTTATGATTTAAAACAAAGTTCTAAATGTATTGTCCTCTCTAGAATATTTGTTGAATTAACAAATAAAAATATTTAAAATTAAAAGTCTTTGATATTTTTTATTTTTTTTATCTCTAGCATTTTAACAAATATACAAAACTTTAGAATCTTTCAACAAAAAAATACAAAACTTTTTTTTAGTGTAAACCAATATCCTTTGCGCACAACTGTATAAACTAATCCATCGAGTTGGGTAGGATCCCAATGAACGACAAATCTTTTGCTCAAAGGTTTTAACGTTGTTGTTACTTTCTCAATTCGAACTTAAAACTTTTGGTTAAGCTAGAAGAAACCCGAACCATCTCATCCCATCATACAATATATAAATATTGGAACAAGCATGGGAACAAAAAGTAAGGAAAGGATTGTGACCCACTACACACGTTACTATATACTTTAACAAAGTTTACTTTTCTTGGAAATCACTCTGGTAGTAAGAGGTAGGGTTTATGCATGGATAAGAGTGAAAATAATCCTGCAACCAAACACAAGTGCACAGTGAGAGAGAATAGAGTTGATAAAATAATAGGTATTGTTTCCAAGAAGGCACGGGCACCCCGCTGATTTCTCCCATAAAATATCGATTCCCACTGGAGTTTAGTTCACCCCCTCTTGCTTGAATCTGTCCTTCCATCATCGGTTTTCATGCAATTTGTATCTATTTGTTTCACTTTATAAACTACTGCTACTACTACTTAGTTTTGTATTTATATAGTATAGCATGAGTGTTGTTTTGGAGTTTCAGAAAATTGTTTCAGAAAATCAATCATCGAAGAAATTATTGGGTTGAGTCGCGGACCAGGTCGCTCTCTTTAAGACGTTTCGTGGCACTGCTCAAATTTGTGCAGGCAGGCTATCAACCACGGCGTCCCCAGGATAAAACAGCCCATAAAACAGCTCAGTCAAAACGGTTACGAAATATCACTACACGGTGAAATTTCGCTCAAGAAATACACATTCATATTATGGTCCGAAGACCACTCAAATATGGTACTAAGACCACTCTAATATGGTACGAATACCACTGTAATTTAAGAAGAAAGGAAATTGGGGAGAGAGAAGAGAAGAAAACTCGGTACTGCCTCGAGTTTTCGATGCAAAGAATTAAGTGAGGAAATGTCCTATTTATAGGATAACTCTACTTGGTGCGCAAGTAAGTTGTTCGAGAAAAATCTTCAACAGTTAAGAATGACCTACTTGCTGTACAAGTCAAGTTGTTGGAGAAAAATCCTCAACAACTAAAAACGGCTAGTCTTAAAGTGCCTAGTCTTAGCAACGTGGGACTTTTTCAATTCACCAACACCAAGATTCCAACAATGAGTATACGAATGACAAACAGAAGACCAAGGGAGTAAAAGGGGAATTAAAAAACTAAAAAGAAATATTCACTCTGTTGTTTTCTCATTGATTGAATCAGAAGACAAAAGACATTGATGGCCAGGCAAAAGGTTAAACGAGGAAAAAATTAAGATTGAATACCATTGTTTTAGAGCATTCACATTTACTTTTATATGATTTGAATGCTAGGTGGAGGAAGACTTGGATACATACTTAAGAGGATTAATGAGTAATGTAGTCTCTCTTGATAAGCGTTTGAGAGTTTGGTCAAGGGAGTAGTCCTTACTTCTAACCTGGTTGGTGGGTTTTTAACCTTAGTTGTTTTTTTAGCTGTGTTGCTGTATATGGATTGAATAGTTGAATTGATATGGAGACATAGCATGTCATCGGATCATGTGAGAGAAGTTAACCTATGGAAACTGTTTCATTCATATTTGGATAGTGGACGCTCTTGAGGGGGAAACAGAGTGATTAAAAATGTGAGAGAAATATAATAAAGGTAATGAGTGATCATACTAACAGAGGAAAAATAACCGACATCATTGGCCCAGTGGCTTAATCTACCGTGGTACACGGGAGGTCGATCCGGTGCTCTTGGGCTCGATTCCCGCAGTAGACAAACTCGGTGTTATTGTTGGCCAGTGCGAAATTTGATCCTAAACACGAGTATGGATTAATCTTTCGTAAGTGTTGGGACTCCGTGGGTAGCCAGCAATGGTCCAAAAAAACAAAAAAAATACTAACTAAAATTTTAAAAACTACCAAAAAAAAAGAATGAACTTAATAAAGTTTGAGAATCTAATTAACAAAAATTAGTACAACTACCAACATATACATGAACAAAACTCCATATCCTTTGTATAATCCTTGTTATTCAAAAAATTACAGAGCCTACTGATAAATAAAACTTGGTAATGATAATAAGCCTACATTCTCACAGTTAATTCCCAAAATTCACAGTAAGTTATTCTACCATGACTAACCTTGAGGCTACAACTAAATTCTCCTGCAAGTTAGAATCGAAAAAACCTTTCCAAAATTCTACCAAAACCTATATCTTCCATCTTCAATCACCATCAAGGTTAGCATATGCATCATTTTTCACCTTGATGACCATTCCTTCTCCCTACTTTTTCAGCTACTCATGCAATAATGTAAAAGGTGGACAAAGTGCCATGTTGTTAGGCCTTGGTGCAAGTGTTGGAATTGCAGTTGGAATCCAATTGTTATTATTATTGCATGAAGAGCCTTGATCAACAGATGATTGTTGATAATACATGTTCCTGGCATGTGCATTATAAGGATCAGTAGAACCAAAAACACTTTCATAACCATAGTTCTTCATTTCAGTATCACCAAAACCTCTTTGATTTTGGTTACCATCATTGGTAGTAGTGGTTCCCATGGGAATCATATAGCTTCCACTTCCTCCTCCATAACCATTATAACCAATACCATCTCCACCATAAACAACCGAGTTAGATCCAGAACTATTATCCAAAGAAGAAGAATCCATTCCCATGATAGTATGCAATCCAGAATTTGGTTGAAAGAAATTATGAGTACTATTACCTAATTGTAGTTGATGAATATCTGATGAAAAAGTATGATCAGAAGAATCTTGTTCTTGTTTGCACCAAAGTCTTTGACCATAAGGGTAATTTAAGTTATGCATGTTGGTAGCATTAAATGGTTGTTGTTGGAATGAGAGACCATGCCATGCTGCTGCTGCTGCTGCTGCTGGATGATGATGTGTTGTTGATCCTGCAGATCCATAGCTATTGATGCCTTCAGTTAGATGAGAAGTGATGCTCATGCTATCTTCTTCTGTTCTATGGCCATCCACACTCAATTCAACTTGTTCCATGTCTTTTAAACGCTTGGCAGCACCACCAATTGGTAATGTGCTGCTGTCAAGTATGTTTTTGACATCGTATCTGCTCATGTCAAAATTTGTAACTGCACTCAGTCCTCTGAATTTTATTGCTGCTACATCGTATGCTTCTGCTGCCTCTTCTTGAGTGCCTAAAATATTAATTATTAGCAACATTTATTCATATTGATTCATTATATTCTGCTATAAAGAAGGCACTCAAAAACCTTTAGTCGATCATACAGATGCAAAATGAAATAGAATAGTCAAATCTCAAGCAAGTAATAGGAACTCCCAGCAGACACCACACAACTCATAACCAATGTTTTAAAAACCGAACAAACCGAGTGGTTTAGCCGGTTAAACTATGAACCAACACTATCTACGCGCGGGTCGGTTATTTCAGCAATTGGAGTGCAATTTCATCTAAGTTTGAGCGACCAGTAGTAGGAAACATCAGACAATCCATAACTCCTATTTCTTGGAGATGCAATCCAAGGGCAATCACATGCATATCGTATAAATACAGTTGAGTGCACATCCAATTCATACTAGAATAGTACTGAATTGTGGATAATTGATGTTATGATTTAGTAGATTATTTATCCATGTTATAATGTGAGGTAGGTGAGACAATCATATGTGTGTGTCATGATGGCAGTGCATAATAAGATTAAATAATTAAATTAGGTAGCTTACTGAAAGTTCCCAAGTAGAGATCTTTGTTGCCTGCAACTCTTCCAATCCTCGCTTGCCATCTACCGTGCTGATGATGTCTGCAATAATCATGCATATATGATTAAAATAACAAGCTTTGTTGTCCTAGCTAGTAATTTAGTCAAGCAAGTCATATGCATAGAATAGAATCCAAAGAAAATAAATCATATGCATAGACGAGATACCACTTCTGAACAGCATATTAATTTAGTCAAATTAATTAATGTTATGTACCTGGTTACACCTCGATAAATGGATGCACCGCGAGAAAACCCACTACTCTTCCTGTGAAAATATAATTTTATTTTATCAATACAAAATCCAATTAAAAAATCCAGATTAGTACGTAGTGTGTATTTCCAAATGAATAATACCTTCTCAATGACGCAACGTACTCTTGCCTGGTCATGTGCTTCATTTCTTCTACCTCTTTCTCATAAGTGGTAATCTGAATTCATTGATTATTGAAAGAAAAAAACACGGCATTCAATATCAAGAGAGAAAGAGTTTGCATTATAAGCAAGTAACAGACACAATCCATCAAATGGGGAAACTTTTTCAATGTACCACAAGGCTTCCCTTAATTTAATGAGGGTGAATTAACATGAAAAAGGGGTGCTAATAATAAAAGAAAATAGAAGTTATTTCTTACAGGAAAATTTGTTGTGGTGGTTGTTCCCCAGTATTTTAGTGCAGCCAAATCGTAGGCTCTAGCTGCCTTTTCTTCTTTGTCATAACCTCCTGCAAACAAACATCAACAAACAATGTTTAAAATTATTATTCCCTTCTTTTAAATACTTTTTGGCAAAGAGGAAAAAAAAGACTAAAAGAAGAATCATTCTCTACTTACCCAAGTAAACTTCATGTAGGTTGATGAAGGCCACACCCCATAGAAGGAGAAATCAAGGACATGCAAATGTGAAAAACACTTCAATTAACATTGTACTCAATAATACATATTCTTTGCTTAGGTGCCCATATTTAATGTTCGAGACCCCGTCGAACATTAAATGTAGACACCTCTTTAGCTGAGATTAGAACATTAGTTCGACACGTTGTGAGTTGTAAAATAACATAAAAAGGAACAAGGGTATGTGGTAGATCTTACCTTGCCTTCCTTTGCGAGTTTGTCCCTCTCTTCTACAACTATTATCCCACAAATGAGCCTCATATCTTCCCGTCCACCTATGCCTTCAATTCATTCCAAACCCTAAACTCATCATTATCTCAAAAATAAAAAAGTAACATTTTTAACTCATGAGATACATAAAATTAGAAAAATGGTGAGGGGTTTGTCTTTATACAAGTAGATAAACAAAATATTCAGATATTTCTGTCTCAAAATATAAGCATAAAAAGTATTTTAGTCCAGAAAACCAACCTTGTTACACCACGGTATATGGAAGTCCTTTGTCCAAATGTGTCAATGGACTTTCTAGGTACAGTACTATCAACGGCGGCTACAGTTTGGTTGCTATCAAGTACTACTGCCGTGGTTGGTGGTTGTTTGTTTTCCGATGAAGAACTCTCACCACTCACATTTACAGTGATAAGTGGCAGTGATGAACTTGACTGTGAACCAGTACTCATTGAAAGTGATAAAGTCTGTTGCACACGTGCACCACTTTCATTGTTATTGGTTTCTGTGTGAAGTGGTTGGTTCCTAAGCCATGTCTTTATCATTGATAAACCAATAGAGTTAGTGTTGTTTGTATTACCATCACCTCCACCTCCACCACCACCACCACCAGCTGCTTCCGGCTGAGAAGGAAGTTGTAATGAACAATATGTTGAGTGCTCATGATGATCACCAAAAGAGTTTCCACCAAGGAAGTTTTCTAGCTTTGGTTGATGTTGTTGTTGTTGTTGTTGGTTGTTCACATTTTGATTAATGCATGAACTTCCCAATAGCAGGTTTTGGTTGCTATAGTTCTCCTTCCAATCTGAAAAATATATTCACACAAAAAAGTTTATCTTTGATTTGGTAACATTAGTCACTAGAAGCAGCCTACTCCGTCCTGAAATGTAAGCACTAAAAGTATATATATATCTGAACTAGTCTTAAAGCACACGTTTCTAAACTAGTTTTAGTTCGAATATATGTAGTTTTGGTGTTTATATTTTGGGACGAAGGTGATACTGCTACCCAAAGTGAAACCCTTATACTAGAAATAGATAAAAAGGAGTAAAAAGACAAACTTCGAGAAATTTCGATTATTGTATATAGGAAAATATTAAGTAATGAAGTGATGTGAGATTTTGGTGAAAGAAACCTTGAGTAGTGTGAATGTTGCTGGTAGTATTTCTTTGGAAAGCTTCATAAAAGCCAAAAGGAGGAAGGTTGAGTGAATGAGCAGATGAGTGATCAGAAGTGAGATCAAAGCATTCAGAAGGTACATCAGTTCCTGAGATTCCATTATCAGGGTTGAAGCCAAAACGAGAAGCAACAGTTTGAGAGTGATCTTGAGTTGAAGGATGTTCTTGAGGTGAGAGAGAGAAACCTAACAAGTTCATAGATGCCATATGATACTGAAAAGAAAATAGCTAGAAAGAGAGAGATCACTGAGCTACTATACTACTCAAGTTAATCTTATAGAGAAAATAGTACTAGCTAGTTTGTTTATGCATGAAGTAGAGGTATAGCAGCACAGGTTATGGTTATTTGAAGAGGCTAGAAAGAAGAAGGAGTAGAAGGGTCAAATTCTTGAAGGCATCAAAAATTGGAAAAGCATTTATAGTAGAGATGAGAGAACATTTATAGTATAGTTAAGTTAGTACACATACTCCTATACATATTTGCATACTGTATTTCTCTTTCTTCATTCTGATAAGAAATGATATGCACGTACGCGCACTTGGGATCTTTAAATCAGAAAATTGGTCCAAGGTTAATAAAATTTGAAAGTATCGATGGGGACCATTTGGTAATTAATGCACTAGTAGTCCAATAAACACAGTATTGTTTGCTAGCTCCTGTTATTGTGAAAATATGTGTTTCTGTCTGCCATAAAGTTTCATCAAAATATCTGATATTCATGCATTACTTTTTGTCTGTCATTGAACTACTACTTGTAAAAAACAATTTCCTTAAGATACCCTATAGTATACATTTCATTTCTTTTTGTTTTAGAAGAAATTGGGTAGAGATCAAGAGAAGAGAGAAAATAAATTTATCTTGTTTAGAAATAGGAAGAGAGAGATTAAAAAATAATGAGGTTTACATGCTTTTTTTCTCTCCTACGTACAATAGGAATAAATGATGGAGAGATCTTACTCTTTTTTTCTCAATTTCCATTTATACCATTTAATTACATTCAAAAATAGTAAAACTATATTGGTTTTGTAGTTAAGGTTACCTTTGTATTTTCACAGATAACTAATTAACTTTTTTTTAATCAATGATCACTGTATTTAACTAAACAAATGAGTGAAGAGAATAAGTACCAAAGTAAATATATCGAGACAGAATGAGTCCAAATACATGCATGTATTTTTGGTATTTATATTTTAGGATTGAGGAGGTACTAATATGCCATTTCAAAAGAGCGGGTTATTAGGATTTAGGAAGGAAATAAACGAGAGAGATCATATTAATCTTGGAAATTACACAAGCCACTGTAAATTGAATTAATGATGAAAAACTTAAATATATATATATATATATGTCAATCTATGGACTTGAAAATTCAAACTTGAATTGGTTCACTTAATTAGCTTTTTGATAATTACCACCACATTGAAGAATGATTCAACAACAAAGTTGATACATGCAAGCCATGTTTCTCTCTCTTTCCTGGCTGTAAACACCTGGAGTGAGTGAAAGAAAGATGAAAGACTAATAATCTCTGACAAAAAACCACACGCAGGCAGCCCCTTGCCACACCCATTTATTCATACCCATTTGGACATTGTATATATATGTCAGACTCATCAGAAGTCAAGTCAGAATTATATATATATGGAGTAATTTGCTTTTCAAATTTTTCATTTCTTTTGCTTTGCTACGAAGAAGAAACAAAACACCCATAACTTTCCTCTCAGGTCCATATCCCATATCACACTGTATCAGTATTGTTATCATCATCTCCTCGTCCGTCCTAATCATCAATATATCTGCTCCCCCGCTACAAACGGGAGTGCGTGTCTCTCTTTTCGTGCTTTTCCTCACTAAGATACTCTCCCAGCTCACTTTTCTCTCTCTTCCATGCACAAGCCCACAAACAATAATTCATGTGCACCACAGACAACCTTTTTTTGTTTTTAATTATTCTTCATGTTCAAGACCTACTAGTATAGGGATATACTACGGTGCTAGTATGGGATACACTGCATGCAGTTGGACACTCAGTAGTTCAAGATAGTCTCATCCTAATCACACAATCCAGATTTTAAAATCGGAATTTTTTATTAAACATAAATCAAAATTGCTTTAAAAATCTGAACTATCCAATTTTAATTGAACCACTTCTAAATTACCGACTGCATGATTGCACAAATACCCAACTACATTAAATCCAAATCCTGCTAGTATTTTTTTTATCAATATCCAAATCCTGCTAGTATGAGTACGTACTACTAATAGTTGTTTGGATTTAATTCATACTCTTATATATGTAGTATCTAAACAAATTTTTAATATTGCCATCCAATCATAACTATAATTAAATCACTCAAATTATTTGACTTTTAGCATAATTATTTATAAAATTACACACATTTGATTGATTATGATTTCTTGACAATGTAAAACTTTATATTACACCTTACTTTTGGGTATATGAAAATCAAACTCCAATTGTTTTTAGGTTTAATTTCTATTTTTGATTCTCAATTCCCTCGCATTCATTTCTTTCTCCCTAACATTCAGACTTCTCAGAAACCATTTCTTTCTCTTTTTCGCTCTCTGCTCAAGCTCAAGCTCAAGCTCAAGCTCAAGATCAAGCTCTCTCCTCACGTCCTCATGTCGTCATTCTACCGTCGTCGTTCCACCATCGTTCCACCGTGTTGGTTCGTTGTTGCAGCGTCGTCGCTCGTTCTCCCTACCTCTATCTATTTCTCCCCCGTAAGAAGGGGAGTTGGAATCCTTCACCTTTTTTGTTGTTCTTTAGATATTATTTTATTAATTTGGCTTTGCATCTTCTTCATTTTCAAAGGATTCCCAACTGGTATGGGTTTCAGTATTAATTTTTTCTTTTAATGTTTCGTAAATTAATGGTGCTAACATATTTGTTCTATTTGCTCTTGCTGGATTGTTGTTGTTTAATGATAAAATCTGTCATTCGTAGGTTCCATGTTGATAAAATGTCTTCAACCCATGTCTATGTGAGGTTGCACAAAGGTCAAACCAAGTTAAGCTATGTGATTTTGGAAGTGCAAAAAGGCTGGCGTGCTATAGCAATTTCTTTTCTTATCTTCTCTGCTCAACAGGAAGCTGGGGAGCGCCCCCACTACTAGAAAAATGCATTTTTCCGGCGGAAAAAATTCGCCGGAAAAACACCAAATCCGCCGGAAAAGTGACGTTTTCGGCGGGCTTTTTCCGCCGGTAAAATGCTCGTAGCTAACGGTTTCCAATGGATTTTTTGAATTTCCAGCGGATTTAAAAAAAAATTAATTTTTTTTTCGAACTTTATATTTAAATAAATAAGACGTAATAGAAAAAAATTTAAATGTGAAGTAATTGAATTAGAAGGAAGAAAAATTAGAATGAATAAAAATGAAAGAGAGTTGTGTAAAATAAATAATGAATGAGAGTATGACAATGAAGAAATAAGAATAAGTGAGAAGGAAGAAGAATGAATAAGTGAGAATGAATGAGAAAGGAAGATGGTGTAAAAAAAAGAATGAAAGAGAGTATGGAAAAATAATGGCTAAAGTGCTCCCGGGGTCCCTTATCTTTATTTAAAGTAACGAATTTGTCATTTATGTTTTTTTTTGTCCCAAATAAGTCCTTTATCTTTCAAATTTTTGACACATAAATCCTTTTCCGTTAACAGTGCTGATTTATGTGTCAAAAAAAGGATTTATGTGTTAAAAATTTGAAACATAAAGGACCGATTTGGGACAGAAAAGGATTTATGTGTCAAAAATTTAAAACATAAAGGACTGATTTGGGACAAAAAATAGATAAAGGACCAAATCGTTACTTTAAATAAAGATAAGGGACCCTGAAAGCACTTTAGCCAAAAATAATATAGGAGAGAAAAAGAATGAATAAGTAAGAAGGAATAAATATGAATGAGAGTATGAAAATGAAAAAATAAGAAGAAGTGAGAAGGAAGAAGAATGAATGAGAAAGAAGAAGAAGAAGAAGAAGAAGAAGAGAGAAATGTAGAAGGGTGTAGGAGAAAGTGAGAAGGAAATAAGAGTGAAATGAGAGAATGAGAAGAGTGTATGAGAAAGTTTTATTTATAGAAAGCTGAAAACGTTTCGGCGGAATTTATAACAGTTCCGGCGGATTTTTCAAATTTATTATTATTTTTTTAAAAATAAATCCGCCGGAAATTCAAAAAAAACCGCCGGAAATGTTCCGGTGACATTTCCGGCGGATTTTTTTGCATTTCCGGCGGATTTATTTTAAATAATTTTTTTTTTGAATTTCCGGCGGATTTATTTTTAAAAAAAATTAAATTTTTTTAAATTTTAAAAAAATCCGCCGGAAATGCCAGAAACGTATCGGCGGAAAAATTCCGCCAGAAAAAATCCGCCGGTAATACGCGATTTTATTGTAGTGCCCCTCTTTTTGTAATTTTTGTATAATGTATCTTAGTATAATGTAATTTTTGGATTTGATTTATTCTGGTAGTAATAGTGTTAAATTTATTTTTTAACTTGTTGTTAGCTAGTTTATATATATGTTGTTAAGTATATATAATGGATTGGATTGTATTGGATTGGCGGTATATGACCAGGAAAATTGAAAATGTAAAAAGGAAAATAAAAAAAAACAGAAAAAAAATTAAAAAAAAATATACAATGGGTAGCGCTTGTAGGCCAAAGCGCTTTGGGAATGACCAGTGCTTTGGCCTACAAGCGCTACCCATGGCTATCAGTGAGCAGCGCTTTCTAAGCGCTGCCCTGTGGGAGTGGAATCAGCAGCGCCAAGTTTAGCAGCCATTTCCATGGATAAAAAAAACGCTGCCCATCCCCAAATCTGTTGTAGTGAACCTTATTTTTGACAATTTTGGTCTCTAATTTTTTTAATTTAGTGATTTTGATTCCTCAAAAAATACAATTTGTGGTCCTCCACTTTTTCAAAACTTGAGATTTTTAGAGACGAAAAGAATAAAATTTCAATGATGTATTGATCAAAAGTGCAATTAAAAATATGAGGACTAAAATCATCATGTTGAGAAAATTGAAGACCAAATCACTAAGAATAAAAAAAAGTGATGAAATTCATCAAGTTGAAGGAAAAATGTAACTAAGCTAAACCTTATTACTTTTTTTGATTTAGGACCATTGCTGGCTACCCACGGAGTGTCCCAACGCTTTCAACAAAGAACTAATCTCCGCTCGCTACTTACGGCAAGGATTTCGCTGGCCAACACGCCTTTTTAAGGTGAGCGGGAATCGAACCCGGGAGCAAACCGGATCGACCCCACTACGTAGCTCAGGGTAGGCCGACCACTGGGCTAGACGTGTTGTTTGTAAACCTTATTACTTTGAAGACATATAAATAATATAAATAAATAGGGTAAGTGGAAAAAAATATATAGCAAAACTAGAAAATAGAAATTTGCGGGTTTTGGAGCTTGTGCCCCGATGCGCGGACAACAACCCTTGTCTTGCGGGTTAGTAGTATTTCATTCTCAAAAGTTTATGAAGAGACAAGTTGGAGGAAAACCTAACTCCTAAGCTTCCAATATGGAATTTCTCAGTGCATTCATGTTTATTTGAATAAAAAAACAAGAATATACTATTCTTTGTAGCTTTTATTTTTCCTGGTCAAAAATATATACTACCTTCGTAAAAGAATATAAACAAAAATAAGTCAACAAAAATTAATATATATAGTCCAAAATTTAGACCATATATATCAACTTTCGTCGACTCGTTTTTACTATTATAGACAGAGTACTGTAATTCTTACCCAAGTCATAATTACCCGCGCTAGCAGAAAAAGTCAATAATATACTACATGAACTTTTTAAAAGACTTATTTAGAGCTTTTATAAACATATGTTTATGTCAATATTAGTAAATTAATTTCTCATAGAGTAGTTTGGAATATTTTTATAAATAAACATATAATTTACCTATCTAGACTCTGCACATTTTGCTAGCTAGGTCATACATAACGGACGTTTCATACTGAAAGTGAGGTTAAGTGTGTGAGGAAGGTCAAAATATGAGTAGAAAGAAGATTAAAATAAACTCATACTACTGTAAATTTGACAGATAAAGATTGATCTCGAAGGGTGCAATTCCACACTGTAACTTTGACCGTCAACAAAGGAATCAAAGACGGTAAAACACATGGCCCTTAACCGATTTTTTAGTAAAATAAAATAAAGTGATGATTATTAAATTAAAGCCTGTTGCCGGTGCCATCACCGTAGTAAAAAATATGGTTAATAAATGACCTTGGTATTGTAATCATAGATATGCATGCGCCGGTACTCCATCACCCAATCCAAATACTACAAATTTAATTTAATTATTACTTCTTCGTGTCATTTTGTTTGTAGTTTAAAGCTTTGTTTGGCAAAAAAAAATACTAGAATGAGATAGTGGATGGAAGATAAGCTAGCTTATAGTGGATAGCTGATAGCAGATAAACTAGCGGATTGGATTTTAAAGTGTTTGGTAATATTAGCGGTTGAACTAGCTTTTAAATATAAAATGACATAAATAAACATTTATAATTATGCTTGAAAAGGAGAGAGAATTTTCCTTTAATAGAGGATAAAATAGGAATTTAATTAAAGTAACAAGGGTAAAACTGAGAGAAAAGTGAAACACTATAAACACTATAAGCTCAAACACTACTTCAAATTGAGTTTCAAAAAACACTATAAGCTAGTGAAAAAACACTATTAGCTAGTAGTGCCAAACATCTCGCTTTAGCTTATAGTATAATAGAAAAATGTAGTAGTAGAATCATTGAATAACCGATGTATTTAGTCTATAGTTATCCAATGAATCTAAAAGTGAATTTTTCTCCTATATATAGGACTAGAGGGCGTAATTAGTTATATAAATTTTATAAAAAATGTAGCATTAATAAACGTGAGTGTCTTGTCAAAAAAATAAACGTGAGTTATATATAAATTGGATGTAAAAGATCCAATAATAAATAAGGGCATGAATTCAAAAAAATATTAAATACTACGTTAAAAATGTACAACAACAATAAATTTGAGACAAAATCATTTTGCTATAACAACAAACAAAGAAGAACCGAGAGAATACTCATTCTATTTCTCTAATAGTGTCAAATTTGTTATTTCATACACTAAAAATCAAGGAAAGATTGTAAATGAAAAAAGAATAATAATAACCACTCTAGATTGTGTGTTGTCTTTGTTGCATATACCAATCATATGGGCATTCTTATTTGTGCAAGGATCATGCAGTGAGCTTGCTAGTCTAGCTATTGAGAGTCAATGTGTAGTTCACTGCAGATCACTCGCCAGGAGTTCGAGGTGTACAAAGTTTGCTAGTTTATATATATCCTCCAAAGTTTTATACGTACTCTTGGCTCCTTGAGGTGTACAAAGCATTGTTCTTAGCGATGTCGAAAGGAGGCAATGAGGGCCTTTTTGTTGTGCTTGGTTCTGCACACTCTTCAGTGTGATAAGAGTGCAGTTACTGTGGCGCACTTGGAGTGCTTCCTCCACCTTACCACTTGTGGAGCATATATATATATATATATATATATATATATATATATATATATATATATATATATATATATATATATATATATATATATGTGGTGTTGCTATTCTCGCACACTTGCAATATAATCTTTGAGAGTCCATCCTTCTTCATCACACTAGGACGATCCACTACAAAAAAAAATGTCATTTGCGACGGACATTAGCGACGGAATAAGATTCCCTCGTTAAAACTGTCATTAGCGACGGAATTTGCGAGCGAATAAGGGTCTTCGTTTTTTTGAAAATTAGCGACGGAAATTAGTGCATTAGCGACGGAACAGTCCGTCGCTAATTGTTTGGAGGGAAACTGAAATCAGAACAGCACAGAAACCGAAGCGATTAGCGACGGAAATACTGGTCCCTCGCTAATGTTTTTGACCGTTCCAGCGGTTAGCGTGAAGAGATTAGCAACGGAATAGTCCCTCGCAAATTTCGTCGCTAACCCCAATTAAATAGAATCAGATCCCATTTTCCTCTCTCTGTTTCCTCTTCTCTCTCACTCCCTCACTCTTCTCTCACGAACCCCAACCCCACCACACCATTTCCACCACCACCACACCACGACCACCACACCACCGCCACCACACCACCACAACCAACTGTCGTCGTCACTCCTCTCTCTCTCCTACGCGAACCTCTCTCTCACCGGAGCTCTCCCTTTTCCCCACCACCGGAGCTCGCCCTCCTCACCACCACGGGAGCTCGCCCTCCTCACCACCGGAGCTCGCCCTCCTCACCACCGGAGCTCTACCTTTGGAGGTTTTTTTTTACTGATTTTGATTTTTTTTACCAACTGATTTTGTTTGATATTATTTTGTTAGGATTTGTAAAATTAATTTTGTGATATTGTTGTTTGGTAATTTTAGTGAATTTAGTTTTGTGATATTGTAAAATTAATTTTTCATATTGTTTTAGTGAAATTGTGTTTAGGATTAGAAATTGAAATTGTGTTTTAGGTTTAGGATTAAGTTTAGGATTTATAGAAATTGTGTAGGATAAAAATTTGAAGTTGAAATTGAAATTGTTTATTGAAATTGAAGTTGTTTTATTGAAATTGAAATTAATAGTGAATTGATTTATGTTTTTTTGCTTGAAATTGAAATTAATAGTTGAAATTGAAGTTGATATTGAAGTTGTTGTTGAAAATAAGAAGTTGATATTGAAGTTGTTGTTGAAAATAATAGTTGAAATTGAAGTTAGTTATTGAAATTGAAGTTGAAATGGTTTAGGATTGAAATTGTTGGTGTTTGAAGTCTCACAACCGCACCGGAGTGCGCACCGTCACCGAACCACGTACCACACCGAACCTCAATCTCATAACGATTAGTTTCCAAAATAAATTAATTGTTGTTTTCATGAACCCTAGGTTAGATGACTGTGTGTTGTTGATGGAAAAGGGTGAGGTGATGCCGTCCCTCACCCCCATATTTTGCTCGAAATCATCTCCATTGAGATAATTGCGAGGCGATACTAACAATTTTAAGGTTGGGAGTTAGAAATAACTTCGATCCTTCACTACTTATATGGAAAAGGGTTTTGTCTGATCTGTCCTTAACCCCCATATTCGGCTCGAAATCATCTCCACTGAGATCATATCGATGCCACTAACTTGATAGATTATTGGGAATGTTAAGGGAATCTAACACGTTTTATTAAATGCGTGTAGATGAATTTGTATGAATTTAATCGTGAATGGGTGTATGATCGGTTATATCCGAGAAGAGCGGGTTTGAAGGAATCTTTTGTAATTGGGGTTGAACAGTTTCTTGTGGTAGCGTGGTGACATGAATTGGCTAAACGGGAAAAGGGGGTTAGATGTCCATGCTTAAAATGTGACGGTGTACCTATTAGGACCGATAATGAAATCAGAGAGAACTTGTATCAATGGGGGTTTAGGCCTAATTATTGGATTTGGGTGGACCATGGAGAACAACGACGTCAAAATTTTGAGGTAGGGGCTTCAAGCAGTTTTGGTGTTGGTGTTCCACGTAATGAAATTTTTGAGTCGATGGAAAACATGATTTGTGATGGTCTCTGTAACACCCCCTTCTAATTTAACTATTAATCGGTATATAAAATCAGAGTTTTTCGAAAAGAATATAATTCATTAAAGAAGGTGTCACATTTTCAACGCTTATAAAAAAAAAAAAAATCATCCAGTTTATAATAAAGGACGTGAAGTCCACAATCAACAGCACGATATATAGCACGAATAGTTTAGGGACGGGCCCACATAACTCCTGCTTTAGTTACACTAACATGGGGCAATTAACGGCACAGCGGAATAAAATCAAGTATAAAACATAAGTGGTACATCGCCAAGAATAATAATCTAATACATCCAAATACAAATAAAATGCTAAGACGTCCCTCCCCCGGTGCTACATATCAGAGCTGGACACAACTACTAGCTAAAGGCAAGAGAGTGCCTTCACACGCGGTCACCTGCAAGTTGCCGACATAAGAAGCAACATAAGGCAGTAGGGTGAGTCTCTTTACACAAATAATAATAATTAAGATAAGCATTATGATAAGGAAGGTAGTAAGAGACACCAACTCACAACCATTCACCACATTACCAACCTACATCATCACTTCATAATGCAATCATAAGTTATAACCGTCACAGGACATTTTTAACATGTATGAACACATGCATGTATGCTTCATGCATGAGGATCCTTCATCACCGCAATATTGCCTGGAGGGCACCCACCGCTTTGGCCGAAGCCACCACACCGCTTTGGCCGAAGCCTACACACCGCTTATGCACATGATTATGTGACTCTATGATGATGCACCGCAATAATAACTTTAAATCACCATTCATATTTCTCAACGCAACATTATTAATATATAAGTCTTAAAGCATCACACCGCTTGGACCGAAGTCCCACGCCGCTCTCACACCTCCGCTTAATCACAACTCAGTTGGTATTCTTTAAATTATTAATTTAGCTCATCAACTATTAAACCACACCGCTTAAACTCATCAATTATTAAACCACATTTCACTTGAAGAAGCATCACAATTTGAGCTTAGGAAACACCACATTTAATTTAAGAAAACTCACATTTTAATAGTGGAAATATCATATTATGTTTAGAAAACGTCCCATTTAAAGCTGAGGAAAAGCAGTGTGAAAAACAGCCACAGAACAGTGAGGAAAAAAACTGCACTAAACAGCGAACAAGACAGCAACTCGCTCTTGGGAAATCAGTCACAAAACAGTGAGAAAAACTGCACTAAAACAGTGAACAAAAACAGCAACTCGCTCTTGGGAAAACAGCCACAAAACAGTAAGAAAAACTGCACTAAAACAGTGAACAAAAACAGCAACTCGCTCTTGGGAAATCAGTCACAAAACAGTGAGAAAAACTGCACTAAAACAGTGAACAAAAACAGCAACTCGCTCTTGGGAAAACAGCCACATTACACACGCACATTTGGGCTGCCACGGGTTGGCGCCCAGCACTGCCACAGGCCCAATGTTCACGCACACATCCAATAAGACACTCATGGGCATTTTTATAAACAACACGGGACGTCTCCGAAACAATTCAGCGCACTTGTACTTGGACGGGCCAAGGTTTGGCGTCCGCACGCCTCATTTCCAGCAATCACACAGACACACGACATTTCCACAATAATCATTCAACAACTTGACACTTAACTCGACCACATATATTTGGACATTTTCAACATCAATCTACACTCACTCCAACACTACTCAAATGAGTTTTGGTCAGTAATTCACGGCACAGTATCATATCAATTCACAACTCAAATACAATAACACCTCATTATCCCAACAATTCAACAACTCAATACAACATCACCTCATCATCACAACAATTCAGTACAACAACAAGGCATATAAATCATCATTCAACAACCCAAATCCCTACAACCTAACCTACATATAACACATATCTTATTCATTATTATAGGCATAAAGTAGAGCCCCCTAACCTTGAATTGAAGGATTCCACAACACCAAGATCACCAACAAAGAAAAACAGCAACTCTTCTCCCTCTCCTCGCGCAAACCGTGGCTGTCCAAGGCCATGGAGAACAACAACAATTGAATTGAGGAATTGGAAACTACACACTATGAAAAAGGAAGAAAATTGGGGAAGAAAGGATCAAGAACCTTACCTAGAGCAAGATGAAGGCAATTCCTCTTCTCCTCCTTGCTGGAATAGTCGCGCCTCCTTACTCCCTCTCACTCTCAGTTTCGCTGGTTTCTTTCTTTTGATGGAAAATGAAAACAATTCTTAGGTTTTAGGATAAATGGGAATGGGCTTGGGTCACTTAAGTGGCTTGGGCCCATTTTTCACACCGCCCTTTTTAATTCATCACACCCCCTGAAATAAAACAAATTCTAATTTAATTATTCCACTTAAATAATTTTGTAATCCCTCAAATAACTTAATTAATTAATTTAATTAAATTATTTTAGGGCGTTACAGTCTCAGGGTGAGTGTGTCATTTGATGAACCTCAATATGACGATCATGATGAACTTCCAAATGAAGAAGCACAAAAAATTTATAATTTGTTAAGAGATTCAAACAAACCGTTGTTTGAAGGCTCGCCACAGTCAAAATTATCTATGTGTGTGAAACTTTTAGCTCTCAAGTCCATGAGTAATATTTCTGAGGTGGGTTTAGACTATGTGACTGAAATGATGTTGGAAGCGGCACCTAATAAGGATAATTTGCCAAAAAGTTATTATGAAGCAAAGATGTTAGTTTCGAAGCTGGGATTGAAATTTAAGAAGATTGATTGTTGTGAGAAAGGGCACATGTTGTTTTACAACAACGAATTTGGTAAAAATGATGGTGAGCTACTTGAATGCAAATTCTGTGGAAAGCCAAGGTATCATGATCGTAAAGGGGCAAAACGTAATTATAAACCTATCCCTGTAAAGTCGATGTTCTATTTGCCTATAGTTCCAAGATTGTAAAGAATGTTTGCATCGACCGAAATTGCGCAGAAAATGACTTGGCAAAATGACTGCGGCGGGTCCATCAACCAGGCTCAGCATGCTGCTAGATTGGTAAATTATTTTACAAATCTGTGTGTGTTTTTCTACATTATTTAATTAGTTAGCAATTTTTGAAAATGTGTTTCATTTTACAGAGTAAAAAGGCAGGACGCCCTATCACTGCTCCTGAGCTGCATAGAGCCACCCATGTGAGGAAAGACACTGGCGAGTATGTTGATGAGCGCTCCAAGATGACTCAGGTAAATATACAAATTGATTTGTATTATATAATGTTGATTTGTCATAATGGAGCGCTAATTTGTGGTTATTCAAAACAGGAGCAAGTAAATGAGTTCATGACTCAGCTAACTCAGGGGAGCTGGGACCCTGAAGCATTTGGCCAACTTACTCCTGAGATGATAGATCTGGCAAATCAACATTGGGAGAAGACAGTTGGTTGGTCTAAGAGTCGCCTGTATGGTACGAGGCCCTCGGCTCCATTTATGGGCCAGTTTGGGGCCGGGAGCAGCAGAAGACGCAGTCGACCAGCTTCTACTCCTGCAGATACAGAGCATATGAGGCAGATGGAGCAGGAGCTGTAGTCTACTCGACAGGAGCTGCACGATACTCGACAGGAGGTCAGGACCTCTTCTGAGGCGATGAAAAAGATGCAGCAAAACTTTGAGAAGGTGAGCCGTAGGCAGGCGATGATGTTAAAGTATTTTAAGAATATGCAGCAAAATCAGCAGCAAGATGAGGAGGAAGATGAGGAGGAAGATGATGAGCAAGATGAGGAGCAAGCTGAGGAGTCTGATGGTGGCAGCTTTTAGTGTTGTTGATTAACGTTTTTGTTATAACATTTCAGATTAAGTGTTGTGGATTCAAATTTTATTCTCGTAATTTTTATTTATTGAAGAATTTTAATTTAAAACTGTTTTATGTATTTTAGATTTTATTATTTATTAATAAAATAAACAGGTATAAAAGCAGATTAATCAAAAAAATACAATCAGATGGGCATTAGCGAGGGAATTAGCGAGGGAAATTGGACGCGTGGCTAGGCGTTAGCGAGGGAATTGGCGAGGGAAAGTGGACGCGTGGCTAGGCATTAGCGAGGGAATTAGCGAGGGAAAGTGGGCGCGTGGCTAGGCATTAGCGAGGGAATTAGCGAGGGAACGTGGACGCGTGGCTGTCAGAATTTTCCCACGTGGCTGCCATTAGCGAGGGAATTAGCGACGGAATGGTCCGTCACTAATTAGCGACAGACTCAGATTCCCTCGCTAATCCCATTAGCGAGGAGCAATTTAGCGACGCAACAGGTCCCTCGCTAATTCCCTCGCTAACGGTCATTAGCAACGGATTTTGGTCATTTTGCGAGGGAAATTTCCGTCGCTAATAACCAATTTTTTTGTAGTGATCGTTGGTTTCTTAATACTATTACAAGTAGGGGTGGACAGATCCACTGAGTCCGACCGAAAACCGAAGAGACCAAAGGAAATGTGACGTGTGCGGTTCAGATCGGGTCGGTGTGTGGGTTACACGTGTCATTAAATGGATTTGTTTGGTTTAGAGTGGGCAAATTCGGTGGGTAAAATCAAATCCATCGGTATCCGAACCCATCCGAATATATTATTATATTTTTTAGGTTTTACTATTACGGCGTCGTTTCCCTCTACTATAAATAACATTGCCTTGACTTTTTGCTGGCCACACACAACAACCCTAGCCTTACAATATCATATTCTTCTTCCTCTCTCACTACAAGAATAATCAGTTTTACCGGCCAGGACTTTCCGGCGGATTTTTATCCGCCGCATTGTAGGATTTACCGGCGGATTGTATCCGCCGCAAACTTACCGGCGGAATTAGGGACTTTCCGGTGGATTTATCCGCCGCAAACATTTCCGGCGGATTTCGAGGTATTCCGGCGGATCTGGTTTACGAATTTATTTTTTTGAAAAAAAATCAAAATCCGCCGGAAATGCCTCTCAGTACCAAATCTCGGTAATAGTTTTCACCATTACTGTTGGTGATAACTAGGGCAATATATTCTGAGTTTTCTACTATTTTAACATCAGTAACAGTAGTTTCTACCCTAGGTTCAGTTTCATCATTTAGATCTGAAATCATACTAAACATGACAGGTGTGTATTCTGTGTCAGAGTCTTCTGTGGCAACATTTGCCTCTTCTTCAGACTCTTTAGGTTTAGTATCTTTCCTAGTAGGGCACTCAGTGGCATAGTGCCCATAGTTATCACATCTGTAACATTGGACTTTAGATTTGTCTTTTTTCTTATTAGAACCAGGATTTTTCTTGGAGGAATCACCCTTACCTTTAGGTTTTCCTCCCTTACCTTTGGACCAGTTGTTTTGGCCTGGCTGGTTGTTGTTGCTGCCCTTTTTCCATTTCCCTTTGGATTTTGCAGCAAACAGAGCTTGCTCTTCTTCTCCTTCACCATTTAAGAGATTCAGCCTAATCTCTTTGGCTTCAAGCATGCATTGAAGGTCTTCAATCTTCAGATCTGCTGGCTTGATAGTGTCTTCTATACTGTTTACAATAAAACCAAATTTCCTTGTTAGAGATCTAAGAACCTTTTTACAAACAGTTAATTCAGATAGAGTCTCTCCATTGAGACTCATCGCATTTGTGATTTTCTTTAGTTTTCCAAAAGAAATCAGTGATGCTTTCATTTTCCTGTATGTTTAGGTTCTCATACTGCTTTCTTAGTGATTGCAGTTTTTCCTCCTTGACTGGGGCAGCCCCATTGTAATATTTTGTCAAAATTGCTCTCTTCACACCCCTGGTGTATGAGATAAATGGCTTTCCAGTCTTTCTTGGTGTTTTCTTTGTGCTCGGCCCTTTGTTCAGGGGTTGTTTCCTCAGCTAATTCTGGAACCCCATCCTGAACAATTTCTAGGACATCATGGAAGCCAAAAATGGCTTCCATTTGTAGACTCTATCTGTCCCAGTTCTTGCCATTCAATTTAGGGACCTGGGTAGACAACCCATCATTAGACATGTTGAAAATGCTCCTTAGCTAGTACTTGTAACTTCTAAGAACAAACTTATTAGAATACACACACACAACCTTCTTGCTGTAGGTTTTTAATAGAAAAGAAAAAATTAAGAACACCTATACAATCACTGTATAGGGAAAAGAAACAGAAAAGATAGGAGAGTTAGAGAATTTTGTCCCAGTTTCTTTAGCTCTGAAATACCATGTTGAAATCCTGACTCATATATGACTTTGAATGCTTGCAGGCTGTATAAGCAACTGTAGGGGGTGCAAACAGCAAAGCCCAGTTGTGGAGGGTCCAACAAAAACTTCTGTCTTAGTTGGATCCAAAAAAACCATGCGGAACCCAATGGATCTCCACTATTACTCCCTGCGGATCCTGCTGATCCGGTTCGCTTGGAGCAGTATATAGTCCTTTTGTTCAGAAACCCTAGCTCATTTTCTCCAAGATTTTCTCTCTCTCCTTCTTGCTTCTCTACGGCGATTCTTCGTCTTCTCCTTTGAGAACCCAGCTAGGGTTCTTGATGTTTGTTGATTTCATTGAGAAATCAACCCAGAATCCTCAGGCGAAGCTTCGGTTTAACACAAAGATCAGGTATACGTCCTTCTCTCTTTTGATTTCTTGAATTTTCTTTTCTGTTTTGAGAAACCCTAGGTTTCAGAAACTAACTTGCTTTGATCTTCTATTTCTGGGTGAGACGGTGCTCTTTCCACACACCGCACACCAGAATGACTACAAACGAAGGTAGATCTCTTTCCTTTGTTTGTGTTTCTGTTATCTCTCTGAGTTTTGTTTCACAAAACCCTAATATGTTGTTGTTGTGACTTCCCTGGTATAGATCTGCTTCAATCAGTTTCTAAAGTCTTCAGACAAGGTAAAGATCACTCTCTGATCTTTTCTTGAACTGTTGAAGGTTTTTCTGATATGCTAAAGCACTGTTTAACTTCTGTTTTCTTGTGTTTGCATATCCTGGATCTTCACGCCTTGAAGATGACTAACAGTTGTGGTTCTCTCCTTGAGAACAAGGTAGATTCTCACCCTCTCTCTCTGTTTTACTTTCCTGTGTTTTTTCAGTCACTGAAAAAACCTTTACTAATTCTTTGCTTTATTTCTTTCTATTGTTTGTGAGGTTTGAAGTTCAACCACTTGTTGAAGAATATATCACACAAACTCACAAAGATAGCAAGGAAACTGTATGCAGAAAAGAAAGGAAGCAGAAGACTTAGAGTAATGAAAAACTGTAAAAAACTTTATTGCTTTGTAAATTATTATATTTACATAGTAGATGATGTATCTATATATACATTGTAATCTCAACGGCTAGTTAGTTTGTTAACTTGGTTGGAGTTTGTTATTAGCAAACAGTTTGCATAATAACAAACTTAACTGATTCTTAACAAACTCTTAGCTGTTTGTTTAAGGACTGTATGGACATTCTAAAGTACCCCAACGGCTAGTTTAGGATTACTAAACTATTGCTGATTTAATTTGTAATTTAGGGAATGATTTGGGTTTTTGATTAAAAACCAATACTTATGTTATGTTAGATTTAAAATAAAGGCTTAATTACAGTTTTGGTCCCCCTATTTTCCTCAACTCACGATTTTGGTCCCTCAAGTTTTAATTTCACGAATTTGATCCCCCTATTTTCCAAATTTGTAAAATCAATAGTCCCCCACAGTTTGGTCAAAATTGATTCTGAGGTTTGACCCACTTAACCTACGTGGCAGCCATGCTGGCATGCCAAAGTGGATTAAAATTAAAAAACTTATATTTGTTTTCTTTTTAATTATTAATAATTCATAAATAAATAAAATTATAAACCTTCTTTCTTCCTCACCCCTCCCCTCCGTGAACCCCTCTCCTCCCCTCCGGGAAAACCATCACCGTAACCACCCTCTCTCCCTCCGACAACCACAACCACCAAAACACCCTAACAACCACCCCTCTCCCTCGCAGCTCTCTCTCTCTCTCTCTCTCTCTCTCTCAACCGTAACCCCCTTTCCCTCTCACCACCGTCCCTCTCTTCCCCCACCGTGAAAACCCACGTCACCACCGTACACCCACCACCACAAATCGCCCCTCTCACGAAACCCACTATGCCTCCCTCTCTCTTCGCAGATCGCTCTCTTCGCAGATCTCTCTCTTCGCAGATCTCTCTCTTCGCAGATCTGCCATAGCACGGA
Source organism: Astragalus membranaceus (assembly GCA_039519185.1). Classification (NCBI taxonomy): domain Eukaryota; kingdom Viridiplantae; phylum Streptophyta; class Magnoliopsida; order Fabales; family Fabaceae; genus Astragalus; species Astragalus membranaceus. The sequence goes on along the minus strand of CM076854.1, from coordinate 122,415,089 downwards.
GGGGAGGGGTCACAGATCTCTCTCTTCGCAGATCTGCCATCGCACGGAGGGGAGGGGTCGCAGAGGGAGGCGTGAGGTCGCAGAGGGAGGGGTGAGGTCACGGAGGGGAGGGGTCGTAGAAGGAGGGGTGAGGTCGCAGAGGGAGGCGTGATGGTGGCTGGGCTGTGAGAGAGGAGAGGGGTTCGCAGAGGGAGGCGTGATGGTGGCTGGGCTGTGAGAGAGGAGAGGGGCTGGGCTGTGAGAGAGGAGAGGGGAGGTCGCAGAGGGAGGCGTGATGGTGGCTGGGCTGTGAGAGAGGAGAGGGGTTCGCAGAGGGGAGGGGTTCACAGAGGGGAGGGGTTCGCAGAGGGGAGAGGTTCCCGGAGGGGAAGGGTTCCCGGAGGGGAGTGGTTCACGGATGGGGAGGGGAGTGGGTTCACGGAGGGGAGGGGTGAGGAAGAAAGAGAGGGGAGTGGGTTCACGGAGGGGAGGGGTGAGGAAGAAAAAATGTTTATAATTTTATTTATTTTTGAATTATTAATAATTGAAAAGAAAACAAATATAACTTTTAATTTTAATCCACTTTGGCATGCCAGCTTGGCTGCCACGTAGGTTAAGTGGGTCAAACCTCAGAATCAATTTTGACCAAACAGTGGGGGACTATTGATTTTACAAAATTAGAAAATAGGGGGATCAAATTCGTGAAATTAAAACTTCAGGGACCAAAATCGTGAGTTGAGGAAAATAGGGAGACCAAAACTGTAATTAAGCCTAAAATAAATTTAACCCAGTCTTTCAATACAATATGATAAAGGGACACTATTATTTAGGGCTGTGCATGGTGCAAGAACTGCACCAAACTGAACCACATATGTGGTGTGGTTCGGTTTGTAAAACCATTTTTGCTAAAATCCGGTTTTTCCTAAAAACCGGTTCCGGTTCAGTTTCAAACCGGTTTAGAACCGGTTTCTGTTTTAAAACCAGTTTTCTCTCATAACCATTTGAAAACCGGATTTTATTTCCTGAACCGGTTTTCCATAATTACTGATTTTTTTTAAAACCAGTTTTTTGATCAAAATCATTTGAAAACCACATTTATCTTCACTGAACCAGTTTTTTGCTAAAACTAGTTTTTCCCATAATTGAAAATATACTGTTTTTTTGAGATAAAACTATAACCAAATAAAATTGAGGATGTTCAACAATCTGTGCATGACCCAGAACAATCTGTCCAAAACATATATAAAATTGAGGAAGTTTAACAATCTGTCCAAAACATACATATAAAACAGAATCACTTTGCAGAAACACACTCATCACTGTACTATCATATATAAAACAATCTGTCCAAAACATATAAAACAACATTCATATAACCATCACTGTGTTTCACTGCTAGATCCCCACTATGAAACCAACCACCTTTGAAAGCTTCCCTTGTTGCTTTCGAATCTCTAAGATATCCCCTCATCACTGTATTCCCTCCAAACATTACTTCACTGTTTTACCATCAGCTGGAACACTTTCCATTGTGGAAGGATCTTTGACATCATGACCATCCATATTATCAAATCCTGAACACCAGAAACTGAAACTGCAGTAATTGAAATCAGGTTGAAATCTAGAATAATTAAAACAAAATGTGCAGTGTCATCATAAAATGGCCAGCCACTGTTTCCACAACCAGACTTTAATTTACCTAACAATACATAGGACTATATTTAATTGTTTACATTCAATTCTTCTACAAACCAGTGAATCACTCAAACCCAATCAGTTCTCATCTACTGTACTATAGTTTGCATATCACTCAAACCCAATACTTAGGACTATAGTTTGCATATTACTCTCAATACATATTTTGCAAGCAACATCATTAATATCAGACATACAAATAGTAGGGATTCATAAATTTGCAGCAAGTAGGCCCTCTACCCAACAACACTACCCCCACCCCATTGATCAATTCAATTCAATTAACTGACACTTGCACAGCTGAATTTTAAAACTACATTTTTATTCATAGTTAAGTTAAGATATCAGTGAGTAAATAGTTATGATTACGATAGAACAGTTAAATGTATCAATCAACATCTCAATAAACATATCAGTGAGAAAATCCACAATCCTCTTCTGCAACTTCCAGTTGTTATCGACAAAATGTGCTGTGAGACACATGTAATTAAAATTTTGGTTGGAAGTCCAAGTGTCGGTGGTGAGACAAACGCGACGACAATGCTGTGACAATGTATTCTTCAACTTTGTTTTCTCCGTGTCCCAATGCCTCAAAATATCACGCGCCAGTGTGGTGCGTGATGGGATGCTAAATCTCGGTTGTAGGCCATTAATGAACTTGTGCACATATGGATGTTCCACTAGTATAAATGGAAGCTCCGTTGTAATGAACATCTTTACCAAGTCACTCCGACTCACATCTTGGTCAAATTTTGAAATCGAAGGCGAAGAACTAACGACTCTTTCAATATCTTGCATTGAGCATGAAATCGATTCATGTCTCCTAATATTCTGCGGATTCTCCTTACATCTTGGCAAATGCGCTCGCATTGCACTTGTTCCGTTGTTGAACTTTATCATACTACCACAGTAGTTGCACTTTGCTGACTTAGATGGGCCTTCCTCTGCAGTGAAGTGATCCCAAGCTTCCGAACGGTTTTTACGCTTAGACGGCAACATATTGGCAGTGTTTGTGACAGAAGGTGCAGGAGTAGAAACCAAATGCTCTGCTGTCTCGGAGCCATCATGAGGATCCATATTACCAAATGACAAAAACAGATCTACACACTTCAAGAAAATCTGAATTAGTACTCACTAAAACATAAGCAACTAAATCAAAAACAGTTTCACACATAATTACAAATCAAAAACAGTTCCACACATAATTACAAATCAAAACAGTTTCACACCTAAAGTATTCAAGAACAATTTCAATGAACATTCTCAACTTTGAGATGAATCCAAATCTAGTTACAGCTCTTACCAGGCTTGTTTGAAGACCGAACATATTACAATCCTACTAACCAATTATTTAGCTTTCAATTATGCATCAATTTGTGTGTCAAAATATCAAAATAATACCTCAAATAAAAACAATTAATGGTCGAACAGAACCCACCACCCACCCACCAAAAATATTCTAAGAGAGATTAATACAAAGCACTTAGCAACAAGAAACTTCAACGCTTCACCTATTAAGCTAAGTAGCAACAGTAATAATAACCTTACCTTGACTTTTCTTTTTCCTTGTTGATTCTTTGTTTGAGAAGATGATTTTCTTCTGTGACTTTGGTTATTCAAAGGCAAGAACTGAAAGGAATAACACCAACAAACATCAAAACGTGAAATCCGTGTTGAAACAAGATGAATAACACTGGAAGGAGAAGAGACATGAGCATCAAAATGCGAAATCCGAGTTGAAGCAAGGTTTGAAGAAGAAGAATCAGACCTGATGCGCGATTTGGGGGCTAGGTTCAATGGTTCGTGCGATTTGGAGAAGAAGAATCAGACACCTGAAGAAGAAGAAGAATGCGTGATTTGGAGAAGAAGAAGAGGAAGTGTTTACACGGAGGGCGGAGGCTAGGTCTAGGATTCAGTTTGGATCGGGTATCCTAATTAATTTCGGGTAGGTGGGCCGTTTTTAATAATTTGGAGTGGTCCATGAACCATTTAATTGGACTGGACTTTTTTTATTTGGTTGGGTTCAGTTTACTGAAATGGTGTGGTGGCCCATTTATTTTGCACACCCCTACTATTATTTAACAACACAACAATGCATGTAGGAATACAAAACACACAATACAGGGAGGAGTTCAAAACCCACAACAAGCGGAACATATATCATCTCAATGATTTTGGTTGACAGAAGTTGGCAATGATCTCATCAACAATTCTATATATTATGTTGATGCAAGCCGTCAATGATATAGATTGTTAGTCGATCTAACCAACACAACATAAAATTTTATTGGATGGATCATGACTTCTATAGGGCCGTTTTGCTAACGGTTAACCATAATATTCTTTGTCACGTCAATAAGTATAGTCTACCAAGAAAGGATGTCCAATCTAATATTTCTACCAACTCGTGGTTGTGCAAACCGCATGCAACATATAGATTCCATCCCTCACCGTCTATTTTTAGTTGCCACTCTCTCATAAGCAACGAACGGTTCTTCCAAGGTTTTTATACTTTCCGCTTCTTCACAATCCACTACTTTTGTACTATCAAGTTTCACTGTCATTCATTGCGTCAAATGTTTTGTTTGGACCCCATTTACTGCGGGTTAAACATTCCATTCAGCCATAGTGTAAATCGCTAGAGGTGTAACTAGCCAATTGTGGGGTGTAAGTAGCACCAATGGGAAATGAAGATTTAAAATGGGAAATGGGAAATCGCTACTTCATTCAGCCATAGTGTGAGTAGGGTAGAGGTGTCAAAATGGATGGATTCGATGGATATGGATATGGATTATAATGGATGGATTGGAGAAATCCAGTAAAAAATTTAGGATTTGACTTTTCCCACACCCCCTCCTACTCACCACACACCCCCAAACCCCCTAAATCCCTAAAATACCCTTCAATTAAAAACATTTCATCTCTCACTCTCCCTCCCAAACACTCTCACACCCCCTTCACATAACCTCAACCGAACCCTAACCCCTCCCCCACCCCAAATTCGATTTCTCACCCTCACTCTCCCTCTCAATCTCAACTCCACCATTTTTGAAGCTTCAATCTCGCATTCTACGCACCAGGTACTCCCTCCCTCACTCTCCTCTCTTTCCATTTCATCGTTTTAATTTGCCTGTTACTGCGTTTTTATTTTTTCTGCATATGCGACGCGTTCGGTTGGCCTTCCCCGAACCTTTCTGGGAACGAAGGTGTTCGAATGAGGTCATGCGAACACCGTTCGAATGAGGCCATGCGAACACCTGTTCAGATGGGGTTGTTCGAACAGGTGCGAATGATTCTGTTCGAACAGGTCCGAATGATGCTGTTCGAACAGGTGTGACAGTATTGTTTCTGTTATTTTGCTGGTTATGTTGCTTAATTGGTTTAATGGTTGTTGTTTCAGATATGGTGAGGCATCGTGGCGGTAGTTCGCAACAGCCGGAGCGTAGGCCACCCCCGACGGCTTCCGAACGCAAACGGAGGCAAGATGGAGCTGAATCTTCCCGGAGGGGTAGGCGTAGGGACAGATTAGATGTCCCTCCTCCCCCACCGGAGGTTGATGATATTGGCCGGGATATTGAGGGTGATGCTCAATTTCCGGCATATGAGCTGGCCGGCCCTTCTGGCCATGCACATGAGGAGGTTGGTGCTCAACATGAGGAGGATGTTGAGCCTCAGGAGGCTGCTGCTGCTCCTAAGGCTACATTCCCATTCCCTGGTGGACCTGTTGATGGTTCTGTCTTGCCCACATACGGGTCTCATATTTTGACTGAGTTCTATGCTGGCCGGGTAAGTTATTGTTATATAATAGCGTGTTGTCAATTTTGTTTCTTATTTTGTTGAACATATTGGCTTATTGTGCCTGTGTCATTTGTCAATGCAGGTTCGGCCGGACATAACTACGATTCCACATGGACCGGTTAACCTTGTGGTCCATGCTAGGATCAGGGAGACTCTTATCCTATCGGGGTTGTTCCCTCTCATAGGACTTGGTTTTCCCCTCACTCACAAGGGGCTGCTGAACGCATTCATAGAGCGTTGGCAGCCGGATACATCATCATTCCACCTTCCTGTGGGTGAGATGTCTATCACCCTTGATGATGTATCCCAGCTGCTACACATCCCCATCACGGGCCAGTTCTATGACATGCCTCCCTATGTGCCGTACTCCTCAAACACGGTGCCGGGCTACTTTCCATGGTTTTCTAGGGTCTCACATCCCTTTGCCTTCCCTGAAAATTATGTAGAGCTTGTGGATGAGCCGGATGTCAGTGTGGTACGTGTTTTTTATGTTAATTACAGTACTGTCACGGTGTTTTTTATGTTAATTACAGTAATAAGTTTTTTATGTTAATGTTATGTTATTTGTTTGACAGATGCTGCCAGAGCTCCTAGATATGGTGGATGAGATGGATGGGACCATCAATGATAATGTCCCAGAGCCAACCAGGAGCGTCTTTCAACGCATCAAGAGGTTGCTCAACCCCTTCCGTAGGTTTAGGAGGAGGATCGTCAATGTGTATCAGAGGTGGGGGCGCAACACCCAGTAGGATGATGTCTTAGGGGGGGATATTTGTTTGGAACTTTTGTATAATTTAACTACTTTTTATATTATTAAGTATTTTTCTGATGCCATCTACTTAATTTGGCGCAAATTTATTGCCTTTTTATTACAAACCATAACCATACATGAAATACGAAAGACATGAAATACGAAAGACATGAAATACGAAAGACATAAAACCGACATAAAACCAACATAAGCAAACAACTAACTAAGAAACTAGTGTTTCGGTAGTCCCTGTTCCAGAAGATAAATGATCTCTTCTGGAGTGCGTATTGTGTCCACGTACAACTCTAAGACTTGTCGCCCCATCGGAAGTGTAGCATGATATTCCATCATGGTCCCAACGTCGTCATCGTTGCGGATCTCCATAACTGAAAAATAGTCAGTCCCGTAATCAAGACGGTTGTACTTTCGGTAACGTATACGCTCCACGTCTTTACGCCACGCTCCCTCTAGACGAATCTTCCTCTCAGCCTTTTCCTTCAGTTGGGCGAAGGTGATGTCCTTACTCATCCTGCAGAATACATGGTTAGGACAACGAAACACAACACCATGTTCGTCGGTGGTGACAGTCCCATGGTGATGAAAGGCCGTTAGGAATTTGGTGGATGAGTACTGGGTTGGGCACAATTGTCATTCCATTTCAGCTTGGTTGTAGCTGTCAAGAGGGAGAGTAGGTTTTGGTGAAGAAGCAGATTAGGGTTTGGTGAAGAAGGTCTGAGGATGTGAACCCCCTTTTATAATAGGCATGGTGAAATGTCAGCCGTTGATTTCATTTTTAGATCACAAATCTGAGCCGTTTAAATTCTATCCGTTCAGACACATTTTCCAAAGGGATTGACATCCACTCCTTTATCTGACACACATTTGACTGATTGTAAGCCGTTGATCAAAACTGTCGGTGGAATCTGAGACGTCCAATATTTGTCGCTCTGCAACACTGGTTCGAACAGCCTCATGCGAACATATTCGCATGACCACATTCGAACCTGTTCGCATGACCCCATTCGAACAGGTGAAAAACACCCAAGAGGGTGTGTCCCCATATTTAACATACGCGAATGGCCGCGTGCGAACCTGTTCGTAGGCCCGTGTTCGAACAGGTGAAAATTCGTGAAAAAAAAGAGGTTTGGTCTGGCCTTTTGGTCATTTCACACCCTTATGGGGTGTGTTTCGAGTAGGAGGGGGTGTGGGAAAAGCAAACGCCAAAATTTATATCCATTAGGATTGTATCAAACAAATCCAATCCAATTCATCTATGGACTAAAAAAGTCCATCCAATTCATCCATTAACAATTTTTTTATGGATGGATATCCAATCCATCCACTAATACCTTTAAAAAATAAAAAAATCTTTTAATAAAAAAATGTTTTTATTAAAAAAAAATATTTTTTAATGTTGCAGCAAAAAAAATTTATACTTTTTTTGACAAAAAAAAATTATATTTAAAAATATATATTTATATATAATATTGTTAAAATATAAATATATATTATATATAATATAAATATATAAATATATATTACATATAATATAAATATATATTTATATATGAGGTGGTGGAAGTGGCGGCCAGTGGCGGAGCTCCGGCGGCCGGCATGGTGGCCGGCGGCGGAGCTCCGGCAACCCACGGTGGTCCACGCGGCGGCGCTCCGGCAACCGGCGGTGGTGCGGCGGCGGCGGTCACGGCGGCTCTCCTTCGGCCGGCCGCCAGTCATGGTGGTGCTATTTATAATATTATATATATATTATATTTTCAAAAAATATTTAATATATTTTTTTTTTCTGAATTTTAAAAAAAAAATTGGAAAAAATTTTTAAAATTGAAAAGTCTTTTTAAAAAAAACTGAAAATTATTTTTAGAAATAGTTTTTTTGTAAAAATGTATTTTTTATAATTATCCAATTGATTTTATAGTCAAAAAAAATAATTATCCATTGGTTTTTGATTTTCTAGTTATTGATAATCCATTGAATTTAAAAAAACTAATGGATGGATCACAACCATCCACAAATCAAGTGGATGGATCCAATGCAATCCATTATTATTTTTTTGTTTGTAACGGATGGATTGAATGGATTTTGCTATGAACGGACCGGATATCTAGTGGACAAATGGATCACTTTGACACCCGTAGAGTAGGGATTTAAAATGGCAAATGTTTTATTAAAATATTAATTTAATATATTTTTAATTTAAGAACTGGGTGAGATCACCAACAGAAATTGTCGCTTAGGAGATTCAGCAATTGAATTCCGACAAGTGAAATGAAATCGCGAACAGAAAAGCACAAGGGAAACGCGATTCCTCCCCAACGCGAAAGCAGCAGCTGCAGCATGAAACTTGTTGTCGCTGCTTTCGTGATTGCGTGTGGCATTTACTGTTGCAGAGCAGAAAGAGTGATAGAGGCGAATGATTCAGTGGTTTGGGTGGTTCAGCTTTCCGATCTTCATTTCAGCGTTCACCATCCAAACAGAGCCTTTGACTTCAACAATCTCGTGGGACCCGCTCTTTCCATCATCAACCCCTCCCTCGTCCTCATCACTGGCGACCTCACAGGTTCCCTTCCTCTCTAATCACATTTCATTTTTCCATTTTCAATTTTTAAAGTTATATTGAATTGTTTATATTTGTTTTTGATTGATGGATAGAAATGACTATTTAAGTCTAGTGTCTTGTGTTGTAGTGTGCATTTGGGTGAGTGTTTAAAGAAGAGTGGTTTTGAATAGAATTGGTTTTCTAAAATTAATTTGGGTACAATTGAGTTTGAAGTGAAGCAACTTTGTTGTAATAATCAGTGCAAATTGTTCAACCCAATGCAAAAGCTACTTTGCAAAAGCTACTTTGTGCGTGTTTGGTTATGGTGGTTGGATTCTCTCCTTCCACACTCTCTACATCTCCCTCCTTCCTCTCTATCTCTCTCTTAGTTTCACTCTCTCTCATCATTTATTTAATGATGAGAGAGAGTGAAACTAAGAGAAAAATAGAGAGGAAGGAGGGAGATGTAGGGAGTGTGGAAGGAGAGGATCCAAATCCGAACAATAAATTTGAGAGTAAAAGTCACTTTTGGAAATAAAAACTACAAATTCTAACTTCAAGTTAGAATCAATTCTAGAGGCAAATTCAATTTTACTCGAGAATAACCAAATATGTCAAAAGCAATTTTATGTCTTCTCAATTAATTGTATTCTTTCAAAGGTGAATCCAAACATATTTTTAGCCTTTCTAGTCAAACCTAGGTTTGGAGGAAAAATCAATTCTAATAGAATCCAACTTGAAACCAAACACTCATGCAGTAATTTTGTTGATGTTAACTGTCAACAGATGGTAAAAGCAAGGATTTGTTAACGATGAAGCAGAATGAGGATGAATGGGTGGAGTACCGGAATGTGATGGATGCTGTTATTGAGAGAAGTGGACTTCATAAGAGTTTGTTCTTTGACCTCAGAGGCAACCATGATAGTTTTGGTGTTCCGGTTGTTGGTGGTTCCTTTGATTTCTTTTCTAAATACAGCATCAATGGCCAGTTGGGCAGAAATGGGAGAATCAACAGTGTCACCCTTGAGGTCAGCCTATCCCATTTATTTTACTCTTATAAATTAACCACCATTCTACGAAACCATGGGTGAATTGATATAGGTCCTGCATGAAACCATGGGTCTACTCTCTTTTTAGTGTGATTCACATGAAATTCATCCAAAAACAGACTTGTTGCTAGCATTTTTCTTTGAAGCATTTTTAACATTTACAATAAGTAAATTGTAATAGAAACTTAAATGGGTCTTGCAATAGACTGGAATTTAATCATTTAAAGTAATGGGTTCACTTTAGTAGGGAAAAGTGAGGGGTTAGGAATTGTTTATGAGAAAATTAACAGCTAGGATCGTGGGAAAATGCATGCACATACATAATAAATTAACAGCTAGTTCAGTTTTGTCTTTAAAGTGAATCATTTTAGGGGAGTCAAATCATAAGAGACTCCATATTAAAGGGCTGTCATCCTTTCTTGCATTGCATCGGTATTTTTTTAATTTTTTTTTTTTGAAATTTTGATTTTAAAATACTTTTTCTGGAACAATTAGCCAATATATTATTTTTATTTGGAATCTTCAAGATGTCAGTTGTCCAATTTGTCATTTTGAGAATAGTCCATTGGATTATTTTTCTCGGTCAAGAATTTTCACTTCTGAATGATAATGCTGGAAAACTGAGTTTCAAAACATATATATATATATATATATATATATATATATATGTCTAGACAAGACACAAGATTTGAGAGCTTGATAACTGTAGGCTTTAATTTTGGTAGTATGACTTGCTTAATGCTGCAAAGCTTTTCTATACTCATTCAGTCATTTGCAAACTTGCCTTTATCACACAGACTCGGGAGCGGAAACATCTCTTTGTTGGGATTGATAGCACAATGTCAGTTGGCTTACGTGGTCCCACTAATCTTTTTGGGCATCCCACAGATCAATTACTAAGGGATTTAGACTTGGAACTCTCACATTGGGACTCTCAGTCGGAAAAACCGGTCACCAAAATATCCTTTGGTCATTTTCCGCTCTCATTTTCAGCACCCTCTAGTTCTGGAAGGGCCTTGGAAGATGTTTTCTTAAAGCATTCCATATCAGCCTACCTGTGTGGGCATCTTCATACTAGATTCGGCAAGAACTTAAAGCGGCACCATCAGTTGAGTAATCACTTTTTATCCCGGCAGAAACTTTTTCAGTTTAATATACATCAGAACTCTTTTGAAAGCACTGTAAATTGTTCACGGGAAGGTCCAACAATTCAAGAGTTTTGGGAGTGGGAGATGGGTGATTGGAGAAAGAATAGAGCCATTCGAATTTTAGCCATTGATAGAGGCCATGTTTCATACGTTGATCTTGATTTCAAATCAGGGGCCAAACATGCAATTATATTGCCCACTTTTCCTTTAGACTCTCGCTTTATGCTAACATCTTCATGCCATAATAACTATGAATGTCAATTTGAGACCTCTTCATCTTATGATACAATTCGAGCTCTGGTATTTTCTGTTTCTCCTCTTGCGTCTGTTGTGGCTAGGGTCTATGATTCACGATCTGGAAATCTTGATTTAGTTGTAGAAGCACCTATGGCCAAACGTGCTGATGAGAATTCTAGGGGAAACCTCTATGTTGCTCCATGGAATTACAAAGCCTTTGAGGATGCTTCTCCTGATAGGTTTTGGCTTCAAATTGAAACAAATGACATGATGGGAAGATCAACTTTGACTGAATTGAGGCCATTTTCTATCAATGGTCATAGGTTCAAGCTTTCTTGGAGCTGGAAAGAGTTTTATGTCATGGGATGTCAATGGGCCTCCTTATACTACCCATTATTCTGGTCTGCTTTGTGCTTTATGTTCTTCTTTCTTCTTCTTCCAAAAGCTCTTCTTGTTTTTCAAAAGAACATATATACTTACAAGAACTTCATCGACAATAGAGGCTTAGTAAATAGTGTATTATGGGTTCTCCATGAGCTCTGCAGGGTTCGTGCCTTATGGTTTGGTTGGGTTGGATATCTATTCTATCTTATATTGTTCCCCTGGTTTATGGGGCAAGTTTTTACTGAAGGACAAAATATGGTGTACATGACCTATATGGGCTGGGCTGTAGAGACTTCTAACGGAAAGGGGAAGCATGAGTACGTTGGATCCCCAGATATAATGGTGGTGGTTCTTCCCCATCTATTATTTGTCATTTTTCCTGCAATTTTGGTCACTGTTGCTCTAACTGCTGAAAGAGCAATTTACCGGGAACATATGTTAGCATTTTCAGGGAAGAAAAGAGATGATATTGATGTGAACTCTAGAAGACCTTTACTAAATGGCAACCAGAGAAGCACAATATCTAATTCCCACCTTAGCAAGCGAAGGATTCGAAAGCTTCTGTGTGTGGCATGCCTGGCTGTATGTTGGAAGCATTTCATGGTAATGTTTAAATTAATACTTTGCAGCATAGTCCTTGCAAAAGTGTAGATAAATCATAAGTACTACATTCATTATAACATAGGTACCTAAACTTTTTAATACAGCAACAAAATAAATGAAAAGATAAATACAGCAAAAACCAAGCTTTTCTCAACCAGAAGAGTTGCATATATGAATCAAACGACATCATGAAATTCTTTCAGGAATCATATCAGGAAAAATTTGTCATGCCATATAACTCTACATCTCTCTAATTAGAGGCCAGAAAAAACTAGGCCAATCGACAGGGGCCTACGGCCAAGCATATGTCAGGCCCAAGCCAGGTTTTTTTAAATAGACAAGGTCAAGACTTTTTAGAAGCCTATTTAGCGAAAAACTTCAAGACATAGACCGCCAAAAAAGTCTTTTAGGCCTGCCAAACCGGCCTACTTAAATAAACATAAATAATATTTTTTATTACTACTACTATTATTATATTATACTTTGTACTTTGGGTTAAATCATAAATTTGCTGGCATTTTTTGTTTATTTAAACATATTGACCTACATCAATTTTTGACATATTTAAAGGTATTATTATAAAATAGAACTTAAATAGGATATCATATAAAAATAATTCTCTAATAGGTCTTGTTAGATCTCAAACTATAAATTAATCTCATTGACCTTCTTAGCTTGTAAGTGTATTTACAAAAGCCTACACTACTCACAAGTTATAGGCTTTCATAAAAAAATAGTGAAATAGGCTTTTAAACGGGCTTTCAGGTCTTACCGGTCTTTCAAAATGGCCAGATCATACCTCAAAAATGGATCTTTGACAGCCACGAGGCAGGCTGATGCCTAATATTTTCAACGTAGGTTAGACTCGGGCTTTGTAAAGCCCAGCCCAACATATTCCCACCCCTACCTCTAATTAATTAACTTCTCTCTCTTTTTATTTTCCCTCCTAAGTGATGTTTCTACTGATTTAACATGGATGACAGTTGCCTTTGTTTTAGTTCATTGAATGTATGTCCCTGCCTTTATCTCTTTTCTTGTCTTGTTTGTTCATTTGTCATATATACTTCACTATGCCATTGCAGAATTGCAGAACTCTTATAAAAGCTTATGAGATGAACCCATTACTCCATTTCCTGGGTTATGGTCTTTCAATCCCCTTGTTATTGGCATATGCTATCACTGAAACCAGAAGTGCCCGATGAAACTTGCTTGAAGGGTTCACAAATACTTGTCTTCGGCCAAATCTGCTTGTCTGAATGCTACTAGCAGAACACTCACTTATGATTTTGATCAATCTTAAAGTTGATTGAAACTAGCAGGGGTCAACAAATATTCTAGACTCATCGAGAAGCAACAGGAGTGCTGTGACTAATATCTTCACACACTGGTTATTTGGCAAACCATGCTTATATACTGACTTTGGTTTTCCTGTACCCACCCTAAAGTCTCATTCCTGCGAGTTTAAGCTTTTAGTTGTTAGAAGCGCAAAGAAAAAGGGCAATCCAATATGCATTATGGTTTATTCACTTTATTGGCTTTGCAGGGGTTAAAGTATGCAACAGATTGTTGTGATGACCGAGTCACTTAACAATAGAGTTTTTTTTTTTTATAGAAATAAATTTAGATGAACTGGGTTTCAGGGGCATACTAGGACAGAAAAAGTTTCTCAAAGAGCGCTTATGGTGATACTTGCAAATTGCCTACCAACAAGGTCTTACATCAACAGTGAGATTTGAACATATGTCCTTTAGCAATATCATTACCAACTGAATCAACCTTCATCCACAAGATTGACTACATTTTTGTAGAATGTAATGAGGTGTTGCGTTGGTCTCACGGACTCACCCACTAAATTTAAAGTAATTTGTAAGTATTGTCCACTATGCACAATTTCCTAATATCTTGTAAAACTGTCAAAAGGTGCTGACATGTGCCTAATTGATTGTCAATTTTTTTTTTGATCGAGCTGTTTGCATTAAAAGAAACGTGGAAAAGAGCCAACCACTGGCGTTACAACATTTGGAGCATTACAATTTACTGGGGGAGGGCCCAACCGGTTCTCAGTTCCAAATCTTTTGGCTAATCCAACTAGCCTATGTGCTACAAAATTTCCATCTCTTCTAATATGATGAACAGAACACCCAAGAATAAGTTCTAGGAGGGATCTACAATCCTGCATAATATGTTCAATTGAGGCTACATGAAACCTTTTGGAGATACAGAGAGTAACAACCTGTGCATCAGTGTAAATAGCATCAGGGACAAAGTTCATTTCCAACACTTGCTGCATTCCCCATCTGATGTCAACAGCTATATTATCTCTTTTACAAGCACTATAAATGATGTCACCATCGGCATTCACCACACACAATCCCCAGCAGGTTGTACCATCATTGAAGGAACCAGCATCAACATAGAGGCATGTTCCAAGGGGGTTAGCTGGGATTGGAGCCTACTGTTCCTGCAAAGAAAAATGCAGTCTGCTAGAATTAGCAGCAATATACTCAGTAATAAACTCCACTGCAGCTTCAGCAATTCTGATCGGGCCAGGTTTTTGTTGTTAAAAACAGCTTCATTTTTTGCCCTCCAAATCATCCAAATCATGATGCAAAACAATTGGGCACCCTCAGTGTCCCTGCATGTGAGCCATTTCAGCAGCCACTCGAGGATATCAGCCTGCAAAGGAGGGTGGATATCAAGCCTGGAAGCAAAAAGCGTGAGCCTTGTAACATTGCACTCCAAGAAAATGTGCTCAGAGAAAAGGTGCTCAAGAGTCTCAGGAGCAGCATTGCAGAGGGGGCAGGCAACATCCAGCTGAATACATTTTTTCCTTAAGTTAGATCTAGTAGGCAGGATGAATTTTGTAAGCTTCCAAAGAAAATTTCTCACTCTATTAGGCATCTTTGCTCTCCAAATCTCCTTGTAGAGTTTCTCCTTTGTAGAACTAGAGGAACTCGGCCAGCTTCGAGCATTCATGTCACACAAGCTATGATAAGCAGACTTGACTGAGAAATTACCATTCTTCTCCCATTGCCACACCAACTTATCAGCTGGCAGCCTTAGGGACAGAGGGGTACTAAGGATTTTAGCAACTTCCTGAGGACTGAAACTTTGAGTTATTAGCTGCCTGTTCCAATTTCTAGTCTCAAAATCAATCAGCTGAGAGACACAATCATTTTCCCCCATATTGGTATCAGGCCTCCAAGAAGACAGCATAGAACCATCACCCAACCATTTGTCCACCCAAATTCGAGTTGTTGATCCATTACCAATAATCCATTTGCCTCCATTTTGAACCAAACTCCCGACGCTCAACATGCTCCTCCACGCATAGCTAGGTTGGTATCCTAGCCTTGCTTCCATGAAACTACCATTAGGATAATACTTGCTCTTCAATACCCTTTCCAGTAGCGAACAATCTCCATTCACCAGCCTCCAACAGTGTTTCCCAAGCAAAGCAATGTTAAAGTCTCTGAAGCCCCTGAAGCCCATTCCACCTTTGGATTTGGGCCTTGACAATTTTCCCCAACTTATCCAGTGAATTCTTCGCTGCTCCTCATCAGATCCCCACCAAAATTTTGCCAGCATAGAATCAATCTCGTTGCAGCACCCAATAGGCATCTCATAACACCTGAGGATGTAATTTGGGATTGCTTGGGCAACCGCTTTAATAAGGGTCTCTTTGCCCGCTCCAGACAGACACTTTTCCTTCCATCCCTTCAACTTCTTCCACACTCGCTCCATGGCAAAAGAGAAGATAGCCTTCTTTGATCTACCAAATGGAATTGGGAAACCAAGGTATCTAAACTGGGCTTCCGCTGCCTTTACACTCATCATGTTGCAGATGTTATGTTTCTCAGTTGATTGCACATTTTGGCTAAAGGATGCCTCAGATTTGTCAAGATTAACAACTTGCCCCGAGGCAAGTTGATAAGTATGTAGAATTTCCAAAATGACTTGAGCTTCTTCACAGGTAGCTCTGGAGAAAAGCAAACTGTCATCAGCAAAAAAAAGATGTGAGATTTGGGGGGCTTGTCTAGCAATCTTCACACCATGAAGTTGTTTCCCTTCTGCAGATTTGTGAATCATACCTGAAAGAACGTCAACACACAATATAAAGAGTACTAGATAAGTAGAATATTAATAGTAGGATATGAAAGGTTAGCAGAATAATGAATAGATAAAACATGAAAGGTTGGCACTTATTTCATATGATATGAAAGGCCAACACTTAAATCAATAGAATATGAAAGGCCAACATCTATTGTATAAATAAGCCTTGTACTTACTTCTAAATCAATGAAAAACATAATATGAAATTCTCTGAATTAGAGTTAGTTAGAACTCTCTAAATCTATCATGGTATCAAACAAGGATTTGAGATTGGTGACAAGTCCTTGGTATGCAAGTTGCATAAGGCTCTTTATGGCCTCAAACAAGCACCTAGGGCTTGGTATGAACGCCTCACTAAAACTCTAATTAGTTTTGGCTTTATTGCTAGCAAATATGATTCCTCACTATTGGTTTATGCTCACAATGGTTGCTGCATATATACTCTTGTCTATGTTGATGATATCATCATCACTGGCTCTTCTCCTACTGCTGTGCAATCTGTTATTGATAGGCTTACTACTGTATTTGCTCTCAAACAGTTTGAGGCTCTTGATTATTTTCTTGGTATTGAGGTGAAAGCTACTTCTAATGGTTGTCTCCTTCTTACTCAAACAAAGTACCTCAAAGAAATACTATCTAGAGCTGGCATGGACAGTGCAAAAGGAATATCTACACCACTTCCTATAAAGCTTAAACTCTCAAAACATGGTGCTGATTATATGGCCGATCCATTCCTCTATCGCTCTATAGTTGGAACACTTCAATATGCTACCATTACTCGGCCTGAAATTGGCTATGCTGTCAACAAAGCTTGCCAATTTCTGTCACAGCCACTTGACACTCATTGGGTTGCTGTCAAGAGAATTCTGAGGTATCTAAAGGGGTCATTAGATCTTGGTCTTGTTCTACGCCCTGCTGCTGCCTCTGTTCCCTTCTTTCTGCAGGCCTATTGTGGTGCAGATTGGGCAAGTGATATTGATGATAGAAGGTCTACAAGTGGTGCTTGCATATATCTTGGGCCTAACCTAATATCATGGTGGTCTAAGAAACAAACATTTGTTGCTAAATCTAGTGCTGAGGCAGAATACAGGAGTCTTGCGCTAGCTGCCTCAGAACTTTTATGGGTTCAATCCTTGCTACATGAGCTGAAAGTGCCTCACTCTACACCTGTTATCTTCTGTGATAACCAGAGTACTATTGCAATGAGTCATAATCCTGTCTTGCACTCTAGAACTAAACATATGGAGCTGGATTTGTTCTTTGTAAGGGAGAAGGTTCTCAGCAAAAGTCTGAGCCATGTCCCAGCAGAGGCTCAAATTGCAGACATTCTTACAAAACCCCTAGCAAAAGCTGGTTTCTGCAGTCTACGTGACAAGCTCAATGTTTCAAGCTTTGTTCAGCTCTCCACTTGATCTTGTGGGGGAGTAATATATAAGTAGAATATTAATAGTAGGATATGAAAGGTTGGCAGAATAATGAATAGATAAAACATGAAAGGCTGGCACTTATTTCATATGATATGAAAGGCCAACACTTAAATCAATAGAATATGAAAGGCCAACATCTCTTGTATAAATAGAGTCTTGTACTCACTTCTAAATCAATGAAAAACAGAATATGAAATTCTCTGAATTAGAGTTAGTTAGAACTCTCTAAATCTATCAAAGAGATAGGGTGAGAGCGGATCTCCTTATCTCAGCCCTCTCTGGGGGTGAAATCACAACTTGGTTGGCCATTGATGAGAACTTGATAAGAAACCGAGGACACACAATTCATGATTAGTTGCACCAACCGAGGAGGGTATCCCATAGCTGTGATAGTTTTTCAATGAACCTCCATTCAAGCCTGTCATAGGCCTTTGACATGTCTAACTTCAGAGCCATCACCCCTTTTTCCCCTCCTTCTTCATCTTTTTCAGCCAATGAAAGCACTCCATGGCAATAAGGCATTATCTGTGATGAGCCTCCCTTGCACAAAGGCACTTTGCTCAATATCAATCACATCTGGCAAGGTATGCTTAATCCGGTTGGCTATGACTTTAGTGACAATCTTCATAATCACATTGCAGAGACTAATGGGCCTAAACTCCTTAGGAGAGGTTGGGTTCTTACACTTTGGAATGAGAACAATGAAAGTCTTGTTAATTTCTTTGGGGTTTCCATTGTTATTCAAGATAGTCAGAACCTTTGACTGCACCTCATCATCCACTATATGCCAATATTTTTGATAGAACATGGCTGGAAGGCCATTTGGGCCAGGCGCCTTTAGAGGATGCATTTGGGAGATAGCCTCCTTAACCTCCTCACCAGAAAAAACTCTATCACACCACTCCCTATGGGAAGAGGACAACTTCCCCTCCACCACATCACAGATTTCCTCCACATCAGAAGGATTTGAAGAACTGAACAACTCTCTGAAATACTAGAGGAAAACAACTTCAACCTTATCCTCACCTCTTCGCCACACACCATTGTTGTCTTTAATCTTGCCAATGTGGTTCACCTTGTTTCTCTGACTAGCCTTACTATGAAAAAACTTTGTATTTCTATCCCCATCCTTAAGCCACACAGCTCTACTCTGCTGCCTCCACATAGTTTCTTGGATGTTAAGACTCACCATGTTGCCTTTCAAGGTCCTTGTATCTCCGGATGTCGGCCACTGATCCAGACCATAATGATTCATCCTTCAAAAGTTTCTCCAACCTATTAATTTCTTTTTTAATAGCACCCAGGTTGTGACCTTCAAAGGATCTGCTCAAACCACTCATCATCTTCAATTTATCCACCACATCAGTGCCATTATGAAGCCATTGTCTACGGACCTCTTGCTCACAATTTGGTTCGTAAGACCAACTCTCCTCAAATCGGAAAATATGGGGCATGTTCCGTCTTTCTCTACTCTGGGTGGCCTCCAATTGAATCAAAATCACAGCATGATCCGATCTAAAACGAGGCAGATGTTTAACTTTGATGGGGAAAACCTGTTGAGGAAACTAGCATTCCCTAAAGCTCGATCCAATCTAGCTTGAGTGTTGTCCACACCAGCCCTGCCATTAGACCAAGTAAAAGGGTAACCCTCATAACCCAAATCACAGAGACTTAAGTCATCAAGAGCATGCCTTCCAATGCTTAGTTGATTCTGTGACCTAATGTTACCCCCTTGCTTCTCAGATTCTGCCACTGTATCGTTTAAATCCCCAAAACAAAGCCAAGGGCCAACCATATCTCTACCAATAGATCTCATAAGCTCCCACGATCTCCATTTATTTTGCTCCTCCAGATAGCCGTAGATACCAGTAAGAAACCAATTTCCCCACCCTCATCATCCACATAGGAACAGTGAATATGATTCAAGGAAAAAGAGAGAACAGACATGTTGAAACCACCGCTCCAAAGTATAGCTATACCACCAGCCCTATCCTTCCCATTACCTACACAAACAACAGCAAGACACGACTCAAAACCTGTCCTTCTTCGAATCCTATCCATCTCCACACATTTGAACTTTGTCTCCATAGGGAAGACCACTTGGGGATTTTCACTTCTGATGAGCCTTAACAAGGCTCGAACTGCCCGAGGGTTCCCCAACCCCTGCAGTTCCAACTAAGGGTTTTCATTGGGAGCGGTGGTGTTGGTCATCCAACACCACCTCCTTATTGTTGACATCAGTTTCCTTCATCACCACATCACTCTTGAGTTTCTTATCAATTGTCATCATCTCAGCCAAAGTAGATTCCATAGCCACCACCTCCACCATAGATCTCTTCCCACTCCCTTTAACCTTGGGCCCTTGTTTAGGCTTCCTAGGTGCAGTTGGAGTTGTCTAATCCATTTCCTGCCCTTAGTGGTAGGTTTAAGATTGGAAGTTTCCCCGGGTGAAATTGTTTAGATATGGTCACTGTCCCGAAAGACTCCGCCACCTCCTCCACCACTTTTGGGGTGGGTTTTGGTATTGGAACAACATTAGCAACCACCCCAACATAGGATAGATTAACCTCATTAACTTGGTCAACCTCTTCTTTATTGGGTCTCCTCTTCTCCCACAGACTCAACCTTACTAGTATTGCCAGGAGAGAATAAAGACTTACTACACGTACCTGAGCTGGTTTCCCGCTTGACCTCCTCTATAATCCTCGGGAGTGGGGACGCCCGCAGCCAAGGCCCATAAGCTTGGTCTTTTTCCTCTAGTTCACTATAATCAACATCATATCTCTGTCCTCTACATCCTTACAGTCTTTCATCTAGTGGCCAATCCTACCACAGATAAAGCAGAAGTTTGGTAGTCTCTCGTATTTAAAGCTCACCCACAAGTCCCTGTCTTGGAATTTGATGTTTGTTCCCCTTTTGAGAGGTTTCTTAAGATCAAGGGAGACTTTGATCCTGAGAAATTTGCTAACTCGATGTTGTTCTTTGAGGTCCAGCTCCTCAAACACCCCTATCACACCACCAAGCTTCTTTGTTATGGCTTCATATCAGAACTTGAGCGGCAAATCGTATATACGCACCCAGAAAGAAACCCTAGACAGATCCAAATCTGAGGGTTGTTCTTCGCCAGATATTTTGAGTAGAATATACTAGACTTGTCAATTTCATAAACATTTAATTACAGTTGAACACGATTGAGGTTTAAATGATTCTGCTACCCTCACTTGGCCTCTTTTGTTGTCTCACTAGGAATTGCAAGACTCTAAAACTATAGAGGAGTCCTAGCAACACTCTTTTTAGCACCCTCTTTTCAACTCTCTCTTTATGGTTGGGTGAAATTCATGTGAGACTTACGTGTACTTCATCCAATCATCAAGAGAGTACTGAAGAGAGTGTTGCTAGTATTTTTCAAAACTATAATACATGTACATTTAGGTGTTTTTCTTAACGCAAGGTGCCTTTTCCTATCCTATTATAATTTTTTCTATAATATTGTTATCAAAAGTATAACATCTCATTTATCAAAAAATAAAAAAGAAGTATAACATCCCAAAATAGTTACCACTATGTCCTTGATAAGGCTAGAAAGTTACTTTCATCATGGAAGATCGATCACTTAGCATTTGCAGGGTGTACCACCTTGTCAAAGGCAGTGTTAGTTGCTCTCCCCACATACAATATGCAAACCACCTTGCCACCAAAAGCAGTGTGTTAGGAATTGGAAAAAATTACGTGCGGGTTTTATGGGGAGCTAATGGTGAGGAAAGAAAGTGGAACTCAATTCCTCGAGGTAAGTTTGCTAAACCAAAGGTATGTGGGGGCTTGAATTTCATGATTTGTTTGCCTTTAAGAAGGCGATGATTGTGAAACTTAGTTGGGCGTTGATCGATAGACGTGAGCCTTGTGGGTGCAAATATTAATAGGATAGTATGGGTGTGGGCACGTGGTCATTTATATTGTTCAGAAGAAGAAAGTTGCTTAAAATGTTTGGCATAAGCTTAATTTATTTAAATAAGCTTTATTTAAATAAAAACTTATTTAAATAAAAGCTTTATTTATTTAAATAAGCTATTTTGCATAAGCTCAAAATAAACTCTATTCAAACGAAAAGTGTTTTTTGTGGAGATGTGGGATCTGAAATCGTCCTGTTAGTGATAGGGAGTGGGGACTACTCTTCATAGACGTAGGGGTTTCCATCATAGAGGAGCGGAAGACTACCCCAAGAAAGTAAGCCATTTAGTAAGCTTGGGTTTGGCCTATTCCCTTCTTTGGTTGTAATTTAGTTGCTTTTACCTGCCCTTGACCCTAACAGTAAAAGAAACACTATACTGTCGAGGGGGCAGGGCGAGAAACTTAAAATACTTGTGCAAATAGCATAACTTTTTTTACAACATTAATTTCTGTCAAATTCAAAGTTACAAAAAAGTAAGACGGTTTTCGTCGTGGTCATCAGAAACTTGCTTACAGTGGCAAACAAGCATGAAGCACAACCTCCCATCTCTAATTTTTACAAAAGGTTAAAGAAACCTGGAAGAAGCAAAAATGCCATTATCAAACAAGAAATCAGACACTAGACATCATATGAAGTGCTGTCTTGTCGTTCATGAGTGGCAGTATATGATGATTTCATGGCTGGCAACGGTGAAGTTTCACCAGGTTTCACACTTGCATCTGTAGGAGGCAAGCACCTTTTAGAAAAAAATGCAGCAATACTCCTTGGTCCCCCACTGCTTTTCTCTGCAAGTTCAACCAGGCATTTAATATTGAAAAAGCAAATATATCAAGACAGGTCAGGAGATTAGGACAGGGAAGATAGCATACCTGGGTTAACTGGCAAGCCAAGCTTAATCAAAACTTCTTTCTTCACCTGGACAAAAATAATATCACACATTCAGCTTAATTAATACAAAAATAATATCAAACATTTTGCTTAATTAATACAAAACTTCATTTCTATTCACACAACACAACTCCTTTCTACCTTCAGTCTGCTGGGGTTTATGTTTCTATTACCATTTCTTTTTTTATTGTCGCTCATTGGACCCTCATTATGTGTTTGTCCTTTTTATTTCTAGAAAAGAAAAAAAACAAGCTTAATATCCTGGTCAGTAAGTCTAGGTCAGGTACCGGAACTAATTTTTAAATTCAGGCAAGTTTAATAAACTGTGTGAATGGGACTGGACTTTTTGTTGTGGCTCAGTCCAATTCACCAGTTTGGTTTGGTTAATCAAAAAATTTGCAGAGCCCTGCGTATGAGAGACCTATTCAGGTTAAGTTCATGTAAACCTCCAACAGAGGTCAAGGTCTATGTGGGGAGCAATCCTATTTACACGACACCTAGGATCACAACCAACCACAACTGTAAAAAGTTTAGCAGGGATCAATTGTACTCAGACTCAAACACCAATATCATTGAGAGACTGTTAACATTTAGGCCCTTGACAATTGTATCTGGCCACAAAATTTTAATGATTCTCATAAAATTAGCAGCAATCAGTAGATTATGGGATCTCCACCCTTACAAACCTGCCAATGGTTATCAACATAGTCAGATACTTCTCGCACTTTATTCTTCAGTAAGGACTTTGATGCACATGGGAATTTCTGCTGCAAAGACCCTAACACTTTATTAATGCCCTGAGAATAACTCTGGATAGTGGTCACCTGAAAATCAATAAAAAAATCTCTGTAAAGTGATCAATTTTGCATGGTACATTATTAAATCAGCTGCAAATTCAGAAAGCGAGAAAAAAAATGTTTTGCTAAATCAACCTATTGGCAAGGGTCAGCCCATTTGAGATTTTGACCAATCCCACAACAAACTTCATTCTGTTTCTCAATTGGATTTTATCTATCAATTGCATTGTTAAAACACATCTCCTAGACATATGTGACATAAACACACCTTAAATGCATAACTTACAATTATAGGAAGATCTGAGTCTGGTATGGCAGCCAAACCAGACACTGGAGTAGCACCACCTTTGCCAGTAGATAGGCAGGCTTCTTGGTCCTCATCGTGTGCTTTATCAGTTGATAATTCTATATATGAGCTACCAGGAATCATGTACATACACAAGGCTTGCAAGCACATCTGCTCCTGCTTAGGAGTACCCCCAACATCGTGATGCGATAACAAAAACTCATTGTCAATACCAAAATTTGATATCATCAAGGGGTGGTTTTTGCGAAGAGCATGCTCTGTCAGATTGTTTAGATATTTCTGCTGTCGAAGTAAAGCACAAAACTCCTCAGTCTCTATGTCGTTCTTAGAGCAAGGTGAGCTATCAGCCCCCTCGGTGATAACATCTGTTTCCATTTTGTCCATTTGTGCACCCTACATATAAATGAAAGATACTTCATAAACAGTGTTGTGCTTTCAAGATTACAAACAGATTGTAGGTGTCGGTACAAATGCTCAAGGTGGATGCATATGAGAACATCTGATGCTGCACACACCTCAGCTTCTGTCATTGAACCATAAATGCAAAATATACATAACAGGCACAATTATTGTGACACCAAACGGTCAAGAACATCACCGTTCACTTAAATCTATGAGATACAAAATCTTACAAAAAAAGCAAACTCATTACGGTAAAATATCAAGGCTCTACCTCATCCTCTGATAGATATCCATCTGGTACAAAGAATCCATCTTCACTTTCTCCATCAGATTTTGAGCATTCCTCTTGGCATTCCTCCTCATCTTTATCATCTTTATCACAATCTGATAGACTTTCACCAGGATCCTCCTTAAAAATAGAAAATATTGTTTTAGCAGATTGCATCCATTACATATATTAACTAATTTAACAAGATAGAAAAATTCAATGCACCTCTTCCCATTCCTCATCACTGCTGACATCATAATCAAGGCTTGGATCTTTACTTAAAGGGTGGCGTGGTCCAACAACATGACTAGAAATACAAATTTCAATGCACACAGTCAATCTCAACTAGAAATATGGTAACACGTTTTACAACATAATAGAAAATTACTAGCGATATTAGACTTGAGGTAATTACATGCATATACTCTAACCAACCAAAAAGAGTCTAGAAGTACTGATTGGATATCTTCATGATTAGAAGAGGCCCACAAGTAAGACAGTTGATTTTTGGAGTTTTCCTTAGGTATAGACAGCCTATTAAAAATCAATCTGAAATACTTTCATTAAGCATGTTCTTACCTTTTAGTGGGCCAAAAACCATAGAAGGCTGGTCTATGAGCCTTATCATACTGTAATAATTGTCTTCCCCAATAGTACTTCTTGGGATTGAGATGAGAGCTATCAGCATTCATTGAGCATGAATTGATATCTGAACTACTTTCTCCCAGTCGGTCTACATGCTTCTCCATGCCCAACTCATCCTCATAATCTACAGCTTTAGTAGCAGTCAACTTAAGTTCATTAAAAGCTTCAATCTTAGGTTTCTGTCGTAAGCCCCATCTTTGTCTTCTGTTGGAGCGTATTAATTGTCCTAAACAGCGCCACGAAGAGAAGTGTGACCTGCAAAGTCAGACATTTTTCCTAAGATCTGAGAACAGCATGGCTAAGATCAAACAATCGTAAAACGGAACTTACTTGCGAAGATCCTCAAGGCTAACATCACTATTTGATGCAAGAACATTATCCATTGAAAGAGTAGCCGACTTAGTAGACACAGTTTCAATCTTGCTGCTTGGTGCATCAGAAGCAGTTGGCTCAGTTGAAATTTTATCATTCTCAACAGGGGGGTTAGGTTTACTTTTCTTCAGAAAACGTTCCATGATTGAGACTTGCTTTTGTAAGCTGCGTTTCTTTTTAAATTCAGCTTCTTCTTTTTCTCGGCGCCGCTGATCCTTTTCTGCTTCATCTACCTGCTTCTTTTGGGGTTTCCTCTGTTCACATTTCTCATCATTTTTTGCCCCACTTTGCGACAGTTTCAAATCAGATTCCTAGAACAATTAATCAGTTGGACAAAGAAAAATTGACAAAAGTCAAACAATAAATCTTTTTTCATTTGATGAGGAAGTCAGAAATTTAAGAATAAATGTAGCAACTTCGAGCCATAATAAATATAAAATAAAGCAATAGACCACCATAATGCTGTCTGCAAATTATCTGCCAATCATACTTTAACACGCTGCAAATAAGCAATTTTAGCTCTTTCCCTTCTATATTTATTATTGATGCCTTGGAAATAGAAATATTCAACATAAATATACATAAGAACACAGTTATGCTGTAAATGAGAGCAACAAGGAAGAAGCTACTGAAGCTATAAACAACACACAGCAGGATCAAAACAGCACTTACATTGGGAATTGTTTCGGTTTGCAATTCACATTGCATGCTTCCTTTCTCTTTCTCCTTCTCTTTCTCAGCTTCTCTTCTATTTCTATCCAATTGTTTAATAAGCAATTTTTGCTCTTGGTTTGCTTTTTTCTTATCCCTGCATTTATAATTTAGAACAATCAAATAAAGCAAACACACATTTAGAAGAAACAAATAAAACACATCAGCAGTATAAAGTTATGTACATGTTTTCACTGTTTTTCTGCAACAAGCCCTCAACTAACAAGCGGATATCTGCCTCGGTGTAAGCTTTACTGAGCTTCTTTGATGCCTTCACTAATTCTTGATTGTAATTTGGTTCACTTTCAAGCTTTGTCAGTGAAGCTATCATTTCTGCAAGGCAATCAAAATTTAACAAAATACTCAGTAAAGGAGCAAGCTACTAACCCTTTCCCAAAACTTAGCCGATCAAAAATTCTCTAGAAAGGCAAGACACAATGAAACATCAACATAAATGTCATTTTGGTGTTTTTAGTATATTTTTCGGTATAACCTCAATTGCAGTGACATATATCACACTATTAACAACAAGATTAAAAAAGCAAACATTTTTTTTCCAATATAAAAGAATCAATCAACTAATCACACTCAAAATACCACAAACAACCAAAACAAGTTGTGCCATCACAAAAACACATTACCAGAGACAGCTGTAATTCTCTCATGAATCTTTCTCCTGCAAGTGCGTCGAACAACAAGCTCTCCTCGAACAGATTTTGGAAGTAATTTAACATCCCTGGTCTGCATCACCAACACACAGCAGTCTAATAGTTAGCATTAGATTTTCCCAAGCTTTCCTAAGAAAGAAATAGACATTCACAAAGTATACATATCAACGACAACGACGGATATCTTAATTGTTATCAAAATGTTAACACAATTCATAACCTCTCCGCAAAAAAATAAATAATTTTCACGAAGACATACTATTAAAGAACTAATATGCTATTGCTAGCAGAATATTAACAAAATTCAAAACAAACATAAAAAAACGGTCACCTCCCAACACCAAAGACATGAATCAGAATGATCCTCAAGTATATCAGCATCAACATTGGGAACACCGTACATCATTCTCTGCCCAACGAACAACACGCTACTCTTCACCGACGCAGAGGTAACAATTTCCGCCAACAAAATTGCGCCGTTCGCCACCTCGCTATTCAGCTTATCGTGAATCTCATCAACGAGCTTCGAAAGCGGAAGATCACTCTCCTCCATCAAAGCCGCAACGACAGCGTTTCTTGAACCACCGCACTGCTTCAGGTCAACAACCACTTTCTGACCCATGGCGACCTTATAGTAGCCAAACAAACCTTGAAGCTCATTTTCGAGGGTTTCTATGTGCTTCTGTTTCTCTTCGGGGCTTCGCATATTCTGCAATAGAGTTGTAGCTTCGTTTTTCTTCCGTTTGCGAGTGGTGGTTTTTGGGCGATTGGTTGTTGGATCTTGAGATTGAGGAAGGGGAGGAGTGTTTTCTAAGTCGATTATCACTGTGTCCGCCATTTACAGTGGAAGAATATGAGATTTGTGTTGTGAATTGGGAACCCTAATTGCTTGAGTTGAGAGGGAAATGGAAACAGGAAAAATATGTCTAGGAATATAAATCGATAAAGGGAAAGTGAAAATTTAGAGATTGGCGCCAAACGTGTGCGAACTTGCCTCCACTTCCAAATGTCAAAACTTCTCGCATTCCATAACAACAAAATAAATATGGCTAAATTATAGTTTTGGTCCCCCTATTTTCAAAAATTCAGATATTTGGTCCCTCTATTTTAAAACTCAGACATTTGGTCCCCCAATTTTAAAAAATCAAAGACATTTAGTCCCAAAAGGAATTTTCAGTTTTTTATGGCTAATAATCAAAGATATTTGGTCCCTCAATTTTAAAAAATCAAAGACATTTGGTCCTCCAATTTTAAAAAATCAAAGACATTTGGTCCCTCTTTGGACTAAATGTATTTGGTTTTTTAAAATTGGGGGACCAAATGTCTGAGTTTTAAAATAGGGAGACCAAATATCTGAATTTTTGAAAATAGGGGGACAAAAACTATAATTTAGCCTATTTTATATTCTTTTTTTGATCGATGAATTCAAGCACGAGGCTTTTGAAATGTGTCTTTGTTCGTAAATTTCTTAGTTCTCTCACAATTATGAATTATCTATAATACCCCTCTTTTTGAATAGAAGAACAACTACTAAATATATATAATTAAATATATATAATGTTTGTGCACATAACATTGGTTTTTCAGAATCACTTTTTTTTATAAGTGTTTTTTTTGTCCTAAAACTTGTATAATCAGATTTCTTATGAAATTTTGAGTGAAATGGACACCAATTTTTTGTAATTTTGTTTAATATAACACGAGATAAACTTGTTACAAAAATCATTTCGTTCTTGGGGTTCTTATTGTTGTTCTTCAATTTCTGGCGTTCTTACTGCTAGTGATTGACAGAGACCAAATTGAAATTAAAAGAATACATAGGGGACCAAATTGAAACCAAAAAACACACAGAGAATCAAATTGGAACAACACCAATAACACAATCATTTCTTGTAACAAGTTTATCTCATGTTATACTGAACCAAATTACAAAAAATTGGTGTCCATTTCGCTCAAAATTTCATAAGGAATCTTATTATGCAAGTTTTAGGACCAAAGAAGCATTTATAAGAAAAAATTATTTTAGAAAACCAATGTTGAAGATAAAGTTTCAAAAGCTTCAAATCAACAATGATAAAATACTCAAAACAGCACTGAAGCAAACAAATTTTGTGCCTAACTTGAACGAAATTTCACAAGGATCATGAATCCACCATCAATTTTCACAAAAAAGTAGCACAACTTATCTGAAAACATGTTTTTGGCCGAAAAAATGGGTTTGGATTTTGTGAGAGACTAAAATACTCAATTTTCAACCAATTTGCAACAAACCAATTGAAAAATGCTCAAAATAACCGCAGTAAGTAAATGGAACCAAGAGATTTCAACAAAATTGATGCAAATCAAACAAGAAATTGAAACCAAAAATTAAAAAGGAAATAGTTTTATGTTTTTGATTCTAAAAAAAATGAAATGCCACGTCATTTAATGAATACACATCAGTCATGACACTTAACTTATTGGACGGAAAACACCATTGAGTGACCAAAATAAAATAGAAATGGAAGATGAGGGACCAAAATGGGACAAAAAAAATAAATGACCAAAATAAAACCTAGAACAAATATAAAAGACCAAAATTGCTCCCTAAAATAAAATAGATGTGTAATTTCTTTTTAAATGATTAAATTTATGGTTATTGATGAATTGTCCCGTCATGATTCATACAGTACTTTAAATCAAACATATTTATATTCATAATTTCATAAAATAATTTTATTCCTTTATAGTATTGCTTTAAATAATTGGCATACGTTTTTTTGGTTATGACATACGTTTATAAAGCTGAGTATTTTTTTGACAATTATATAAAGGTGAGTATTATTACCTTTATTATTATTATCATTATTAATATTATTATAATCATAATAAATATGTTGCATCGGTTTTTTTCTTATGGTTTATGGTATCTTCATGGCACCTTACACAAAAGATATATAAAGGTCACCA
The DNA here is from genome assembly GCA_039519185.1 of Astragalus membranaceus. NCBI lineage: Eukaryota > Viridiplantae > Streptophyta > Magnoliopsida > Fabales > Fabaceae > Astragalus > Astragalus membranaceus. The sequence goes on along the minus strand of CM076854.1, from coordinate 122,385,395 downwards.
TTAATATATTTATTTTGTATTCGTTATAGTGCTTGCTTTGAATAATTCATTCAATGATATTCTATAACCGATTTTTCATTCTAATTTTTTTTTACCATCTTATTTGGTGGATAGTTTTTACCGACTTTGCCGATGACTAATCTACGTCAAGGAACCTGACTGATCACGAGTACCCGGGTTTGCCGATACGTTCCCCCCTCCCAACAGAGTTTTTGCCATACCAATATTCGAACCGAGACCTTGGGGTGGAATCCGAGTCCACCACTCGAGCCAACCCTTGTCGATGATTTTTTATTCTAATTGCATACACGGTGGCTTACATGTTAGTCATAAGGGTTTGATTTACAAGTACTTTTTCAGAGATGATAATAGTTTGAAAAATAATTTGTATTGGATGTATTTTCTAATGTTTTGTTCATGGGTTTACCATGCTTAATTCTCGCGAGTTCTGTTACCCGGATCTTTCCTCTTGGGGGATTTTCGTCTCAAGCGAATAAATCCTTGAGGACTGTAGTCCTTCACACGCTTCAGACTATAAACTGTTTATGTGGTACATGATTTTGGTGCTTATTCGTGGGTCTATGTTCGTGACTTGCTTGTAACTTGAAGTGTCCGTGAGATCGTGCTGCATTCGTGATGATTTGAAGTGTGTCTGAATATTTTCCAACAGATGCATCCTTTGATATTACTTCCGAAGTCACGGGATTTAGTATACGTCTTCGAGATTCTTTCGGCACATTCATTACTACTAAAACTATGTCATGTTGTGGCTTGTCTCAATATATGGTGAAAGGTGGAGCCTTGGCTTTTTGGAATGGAATCCAATGGGTTCTCAATGTAGGTTATACTCATGTAACATTTTAGCTCAATGTAGGTTATACTCAGTCCGAGTTAGAGTACATCACAAAGGAATGATCTAGCATACTCAACTTTTACCCAAACCCTGGTATGAGGTTTATTCGGATACAAGCCAAGGAAGTTTCTTATACTTTAGTTCAAGTAGCTCCAAATATTTTATACGATCCCACATTGTATCTCACTAATTATTAATTATGAAATGAAGTGGTTTTATTCGTCTCAAAATCATGACAACTTTTTAAAATAAAATAATTCGAGCATTGGTGGTACCGATAGTGTTTCTAATGGCATTTTTATGGTCTGCAAACAAAGTAACAAACAACACCGTAAACTCACACACCCAAATAAGCGATTCTAGATTCAAATTCAAGTAACCACAAAAAATATCCAGCATAACAAATCCATCAAATCGATTTTACTAATTGTGCTAGGCCTTATGGCCAGTGTAGTGTTTCAATGGTATGTCAAGGGAAAACGAAGGTGTGTTTCCAATGGTATGGCAAGGGGGGAAATGAGAAAAATACCAACCATACAAAGTTGAAGTTAGCAACGAGATTATGATCCGTAAAGGCAAAGTATCTCATCCACTCAATCCACCACAAAAATAACAAACCCAAATTAAAAAAAATAAAAACAAAAACAGAAACAAAAACAAAAAAACGCAAAGTAGGCAAATAACAAAGGACGATGCTTAGGAGCAGCACTATAGCAGTTACAAGTGTTGGCATTTGCCAAACCCACACTCATAGATTATGGTTACATTCACTTCCCATAAACTATAGATTCTCTCTCTCTCCCTCTAACACCCCACTTTCCAATTCATCGTTTCTCAAATGGAATAGAAAAATCAGTTCCAATAGTAATCGTTTTCGAATGGCAACGCGCGCATTGGCACAAGCACAACCGCTACAAAATGCCAACGAACTCATCAACTCCGTTGAAACATTTATCTTCGATTGTGACGGTATGTTACTTATCTCATCTTATCAATGAATAGTGATGAAAATTGAAATGCTACTTTTCATTTTTGTTCATTGAATTTTTTGATTTTGTAGGAGTTATATGGAAAGGTGATAGCTTAATAGAAGGAGTTCCTGAAACGCTTGATTTGCTTCGCTCAAAGGTTTGTGTATTAATGTAGAAACTAGGCTTTTGCTTCCAAGTCTAGATTTTAACTATTGTTCAATTCTTCATTGCCCCCTTAGGGACTAAATCAATGGATGGATATAAAATTTATATACTATTCAATAGGTATTCATAGTTTAAGGACTAAATTAGAAAGACTGATACTTTAGGGACTGAATTGAGGATTTATTCAAGTTTCTGAGATTTGGATCTGTTGATGAGCTTCTTTAGGGCAAAAGATTGGTTTTTGTCACCAACAACTCAACTAAGTCTAGGAAACAATATGGAAAGAAGTTTGAAACACTTGGCCTGAATGTCAGCGAGGTTAGTTCACGTTTATTGTTCTTCAATTCCTCTGTTTGCATGGAAATTGTTTCATCAATGATCATATATTCATAGTTTTTAACAACTGAGTTATTTCAGGAGGAGATTTTTGCGTCGTCTTTTGCAGCTGCTGCATATTTGAAATCCATTGACTTCCCAAAAGATAAAAAGGTATCATATGTTGTCCTTTTCTTTGCAGTATGATTGACACTAATATTAACCATTTAATCACTAAGCTATGAGCTCTTTTAACCTAAGATGAAGCACTGGTTCAAACTACTAATGAAATAAATGTGTCCCCGGAATCTTCTAGCAAACCGTTATCTGCATGAACCTTTCTCCCCTTTCTTTAAATTTGTCCCCATAATTTTGTTTGGTATTTTATCTTGACAACTGTTGAAATAAATGTGCTCTACCCCTTATAGGGCCAACCAGGACTATTGTAACAATATTACTTGTAAACTATTTTAGTATGCTTTGCTTGAATGTAATATCTTTCACAATCTCAACTATTCCTCAAACCAGTTTCTGAAGTTAAAAGTACAGGACTGATAGATGAGCATGATTTAGGTTTATGTCATTGGAGAAGAGGGCATCTTGAAGGAGCTTGAACTTGCTGGATATCAGTACCTTGGTGGGCCGGTATGTATTTAGTTCTGATATGCAATAGATTTACTGCCTGCTCTCTTATAATCTGTTTGACTGGCATACATACCTCAACTAATGGTTTTTCACTCAACAATTACAAATTTGCACTTTACACTGCCTTCTAAAGTGCACCCCTCAATTCAGAAGAACTCAATCCTAGTAATAAAATCATTCTTGAGTTTTCTCCTAACAGTGCAAGCTCTTTGAAGGACAATAACAAGTTTGAAAAAGTAAAAGGACATTGGCACATGCATGCCTAGGAGGGCATTTCCTAAGAATGAGAGATATTACTTGGAAGACAAACTGAATATAGTCTTCTTATGTAACAAGTAAAAAAAAACTGTTGCTCAAAGATTTCTTATTCTAACAAAGGTGGCCTAATTTCATTTTGGTACATAGAATTACAATTCGAGTTTCCCTTACATAGTGCATATATTATTAAATCTATTCTATTAATATGGAATTATTCTTATGTTTTTTCTCTTCCCTCTTCTTGGTGCATGCTGTTCCTCCAGGAAGATGGTGATAAAAAGATAGAGCTGAAACCAGGGTTCTTACAGGAGCATGATGAAGATGTATGCACTTCTTGCCTTTCTTAATAATTGGCAACATTTACCCTAATATTGTTTCCAATTCCTATTGTAAAAGTGTGTTTATTATTAGGTTGGAGCAGTTGTTGTTGGGTTTGATCGCTACTTCAACTACTATAAAATCCAGTAAGATTTCAAGCGCTGACACTGAAACATGACAGTTATATATATATATATATATATATATATATATATATATATATATATATATATATATGCATTCAATTTATGGACATACCAACTTTGTGATTGGTAAACTAAGAAGTTTTATTGGCATTGATACTTTTATCGCGATTCTTGCCATATGAAGTGATGCAACAGATGGATTTAGATTCCATGAAAGAGACATGTTTTTTTTCATATATATATGTATGCATGGAGAAGATGACTTTTTTCTTTTTTCTTTCCTCTTTGGCCAAAATCCGGGTTTTATGAACATGGAATGTTTTACTGTGTTACCTGATGTACTATTTATTTTAGCTTGTAACAAGGATGACAGTTCTATTTCAAAGTTCTGGTAAGGTGGATAGAAATTCTGTATGGGCTATTAAATATCATTTTTTTTCCTTTGTGATGAAAGGTATGGAACTCTCTGTATACGTGAAAACCCTGGATGTCTTTTCATTGCTACAAATCGAGATGCCGTTACTCATCTTACTGATGCTCAAGAATGGGCAGGTCTGTCCTTAATTCCTCCTGTCATTATTGAATTTATGTTATGACATTGCATCTCTCGGTTAATGATTCTTAAAATATTCAAGTTGTCGAACTCAAATCTGCTTTAATTTGTACTTGAATTGCAGGTGGGGGCTCTATGGTTGGAGCTCTCTTAGGATCTACTCAACGCGAGCCACTAGTGGTTGGGAAACCCTCAACTTTTATGATGGACTACTTAGCAAACGAGTAAGGTCTTCTATTGATATTGATAACTATCAATGGTATGAATAATCTGACATTAGTGGATGCATATCGATGCTATATCTTTCTTGCTATATCGTTGACGCGAGTGTCCCTAAGTGTAGTTATATCTTTCTTGCTAAGAAGAAAAAATGTTCATGCCTTGGGTTGGGGTAGAGAATTCTACAGTGTTGGTGGAAAGGAACTACCATTGAGGTAGGCCTTTTCAGGGGTTTGGATCCAGCATGGACCTCTCTCTAGATCAGACGGTCCACGCTGGCGTAGCACGTGCTACATGCAACAGAGGATCCGCGCCCAGCCTTCAGAGAAGTTCACACGGGCCTAATGTGAAAAGGATCAAAATGCATTATTGTATATAACAACATTTTATGCAAGTTTGTTTATCAGAGTAAGTAACACTGACAAAACATTTTGCTCAAAATTTCCTTTGACCATGTTGTAATTTTATTGAACAACAGATTTGGCATTTCGAAGTCACAGATATGTATGGTTGGAGACAGATTAGACACTGATATTTTGTTCGGACAAAATGGTGGCTGCAAAACTCTTCTTGTCCTCTCAGGGGTCACCACACTGCCTATGCTACAGAGTCCAAACAATTCCATTCAACCAGACTTCTATACCAACAAAATTTCAGATTTTCTTTCGCTGAAAGCTGCAGCTGTATGACTACTACACAGTACACACACACTCACACACTTTACGAGATTATCCATAATTCATGTGGTGATACTGTATTCAATAAGATAGAGAATAGAGAAAAGTCTCCTATGACTTTATTTTTGAAATGCATTTTTCAAACATTGTTTTCCAATTATAACTGTCAACATAGTTGTCACCCTATTTCTTAATTATGCACATTTTACTTCTTATGGTTGAATAATCAGAAATATGAAGAGGAGTATAGAATAGTTAATATAAAAGTCCTTGAAAGAGTAAAAATGCTAGTAGAGAATAAAGACATTGACTTCATAACAGAGCTCAAATATTCTTCCAAAGCACAAAGGTAATATGAAGTCCATTAAGACAAATAAATTTAGTACCCTGAAAATTCCGATTGACCATTTAAATTACTCTCAAAGTGAGCTCAACTCATAAAAAATTTAAAGCAACCCCCATGCTATGACTTCTCAGTCTTCTCACAATATTTTTCCACCAAACTGGTCCAATCAACAGCATGTTGACTGATAAAAAAAATCAGCAGCATGTCAAGTCAGCATTCAATCCCACTGAGTTAGGAGTGTCAAAGACGGATTTGTATCTTATGCAGTCACTTGTGTGGGTATTTAGTTTTTTTATTTTTTAAAACATTATTTTAGTAGTTGTGATTGTGTAAGTTGGTTGCATCTAATGGGTGGGGTAATTTTGACTGCACTAACTGCACGACTTCTAGTGACAAGTCCTTCAAACAAGCTTGTGAAAAATGGATTGTCTAAAATCGACTTACTGATATTTAATTGAACCTACTAAAAACCTTGAGCTTATATTTGTTTTTAAACAGAAAAATTTGAGCTCTGTCCCAGAAATTTCGAATTATATTTAATTCTCCGAACACAGGATCCAATTACTAGCCATTTAAAAGCACAGACGAATAAATTATTTAGTAACAAATATTTTTGATTTGGTATGGGTAACAAAGATCAAATCTTCATCCAAAACACAAAGGAGAGAAAGAATGTACTACTAGAATTGAGCAACAATGGCAATTTAGTACTTGAAATTCTCGATTGACAACAAGGAGGTATAATAGCCATATTACTAATTACATAATGAAATGCCACACACACACACCTATTAGGAGAAAATCATCTAATTCTCCAATAAATTAACCAATATGATACTAATCACATAGTAATTTCTCAACCCAAAAAAAAAACACATAGTAGCACAGAATTGTTGTTGTTACTTTACTTATCATCACCAAACTAATCCCTTAAACCTGAAAAGGCCATGGCCAATCCTTCAAATCCTCATCTTGCTGAACCTTATTACTCCTCAAAACAATAGCTCCATTATTCCCACCACTACCCTCAACATAAGCATAATACTTCAAGAAAAAAGCAAGTGTAAGAACAACCCATTCCAAGAAAAAGATCAAAATAGCAAGTCCACCAGAAAGCTTAAGAATAACAGAACCATCTTCTTCTCTAACATAAGATTTCAACTCTTCAAGAAAATCACCAGTTCTTGTAAAAACAAGAACAGAAACTGAACCTTGAAATATAGCCGTTAGAACAGTAGCTACCATGTGAGCTGAATACCAACGGTTAGCACCAATAGCTGCACAACCTGAAACTGCACCTGCAATTGTGAAGATATGAAGAAGGATTAAGAAGAAGCCACAAAGCGATGGAATTAGGCGCAGTGAGAGTGTGAGGAAAATGCAGCTTGAAGCTGCTCCTAAGAGTATGTAGTTGCAGAAAAGAAAGATTTTGTGAATGTTGTAGTGTTTTGGTGTCATGTTGGTATTGTTGTTGTTCATAGAGAGACCCATTTTTTGTTTTGGGTTGTGAAAGATGATAAAGAAAGTAAAGAATGAGAATGGTAACTGAAGTTGAGGTTTCTGTGAGATTGTGTTGTTGGGAAAGTGGTGAGATATAGGAGTTTTTTGGGTTCAGTGGCCAAACGGTCATATTTGCTTGTGTCGGTGTAATATGACCGTCGAGGAAAAGAAAACAAAGTCTCGTATGATGTATTGTAACGGTTACTTTCTAACAGCTATTTTTCTGTGTTTTGTTTTTGTTTTCTTTTTTAAATATTGATTACTTCTATCCAAAAAAAAAAACAAGTCCAGCAACATAATGTGCTAAAAGTGGACTTGCTATTTGTTTTTCCTATTGTCAATTTCTGTTTTATTAAAAAAGTCCAGCAACATAATGTGCTAAAAGTGGTAGATACTTGAGTCTCTTAACCATTTGGTCTTCGGTTCGATCCATAATTAATACACATGAAAAAATATTTGTTAGGAGAAGTGATAATAAAATTACTTTTTGGTACAAATTTTTTACCAAAGAGGCTGATTTAAAAACGTGGCGTTGTTTTTGACCCCAAAACAAAATCATTTACAATTTTTTTCAAATTTTTCCGTCTAAATGCCTTTTAAAGAAATCAGATGTTCACATTAATCTTCGTGCAAGCAAAATCAGCTTTGATTTTATAATGTTGCCGTCTCTTTTACGTTTGTCAATCCTCCGTCCTAGCGATTAATGAAGAATTTTGTGGAAAGATTCAAATAGAGATGTCAACATCTTCACGAGTTTCTTTCTTACACTGTGTTTCCTATCCTTTGTTATGAGGAATTTTCTAGTTATGAGGCTCATTTTTTCCACTAGTTAAATAACTTTTTTGGTTAATCCTGACTTAAAACAACTAATAAGCTCCAATGTTGATGGGCGGCCTCTGGAATATATTCATCCTTTGCTGCTTTTTGTTTCTAAGAAGCCGAGCAAGTAAAACTGAAGCACACTAAATGTCGAGAAGAGGAGTATCCCGAGTTTGAACCCACGACCCAGTATATCAAATGTCCCTGCAGCTATCATATGAATTTAAATTGTACTTACGAATTACGCACACAACAATTGAGAAAAAAGCAATAAAAAATTATAGAATTTAAAGTGAAAAGTACAAAGAACTTGCATACTTTTAAGAGTATAAAAGCAGTTAGTTACTAGACAAATAAAATAGATACAGAAATGATCCTTGTCTACCGACAACTAAAAATTACAAGGCGCTACCAACTACAGAAACTAAATGCATAGATTAAACAGATACCAGTCTCGATTGGATGGATGCGTTCGAACAAATTCGCGTCTGCAAGACTGCTAGTTACATATGGTGATATTTTACAAAAATATATACATTAAGACCCGGAAATGGGATGAAATGATGCATCTGCCACTTGAACCCTCCAACCATTCAAGAAGCAAAACTAAACAGCTAACCTATCTCCAAAAAATCATAAATGAAAAGCCATCACTAAAATAGGGGAGTAATGTTGAAAATATCATCCCAACCCTGCAGATTCAAACCAAGCTATGACCGCACCGATCTTTACAAATATATCAGTCATCCTACATGAGGTTTCAGAAATCTGACTTCATAAGCTTCATTCGAGGTTTTATGTTAATATTGGCAAAGGGTTTTGTCTGCTCTACATGAACATAATCCTTTGTCTTGAGTACCTGCAATCATGGTCGAAATTAAATTCAAACAAAAGCAGAAGTAGCCAGGTAGGCGTCCCAGGAAAATGAATGCTTCGAAAGAAATCAAAGCATTAAGTAACACGTCTAAGCTGTGGATTAACCAGAAAAATATCACTCTACAAAAGTTAAGCTATGACCCTCCAAAGCACATATCAATGTATGAACTACAATAGACTGTTTTACTTCCATATTGATCACCATTGAATGTCACATACAGAAAATATAGGTGTACACAATATCATACAAGATTGTGTTTTCATCCCCTCAGTTATTTCAAGGGTATTTCAATTTCTGAATCACTAAGAGATTGTGTAGCCCGCATATTAGTTTCTCTCTTGTTTTGTTTTCTCACTTTTCTGTTTTGGGTGTTTTTATCTATGGCCCGATCTTACTACTTTCTCTCTCTCCTCTCCAATAGAATTCATTTTTCTTATAAGAGAAAGAGAGGCGTGATAGTTCAGTTATGATACCAAACATGAAGATGTCAAATCAATGCCAAAAATCATCAGACAGTATATATGTCAACAGAAACAATCCTCAAGAGCAGCATACCAGTGTTTCAAAAAACATCCTTGATGCTTCCTTCCGTGTTTTACCAGCTAATATATTTTCAAGATGCAGGTCCTGCCTTCCATGTAGATCTTCCTTATGAAACAAAATCTGCAGATACTTGGCAACATTCCTGTGGATGAATGCATTAGTTAGCTATTCACAAAAGAAACTAGTTACAAGATACCATACAATTCAGATAACATGAATTCTGGTTTTTTGTCAAGATAACCCAAACTGAACCATCTGCACTGCTTAAATTACAGGGCCCCAGATAAACATCGAATGAAAATCAAGCCAGCAATAGAGCACAGAAAACATCAGTGCAGTTACTGTACATGCAGAGCAAGCTGGGTTACTAAGCTTTACATAAACATACCTGGTTCGGGAAGACCATCCACTATTTTCAAAGTGTGATCCTGTGGCAGACGGTGTAAAATCACCATCATCCTCATCATCAATTATCTCATCATCACCAACATTCAAAAACTCTGATAAGAGACAGATGGAGAATGTGTCAACACAAATAAAAGAAACATAAATCAAAGCAGGAATAAAAGCTTCTGATAGGAACTGGTATCTATTGTATTGCAACAAAATAGATAATGTTCCCAGAATTACAATGTTGCACAACTTAATCCACTCATCCACTCATTTCCAAAGTTTGACTTCTTCACTCACATTCCCTTTATTATAACTCTAGTTCTAGCTCCACCCAAAAAGAATTACTAAATATTTTTAAGAATCTAATAACCTCTAAGAAGTAGGAGGATCATCACTTTCTTTTCCTATTTTCTCTTGTTGTCCTTGTATTGAATATATTAGATTACAAGTATGAAACTGATAGGTACCAGCAATGAAACCGTGAAAAAGAGGACAAAATATAGAATAGTATAGGCACACACACACACACACACACACACAAACACACACACACACACACACACACACACATATATATATATATATATATATATCTGATTCAGTGAGTACAGAGAAGTGAAAAACAAGTATAAAAGAGGAAAACAAAATGCAGTATCTCTGAGAAGAGTGCTGTACTCCCAATTCTACCTCCCTCTTACATCATTCCTCCCTTTATTCAATAGCTCAGCAAGTATGCGTGAGCAATTCCTACAGATTATTTTCTTTTTCTCTCTCCTGCCAACTCAGCAAGTTGGTTACAACCTTTCCCACCCCACTACTGAATTACTGATTAATTCCCTTTCTACCCTTTCTAGAATATGCTTTACCAAATCTGTTAGGAGAAGCTAGGTTTTCATCAGAATCAAACCCGATGTCATTTCCATGTAGCTTTTCATCATTGATTTACTCATCACGGATCACAATCCACTAATAGTGTCTTGGATGCTCAAATAGACCAAATCCCAAAACCAATCAAGGTTTTAAAGCTTGATACGGCCTCTTAGAATATACTACATGTGGCTCTGCTAAAGACCAGGAGACTGTTGGTCACAATTCCGTTAGAATAGAGCTAGCAGAGACCTTGTATAAACACTAGGACCTTTGAGAAACTCCAGCAGCATTGCATAACAGAGCATATTCTGAGATTTATCTAAGATTTCTCTTACAATATTCTCTCGATATCATTTCCTATTACTGCCAAATTCCGCTCTTTGCATGTTGCCTGTTAGGTTGCAGTATGTCGGGTCTTCATTCTGGTCGTAGCTTGGTTTTTCAAGTGTAGTGGTATGTGCGTATTGCAGTGAAAATTTTATGTTATTTTTTCCTAATTCGGAAGTGATAATTAATTTAGCAAAGATGTAGCAGTTTCTCTGTTTCTAGTCTGAGGCTGTTACTCTTTCTTTCCAGGCAGAATTGTTTATATCTAAACTCAACTGGGAAATTGTGAAACAGCAAGGAAAAGCAGGGGATTGATTTTTTGGCAATGAAAATGGTCAAGAAACGGAGCAAACATGACTAAGCTAGATTGGAAAGATGGACTCAACCTGCTCTAGGAAACAGTGAGCCAGGCAACGTGTTGGTCAGAAGCCTGTCAGGGAGAGGTAACGTTTAGAGGCTGATGGACATGAAATTTAAAGGCCATACAGATCAGATCACCAATCTAACACCAGAAAACGCAAGTACAGGAGGCAGAAGCCATGATACAGAGGAATTTGATATTTTTTGAATACGGCAGTGAAACAGTGATAGGGGAACAGTGATAGGATTCGATCATGGACAATGGTATACTTGGTACTTCTAATACCATATTAACAAGTTCGAGGGAAACCATTTGTTGCATATAATTGGTACTTCTAATGCCAAATATATGTGAAACATGTGTTGTAATTATGTGACTAGCACTATTTTATCACAGAAAGCTTCATTCTTTTCCTTTTTTCGCTTTTTTCTGCACATCTTTCCATGTTACCTGTAATTAGTAGGAGATTCTATTCCCATGTTTCCTGATTATCATTTACTAGGGTCAATCTATACAATAACATTAGAGCTTGTACTATTAAATTATTAAATAACATTCAAGTTTTCTCTATTCTTATCTTTCAAGTACATGTTGGCAAATCTAGGCTAGTGTTTCAGCCTAGAATCCATCACATGGAAAGAGCTAAGAAAACACCTATAAACTACAGTCATAACTATTAATTGAATAATCTGCTAACATGTACCAAATATATCAATGAAACTAGGCTAGGATCCCAACACTGCTTATTAAATCAGAAAACGACCTATAGGTCCATTCCATATGGTTGTAAACATATCGATACGTTAAGCATTTGTCAAAAATGAACAACGAAAAGAATTTAGAAGCAAACCTGTGTCAATGGCAACCGTGTCATTCTCCTGCACCATGTAGCAATAGAATTTAATTAGGCATGCAAAAAATAAGGATATATATATATATATATATATATATATATATATATATATCTCAATTGGACAGGGAAGATAGCAAAGTGTAATTTCAATCACATGAAACAGTATCATGAGCATGAAATTAAATGCATTCTATCATTTTCCTTTCTATTTTGTCCTATTTTAAACAATCCGGTCTAGTATTATTTTATTTCATTTCAGCCATTCAAATTCTTTTCATCGTCCCATAACAGCCTTTTTTTAGTGTCACTTGCTGGTTTAGGTGCAGCACCTTTTTGGTGATGTGATGTATTCACGTTTGCAAATTTAATAACTTCATAAAAATCAAAATCCCATCCATCTACTCTGCTAACTTTGATGCTAAAAGGGATGGGTAAATTGTGCAAATGATGTAAGGTAAAGGCTTCGACTCTCATACAGATTTCTACTTCCCTTTATTAACAATTTTAATTTATAGAGCTCGCACATCTATTTTTGTTATGAACATTTTAATGTTGCTCTTCACTATAAATGTTTATTTTGAGTAGTTAATTTATAGGGAAAATTATTGGAAAACAAAAAAAAATATTTTACAGTTTTCTTCTGCTTCCCCGAACATCAACGACAATTATTTTTGTGAGGGAAAGGATAAAATAATAAAAGAAGACCTTCACCTTCAAAACCAATTCCAACACCTTAAAATTCAAACTTGGTTACCAAAATTACAATCTGACTATGCTCATTAACCAAAAAAGGAAGTCTTGAAATAAAAAAAGATTTTTGCCAATACATTTCAAGTCAGATTGTGCAATATCAGCAAACAAAACTCCTACATTTTTTTAAGGTATATCAGAAATCAGATATGTGAAATGCGCTGTATAGATGAGTGAAAAATCCAACAAATGGGAGATATTAAGAGACATCTAGCTTGTTAAAGCAAATTTGAGAACTTACATTGTTCTGTTCCACAAAAGGACTCATAATAGCTGAGCCATCGGCACACATTGAACCTTCGAAAGCAGCCTCTTGACAGACTCGGTTTTCTTCATCATTTAGAGAACTCTCCTTTTCATCCACAGGTGCTAAAGAATGTAAACATTCTACTTTAGTATTTTCACCAAGTAAGCTGTCAGATTCAGCATCTTTGTCATCACATCCCAAGCCAAAAGAAACAATTTGATCCTCATTTAAACCTCCTAGCACGCTGTTTCCATTTTCCTCTATAGGTAGGCCTCCAGCAAAGAAAGCCTGATTGTCAATACATTCATTAGCTTCTTTGGAGGCAGTAACCAAGGATGCACATAAATCATTAGGTTCCAAACCATCTGTTTGAACTTCTGTACTAATTTCCATGGTATGTTCTGGAATATCAATTGTATCTACTTCAATTCTATCACGGCCCTCCAACAACTCATGCTCTAGGATAGGGAATGTATTCAAATTTTTGGAGGTTGGGATACTCAATACATTTGTATGTATGGAACCAACAAGATCATTCATTTTATCCATGAGAGGTGATGATGCATCAAAATCATTTGGCATACAAAAGTGGTTTTCAAAGACTTCAGGTAGGGATGAAGACTCATGCCTAGGGCCAACAGAGAAATTCTCTGCATCAGAAATCTGTATATTTCTTACAGGATTGTTCATTTCAACAGTTTGAGAAATGTCAAGCTCCTTCCCTTGCGAAATAAGACTTGTATCTCCATGAGCGTCCAGATTATGAGATCCCAAGTTAGCTTCAGACTGATGGCTCTGAGACAGATTGGGCATTTCAGTAGGTTGGGCTTCAGCATTTTCTTGGGGTTGGACTGCCACAGGCTCATTATTCGCCTCCACTCCATGCATTTCAATATTTGTTGTAGAATAGGACAGATTAGGTATTTCAGTAGTTTGGGCTACAGCACCTCCTTGGAGTTGGACTGCCATAGGCTCATTATTTGCTTCCACTCCATGACTTTCAATATTTGTTCTAGAATAGGACAGATCAGGCATCTCAGTAGGTTGGGCTTCAGTATCTTCTTGGGGTTGGACTGCCGTAGGCTCGTCATTCGCTTCCACTCCATGAATTTCAATATTTTCTCTAGAGTAAGACAGATCAGGTATATCGGTAGGTTGGGCTTCAGTATCTTCTGGGGGCTGGACTGCCATAGGCTCATTATTCACTTCCCCTCCATGAATTTCAATATTTGTTCTAGAATATGACTCTTGATCATTTGTTTTTTCAATGAGAGATTCATCTAAACCATAATCACAAACCTTGATTCCACTCAGATCAAATGTTTCATTTCGCAGAATAGTCAAATTAGCAGTCAAATCTGGAAGAGATGAGAGAATTGACTTAGGTATGTTAGAGTTGATTTTCACAAATGTAGCCAAATAAACATTGTTTTGTCGTTAAAACTCAATCACATATTTTTCTAATTATTTCATGTTTTTGTGAAAGTGGAAACACGCACCCCAAGAAAAACGAAAAATAACACAAACCAAAACATGCTTATAGCTTTTACAATCCAGGGCAAATGAGCTCAGCATAACCACATTATATCATGTTGCATATCAGGAATTTTAACTTGTTAAAAAAGGGATCCGAGGGCTCCAAATAATCAACAGCGCAGTATGTATGTGCAAAATTCACCTGTAAATATTGGTTTCCGGAAAATTTCATCTTCTAAAAATTGTCTCTGAACCATTAAAATCTCAGGGCGGGTGCAAGGAGCTTTTTTCCGCATGCGACGTATGTCTGCGGTATTTGTTAACTGTTGGCGTATTGTACTACAAAAGAAAAAAGGAGAAATTATTAGTATTATCGTACATAAGAAAGGGAATGGGTATACAATAAATTATTAACTATGAAAGAGGTAAGAAAATAGAATTTTTTTTGGGTATATTCCAACTACCACTAAACAATTCATGCAATATACCAGTCCTCAAGTTATCCCTAGTAGATAATCTACAATGATTCAAAGTAACTCTACTCCTACCCCACAGGACAAGCTAGATGTCAGTGTCACTAATATGGGACCATAATTAAGGATGAGCATATGGGGCACAAAACAAAACAAGACCTCTAAATGAATAGGTCGGTTATCTTGCTGCGTAGCCATCTACTACTGAACTGAGTGTTTTTTTAGCCTATTGTATATCAGATTGCTTTTTCGTTTGGATGCAAAGAGAAAATAAGAGAAAAGAAAATGTAAGGAAAGATGAAGAGAAGAGAAAATAGGAAAAAAAACAAATGAGAAAGGAAGGAAAATGTACTTGGTGACTATGACATCCTTTAACGTAATGGTTAATGGTTAGTAGGACAGTAGGTCAGTATATTTATCATTTCACAAACTCCCACCATTTTTTCTCACACTTTTCTCTGTAACAAACAAATGAGAGAAAATAGTAAAATCCACTTATTTTTTCCTACCTCACTTCGCTCCTTCCATTTTCATTTAACCCAAACAAGGCATAAAGGAACAAAATACTTCAGCAGATCTAAAAATTTAATTCTTTTTCCAACAAAATACTGCATGTTTTTTTATATTTCGATACCATTAGTACATAATAGTAAATCACTTAGTCAGGGGACAAACAATACCATGTGTTGCACTCTAATGTAAAATAGATAAAATATAGATATGTACAAATTAATGAATGGCACATTGTAAAAACATACTCGCCATGCAAGACCATCATATCATCCATAAAAACCTTCCTCTTCAAGGCACTACTGGTGCGTGGTGCAGAACGACGGCGTTTTGTTGATACTGTGTCAGGGACTGCAGGACTTGGTTTAATTTTCAATACTGAAGAACTTCTTCCAGCTGGAACAACATCAAATTCTTTTCAGCCACAATCTTATTCTCAAGGACAACACAATGTAACTAAAAAATATAAATCAAAATGCATTAAGGACCAATGTTATACCTAATATTGAAGACAATAGATCATCATCGTGAGGAATGGACTCAGCAGTTCGCTTGGATTGAGCCCCACCATATGAGTCAGTTTGCTTGGATTGAGCCCCACCATATGAGTCTATCGAATCCACATTCTGCGCTGTAAGAATACTTTCTGTGTAGCTGCGCTTTTTACCGGATATGTATTTAGTTCCCACATCAGCTCTCTGGCCTTCAGATATACCCTGATTGTCAGGAGTAGACCCAACCAGAAAATCATTTGCTTCACAATTATGTTGATAAGCTAAGGAGAGCATTTTTTCAGGCTGAGGCAAGTCAGAAGCAGCCGATTTTTTTATACGTTCCACTTCATTGCTTAATGTCTGATTCCTGAATTGCATATCTGATTTCACCAAATCCAGCTTTCCTTCACGTGCAGATGGCTCTACAGTATCACAATGACCCAAAGTAGGATCTGAAACATCAGTTTCATGACAATTTTTACCTGTACAAGTAAAAGTATTGATAAGCAATAAAATCGAATTCCACAGGTTCAAATATCTCCATCAAGCAGATTATACAAATAAAAAAAGTTTCTAGATAGAAGGAAACAGAATCAACTCAAAGTCAAAGTACCAAAAAATCTAGGTACTAATACTACAAACTAACACCAAAATAAAAGACACAGAAAAAATAAGCATGATAGGAAGTTCATAGGTCAACATGTAAACGTCAACACAATATCATTGGGACATGGCTGCCAATATCACAAATAAATGTATGTATCTCAATCCAGTGTGGAAAAGAGTAGAAAAAAAGAAAAATGAATACTTGGATAGTCTAAAATTATGCGAGATGAATAGCTATCTAATACCTTCAATAGATGACAGAGAAGGTTGGCTCAGATGGGAGGTGCATGGCCGAAGGTGGGACTCAGTGGGCTGCTCAGTTTCATGAGATACATGTTTTAAAGCAGCAGCTTCCTTCAGTTCCAGAGAGGCCTGAGCTTCCACATCAACAATTTCAGGTCTGCCAGGTGATCCTTGGGGACTCATAATATTGGATATTGGAGCCTCATAAAACGCATGGGGTTGCTCCCCACTCTTAGAAATTTCATTGTTATTCAGAGTGTCACGATTTGATAATGTGTTACTATCTTCCATGTGACCATCAAATTCTGGCCCCCGAGATCCATCCATGTTAGACAACAGTTTACAAGAATGGTCGTCTTGATCAGATGTAACATGAAGACGGGCAGGAGATGCAACAGCTTCATTTACACTACCACCTCCAGCAACAGCATTCAAAGGGTGGTTTAAAGGAGCTACAACCGGTTCATTGTTCATCAAAACTCTGTCATGTAAGTCTTCCACCATCTGGGGTATATCAGAAGCATCAAACATCCCACCTGCACATTCTGGTATCAGGTTGGTCGGCTGATCTTTATCAGATGAGTCCATCGAGGTTACTGATTTTATGCAATGATCAGTATGTATCAAATTTTCTTGATCCTTCATCACAACTGTACCTACCAGATCCTGCTCCTGTCTTTTGCTATCCACTTCAACCAGAAGGTGGTCACTAGTCTCATGATGCATATCTACAACAACATGCTTCCTGTTATCTTGCACGGAGCAATCAATTACATCATTCTCTGCTTGATGAGCAGACATTTCCTTTTGTGTTGTCTCCATTGCTACTAAATCTGCTGAATTATGATAATCAGGTTCGTTATTGACCTGATCCAACTGAGTAACAAACAAGTTCGGCTCTTCTAGTCCAGGAGTAGACGGACCTTGAGCATATTCATTGACTTCATCAACAGTAGGTAAACCGGCAATCTGTTCAAATGGACAAATTCATTGATAATTGATAAAATAGTACAAATTACAATTTCCAGTCCATACAACTACTTTTACTAAATCTGTTCTCAAACAAAGAGGTAAAATATAAGACCAGGAATAAAGGAAATATTGACAGGCATGCAGATATTTTAAAATACCAAATCAATCTTGATTCCACTGTCTTCTACTTGCATTCTATCTGAAGTTGCGCACACCTCCCCTTTCTTTTCACCTTCTTGATGAGACACTTGAGGATTAGCACTGAAGCCATCATCCTCCAAAATGGCATCTTCATCTATTAACATAACCTGAATTTACCAAATCACATTACATCTATCCAAAAGTAAAATCTGAAAAGTTTTTATACGCAATCCATTATTCTCCATAGGTAACACAACAAGAAACTTTAAAATATCAAATCAATCGTGCTTCCACCATCTTCTACTAGTATTTTGTTTTAAGTTACACTCACCTCCTTTTTCTTTTCAACTTCTTGATGAGACACTTGAGGATTAGCACTGAAGCCATCATGCTCCAAAGTGGCTTCTTCGTCTATTAACATAACCTGAATTCACAAAATCACATTACATCTATCCGAAAATAAAATCAGAAAAGTTTCTCTACACAATCCATTATTCTCCATAGGTAACACAGCAAGATAATATCAAATAAAGCTTGCTTCCACGATCTTCTACTAGTATTTTATTTGAAGTTCCACTCACCTCCTCTTTCTTTTCATCTTCTTGATGAGACACTTGAGGATTAGCACTCAAGTCGTCATGCTCCAAAGTGACATCTTTGTCTATTAACATAACCTGAATTTACCAAATCACATTACCAATATTCAAAAGTAAAATCAGAAAAAAGTGGTGCACTATTTCCATAGATATACACATCAATATGACAACAGTGCTCCAATAAACAATGTACCAATACTGATATAAAATTAAATATAGTTGACAATAACAAGTATATTAGAATATATGCAGGATAGGGGATAATGCACGATGCAAATCTTGGAAAGCGGTGATGATAATCGAATATAATAGAGGGAAAAAAACTCCTTTCTTCAGAACCGTTTTTTGGGAAAAGAAGTATATTTGTTATGAACCATTAATAAAAAATATAAGTTATCAACTGAATGGAGATGTAAAAGAAAAGTAAAGGACGTGATAAGCAAATGAAAAAGCATCAGATTTATATCAGGCCTGCCAAAGGCTTGTACATGTCAGATGGATATACCACTCTAGTGTACTACAACCAACAACAAGATACATCAATGCTTCTGGTCATAACCAGACAATAAGACAACCAAAACTGTATGTTGGGGGGGGGGGGCTTAAAATCAGTCACCATCTCCAAATTTCAGTAATTCGCACAAAGCATAGAGTGCCAGGATGGGGAAAACATAGACAAATTACCTCATCAAGGTCTAAACCAATTTGAGAAGCATCACCATCTCCAAAGCGCTCTGCAAGATGTTTGACATCAATAATTACGTAGCACAGATCTCAATATTGTATATTTAAAATCCCTATCAAGTGACCAGTACAAAGAAAAAAGGGGGGTAAAAGGGAATATTAACCATCCAATCCAAACTGTGAATTCGTATAAACCATGCCCTCCATAGTATCCTGGAGTGTAATCTGCTCCTTAGTACTGACATGGCGATCAACATAGTTACTGCAAGTTCACAATATATTCTTTCGTTAATAAAACAAATCTTCCACATGAACCATCTTACATGATATCACCATTTAGAATGTAAATCAATTCTGAAAAAACCCAAGTAAAAACATGCTCCTTAACTTAAAACAAAATTATGTTGTTGATACAAAAATTCCTTATA
Organism: Astragalus membranaceus; assembly: GCA_039519185.1. NCBI lineage: Eukaryota > Viridiplantae > Streptophyta > Magnoliopsida > Fabales > Fabaceae > Astragalus > Astragalus membranaceus. The sequence goes on along the minus strand of CM076854.1, from coordinate 122,365,766 downwards.
TCAATCATTTGAAAATACTAAAGAAAAGGCTGATACATACGATAGTATGATATGAAATCACCAACAAGATTTCAAAAGAATAAAAAAATTAAATTGGATAAAGACCGGCCCAATTAAGTAAAAAATTTGCTGCAGTAAGCAACAGCTAGAGCTACAAGTGGTCATAGAATCAAGTATTTTGGAACTAACCCTTGAAAAATGTCATGATCTGGCAGTTCAAAATCATCTAGATCGAAAGTCTCAGGTAAGGTGATGGAATGGTAAGGTGCGGTGGACTCTTCTGGTGGCAAATCAACTGCGGCGGAGCGGAAAGCTTGCTTTACCTTAAGCAAGGTTTCACTACAATCATCAAAAAGGTAATTCACCTTTCTAGAATATATCCTTACCACACCAAGCAGAAGATGACTGGATAAGCGGAGGGCAATTGGTACTTCAGGAAAAAGAATGGAATCTGTTCAATCATAAAAGAGACTACATGAATAATCTGAGACAATAAATTAGACAAGAATAAATGCAGCACATGCATGCAAAATGTGTTAAGGAAAATCAATTTCTCACTACAGTGGTACTAGTCTCCACCATAGAATAGTAACAAAATTTAAAAAACAATGATTTTTGTAAGCATTAACTAGTCCTTAATCCTTCACAGCTATAGCCACATAACTAATACTTCACTTGCTGCTTACAACCAGACTACAGATATTAAAACAATTTATATGATGTATAGGGAGAACATATATACCAACCAAGGTTAAGTCCTTCATTTGGAGGGCAGCTTTATTTTTTTGTTGAGATGAAGAGAAGAAAAGTACAAGGAATTTGGAATATCATTGGTTTAAACTATATTCACAATTTAGGGGAACCACAAATGGCTCTGCCTTCTGGCATCGGTGTCATGTGGGACTCTAGTTTATAGAACCAAGGTTTGGAATTGTGATCACGGTATCAATCATTGCTGCCATCATGATCCTTGATATTGGGGAGGATCCCGATGCGGCTGATATGGCCTCAATTGCAGCTGCATTGCGGTTGCCGACACATCAAAAACATTGATGTCGCAGTCCAGCTCACGAATGCAGACCTTTTTTTTAAAAAACCTTGGTTCAGATAGTTCCTCGTTTTTTTCTTACACACCAGCCTCCATCTAGAATAGGCATGCCAGTATGTCCTCTTCATCAAACAAGTTCTTCCAAACAACTTCCCTGGGGTTTTATTAGCATCGAGGAGGGAAAGACTCTTTGACACTGTTCTTTGTAGCTAGGAATGAAAATGAGTCGAGTCGATTTTGTTTCAGCTTAACTCGACTCGATAAACATTAACTCAGCTCAAAACTCAACTCAAATTTGAGATAAATCCTTGTTTCAGCTTGAACTAAACTCGGCGTAAGCTTGCTCTCAGTTAGGCTTGTCAGCTCAAATTAAATGAGTTAAAATAAACTGGGGAGGCGGTTTAGGAATGTGGATATTTTGACTCCCAAAAATGGGGAGGATAATGTATCCAGTTTCCAGTATCTTCCAAGCAATTAAATCATTAATGATATTTAATGTTAAAAATACCCATAAAACCTGAGAACAAAATCTATAAATCATATGGATTGTGGAGATTTTGACTCCCAAAAAATCTTTGGTGGTTTGGAAGAATTCTTTCGAAATTAGAATAAGCATTCACAAGAAAATCATATCGCTAGAATCCTATGTCTCTTTTCCAACACATCTAGCAAAAACTAAAGTCAAACGAAAGCAGACAGCTGTATCATGGTCACTAAATGACATTAAACCATTAACAATTGCACAATCCTCATGCTAGGCAGATCAAACAGTAAGTCCTCATCATAATAGTTCCACAAGGAGCCCTTTACATTGTTCACGGCTTCACGCTCCTTCATCATGAAGTCAAGTCACGTGATACTATGTCATATATAATGTTTTCTAGTACATATAACCCCAGAAGGCATAATTTCTTACGCAGGCTTTTCCAATTTTCACATTGAGACTCGAGAGGTTTCTAATTCTAATCCTTATTTTTTTTGTTCTAAATTCCACCATTCCAATCATTTAGCTAATATTGTCTGAAAAAACTACTGCTGTTTTTATCCCCTCCACGTTACAGATTGTAACATCATTACCCACTTTAGAATCTCTAGAATACATGATCAAGATATCACATCCTTGAGTATTTTGTCCCCAAAAAAGAAGATAAGGCATCTTCTTAAGCATATACGACTCAAACCAAGAAAGCATACAAATCAGAAGAGCACTCTAGTTCCTTTGAAATTAACACGGATGCTCCACGAGTTTAATCATTTGCAAAGCATCAGGAATCCATGAGGATATTTGCGGGGGGGGGGGGGCTTTGCCAACAAATGAAAAAGGAAAAAAAACAAAAAACTTGCCTACAGAAGCTAAAATCAGCACACGGCCCTACTAGCAGCTTTATCATTTTTTATGCAAGTAAACAGTCAAGATTTTACACCCAAAAATGGCCAAAGTTGTATACTATCGCAAGGAGACTACATATGTGTTTGAATGAGCATTAGTCAAACCTAATTTTGAATTATCTTGATTTTACAAAACTGATTTTTGTCGAAATTAAGTTTGAAGTGAATGATTTATATCTAGAAACCTCTGCACTGAAAGTAAGCTTCTAAAAAAACCTACTTCAAAGCAAAAGCAACATTTTTTCTACTTCCACTCAAACGTGGTTTAGAGGACACGCTTCATTTTAATATATAAAACATCCAAACACAAGAGTTAAAATAAGCCCTAAAAGCCAAGTGAATCGGGAAGCAACAAGGTGTAACACTACAGTAGAAACTAAGGTTGGTTTTCAAAAACAGTCCCACTATTTGAACACCAAAAAAAAGTTGTCGAATTTAGAAGTCACAAATCAGTATTCAAAATCAAATAAATATCATAAATAAATGCCTGCCTCACTAATAATGCAAGAATTTGTGCGCATTAAAAGAGAACAAATATCAAAAATAATATCAAAAAGTAAAAGATAAACGAACTGACCTACAGAGACTCCAATGTCGGTATCTGCCACCTGGTTCTTTCGGAGCTTCCTTTCTAAATGTGCAGCTATCCATATAGTCCCAAGTGGACCTTTCTTCGCCAAAATAAACTGAGAGTAAAACATATTTTCTTCTGTTCACAAACTCCCTATTCCAAAATCAACACCATACACCATCTAAATCTCAATTCCCATCCACAAACCCTAACCAGTTCGTTAAATTCCCCTCAAGAAACCCTAATTCCACCTTCGTCGACGGCAAGCAGACAGAGTTGTCAAGAACCGCGTGAAAAACGAAACCTCGCGGAAGAATCAGAAACTCACAAGAACTTCGTTGTTTGTAACTGAGGAACTACAAAATCAAGAGAAAACGAAAACGAATACGAAGCAAAAGCGCGAAGAAGCATAAACTTGAAAGACGAAGTGAAAAAACCCTAGGTGTGTTCTCGCTAACAAGTAGCGTGAAAATTGGGGAACCTTTTGTGAGAAGAAAACGTTGGATTGAAAACAGAAAGTGACTTGAATTGAAAATCGATGGAATTTGATTTGAATTGAACCAAACAGAGAGCGATTGTGTGTAGAGCGCGACCCAGATTTGGTTTCGCTTTTTGTCTTTCTAAATAAAAAATGTAAAAATGGTAAAGTAAATAAATATATAAATATATCTACAGTGAAAGCGTGCCGTGAAGTAGCTAATCAGTGTTTGAGATGTTTACGTGTCACAATCTGATTGGCCAAAGGCTGAGACTGAGACAAACCTGCACGTTTACTTCCAGTTGCTTAATGATTTTTTCGTTTAAAGCTTCACTTTCTTTGTGAGTATTTCTTTCTTTTCTGGTACACAGTTATAAAATCGTTGTTTTACAACAGTTATAAATTGTTGTCGAGGTGATTATGAGGTTTTATTGTGAATTATTAATTAATGTTTTTCATGGACTAATTTGATGATAATTTAATGAATAGGTGGCTATGTAATGTAACACAATCCACACAAAAAATGTGATTTTCTAACACAAATTTAGCTTATGGTTGGGATTTGTTAAGAAAAAAAGCTTATGGTTACGAGGTTATTCAATGTCCGCAAAGCATTTTGGTGGGGGCCTTAACTTTAAGAGGGACTAAGTCTGGACCTAAAGAACATGTAGGAGTTGCAAGAAAGAGGTCCAGAGTTCAAATCTTAGAAATTAACATTCGCCATTTAACTAAGGGATATTGAAGGAGTGCACCGAATGAGTGCGAGAAGAAGGTCTCGGGTTCAACTCCCGGAAACTAACATTCCCCCACCCCCACTAACATTGCTTATCGGAAAAAAAAAAAAACATTTGTCTATTAAAAAAAGTTTCAACCTAGATTATCATAACATTAGGTATATCAACCGAAATGTCCTCAAGTTGGCTTCACCAATACCTTTTTCTCCAATTTTTGGTATCTAATGTGAGAATTGCTTCAATTATTCGGAATCTAAATCTTTATCCAAACAAAATCACCATGCTTTTTGCCATGGGGAGTACCTCACGATGTTGCCAAAGATACGACGCGTTGATCCTCGCAACAATATTTTGTCTTGTCCCCTTAAGTATTGTGGGGTAAATTTGCGTGAATTCACCCTCAAAACCACAACTTTATCTCCAAAAGGCAATGTCAAACTCTAATTATTAGTAAACATGAGAATCTCTCTAATAGCTCTATCAAGAACCTCAAAACAATGTTTATGAGCCATGGGATCCTCATCCCATGTGATTAGCTTAGCTCTAATAATCAACATAGCCAACAAACTACTTTGTTTGATATTGCAGGTAGAGCTTTCATCTATATTAATAGATATGACAATCTTGGAATGTGATGTTTGTCCACCTAGATTAACAAATCTGCTATTCCACGAGATACAACTGTAAGAACAATCGCTCCTCTTGACCTTAAAGCTGCAAAAACAGCTCTTTAAATAAAAGTTTTGCCAGCACCACCAATTCCTTGAAGAAAGAACAAATCTCCTTTATTTTCATTAACAACAAACATAATCATATTGTATATCCTCCTCTGCTCGATTGTCATTATCGAAAACGGTTGAGTGTGTTCTTAAGCCATTACAACTTGTCATAATTTAGTTCAACATTTATAACTCGTTTTGTGACTAAGTGACTGATGTTGAACTAAATTGCACCATACTTACATTATTATGACAAAAAAACGTGTTATAAATACCTCCATCATATCGCACGAGCACCCTCGATGCCTTCAACGTCCATCGTGGAAAGAAGAGTATCTCCTTCTACTGCAGACGGCTCCTCGACTGGGTCTAAACGATACAACAAATATACAAAAGAAAAACACATAGAGCTAAGATACATGTATAAGTCAGAAAAATGGGATGATAAGGTAAAGTATAATTTAAACATGTTATAAGCACAACAAATCAAGTTGTTCTTTATCTTCTATCCTTTATTAATATCTTATTTTTCAGACTCTAATGTGCTAATACTATATGCTGACTCTAGTCATATCCTGATGCGACAAACGTCCCACATCTGTCAAGGACGCCATCCGAATGTTATAAGTCGTTCCCTATCGAAAACAAATCAGAGTAATCTAAACCTATCATTACCCATCTGGCCGGCATAAATATAAATACGTCCTACTAAGGACCCTGACCCAGTACTTGACCTCGTGTGTCCCATACCACACGGTTGTGGACTTACAACACATATGCAATCTATATGATTCTGTTTGATCACATCTTAACCCGTATGCCTTACTCATCTTATTGATTAGTACCTCGTACTATCTCTTGCATTACGGTTAAGCATTTGAGTCCTCTTTATATCTTTTTGACTGTTGGTTCATTTCCCACACCTAGGTTTATTATGCAAATCTTTACTTTGTTTATCTTATTACTATTATGAAATAAAAGCATGTTTCTCAACTTAAATATATCAACTAGACATTTCAACAATTTCAAAGATAATTATGAACAGCACAAAAGTAATAAACAATCAAAGCAATCAAGAAATCAATCAATCATTCAAATAATAATATAGAAGTTTCCTATGCGTTAACCGGTCCTCGACGGCCTAAACATCATTCAATCTTAACTCCGAAGAGTAGTCAAATGATCTTTAGGTATCGTTGACTCTTTAACTCTGGTAGAGCTTGGGTCACTTTACACATATTTAAATTAAAACTTTACGCTAACCGTCCCGACGAATACAGTATCTTGCCCCCACCTGAATTATAGCACGAACGGAATATTCGCTCCAACAACGCCGACACGTACTCAAGCACCAACACAACTACGAAGCTATGAACACGAGATGTTGGTTGTTTTGTGGGTTGAAGGTTTCAAGGAATATAAGAAGGAAGTGTTTTGGTTATGGAAAGATGAATGAACCAAGAACTTGGCTTGCTATTTATACTAAATCCATGGACCTTGCTTACAGCATGCTAAGCATGAGGTGTAAAACTCACTTTTTAGGTGGCATCATTCTATAAGCTTTAGGTGATGAATAATCTTAAGCAAGCACCTAAGTGTCAAACTCTCATGAAACTAATGCATGTATATAGAAGGATGAGGTATAATATCTTTTAGGTGGCATACTCTCATGAGTTAGAACGGTGATTCATCCAAAGCTAGCATGAGGTGATCTATTCTAATATATCCAACACAAAATCTTTTAGGTGGCATACTCTCATGCTAAAGTGGCTACTAAAAAAAATAATGCTCAACATGTCATTACCTTAAGTAGCAAAACATATGAATATATATGATTATATATATATACATGATAACTCTTATTTATAAGAGTTATTTATACTTTTTTACTTAAATTGTTGTGTCTTAAAGTAATTAATTTAGTAAATAATTTAGATAATTAAGAAATTGAGAGTTTATGTGCCTACCTCTGATTTTGAACCAAGTTGAGCACTTTGGGGCTAGGGGTGTCAAAAAAACCCGAACCCGCGGGTAAAACCCGTTACGGGTCCGGGGCGGGTAGTTAAACGGGTACCCGCGGGCCAAATAAACGGGGCGGGTCCGGATAGCGGGGTACCCGGACCCACGGGTACCCGTTAGTAAATATAGTTGCCCTCATATATATACCAATATAAAAAGCAAAAACCTATTGTTGTTGTTGTTTAAGTGGATGTTTATTCACATTTTGTTGTATCTTTTATCCTAATATTTTGGATAATGTTTAGTTGTTATTTTTCAAGTTTCTATTATCATAATTTTAGTTTTTTTATCTCAATTCATTAACAATTATATATTAATAAATAGTTGATACGATAAATGCATATCAAAATGCGTAATTTTTTTATATAAATGAATCAAAAAAATAGTGTTAAAAAAACTAATTTTCTATGGTATTTCAAATTTTATTTTTAAAATTTTTTTATTTATTAATTTACAAATACCCGCGGGTACCTGTTTAAAAAATATCCGTTTAAAACTCGTTAAACGGGTACTCGCGCGGGTCCGGGACGGGTCCGGGGCCTATTTATAATAAACGGGGCGGGTCCGGGTAGTGAGATACCCGTGCCCGCCCCGCCCCGTTGACATTCCTATTTGGGGCTCTTTTGTTGGAGTTTGATGTGTTTGTTAAGTGTGCAGGGTGGTGCTGTTTGTAGTGCTGCAGCACCAGATTCGCAGGAGAGAGAAACAAGGAGACAATTTCTGCACAAGTGTCAATCACCCACTTGCTCTGGGTTGCTGCTACTGTTTAGAGTCACCAATAGTTGCTGGCCACTTGCTTTTGATTTGATTGGTTGCTTGCTTTTGAAGAGATAAAATGCCAAAAAGTCAAAAAGGTAAAAGAGGAATATGTGCAAGTTGTGCAAGTGGTGCAAGTTGTGCACGTTGTGCAATTTGTGAAATTTCTCTTTCTTGATCCCACTTTTTTTGGTATAAATAGAAGTTCCTTTTCTGAAGCAACAAGGTTGGAAATGAGGGTTACATTTAAAAATAGTGTCTTCTCTTACCTTCCCTGCCTCCATTGAAGAAATCTTGGGCGAACCAGTGCTGAAGTGGTGTTGCAGCACTGATCTGACAGCAGAGTTGTGAAGCAGGTTGGGGCTATTTCTGCATCTTCAGTTTGAAAGGGCTGAAGTTCACATTTGTAATACTCTTGCTACTTTCTTTGTTGTTATTTCAGTACCATGTTTATAGTGTTAGGTACCTCTTTTGTGTTTGTGAATTTTATGCTAATTATGAGCTAATTTCTCTAAGTTAGGATGCTTTAAACTTTTAATAACTCTTTGAATGGTTTAAGTGTTAAATGTTGCTTAGTTCCTTTAACTCTTGTGCTATAATATTTCCAAACTTAATTTAAGCTTGATCACCTTTTATTAAGTACTTGCATTTTAATTCCGAAAGGGTTAACTTGTTGAACTCAAGAGTTGATATGGGTTGTGTTAATTGGTAATTGAGACTTTAAAACCATTTCCCCTTTTAACGACTTAGATTAATTTTTCGCGCAGGTTTATGGAATGAACGAATTAGAAACTGAAAGCAGTAAACAACACAACAGATTTATACTGGTTCAGCCACCTCTTAGTGACCTACGTCCAGTCCTCACAAACCCTTGTGAGATTTTCACTACCAAAACAAAGCTTAAAACGGGTGCTTTCAAACCCTTACAAAACTCAGACACTCTTCACTTAGGATACCCCACTTTCGTGCAAGAGCCCTCAACAATTGATAAACAAGAGATACCCCACCCTTATTACAATCAAGACCCTAGAGAGATTCCCCACTCTCTAGTACAACCAATTTACAAACAAGAGATACCCCACCCTTGTTACAATCAAAACCCTAGAGAGATTCCCCACTCTCTAGTAAAACCCCGTAACAGAAATTGAACAAATTACAATAAAATAAAAATACCTCTAAGAAGGTGAATACAACAACTTGAAGATTCCCAACCTAACCCTTGAGAGAGATCAGCTCAAAATGATAGAAACGGTGAAGAACAAGTGTGATAGTGCAATAGGGTTTGATTTCAGCTCTATTATGCGTAGGTTGTGTTTGTTTGTGAAACCATAAGTCCCTATTTATAGATCCTGTCAAAATATGACCGTTGGGACAATTTTTAACACTGATAATCGATTATCAGTTAAGTGGATAATCGATTATCACGACACGAGCGTGTTCTTTAAAAAAGCAACTTCATAAGAGGATAATCGATTATGTTCTTTTAAAACATAACTTCATAATTGATTATGTGCTTTAAAAAACAAGTCCATAATCGATTATGCTCTTGTCATAATCGATTATCATCTTGTTGCTTGTAATCGATTATCTCATAATTGATTATCTCCTTGTGGTAATCGATTATGTACTTACATATTGCCACTTTCTCATTCAATAATCGATTATGTGCTTGTAATCATTTGTGTCTAACCTATTTAGCATGCTTTTATCAATTGAAGGCATATGTTAGGTTAATTGTGTGAGTGCTAGTGTGTTAAGTGATTTGAGCCGATGCTCAAAAACGGTTTACATTTCATTCCTAAGACACGACCAGACTTCTTAGCGTCTACCCTTGACACGGACTTTCTTCTTGAGTTGGTTGTGCCTTGGAGTTCCGTTTGTCACTTTATTTCAGATTGCTTCATCATCAAAACTTAACCTGCAACACAAGATATCCACATTAATTAAAGGACACTTTAGTTAATCTTATTTTAACCTAAACATAGGAAGATAAGTCCATAAAGTGAATTTGCCGTGCTTAATATCCAGAGGTGAACCTAATGAGTACTTAGACATAAGCAATCTTAGTGAAACCCTTTAGTAAGTGACTGAAAGACACAGACTTTTCTGTATGCGCTTAGGTGTTGTAGCACTAATTTAGCACGAGACTGTCATTAAGAAATTGCTTGTGTAAAAGTATCCTAACTGGTTTTCTCTTGTTGTTTTCACATCCTCTCTACTTAAACTATTATATTTCCAAAATGTCTTACCACGTGATTATTTTCTCCTTTGCTTGTACTCACTAACTTACTTACTAATTTAAATATAGAAAAGAACTCAACAATCCTCGTGGGAACGATCTCTACTTACTCTTTATTACTTGTTGCGACTGTGTATACTTGCGCATTACCTTTCTACACAACAATACACACACACGTAACATATATATAAGACAATTATAATCTTATAGATATTGAATATAATCATGTCAAGACACTTAATTTATAATAATAATAATACTAGTAATAATAATAATAATAATTATAATAAAATAATAACAAAATAACTTTAACACTCAAAATTAATTTCTTTTAATAAATACTTTAACTTAGAAAAATTGGGTGTTACATCTAGGTCTCTCTTTAAGCCCCAAAACCACATAATTAAAATAAAACAATATTTAAAATACGTTCTAATAACTATTTATAAAAGTGGGGTGTTACAACTAACATGTTAGTTTGGTGGTAAATCTACCAAACTTTTGTTGTTTTGCAATAATTTCTCTAATTCAACTAACATTGTGTTATTCATTTGATAAAACAATCTTGTCACACCAAATGGGCCATAGTGATTACTTTTTTATCAAATCAAAAGCACCAAGAAAAATACAATGATGAAAGATATGGAAACATACAAGTTAATTGAATGAGTAATTGTTGCCTTTGTAAAATGTCACTGTAACACCCCGATTTTCGTGCATTGTGGATTTTTGATATGTTTTTATTTTATGAATTATTTTGAATTGTTAAGATCAAGTTATTTTAATTTATTGTATGTTTGAATATCAAAATTAGTTGAAAATTACATTTAAATGTATTCTTATATGCTATTGATAGTATATGGTTGTCATTATATATTTATTTTATTTTTATAAATATTAGTATTAGTATTTTAGATGTTATTTATTTAAAAAGAAATTATTTTGGGTTATTGAGGTATTCAAATAGTAGTTGTAGTGAAATTGGGCTTTAAAAATGAATTAAATGGTTTTTGGGTTTTTTTATATGCATACAACCCCCTTTCTTTTACTGCATACACCCCTGTCATTAAACCCCAACCAGTTCGCAGCCCAGTGCGCGAACAACCCATGGACCTGACCCGACCCCGCCCGTGACTTCTTCTTCTTCCTTGTGACTGAAAACGCAGAATCAAAAAAAACCTAGCCACTCCCTCTCTCTCCCTCGCGTTCTCCATCATCCCGTCGCGGCCAAGCCCCAAAATTCACATGCTGACTCGAAATTCCCTTCTGATTCTGATTCCAACATTGATTTCACCATTTGAAGTCTCCATCTCGTGTTCTAATCCTTCCCTTCATTTTCGAGTTTTACCTTTTTGAAGCCATTGAAGCTCCCATGACTCCGCACCTGTGGGCTTGCTCTCTCCCTGTGACCCCGTCTAGATTGCCGCTACCAGAGGTTGCCTTTTCGCTGTTGTTCTGGTCATGAACAGATTCGTTCTCCTTCTTCAACCTTGGTTCATGACAATTTCGAACCTTGAACTCTCATTTTGACGTCACTGTTATGGAACCGTAATGGATTATGCAAACAACATATGCCTTGATTTTGACCCAATTCTTGTTACCATAATGGAATCTGATTTGATTTCAAGCAGATAGTCGTATTAGACACCGATTTGTAGAAGAGAGCTTCTCAAGACAAGACTTTTTCCATCTCAATTATTCTACCTATCTCGTTAACTTTCAAATTATTTTGTTATGTCTCCACCTAGTAGGCTGTCATCGGTCAAACCTCCCACCATCCGTGTATTGCATTTAACTTTTGACATTTGGGTTTCTTGGTGCACACTTGGTCGTCGTCATGTACATTTTGGATAGTGGTATGCGTATGAGTTATGATCAAATTGTTACAATTATTCTAATCGTAATTCCTTAGGTAAGAGAACCTTTATTCCTAATGAAAATCCCTAATTCCTTAGGCGACCTTAAAGAGAAATAAGCAGCAATAACAACAATTATCTTATGATTCTGAATACCAGTGACTATTCCTAGACTAGAGATAAACAGATTTCAATTCTCAAGCATATGTAATTCAAACTTCCATTCATAATCACATATCATAAATCATCCTAAGAGTGATCAAATCCTAGAAAGCGTTAAGGACAGTGATTGAAACATAAATAATAACATTCATTCAAATAATAGAGGTTTGATTCAACAATATAAGAAATTTATGAATTGTTACTCATCCCCAACAAAAGGAAATTTAGCTAGACATAGAAATAGAAATAACAAGAGAAAAGATCAAACTAGAGGGAGAAGCTGACAACATTGATGCTCCAATGACTTGTTCCCAAGCTTGAATCATCAATGGAGGTTAGCAGAGTTCGAATCCTTGCCGTCACAGACTTCAGAGTGCAAAACGAGACTGTTCCCAATGATCAGAATGACCTAAAATTCGAGTTACGGGCTTAAATATAAGCTGCGTAAGTGACCCATCGCCTGGCGAGCAGGATCCATCGCCAGGCGACCTGAACAAAAATAATGAATTTTTAACACCATCGGCTGGCGAGAAGAACCCATCGCCAGGCTACCTGTAGAAAAACAGCGCCTAGAAACAAAAATCAAACTATTACGATATTAAAACACACTATAATTGAGAAAAACTTAAGAAAAACTAATTAAAAACTAGTCAAACTATACATATAATGCAAAGCAATCAACAACCTACAAATCAAAAGAAGAAAAGAACTGAACTCTCACAGTCATATTTTACGTTCTTCAACTTTGAATCCAAATCTCTCATCTCTCTCAACTACAATACGGTTATACTGCTTGAGTGATTAGATCCTAGTTTTCAGTTGTATTCATATATTCTTGGTTGTTGTGAAATCCTGGGAAGTTCTCTTGGGTAATTCAATCGGGGAGATTGGATTGTAGCAAAATCCTTAGCGGGGAGCTTGGGTTCTCAATCTTGGGAAAATTGAGATTCGTGTGGTAGCTATAGGGAAGTTGCTTGCGCTTAAGACGTTGAAGAAGTTATTCTCATATAGTGGTTATTATCAAGTCCAAAGGTTGCAAAGCTGGAGGCCGATGACGTAGGGCTTTTATCCCGAACCTCGTAAAAATCACGGTGTATCTCTCTCCCTTATCTTTACTTTGCTTTTCATTAATTTTGTTTATCGTTACATTTGATATTATTGTGGTTAGCGTTCAATATCACTGTAATTGGCTCTGTCATAGTTATAGCCTGCTTAGGAATTGCATATAGTTTAAATCCTATTTTCCGCATTCGATTTAAACGTGCATCGTTAACTTTATGAAAATCAAAAAATTTCATTTTTAGCATATAACCTTATTCACCCCCCTCTAAGGTTATCATATAGTCCAACAGAAAGGGCCAGGTTAGGTGAGAGGGGACTGCGAGGGTTGGATTATACTACTGGCTAATGCATAAACGTAAAGATAAATGCGTTAAAGAAGATAGGTAAAAAATAAACGTAAAGCTTGATTTGATTGATGACGTGTCTGTTCTGTACAATTACTCTCCTATTTATATACATAGGCCCTCATCAGCCGCTACTATAGCCAACACTTGTCTATCGTTGGATTAGTCAAGATCAACGCACTACATTACATCCAGGCCCTAAAAATTAGAAAGCACTCTTCCACTAGCACGGGTAGTGGGTCAAAATATCTTCGCTTCCCCGTGTTGTCTTAACCGCACCAACGTCTAAATGTGTCCACGTGCGTTGAATCCTTGCTCCCAAAGCAAGCTCCTTTACCTCGACCAACTCCTCATGCCCACTTCCCATAAATTTAGGAAGGTGGTTACTGTAGCTTGGCTTGACCTTTTTCCATTATATTTATTTTAATAAATAATTATATGAACACATTAAGACCAAGTATTAGCCTCCAAGTCTATATAGACTTAGTAGCCACGTCAAGCCGATTTGCCTTCGGCCGAGTCTTACCTCGGCCAATCAGGCGTCAGTCGAGCAGGCACCTCAACTGATTATCTTAGCCATGTGGTCATGTATAGTCAATTAGACCCCAAGTAGCTAAATTTCTATTTTTTGCCGACGGGAATCAGCCTTCGGCCCTCGGCTAGTCGATTCTACGTCAGCCGAGTAGCCCTCGACGAAAACGGGTGTCAACAAATTCCCCCTGCATCTTTTAGGTGAGGACCTTAAGAGGAAGCTGAAGGATGTATTGTGTCAGCCGATTTCTTCTCTGCCAAGTCCTTACACTTGACAACTATGGCTGTAGTGCATATAGAAACTTAATCTTTTGGAATTACCGAGGTTGCAGACAGTAGACTCACAATATCACAATGACACTGCTAGGTGCCCCCCTAGTGTTGTACAATTGGGATTGCAGACAGTAGACTCATAATGTCAAAGTGACACAGCTAGGTGCGCCCGAGTTGTGTACAATTGGGATCGCATACAGTAGACTCATAATGTCAAAGTGACACTGCTAGGTGCCCCCCAGTATTGTGTGTTCCAGTCGATTAAGGAAATACCAATGTAAGTAAGACGTCGTGTTTGCAGATAGCAGTCTTACGTTGCCGATGTGGCACTGCTAAGTGTCGTCACACTTTGTCTTGTTAGATTGGTATACTATTCCGTTTCCATTGAATTAGCTACTTCCACTTACCCTTTGTTGAAAGAAATGGTAAGCCGTGCGCCATAGTCGAAAAGTGTAGCCACCCTTGTTAGTTGATGAGGTCTCGGCTGCCATGTCAATTGGCTGCCCAATCACTATGGTAATCTGATGCATCTTTAGACACATCATAATCATCCATAGGTATTATTTCACTGTCAAATCCTTCTTGCGTCGTCTCATGAATGAATCGTTCAATCTGAATTTCCCTGGAAGCCAGGCTACTGAGGTCACTACAAGCTTGTCCCACAAGCTTTTCTTTCAATTGCGGGTGCATTCCAGAGATGGCCATGGAAGTAAGTCGAGATTCTAGAAAGGGTATTGAGCACTTTCCGGCCATCTTTCTGATCTTTCAATGAAGTCTGTCACAGCCTCATCCACCTTCTGCCGTAAATTCATGAGATCGGTTGCGGTAACTTCAGGCTGTGGCCGATAAAATCTGTCATGGAAGCACCTTTCCATGTCTGCCCAGGTCTGTATAGAATCGGGTGGGAGAGAAGAATACCAAGAGAAGGCAGTTTCTGTCAGAGACAAAGGGAACAGCTGCAACTTATGGAATTCATTTTGGTTTTCTTCCACACACTGGGTCGTGAATCAGCCGATGTGCTCCATAGTAGATTTACCATCATCCCCGGAGAATGTGGAAAAGTCGGGGGGTTTGAATCCTCTGGGCAGAGGCACCAATCTATCCACCCACTCGGAGTAAGGCTTCTTGTACATCGGTCTATTAAGCGGTTTCAGCTGAACGCCGAAGAACTTCTTAATAATGTCAGCTATCAAATTAGGATCCAGGAGTTGGGCCCCCTGATGGTCTTTCAGGTGGAGGCGTTGGTCGCCACAGTGTATCTGGGGGACCCTGCGCCCCTGGCTGCGGTGGTACCTGAGGTGGAGCGTCTGTCCATGGCTGCCCAGGCACTACTTGGGCCAGGTTAACAGGGCCAGTTCCTGGTACAAATGTTTGCATGCCTCGGTGGGGTGGAAGTTGATTCCATGGCTGCTCAACCAGAGCGACATTCATCTGTGTCTGCATATAGGAACCCGCCGGGTAGGTACCGAGTGCTCCGGAGTACGGCTGACTAGGAGGTAGGCTTGTCGAGCCAGGTGAGCTCTGGGCCCATGGCTGCCGACTCGGGCAATACCTACTGATCCTGTCATTCCCTGATTACGGGGCGAAGGCTTGCCCCCCATAGCCCTCAGATCTATTACAACAATAACAAGAGATACCCCACCCCTATTGCAACCAGCTGCCCCAGAAAGATACCCCACTTCCTAGTACAAACAGCTACCCTAGAGAGATACCCCACTCCCTAGTACAAAATACAACAATAAAACAATTACAGATGTAAAGACCAAAATACCTCTTGTGTAGGCAGATATTACAACTTGAAATTTCCCCAACCCAACTAACCATTGCGAGAGATCAGCTCTGATGGACAAACAGTGCGTGAAGAGCAGAAGTGAAGATGTAAAAGGGTTGTTATGCGTTTGATGCGTTTATCGTGAAATGGGTTGTGTAAAAAATGATTTGCAAAGCCTTCTATTTATAGGCTTAGAAAAATATAGCCGTCGAATCAATTTTGGAAATGACAAAATCGATTGTATGCCTGAATTGCCTAAAGATGATAATCGATTTTATGCCTGAATAGATCTAGGATGATGATCGATTATGTCTTGTTTGAAATAAGATGCAAATCGATTTATAGCTTAAAAACAGGAAGGGAATCGATTTTATGCTTGAGTGCATTAAAAGAAGAATCGATTCTTTGCCTGATTAGAGTGAGGAGCAAATCGATTATGTGCTCTGAAAACAGGAAGGAAATCGATTTTGTGTTTTAGGGAAAATAGTAGGAATCGATTTCTTTCTTTTTGAAACATCTTGGAAATAGATTCTGTGCTTTAGAAAATAGTTGATGAATCAATTACTCTCTTTCATTGTGAGTTGGAAATCGATTTTGATGTTTAGTTCAAAGTAGTGAAGCGATTTCTTAATTTCTTAAAAATGCTTTTTATGTTTACGTGTGCATGCATGCATTTTGAAATAGTAAAGGCATGAGACTTTTGTGAGATGAGCTGACCTTCGGAAGCGACTTACAAAATATCCTAAGACATGACCCAAACCCTAGAGACTACCCTTAATTCTTGAGTCTTTGATTATTGAGTCTTTGATTGCCTTGTATAAGTTATTGTGACTTAGATAATTTGTCACTTTGGCTTCGGTCACTTTCATCATCAAAACCTCACCTGCAATACAAGTAACCTGCAGTACAAGACATCCACATTCTCCCCCTTTTTGATGATGACAAAACTTGATTCATCTTTAGGTGGGAGGTTGGTGCATCAAACAAATAAAGCATATATATATGACTATATACTCCCCCTTACTTGATGCTCCCCCTGTTTTATACTAGATGCAAAGTGGCAATGTTATAACGCCAACAATTTTAAATGCTTAATGTGACACTATATTTCTCCCCCTTTTTGTCATGATCAAAAGGGTCGACATATGATAAAGTTTGCGAATCTAAACAGCATATGTTTCATTCAAATAGAAGAGGAGTCAATGATTCTGAGTTCTCTTCGAATGAAAAAGAAGCTTTCTTTTTGTAAAGGTTTCGTGAAAATATCAGCTAGCTGTTTTGACGATTCAACAAATTCAATCACACAATCGCCTTTTTGGACATGATCTCTAAGAAAATGATGTCTAATTTCTATATGCTTGGTCCTAGAGTGTTGAACGAGGTTCTTTGTAAGATTGATAGCGCTGGTGTTGTCGCATTTTATCGGGATATGATCTAGTTCTACACCATAGTCAAGAAGTTGTTGCTTCATCCAGAGGATTTGTGCGCAGCAACTTCCTGCTGCAACATATTCTGCTTCAGCAGTTGACAGTGCGACACTGACTTGTTTCTTACTGTGCCATGAAACTAGTGCACTACCTAGGATATGACATGTTCCACTAGTGCTTTTTCTATCCAGTTTACAACCTCGATATTTGCTCAATTCTATCGATTTACCTTCTTCATCCTTATCTAAGTAGCAGGAGGTGCTCATCGGAGTGGCTATTTCTTTTGCTTTGTCCATTTCAAATCTCTTGAGTAATTCTTTGCAATATTTTGCTTGAGAGATGAAAATGCCGTTCTTGGTTTGTTTTATTTGAAGTCCGAGAAAGAAGTTTAGTTCTCCCATCATTGACATTTCAAACTCATTCTACATAGTACTAGAAAATTCTTTGCACAACAATTCATTAGTAGCACCGAAAATAATGTCATCCGCATAAATTTGCACAAGCAAGATGTCAACCTTTGTTCTTTTTATGAAAAGTGTAGTATCAAATTTTCCTCTTTGAAAATCATGATTGAGTAGGAATTTGCTCAATCTTTCGTACCAAGCTCTAGGAGCTTGCTTCAGACCATACAGAGTCTTGTTGAGTTTAAAAACATGATCTGGTTTTTCATAATTTTCAAAGCCAGGTGGTTGTTCAACATACACTTCTTCTTGAATAAAACCATTTAAGAATGCACTTTTGACATCCATTTGATATAATTTAAAGTCCATGATAGATGCAAAAGCAAGGAGCATGCGAATAGCCTCTAATCTAGCTACGGGAGCATATGTTTCATCATAGTCTATTTCTTCTTCTTGATTATAACCTTTAGCAACTAGTCTAGCTTTGTTTCTAACAATTATACCCGATTCATCTAGTTTGTTTTTAACACCCATTTTGTGCGTATTATTTGATGCTTATCAGGCTTGGGAACAAGATCCCACACTTTGTTTCTTTCAAACTGATTTAACTCTTCTCGCATAGCGATAGTCCAGTGTTCATCTGCTATGGCTTCATCTAGATTCCTAGGTTCAATTTGAGATACAAAAGCCATATGATCACATGCATTTCTAAGAGAGTTTAGAGTAGTTACCCCTTTTGTTACATCACCTATAACATTTTCAAGCGAGTGGTCCCTTGGGATTCTCCATTCCTTGGGTAGCTCACTGCTTGATCCTTCTTCAATCTTTTCTTGAGGAGTGAATTTTGTCCCTTCCTCTCTATCTTTCTTCTTTTTCATCTAACTGTAAATCTTCAAGTTCATCTGCAACATTATCAATAACCTTTCCCAGCCTTTTGGGGTTAGTCTCATCAAATGTAACATGTACAGATTCCTCAATTACTTTATTTCTTTTATTGAAAATTCTAAAGGCCTTGCTAGATAAAGAGTAACCGAGAAAAATTCCTTCATCAGCCTTAGCATCGAATTTTCCTAAGTTATCCTTTCCATTATTTAAAACAAAACATTTGCATTCAAATGTGTGTAAGTGTGCAATGTTTGGTTTTCTCCCCTTGTAAAGTTCATAGGGGGTTTTCTTTAAAATAGGCCTAATCAAAACTCTATTCATAACATAACAAGCAGTACTTACAGCATCCGCCCAAAAGTATTTTGGGATTTCGTGATCATTTAGCATTGTTCTGGCAAGTTCTTCCAACGATCAGTTTTTCCTTTCAACGACTCCATTTTGTTGAGTAGTTCTAGGTGCTAAGAAGTTGTGATTGATACCAAGTTCTTCACAAAAGCTTTCAAACCTTTCATTTTCAAATTCTCCACCGTGATCGGATCGAATGGAGATGATTTTCAATTCTTTCTCATTTTGAATGCTACGAGCAAGCTTCTTGAATGCTCCAAATGCCTTGCTCTTATTTGCGAGAAAGAGTGTCCAGGTGTACCTTGAATAGTCATCTACTATAACGAGAGCATAGTAATTTCCACCATAACTTTTTGTCCTTGAGGGACCAAATAGATCCGTGTGTAACAGCTGCAATGGTTTGTTAGTAGACAC
The DNA here is from genome assembly GCA_039519185.1 of Astragalus membranaceus. Taxonomy (NCBI): domain Eukaryota; kingdom Viridiplantae; phylum Streptophyta; class Magnoliopsida; order Fabales; family Fabaceae; genus Astragalus; species Astragalus membranaceus. The sequence goes on along the minus strand of CM076854.1, from coordinate 122,346,342 downwards.
AATATTCTTCGATTTAAAAGACACTTTGACCTGTTTGCCCTTTTGGCATGCATCACACAGTTTATCCTTTTCAAACTTGATTTTGGGAAGACCACTAATTAGATCCTTAGACACTAACTTGTTAAGATGGTCCATATGAATATGAGCTATGATGCCATAACCAAGAATTTTCTTCCTTACTAATGAGACAACATGCATTATGAGATGAAACACTATCAAGACTCATCATGTATATATTTTCTACTCTGTTTCCTATCATTCTAACTTGTTTGCTTTGTTTATCCATAATGATGCATGAACTTGAATCAAATATTACCCTATTTCCTTTATCACATAGTTGGCTAATGCTTAGTAAGTTATGTTTAAGACCTTCAACATAAAGCACATTATCAATAGCAGTAGATAAATCTTTACCAACTTTACCTTCACCGAGGATTCTTCCTCTGTTGTTGTCACCATAAGTCACATGACCGCTTGATCTGGGGGTAAGAGTTAAGAACTTTGTTATATCTCCAGTCATGTGCTTTGAGCATCCGCTGTCAAGGTACCAATCTGACCCCCGTATCTTGAAGCATACCTGCAGTAATTTAAAACAGGGTTCTAGGTACCCAAATCTCTTTGAGTCCTTGTGGGTTAGTGTTTGGTATGGTCCTTTTGGGAAACCATACCTTTTTCATAGTTTGTCTACCTCTTGCCATGCAAACGGAAGCAGTATGTCCAGGTATATCACAATAATAAGATTTAATATATGGTCTAGTGGAAAGCTTTGGTTTGTAATGCACATGTCTTTTTATAAAATTGTTTATAGTAGGTCTGTGATGCACATTTCTTTTCACAAAATTATTTCTTGGAGCCCTATGATGCACATGCTGTAAGTTGGACATTTTGCCTATCGTCCATTCAAGCTCATGAACTTTCTTTTCATATTCAACACATTTATCGCAAACATGATTTGCTTTTAGATAACCGAGACTATAATTTTCTTTTTTAAGCTCTAGTCTTTCCTTAGTTAAAGCAATAACTTCATTTTGAAGATTTGTAATAACTTTCTTTGATTTATCTAATGTTTTAGCTAGTTTTAAGGAATCATCATGCAACTCAATAAATGCTTCATGCATTCATCATATGCATCTTGTAACGAGTCAGAGTTAGAGCTTACCTCATTTTCGGATTCACTTTCACTGTCATGATCGGCCATAAGAGCAACATGAGCTTCTTCACTTTCTGAGCCATCTGAACTACTCGTGTCATTGTCTTCCCAAGCTACGTAGGCTTTCCTTCTTTTGTTTTCTTTGAACGCCTTCTTTTCGAATTTGGATCCCTTTTTTTGTAGATTTGGGCATTCCATCCTCGTGTGACCAGGTTTCCCACATTCATAGCATGTTGGAGGACCGGATGAACTTTCTTTACTCGAGAACCTTTTTGGAGAAAAATTTTTAGAAATTTTTTTCTTTCTCATAAGCTTTTTGAATTTTCGAACCATGAGAACCATGCTCTCTTCGTTTTCATCATCCTCACTTTCTGAGTTATCACTGTCACAATGTCGACTCGAACTAGAAGCCTTTAACGCCAAGCTTTTCTTTTTCTTATCTGTATTTTCATGCTCAGTCAAACGAGTAAGTTCTAGTTCATGCTCTTGTAGCTTACCAAATAGAGTGGCAAGTGACATAGTAGCTAAATTCCTAGATTCAGCTATAGCGGTTACTTTGGGTTGCCATTCTCTGTTTAGACACCTTAAGACTTTGTTGATCAGAGTGTTTGTTCTGGCCCTTTTTACTTCATTTGTACCCTAATGAGATGCAAAAGAGGTTTAGACACCTTAAGACTTTGAGTGAACCTCTTTTGCATCTCTGGAATAGTTTCACCTGAATTCATTCTGAATAGCTCATATTCTCTGGTCAGAGTGTTTGTTCTGGCCCTTTTTACTTCATTTGTACCCTAATGAGTGACTTGCAAATTATCCCACATTTCTTGAGCAGATTTACAATTTGATACTCTAAAGAACTCATCAGGACTCAATGCAGAAATAATAATATTTTTAGCCCGTAAATTATGTTGCACTTTTTTCTTTTCATAGTCAGACCATTCAGCTCTATCTTTAATAGTAAGAATACCATTTACCATTTGCGTGGGGACATAGGGTCCTTTTTCCACAGCATCCCAGACATCTAGATCTACCACTTCAATAAATATTCTCATTATTTCTTTCCAATATGCGTAATCTTTCCCGTTGAATCCCGGAGGACGGGTAAGAGAAGCACCCTCTTGCGTAGACCAACTTGAAGTCATTTCGCTTGAAGCTGCTAGGCCCTTTATACAAGAGTCTAGCTTTGATACCACTTGTTACCAAGTTGCTTCAGTCTCAAGAGGGGGGGTGAATTGAGATTTTAAAAACTTCTCCATTTTTAACGACTTAGATTAATTTTCGCGCAGGTTTATGGAAGCGAAGGAAAAAGAAAATAAAGCAATAAAGAACACAGCAGATTTATACTGGTTCGGTCACCTCCCAGTGACCTACGTCCAGTTCCACTAACACAACAAGGCTTACAGGTGCATTGGAAACCTTTACAGACTCAAGTACTCTTCCCTAGGATACCCCACCTATGAAGAGCCCTCAAATCTATTACAACAATAACAAGAGATACCCCACCCCTGTTGCAACCAGCTGCCCCAGAAAGATACCCCACTTCCTAGTACAAACAGCTACCCTAGAGAGATACCCCACTCCCTAGTACAAAATACAACAATAAAACAATTACAGATGTAAAGACCAAAATACCTCTTGTGTAGGCAGATATTACAACTTGAAATTTCCCCAACCCAACTAACCCTTGGGAGAGAAGAATACCAAGAGAAGGCAGTTTCTGTCAGAGACAAAGGGAGCAGCTGCAACTTATGGAATTCATTCTGGTTTTATTCCCCACACTGGGTCGTGAATCAACCGATGTGCTCCATAGTAGATTTACCATCATCCCCGGAGAATGTGGCAAAGTCAGGGGGTTTGAATCCTCTGGGCAGAGGCACCAATCTATCCACCCACTCGGAGTAAGGCTTCCTGTACATCGGTCTATCAAGCGGTTTCAGCTGAACGCCGAAGAACTTCTTAATAATGTCAGCTATCAAATTAGGATCCAGGAGTTGGGCCCCCCGATGGTCTTTCAGGTGGAGGCGTTGGTCGCCACAGTGTATCTGGGGGACCCTGCGCCCCTGGCTGCGGTGGTACCTGAGGTGGAGCGTCTGTCCATGGCTTCCCAGGCACTACTTGGGCCAGGTTAACAGGGCTAGTTCCTGGTACAAATGTTTGCATGCCTCGATGGGGTGGAAGTTGATTCCATGGCTGCTCGACCGGAGCGATATTCATCTGTGTCTGCATATAGGAACCCTTCGGGTAGGTACCGAGTGCTCCGGGGTACGGCTGACTAGGAGGTAGCTTGTCGAGCCAGGTGAGCTCTGGGCCCATGCCGACTCGGGCAATACCTACTGATCCTGTCATTCCCTGATTACGGGGCGAGGGCTTGCCCCCCTGCGTAGGCCGGGTAGTTAACCGCGACAAAGCATCCATAGGATGGTTCTTGCGGCAAACCCACCGAGCCCACTGCCTCGGGCAGCCTTCGAGTCAATTGCACTTGTCCCTGCTGAAGAGAAGCCGTATTAGTGACATTCGCCAAAAACTGCCCCCCAGTGTTTGCAGTGGTGTTTCAAGAATTAGGGGACTCTTAAGCACAACAAAGGGCTTTGGTGTTTCAAACTTGTTGAGCCAATGCCTTATTTCTATTTGTGGTGTTTGTTTTTTGTTGATGCAATGCAGTGAGTGCAAAGACATCATTTTTCTGGATTGTAGGTACACCTTATTTTGAGTGTAGGTGCCTTTTGATGTAGGTGGTGTTGGTACACTTTGTCCTAGCAGTTTACCAGGACTCGGTCCAGACTTAACTCGCCCTATAAGGGTATTGGCAGCTGTGGCCAATGGTCGTTCTGAGGATATTTTGATCCTAGAAGACCCGGTCCCTTTGAAACAGTTTACCAAGACTCGACTCGGATTTAACTGGTAACAAAGGGTTGCGACCATGGTTGATCGCTTAGTGAGACCCCAAGATCGGACCTGAGGGGCTCGAGGTCCGAGTCTTTTTCGAAGCTGTAAATTTGATCCTTGCGTTATTGTTTTGACGAAAACAAAAAGTGTGGAATGTCGGACAGTTTATTGATTTATCATTTAAATGTGGAACTCGATTTACAATGATAGGAGCAGTCCTAAGTGGTGTCCTTGTAGCGACCGAAAAATCCGGGTGAGGATTCCTCGAAGGTTCAAAAATGAAGCTGCCACCAAAGTTTAGTTTAAGGGCAAACATTGGAAAATCCTCTTTGGAATGGATAAGGGTCCTTGAGACCAGATAAGGGTTCGGGAGTCGGTTATGCGTGGGGAAGGTATTAGCACCCCACGACATCCTTCCTAAGGAAGGTTACCTGCTAACTAGTTGTAGGAAAGAATATTAATTTCGAAAAATTTATTTTTCCCCTTTTATTGTGAATTAAAAAGAAAGAAGAAAGTTGATATTTCATTTAAGAAAATGATTATTTAGGAAAAGACTAAAAAAGTTTTTTTATTAGTTCAATTGACAGAGGTCGGCCGCCCTCCGCTCCTACGTATCTCTTGGTAGAGAATCAAATCACACATAGTTCTTGGGTAGAAAATGTTTATTGGTTGGTGTTTTTTAATATATGGGTTTTAGGACTGTGTGATCTGTGTTGAAGGTCCACTGGGGGTCTGAAGGAGCGCTGGGTCTATGAAGGACCACAGTTCACTTATCCTAAAACGATGACTAACCCGGCCGTACGACCGACTTAATCCCCTACTTTGAAAATAAGATTTTTGATTTTTGAAATGAAAGAGATGTGTTTGTATGTTTTTTAATTTTAAGAATTGTTTATTTTAAATAGGGATTTTAGGACATGATCCGTAACGGTTCATTAGTGACCTAAAAAGCAGACTAACCCGACTGTACAGTCGACTTAGTCCCCTATTTATATTTTGTGGTTTTTTGTAAAAAAAGGAATTAAGAAAGAAAGGTAATGGAAATTGTTTATTTTTGCGCTTGACAGAGGCGTGACCCTGCTCCTACGTATCTCCTGGTAGAGAATCAAAGGCTACGTAGTTCTAGGTAGAAATATTTGTGTGTTTATGTTTTTTATTTATTTTTGAAATTGGGAGAGGTATTCGTAACGACCAAACAAGTAAAACTCAGAGTGGCCGTCACTCATAACTCGTTTGAAAACTAATGCTGTTATTAACGGTCAAACAGGCTAAGCTCAGAGTGGCCATTAGTAACAAACAATTTTTTTGGGGATAATTGTTGAGAAAACTGGTTTTAAAGCATTATGATGTAAGTAAAAAAAAACTAAGTGAGTTGTAATTGAAAAGGAAGTGTAATTGACATGGGTGTTACGTTATTAAAAAAGTGGGTATGAATAGCAACGGGGACTGTATTTTTAAAACTGGGGTGTAAATATTAAATAGCCCAGTTCCACGTGTTTTATAGACTGGGCTTAAGTGAGGGGTTGTATTAATAAAATGAGTGGTGCATTTGTAAACAGAGGTTGTATCATTAAGAAAAAAGGGTGCGTTTAGAAATAGGGGTTGTATTAAGGAACTGGGGGGTGTATGTAGCAATAGCCCAATTCAGTTTTGTTTGTTTGCAAACAAACTGACCCACGAAACTGGGCCAAAATAGGGGGCGTGCATCATTAAAACTGGGAGTGTAAGAAGTAATCATATATATTTAAAAAAATTAAAAAGAAAATCAGATGAATATAAGGCAAATCAAATTGGGAAACCCTAATTTCATTTCCTTCACTCTCAGCGCCGCATCCCCTCTCTCTCAACCTTACCACTTCAACCTAATTTCCTTTCTCCACTCTCCACGTCGTTCTCTCTCATTTTCCTTAACCCTAACTTCACTTTCTTCAAACCCTCACCATCACCCTCTCATCCCCTCCTCACCGGTCCACTATTCCCTTCATCCTAGCTTTCTACATCTCTCCCCCTCTGCACTGTGTTTTCAATCCTAAACGAAAGCCACGCTCCGATCTTTCCTCTCCACGAAGTACGCGCCTTTACCACCACCAAAACCTAATCCTACCCTCTTCCTACTACTTCAGCTCCACCAGCAACCAGAGGTAAGGCGGAGGAGGATTTTGCGAAAACGTTGGGGTTGAGAGGGAGAGCTCGAAATTTCGAGAGAGAGAGAGAGAGAGAGAGAGAGAGAGAGAGAGAGAGAGCAGGGTGTACGACTGAGACGGAGCTGCGATGAGGGAGCGAAGGGATCGATCGTTTGGTTCGCGCTTGACAGTGGTGAAGAGGTGAAGTTTGGTGGTCGTTGGGTTTTGCGGTGATTTTGGTTGGCTACGGTGAGGGTGGAAGCGATGATGGGGAAATTGTGAGAGAGGAGGCGACGGTTGGGTGGTTTCGTTTGGAGGAGAGGGTTGGCCACGGTGGGAGCGGTTGCTGGTGGTGGTCTGGGGGGTTGCGATGGCTACGGTGGTGGGGGATGAGCGGCCAAGGCGGTGATGGTTCGTAGAGGGGGTGTGGCCGAGAGATTCGGTTTCTGTGTTGGTGGTTTGCAGCGGCGACGACGGAGGCGCACGGTGGCCGGAGGTAATCTACATTTTTTTATCCCTGACTTTCTCTTCCACTCTATCAGTTTCTGCCCTTTTTCGCTCCTCTTCTTGTTTTCACAGTAGCTGGTTTTTTTTTAGTCTACTTTGATTTGTTTCTTTTTAGATGCTTAGACAAAACATGTACAAGACTAGTAAAAAAAGTAAGCAGATGTTAACTAATTTTGATCACATCCTAGAATCAGGTACAACATGCATTCGGAAAGAAAGAAAAAAAAAGCTTATGACTAACCCAATTTCTACCTTCTGAAGTTCTCCTGTTTGCTACAGCCACCTGCTGTGTTTTGTTGATCAGGGTTTCAAAGTGAAGCCACTAATCGTTTGGACTAATTCATTTTTCTTCTCTCAGTTTTTCTGGCATTCGTGACTGTCTGTATTTTTCAGCCACTGTCCTGTCTGTGACTGTGCGTGGAGTATTTTTCTGTCTATTTGCTATTAATTTTCGTCCCCCCTCTGATTGTGCTACAGTTGCTGGTTTTATAGGTGGATTGGGATGCTGAGGACAGTCAGCAATTAGGGCAAAAAAATGGCATCCAAAGGACAACATCTTTGAGGGGAATAAAAAGGACAAGAGCTGGCACCAAGGACAGTCAAATGAAGAATCAAAAGGACAGCCAAGGGGGAAATCCTAGCTAGGGCAAGCTTGTTGCGCCCTCTTTCTCTTTTTTTTTTCTTTTTTTGAAGTTTTGTATTTTTTGATTTTTTGTATTATTTTTGTACTATTTTCTGCTGTTTATTTTTTGGTTCATATGTGTAAAGAAAGACTATGTTATATGACAAGGAAAAAAAACACTTTGACTATTAGATTTCATTATTAATCGTTTTATTATTATTTTTTTGCACCGATAACGATAGACAACAACGAAATAAAATAAAACAAACATCAAACAATCGTTATGCGAGAGTGCCAAAGATACCCGCGTTTAGAACAATATGCGACGCGATAAGAATTTTTGGGTTTTAATTGATCGGACAAAATTAGGGTATGACAGTCCTTTTTGGAGAGATTGATGTAATTTCCGTTATTAAATGTAATAACTTTTCAGTTTCGTTGCATTCCAAGTTCTTTGAATCTTTTTCCCTTAGAGTGTCTCTAGGTTGAAAGCTCATTTACCGTTTTAGATATAATACGGTAAGGTCCTTCCCAATTTGGTTCGAGCTTTCCTTGGGAAGCATTTTTAAGACCAACATCAGCCCTTCGAAGAACCAGATCGCCTAGCTCGAAATCTCTGGGAATGACTTTGGCATTGTACCTGGTGGTTACCCCTTGTTTGACAATTGCTTCTCGGAGTGAGGCTCGACCCCGAATTTCATCGATGAGGTCGAGCTCCTCTCTCAAGGCTTGGTTATTTTCGTTTTGAGTTTTGGGGTTTGCCGTTCTCCACCTGAGTTCGCCAATCTCGACGGGAATGACCGCCTCGCTGCCGTAAGAGAGCCGGAACGGCGTCTCTCCTGTGGAGCTTTGTTGGGTGGTCCTATATCCCCAGAGGACATAAGGTGGCTCTTCCACCCAGTTTCCTTTTGCGTCGTCTAGACGTCGCCTTAGGCCGTTTAGTATTATTTTGTTCGCCGCTTCTACTTGTCCGTTGGTTTGAGGGTGTTCAACTGATGTGAAGCGGTGCTTGATTTTTAGGTCGGACATCAGCTTTCTGAAACCCTTGTCCGTAAATTGAGTTCCATTGTCCGTTATTACTACCTCGGGGATGCCGAACCTGCTCATGATGTTTTTTCCTAAAAAATTTGATGCGATTTCTTGCAGTGATGGTAGCCAGGGGTTCTGCTTCTATCCATTTGCTGAAGTAATCGACTGCGACGATTAAGTATTTGATCTGCCCTGGAGCCGTCGAGAATGGCCCCAGGAGGTCTATCCCCCACCATGCAAATGGCCATGTGGAGGACAGGGTTGTAAGATCGGTTGGAGGAGCAATGTGGATGTTGGCGTGAATTTGTCATTTTTTGCATTTTTTTACATAAGCACTAGCATCAACTGCCATGGTCGGCCAGTAATATCCGGCGCGAACAGCCTTTCGAGCCTGAGAATGGGCTCCGAGGTGTTGACCGCAGATTCCCTCATGAATTTCTGCTAGGACATAAGCTGCTTCTTCTCCCTCGATGCATTTCAACAACGGGGAGGAGAGGCATCTTTTGTACAACGCTCCATCAATAACTGAAAAGGCAGAAGCCTTCCTCCTGACGAGTTTAGCGTCGTTTGCGTCTGGGGGTTCCACTCCTGCAATGATGTATTCTAAGATCGGGACGATCCAACTGTGAGCTTCTTCAATTATGCAAATGGTCGAGGCAAATTCAAGGTCGGGGGATATACTGGGTTTGTGGAGGATTTCCTGGATAAACGTTCTGTGATTTCCAGGAGCTTTCGTGCTTGTGAGCTTGGCGAGGATATCAGCTCTTTGGTTTTCTTCCCTTGGCACGTGTTTTACTTCTAATGTTTCAATTTGAGCTAGTAATGCCCGTACTCGAAGTAGGTATTTTTGTAAGACCGGCTCTTTAGTCTCATATTGGTTGCCGATTTGGGAGACTACCAACAGAGAATCGGTGTACAGTTTTACCCGGGGGACTCGGAGGTCGACTGCCAAGCGTAGACCAGCGATGCAAGCCTCGTATTCTGCTTGGTTGTTCGAGGTTGAAAAACTGAAAGTTAGAGAAACTTCGATGATGATGTCGTTCGGGTTGGAGAATCCATCGACATGTAGGATCCAGACATCGTTTTCGACATTTGCTGGTGTCATTTCGGACACGAAATCCGCCAGAACTTGCGCCTTCATAGCAGTTCGGGCTTCGTACTTGATCCCGAACTCTGATAGTTCTACCGCCCACTTGATCATTCTACTCGCGAGATCGGGCCTGTGCAGGATTTGCCGGATGGGGTAATTAGTCCGCACGACCACCTGGTGGGCGACGAAGTAAGGTCGAAAACGTCGAGCTGCGATGATGAGAGCTAGAGCGATCTTTTCGACCTTCTGATAGCGACTCTCTGGTCCGTGTAGGGCTTTGCTTGCAAAGTAAACTGGGCTCTGTCCGGTTTTTAACTCCCACACAAGAACGACCCCTAAGGCTTCCTCCGAGATAGCTAGATATAAGTATAAAGTTTCACCTTTGCTTGGTCTAGTTAAGATCGGAGGTTCAGAGAGGACCCTTTTGAGCTGGTTTAAGGCCTCATCTTGCTCGGTGGTCCAGTTGAAATCCTCTTCCTCTTTTTTAAGTAGTTTGAACAGGGGAAGGAACTTGAACGCCGCATTTGATATGAAACGAGATAAGGCGGCGATCATGCCGTTAAGTTTCTGGACTTTCTTTTTGGTTGTCGGAGTTCGCATTTCTGTTACGGATCAACATTTGTCGGGATTTGCTTCGATTCCCCTTTCTGTTAAGTAGAAACCTAAAAATTTACAAGTTCGGACTCCAAAAGTGCATTTCTCTGGATTCAGTCTCATATTATTTTCCCGGACTTCTGAGAAGATCACTCTAAGGTCGTTGACGTGCTTGTCATCGTCTTCACTCTTGGCGATCATGTCGTCGAGGTAGACTTCAACACTCTTGCCGATTTGTTTTTGGAAGACTTTGTTCATCATTCTTTGGTACGTAGCTGTTTGCGCGTGTGTGTTTTCTAGTCGCAATATCAGTGCAAGTATACACGTCGTACAAGTAATAAAGTGGATAAAAATAAGAGATCGTTCCCACGAGGATTGATTTTACTTTCAAAGTTCAAGTCTTCAAAACACAAGTGAAACAAGTAATAAATCGGCACTAAAAGTTGGTGTTAAGACTAAGAACGTAGATAAAACAAGTAAACAAGAAGTGGTCGTGAATATGGAAGAGTATGAGTTGGATTGCTGCATGCAAGTAAATCTCCTCTAGTCAGACGTTATAACGTTTACACGTTAACACGTACAAATGGTATGCTGTATAGACGTTATAACGTTTGAACGCTGTTGTAAAAGAGCTGTGCTTTTCAGTCACAAAACGTCAGAGCTTCAAGTACTAGAGTTCCTATGTCTAGGTTCTAAGTAGGCCTACTCCTGTATTTTAAGTACCCACAACAATGTCCTATGAACTATTATCCATTCTATGTCTAGACTTAGATAAAAATGCCTAAATGTCTTTAGTGCACTTTTTCATTCACATAAATCTTTGAGTTCTTTTCATAGACCATGTCTGTACCTATGAATCTACTTATTTTAAGTGGCCAATTTCAAAACAAGTTTGGAAATATTAACATGCAAAGATTTAAAACGCATAAACATTAATACTTCATATCATTAAACTAGAGGTTCATTACATGCAAAACAACAACCCAACTACAAATGTTTAGCTCATGCTGAGCATCTTTACAGAAAGAAGAGGAGTTGAAATCCAAATACCGTACATAGAGAAAAGGAGACTAAACGCAAAAGATACGCCTAAGTAGCCTTCCTTCATGCACGCTGTAGAGACGTTGCAACGTCTGAGCTTCACAGTAATGGGTGCGAAAAATAGAAAAATGGAGCTTGAGAAGGGTTCAGATGAAGAAGTCTGTGTCCAGAACTTCTTTTAGAAAACTCTCTCTGAAATTGGAGGAAGGTGGATGATGAATGGTTGGATGCTCAGATGATGATCTGATACCTCCCCTGCCTTTCCTTTTGTAGAGAGAGAATAGCCAAGGAACAAGGGGGGTCACGTGCTTGCTGATGTCATTCCCCACCTTCCAAGCTTGCTTGTAAATTAACTCTGTTCTGAAATGACACTGCACTGCTACAGTGCGTCAACCGCGTCAGCGCTGAGGAGAGAGAAGATCTTCTGCACTTCTAGATCTTTGACTATCATTTCTTGTGCGCCAAAAAATGAGATATCTCTTTCTTGCTCTGCTGCCCTTCTTCAGACGTGATGAGGGACGTTGCCACGTTCAACTCACTGCATAAACACAAGAAGCATCAAAATGTTCACAAAGGCGCCAATTGGCGCCAAAATGCATAGAATTTGTAATTTAGCCCCCTTTCTAACTAAAAAGCGATAAACTAACAGCAACTTAATAGAAACAACCTACTATTGCCAGAGAACTTGCATGATTTAACTTTGAATAAGTATAAATAACTCATATAAATATGAGTTATCAGTAGCTCCGGCGTTTTTCAAACCAAAAGGCATGACACGGTAGGCGAAGTTACCTTGGTCGGTCATGAAAGCAGTTTTTTCTTGGTCAGGAGGGAACATGACAATCTGGTTATACCCGGAGTATGCATCCATGAATGATAACAAACGAAAACCTGAAGCGTTGTCTACGAGTCGGTCTATGCTGGGGACAGGGAAAGCGTCTTTTGGGCAGGCTTTATTAAGATTGGTGTAGTCGACGCACATGCGCCATTTTCCGTTGTTCTTTTTAACCAGCACCGGATTTGATAACCAGGTTGTGTATTTTACTTCAGAAATGAAGTTTTCTTTTAAGAGATCGTCTACGGCTTTTGCGGCGACTGTAGCTTTCTCGCTACTCTATGTTCGCTTTCTTTGGGCGACCCACTTGGCTCCTGGATTAACTGTGAGTTGGTGGCAAGCGACTTCAGAAGGAATTCCGGGCATGTCCTCTGCCGACCAGGCGAAGATGTCTGCATGGTCTCTGAGACATTGGGTTAAATCAATTTTCACCTCTTCTGATAGATCGACTCCGATCTTGATGGTTCTGGAGGGATCTTCGCCGAGCTGTACCTCGATGAACTCCCCATTAAGTTGGGGCATTTTCATTTTTCGTTTGAGCTCTTTGGCCAGCCCGTCATCATCTTCATCATCCGTACTTTCAGGATCGTATCTTGCATGTAAGTCCATTGCGTTCACCTCGGTAGGTCGAGCTTTACTCTTGGGAGTAGTGTTTTCGGGAAGGGGAACCCCTTCCTGCTCCAAAGCTTTTTGCTCGGTTTTGGTCCATAAGAAAACGCATCTGGAAGCAGACTCCAGATCGGAGTTTAAAGTGATAACTTTATTGCAGAGAGAGTGGAATTTTATTTTTAAGTGCGTGGTGGACGCTACTACTCCGAGCCTGCCTAAAGTCGGTCTTCCTACGACAACGTTGTTGCACCCCAAAAAATCCGGTTCGGACTTCTCATTGTACAACGTGGAAAAGGTATGGAGCCGCCACCAATATTTTAATTTTAAGACCAAAACATTGAAAAAAGGTCTTTTAGACAAGGCGGATGGTCTTTCGAAAACTAGAGATATGGGTTCGGGGGTCGGTTAGGCATGGGGAAGGTATTAGCACCCCGTACCTCCTTTCTACCGAAAGGGAACCTTTAATTAAATGCGTGGTTTGAAGTGTTGATTTGAAAATGCTTTTATTTTGCCTCTTTATTGAAAAGGGAGTGAGAAGACTTAATGAAAATTTTTATTTTTGGCGCTTGACGAGAGTTGGCCTCTCGCTCCTACGTATCTCCTGGTGCGATGGAGAATTCAAAGCTACGTAGTTCTTGGTTGTCCTAAAAAGGTTTTTGTTTTTTAGTCTGTTTAGATGAGTTTTCGCAGTAGGAGTGAGGATTCGCGATGACCAAACAACAACGGTTTAGAGTGGCCGCGCTACTAACTCTTTTGAAAATGAAATTATCATTAACAACCAAACGGCAACGGCGCGAGTGATCATTAATGATAATAGGTTTTGCTTTTGATTCGCGTGTTCGCGACGACCAAACAACAGCGGTTTAGAGTGGCCGCGCTACTAACTCTTTTGAAAATGAAATTATCATTAACAACCAAACGGCAACGGCGCGAGTGATCATTAATGATAATCGGTTTTTATTTTAGATGATCAAAAAGGGTTTTCGTAATCGAATTAATTTTGGTTTGTTGTGCTTGACGAGGACGTGGCTCGCTCCTACGTATCCCAAATGGGAATCAAAGCGACGTAGTTCTAATGAGCCTTGAAAGTGAAAGTCTTTTTGCTTTGGTTTTGAAAAGTGAGGGGCGCTCATGATGATCAAACTAACAAAGGTTATGGGTGATCACCACTAACACTTGCTATGACTTTTGATGCTTAGGAAAATATCTTTTGAAATTGAAAGCATTCATGATAATCAAACTAACAAAGGTTATGGGTGATTATCACTAGTAGCTTATGCATATGAAAACATCATTTTTTGAAATTTAGGCTCTTAGGACAACCAAACTAACAAAGGTTATGGGTGATTGTCACTAGTCACCATTTTCATGCTAGGCCATTTAGAAAAGAAAGCAATGAATGCAAATCGAATCCTTAGGCGAACAACAATCTCATTTGAATTCTTGAGCAAATATTAGCCTAGACTACACATGTTAGACCACAACACGTAAATAGGCAAAGAAGGAACTTGAATTGGGCATTAAGCAAAAATACAAGAGTGGGCAAGATTGAACCTAAATGCACATCTAGTTGGAAGATGCTAGGCGAGAACCATACTCAAATATTTCTACAAAACGCAAGGGAATCTAAATGCACATCTAGTGGAAGATGCAATGTATGGAATTGACCTACCTAAGTGTTGATGATATTTTTATACGAGAGTGGACAATGAAATTGTTAGCTTAAGGAAAAGAGTTGCCTCCATCATGATCATAGGCAAGCATAAGCAAGAAAATTATTTAGCAACCAAAGTATCAAAGAATGTTGAATCACTTTGGTCAATCCTCACACTTAAGATTAAGTGCACAAGTGTGAATCACCTTCCCAATCATCAACAAAAACAAGTTTATTAAAGCAAACCCAAACCCTAATTTTTATGTTAAAACCTAGGAGCATACATACCCTAAATCAACTATTATTCATCCCCAAATCATGAAATAGACAAAAGCATTCAAGAACCCTAAACCTAGGCCCATGGCGGAATGTCATCATGCTTGAAATGAGTTTCTTATTTTGTGAAAGTTATGCAAACAAGAGTGAATATGCAAGGCAATGTGAGAAAACACAACAACAACTAGCAAATCACATTTTTATGAGAGTATGCGAAATACAACATGCCATAAAACAACATTTTATTTCATGAAAGGCAAGGATTAAGATCAACACAAATCAACATTTATCAAAGGGTGAGAAGCATCATAAGCACCCAAGCCTCCCTAAGTGCTTGTCAAAGTGCTTATGACACTTCTCACCAACAACAATCAACAATATGAGAATATGAAGATGATAGGATGAATGCTTTTTATATTTTTTGAGGAAATACTCAAAGATGATGCAAGGTTTTAAGGATTACCTTAGCTTTGAGCTAGAAAGTGAGATGAGAAGATGAAGCTAGGCACAAATCAAAAAAAACTCCAATATCCTTCAAAGAAGTACCTACTTGATGATGATGCTTGAACTTTGAATGAGAAATGGAGGGAGTATGTGAAAGAGGGATGCAAATGAGGTGAGTTGTTTGTTAGGGTTTTTGGTGTAGGAGAAAATGAGAAGGTTCCTTTGAAATGAAAGAAAAAACAAGAGGAAGTGAGGAAGAGGAGGGGGGCTACGAATTTCTTGGTCTTTTTGGAGAGGAGAGAAGTGAGTTGTTCTTATTCAAATCCTTGGGAGGCCAAAGATCTAATGGGTTTAAGGTTGTGAGAGGGAAATAAAGAAATTAGTGTGTATTTAGTGGTGTAGAGAGAAAGAAGGTAAAAATATGTTGTGTATTGAATGTTATTGGATTCAAAGGTGTGCTTGTCATGATGAAAGGCTTTTTTTGTGATGTGCACTTGATGGGGCTGAAGTGAAGGGCATGAGGGTGGAGTGAAGGAGGTGAAGAAATTAGTGTGTATTTAGTGGTGTAGAGAGAAGGAAGGTAAAAATATGTTGTGTATTGAATGTTATTGGACTCAAAGGTGTGCTTGTCATGATGAAAGGCTTTTTTTGTGATGTGCACTTGATGGGGCTGAAGTGAAGGGCATGAGGGTGGAGTGAGGGAGGTTGTTTGCTTGTGAAATTGGTGCTTACTTTGGCCAAAAATGGATAAAAGTAAAAAGCACCTAAAAGGAATTATCCCTAATTCTAAAAATACAATAAACATCCAATATTATTTTATTATTCATTTTTCATTTTTGATTTCAGATTTCATATTTTTAATTATACATATTTTTTGAGCCTTTTTGAAAAAAAACCGTTACAATTGACCACAATACCCTTTTTGACGCTAAAACCCTAATTTGCCCGAAAAATGCGTTTCAACCCTAAAAATGATTTCAAGAACCTTGGAATGCCTTCTAGGATCCGAAATGCAGTGCATAAGGCTCTTCGCTCTTCAATTTATTTATTTTTTTGTGGAAAATTAGGGTTTTGACCTAAGCCGGACAAAATTGGGGTATGACAAACGTTGTAGATGGATTCACAAGGTAGGATAAGGAACTTGGTTTTGATGGTTCTCACCATTGGCTCAGCTCCGTAGGAAACCATCAATTCCAAATGGCCTAGTGGTTTTGTCCGGGACCCGTTAAATCCGGATAGGGCCGTTCCTCTGTATGAAGTGAGCTCCTCTCTGTCGATCCCCATTCTGTCAAGGAGATCGACAAAGATGATGTCAGATGAGCTCCATTGGTCCACCAAAATTCTTCTTACTTCTTTGTTGGCAATGACTGCCGAGATTATGAGGGGTACGTGTTTGTTGGGTTTCTCATCAATAAGATCTTCATCACTAAAATAAAGTGGAGGTCGGTTTGTCGTGGTTGGGGTAGCTGAGGTTGAGGCCACGCTTAACAATTCTTTCCACTTTCGCTTCATTGTTTTTCCAGACTCCTCATGCTCGAAACCTCCTACGATCATCATCATCACTGAGTGACCTTTCGATGTTCTAGTATCATGATTTTCTTCGTCGGAATAGACCTTTGGCTTACCCCTTCAGCTGGGCTCCTCGTTCCTCTCGTTTTTAACTTCGCCGGTATTTGCTCCAAACTTTTTCACATAACCGGACAATTTTCCCCGTTTGATCAAGTCTTCAATGTCGTCTTTGAAAGCATTGCAGTGGTTCGTGTCGTGACCATTACTTCTATGATACTTGCAGTATTTGCTGGATCGTTGTCCAGATCGGGGAGGTAGAGGTTTGGGGGTCTTAACGTCTCTGAACTCGACATTCCAACATTCCCCATATAATTGGGCGTTGAAGACGTTGAGTTCAGTGTATACTTGGTGACAGTTCCGAGGTCGGGGATCCCTGTTACCTCGGTTTTCGTTTCCTTGGTTATCTCTTCCGTAGCGGGGTTTTGATGGTCCGGCCTGTGTTGACGGATTTCCGATTTTGGCGCTTTCCTCTTCATTGATGAAACATTGGGATAATTGGAGGAAATCTTGCAAAGTATTAGGCTCCCAAGTGTTGACATGTTTTTTGAAAGGGCTTCCGGGGAGTAGGCCCTGCGCCATGAAGAAAATGCGGAAAGTGTCGTCTAATTCTCGAACTTGAAAAGCCTCGTTGTTGAATCTCTCTATGTATTCTCTGAGAGGCGCGTCCTCGTTTTGGACCATGGACATTAACACCGCTTTGTTCTTGGGTTTAATTTTGGAATGGGAAAAGTGAACTGAGAAGAGTTTTGCCAATTGGTCCCAAGAGGATATGGAGTTTGTCTTCAAAGCCCGAAACCATTCTGATACTACTTTATCAAGAGTTAATGGGAAGATTCGACATTTCATCTCCATGGGGACGTTCCGGTATTGCATAGTGGTGTCGAATTGATCGAGGTGACTGTCTGGATCGTCCGTTCCATTATACATTTTCAGACCTCCAAGCGGTTTTTTGAGGTACCTCGGAACTCGGTAGCTATCAATAGTCGCGGTGAATGGGCCCTTTAGCTCGGTTAACAGTGCTTGAGGTTGTGGCTGACGCTCGTGATGGGGATCGGGATACACGTGGTGTCGAGGTTGTGCCTTTTCAGGGTAATCCTCTCCATTTCTGGAATGTCGTCTTGGGGATGAAGAGGCTAAAAATGAGCGAGGTTGGGGGAGTTATCCAGTTCTTTAAGACCATCGAATTGTCAAGCCGGAGGAGAACGAGATCCATTCCCTCGTTGTCGGCGAGGAGGAGAACGATGATAGTCATCAAGATCGTCATATTGTCGAGCCGGAGGAGAATGGGAACCATTCCATCGTTGTCGGCGAGGAGGAGAACGATGACAGTGTCTTCTCCTGGGTGGAGATCGATGTCTCCTTCGAAACTGGTTTCTCTTTTCAGGGGAGCCCGGTCCAGGTGATTCCTGGTCCGGAACGTCTCGCGCCCGGAGATTTGCTACCTCGTCCTCAAGATCGGTGAAACGGCAGTTTCTTTGTTGGTTCACGGCCTCCTGTCGAGCTAGCAGCTGGACGAGCTGTTGAACAACATCGACCAGGGCTGGAAGCGATGGAGGGGGAGGTGGTAAACTATTACTGTATGAGTTCGTACGGGAACGGGTGAGGTTCGGATCGGGGAATTGTACCCGAGTTTGAGTGGAGTCTGTGAGGTCTTGGACATGGCCCTCGGGGTTTATTGTGTCTCGAACTCGGGTATAACCAGTCCTACCCCGGGCCCGACCACAAGACTGACTGGTTTTGAGTGGAGTTTGGGTGCCATTTGTGGATCAAGGTAATGAGAGAGGAAATTGAGTACAGATCCTCCCACTATGGTCGTCAATGTTCTGTACCGTACTTCCGAGCTTAATGAGTAGTCCGGGGTAGTTGGTAGATGTCGTCCTTGATCAGTGGGGTTCGATCTTGAGATGACGATGTTCGATCTTGAGATGACGGTGTTGTACCTGCAAGAATACTCCGACGCTCAAGTCAGTATTTGAGTGAATCAATGTTTTCTGTGTTTTTAGTACCTCTTTTATGAGCATTAAAGGTGGTATTTATAGAGTTTGTGTGATGTCTGTTATGACGATCTTGGGTCGTTAGATCTTGCAGAGGTATCTGAACCGTTGGTTGATTGGGCTAGATTTTCTGAATGTGGGCTGGTTGATCATTGGGCCTTGCAGGGGGTGTAAATATTGCTGAGGCCTTTTGCTTATTCCCATAACACATTTGAAGAACACAAGTAAGACATAGAGACTGGCCAAATGCCTCCCAATGGTATGGGAGTGTCAACAACTGTCGTATTTGACGTATATGAGGCGGGATTTAAAGATACAAATGGCTTTTAATCGTATGACATATGATGTGATACTTTAGAATGAAGGACTCATACGGGAGAAGATATAGTTGACAAACTAGAGAAAGTGAGACCTTTAAAGTAGAGAACAAACATGGCATGTAATCGAGTAGTACAAAACTTTTGGAATTGTCCAACAAGATTAGATACTTGGGAGGTGATATCAGTAGTGGGGGACCGGGACCGATTAGGGGTGTCAAATTTTTTAAATACACAATTTGCTAAAAATATAATTAAAAACAACTATAATATATTTAAATAAATAAATTATACATTTCATAATTGTCCTCTACGTGATTTCATATTCTGAAATCACTGATTAATAAGCTCAGAGTCAATTTTATTGAATACATCACTCTCAATGTATGTCACTAGAGAGTCGTTCATTTATGTATCCCCCATCCGGTTACGCAACCTATTCTTGACAATATTCATAGTAGAGAAAACTCTTTCTACAGTTGCTGTTGTAACAGGCAAAATTAGTGCCAGCTTCAAAAGAGAAATGGATCACTCTCCACGAATCATTAGAGGTTTAGAGAATTAGATCACTCTCCGCGAATAGTTGCACTGCAATAAAGGGAGATCGAAACCCTAACTCTAATAGTATCGTGGTTAGGGGTCTGGTGGTGAGTGTGTGGATGTGGATATGAAACTGAGTGTTGTTTTGTTGCAAGAGTAAAACAAACAAAGATTTGTGCTATAGAGACCCTACTACCACCGCTAGGCAGGGAGATTGTTTTCTTATACGATTGGAGATGAAAGAGAGAATGCTGAATTGAAAAATGGTGGTTAGGGTGCAAGAACAAAGCGCAGTTTCCACGGGGGAATCAGAGGGTGAGGGAATTCTAAGAATCTTCAATAAAATGCATCATCAAAAATTTAATATCAGTATGAATGAACTCTTTATCTTAGCATTTCTAGCACATTTTTACCAAAACTATTTTTTTTCTAGATCAATCAATAATGTCATGGAAGTTTTTGAGAATCTTAAGAATATAAATCTTAGGGAGTCTCCCACTCTACTTTCCCTCCAAAACTCCCAACCCCCTCCCTCTCTCTCTCTCTCTCTCTCTCTCTCTCTCTCTCTCTCTCTCTCTCTCTCTCTCTCTCTCTTCTTTTTTCCATATTTTCATTTAGGAAAAAAAATTAGATCTATAAATTGATGAAGATGAAAATTAATTTTCTGATAAATTATGTAAAGTGTGATTCTTGTCAGTGTGTTTTGGGGTACTTTAGAGTCCGGAAAAAAATTAACTGCTCAAATATGCAAAGTTTATTTCTCGATAACCAATTTCGTTAAAAATAATTGATTTTAACAAAATATGTGAAGTGTGACGATTAACGATGTGTATTGGGGTACTTTAGAATTAAAAAAAATAGAAGTACAAATACATGAAGTTCGTTCCTCAATCTTAAAAGTAATTTCGTGGCGAAATACGTAAAGTGCGACACAAAGAAGTTTATTTTGAGGTACTCTCGTTTTTTTTTTCTTTTTCATGTTTTAAGCAGTGTATTTTCGGGTACTTTAGGGTTCAAGAAAATTTGAACAGTTCAAATACGCAAACTTCGTTCCTCAATAACCGGTTTGTTGAAAGAGAATACGACTGCAATGTTAAGTAGAGTGTTTTGGGGTACTTTATCAGGCAAAAAACATTTAACTGTTCAAATACGCAAAGTTTGTTTAAGTAACCGGTTTGGTGGAAAAAAATAATTTCAAGACAAAATATGTAAAGTACGATGCTAAGTAGTGTTTTCGGATTCTTTAGTGTTCGCAAAAATATTCAACTATTCAAATATGCAAAGTTTGTGCCTTAATAGCCAGTTTGGTGGGGGAAGAAATATATTTTTATGACAAAATTCACAAATTGTGATGCTAAGCAGCGTGTGTTTTGGGGTACTTTAGTGTAGAGCTGTCAATTTGGCCCACATGAGCCAGCCCAGCCCCAGCCCTACATGGCCCTAGGGCCAAAAGGCTCGTGGGCCCAAATACCCAAATTTCAAAAGCCCACATGAGCCCCAAGCCCCAAAAGTCCTAGTGGGCTAGGGTCAGCCCAATGCCGTTAATTTTCTGTTTATGCAACAAAACTAAAAAATTACCAACAGACCCGTGTGGGCTTCGGCCTAGGCCAGCCCACGGGCCCTAAAATATTATTTATTTTTTTTACAAAAAATTGGAAATAATATAAGAAGTGTTGATTTTTTTTTCGGGAAAAAGTGATGGTTATTGTAAAAAAAAATTGATGATTTTTTTTAAGGAAAAAAAGTGATGGTTATTGTAAAAAAAATTGATGATTTGATGAACTTTTTTGAACTTGTTAAAAAAGTAAAATGAAAAGAGTATTAAAAGTTTTTATTATTATTTTTTTGACAAGTAAAAGTTTTTATTATAAAATCACCGATCTACTATAACATGTTCAATGACAAATTAAAATCAATAAATCGTTTTTTTCATATATGTTGAGTTAATGTTTTTTTTTTTTGCAATCGGTGGTGTGGTTTTACTTTTACTATTTATTTGTTTTTCTTTTAAAAGCCATTCGAAGATGCATTGCATGTGTACCGTGTAATGTTTGCTTACATGATTGTATTGTATTGGTTAGTGTATAAATATAATAGAAAGTAGAAAAGGTGAATACGTTTTTCAATGAAAGAGAAATGGAGGTGGTGGTGGTGGTGGGAGGGAGAAAGAGGTAGTGGTAGTGGTGAGTCGGTGATGGTAGTGATAGTTGTGAGAGAGAAAATAAGATTGTGGTGGTGGTGGTAGTAGTGGTGGTGAGAGGGAGAAGGAGGTTGTGGTAAGAGGGAGGGAGAAAAGGAATGGGGTGAAAGAATGAAAGTGGAGGTGTAAATAGTGGAAAAAGAATGAGAATAAAATTTGGGGGCCAGTCCACAAAGCCCTGGCCCTAACCCACTAAAAAATTTAAAAGTGTGGGCTAGGGCTAAAAAAACTCATTAATAGGGGGCTTCAATTTTATGGGCCTTGATTGGGGGCCAATGGGGCTGGGCTTGGGCCTTGGGGCCAAATTGACACCTCTACTTTAGTGTTTGGAAAAAAATTTAACTATTCAAATACTCAAAGTTCATTCATCAATAACTGATTTGTTGAAACAAATAATAATTCCGTGTCAAATACGTAAAGTGTGATGCTAAGCAGTGTGTTTTGGAGTACTTTAGCGTTCAGAAAAATTTTAACAGTTCAAATACTCAAAGTTCATTCCTCAATAATTGGTTTGGTGAAAAAAATTTATTTTTATACTTCTTCTCTTTATATTTTTTAGGACCATATTTTTCTAAATCTTTAAAAAAGTAATTTATTTAGTTCGGTCACTACCAATTCATTTATTGAATTCATTTCTTCTTAGTATCTATGGATAGCCAATTTCAATTTTATAATCTTCTTATTTAATTTATAGTTATAATTTAATTTTTATTCACAGATATTAAACTATATATTTTATAAACCAATACCAGTACTATGGATTATGTGTATGGAACAATTGCTATGAATTATATCTATACACACTCTATTTTTGTTTTTAAATTCGTAATTACATTTTTTTATTACACAAGTTTTTTTAATTCACACTTACCTTCGATTTAAACAAGGTTTTTTCAGATTGCAATTTTAGAAACAAATTTGACCCAACAACAATTCTATATTAACTAGAGTTTTTACCCTGTGCAACGCACGAGTCATGACGTTAGTAATAAAAGAACCGTACTCTTCGTGTTCTTTTTCTCAAAAGGTTATTTTGCAAAAAACCAAATGAATCTATTGTAAGAACATGAAAATGCAAAAGAGAGAGTATTTTTTTTGTCTATTTAGATGAAATGACAAATAAACACCACATGCACACACTCTGCTCACACCTGAGTTCGAACCCGGGAGCCGACGTCCCCAATTCGTTATGTAAGGGTCCGTTTGGTTGGAGAGAGAGAGAGAGAAAGGGAAGAGAAAACGAGAGAAGAGAGAATGACCTTCTATTGTTTGGTTGAAGTGAGAGAGAAAATAAAGAGAGAAAGAGAGAAGAGTGAATGACTTTTTATTGCACTAAGAGTATATTTATTTGAGGTGAAAGAAGAAAGAGAGAATAAAAGAGCTCTCTTCCCTCTTTCTCTTCAACTGAACGAACCCTTAAATGAGACCACTTTTGCAATTAGTTGTTAAATATACACAAAAAGATATTTTAAGTGAATCAATAGGTTGCAAATGAACCATCTCTATCATTCAATAGTTTAGCGATTCTACTCTCCGATGTTAAATGCAACCACAAAATGTAACTCCCGAAAGCCTAATTTTTTCTTTTTTTGATCAATAAAGCCTAATTTTTTCTAAGAACTCGAATATCATTCTCTAACTAATACTATTTCTGCAAAATAAGAATATGCATACAGTCATTTTAAGCTCCCATGTCAACGCACAAGTATGTTGCTAGTTTTTTTTTTTTACTCAAAGTATCTGGCTAGTTATAAAAAATATGATTGTTAATATTGTTCCCCGAAGGTTTGAAAATATATATTTTTTGATTTCCTTTTGACTGAAACTTTTTTGATAATGATTTAAACAAAAATTTCATAACAAATAAATACAACAAATAAAGGGGCATTCCAGTAATTCCACATGGTAAAACCCTATATTTCCATCTCCTGCAAAACGAATTTGGTCTTTCCTTCTCCAAACCAAAATCAGCAATGTCGCAGCAAGGTCAAATTCCGATAAACCCCATGGTTCATCAGCAGAATCCAATGGCTCCAATTCCCATGCAGGTTCCAATGCACATGCAGATGCAGATGCACAACATGCCCATGCCTATGCAGATGCACATGCCCATGCAGATGCAAATGCCCTATCACATGCCGCTTCAAGTCCCCTATACCGCCCAAGACGCCGCTGGAAACTACGCACCCGGAAAGCGCCGCCGAGAGGACGAGGCTCCGGGAACAGTAATTTCGGCGGATCAATCGGCGGCCAAGCGCGTCAAGGGACAAGACGTGATATTCAGGATCGTCGTGCCGTCGCGGCAGATCGGGAAGGTCATCGGGAAGGAAGGTTGCCGTATACAGAAGATTCGAGAAGAGACCAGAGCCAACATTAAAATCGCTGACGCTATCGCTGTAAGTCATTCGTATTTTTAATGGAATCTGTTTGGTAGCTGAGAAAGCTAGTGAAAAAAATTAGGGTTTTTATTCTGGTTAGAAATAATATTTTGTATTCAATTGTGTTTGGGCTTGTGTTGAATACTTGAATTACATAGTTTTATTTATCGTTTTGTAGTATCTGTTTGGTTGCTGATAAATAGTGAGAAAAAATAATTAGTTTTTTTCTTCTAACTTAATTCTGTGAATAACTAGTGGCTGTACCAATTTGGATTTTGGGGCTCGTGAGAGGAGTGGAATCTATGTTTGGTAGCTGAGAACCTAAAATGGCATGAGTTGGCTTACAAGTTACGACATTAATAGGGAAAGCTATGACCGATCTAGTGTGGGATGGGTAGACAGGCTTCCCCATTATTAGCTTATGGTAGTTTGTAATATGACCAAGAACCTTTTGGTTTTAACCTTCCCTAAGATTCTGGAATCTGGGTTGGCCCCATTGGTGTTTCAGCTTGCCTACAGCCAATTATCTTAGCTTCTACCAAGTGATCTAGTATATACTTCCTCTGTGAACCGACAATTCATTTCTATGCCTTGTATATCTTACTAATCTAATGTCCCATCTGTTTTGTACTTGACAAATGACAATTGACAATTTAAATTATTTATATCAATGCATGAAACAATTTCTCATGTGATCAGAATTGCCAGGCTGAAAAATTTCATAAAATGGTGATTCCATGCAATAAATTGCGATTTTGACTATGAAGAACCAATATTGGTTTTATTTGTAGGAGAAGGACTTTGGTCATCCCTTGGTGGCTGTCAAGTCAAATAATTCTCCCAAGGGTGCCGGGCCTTGATATATCCCATCATAACCATTTTGACTCGACTCTGAGAAGTCCTGAAGCCCCGACACCATAGATTAGAGATTATTGGGAGAAACCCAAGTCCCACATCAACTAGAGATAAGGTCTCATAGGAGTATATTATAGAAGGGTGTCCCCCACCTTACAAGCCGGTTTTGTAGGGATGAGTTAGGACCAACTCAAATTCTAAGATCGTATCAAAACCTATTCTAGATCCATCGGGCCGCCCACCATTATTATCCATGCACTAAGCCCAATAGTGCTGGGCGTGAGGGGTGTATTGGGAGAAACCCAAGTCCCACATCGACTAGAGATAAGGTCTCAAAAGAGTATATAATAGAAGGGCATTCCCCACCTTACAAGCCGGTTTTGTAGGGTTGAGTTAGGCCCAACTCACATTATAAGAGAGATTAGAGGAAAGGAAACAATTACAAATAATATTGTCAACAGAAACAGCAAATAAATAGCAGCGGTGTGTAATATTTTTCCCATATATATCTTGCCTGCTAGGATCCAAAATTGAGAACTTTATTGTTATCTATAGATCCTATATTTTTTATGTTTGTGTAAAACAGAACAAATCCTATTCTATCCTTTGCATCAAAACTAAAATGTCCGTTAATATTATCTTATAAGATGCATGTCAAACAATGCAAACTTCATTCTGTTTTACTTACTAAAAATAAATTAGGCGCTAATAGCTTAATTGAAGTGCTCAAAATGCCATTATAGTTTATTATCAGTTTATTTATTTAAGATACATGTATCTAGTTATAATTCAAACTAATTGGTTTTTACCGAGTCCAATCTCATGTTTTCCTTATGGGCAGAGACATGAAGAGCGTGTCATCATTATTAGTTCTAAGGACAATGAAGAAAGGGTTACTGATGCAGAGAAAGCTCTAGAGCAGATAGCCAATTTAATTTTAAAGGTAAGGTAGTCCTTATGGATTAAACATGGTTAATACCATCACTCCCATACTTTCGATAATATGCATAAGGAGAAATACTCAGCAGACTTGATTTATTTTTTAGAATGATTTAATTTGTTGTTGTAATTCTTAACTCTTAAACCTCAGAAGCACTAATACTCACCTTTTTCTGTTCCAGCCCTTAAATATCCATCTATTTTAAAAATAAAGAAGCCAAACATTTTGGCAAACGCTTGAAAAGGTTAGAAATGAATTGAAATATATAACAGTTTTTGTAATACAGTAAATGTCCTGTATCCACGCACCGGAGTTCAAAACATCTTATGTTTTATCATTAAAATTTTGATTATAAACCTGATTTGGTGTCTCGAGCTACACATTTGTTCTCTTGTAACTGTGATAGAGGAACATGGCCACTTGAGTTTTTTGTAAACCACCTGTCCTCTATTTTAAGAGATCATTACGTCCTATGGTTAATAATCATGTCCTCCTTTGGGTGTCACTTTTGTTTGTTGCTGCTATTGAAATGAATTGATACAGTTATGCTCATTGTTACAGGAAGATGATAGCAGTCTCGATGCATCAAAAGTTATCGCAGGACACGTGGCTGCCAATACAATAAGACTTTTGATTGCTGGGTCCCAGGCAGGTGGGTTGATAGGGATGTCAGGTCAAAACATCGAGAAGTTACGGAACTCTTCTGGTGCCATGGTTACAGTTCTTGCACCAAATCAGTTGCCTTTATGTGCTTCTGCCCATGAATCTGATAGAGTAGTACAGGTGGGATATCCAAATTAATGCTTATTAGTTTTGGTTATGAAAGATACTGGCTATATTTGAGACTACTTTGTAACTTTGCTTTCACCATAAATGTTTTGACTTCACAACTTTAACCAAGATGACAAGAAACTTACTTTTTTTGTTAATTTCCATATACTATGCTGTATTAACAAACATTGATGATTAACCATACTAGATGGACCAATAAAATAACGATCCTGTTAGTTTTCTGAGTTTGCTGCAATAATGCTTGCATCGAAGTGTTGAATGATACATACTCTTCAACATATTCAGTGTTATTGGGTCCATGCTCAAATCACGCGATACTGTCTTTTAAAGGCTTGATCATTCTTTATGTATTTCAATTTTCAATTTTCAATTTTCAATTTTCAATGCTATTTACAGAACAGACCATACCGTTTTGCTATATATTCTGAAGATGAATTTCTTCTTTCTTCATGTCTAAGCTACTAAAGCTCAGTGGTAAGAGCTTGATGTTGTAACCTCAAGGGATAGAGTTTGAATCCCCTTGGGGACCGTTGTAAAATGGTCATTCGTGCCACTTTAATGAATATAATTTAAAATGACCAAGTTTTTGTTAAGCATTATTAGAGAAGTCCCAATGTTTGTGGGCCAGCCTAATATTAGGAGTTAGTCCCTATTGTAAGAAATATAAGCCATCATGTATCATAGGTGTGCCTTTGGATGCAATTAAAATAAATCAGAAGTTATGGAAAAGGGTGGTTAGGCAGTTATTAGACAGGAATTGGGAGGGAGAGACCATTTTTTTGGTGGGGCACCCGTTGTACTCGGTCACTGACCACTCTAATTTCTTTCTTCTCTTCTACTTTTCCAATTCTGTTGCTGTAATCATATTTATTCTGTAATACAAATCAGTTTCTATTTCATTTCTCTCAATTTGTACGAGTTTCTATCAGTTTTCTGCTATAAAAAATTCTCTGATCATCAACGTTAGCACATTAATATTGTGTACACCATGCAACAACCAAAGGACAGCCGACTGGTTTTAACTTTTAAGTGAAATAAATCTCACCGTGCTCACTTTCCTGATTTGTTGATGAATTTGAATGATACAAAAGCTTTTCAGGGTTGTACTGGAGATATTTGTTGAAGGGGCTTCACACTAATGTTTTGTGGAATCAAATTCTTGTTGCGGTTTGAATTTGAATGACATGACATGACACCGCTTTTAAGATTTGTAGGTATTTGTGTGAAATACTTTCAACTTATTCTTTTGCTGGAGATGATTTCAGATAAGATTCCTCCAGCAAGTATAATGAAATTGATTTGGGGATTTAAATTAGATTTTGCTTTATGCTTTGCTCTACTGTTCTTGCTACCATATTCTTTTACTACTGAATTTTGACCGCTCTGCTGTTCTTGCTACCATAGTCTTTTGCTGCTGAATTTTGACCAATGTTCTTATTGAATTTAGTTATCAGGAGATGTTACTGCAGTAATGAGGGCTTTGGAGGAGATAGGTTTTCAGTTAAGGTCCGTATGTGAACTCATGCGTAAAATTTGAATCTGGTTTAAATTCACTTTTTATATTTAGTTTGTCATTTTGTCTAACCTATTTATCAACTCAAATTTTGTTTAGGGAAAATCCCCCAAGACAAGTGATTTCAATAAGCCCAACTTACAATTATGCTGCAGTTCGACCATCCCAACCATATCTCGACCCAACTTCAGGTTATTTAATGTTTTCTATATCAGAACAGCTTTAAGCTGCCATTTAGCAGTTATATCAGGTTTTGAATATTGTCTTACAATCACTTCATCTCTAGGACAACCAATCTTGCAGTTGATTATGTTACATGTGAGATGCTGATTTCGGAAACAATGGTTGGTGGGTTGATCGGCAGATGCGGCTCAAACATATCAAGGATCAGAAATGAGTCTGGAGCAATGATCAAGGTTAGTCTTGTAAATTTACTTTTTCATGGCTTGAAGCAAAGTCACGATTCAAATATGTGAGCGTAAATTACAAAGTCACTGTCCATCAGAACATTTTTTCCACCTCTTGGATTCATGTTCTTATGTTCAATTGTCTCTTTGCTGCAAGTGTTTCTTCATAGAGAAAAGTTACCCTTGGATCTCAAATTTGTAATTTGAAAATGTTTAGACTTATGATCATAATACATAGGCACACACTCCAATATAGACGATGGTTCTGCATTTGCTTTTTTTACCTTATTATTGATGAGAAGCGAGGTTTTTGGATCTCAAATTAACTTTTCGGTGCTTATATGGACCTGACATACACATGGAACATGTACACCAGGTAATCAAATACCAAGTAAAAGAATTAATAATTCTGCATTTCTTTAACGAATAGTAATGAAGTCCTTGATTTTCTTACAATATTTAGCTTTCGATTTAACAGCACATAGCACATTTGATCACTTGATCTGTTTCAGCCTTTAGGTAAATTGATTAATCAACTCAAATCTTCTTGTTGTTGACCTAATGAAATTTTTATAGGATAGAGTTTGTGTTTTTCAATTATATATCATGTAAATAAAATGTTCTTCATTTTTCTTTAATTTCCAGAACTAATTGTTAGCTGATTCATCTCACCATTTGGAAAATGTTGCAGGTTTATGGTGGAAAAGGTGAACAGAAGCATAGGCAAATTCAATTTGGGGGTAGTGCTCAGCAGGTGATTTTGTTTAATAATGATATTTTTTCCTTTTATCGTTTCTAAAAGAAGCAATATAGTTTGATGTATGTAACATGTTTTGTTTTTATTATTGTTGTCGTCTGTGTTTTATTTTATTTGTTTTTTTGGCTGACATTGTCACTTGGCTATTTAAAATTTAACTCAAGATTGACGGTAATTCATTTTGCAGAAAGTTTGCTTAGTGCCTGTTTCCCAGAACAGATACTCAGTTTTGGTCCTTAAGATTGAGTGTGTATTTTAGAGAATAAGCGTACACGAATGATCTTTCATCGATTTAAATTAAACATGTAGTTTACATTATATAGATTCCTTGAGATTTTTAGTTATAGGTTTCTATTTCTGATATCAATGACATCTAGATTTTTTATTTCTTTTGTAAATTGTGAGTGAAATCAATGAGGGAGAGAGAGGTAAGATGTTTCTTCTACACTCAAAGGGTTGTGGGTTTGAATCATATAGGGAGAAGTGGAAACACTATCGATCTCCTTTTAAGAGATAGGGGGGGTCTTCTAACCTTGCGGCACTTACTCTGTTCGCCAAAAAGTGAATTCGACCCCTTGACCCCCAACTCAATTTCTCCACCCTATAGGGGTCTCCTACAAGAGCCAAAGCATTTTTCCACTTGGATCAAACAGCATCATCTTGTCCTATTGTATGACTACAGTT
Organism: Astragalus membranaceus; assembly: GCA_039519185.1. Lineage (NCBI taxonomy): Eukaryota > Viridiplantae > Streptophyta > Magnoliopsida > Fabales > Fabaceae > Astragalus > Astragalus membranaceus. The sequence continues at coordinate 122,316,539 of CM076854.1, read as the reverse complement.
ATACCATTTAAGTCCATCTCTCTTGCATGGTTTAGCATGATATTTTTAACAGTCTCAACCTCTAGGCTCTAACCATTGAACAATCTTCAATCTTGTCTGTCCTCCTTGACAGTGCTTATGTGGGTCTTATCCATGCATTCCCACCATCTAATATGAGACTGTATCTTTTACAGTGGGAGCCACTATCCCAACTTTCTAAAGATTTCATTCTTCATAAAATGCTAATTTTTATTTGATTTTTGTTTTATTATAGGCGAAGTACTATCTTACATGCTCTTTTTACCATTGTTTATTGGGTTTCTTCTATTGCAATATATTTTCTTACTTGTTGAAACTTGAATTTTTGAGTAGGTAGCTTTGGCAAAACAGAGAGTTGATGAATATATATACTCTCAATTGATACAACAAAATGGTACCGAACAATCAGGGTGAGTATTTATTTTAAGTACTTGGTGAATTGAAATTGTGATTTTTTTTGGTAAACAAGAAACATCCACATCATTGTAATAACAAAGACTATTCACGTTATGTTAAAGCTATCAATCCCTTGTAAACGTGATATTTATGGTTCTTTGGTAGTGTAAATTTGTATTCCATGTCAGTGGATTAAAATTGAATCCTCCTCGTATATTTTTCATGTGAATCTTGGTCTCTCGCAGATTAATACCTTAATCAGTAAAACTTTTAGGAATTTTATCATCATAAAAAAAAACAGTGACCAACAAGGGTTAATATTTATAGCAGCAGAGCTCTAAATTAAATAAATTAAAAATATACAGGACTAAAACTCAAATAGGTGTAAACTGTCTGGACTTGGATCTTGTTGAAACCAACTTATATGCTTTCAGGTAGAAATCCGCTGTGCTTTGTTCTGCAAATAATAGATTTCTGGTCTATTCAGTCCTCAGAGATGACAAAGCTGGAAAGCTAAATCTCTAGCTTCTCTGCCAACCTCTGCTATGATTCCGGCTCTGTTGCTTCACCTAATGGGTGCTTCTTGTTGTTAGTAGATGTTGATTAGATGGATTGCGTTCGTTTTCCATATTAGTGGATCGATTGTTCAATCTTCTTTCAACTTGTACCATATCATCTTTCTTAATATTATCTTAATATAATTGAAGGTATATTAATATTTTTTTGCTCTTAAAGAATATTGATACTTTATGTTGCTCCATTATGATATGTTGGCTTAGCTATGATGAGTTTCATTTCGTTTTATGTCATCTTGCTTTTGGATATAAACCCCAACGGTCATGTTTGAAATTGTGAAGTTTAGCGAAAGGGGTGTGTATGTTGTGAGTTGGGGAAGTTGGGTTGGTTGCAATGGAGGTTGTTTTTCTTGTTTGAACATGACCATGGCAGAGGGGAAAGGCCTTGATGTAATGACGAAAATATTGCTTATAAAAAAAAACATATGGCCACAGCTTTTCTGGGAACCAGCAAACGTGAGTAGTATTGTATACATTGATCCAGTTATTTGGAGGAAATTGCCAACCAACTAGCACTTGGCTATTTTCTTTTGTTCTTGTCGTAATTTAGTGGTATTATTACAAGTACGATAATGTATCTATTTAACTAAAAAGTGATTTGACTTGAGGTAGGACATGGTGAGCTGCCATTACTAAACAAGCAAGCACACTTGTTTCCAACCCAAATAGTGAAACAAAAAAACACGGGCTACTCGCTCGCCACTCCAACCCCGCTATCTTGTAAGTGATGTGAAACTATTTACCTTCTATTATGTTTCTTTTATTTGGAATGCAATCACAAAATGGGTAGGGTGGGTATATTACCTCTAGTCGTCTCCCAGCTATTTATTCTCTTTTAGGGTGTTCGTTCGGTTACGAGGTCAAGTGTAAGCAGTGATTTGATTTGATTTCGATGCGGTTATTTGAGTAATTTGGAAAGGGCATACCTGTATCTTTGTAGGTACAGTAGTTGATTGTATTCAAGTACCAGGGAGGATTGTAGTTTTTTTTACCTTGGAGTTTTTTTTGTGTATTTCAAAGTAGTTACCTAAGTTTCATGTGTCGGCTTTCTTGATTCCCTTCTATGCTTTGAGACATTTGTAAGCGTTGGGTAAGAGATATCCCTTGTATCCCTTTATGTTTTTCAATATACGTCTGTCATTAAAAAAACACACTTCACTTTTTTTTTTGGTCAAAAAACACACTTCACTTATAAGGTGAAGAAGTGTACTGCTTGACTTATGGTGGACCAATGCCTAAAAATTGTTCGAAACTTTAGTAACAATCGACACCACCCCTATAAGTAGGAACTCGTGGTATTTCTCGTCCTTACAATTGAAACAGTGACTGAAACAATGTTCTTTAGAAATTATTTTATACAAAGAATCTTCATTCTTTGAAAAGTTTAAAAATCATCCTATAGTCATATTTTTTTGGTATAAATTAGGTATTATTTGCGCGCAACTGCAGAGACTAATTCTTTGAGCCGAGTAGGACCACAATGAGTGACAAAACTCTCCTTCAAGAGATTTTATACGGCTGCATTGAACCCATGACATTGGTTAAGCTGGAAGAGACCCAAACCATATCATCCAAGTGCTCTTGGGCGTGTTATATCTTTTCAAGCTCGAGATTTATCATTAACTATAGAAAAAATCAACAAATTATATCAAAATTTTGGGGTGAGATTTCTAGTAATGTTGAAGAAGATGAGCCTACCTCAAGTCCATAAATCAAGAATGTCGAAATCGAGAAGGTTCTTGAAAAATCACAAAAGAATAAATTGAGATAAAAGGTTAACCTTGTCAAAGATGACTATTATTGTACGTCCATACCAGGGCTTGAGCAAGCCTTTAAATTTTTTTTTAATGAAAATGCTTTATTGAAATGTTAGAGGCTTTAATGTGTATTTCATATAGGCTAGAATTTGTTTTTATTGCCGAAGCTCGGATTTCTAGTCAGAAAATTCTATCTAGATCTATCTAGGTTTTGGAGCAGGTTGAGATTATAGTTCTTTGCTTATAATTGTAGAGGAAATCGACTTCCTAATTTGTGGTGTGTAACACCCTAATATCTCTATCAGGTAGACATATTAGAATGCACAGTTTAGCATTCATCAGAGATCATAATTCCTGTTTAGATATTGAACATGACTAAATTTTTTGCGATATTACAAAATATCACATCATCACAACCTATCATTACTTCATGGAACTCAAAATAATTCATAACCTCGAATGACATTAAATTCCTAATGTTCAATATCTTCACAAGAAAAACGGAAACGGGTTATACAACTTATCATAAGTACAAATTACATATCCGAATACATATCAACAAAGAAAACATAAACATGGACAAAGACACAATGTCTCAGTCAACTCCTTAGGCACCTCTCCTACTTGTGCCGCTTAGCCTCCTTCTTTCCCTGTTTCTCTGTAAAACAACAACATATGAAAGGGTGAGATACATATCTCAGTGAGCTTTACCGTGACCCCTAACCGCGCTCTCGATTTATTTATAAATCCTTTACCCGGTAATTCAATTAATGAACTGCAAACATTTAATGGTAATTCGATATTATGAACTACATGATAATCCTTTTTAATTTTTAGCACATCACCAACAACCCGAAGTAGCTTAAGTGAACCCCAGCTGGCCAATAGTACATTCCCTAAAGGCAAAATAATAATTCCAGGGGGCCTAGGTTAAGGGCTCATGACTTCCCTCGTATTACACGGGTTATATAAAAAAGGTAATATTATTTTATTTAGCATAAATAAAAAATTCACTAGGTATAATAAATTATTATATTTTAGTATTATATTTATAACTTTTTTAAGTGTGTATCGTTTATAGCACATACATCATATATAAATGAATTTTTCCATCAAAACATTAATTTCTAAACAAAAAACTAGTATTTAAATTTCAAAGTAAAAAGACATCATAATTTTTCCCCATGAAAACATATTGTTTTTTGGTTTAAAAAAAACATGAAAATATTTATTTACATCTAAAAAATGTGGAATAATCGTTTTCAAATTAACAAAACTAAAAATCTCAAATGATTTAGCTTAGTAGAACATAATACGACGTGTATATGACATGTTACGAGTTCAAAGAAGATGCATTATCTTCGTAAGTACTCAAAGAACTCAAACTTTTTCAAAAGTGTCATCTCATCACCCTAATTTTCAATAAGAAATAAGAAAATAGCATTAAGACAAATGGAATGTATTGCTAAGCGTCAACCACATAACCCAGCTTGTGATTGTGAGACAACCATTCAAACAAGCAACACGTTTGATTGTTGAAACATTAATTTGATGAAGAAAGCCCAACACCACATACTACATGTCAACAGAGAGACGCATATTTGAAAATTTTTTCCAAAATGAAAGTTGCATTATTTATTGAGAGAAAGAAATTAGGTTGCGGAAAACGCTGAATACCTTTTCAAATATAATTACTGTTTTGCCCTTGATTACTACAGTATTTTTTTATTTAGTGACAATGAAGATATATAATATAAGGTGAAAATAAATAATAAATTTATAATTAATAAAAAATAGGTCTTTAATAATGCTTTCACTTTCACATGTGCAGGATTGTGTATATATTAGAAAAAACAGTTGTTATTGGTCCAACATTAAATCATTGTTCAGTAAAAAAAAACATAAAATCGTCGTGTGAAAGGTACAAACCTTCAAATACGCTCTAATTTGTCAATCCCTACAAATACGCCCTCAAGTCTGAGTCCTTACTTTTGTCAAAAAAAAGTCTGAGTCCTTACTCTGATTTATTCCCCAGCAATAAAATACACATTCTTCATTTCGAAATAAATAAATTAAAATACACATTCCAAATAAACCGGGATTAAAGTCAATGTAAATCTAGCATAATTTTTACGGGGTGCAAATATAAAAAAACTTAAAATTAACATATTATTTAGCCTTGGCTTGGCTAGGCGAGGGAACACAGCTAAGTCCCTTACCAACAGATTTAGGACTCTGAGTAAAAAATTCAATATCAAACAAAGTTCACAATGCCATATTGTCATTATTTTTTTTTCAAATATGACATGATTCATTAAAGTTAAGAAATCAAATTATTTAATTACAAATTTATCTAAGACCGAATCATCAATTCAATCTTTAAGCTTACAAATCTCCTAATTAGCTCCTAAAGTATATAAAAGTAGTAAGTCATCACTAATGTTTTTTGGGTAAACGCGGGTATTCTCTATGGCGACTGTGGAGATTAATCTACTGGAATTCATTTAAGGGCTGACCTCCTCAAGCGATGTCTCTTCATACACACCGGCCAGGGATCGAACCCCTGACCAAATGCTTATGCCCAAGCAACTTACCGCTTGTGCCATACCCACTTGGTAGTCATCACTAATGTTTGTAACATCAATCAAATAAAATCCTAAAATTTTATTGAAAAATTATAGAGTTTTTGTCAAGTAAATAACATTACTATTCACAAATTTTACAAACTATTTACTATTTCATTTACTTTAGAGATCAAGTAAAACAAAAGCGTGTAAGTTCATAAACTAAGTTAAGAGTTTTTGTCTTTATTAATTTAATTGTTACCCCAATAATCAAAGCCCACAATTTAAAACTCAGGAGGTCGGAATACAATTCCATACAAATTTGTGAAGAGTAATGTTATTTAGCCAAAATATTCTAACCAAAATAGGTAAAAACTAAGTTACAACACAAATTAACCAAGTTTTATAGGCATTAACCAACCTACTTTTTCACTATTTTTAGTCAATGACTTAGAAAACTGTGAAAAGACAGGTTGGTTAATGACTTATAAAACTTGATTAATTAGTGTTATAACTTGATTTTTGACTATTTTTAGCCGAAACATTTTGGCTAAATAATATTACTCTTTTATAATATGTCCCTAGTCACCTAGTTATCGTTGAGTTTAGATTTTTTAATAAAGCTTGCGGCCACGTATGGCAAAAGGAAAAAGAACTCCCAAGTTTGCTGTGCGGTGGAAAAAGAGGAAAGTAACGGTTATATGGCGACAGGGAAATATGATTGTTTCATGATGACGAAATGCCCAACTTTGACTTCATTGACTAAATTAAATCAAAGGCACCATAACAAGCGCGGCACTCACACTCCTAAAAAATTTATGATCGAAACAAACACGCACTAATAAATAAATCAAGAACAATAGTCAAAGGTATAATAATCAAAATGTTGAAATAAAAGTGCAAATAACGGGAAAACAAAAAGTATTACCAAAAAAAAGGAAAAACGGTAAGAAAAACCACAAAAATTGAAGATTCAACAAACAAATAATTGTATGCCCACAAAAAAAAAAAGCAATCTGGAGCCAACTATTAAGAAGATAAAAGAGACCTATATTCAATAGAATTTAAAATATTTTAATAAAACATTAAATATAATTAAAATTCAATTAATTTAATTCTATATTCAATGTTCTCATTCGAGAAATTTGATTTATTTAACCTGAAATATATTTTAGGCTAAATTATAGTTTTGGTTCCCCTATTTTCAAAAATTCAGACATTTGGTCCCCCTATTTTAAAACTCAGACATTTGGTCCCCCAATTTTAAAAAATCAAATACATTTAGTCCAAAGAGGGACCAAATGTCTTTGATTATTAGCCATAAAAAACTGAAAATTCCTCTTGGGACTAAATGTCTTTGATTTTTTAAAATTGAGGGACCAAATGTTTGAGTTTTAAAATAAGGAGACCAAATATCTGAATTTTTGAAAATAGGGGTACCAAAACTATAATTTAGCCTATATTTTAAGAGAATGATATAGTCCAAATAAAACACGAAATTCAAATGTGGAACTATTATATATGGTTAATGGTAGTTTTTTGTTGACCAACTGATTAATGGTAGTTTAGTGAATGTAGTTCATAAAAAGAAAAAATTTAAAAATATTAAATGATCATAAATAATAATATCATGCTTAATGCATGTGAAGTTAGTTTTATTTTTTTAAGAGAGCCTGATTTTGTTTTTAAATCGGTATCGCACAACTGCAGAGACTAATATCTGGAGCCGAATATGACCACAATGGACAACAAAACTCTCCCTCAAGAGTTTTAATCCTGCTACATTCCTGGATTCAAACTGAAGACCTTGGTTAAGCCGAAATAGACTCGGATCATCTCATTCAAGCGCTCTAGCCAAGAGAGTAAGCCTTATTGAGAGTGTTCACCCTTGTTAATATTCCACTCACTCTATATTTATAAAGAGATATATAGCTAAAGTATTTAATAGTATCATTTAGAAATTTAATATGAATTCTTGCTTGGTTTCTTCTAAGCTTTGCATTAGGCTTCTACGTTTGAACATTTGAGCTTTTCAACAAAAAACATTTTTCTGTATGAACATATCAAAAACAAGTTGATGAGCATTTCATATTAAATGTATTGCTGGCTAAAATCTGTCTTTACCTTGTGATTCATGTGCATAATTTTTTTTACTGTAACAAATATCAAGAGGTAGCTCAAAAGATTGATTTATAATTTCTAATTTTAGGTAGCTAAACTTCTGAGGTTATATAATTTACAAATTGCACATTTCAAACTTATTTACATATATTCTTCCTTAAGAATATCAAACAACCCATCACTATCATGTCCTCTTACAAAAATATCTCTTGTAAATATTTGAAGTGTTACATAATATATATTTCAAAATTGTCTCATGGGCTTCATCCTTCAAGCAAAGATAATAATATGTATTTACAACCTTATACTTTCCAACTATTTCTTGAGAAATACTAGTATCTCAAAATGGCAAATATGACATTTTTGAAGAGGTTATAATTCAACCTCTCTTCTTATGATTGGAAATCGTGCCACTTGGTCCACCATCACGAGTTAGTTGAAAAGTAAACTAATCTCAATAAGCTCATTTTCTTGTAGTTATAAAAAAACATAAATTGACTTAAACAAACCTTGAGTTGATGAATTAAGTGACTTAACTTAACTCACATATATAAATTTATAAAACTTAAAAACTCATATATGAATAATTTAGAAATGTAAAAAAGTAGCAATGGGCTCAAGAGAGTGATTTTTTCTTTGACCAAAGAGAGTGATTATTGATTGGGACTAAAAGTGTGAGAGGTGGTGCATTAAGGGAGTCATCGACATTCCACAGTGGGGGGATGGGGGTATAATAGGACTTGAATTGTCCGGTGATTTGAAGTGTGCACTATTTTATGTTCAGAGGCAGCTAGAAAAGTCGAGGTATAAGAATTATTAGTTTACCAAACTCATGCTGTTTGTCGACAATCTGAAGGTGGATGGGATGCAAGGCGATGCATTACATTACTCTCGCAATAAGCTCTCTCAAGCCTTAGGTCTAGACTGGGAATGGACTCCCCCACAAGTGATTTTATGTTGCACTGGAATCCCAATCATCACAAAAAGTGAAAGAAAAATATTTAAAAATTGAAAAGAGATTGTTGATGGTGGAGATTGTATTGAGATTGGTAATCAATTTCACATATGTTAATTAAAGCCTGTTCAGTTTTGTTATTAAAAAATAAACTGTTAACAGTTTGTTACAGTTTGTTTCTCAAAACTGTTAAGTTGGTTTTGAAAAATAACTAACTAAACAGTTTGTTATTATAACAAATAACAAACTGAGTTGGCTGTTTAAAAAAACAACCAAAAGGCTAACAGCTATATCCATACATCCTGTATATATATACACACAGTCATATGAAAATTAATCAATCAATAAAGAATTTTTTGATACAACAGTTTGAGTAAAAGAATTATTCTACAAGTTTTCTTTTACCCTTGTGTTCTCTGATCCCTTCTTCTTCTACACTCTGCGTAGCTTTGTATCCAGTTTTTCTCAGAAACCTTTGTGTTGCAATCTTCAACAAGTGGTTGACAAGATTCCTCACAAAAGGAGAAAAAATAAACAGAGTTAGCTATGTGACTGAAACAATTATAAAAAAGAAAAGAGTGAAGGGAAGAAAATACCTTTCTTTCTCTCAAGGAGAGAACAAAGATTGTTGGTGATCTTCAAAGCGTGTAGATCCAGTACATGCAGAAACACAAGATTCAGAAGGTTAACAGTGTTCAGCAAAGGAATAACTCAGAAACAACAACAGATCATCAAGCCAGAAAAGTAAAGAGCTAAAGGCGTAGTATCTTTACCTTCTGAAGAGTTCTTCAGCAGTTCTTTCTAAACCTACCCAGAAAAACAGTATCAGTAAGCTAGGGTTTGTGTTCATCACAAACAGTAAACTGAAACTGAGAAATAAGCTAGGGTTTGTGATCATTACCGTTGTAGCAGCAGATTCGTGTCTACAGCGTTCAGATCCGTGAGGATCAAAACCAGAAACAGAAGAGAAAAGGAGTAAGTCAGAGTTTGAGAACTAGGGTTTTCAAACCGAAGAGAAGAGAGAAGAATCTTAGAGAAAAGAAAGCAGATACCTGTTCATTGTAGTGAAACAAGGCTTCGCTGAGTTTCTGGGCGTGATTTCATCAAGCAATCTTCAAGAATCAAGAAACCCAGTTGGGTTTGAGTGGAGACGACGAAGAGAACCAGAGCTTCGTCCAAGAAGAGAGAGAGAATTTCTTTGAAAAATGAGCTAGGTTTTTCAGAAAAACCTTTTTATAGTGATCCGGTTCGTGACCCATCAAGGATCCGCGCACAGCAACAGTGCGAACCCGCTGGGTTCCGCACGGGTAAAATCCACCCAACAGTGTATTGGACTGGGCCTCTTTACTAACTGCACCTCTGTGTTTTTGATAATACAGCCTGCATAGTAAAAATTGAAAAAAAATCAATAGATTGAACACTTGACATTTGTCGAGTGTAAACTCCACTTGAGAGAATCCATTCCCGTCTAGATTAGATCTGAGAACCTTCGAGAGATAAATGTGATGAAAACATAGTGGCCAAGAAAGGCAATAACTTAAGGGTTTCAAAGTTTCTCGATTTTACTTTTTCACCGGAAACTAGATATGATTTAATAAATAGTAGAAACATAAAAGGGTCAACCTAGCTCAAATTCATTTTGGTTTGCAGTAGTTGCCCTTACAAGAGTGTGATGAACTAGCTTGACTCCTAGCAAACTCAACATGAAGGTTATTAAAATAAGACTTTAACAAAACAAAATATAGTCCCCAATGATACGACCAAACTCGTTAGCATCCACCTTTGGGTTTAGGGGGATAATTTTTTTCGCCATCACCAAAGAATTTTTGTATCCCCTCCAAAATCTCCTAAATTTGGAGGGTTTTGGAGGGGCTCCAAAAATAAACTACGAGAGGAGTTTGGAGGGCTTAGGAGGATAATTTTTCTTCCCATCATCAAAAAATTTACACTATTAGTCCTATGCCTTCCCTCCAGACACCCAAACACCCCCTCAGAGTTTTATGGTATTAGCCTCACTAGCAGTAGCCCCATTTTTTTACCACTTTCTCCCACTCCAAGATTTGCATACATAGGATGTGGTATTTTCTTTTTTGCATGGTAAACCACCAATTGAGCAATGTCTTTGGACCGTTAACCAAACAAGAATCCCAAACTTTTTCATTAATTATCTCTAGCCTAATAATACTCGTGGCACTTTTTATTAGGTACTATATCAATCTTTTTTATTTTGGAGTACTACTGTACTCGTGGAAGTTGGAACTATATAATACCTGAAATAAAATGATAAAAATCTAGCTGCAAGCAGATGTTGTAAGATTCATTGTGTTCCAATATAGCATCTACCTTCCCTTTTCTGTCTTGGTAGCCAGCTCTTTGGTTCTCAATATTTTTCCAGAAGCCAAGTAATCTTTGACCCTCTATACCCCCCTCTCTCTCTCTCTCACCTTATTTTCTCACTCCATAATTATTAGAGATTCTAGCATTACTATTTGTACCAACAAACACTCACTGCCAACAAACTCTCTCTCTCTCTCTCTCTCTCTCTGTGTGTTAATTAAGAAGACAAAGCAACCCCTCAATTCAATTGTCCATCAGATCTCTTTTCTCAACTCACAATATGTAAACACAATACACAGTCAACAACAACAAAACGCTTCCACACCACATAAAACGGCGTCGTATGTAAAACTTGCCAAATGAGGTGCAAGAAACACTTACCAGACACCAGCAGCACCGTTGGCGTTTGCGCCACCTGTCTCCGTGAACGTCTCGTAGCTCTCATCGCAGCCCAAGTTCAAGCCCAAGCCCAATTAACTCGAGTCACTTCGCGTCCCTCCGACGAGTCTTCTCGAAACTCCGATACCAACCTTCCACCACCGCTAATCTTCCCTCGTTCAGTTTCCCCTTACGTTTCTCGCCGGAAATCCGACTACGCCACTGAGTGGAACGACAGAAACCACCGCCGTGAGCGTCTTTTCTACAGCACTCCACAGCTCGGTCCAACATACTACGGCAGCGATCGCGCTGCGAATTCCAATACCAAGTCGATCAAGAAGCGTTTGAGCAAGTTCTGGATTTTCTCGAATCCTTTCAGGTCCAGATCGGAGAAGTTTCAATCCGATCCGACGTACGAACCGTCCTCATTAGCGTCATCTTCGTGGTTCTCTACAATATTGACTCCTCGCCGGAAGAATCAGGATCGGACAGGAATGACGGAGGACTCGAGCGTCACAACACGGCGGCGTTACCGTCAAACGGATCGGGGAATGTCGCCGGTAAGAGCCGAGGAATTCGACGATGAATGCGATCATTGTCAGTCTCGAAGTGAATACTCGTCGGAGTCTTCTCCGTGGTGGCGGAGAACGCCGTCAGCAACAGCTCCTTCGTCGCGGCGTTCACGGCTTGGACATGCGAAGAGTGCGTCAGGTTCGGGTATGGCTTTTTGCCTTAGTCCTTTGGTTCGGGCCAGTCCGAACCGGAAGTGGAACCACAAGGGATTGCCACCGGAGATGGTTACGGCGACGGATGTTAGAGTCGCGGCGTCGTCGAAGCCTCATCTCTCCGCTGCGGCGTCGTTTTGTGCGAACCGTTCCAGGAAACTTGCAGATTTTGGAAGAGTCAACCATAACCGTTGATTTTGTCGACTTTTCCACGTGACACGGTGATTTTCATCTTTCTTCCATTTCGTTGCGACTATGTGCACATGAGTCACATTCCCAATTTCTTTTCAGAACAAAAAGAGGGAAAAAAAAAAGGAAAAACACGATTATTTTTTCTTTTTTGTGGTTTTGAATTCTATTTGTACACAGTTGTTCATTACATGAAAAACAAAGCCTGAGTTTTTCTTTTTGTATTTAATTTTACATATATAATCAATATTGATGTGGTTTTGCATTTGCATGTTTCATCTGGGGTGACATCGGCTTAACTGTTTACTGTTCTGCACATTTATACTATACTATTAGATTATTGTTAGGAATCTACACTTGTTCACAGTTCTTGCTCGATTAAGAGTATATAGACTTTCAATTTCAATTATTCTTCTCGGTTGATTTCTTTTAATTAGTGATTAGTAATTGTTAGCTGTCTCAATTTTATTGGATACAGATAAATATGGATATAGTAATTAATTTAACTTGGACTTCAAATTAAAACACTCAATTAAAATTACTCTCTCCATTTCAAATTAACCATCGCACTTACTAAAAATGTGGTTTGAAAATAAGTTTCACTTTCTATTTTTAATTAATCCATTACTAATATTGTGCTCTAATTAATACTATGAGCATCACTTGCAAGATCACTTGCAAGACATTATCATCTACTTTGCATTTATGATAATTGTGAATACACCAATTACTAATAAGATTAATTTTGTAAAATTACTTTTCTCTTTCTACATTTTTCTTTATATGCATGAAATACCAAAAACGACACTTATTTTGAAACGAAAGGAGTAATTAATACTCTCTTTGTTTCATTTCATTTCATTTCATTTTAGTTGTTGTAAAAGGTTGTTTAAGTCAATAAATTTGTTGTCCTTGATTGTTTATCACTCATCAGACTTATTTCTTTCTCTACCATAAATAATTAGAGGTGTAACCAGAAAACAAGTAATTAATATATATAACTTTAAACTATAAAAATGACAACTAAAAAGAATTAAATTTCTTTAAAAACTGACAAATAACATAAAATGGGGAAGTAGAATTTAAATAATTAGCTTAAGTGTCCACATCTACAGCGCATGTTACTTGTTAATTATTTTTATACTATGTATTTTGAAGTTACTTACCATTAAGCGTGGAATGAATAAAAATGTAACATACTGATGTTCAAACAAAAACTGTATAAATATACTATTTGAAGATTATTGAATGAATAAATAAATAAGATTGTTGTAGTAAAGATTATGTTAAAAAGATTTCTCGCAGTGAATATTTTAAAAAAACTATTTGAAGATTTTACGGACACTAATCAAACACAAGTTCATCAAAAAATTTTAACAAAAACATCACATTGTTGTTTGACTTGAATGGAGACTTCTTTTAATGGTAACTTGAATTGTGACTTGCAAAAAAATTATATAAACTTTTTTCCAATGATATATGTAAAAGTAATCAAATAAAGAAGCTAAAGATGTCATTGTGTTTGTTTGAGAATTGTGTGTAAGTGCTGTAACAGCCCAGGTCCACCGCAGCAGCCACCCCGGTCCCACTGTTACCTCACGGTCTTCTCTACCCCTCTTGTAGAGTTTTTGCCTTCCGTGGGAATCGAACCTTGCACCTGAGGCATAAGTGCAAGTTAAACCCCCTTCCCACTACTAATTGTTCAGTCTATTGTGAATTCATCTAAACATAAATCACTATATCTTTAACTAACGTTTATTCAAAATCAATTTTATAAAAATAAATTTATTCTGAATCAATTTTCATTACTGCATAATCAAACTCACACCAAACCATTGATTTATGAGCTCAATGAATGGAGGAAAAAGGAAATACAAACTGAAAATGAAGAATCCTACTTATCTCAATCCTAGCTTTGGCATATTAATCTATTGAACAAAACCATTGGAACGTTGGAGTAGTGACTTAATGCTTATAGCTATAGTTATAATTAGCTATTGTTAGTGGATAAAAAAGTGTCGCAATCAGATTTAGTTTGAACAAAAGAAAGATAGTGGCAGTGGCGTTGAGTATGATGAAGGGATGCTGCTCTGCTCCCCACTTAAATTCGAAGTCAATGGCTATAATGGTGGGTCATTAGGTTGAATTTGCAATAAATGTAGAGCTTCGTGGTTGTGAATTGGAACACACGATATGTGAGATTAGCTCACTACCTTTCAAAGTGTTGGTAATGGTATTGCTCATGTGTGTGGGGTACACGCTATTTAAGTTCTTCCTGCGCCAACTTAAATCCTTTTGCTACCCTTTTAAATGCTATTAATTAACTACACACTATTATACACTGTTTGATAAATAGAGTGGGATAGATTCCAAAAGGTAGTTTAGTTGGCAATCTAAAAGACGTGAAGGAGTTTGATGGAGGTCCAGAGTTCTTCCTGCGCTATTAATTACTCCGTCCGTTAAAAATGTGTAAAAAGAAAAAAGAGAAGAAGAATTTTACGTAATTAACCTTATTGACAATTGGTGTAGTCACCACTATTATAAATGCAAAGTAGATGATAATGCTTTGGGGTTGATGCTCATAGTATTAATTAGAGGGTAATATTGGTAAAAGTTGTAACACCCCGATATTTCTATATAGAGAAAATACCAAGATATACTCTCATAGCACACATCAGAGTGTTATTCCTGTTATATGGACATTGAATAATACTAAAACTTTGACTAAACATGTCAAAGCATCACACGCATTTTAAAACTTCAAAAGAAGTACATAAATGTCTTAAGTTTCATAACTAGACGTCCTCACCTCAACCTAGAGTTCAACATCCAAATACAGAAATAAAGCGGAAAACCGATATACAACTTTAAGTACAAGTACAAGTCGGATATGCGAAGTTCTCAAAACAAATAACATAAACGGCTAGCTAGTCTTCAACATCATCATGCGGAACATCACCTAGCCATGTTTCACTGCTTTCGACTTCCCCTGTTTCTCTAAAAAACAACAACATTAAAGGGTGAGATAAACATTATCTCAGCGAGTCCTATCGAGACCCCTCACTAACACTAACGGTTCATTATGCATCATTTTCATTCGTAGCCCAAGTCTGGATGACTACGTGCAATATATTTTCATTCTTAGCCCAAGTCTGGATAGCTACATATAACATTTCATACTAACACAACACCTCGAGCCACCTTATTCGGTTTTTTTATTGGCTTTTGGTGAACCCAATCCACTCTCACTTGTGGGCAAACAAAGAAGGGCCCTAGGTTATGGGAATCATGACTTACCTCCCCTAGTGTGATATCACAGAGGTCGTCACCTCAATTAATTTAATTATTAAGCGGTTACCAGAACCGTAGCGGAACACCAAGTCCGTCTCATTAAGTTCATATATAAGTGGTTACCAAAACCTTAGTGGAACCTCAAGTCCATTTCATTAGCATATGTTATAAATTCTCACTCGCGAACCCTACTCGGTATCGTCATTCATCACAATTCAAAGAATTAGTACAACATCATTCATACCAACGCATTTTCCACGAATTACGGTTTATTCATCAATACATAGAGTTTAGGGAACGATTAGAATGCAATTGGAACCATTCGGAATGGCCTAAGACATGTTTTTAAGTTGGGTAACAGAAGCTTCCGCACGGTCCGTGCTCCAGAGGCGCACGACCCGTGCGTGTTTTCAAAAACTGGTCACGCAGAAACCGAACAGAGCGCAAGGTCCGTGCCCTAGGGGCGTACGATCCGTGCGTGCTTTTAAAATCTTCCAGATTACCTACGAACGAAGCGCACAGTCCATACCACTGGGGGCGCACGACCCATGCCTGTTCATCAGTAACCCAGAATTGCTATTTTCCTACAATGTGGCCATTCCGTCCGTTCCCGATTGTCGTTCCAATCGATCCCCGAACATCATAATATATCAATTTGCTCCAAAACAGCACATAACCAGCACAATTAGTCATAGAAATCGCATTCCAACCGTCATATAATTATTTCAAAATCAGCACATCAAACATCACGAATTCGAAATACCGTTTTTAACACTAAGTTCACAAACTGAAAATAGAATCAGAATACATGACCATCATTTCGAAAGCATTTCCCTAAGCGAGTATAGAACTCACCGATTGCGATGAAAATCGCACAAACAACGAATCCACAGAACGTAGTAACCACGTAACCTCACGAGCGATCCTCGTACACGAACTTTCCTCTCCACTCGAACTTAGAGCTGCTCCCCTACCCAGAACAGAATCTGACCTTGACTCGATTGCTCTCAAAATTACAATGTGGTTGGTTAAGGTGGGCTAGTTACAGAGTATCAAGCTTCAGTCACCACATGCAAGACTTCTAAAGCTCAAAGCTTCACTTTGGAGCTTCAATGTTCAATAATGGTGGAAAGGAAAAAGGTGGACAAGTTGGACATGAAACTAGTATCAGTTTGTAGAGAGAGAAAAATGAAAGAGGATGGTGTGATTTTCACTTACATGCAATCCTTGGAGCTGAATTTCCCTTCCCTCTTCTCCTCTCCTCTCTTTGCGCCTCTCTCCCCTTCTCTCTCTTATGTTCTTTCTAATTTTCAGAAATGTGGAAAATGGGGAGTGTGGGAGTGAGGGTGTTGTCTTGGTCAGCTGGGGGGGTTGTGTATTTACTGTTTTGCCCTTTGTTCACTTCATCACTTTAACTTAATTCTAATCATCCACTAATTCAATACTTTTCCCTCTAAAATCCTGGTTATGATTCCATGGAAGTAAAGTGGTGGCTTAATGACTCAGCTATAGCGTTTTATAGAGGGAAAAACCAAAATACCCTTAGTTCCCATTTCCACTTGAAACCAATTTAAATTAAATAATTACTTACAAGTATACACTCATATCATTGGCAATTAATCAACTATGACATACTATTATTTAGGCCTAATAATTTTAAATTAGCTAATTAATTAAACATGGCATTTTGCTAATTTCAATACATGAATTTAGCTAAATTGGGAATGTTACAAAAGTTTAATTAAAATTAGAAAATGACACTTGTTTTAAAACAACATTTTTAGTAAGTGTGACAATTATTTTGAAAAAGAGGGAGTAATGTAACAACCCGGTATTTTTATCGAGTAAAAATACCCAAGTGCACCATCCCTAAAACATCAGAGATATATTTCCTGTTTAAATACTGAACACCACTATAAAATTTTCACTGAATATCAACAAGACAGTCTTAAACAAAAATAAGACCATAAACCATCAGTGAAATACAGTGCTCAATATCGCACAAGAAAGCGGAAACTAAATACATAACTCGCCCATACGGTAACGACATAAAGTTGTGATACAAAGATAACAAAGGAAAACATAAACTTAAGCATAAAGCTAAGTCATCAGCAACCATCCGAGCTCAACCTACTCGTGCCTCTACGGTCTCCACTTTCCCTATTTCTCTGTAAAACAACAACATATAAACAATGAGATACAATCTCAGTGAGTTCTACCGAGACCCCTATTACCACTCTCGGTTCAATTATGAGTCCTTTTAATCTAACCCGGCACCGCCTGCGCGAACGCTAAAACCCAGTAAACCGTATTATAGGACTTTCTTTCATTCGTGGTTCAATTCATAACCACGTGCATTAACAAGCAACACGACACCGCCTGCGCGAACGCTAAACCCCGGTGAACGTGTTATAATCCAGTACGACACCGACTGCGCAAACGCTAACCCCGATGTATTGTACAACAAACATTTAACATGACACCGCATGCGCGAACGCTAAACCCCGATGTACATGTTATGATTCAGTACGACACCGACTGCGCGAACGCTAACCCCGGTATATCGCACAACAACTTTTTAACATAACACCGCCTGCGCGAACGCTGAAACCCGGTGAACCCCCCTACCAATAGTACTTTCCCTAATGGTATACGGGCCTAGGGTAAGGGATCATGACTTCCCCGCCTAGTATGTTAACCTCGTGGGTCGTCACCCACACTCGATATAATATATATATCTACTTTCACTTGAACATTTAGTTCGTTTACATTAGACCGTTAATTGAACGTAATACCCGCATTGGGCCATTTCCTATAGTCGATATAATATATATCATGAATCGTAGGCCGGTTTAGACGAATAAATAATAATCATCCCGCGTCAGTTATACCATACCACGTAGGACTCATAGTCCGCTTTATTATTAATAAAACATATCCGCACACATGTACTATTATTCGGTTTTTCGAAACAATTTCAAAAGTATTTTATAAAACCCTTTTGAAACATACCCAAAATCATGGAATTATAAGCCTAATATCATTATAGAAGGGTTAGGAAAGGATTAGAAGAGGATTGAAATCGATCGGGATCGTTTCAGTACTTTTGGAAAATTTGGACAGAACACTGCGCACGGTCCGTGCTCCCACACGCACGGTCCGTGCTCCCACACGCACGGGTCGTGCGCCCTGTTATAAAAATTTGCAAAATAGAAACAGAACCATACGCACGGTTCGTGCGCCAAGGACGCACGGATCGTGCGCATTTGACAACATTCTATTTTCATTCCGCTTTGCATTTTTCGTCGTTCCGATCACTTCCGGTACCTGTTCCAGTCCAATCCCAACACCAAAACAGTACAAAAACATATCCAATAACATCACTCGATCAATCAATCCAATCAAAGACTCAACACATTCGATTGGTGTCAAAATTCGATATATTTAAAAATAACGGTTTTTGACTCAAATTTCTCGAAACCAATCAACATAATATTTATTTCAAAAACGAAATAAACCTAAACGTGAGTAAAACTCACCGATTGTGATGAAAATCACAAATAGCCGAGACTTTCCGCGAAGTTGCTTTTCCGCCATAACCACGCGAACAATCCCCGCATAACTTCCACGCTCTGACGACGCCCAAATTCGCTTCCAATCTTTTCGCTCAATCACGAGACATCTCTTGGACCGAAATACCGAATTCCTCGAAATCCCGCCATTCGAACCCTAATCACCAACCAACTTCCAATTCGCAAAATTGAACTTCGCTCCGCACTCAATACGCTTCGGGTTCGTTCCTAATCATCCTTGAATCATCAAACACTATTCATCATCTTCAACCTCATGAAGCACTATTCACACATAAACCCCAATTTTGGTTTCACTCACCATAACCCAACCAAACTCTAATTTCTTCACTCCAAGCTTACAATCAACCTCTCAATGGCATATTCTTAAGCTTTCAAGACAAGAAATGAAGAAGTAAACCCCAAAACCACACTTTGGAGCTTCAAAACTGAAATGGTAAAGAGAGAGAGAGAGAGAGAGAGAGAGAGAGAGAGAGAGAGAGAGAGAGAGAGAGAGAGAGAGAGAGAGAGAGAGAGAGAGAGAGAGAGAGAGAGAGAGAGAGAGAGAGAGAGAGAGAGAGAGAGAGAGAGAGAGAGAGAGAGAGAACCTTATGTTGTGATGTTTGCATCAAATCGAAGAGGAAGAAACGGTGATTATTTTTCGTGTTGGAGGGAAGACGTTTTGAAGAGCCTAGGTCTCCCCTTTTTCCTCTTCTTTCCTCATACCCTTTCTTGTCTTCTTTCTTCTTTTCCTTTCCTCTTCTCTCGTTTCTTCTCTGTATCTCTCTTTCTTTCTTTCCTTTTTTTTTCTTTCTTTCTTTCACCTACACACTCATATATATATATATATATATATATATATATATATATATATATATATATATATATATATATATATATATATATATATATATATACTATAAGTGGTAACGTGGTCAAATTACCATATTGTCTTTAATCTCTTATTTCGATTCTAAATCGTCCTTGCCCCGAATTAACCGGTTAACGATCCCAAGACAACAAATAATTAATTTTTGCACTCAATAAATTTACTAGTCAAGCACTAAAATAATTCAATTGGGTTAACACCCAAATAATCCTATTAATTATTTTGGGATGTTACAATTAAATACACACTGTTATACAATTTTTGATAAATAGAGTGGGATAGATCCAAAAAAAGTTGTTTAGTTGGCGAGTTAAGAGACATGAATGAGTTTGATGAAGGAGGTCCAAAGTTCAAATCAATGAAACTAACAATCCATAATTAAAAAATGCACTACAAATTTATCTTCTAAAAACATAAATCCGTAGTTTAACAAAATTTTGGAAATTGGATATATGTGAATCCGTGTTGTATGAAGGAATAGAGTATGCCCAAGTTTTTTGGAATAGAGTATGCCCAAGTTTTTTTAAAAAAATTTGTGTAAAATCCGTATGACTAAGATTGGTCAAAACAGATTTAAGAAATTTTGTGTAAAATACGTATGCATATAAGATTGGTCAAATGGATTTAAAGAAATTTGTGATAAATCCGTATGCCTAAATTTCCAAATTTTTTAAACTACGGATTTATGTTATTAGTAGATAAATTCGTAGCGCATTTTTCAACTACGGATTTATTTACTAAAAACATAAATCCGTAGTGCATTTTTCAACTACGGATTTACCTACTAAAAATATAAATCCGTAGTGCATTTTTTGGTTAAACGGATTTATCTAAATAAATAATAAATCCGTTTTGAAATTTTTTTCCTAAACAGATTTATATTTTATTTAGATAAGTCCGTTTAACAATTTTCATAGGAGTAAAATAGGAATACAAAATTGGTAGGTGGTATGGTGTCTATTGGTGGGGGTACAAAAAACGTGACCCTGGGTTGCGTTTTTGGTACCCCCACCACTAGACACCATACCCCCACCAGATACTTTTCTTCCCATCAAGGGTTTTTTTTTGTACCCCCATCACATCCCATATACCCCCATCACATCCCATATACCCGAAAATACCTCTGCCCAAATAAAAAAACAGATTTACCTCAAATGGGGGTACCTAATAGGTAAATCCGACTTTAAAAATAACAAAGCGGATTTACCTCAGATGGGGATACATCCGCTTTGTTATTTTTCAAATCGGATTTACCTAGTGGGTAGATAAATCCGATTTCCCTAAAAAAAGGAATTCGGATTAACCCCACCTAAGGTAAATCCGATTTTATTATTAAAAATAATTGTTTTTTATTTAAATTTTTAAAAAAGACTACAAAAATGCTACTAAAAATCCGTTAAAGAGTCAAAACTAATCCAAAAATTATCAAAACACCACTAAAAATCTAATAAAACCAAAATAAGTTTATGCAATTTTTTTTAGATTTTTTGAAAATTATGAAAAATTAAAAAAATTAATAAAAAATAGTAAACGGTGGAATTTGGGATTCTGAGGTCCCCTGTCCTGAAAGAAGTCTTCAGGAGTCTTGATCGTTGATTTTTTTCAGATTTAATGGCTGTAGTTTCATTACAATTTGAGCAGATTGCCCGAGAACCGATTTTTTAGCCTAAATTATTCGCTCGACGTACAACATCATCACGTGTTAACGAACTACACACTAAACAGAACCAAAAGACGGTCGAAATTCGTATCTAATTTTTTAACTGATTTATTTATTAATTAGGTAAATCCGGATTTATTTATTTATTAATTAGGTTAACAAAGCGGATTTACCCCCACATAAGGTAAATCCGCTTTTGTTATTTAAAAGCGGATATACCCCCATATAAGGTAAATCCGCTTTTAAAAATATCAAAATCGGATTTACCCCCACTTAAGGTAAATCCGCTTTGTTATTTTTAAAAGCGGATTTACCCCATCTTAAATAAATCTGCTTTTAAATTTTTAAAAATTTCAGTGGAAATCAGATTTACCTCACAGATACATAAATCCGATTTGGAAATCGGATTTACCTCACAGATACATAAATTCAATTTCTAAAAAAAATTGAAATCAAGATACGTTCGGGTTTTTTAAATTTTGTGAACGGCAATTGTGTCTTTTCGCAGGTTCGATGAGGTAGATTGTTATGTGATGGGGGTACAATAAAAAAGCCTATAATCAATTCAAAATCTGCTCCTATTTGCACCACGTTTTAACATCCCAAACCCACCCAACATATATTTCATCCTCGATATTTGCACCACGTTTTCCACAATTGTATTTAAGGTTGGTGTCTTAGGATAGATGTATTAGGAACGTAACCTATGAATAAACGACTCCCATTTAATAAATTAATGGCTTAAATATCATTTACCCCACTGCAAATATCATCATAATCCATTTACCCCCCTGCAAAAAAAAAGTTTAAAAATGGACCTTGCAAATATTAATGGTATGTTTGGGAGGGGAAGGGAGGGGAGGGCTTATTTTTCAAATTTAAATTGAATAAGCTATAAAATGTCAAAAAGCATAAATGAAGTGTGGCTAAACTTGTTATATTGTTATCTATCATATTATTCTTTTACTTTTTTAAAATCTCAAATGCATATTAAAATATGGACTAATCTTTTCTAAGCCTTCCCCTCCCCTCTCCTCCCAAACATACCCTAAGTGTTTCTAGTTACCCCCCCTGCTGTTAATTTTTCTGTTAAAAAAATGACGTGGCAAGATTTTTTTATGTTGGAGAAGATGAAGGGACTTCATCACAGTTTCTAGTTACCATCTGCTGTTGGAGAAGATGAAGTGTTTCTAGTTACCCCCCTGCTGTTGGAGAAGATGAAGTTTTATGTTGTTGGTTTTCATCACAGTTTGCCACGTCATTTTTTTAACAGAAAAGTTAACAGCAGGGGGTAACTAGAAACACTTAATATTTGCAAGGTCCATTTTAAAACTTTTTTTTGCAGGGGGGTAAATGGATTATGGTGATATTTACAGGGGGTAAATGATATTTAAGTCTAAATTGAATGACGACTCACAAAAAAATTACATTTTTGGGTCACAATAGATGTTCATTTTATTTTGCCAATATTCAAAAAATACAATTTAATTCACATTTTTTTAAAAAAAAAGAAACTCAAAAGTAAGTTTGAATATTAATTAAATTATTTAGAAAAATGAAGTTTATTATTGCTTTATATTCAACTAATCATTGAGCTCTATTTGTCCTCACATGGTTTTAACTAAATTTCAATTTAAAATTCAATTCACCAATTTCAAAAAAACAAAAAAGAGTAACTTATAAAAAAGGCATGTTTGTGAATAAAAAGAAACAAAACGGTTTGTCCGCTAACTTAAGATACATGACTTCTCGTGTTTTGCTGAACTATAGCAGACTGGAGGGACTTCATGGTCATAAAAAATGAGAAAGGTAATAACTTTCTTCTTTATTTCATAACACCTTGTACATTTGTGATGGATAAACATTAAATGTAGCTGATTGTTACTAAGTGCAGTAGGAAACTGGTTTGGGGTTTTTGTTACTGTTGATACGTAAGCGATCTTAAACCCCATTGTAAATCGAATAATAACAATATAGCTTATCGGATTTCATAAAGATAGAATATTTTTCGCGTTTATATATGTTGACGATCTCACGGGAGTGTGAAAACTCAGTTTTTAAGGTTGTGCCGTTGTGGTATGCTTTAGGTGGTTTGCATGCGTGGTGAACCAAACATTTACTTATATGGTCTTGCTTTGTATTTTCATTGTACTATTTTATTAGTAGATTTTGTTTATATTTTGACAACTAATCAAATTAATTGATAAAAATTTGTCCTTTGTTGTAGGCAAACGTATCGGATGCAGATCCAACATTGCGTTGGGGACAATCAGACAATGCAGTTGGTAATTTTACCTTCATTATTAATATATTACTATTACCACACATGTGCCATTTTTTCCATCCTACCGATATTATGTTGATTAATCAAATGTTACGTATGCAAGCATTTCTAGGGATGTATGTTGAAACATTTGAAAGTAGGTTAAATGTGATAATGGATTACACAGTAAAAAGTGCCACTATATCAAATTGTTTAATTCAGTTAATGTGTATGTAATTAAAACTGTAACAATTGAGTGTTACGGTGAGATACTAATTATTATAGCTAACCGTACTAAGTGATCAGATAATGTGATTTTAGTATTTGCTTATAAAATGTTAAAAAAATACAACTAAAAGTTATGGAGCGTTATTAAAAGGTATGATAGACTAAAAGCAAAAAACCTAAATTTTGTAGGGATCAAAATTTGATGAATTTTTTTTAAGGACTAAAAACAAAAAACCTAAATTTTATAGGGACGAGAAATATATTTAACCCTTAATTAATTAATTAATTAATTAATGTTACATACTTTGTTTGAAAAAAGTTGGTATGAGCTTTGTGTGAGACCTTTACGGAAATGTTACCGTTTTGTATGCCACCGTTGTGAGACTTCCCCCCGTTGTGACTTGGGACTTGGGAGCCCATTTATTTTTGTTACCTCTTGACATCGTGGAGTAAAAGTTTTGAGGTCACTACTTGTTCAATTTTCTCTTCATCTCTCATTTTCTCATAAGTTTGTATTAAATTATGTACGCTTGAATCATCCCCTTTAATGGATGGTTTTTTTTACCCCCCTATTATACCCTGGACCCCCATAATTCACCAAACGGACGATTTAATCCCTGATTCCTCAAAATATTTCCAGAAACACATAATTCCGAAACACATTTTTTGAATTCCGGAATTATGTCGTTTGGGGTAATTCCGGAAATCTTTAAAAAAAATGTGTTCCGGAATTACCTCAAAAGAGGATAATTCCGGAAAACTTTAGTTTAGAACTTTCCGGAATCACCTCAAAAGAGGTATTTTCGGAAGTCAAAATCTTTTGAGGTGATTTCAGAAAGTTCTAAAAATTGATTTCCGGATTTATCCTCTTTTGAGGTAATTCTGGAAATTTTTAAAAAAATCAGTTTTCTTTTAAATTTTGAAGGGTATTTTGGGAATTAAATGAGTTATGGAGGTATAAGGGAGAAGAGGGGGGGTAAAAAAAGCCTTAATGGATTTAAGTGTTTGCGAATGCGACAAAGCCTTTGATCAAATCATAGAAGAGGAGATGATGGACAATACCGAAGAAGTAGTCGTGAGATTTATACTTGAGAGCCAAAAATGCAGACCTATTAAAAGGGCAATAGATTGGAGCCATGAAGAAGAATATGATCGAGCTTTCAGTGTCCTGCAAAAAATTCTTCGAGTAAAAAAGTTATCCTCGCAACTTTGGCTAAGTTGAAGGAGTAAAAGGCCATGACCGGGCGAAACGAGATTATCATGCAGAACAAATTCGAAATGACTGAGAGCCAAAGTCTCTATCAGTAGTGAAGTTTGAAACAAATTTTAGTTGAATTCTTTTAGGGCTTAAATATCATTTACCCCTGCAAGTATCAGGTTTATCCATTTACTCCCCTACAAAAAAAAAACTTTTAAAACAAACCCTGCAAAATGTAACTGTATCCAGTTACCCCACTGCTGTTAGTTTTGGCTAACAGCGTTAATATTTGCAGGGGGTAACTAGAAACACTTAATACTTGCAGGGGGTAACTACCCCCACTTAATATTTGCAGGGGGGCAACTAGAAACACTTAATATTTGCAGGGGGTTAACTAGTTCCCAAATGGCAGTCAAGTCAGCCTAAACTTAACGTTGTTAGCCAAAACTAACTGCAG
Source organism: Astragalus membranaceus (assembly GCA_039519185.1). Lineage (NCBI taxonomy): Eukaryota > Viridiplantae > Streptophyta > Magnoliopsida > Fabales > Fabaceae > Astragalus > Astragalus membranaceus. The sequence goes on along the minus strand of CM076854.1, from coordinate 122,290,969 downwards.
GGGGGTAACTTGATACAATTACATTTTGCATGGTTTGTTTTAAAAGTTTTTTTTTGCAGGGGGTAAATGGATAAGCGTGATATTTGCAGGGGGTAAATGATATTTAAGCCTTTTTTTAGGTTAAAAAGTTTTAGGGTTTATCAAAAAAAAGTTTTAGGGTGTGTTTGAGAGTTTGGAGGGGAATGAATGGGAGAACATAGGATTAATAATGTGAATCCTCAAACTCCCAAATACACCCTTAGGTTTACTTTTTTATTGCGATGCATTTTTATTACCACAATTAATCGTGAGTATTCAAACTCGAAATAGACAGCCCAATGAAAACCTATTATTTACTTCAATAAATTATACTCCTATAGAGATTGGAAAATTCTTAATTACTGATAATAGACAAACAGTTTATCGTGATAAATTATGAAATAAAGCATAAAACCTGCAAAATTACAAGTGAGGTTTAAAACAAATTTTAGTTGAATTCTTTTTCCTTTAGGTGAGAAAGCTTTAGGTTTACCTTTTTATTACGATGATGCTTTTTTACTTTATAAAAACTAACGATACATTTATTTTTTGTTGGTGGGAATATATATAACTACGATTTTAGTTTTTTTTATAAGAAAAATTGTATTAAGAATGAATACTAGAGGTATTCCAACCCTTTACAAGCGGAACCTGATCAAACAAACTGTAAACAAATGATGGAATTAGACCATAGTAGTATTACTCTTAGACGCACTCTCACGGGCCATATTAGTTTTAGGTTTTTCTTTTTCCTACTTTAGTTCTTGTTTCTGCAAATTTGTCTCACGTAATTCGTCTCCTCTTAACTTAAACTTCACCAAAAACTAGTGGTATACTCGTGCATACGCACGGATGTTGTCTTGTTCTTTCTATTAATGAACTTAGGCAAAATTTAATTAGTCTGAATATTACCCTGTGAAAATCAAGACAAATTTTAAGTAGATAAAAAAGGAGTTCGATATATAAATTTGTATTTTTATTGATAGAAATGTGGCTACAATGCTAGATCATCTTTTTAGTTCTTGTTTTACGGTAATGAAATCCCAAATAGTAATACAATCCATACAATATTTCACTGCTAGGCTATAAACTTGACTTTTTTCAATTAAAAAATAAAACTAATTTACGTTTTAAGATGATAATACTATGCCAGCAACATGTAATATTTTTTGTAGAAACTAAAAAACAAAATTGTATTAAAGTTTCAAATTTTCCAAAGAAGGAAAATAAAACTTATTGATAGAGAGAAATAACTGAATATTAAAATTTTTTGTCAAAATTTGAATTTTTTTAAAATGGTAGAGAGGAAAAATGAAGGAGACATGTAGATGAATATATTGGGAAAAATAGAGAAATGAGAGAGTTGGAGGAAGAAAGAGGAGAAGAAAAAACATAAATAAAATTAAGAAGAGAGATCGAAAGAAAGATGAGAGAGAGAGTGAAAACATGAAAAAGTGAAATATATTTGAAAAAGTGTATGAGAGAGTGAAAAAGTTTCAAACAGTGAAGAAGTAAAATTAGCTATATATCCTCCAATTGCTTATAGTTGGAAAATAGATAAGATTGATATTTTGGTAGTGAGTTATTTATATAGATAGATAGTAGATAGATGATGATGATAAATACTCTTTTTCCTTACTGAGAATTTTTCCTTAAGAAGAGTTTATATCAAACGAGGCTCCTATTTATTTGTCTTTAAAAAAAGTAGGAGAGATTTAAGTTTGATTGCACTATTTGCATCCCACAACTCTTTTAATTTGACGATTTTGGTTAAGGATTTTATATACACAATAGATGTACAACTGTTTTATACTATCTA